>CM023485.1:19789203-21043012 GCA_013339685.2 Hyalomma asiaticum | reverse complement strand
GCGCCTTCCTGAATAAAAATACAGTCTCTCAAAATCTTGCCCAAAATGCCAAAAAAGGTAAACTATAGTCTTGGGTTCTTTGTGAAATTTTGACTCGATCAGAAGTCGCACAAAATGCGTTTTCCCGCATCGTAAAGCATTCCTCTACTTATTGCGCCGCCTTCCTGAGTAAAATACGGTCCTCTCAAAATTTTGCCCAAAATGCCAAAAAAGGCATTTTGGCATTTTGCGTTTTACCTGAACGTATTAGGTTTTACCATTCCGTATTAGGTGTTTGTGAAATTTTGACTCGATCAGAAGTTGCACAAAATGCGTTTTCCCGCATCGTAGATCATTCCTCTACATATTGCGCACCTTCCTGAATAAAAATACGGTCTCTCAAAATCTTGCCCAAAATGCCAAGAAAGGTAAGACTATAATTTGGGTTTTTTGTGAAATTTTGACTCGATCAGAAGTCGCACAAAATGCGCTTTACCGCATCGTAGAGCACAGTGGCGCACCGACGGGGGGGGGGGGGGTTCGGGTGTTGTAACCCCCCCCCCCCGCCCCCTGAGGCCGACCTAATCCCATCCCACTCCGTAACTGCTCCTATGTCCTAGAATTTGTGGCGCTAATGTCTCTGCAAAATGCCGAAAAAATAATAAAAATAATCAGCATCATTGATGTTACTATTATTTGGGATTTTATTTACTTTTTTTTACACACGCAACAACTGTGTAATGCCATGTAACGGCCCTTCGTGAAAAAATGAACCCCCCCCCTGGTAGAGATCCTGGGTGCGCTACTGATGCAGACGAGTTTGCCCGATGAGCTGAACCTGCGGAGGTACCCGGTCTGTGCTGATCTCAAACGCTTCTTTTTTTGAAGAATCGAACGCATATATGCGGCAGAATATAGTGCAGCCGATCGTTTTCCATATTCCACCGCGGAGCCCGACCAGCTGCATGCGACAACGGCGTTTCGCTATCGGCTTGTGCTTCCGCATCGAGAACAACGTAACGGCACCGAATGTAATTCAGGGAAACTGAACTGCGCTTAATTTACTGAACTGTGGCGCTTCATTTACGTTTGCGGATCGAAAGTACGACTCCTCCCTCAAATAAATAAATAAATAAATAAATAAATAAATAAATAAATAAATAAATAAATAAAGTAGGAGAAACACCACCGTTGTCCGGAGGCATGGTTTTCATCTGCACAAGTGTGCCGGCGTTAGCGGGCGTTTCTGGAACAGGCATCGCGTTTCGAAACCTATATGCACGGGGATCTATTTTCGACAAGCGTTGACGCACTGATTACGTCCGCAGCGCCGCACGAACGTGCTGGTTCCTTTCCGTTGAACGTGCACTTCCTGCCTCGCCTTGCGAGTTACCCTAGTTAAGAAACGGTGGATGCTATATACTGCAGGAGGTGCTGCTCGTATTTGTGCTCGTTCCCGCGCAGTGAACAGCGGTGGTGAGACCAGGGCGCCTGGAGTCAAAATCGAGGTGCGGGACAAGATGTGCCGGAATCTCTCCGCAAAACAACTCGCTTTTCGAGAGGAGGGAGGCCTTTCGCGACAGAAAAAAACAGGACCACGAAAGATTGGAAAGAAACGCCCCGCGGTAAAAGAAAACGGAAGAACAGAGAGAGAGAGAGAGAGAAAGAAAAATGCTGGGTGACGCGATCTGATCTCACTGCTTTGCTTGTCAGTTAACCTTAACTCGTTCAGCACAGGATACGCATATATATATATATATATATATATATATATATATATATATATATATATATATATATATATATATATATATATATATATATATATGAAACATCTCGCCTCGCGATCAGTCCTTGTTTTGCATCGCCGAGTAGACTGCAGGAAACAGATCTTTGCAAGGCCTTGAAGGGAGGCCTTCTATCACGTGCTTCTCCTGTTGGGAAGCCCGTATCAAGCCGCGGTCTCTACGACACAGGAATGTCGCGGTGACCGGGACACGCCGCAATCAAAATGTTCGATGCTATACCTAGCCGCACAAAGCAGTGGAACCAAAAACAAGCACAATATATAGCAGCAGAGTGCTGCATCTTCCTGGTCTCTCTTTTTTTCTCTATTTGGTGACCGCTGACGAGGGATACCGCTGACGAGAAAGATATAAGTATCCGGTTCTCCGAAGCCGTTCGCGTCTGCGGCTCCCTCGCCGCCACCGGACAAGGTCTATACATAGCGCCGTCGTTGTATACCGTTATCGTGACTTTTCTGGTCTAGTCGTCCCAGCGCCGCAGACGCGAGCTTTCCACAGGGCGTGGCGGCGTCGCTGGGAGCAGGAAAGCGAATCTTATCGGCGGAAGTGACGGCGTCGGTCCGGGGAGCCGCTGCCAGGAGCGTTACGATCCTTCGTCCATTGTCACCTCAACGAGAAATATAGTCTGTTTGGGTAGTTCTGTGCAGCACTGTGGAAGCTATACGCCTATTCGGCCAATCAGAAGGGCAAACAGATGTCAAACGTGTCCTTCCGCGCCATGGCATCTACCAATGGTGGACGCTGCAGTGGTAGCAGCAGCCTTGGAAAGAGGACGAGGAGGACGGAGTAAGGCCCTCGCATGTGCGTGTCTGAACAATCACACTGCGTCTCGCCTCGAAAGAATACTACGCTCGATGGCCTCATGGCCTTGGCTATGCTGCACGGAACTAATGAAACAAACTAGAGCCGCGTCGACATCGTCCGCATGCCCCAGGCGAAGGAAGAAGCTCCTGTGTACCCACTCGAGAGCGAGAGATAGAGAGAGAAAAGTTGTTGAGTTCCACGGAATGGAAGCCGTGGCGCCAATTTTTGCTTTCTCCTGTCGTTCTCTTTGCAATGTTCTATCTTTATTTTTATTTTTGCGCCTCTATATCGCGGTTTAGAGACTACGAGATTAGCGCGAGTCAATGCCCTGTTCTCGCACAACATGCTCCATACCCCGAAGCAGTTGTGTGCCGCAAAAGAAATGTGTTACTATTTTAACACTTGCGCGAGAGGCGCACGATATCGTACATACATACATACATACATACATACATACATACATACATACATACATACATACATACATACATACATACATACATACATACATACATACATACATACATACACGCCCCGCCACGGTGGTCTAGTGGCTATGGTACTCGGCTGCTGACCCGAGGGTCGCGGGATCGAATCCCGGCCAGTCCCGGCCGCGGCGGCTGCATTTCGATGGAGGCGAAATGTTGAGGCCCGTGTGCTGTGCGATGTCAGTGCACGTTAAAGAACCCCAGGTGGTCAAAATTTCCGGAGCCCTCCACTACGGCGTCTCTCATAATCAGAGCTGGTTTTGGGACGTTAAACCCCACATACATACATACATACATACATACATACATACATACATACATACATACATACATACATACATACATACATACATACATACATACATACATACATACATACATAGGCGTACGCGCGTGCTTGTATGTTTTGTGCTCGCCTTCCCAAAACAGCAACAACTCACGCAGAAACCATTCCAATGTGAATAATACGAACAGTGAGGATACATAGGACGCCGGAGAGACCGCGAAGAAAACAGCATTTGAGCGCCGCTTTTGCTGTTTCTAACAGACTCAAAGGCGCGAGCTTTTCGCTATACAGCTTCGTATCAGGGTGTGGTTGTTATGTCGCAGACGCTATACAGCAGAATGTACTACGTGGAACCGGGCACAGATGTACAGCGGCATACAGAGACACCGACCTTGAGCTCGGCAGTCGTTCTTGGCACGGGTATGTATATATGCGCGTTCGACACTTTCATTTTATTCTTTGTTCCTCTTATTATTATTACTTTTCTTTTCACGAGGTGCCGATGCGTCCCACTTTCGTCGCCGCGTCGTCTTTCCATACGCCATTACTTGCAGCCGCCGCCCGGCGACCCCGTGAAAAGTACATTTGCGTATTCTGGGACCGTGCGAACGACGCGAATACCCACGCCTCTTCGCTCTGTTGCTGCGGCTAGTTCCTGCTTCCGAGTTCTTTTAAACTAGCTGAGGTCCTTGACGTCAGTTAAGCAGCTCCTCGAGTCTCAGCTCGCCGCTCACTGTTTAGCGATGAAGCCCGTTACGATCGTCAGATGCGTATCTGTCTCGCAACAGCACGCAGACGCACACGCGAAGTCATCATTTCGTTCGCAGTGCATCATGAACTTAACAAATCAGTTCTGCGGAATTCCGCAAGGTGAAGAAAGCTTCATGAGAGGGGAAAATTGTTACCTACCCTTTCGTTGCTCTAAGCTAAAGGAAACATCCGTACGGATTTATCAAAGAGAAAGTTTACCAGTTGACGAAAAATTCGTACTGGTTACAACAGAGAGGAAAGGCGGCAATTAGGCAGACCCCATCCAAAATAGAACACACGACAGGTAACAAACTGACACCGACTCCAAACAATTTGCGTGTAGCTACGAGAAATACACGCGGAAATGTATACCCAGACTAATGCCCCTGGAGTGACGAAAAATCAACTTTGTCACATATTATTGTTAGATGCATCAGCAGACTAGCACAAGCAAACCCACAGATATTCATAAAGAAATTTAGGAGGCTATGGGTAGCAAGACGAGGAACAGGGCAGCAAGCTGGCCCGCCTGTACGAAGCCCAGCGAGCCGCTGAGGCCAGTGGAGACCTGGACTATGCGTTACATTATTTTCCTCTTAGTAACGTTTTACTACTACTCCTCCTTCTGGACTTCTTTCTCTCTCTCGACAGCGAACTGCACCGCATCATATTGCACATTTGAAAGATGATCCTTCTGTTCGTACTTCCCCTTTGTTGCATAAATTTTTCTGTAGATACGACTCAAGGCTCGGGGAGGGACGCCCTGCTATCGAGACAAGGGTTGTTCGCTTGTCTCGATGGTCGCACATTACCAGCGACGTGATAGTATTTACGGAAGTTCTTGTCTCGGTCAACAAAAAAAAAGAGAGAGAGAGAGAGAGAGAAATAGAAAGAAAGAAGGAAGGATGGAAGGAAAGAAGTTTCATCTGCCGAGGCCGGCTTGCCTTCGAAATGGGCATTTCAGGAAGTCGTCTCGATGGTCGTGAAAATCGCCGTAGTTAGTCATGATTTCTCCACAAGTGGACCACGAGCAACGCGATACAATTTAAGGAACTTTTCCATTTATCCACATTTAAGTGAATCAAAACAAGTAATTAGCGGCATGTCGCGTAAATGAAATGGAAAATGTGTCCCCCACAAGCAGTAAACGTACTAATTCCCGAGCAACATTGCTCTGGTACCCGTGAACAAACTTATAGAAGTCACACACGTACACAGCAAGAAAGGTTATTCGCACTTGTGAAAGAGGCGCCAGCGACCCTCCGAAGCCGCTGAAGGTACCAGTTGAATCGAGCGTGTTCTCTCAGCTTTGCGCGTGCAGAGATCACGTGACGCGCGCCGGAAAGTCTGGAATGCCGGTCGAAGACAATATATATAGAGTCGACCACGGGCTGTCGTCAGCAGTCTCAGTCGTCATATGACACAGTGAAAGAAGAAACAAGTTGAACGACGCTGCTCCGCGGACCAACCGGACGAGATCGGCCTGCCTACTCCAAGTTGACAAGACGCTTCAGGTCACTCTGGTGAACAGGAGTCCTTTCTGTGTGTTTTATTATCTATTGTAATGCGCGAGCTTGTACATTTGGTGTTGGTTCCGTGTTATGTTTTATAGCCCATCTATGTTTGCATTCTGAAGAGCGTGTTTGTGCACTTTTTTGTAACTGCCTGTTCAATGAGAATATATTTGTTTTGTTTTGATTACCCTTGGCTCTGACTCGGTCTATTAACCTCTGCTGGCGTTCTGCTGGTGCACTAAAGAAACCTAAAACTTAATTATCCAAGCTTTCGTGGGGTCATTTTCGGGGAACAGACACGTCTGTTCTTGGGATCTTTCCCGACGATTGCCTTCCGTGTCTCACAGCTCGGGATCGGTGACATTCTCGGATAATGTATGACGAACTCGCCCAACTTTGTAACCGGTAGGGATTGGGGCTCACCCACTTCTCCCTTTCGACTCACCTTCTCATGCAGCAAAACATTCAACATTTTCTGCTGCCTCTGTGTAGTAGTATAGGACATCGTGTACGGTTGCTGAAGCGCGGAGGCGTCGCTTGGTGATGGAACCGAAGAATCAGAGGCAGTGTTGATTCATAATCATTGCACGATAAATGTCAACTCCTAAAATAAGAGTATTTCATCTCTATGCCGCCTAGGAGCTTGTTTTCTCGGTTTACGGTTTACTATTCGGTTTTCAGTGTGAACCGCGCCATTCTTGCGCGTCAGCGAAACATTCGGATGTGCCTCGAGAAATTAATAATTTAAGTGGTATCCGAATCCCGTACCAAATATCACCTTCGGTCTGGTTAAAGGAAAGAAAAATCCGTGTTCCGTTAACACAAACTACTTTGTCAAAGGCTGCCACAAAAGATGCCTCAAAATCCATAGCGCGTCCGCAACCATGACTATCACAACTTTAGATCACTAACGCAGTTTTAGATCATGTACGCGCACACGGATGAAATCCCCCATACCCCCTGCTAATACCGGCCCCTTGCACAAGACAGAAGGAGAGAAAAGAACGGAAGGCGAGCCGCCACGGTAGCTGATTGGTCCACAGATTACCGCTCACGTACGTAATGCAAATGACGTGGCTTCAGTATTCAGCAAGGGCATGTTCTTTCGCCGTTCCCTCTCATTCACGTTTCATTTATTTCTAGCATATATGGCAGTCATTCATCTACCCTTCCTCTGACTTCACTATCTGTCGGTTTCACGCGGTCGTCCTACGACAGCCCTGCGCCGATCTCCGCAAATACGCTCTTTCCACGAACACTCCTGCGCACCATATGTGCTGCTGTGGCAAAAAAGCAACTTCGACAGGCCCCGACGCAACCCTCGGCTTGGGCGGAGAGCAGTGACCGCCAACGTCTCAGCTGAGTCGGAAGGAGCGGTTGCTGTGGCGCCGGGCCGGCGGTCTGGAAAAAACGGGCACGCCGCCACAAGCGTGGCTCGCACCGTGACGCACGAGCTCCGACCGGTTTTTCTCGAGGCGGCAGACACAAATCGGTTCATCGTCGCATGGGCTCTCGGACGTCCGTTATCACATACCATAAAGATAGAACCTTTGCGCAAGAATCTGAAATGCTCTGGGAAACAGCGTTACTACGCCGGCCTGCTAGCTCAGTCGGTTAGAGCGTCGTGCTAATAACGCGAAGGTCGTAGGTTCGATCCCTGCGCAGGCCAGTAATTTTTTTTTCTTTCACGTCCTTGATGTACCACGTCGTGATGATGATGATTGTGGTTTGGTTTAGGAGAGGACGCTAATTTCTGCAGCCCATGTAGGGAGCACGGCGGCACGGCTAAGCGTCCGTGGGGGTAGGGGGAAAGGGAGTGAAAGAGATAGAAAGGAGAGAAAAGCCGTAGTGGAGGGCTCCGGAAATTTAGACCACCTGGGGTTCTTTAACGTGCACTGACAACGCACAGTACACGGGCCTCTGGCATTTTCGCCTCCATCGAAAATGCGACCGCCGCGGCCGGGATCGAACCCGCGGCCGGGATCGAACCCGCGGGCAGCCGAGTAGCTGGCCTAATGTGTGTGTGTAGCGAATGTAAAACACAGGCGGAGCTCGGTGTCCACTAGCAATAAGCATCAACCCGGCCTGCTAGCTCAGTCGGTTAGAGCGTCGTGCTAATAACGCGAAGGTCGTAGGTTCGATCCCTGCGCAGGCCAGAAATTTTTTTTTCTTTCACGTCCTTGCTGGAGAGCTTTTTTCATTAGGCCAGGGCACCTTGTGTGAGACGACGTGGCATGGAATCAGATTTTTAAATGTTGATAGGGAGCAGGGGGTGCATTCGATTTAATCATGTTCTTGGGCCTCCTCTCTATTTGGCGATCTAGGATGGCAGGATATCATGTAGATAAAGACGCTCGGCCTGCGTGAATTTATTTCCGTGAAACTGTAAATTGGTTTATATAGAGATCCAAAAAGCCTCCGCTGAACCTCCGGAGGGGCCCCCTCAATGGTGTAGAGCCGCTCACGACATTGCGCGAATTTTAGTCTAACGAAACCAGCACTTACTGGTGGATAACGAGAGACCTAATGTACAATGAGCATTCTGTCGTTGTATTGCCATTCTTGTTTGTGTTATTGTGTCACTTGTTATGTACCAAAGACAGATAATAAAGAAAAAAAAAGTTGCCTTGGCCTAATGGGCGGTGCGAGGGCCAATTACGCGTGTGTAGCGAATGTGAAACACAGGCAAAGCTCAGTGCCTACTAGTAATAGGCATCACCCGGCCTGCTAGCTCAGTCGGTTAGAGCGTCGTGCTAATAACGCGAAGGTCGTAGGTTCGATCCCTGCGCAGGCCAGTGTTCTTTTTTTTTCCTTCTGAATTACTGGACACGGGGTGCCTAATGGACTAAACAAGGATGTCACATGGACTGATAAGCGCAAGTGCCAAATGTACCGCGCAGGTCATAGGTTCGACTTCTAGGCTGGTCAACTCATTTTTTTTCTTTCTCTCTGCAATGCCATGAGAAAGGATGTCTAAAGGACGAGAGACCGCACCCTACAACAGCACCAGCCACCGAATATATCTTTCTTCTTTCTTCTTGCTTTATTTTTCTCTTTTCAGATCAAGGCATTGGATTCCCCGATCACAACAGGTGCTGCAGTTTCTCTTACAGCGTAAGCTGTTACAGGCTCGTCACACTGACCAAATTTTGCGACGACGGTGTCCGCCGCTTCCGTCACCGGTATCGCTATCGCTCATAACGAGCAAAAAGAAAAAAAGAAAAAGAAACGAAACGAAGAAAAAGAATTCCACGCCTGTCAGAATATGCAGCCAGCTCAGTAGGAATTGTGCGTCCAACCCTGGCTCTCACTACGTAATTTGACACTTTGACACTCAGCCGCGGCTCTGATGTGGTAGGAGTGGTGTTCCAGGACATTATATATTGTCATTCTTAAAGGCAGCGCAGACAACACGCGGACACAGAAGAACACGCGTACACGTATATTGTGAGCCATCGGCTTTTTTTATTATTTTTCGCATCGACAAAGACGAGGAATAATCAGGGGGAGGAGGCAAAACAAGAAAAAAAAATGAAAAGCAGGATATATAGGAAGGAGATGATGATGATACGACGATGAAGAAGACTATTGAAGAGGAAGAAGAAGAGGGGGAGGAGAAACAGGAACGGAAGACCAGAAAAGGAAGAATGAACGAGCACGCAGAAAAGTCCAGCGTATTCTGTCACTGTGCTGCGTTCACTGCGCATGCCTCATATCATTCATTCTTTCTTTATAGCACTTCCTGAGATAAGGTAATTAACGAACGCTAGGCACAATAATAACTGAAGGCTAACAATAACTGCGGAGGTTTTACGTGCCAAAATTATGATAGGATCATGAGCCACGTCGTAGTGGAGGGATCCGAAAATCTTGGCAGCCTGGGGTTCTGTAACGTGCGCTGACAACGCACACGGGCCTGTAGCATTTGCCGCGGATCGAAACCGCTTCTCTCGGGTGAGGAACCCGGCACGATAACCACGAAACCAGCGCGGCGGAACTCCGAAGGAGGGGGATTGCACCTCTGGGTTGGAGAGTAAAGGCGTTCATTCCTTTCACTTGCACCTTCGTGTACGGCCCTTGAGATAGGAAAGCCAATGGACGAGGGTAGGCAAATTCTACCCCTTAGTAGGAGGAACTACGTTTTTATTACTGTCTTTTTCTCTTGGCTTTTAGAATTCCGTGAGAAGGAGTGGCGAAAGTGAGAGAGGGACGTTGCACCTCTTGACAAGAGCGAGTACCGCATGTTCTTGATGGAAGCGAACCCAGCGTTCTAGTTCAGTCGTTTAGTGTGTCATGCTAACAACGCGACCCCCGTGTAGGCCAGGTATTGTTTTCTTGTTGTTTCGAGTCCCGTGACACAGGGTAGCTAATGAACGAGAACACGAGAATGTACATTGCAGTACCTTTGTACCTCTTGATAACAGCGAGTACCAATGCAATTGCAGTGGCCGCAGTATAGAAGCCGACTGGAGTGTGGCACGTAAGTCATAACGTGTCAAGTGAAGCGTAGTTAACCTGAATATAAGCAGACGCTCTGAATCAGTGGCAATGCGGTGCATGCTTTCCTGTCGAGTTGTCGGTTCACTTCATGAATTCGGTTCACTTCATGAAACGGGGCTGACAACCGGAAACACCACTGTGGCGTGAATGAGGAGCAGCATTACCGTCTTAGCCTCATCCTCGCTGCCGGACGTAATGACAACTACTTTCGTTTTCTGTACCGCTTTCAGTGTTATACTGCACCAAGCTGTTGCCTGTATCTGACGGCCAGGGTTTCGCTCCTTCTGTAGGGAAACCTGCTCCACCAAGCGTGACAAGGCCGGCAGCGGCGGCGGGTGTGATGACCTTCCGTGCAAAGCGGCGCCTTCGCCGAATCGCCATCTCCCTCTCTCCCTTCTCTTGCTGCTCCATTCGCTGTACTCACGATGTAAGAAGCTGCACTACACAGTCAGCGCATGCACGCATACAAACTCGCGGAGGAGTTGCGCACGCCGGCACCACACCGGCCAGCCCCGCCTCTCAACCCGGTCCAAACCCAACACCCTCTCGCGCGTTCTTGTCGAAGGCTCGCTCCTGCAGCAGCCGCGCGCTGGTCGCTCAGCAGCCGAGTGTCTCGTTCGGTCGCCCTTCCCTTTTCCGTTTTGCTGTTGCGTTTCCGTACATCGCTCTGTATTTTCCTCCCCCACCTTTTTCTTCCGGCAGCTGACAGTAGCACACTGTCGCAGAGGAAAAAAAAAAGACGTCCCGTCGAACACGGATATCTGCGGTTTCTTGTTGTCGCCCAGATGTTCCTTCTGCCTATTTTTTTTTATTTCACTTTACTGCAGTGTTTCGTTGCTCACACGCTCTCGTGGAAGAAAGATGCGCATTTTCTCATCACGTGACGAGGCGTTTGATTAACGTTCCACCAGTTCTAAGCTGAATGTAAGACATAAATGTTTTGCTTTGCGCAGGTTATACATCTGTCGAAACACGTTAGAAGAAAAATTATTCAAATGTTAGAGACTTGATCCAAATGCCAGTGACACCCCAAACGTATATTTAGAATGAAGATACATATGTCGAGTACGCCAAACACGGCGCATTCTAAAGAGCGAGAAATAGCAAAGGCGACGTCAAAAGAGCCCACATTTTGGTTATTAACGAAATGAATGGGACCCTGCGCTGTTCACGTCTGAAGGGTTAATGATGTTTTGTGCGAATAAAGGGCCGCTGATCGAACTATATGGATCAATACATAGATTCAGCATTACTACAGCGAAGCAACGTAGAGGTGGACGAAGCGCCGAATGTAGCCCATGCAGTAACTGCTTTCAGCATTCGTATGCTGCCCGCAAGCGTTCTTACATTCACCACAGACAAAACAGAGGCCGAATGCCGTCACGCAATGAGCCTTTGCGAGTCCGTTCCGCAAGAAGCCATTCCTGTCACTTTCCCACTCCCGCGTTTTTCATATAACAGACTCCATAGCGTATATTATCAAATGGTAAATAGGCCTTAGCAAATTATATTATACTTGGAAGAATGAAATTACTGTAATGAAAATACAGTAATTAAATTGCTTCATTGTGGTAAAGGTGAAAAAAATGTATTTAAGTTCAAGAAAGAACGAGTAATTTCAAGAAAATTGCCCATTACTTCCCCAATTACCTTTGCTTGAAAGATCGCATGTCCGCTTCCCTTATGGCATAAAAAAATTAACCGGAGAAGGAAAGAAAAGTCACACAGACAAGTTATACTGAACGGCAGGCTCATAGGTAATCATAAAATGCGCTTAGCATCCGCGCTCGAGGCCTGGAACAACGTAAAGGCTACGACTTTAGAAACCTCAGACAAAAGGCACCGACGACGACTCCACGCTTTTTTTACTGTCGTACAGCTCAGCAACATGATTCAGTGGTTACGAACTCGTAACCGTGCCCCACCAAAAGACAGGGCTTTTTCTTCATACGAAACAACGATATAGATTCTGCGGTCCGTTTCCGTGCAACCCATCTATTCTTTGGTTAAGCAAAGTTATGCAAAGCTTCGAGACAGGTTAGAGAAACGCATCGTTGACACAGGGACAAGTTGTCGCAACCAAGGTTTAGGTCTAAATAGAATGTAAATGCGCTCTAAATAGACTCTACATGACGCACTGAATGAATGATGAAGTTTTGTGAAAGTAATTTCGAAGTATCTTCATTATTTCTCAAAAGCAATAGTAATGTCGCGTCATTACTTACGACCAGCTGTAATTTGCAAAGATATTTAATTACGTTTCTGGAAATTTTAGAAAACTAATTAGTAATGCAAGTGCATTACCTTACTTCTCCTATAACACGCGCAGAGGGAAAAAAATGGTTCGCGCACGCACCGAATGCACGACATTCGAATTATTTTGGTACGACACAATAAGCGACTGAACTACAGCAGTCCGTTATACATTCGGCACACATAATTGGCCCTCATACCGGCCATAGACAACCTCGCGTGACGCGACGTGATAAAGGTATTCTAAAAAATAAATAAAAACACTGGCCTGCGCAGGGATCGAACCTACGACCTTCGCGTTATTAGCACGACGCTCTAACCGACTGAGCTAGCAGGCCGGGTTCATTAGCTATTGTAGAAGCGCTGAGCTTTGCCGGTGTTATACATTCGCTACACTAAACTAAATGGTCCTTAGCCCACCTTGTGTAATACGAAGTGGCGAGCAATGTCATGAAGAAAAAAAAATTACTGGCCTGCGCAGGGATCGAACCTACGACCTTCGCGTTATTAGCACGACGCTCTAACCGACTGAGCTAGCAGGCCGGCTTGATTAGCTTTTGTAGAAGCGCTGAGCTTTGCCTGTGTTATACATTTGCTGTACATGGATGACTGTACATAGCCAGGTCGCTTGACTTTTCCGTTGTTCCTTTAAGATACATAGATGCGCACATTTTCTTCAGTTGTTGATTCCAAGACGAAGAAATAAAGCATAGCAGATCATCATTCCACAGTCATGAAACCAGCGAATGCTATTTCTGCCTCGAGCAACATAGTCGGTGCCCCCAGTGACGTCGCTTGTCGAAAGAAGAGCGGGCGCTTTCCAGCTGTCTTCGAAACCGGGCTTCCTAGAGCGTGCAGCGCAAGAATGTTTGGCTCACATTTTCACAGGAGCCTCGACGTCTTACCGGCACCGCTTTCTGACTTCGATCAAGGAGTGTTGCAGGACCCCTTTAAACTTTACTTTATAGACATCCAGAAATACATAAGCCTTATAAAGACTTACGTAGCCGGCAGTAACAATAGCCAAGACAATGCTATAGTACATGGCTATGAAACCGCCGCTTCAATGCGTATGTGAAAAGTCCTGTGGTCAGCATTACGTGGTCTAACTCGAAGCGGCAGTGCGATGACGTCGCGATATCACGAGATGGACTAAAGAGCTAAAAAAAAAAAGAAAAAGAAAATGCAGTTGTGGCCATTGGACTTCTGTCACAGTAACGAGCACGGTATATTTACAGAGAAACGAAAGCATAATACAACCGTTTCTATGTTGCCTCGTATGGAGTATATAGTAACCGGGGTTCTGTTACTAATATCAATTTATTCTTCCTTAAAACATTATGGAATATATAGTCAACGTATGCAATGACCCACAACTCATGCTTAGAAAATCACTTGACCTTGTCCTGATAGCCCATATGCAGCCTCCCCGGTCACCAAGTTTTAGATGACGTCATAACTCCATCCATGCACGAGGATTGTTAGTAGCCCCATAATTTCTGTACATTTCTGCTTCCGCTGCAAGCGCTTAGCTGTCTGTTCCGATTGCCGCCCTTCTTTACCGCGTTAATTCCTCGCGCCGTCGTTGTCCGTTCCCTGTTCACTTTCCTTTTAGATACGCCTCGTCGTACCTTAAAATAGAAGAGATCGAAGGCGTGCCATTGCAGTATGTAATAGCTGAGCAGACGTACAGTTACAAAATGTGAGTAAAAATAGCTGCATTATACAGGAGAGAAGGAGAAGTTCTGTCATATCACATGCGCCTATCCACGAATCTGTATCTCTGTCATCAATACGCTTTAGCCAATTACCTCTCAGATACTGCCGTATATAATTTGTAAGCAGTCTATTTGTGTATGCTGCGCCCTACTTTATAATAAGGGCGGAAAGACTCCGCCTTAATTATTATTGCCTCAACTCAGTTCGTTTGTCGAACTGAGTAAGCTAAGCGGCCTTTACCGGTCAAGCCGAGGCCGGTGAAGTCCTGGAATGAGGTGCCCACCCAAACCCCCAAATCCGCAAGAGAAATAAAGTTTGTACTATGGGAGGCCTGCTTGGCTGTCCCGAATCATCAGTGGGGTCAGCGATTACAGACCGGGTGGGGTTGATGTGCATCCAGGTCGTTTGCAGCTAAAAATTAAGTCTTGATTGTTCACCTGGCGGGTTGGCCTTGAGATTTCGAAACCAAGAGGCTCAGTCAACGGAGGCGTTGTCGCGTGTAAGGACCGGTGGACAAGTTCGTACTACACCATACTGCTGCAATACTATACTACCGAATGTTAGCTGCCCAAATCACTCCCTGGTCATATTCTCAGCTGCGGTAAGGAATAAATTGATTATCCCGGTTTACATAGATGACACGCGTTGGAAAGACGATGGTGCGCCTTTGAAATGCGCACTCGGCTGCTGATCCGAAGGTCGCGGGACCGAATCCCGGCCGCGGCGGCTGCATTTCGATGGAGGCGAAAGGTTGAGGCCCGTGTGCTGTGCGATGTCAGTGCACGTTAAAGAACCCCAGGTGGTCGAAATTTCCGGAGACCTCCACTACGGCGTCTCTCATAATCAGAGCTGGTTTTGGGACGTTAAACCCCACAAATCAATCAATCAATCAATCAATCAATCAATCAAAATCATCAACCTTTCCTTGAAATGCGCGATTGTGCGATTTACGGCTCTGCGCATTAGATGTTTCCGTATCTGCTCGCATAAGGCCATGACACGCTGCTATGCACCTACTCAATTCTGCCGGACGGAATGGTTTACAAACAACGGCAGAATTTAATGCTTATTTCAGAACATAAAAGCGTTACAACAGCGCCTTCTCTGCACTGCCTGCAGCTTTATTAGTGCAGCCACGACCAGCACCGAGTACAGACAGTTCCCGCATCGGGCCGCTACGCATGAACTGCGGAAACACACCACGCGCCGACTTTGCATCGGCGTATACAAACAGCGAGCGGTGGAACGCCTGATTGACAGATGATCCGTGTGGCGAGCCACAGAAGAGTGTTTACGAAGAAGGGCGCAGCCGGCAAATAAGCGGCTTGCCCGTCGTTGGGGTGACCGCTATGGCATGGATATCTCGCGTTCGGGACAACGAGCGAACGGTACCTCCCGCGCCCTTTTATTATTTTCCCCGATAGCGCTCGCGCCGCACGCGAAGATAACACACCATTGCTGACTTAGACAACCGCGCACTGTCCGCGCGCTTTATCTGACGCTCCCTTCCTGCGTGCATCTCTCAGCCGGATTCACGAGCCTTCTCTGAGCCGCCGGATGCGGGTTTTACGAGCGGTCAATGGAGCGTGGCCACGTATGGCGCTGCAAGTTACACGGCTTATCACTATTATTATTCTTTTTCACAAGGGCACGGGTGTTGAAAGGCCGCTGGATTGTTACCCGTATAGATGTAAAACGCACTCATTGCCAACCAAAGACAGAAAGAGAATGAAGTTTATTTGCTCAAGGGTCAGGTATTATACAGGTAGTTGAAACTCTTCGTCTTGAAGAGAAGCTCTTCGTCTTGAAGAGCCGCATGGCGAGCGTGACCACTATAAAAACAAACGCGAGCACCTTGTACAGCACTGTTTATCTTATGGCCTTGTCTCGCTTTCGTGACGTGCACGCTCGCCTTGCACTACTCGCTGTGGTGATCAGGTTGTATTCTGAAGACTCTTGCGGTTGGGCATCCAGATTACATGGGCCCTACGACGTCAGCCGTGATTTCAGACCCTGTCAATCAGCCATATGTGACCTTTTAGATTGCTGCTGTATACAGCGATCTCGATAACTATACCCATAGTTGGATCCGCTACCTCGACACGTGTATAGTTAGATAGAGGTACGAGAAAAAGAAAGACTGAAGAATGAACTGCAGTGAGGCCTGAAAGCTCTCTCCATATCAGCTCACCGTGGCATCCTGGAAATGTTCGGGGTTCGAGCTGAATAATTGTGTATCGGCGAAGAAGGCCAACACTGCACTTTAACGGAACCAAACTCTTAAATCCATCCCAGTTTCGATAACTTTCCCTTCTGCGCATAAGTGACGTAGGTGTACAAGACGGTCACTCACTGCTCACTTATCACGGGCACTATTTCAAGTATAGAAAAAAATGTCCAGCACAAAAAAAAAAAAAAAGCACGCAGCTTGCACAAGGTCGCGCAAGACCAGATCACAGAGGTCGAGTCTCAGCTGACATTTTCTTTTTGCCTGTGTCTACAAACATACATACAAGTACACATGCAAGCACCCACAGACAAATGCATAGGAAACCGCACACTTCCCCGCCCGAAAGTCCTGGCTGCGCCCCTGTCACTGCAAACGCCTTCCTCATCCGGAACCTCGACGCGGCCCGGGCCAAAATCGGGACTCAATTTGGCATCCGTAAGCTTGTTCTAGTTTAATTTCGTTTCACTGAGATCATCAACAGCGGCTTCATTACATCGGTCATTCTTGTTTTAAGTCATATTCACTGTTTCTTCTTTTTTTTTCTTGCATAGCCGTGCTCCAGCTACCCAATACACTATGGGAAAAGAAGAATATTCAGAGAAAGAGAGGGAGCGCTACGGCGCATTCAGCAGAGAGCAAAACACAATCTTCACACTGAGGTCTTTTTTTTTTTTTTTTTTAGCGCACTCGGCTTACTGCGGTCTGTAAAGAGGCGTACGAGACATCGCGTATTCAGGGCAAGTGCACAAAGGGTGTTCGATAATTTTTTCAGACCCATAAATTCACACACTGATGTATCGGCCATTCCAACACGAAATAAATGCCTGCATGCACAGAAAACAAAGGAAATGTGAGAAATGGGGAGCAGGATATACGCTTAGTTCAATAAGTGAAGTCATCCACCTCTCAGCAAAACGCCTTTCTCTTTTAATTAGAAATGTGCAGGCGCTGCGAGGAATTGCCATATAATGTCGATATTACGATATTACGTGTCCGGTAAAACGTATACGCAAAGGCGCACCGGATACTGGATAACGTACAGCGTGTTTTCTTTCTTTCTTTCTTTCTTTCTTTCTTTCTTTCTTTCTTTCTTTCTTTCTTTCTTTCTTTCTTTCTTTCTTTCTTTCTTTCATTCATTTTTTTTTTTTTGACGGTCAAGTGGCGTCAGCCATATGTGATAAACAGAATAAGCAAGATCGTGTGATCTATGTCCTCCGAAATTCCGGCGGCCACTCGCTATGCCTACAGCCTCGACAATTAGAGTGTCGCGCTCAGAAACCGTGTATGCTCACGGATGCTTTACTGTCGAAGCTTCATGATACAAAACTAAACAAAACACAACCATCAGTTAGTAACTCGAGGGCTACAGAGCCTGCGACGACCACTCGAAAGATTTGAAGTGGAAGTACAGTGCCTAGAAATTTCTAGGCACTATAGTGGAAGGCACGCGCCCCGGGTGGTCGGCCATGTTTGCGCATGCGCTGTTTACACCCGGTATACCGCTCTAAAATTCCCTATTTACAGATTAAGAGACGCGCGCATTCGCTGCAGTAAATGCTATCATGCGGAACGCGCTCGTCACGCTCAGACTGTCTGATCATTCGCGAAACCACACAAACATCGAGCACCGCAACACACGTTTCTGCGGAAGCATTGGATTGAAGACACGAATGTCGTTCGCACTTCAGCGCGAACGTCATTCGCAGGTGCACGCAGATGTCCCATAGAGTCCGCACCCGCCCGGTGGGGGCACCCGCGCACGTGCAGGCTCACAACAGCGCCGCAGGAGCTGACGCGGAAACGAGCGAGCGAGAGAGAGAGAGAGAGAGAGCTGATCACTCACCATGGCTCCTCGGTAGTAGGCCGTGGTCAGGGTGCGGAACCGCTCCTGGCCCGCCGTATCCCTGCACACACAAATGCATGGGAGGGACAGTGGTCAGCCGCCGGAACACTCTACGAGAAAACGGCAGCGTGTTCGCGGGACCTCCGGGTACACATAGCGGACGCACTCGACCCAATGGAGCAGATCGGCGAACGCGCGGTTTATATCGCACGTTCGGCGCTCGCTGTGACGGATGACGCACCCGTGGCCGCTCATCGGACTCGGCTGACCCCGCATGTACTTCAGGCAGGGAACTCGTGTTCAGTCGTTCTTGGATCTTGCGCTTTGGGCGTGCGGTCGGTTATCCGAGCGTAATCATTCGCGTCTCCTGATTACCGAAAAGGATGAATCTAAGTGACAGCTCTCTCTTTCGCGGGTTAAAATATTACGGACGTTGGACCTGGCTTCCTTCGTACGACTGATGAGAGAGACACTGCTTCTTGCAGAAATTTCCTTTAGCGATGATGAAAAACACTTCATAGAGGCTGAAGGAAAGCGGGAATCGTAATAGTGCTGTGCCAGAATACTTTACTGTAACGAACAAGCCTGGGTGGTCCGAATGAAATTTTCTATTAGGTCACTACTGTGGGACTGTGAGTGACAATTTTTTCACGACAGACGCATTTCGTCCTCCACTTAGGCTCTTTGGAAGCGAATATGAGAAAGAGGAGAAATTTTATTTGTACACGGGCAAGGGAATCAGCCTGAGTTTATGTGCTTTAACCAGCTATGTTCTGGGGAAGGGGAAAAGATGGAACGAAACAAGCATAAACGATTATCATAACAAGAGTATATGGAAGTCACACATTTCAATCAGAATCAATTACATCCAAGCTCCACCACTGCCCGGTGATATATATCGTGGTTCAGTAATACGGAAAAATAGCTTAAGCAAAACAAAGTTCCCGAAACATGCCCCTTTGAATTGGAGGAAAGACGGTGGTTTGCACTTGCTGATCATTCCTACATCATGGAGAGGTGGCAGGCGTTCAGGTGCTATTTCACGTATACCGACGTTGAGTCGTGACCTTATGAAACGTAGTATAGTTCCACACATACGTAGCAAGCCATGGTAACGCGTACGCGACGATGCATATATGCACAGCTGCATTGCGTGTATGCGTTCCTTTCACTCGCGGTGCTGCCAAGCTGGAGTCCATACTATAGCATATGGCATGCAACAAACACAAGGTGAGGATTTCACCTCCGCCCCCCACCCCCTTCCCCTCGCATCCCGTGTGTCAAATGTTGCGCAGCCCTTCTCTGTCAACGGGGAGGGTTGCAACCTTCCTGGCTGAGCGAAATACGAGGTCAACCGTTTAGGGATGGCAGACGATTTCAGTCTCAAAACTATTCCTAAATGCTACTCTAAGCATACACCACAAAGGCAAAGGAACAAAAGACAAAACGTTTGACTGTTCTCTTGTCTTTGTAGTATGTACCTAGCGCAATCTTAAGGTTGAACGAACACCAACTCTCTGCAGCTCTGCTCGAGGACGATTACCCAAATTCGTCAACACAACTCCGTTTCTCGCTGTAACCTCTTTCGCAAGCAACTTTATTTTGTCTCGGAGACACCGGAGGGACAGAAGGCCTGCAATCACGCGCACGACCCAGTTCCGTCGCGCCCCACAACTTTCTCCTTTCTCTCCCCTATTTTTACTCACTCTTCTAAAAAGCTCAGTGGCGGCAGACATTAAGAAAGTCACGCGAGTTCGCGAAACGCAGCCCACGGACGCAGCTTCTGTCGGGGGCGCACATCGTGACTCTCGCGACGGCTTCCTCGGGGGCGGCATGCGTGCTCACTTCTCGAGAAAGTGCGCACACACACGCGGCACAAGCAAGAAGTCGGTCGCGCGGGGACGAACCACATGCAGCGGCCGGCCATGCGGCAAAGGAAGTGCATCGGGAGAAGGTGGAGGTGTGCGGGGACACCTCACGCCGCACCCGCTGACCGGCCGGCGATGGGCGAAGGCGCGTTCTTCGCCTTTCAAGGACGGGCAGCCACGCCGCTGTGCGAACATCTGTCGCGCCCCAGGGGAGGTGAGGGCTGCGCACGCGTGCCCGGCGCACGACCGCGGGCTGCCGGCGTGCGCGCGAACCCGCCTCTTGACGGCACGCGCTCCTGCGGCACTCTCTCTCTTCCATCCTCTTGTCTGCACCAGCGGGAGCGATGGTAAATGGACGTGGCCATTAAGTTCTGCCAGGCACGGGAGACGACCAGATGGCCGAGCGATCGCCGACGACGCGGCGTGCCGCGTCTTCGAGAAGGCCTCGGAGAACGCGCATGCCTCGATTCCTTTGTTGCGCTTATGCGACGTCGGATTACAGTGTACGGATGTAGGAATCGTCGAAAACAATGGCCGTAACGCGAGCGCACGACTACGTCGTAAGCCGCGGTATAGGCTTTGTTTATGGCGAGCGCGTGAGGCGTGTCGAGCGTGTGCGTGAGGTATACGGTGGTTTTCGTTTGGTTGCTGCGTACGGCGTTGAAATATGCCGCGCACTTTCAGTATTTTTTTTTTTCTCGGCATATTCAGCAACACCCGTAAACGAAACGAAACACTTACGAGAGGCTACAATGAATGGTAGTCCCGGCGAAAGCCGTCGCATTCCTTCTATGATTTCCTTCCTTCCTTCCTTCCTTTACTTATCTGGAACTTAGCTCTCGCATTTGCATCATTGCATGTCATAAGATCAGCCAGCCATATGTATAGTCATTGTGCAATTTGCGAACATTGCCACTTCCCCAACCTATTAGCTTCAAAGAGAGAGAAAGAGAGGGAAAAAAAAGAGCGATCGAGTATAACAAGTTCAATCTCATGCACTTTGGCCACTGAGATACACTGACTCCTTGTCAGTTGAACGACCAGCCAAAAGACGACGCGCATTTATATTAGAATTTTTCCTAACGTAATCGCTAAACTTACTCGCTAAAGGAGCAGAAGCAAGCGTCTACGCGGCAAGAGAAGCATCGCCATGAATTCGGTGAATCCATCAACCTGTGCACGTTTCCCGTTCATCGGAAACTTCTCGCTCCTCGCACGTCTGAACACGTAGCGTGCGCAAAGTGTACGCTGAAGAAATTCCAAGCGGAAGACTGATGAAGATGTACGATACATACTCGTACATCTTTCTGTGGCGCACGTGCGCAGTTCTGAACCCATTCTGCTTCGCGCGAAACTCTGTGGTATAAATCAAGCGTGCCCCATTCCCTAGAAGTCTGCATGCTGTGTTCGTGCGCGTGCTTCGGCGTGCTCTTACGCGTCCACAAAAGCCAGCCGCCTGAGCGTACAGCAAGGCTCCTAGCCTCCTATAGCGCCCATCGGAGCGCGTGATACTCTTTCTGATCCTGTTCCGCGGAGTTACGCCAAGCCAACGAAGAAAGAAAGAACTTCGCAAGCAGTCGCTGAACGCGCCGTTCGGGCGCGTGGGAAGAAGCCGTCGCCTGTTTTTCTTTATTTCTCCTCTTTGGGGCCTCCAGTTTATCCCGTCGAGAGTTGGAGCGTGCGCTTTGCGAAGGAGAAAAAGAAAGGAGAGAGAGAGAACATTATAGGGTGGTTGAAAGGATGTGAGTCAGCCGTCTCAATTTGCCGCCCAATGTGCTCTTGACACTGGGTCAGAGGGCGTCTGCGAGTCAGCAGCACTTCACCATGCACTGAGGGGAGAAAGGCAATAATGAATGTCTCGGCAGAATGCGTGCGCGCTGCCTGGTAGCTTTATGGTGTTCTGTTTCCTCCTATTACGAGGCGCCCGTCGGGCGGTCGCATATACACTGCAGCATCGCCAGGACTGAGCATTCCAGCTGATAGAAGGAAGCGAACCGAGGCGACTCTTTTGGCTGACTCGACCCTTTGACGGAGAAAGCACATTGCCTCGACTTCCTTCGCACCGAAAAGCCCATTACGCGCCGCCCTTTCGCAGTTTCTCTCGGTGGATTTCACTTCGCTGCGTCAGTGTGCCCCTCAGGTGCCTGAATGTCAACCGTTGGATTGTGAAGGACCGCGAGTGGAAGACACCTATGGCGCTCGAAAGGAGCACAAAGTAAAAGATCGAGAGTGCTATGCGGAGACAGAAACAACATTGGGCGAGAGCAGCGCCGGCTGCCCCGAACGGCTATTCTTGGCGATGAGTCAACCCTCACCTGCTTTCATTAGCGGCCGTCTATCCTCAGCGCACCGCCTTGCCGTACGAGGCGAGAACGACCGGCGTATGTATTTGTATTCGCAAAACGTACGTCTCTCTCTCTCTCTTTTTTTTTTTCTGTATCATGGCTACGATTGCATAAGGCCGCAGTTGCCGGCGCATCTAGTCTGCAAGCAGATTTAGCCTGCAATTGCTACGCCCGAGCGTTTGTTTTTTGAAGTGGGCGGGCTCAGTCACCTTCCTATTACACATATAGCAGGTATACCGCAAAGAAAACGTAAAGGCTGCATGAGCAGGTGTATTATGTTGCCGAGAGAGACTGATCTCGTAAGGAACAGACGTGGAAAGGTTGTAGTCGACTCTTCGCCCAGTGCAAAAGGAGGATATATCCCATACATTCCCGCCACGGTTGTCTAGTGTCTATGACACTAGACCACCGACTGGTGCAGGAAGTGCAGGAGTGTCCGCCTGCTAACAGTTGTTATGCGTGCGAGAGAGGGACGAAGAGCGCGCGCGCGCTTCTGCCCTCTCAGCATCTTTTTATCCAGCTTTAATTACCGAACCATCACGGCGTTTGCGAAGCCCGGTTCCCGGTTTCCTCTCACTGGGGAGGCTTGTCTTCAGTCCAAAATCCGGCCTAAGTTTCTCCTTAACTCAACTTGATTAGATTGTCACCGGCTTTGTTCTTTGTAGAGCCACCACCATTTCTTGCCCACGGACAACGCCACCAAAGCATCTTTTTTTTTTTTTTCTGCGACGCGAGCACCTTGACGCTGGCGAAGACAAACACACATCGCCGAAGCTCTGGTAAGGCGCCATCAGTTTTTCGCCCAGTGATTCGAGGCAGCGATACGATGAGCTTCGACACGCAATTTGCCAGCAGCCTCCTTGGCTTAGAGATGCTTCCACGAAAAGGGTGTGTGCTACGGGCTCAGTCCACCGGACAGGATAAACTTCTTATTTAACTACAAAGCTTAATTAACTCTTTCCGAGAAGCTCGCGCGTGTTATCGCTTTGCTCCTTTCCATCTTTATGGTGAATTACGCGTTTTATTTATTTTTTTCTTCTGTTTCCTTTCACGGTACTCTGACCCATGATAAATGATGCATAAATGAGCCACAGCGGCCCCTTTCGCACACTGTGAATAATTTCAAGTGTCCTACTTCCTTCCATTCCCGTCCTGTTTGGACATCACCGCACGTCCTAAGAAAGTTGTTCTGAACGCTAGCGAAGGGCTGCGTACCGGAAACTCCTTTCCGTTCTTATTTAACCCGAATGATGCAGCTTGCGCTCGCGTAGAGACCCCTCGCATTTTTCCGCGCTTCCTCACGAGCGAAGCGGAATCGTGACCTCCGTTCGACCTCTCAGGCGAGCGGAGCGAACACTCCCTTGCCAAGTGGCAGCCTCGAAAACACACTCCGCGCATTTCTATGCGGGTGGTCTACTTAGGTGAACGGCAGGCCACAAGAAGATGTTAAAGGGACACTGAACGGGTTTTGAATTCGCGAATTTATTGCGAATTCGGTATCCGCGACCTCTTACAACATGCCTACGGAGGTTTTTTTCGCGATGTTCGATTAAACAACGGCGCTATAAGCGAGCAAACTTTGATCGTGGGAACGCCCCCCCCCCGGCGCGCGCGCGCGCAGGGGCGGAGCATGGGAGAGCTAGACACGTGGGGAGGTGACGTCATCGTCAGGGTCGAGCCGCCGGGCCGCCTGCGTCGCTCAGTCAGCTCAGCTTGTTTACTTCGGGGTTGTGCCTTGTTTCTGCTGCGATCTGCCGCCTAGTGAAGCATCAGATCTGCCAGTTCGTAGGGGTTTCTTGCCATTGCACCGTTCTCTTCTTCTGATTAGAGATTTTCGCCATCCGACATTCACTAGCTGTGTTTGTGCAAGGTTGAAGTGGACTCGCGATGCCGAGTTACTGCGCAGCATATGGCTGCCGCAGCACTTACGGTCGCGATGAGGTCGCTTTTCACAAGTTCCCTCGTTATCAGAAGATCCCTCGTTATCAGAACCGACGAGATCAAGCGTGCTGTGCTCCAAGCACTTTCGTGACAGCGACTACGTACGAAGCCCGGCTCTCATGCAGTCACTGGGATTCCGCTGGCGTGCCATTCTGCTGCAGGGCCACTTCTAACACGTCCTTGTCGAGGCACACATTTTTAATTTTTGTTGTTGTTGTGATGCACCTCCGTTGTTTCTTGCGGTCGCGAATCTGCCGAATTTCGAGGCAGCAGCAGCAGTCCTCCTCCTCTTTCCCCATTTCCACGCAGTGCGTGCATGAGCGCCCATGGTGAAAACACGTGTACACAGATATCAGTACGCAGCATCGAAATCGGCTACTCTACACGACAGTCGCATGCTTTTAACGCAGCTAATATACCGTTTCCATTTTAACACACCATCATTGTAGTACTGGGAAGAATTTAGAAAAAGCGACGGCATTATAAAAAGCACAACTGCAATATATGAGCCAAACTATCCTTGCGCAATTTTTCAGCGCAGTTCAGAGCACATGTCACCATTGCGGCAAGAGCGGCACTCGTCTGGTTTTTTTTTTTTGTTGTTGTTGTTGTTGTTGTTGTTGTTGTTGTTGTTGTTGTTGTTGTTGTTGTTGTTCCTCGCGGTAGCATACTGACTCTTCGCGTGCGCCTTGCCCGCTGCGAAGTACGATACTGACTGCGAGCACGAACAGCTGATGTCTCTGCACGATGCCCGCGCGTAGCGCGGACCGTGCCAATACGCGGCTAAAAGCGAGTGCCGATGCTGCTGTTTCTTATCGAATTTGATATCCACGGATGAACGTATCATTTGTAACAGTTTACTAGAGTGCAATTAAGCACTGACATGCATCTTATATGTACCAGTCTATGTTTCAGGCGCGGGTGGAGGTGGCTGGTTGGGACTCGCTTTCCTGTGCCGCTTCAGTCGACGCCCTTACAGTAGCGACCGGCTCGAACATGTACGGATGTACAGAGAACTCGTTCCGACTTTCACAGTTCGCCATACTAACAGCAACTACACGATTTCAACAGGTAAACACGGCATTGCCTGCCGGCGAGCGCAGTCAGCTGTCGTCACCTTCCTGACGATGACGTCATAGAGCTTCGACCAATCACAGCGGCGGCGAGACTCGCGATGGGGGCCGCGGAGCCTGTTGCTTGTTTTCGGCAAAATAAAGCTATTTGCGTTGGTTTATGCGAATTTTCGACTTGATTTTCGAGTTCGCCGCACGAAATTACGTATCATGACACCATAATCTCGTTTTTTTTAAAAAGTGGTTCAGTGTCCCTTTAAAGGGAGATGTCTTCGGTAATGCCGTGTAGGTCGGTTGAACCTTTCCATTAGCGAAGTGCAGAGGGGTCTTGCCATGATGTAGAAGAGAGAGAGTGAAAGGAAAAGACAGGGAGGTTAACCAGAGATCTCCGGTTGGCTTCCCTGTACTGGGGAAGGCGAAAGGAGAATGAAAGAGGCAAAGGAAAGAAGAGAGTTGAGGGACACATCAACATCACTGTCACTTGTCAGAGCGCCGTCACCATCGGTCATCAAGTCCTGCTTTTCGAAGAAATCGCAGCAATGATGTAGAAAACGGCGAGAGACATGTAGCAACGCCACTTTCGAGTTTCGTGCGCCAAAATTTCAATGCACCAACATGCATCTTGAAGTTCCACCTGTTGAATCAGGCCAGGTTGTGTATAAATGTTTTGATATTATCTCTCGGCCATCGGCTACCGGATTCTAATCGTTGCACTCTTTATGCAGTTATACCTGTAGTAAGCAAGGCTTTTACAACGGAGTATTTTTGTACAACAGCTGTAAGTTTTCTTCCAAATTACTTATGGAATGTAAAATACAAACAAGCCTTGGCCTTTAATACTTTGCATTCCACTAGCATAACTTTTGTTTTCGCTTGCCGCGCGTGGAGGCAATGAGGGTATGCTGTGGTGGCGCAGTGGTCATGGTGATCGGCTGCTGAGCAGGAGGCGCGTTTGATACCGGCCACGGCGGTCGCACCTTCGATGGAGGCGGTGCAGCTCAGAGGCCCGTGCACTGCCCGTTTTCAGTCCGCGTTAAAGAACACCAGGCGGCCGAGATTCCCGGAGCCTTCAACTACGGCGTGCCTCGTAATGATAGTCTAATTTTGACACGTGAAACCCCAGAAATTATTATTAGTAGTATTATGGAAATAATGAGTATTAAGCTGCGTACGCCACGGAATGAGTATATAAATGTGACAAACTAATTCAATATAATTGCCACCTACGATTCTTACGGCTGAGGTGAGTCACCCGCCATAGTGCGCATATCATTTGCGCCGTGTAGGTCGTTATTTGCGCCTGTAAAATCGATCAGTTTCTAAAGTGGAAGAAAAGCAAAGTGGTAAGGATGACAAGGGATCATGCACGCACGTACGCACACACGCTCGCTCTCTCTCACACACACACGCACGCACGCACACACACTTATGTGTGCAGTCATTCAAGGATGATCGCATAGACTTCTTATCACAACTCACGCGGTCAGCTTCCATGCGAATGGTGCTCCTGTCCAGTGCCCTGAACCGGAGCACCGTTCCTGAACATGAGAACATGAGCACCATTCCTGAACAGGAGCCCGCTCCTGAACATCGTTATAACGAACAATGGTATAGTGAATTATTGGCTACAGCGAACTAAATAATACCCTTAGTTGAACACATCATTTTAACGACACGATTTATTCTTTTTATAACGAAGCTAAAACGCGGGAGCTGCCGCAATATAGGCTGTAACAAATAAATATTTGGCTAGCGCGAGGCTCAGAACTCGAAAGGAAGCACAAGACAGCAAAATAAATGTTGATATACGTCACAACCACATTTATTTAAAAAGCTTGCGGAAATTTGGTTCATTCAAGTCCAGCGCACAAAAGGATAGCGCTTTCAGTGGCTGCGCTATGACCTTGTCTTGTTCCGGTCCATTTAATTTGGAAAGCTACGAGGAGACAGGAAAGAATTCGTCTATAGTTGGTTTGAAGCCTTGAATAATGCATATTTGTACTAGAATTTTTAAGCGAGCCAGCTTGGCGATACGTAATCCAATATATGTATCTAACGTTACAACGATATCGCGTATAGCGTACTAATTTATATTGTCCCGATGCTACTTCTCTCATAATCAAAGCTGGTTTTGGGACGTTAAACCCCACAAAACAACAACAAATAGAACTTCTTTAGACGATAAAAATATCAAAAAATAAATAAATAAATAATGCAAGTGGGCGATAATATCTTCGGCGAGCCGTTCGTCATCAAATTTGCATAGGCAGCACACCGCAAACGCACACCAAAATCAAAAGACGGCACGCGGCATAAGATGTGTTTGGTGCATACTCATCGCAACCGCAAAGGTTGTACGATGGACACCGTCAGTCATTTCGACAACAAAAACAACAGGTGTTAGCAGAAACAACGCCCGTATAGCCCCGCCACGGTGGCCTATAGTGGCTATGGCACTCGGCTGCTGATCCAAAGGCCGCGGTACCGTATGGATGCGTTTCGACGGAGGCGAAATGTTAAGATTCGTGTACTGTGCGACGTCAGAGCACGTTAAAGGAGCCCAAGTGGTCTAAACTTCCGGAGCCCTTTACTACTACGTCTCTCAGAATCATATCGCGGTTTTTGGGACGCAAAACCTCAAAAATCAATCAATCGATCGATCGATCGATCGATCAACGATGCCCGTAGCCACATGCGACGTAGTAAAGGGGCCAGCCTAGTCGGTAAACCTTTGCTGAGGGACGACGGACCGCGGATATGCAACGCGACTGTTTACCACCCAGGAAAACACACGACGATTGCTTGCAAATGACGTCACGCCATACGCTGCATATCCTGCGCACGTCCTGAAAACAGCCGCGCCACTCGTCCGTAACGAGGGTGCAGTGTAGAGCGTCGTGGCGCGACAAGTGTTCCGGGATGTTTGAACAATGAAGAGCGACAGCTTGCTCAGCGGCGCTCCCCTTCCTATGTAACGCAGACACGGGCACTTTCCCGCGGAGGTTGCTGGCCTCAGAGAGGGGGTGCGCGGGATTCTCGGAAGTCGCATCGTCACACTTCGTGTATATGAACCATATTTGCCGCCGTACTTTCCGTCTCTGCTTGATATACGAGCGGGCAAGTTCGTCGCGATGACGCATAATTCACGAGACGGAAGCGCTAGGCTGACAGACATGAATGCGTGTGTAAGCAAAGGGGTTGAGTTCACGAGTTGTGTACATACCCTACAGAGTATACCTATATATCATCGCCGTGTTAATGCTTCGCGATCACGATGAATCGGTTTGACACATTTAAGAGGCGCCTGAAACAAGGTGCCCCTCAATGTTTCGAGCAGTTTGATCAGTTACGGCACGAAAAACGTAAATTTGTTAAAGTCGACTGAATTTACCTTTCTCTAAAGCAATCTGCTCCTTGATTTCACAGCCCCGCCACGGTGTTCTAGTGGTTATGGTACCCGGCTGCTGGCCCCGCCACGGTGGTCTAGTGGCTAAGGTACTCGGCTGCTGATCCGAGGGTCGCGGGATCAAATCCCGGCCGCGGCGGCTGCATTTCGATGGAGGCGAAATGTTGAGGCCCGTGTGCTGTGCGATGTCAGAGCACGCTAAAGAACCCCAGGTGGTCGAAATTTCCGGAGCCCTCCACTACGGCGTCTCTCATAATCAGAACTGGTTTTGGGACGTTAAACCCCACAAATCAATCAAATCAACCCGGCTGCTGATCCGAAGGTCGTGGGATCGAATTCCGGCCGCGACGGCTGCATTTCTATGGAGGCGATATGTTGAGGCCCCTGTGCTGTGCGATGTCAGTGCACGTTAAAGAGTCCCAGGTGGTCGAAATTTCCGGAGACCTCCACCACGGCGTCTCTCATCATCACAGCTGCTTTTGGGACGTTAAACCCCACAAATCAATGCTTGATGTTGCAGGACTTTAAAAAAATGCACCTTTGAAAGAACACATTACCGGTTTAAACCGATTAACCTTATTCAAGCCGTGCCCTCTCAAGCATGTTCACCGTTTGATGATGACTCTATAGCTGCAACTGAAGCTGAACTTGTGTTATATGCACCTGCGGCGTGCATTTCTTTTTAAGGGAGCCTTTCAAGATTGACAGCTCCTATTCAGGCGCGTTACATGCCTCTGCGCTCATCTGGGACCCAGGTAGCTTCTATTCCGAGCTTATACGCGGATTTCGCACACTATAGAATGTAAGCCGCAAAATCGACACCACAGTGCCAGCGAGTTTAGTGGACCGAACCAGCGTGTTCGACGATCCGTTGTTATAGGGCGCGCAACTCAGCCGCGCAGAAGGGGTCGTATACGTGCTCCAGAGAAGCCTTGCGCGACAACCTCGCCGTCCTCTCTCACGCAGCTTCGAAAGGCTTTGGAGCCTAACGAACCACGTCGCGCCCGAGGCAGCGGATGGGAAGGCCGTCGCCGTCTTACTTGACGTTCCGTTCAATACGCCGCAAGGCGGCGGTGGCAATGTCGTATGTTAAGTCGTGTGTCCAAACGTGCGTCCCCCTTTCTGCGGTCCGATTGCGATCGCGCCAATTGCCGAAGAACTACGTAGCACCCGCCACAGACAGCGCTTTTCACTCCTGCGTTTATTTATTTTTGTCTTTGCGATTTAAGTGTTAGGCTCTTGCTTTTTTTTCTTTTCCAGGTGACACAATCTAATCCCCGAGTACCGAAGTGGCACACGCACACTTCGCGCAAGCGCGCTTGCTAACGCTTTCGATCTTACGGCTTTAAGGAATGCCGCGAGTGCCGCCTCTGTGTTCACATTCTTGACTCTGGGACACGCTGGCGCAGAAGGTATATAGGCTTAGAGCACTATCGAGAGGTCGGCGAGGTGCTCGTCTCTCTCTCTCTCTCTTTTTCGGGACGACACGCTCTTTGCGTGCGACCAGAATTACGCCCGAGGGCGTCGTGCGAATCGGTGCGCACGCTCTGGCTCCTGCCGAGTTGACTCTCGAACGAACCCGCTGACCCACGAGATCGTGTAGCCGAAGATAGAACACTCGAGATCGCGTTCTGGTGCCACCCGATTTTATTCTAGCACGTGTTGTATGCGATAGTATCAGTGAGTGCGCTATTTTGCCTATGGGGTTTCGTGTGAGACCTGCACGCTACTTCTTTCTCGCTACACAGTCATCGTAAGATGTCCCTAAGCCGCACATCGAAAATGTGTGTGTCCGCGCAAACTCACGAGAGGTCGTGGAAACGTGCCAACTTTACCACTCCGTTCATACAGGCACACCTTGAATCACTTGCCCCACGTGCGTTCGTTATATATATGGCGACCCTCAACGGCGTCGATTAATTCGCCATACCGATGACGTCACGTGTGTGGTTTCGTCATATCGTGTGGGTTGAGCGATCAGGCTCGAGAAACAAACATATATCTCCAAGAAGCAGTATACAGCAGCACGTGGGCGACAATCGCTTGCCGAAATAGCTGCCGGTGCCGTTACAGTTGATTTATGACACAATGGCATTCAACGTTCTCGTCTTTTTTTTTTTTTTTTTTGGCATTGTGGTCGATAGTGCAAAGATACTGGGGGAGAGCGTATGTTAAATGAGTAAATGGCTAGTGATGATTAGAAGAAATGAAATCTGGTCGAGTTTTGTAAGATTTTATGTTGAACAAGAAGTGCAAACAGAGACGACGACACAAGGAAGAAAATGAGGACAGGACAAGCGTTAACTTCAAGCTAAAGTTTATGGTCAGGAACCATGCCTGTTTATCAAACGTCGCAAACAGAAAAATACATCCTCGTGCAAGAACACACACACACACACACACACACACACACACACACACACACACACACACACTCAAATGCTGTTATGTGGCGTTTAACGTCCCAAAACCAGCTCTGATTATGAGAGACGCCGTAGTGGAGGGCTCCGGAAATTTTGACCACCTGGGGCTCTTTAACGTGCATTGACATCGTACAGCACATGAGCCTCAACATTTCGCCTCCGTCGAAATGCAGCCGCCGCGGCCGGGATTCGATCCCGCGACCCTTGGATTAGCAGCCGAGTACCATAGCCACTAGACCACCGTGGCGGGGCTCACACACAAATGCATTTATCTTGAGGACGCAAAGGGCACTGTATTTGCAGTGAGAAAGCTATCTCAGGTGGGTGAAGACATCACGAAGGTTGCCTAACACATGTGGGACCGTTCCGGTGAATGTGGAAAGACTCGACGACTTCTCTAGGCATCTTAGTCTAGTCATGACTCGTGTAAATGACGGAAGTGTCTCTCAGAGCGGCTTCACACACGCAAGTACGGCAATGAAGGGCGACGTGCGTATAAGGTGAACCTTTCAGAGAACTGATATGTTCTGTGAGCCTGATGTTCATATGCCTGCCTGTCTGGCCAATGTATTTACGTCCACACGAGAAAGGAACGCAATAAACTACATTACAAATGCAAGAATCAAATCTAAAATCGATACCGTTTACAACAGAGCATTGACCTGCTTTATTTTGCGCCTTCGTGCACAAACGCCTCTGCACTAGCACTATAAAGGTTACCTTTTTTTTATCGTCAACAGCTGTTTGTGTTCGTTCTACATTATCAAACTTTTTGACTACTAATCTAGGCGTTCCTCAAGGTGAGTAGACATTACTTCCCAGAAAATGAACGTAGGCCGCAAATAAAAGTTTAACAATTCTAAGAAACTTTCTGCCGACACACCACATCTGGTCATGGAAGCCAGTTCGTCATTTCTCTCGGAAATACACTCTCTTACAAGTTGCGGACTGATTAAAAGTTACGGATAGAGATCTGATGTTCTGGGTAACCAGTGGTCGAATCGAGTATTTGGTGATATGAAAGAATGTACTGAGGTTTGATCCAAGTGTTGTTCATTGCTTCAATTCCGCTCTTGAACTTTCAATTTCTTAACAACTGCGTTTTTAATTGCATACCCACTTCTGCGATGCCTTACAAAAAACAGTATTAAATAAAGAGATTAAATAAATATAATTAAATAGATTCAAGAAACATTAAAGGTGGAGAAGGAGGGTGCCGAAGTGTCACATCACTCGCAATATCCGTTGTTTGGTCTCGCAAAAGAACGTTCGTCAGTGCAGGTTAATGATGTAATAAAGAGGAGCGACAAAAATTTGTCGCCATCAGGACCCAGAAGTAAAACCCCGAAGCTATCAACTTCGAGGTGACTATATGCAGATTTGTCGCTCTTGTTTTATTTAGTGTTAGTTTTAATATGATTACGTTGGCGTATGAGCAATAGCGGTAATCCAGAATCCTCCGGAATTATCACCTTACCTATCCATGCGAGTTATTCCGGGCTAGAAACGTAGAATAGTAGAGGCACAACTAGTCGCTGAGGTATTGTCGCGGGATAGTCAGGCTTCACAACAACCGCGCTATCTCTGCTACACAACCTACAGTCTCTGCAGTTTTTTCTATTTTCTATATGGACGGGGTGCTGTTTGCATCTACCTAGTGATGTCGTGACGGGCTTCTCTCTCTACTCATGGTAGTCACGTTCACTACATTTTTCCTGCTCCGTGAGTAAATGCGTCGATCAAAAAGCGCGCAGCGTGGGTTCACTAAAGAGAAGAAGATAAAGAATAAACCCGTGTTGTAGAGCTGTAACAAAGGACTCAGGCTATGCCAGTAAGATTCAGTCCACGATCGAAGTTCCCTATCAGGCCGGTGCATTTGGCAGTCCGTAGAGTGAGCGGTCCAAACATCGCCCCGGGGCAGACCTTCCGTGTAGTGCTTCCGCGGAATGGCTGTCTGAAGTGAGCAAGGCAGTCCGCTGGACCCTATACGCGCAAAAGCGCAAGAGAACGCCGCCACGGTAGCAAACGGCCGTTGTCGGGCAAAATGGGAGACTGGCTTTCTTCTGTCGGCGCGCAAACACAACTGCTCTTGACGTCTCTCTCTGCCGCTCTGCTGCAACGACGCGCGGCTGGCAGACTATTGAACGGTGCTCGTTTTCCCTGTACCGATTTCTTGGATTCGGACGAAAGCGCCCCTTTCGCTGACTCGGTAAAGAGCGGAGGATCGTCAAGGCCGACACCTTTGGAATTGTGTACATAACGTAAATAACAGAAGCGTGCCGTTCCTGGCTGCAGGCCTTCGGAGATTCATCTATGCAGCTGCGAGTGGCGAAGAATTTGCGCGAAGACGATGAAGCGACGCAGCTCGTTAGCGGAGGGGCATGAAACCGAAAAATAAATTGGACACTTCAGGGACTGCATAAGATGTTGTGTGTCGGGTGTTCATATGGCCTTGGAGAACAAGAAGAAACACTGCCGAGGAAGTCATAAAGGTCACGTCATTAGAAAACGAACTAGCGCGCATATATCCGCATAAGTCATCGCGTTCTCTTACGTGCATGCTCTATACTTTGAATTAATCATGCACGGCCTACGGCAACAGCCCGGCAACTCAGTACGGCATTTGCACCTGTATCGTTGGGACTGGTCACAGAATCTAGCGTGACAGTTACGGAGGCGATGCCCTCCACGAAGCCTAGCGGTTCACGCACCACTCGGATCACTCGGAGTGGCCGTCCGTTGCAAGGCCGGACAGAAGTATATGGTAATTAATACAGCTTTCGAAGTCGACAAGCTCAAATGAGCGAACGACCACCGTAACTGCATGCTCCTTTATTTGGTCCTTCCCCTCATGGACACGACAGAAGATCGCACGCATGTCCGGTCAACTTGCGCGGATTGCCTTCACCAAGCATTTCCCGCTCACGTCTCCCTATGAGAGCATGCGCCAATGCTTAATGTTCAACGCGGCACTATATATAGATTAGCAGACCACCAATTGGCACTCGCAAGATATCGGACTATCTCAAAAATCTTTGCAGGAAACAGTAAAAAGGCAAAAAGCTTGACGAGCGCGCAACAGGGAGAGCTCATGAGGGCGAGCGAGCACAAGACAGAGAGAGAGAGAGAAAGCGGTCCCATATAACTACCCATAGAGAATAAGATGTTGATTGGGCAAGCGAAGAACGTCACAGATAGACCGACACAGGTGACATTGCGCGATGTATGCAGAGTTCAAAGATTTCTGAAGCTTCTCTCAACAAATTATCCACGGCAAAATGGCTCCTAGTCGGCGGCGATTGTTTCTCTTCCATAGTATGCGAAATGACGGTTTTCTGTGCTCTTTTCCCAGAGTATACATCAGTAGCGCACCCAGGATCTCTGCCAGGGGGGGATTCAATTTTTCACGAAGGGCCGGGCATGCGATTACACGGTTGTTGCGTGTGTAAAGGAAGTAAATAAAATGCCAAATAATAGTATCAATGATGATGATTATATTTATTATTTTTTCGGCGTTTTGCAGAGACATTAGCCCCACATTCTTCTAGGGGACATAGGAGCAGTTACGGAGTGGGAGGGGGGGTTAGGCCGGCCTCAAAGGGGGGGGGGGGTTACAACCCTTCAACCCCCCCCCCCCCCCTTTTTGGTGCGCCACTGGTATACATGCAGCTTTTGGCTTTTGCAATAGTCCCAGCACCTTCCGTTTCGTAGTATAGCATCGGCTACCTATACTCATCTCTTGGTAAGTGTGCAGGACATGTAAGTCAAAGTCCGCATCCCATCTATAACTCAGAAGGTGGAATAAATAAATAAATAAATAAATAAATAAATAAATAAATAAATACCAACGTGGTCTGCCTTTTCTCTTAGTCGAAGGCGCACGTTTTTTTCTGTCTGATCGTGCAAGTAAACGTCGCGACTGCTCACTCGCCGAACAGGCGCACGTGCATTCTTTTTGCGAACTTGTATGCTAAGACCTAATTTTCCTCCCATGAAAAGCGCGCACCAACAAAAACCAGAGCCACCGCTCAGAAGCATGCATACAAGGACGCTATATAAAAAACCAACAACAACATGCTCGCACCGCTTCGCGCACAAACTATTAAGACTCGCTACCTTCCTGTAACTTTCGCTTTCTATCTTAACGATCCCTTTCCTCGGCTCTAACTCGGTCACATCGTGCAGTGCCGGCCACTCCACAGTATACCGGCCTAATTGCCGCGCATTTGCAAAGGCGGAGGCGCGGCACACCTCATGGTGCCCGCGGCCCGCCGTCAAACTCAAGCGAGCGCCACGAACAGATCGAGAACAGATCGAGCGCGCGCCAGAAAATCCACGAGTGGCGCGGAGCTGTAGGCACCGGCCAGGCTGTTGCGCCGCGAGTTCGTGGCCTAAGCAGGGAAGGGGGGGGCCCGGAAGTTGGTCGCAAAATTGAGACCGAGCGTTGCACGCGTGCTGCGCGGAATGGACCGGCGAAAACTGGGGACCCAGCAAGGAAGGGAGCCGGGAGGTGACGGCGGGCAGCGGGTGCCAGGTCGGCCGCGCAGCAGTGCCACTCAAAATTCGGAGCAGAGTTCCTTCCACCGTACAGCAGCGGTCTGATAGACGCGTATGAACCGTCAACGCTACGGAAATCCGTGCCCCTCGCTGCGTACACACACCTCCGGAATGTGCATGCATATATGCGTGTATATATGTATGTACATATCGCACGCTGCTGGCGGACGAGGCAGCACATGCCGGCACCTAGCGAGGCTCGCGGAATTGCATGCACGTTTCCCCGCGTGATCCCTCCTTCCCGGCCTCCGCAGCCTCGCACTTTTATTTAGGCGGCGAGTAAGTAGCGCGATAAGCGGTACGGCGTAGTCGACCTCATTGTTCGTGTATGTGTGCGTGCCTTTGTGAGTGCGTCTACGTATGCAGCGCTCGGAAGTGGTCCCCAGCCGCGACGGCGTCAATAATTGCAGCGGCGACATGGGAGAGTGCGTTACGAGAAAGCCGGGGACAAATGCTCGCAATTAATGGACATCGCCTGTATCATAGGGCGTAGTCGAAGCGAGGCTTGAGCCGTTTGTACGGCATGTGTATAAGACACCGGGAGGTATCCTTTTCTTTCGGGGAGCAAGTATCGCTTGCCAGCTGTCTACGTGAGCGTACGTAACATCAATCAAATGAAACAAACAAGCAAAGATTGAGGAGATTTCGATCAATGGTGGCCGTGACAATCCCAAACGGGTTATTCAGACGCTGCGATTACCTTAATAGGTATGCTTATAGGAAGTAACGCAATGTGTATTGTGCAGCGGCATTCGAGTGACAAGACATATGATTACAACCTTGGTCGTAATGTTTGCGATGGTTGGGTTGTTGTTCTCAAACAATGGTTTCGGAATGTGTCACCGATAGCAACAAGAAATATATGCCAAGTGCGCTGCAAGCTGAGGCAGCGGTCGCTCAATAGACGTTCATCCTTGGCTATTACGGCTTTGTACTTATCGTATGCAGATGTGGTGGTGGTGGTGCGCGACATCATGTCCAGAGCAGGTGCGATGCCTCACTACGGATTAATTGCACCAATCAACCAGAGACCGCGCTAAAGACAAAGTCATTTTTTTTTTCTCTGTCTCGTGTAAGTGAGGAATATTACTGCCCTTACCTTACCTCACTGCAAACGTGTGGTCAGGCCACTTTCAAAGGGACATAAACTTATGTTGTCTTCTCGTTCATCGCAGAGCTTGAGCATTTTTGCGTCAACCACCTATGTACCACGTCGGAAAGCTTTCTTATCTAATCTAATGTTAAATTCATAATCTATTTCTATTGCTGTCAAGCGCAATTTTTTACCTTCGCACACGATGTGTTCAACTACAGCAGCCTTACTCAGATCTACGTGTCACGTGCCTCCATTAAAATGCTTCGTCCCAAAGCCAATACGAGACCTGCACGGCTGTCGGCTGCCAGCGAACAGCCATACGATCCGTTAAATAAACACGTCGCCACGTTACTGTTTATAAACAAGGTAAACATCATCAGAAAACCCGGGGAATTTTACCTCAAGGAGATTTACACCAAATGGTGCAACCTGTTGTCACTTCCGGGATGGAATAACTATTCACGCGACAACGTTACATATGGAGGACATCTTTTACAACGGCGAACTCCGCAACTGGGTCACCGTTAACCTTACGCTGCGGCCCCCAAGCGAGGACCGCATTCCTCACGTACCAAGGAGAGAGCGTGCTCGGCATCTGTACTAAAGCACAACAAACGAAAAAATGAACTTAAGAGAGATAGATAGAGAGAGACAGAAAAAAAAAGAAATCCTTCGACAGCGATAGGTCCGAATCAACGAGATAAACTGTGGAATAAAAAAAAAAAAAGGGGGGGGGGGTGGTGAAGAGTGCGGGGATCCCGTTTGAAAAGGTTCACGTACACACATTGTCAGTAACTGTGAAAGAAAGAAATTAAAACAAAAACAAAAGAAAAAGGGGGGGGGGGGGGGAGAGCAAAGTGAACCCAGAGGGGTGAGTCTTCATTATGCGGGTCGCTCTCTTCGACGACCAGTCATACGGATGGCGCACGTCTGCGATGTACTCGATGTTCGGCACTGCATGCGACGAGGCCGGCGTTTCGAGCGCTTCGCAAGCGGGCGCATTATGAAATACGGGAGCGATTGCCACCCCGGCACGTTGTTTCAGCAAGTGGGAAAATGACAGAGAGAGAGAGAGAGAGAATAAAGACAGAACAAAGATTGCTAGGTCGATCGGTCGCCGAGTCCTCGGATCCACGATAAATGACTTGGTTGTTTATACTTCGAGCACGTATCGGACAGCGATGAAGTCGGGGGCGCGCGACGCACCACTTCACGCAGATACGCGAAGCCCCGCATCCAACCCGAAATGCTTTTTCCCCTCAAGGGGCCCCCCGCGCGTTTGAATTTCCAGCCCGTTTAGTTTCTTTGACGATAACGCGCTGCCGCGCGAGCAAGAAAGCGTGTGCCTGTTATGTATTTACGTTATGAGCGCTTGTGTTTACAAGTACACGTGAAGGAGCTAGTTATGGTGCTTTTGTTCGTGCACTCTTAAAAATTATGTTAGTAATAAGCTAGTAAATGCGTGCCTTTACTAACTTCCCGTGTGACTTAACCTCCTTAGTTGCCTTGTGCTAGCCAGAAGATTGTGAAAGCTAGTAAACGCTGCCGTTAATAGCAGCGTTTACTAGAGACTAATAGAGACGTGTTTTTAACTAAGTAACTACTAAGTCACTCCTATGTTGCCAGATGCCTCATAGATGTCTGCGCCTGAATAATAATCGCAGTATTCTATAGTGGCAACTATAATTTGTTCATTACCTTTAATAACAGTTTTGTGCAGCATTATGACAGGTGAAAGGCTGAAGGGCTCGTTTTCTTTGTTAGACAACCTAATGAATCCGACATACGGTGAGGCCAAGAAAGGCATAGGGGAAGTTGCTTGTACCATTTAGCTGTGGTGCAGTAATTATTACATAAGTGGAAATCAATTAAGGTGGACGAAAAAACACACCAGCCGTCCACTTTTATTCATTTCCCTTTATACCATAATCACTACACCATAGCTAAAAAAATACAAATAACTTCCCCTATATGCCTTCCTTGACCTCACTGTCTGTTGGATTCATGAGGTTATATGCAATGAGTAAGCCACGAGAATCTGAATTCAAAATGCGCATTACTTCTATAAATTCCAGACTACCCACCGGTACAGCGTGTGCTACCCCATACCAGGCCCATATATAGTTTTGAGGTTGCTGTTAGACTAGATGCCACGTGGAAGCCTTCGTGTTCTGTGTATGTCTGCCTGTTCTCGTCTGTCGTTTGTTACTACCTCCATGTATATTGCTACTTAAGGATGCCATAGCGTTGTGCATCTATCATAGAAATTACATCAAGAAATTATCGAGTCGTGATTAGTGTGACTGGAAAATGCCGCACAACTTTTTTTTTTCTTTGCTTTGGTAATGGAAGCGGCATGACATGCCAGTTTCAAACAGTCTGTGCAAACCAAATTGCCGTAAATGTATTGCTCCGCAACTGTATTTTATTATCGTTAGTTACTGCAACAACAAGGCAGTGAATATTGCTACGAACGTTTACCAATATGTATTTAGTACTTTAAATAAAGCCTTTTTTTACTAATGTGGCAAGCTTGAATTAGTCCTTTCCACTAACATCGGCGGGTAGTGAATTTCACTACGTGCATTTTTTACTACCTGCAGATACTAAAAAGGTATAGTGCTTTTTTTTTTTGGGGGGGGGGGGGGGTGGGGGGCTGTACTACTAGATGCTTAGTAATTTCTTAGTGAATATGCGTCCTTTTTTAAATGTGCACTACGCGAGTAGGTAGAGCATTCTTTTTTTCACGGAGACCCGTCATCAGTATATACGGTTACGATGACGTTAAGATGATTAATTAAAATGAATTTTGGGACTTGCAGCTATCAAAGCACTCACGATATATGCTAGAGGCCTCACAAAGAGCCATTCCAGATTAATTTCGACTCACTGAGGATCTTGAAAGATACGCGAGCATATGTTTGTTCTGCGCTTTCATGGTCGTCGCGGCCGGGGGTCGAACGGGCGACCTCCTACTAAGCACCAGAGTGCTATAACTAATGAGGTGGGTACGTACAAACGATAATAGTCAGAAGACTGAATAAAATTTCATATAACGACAGTTCTCTCGTCATTCCCCCATTGGAACAATTTACATTTATTTTCTTATCATCAGTGTATTTTGCTTTCTCTCGCTTCGTTTTAAAATTCTTATTCTGCTCAAGTTCAGTACATTAAGGAACCCTCAGATGTGCAAATTTTCTGTGCAAACACCCCTTCCAGCATTCAAGTAAGGACACGGAGGTCGGAGGTTACAATATGAAAGTGTCCGTTTAGTATATACCATTGATAAAAAAAAGAAGAAACAGAAACAGGACAGCTCGAGAACATAAGCGATTATAGACAACCAAATAGTTTCGCTTTCTTATTGCACAGCTCCAACATAGAAACGAATCCTTGGTACGGTGCTTCGTTTGCGTTATGAGATCTCGATCTTATTTTTTTTTTATCATTGAACAGTGCATATACGAACCATGCCTAATTTTGCGCTATGGGAATGCGATGGTTATTATTATTATTTCTTGCTTTGTATCTTCATTAATATACCAGGAATTATTCAAGCACTTCTGAAGAGCAGGCCCTACCTGCAGCCCAGCCTCTAACGCCATGCATTGCACAAGGTCTATACAGCGCAAGGGAAACTTGCGCCTTTGGTGTCTCGGCCTGCTTTTTTTTTTTTTTTTTTTTTTTGCACAGGGCTAAAGTTCCACTGAACTCTTCCTGAAGCATTGATTACAGGCGTGTTGCAAGTGTTGCGCGGCTTCATTAAAACGAATTCCGCAATCGGCATATCAAATGCCAGAGTCGTTCCGATTTCCTCGCACATTTTTCAAGCGCTTGGCTTCCGTAAGCAATTGCGCGACTTATCGCCTGTCAAGTCATGGCATAATGCGGTATTACGACGTTGAAGCAATCGACTTCATTTTGTGGATCGAGGGCGCGAAGGTTTTCGCCCGATGTTTGACTTTCCTGTTTTCATGTTTTCTTCCTGCACTCGATTCCTGCGAACACGAATTCATGACCTCGGGTCTTCATGAAAAATGAAATTGGGCCGCCAAAGCTACATCAACACGAGTGAAGGACGCGTCTTGTATACTCGCACAGGCTGCTAATGTCGTTCTTATGCTAAGAACAAGAAATTGAATTTTATTGAATTGGGTAGACTTATTATTCAAGTGTACAAAATTACGCTTAGGAAACATAGGGCAAAACGCAGTAATGCCTGACGGGGCGCTCCCACCTGAAAAGCGAGAAAGACGAAATCAAGAGAGAAAAATTTTACGATAATTCAAACGGAAGCGCTTTACTGTGTGAAGCAAGGTCAGGTTGCCTGAGAACCCGAAGTTACAGAGCGAAATTCAATAAAGGGGATACATGTACGTGCTGTGGAAAAGCTAGGGAAACGACAGATTATATTTTGATTGAATGTATACAGATGTCCACCCAGGCTGTAGCTGTGGACACTACCCTGCAGGAGGCCATGGGTTTCAGGGATGGCACGGGAAAGCCGAACATGTCGGCGATAGAGATAAGTCACGAAAAGGCGCTTAGAGTATTGGTGGCGCAAAGGTATGGAGCAAACAGAAACGCAAGGTATAGTCCGGGGAAGATTGTTACTTCACAGCGGAACGATAACAGATAAAACAGGTACGCGAGGAGAAAAATTAGTTGTGAAAATATGTGTGGTTCGGGAAGGGAAACGTTTGTAGAGGAAAAAATAAAGCTAGAGCTTGGTGGCCCGCGGGCTACCGCGCCATTATAAAGGGGACGCTCCTAATATCCATCCATCCAACCGGGTTAGATTTTGAGTACGCTCATAACTGGGTTAAATAATCTCTGGGATTTCACGTCAAAAAAAAAAAAAAAAAACACGATACGATTATGAGAGACGCCTCAGTGGAGGGCTCCGGAAATTTCGACCACCTGGAGTTCTTTAACTGACACAGTACAGTACACGGGCTTCAACATTTCGCCTCCATCGGTCGGGATTCGATCCTACGACTCTCGGATCAGCAGCCGAGTACCATAACCACTAGACCACGGAATGGCAAGGGGGGGGGGGCATAACTGGGTTAGTGTTAAAAGAAAGAAAAAGAAGTAAAAAAAGAGAAGAAGAAGCAGGAGCGCAGGGGAAAACTGCTCGTGCAGTGTATTTTGTGTGCATGCGAAGGAAGACTAAATTAAATTAATTTTGCAGCCCTTATCTGGGTGCTTCTCCTAGCTAGTCGTCGGCTCATCAATGAATGAATGAATGAATGAATGAATGAATGAATGAATGAATCAATCAATCAATCAATCAATCAATCAATCAATCAATCAATGTAGTAGTATTCTTTAGGAGATTCACGTGACAAAGATTCCTCCTCAATTACGCTGAACATGCATTACAATTAGTTGACTTCAGGTATAAATACTGTAGCGTAATTACGGGATGACTAAACCCAGCTATATAGCTATGCACCTACCTATGCACCCACCGCTCGAGGCCCCATTTAATTCTCTTTAATGGATGCCGATACCACAGTTGTATGTCGCGATGTGACGCCGGTGTCATTTAGTGTGTGCGTGCGGGATAATCATTCGCTATTAGTTCTTCTGCAAGCACGTTAACGACTTTTGTACGACTTCGGCAATGCAAATTTCCTGTACACAGAAAAGGTGGATGTGTCCTTGCAAACACGGACACATCCACCATTGTGTCCGTGTTTGCACGCCTTCCTTTGCACAATGAACCTTTACCACCCCGCTCAGCTTTCTGTGGCTCTAATACAAATTCCGGGTGTTTCGGAGAACTGAAAATTAATTGACAGTGGGAAGCAAACACAGCTGAAAACACTATCAAAGAAAAAGAACACAGAATGGAGCAGTGTTTCGTCTAGTATTATTTTCATTTATATACTCGTTTCCCACACATGCACTAACTAGCTCAACAACGTCACGTTGCGTTAATACAAATACTCTCCAGTGCCTCACGATGACGGGAATGGAGCGGCCAGCAATACACGGCCAATACACGTGTTTCGAAAATACTGCAGAATCATCACGTATAGCCAGATTTAATATGGGGCCTAACGCGATCTAATTTTACCCCGTGTGCAGACACTGGTCTCCTCACGAAAGACGTGGGGAATGCGAGACAGGGGCCGCGGCCTCATATGCCAGGACGGAGATCGCGCCTTTGGCTTGCCTTCGCCTCAACACGGGAGCCTCTATAATAAAACAGAGGCGCTGAACGAAAACCCGCTTTCGGCACGGGGGCCCTCGCAAGAGGAGGCGTCACCTCGCCACTTCCATCATTTGGATAACAGGCGGAACGACGTCTCCTGGGCAAGTGAGGCGCAGCATCGTTGCTAGGGAGGACAGGGTCAGGGAAGAGGGGGGGAGGTAGCTTCCGTCGAACGATTATCGTCTCAAGGGGTGGAGGATGCAGCACCGCATGACGGAATGGGTCGTGGCCGCCTCCATGTCATGCTTGCCCGTATCGGCGGTGGCAGTCGAAGCATACAGAGACAGAAAAGAGCGAAGGAAAAAGGCGAATAAGACTATGCATTGAAGACGACGACGACGCCAAGTGCCCTTCCTCCATGAGGGTAATCAAAACTGATGAGACGGGAACAAAGCGGCGGGCAGACGACTCGCGGTGGCTAGAGGAACTGTAAAGACCACGTCGAGAAAGGGAGGGGTAGGAAATAAATGGAGAGGGGTTAAAAAGTAATAAAGGAAGCTCTAGAGATCGGGGCGTGGGTCTAGAATGGTGTACATGACGTCTTCGTTTATTACGGCACCGCCATCTCACCACCGGCTATGTACGAGCACACTATAATGACTTCGTTGTTTTTCCATTAAGCGATAGAGGCACGTACACAACTGCGAAGCCTCGGACCCCTTCAGTCAAATGGACCATCATTGGACGAGTGAAGTGGGAGGAGGTTTTGAAACGCAATAAGAATGTGCAGACTCTATATTTCTCTTCACTCTTTCATTTTTTTTTGCTTCTTTTATTATATAGCTATATAAAACGCGCTATATATTTCACTGTTCTCCGCAGAGTGCGTGCGGGAGACCTCCACTGCCAAGGGGCATGTGACGCGAAAAATGGTCCCAGGGATCATGGGCGCACGGTCTCCCAGTACGGCAGCGCACTTGGGCACGTCTTTCCCACGGCTCTTAGAGCCATTGTCTAGAGAAGAGCACGTGACGTAAGCCTGGCTTATAAGGCATGTGGAGAGATAGAAGAAAGACTGCTAGTGCCTTTGTTTTTGGATTGTGTCAGGAAAAAAGAACGGTCGTATCGGTCGGTTATGGGTTTAACGGGTTACGTATAGCGTAACGTACGCAGCAATAAAACTTTACATGTTTCTTTTTTTTTTTGTTGGATCTATCTTGTAAGCAATATCGTTGCGCTAGAATTCACGCTCGGAGAACATTGAGCGAATCGTTGTGTTGAGTATATACATCATCAGTGAGGACAGTGGGCAGACGACGGAGACCACTTGCGAGGAAAAAAAGAAGGAAGGTCCTCTGAAGTCGGCACTTGCTATAGAAGCGTTCATGAGAGCGAATTCCAGCTAACCCTAACGGTTTGAATATATCAGTGAAGGCGGTCGTGCAACAGCAAAGGGCCTGAACGAAAGTACGCAGAAAATTTCGACCCCAGAAGCGAACAACGGGCAAGACCTTCTCCCTTCTCAGTAACGTGCTGCCTGTTCTCGTTACTGACTGGCCCTTCGCTGCTGCTGGGGCTTGGTGACAGACTTGGAAGAAATGACAATACTGTAAGTGAAATTACAGTAATCAAATAACATTTCGATGTAATGAGCAATGTAATGAATTACTTCAATCTTGTAGTGACAAGGAGATTACTCACTACTTTCTCAGTTTCTTTTGAATAAGATATAACATGTCCGCTTCCCTTTTAGTGTAAAAAGAAACTCACCAGAAAGGGAAAGAAAAATAACAAATGCAAGTTATTACGAGTGTCAAACCTCAAGTGTGAGAGCACGGCAGGCCCGCAGAAAAGCCCCATATACTCGCTGTAAGTGCGTACGTGCTGCAAACAAAGTGTATATGAGTTATAGTGCATGAACTAACTTTATTTAAAGCATTTCCAGGGTAATTTGAAAGGTAATCGTAATGTAAGGTTATTGTTCGCGGCCAGCGGTCATTTGCAGTGCAATTTAATTGCGGTTAAGGCAACCCCATAAAAGTAATTGATAACGTATTGTAATTACATATTAAAGGTAATTTTTCCGCCTCTGCATGGTGAGTAGCGCTACAGGACCCGAGTTTACAAAGCGTTCTTCGCTGTGCTTGCGAGAGCGAATTTCATACCGTTGGTGCACATACGAGAAGCAAAGGCAGGCCAGCCCAACTGCAAACGGCACTTACAGATATATGTATAAGTGCACTCCGCCCCAGGTCCCAAGTGCCGTCAGCGAGCGCGATACGACGCCGTGGCAGGCGCGAAGGCCATGCTTAGGTGCATCTTCACATAGCCTTCAATCATGGCATCGTGGCTCGCCACGCGCAGCAACATTAGTGATGCTGGAATACTGCTGTCTCCAGGGGCTCTGGCCGCGGCGAGTTGGCGCATACGCGTACGTGCTTCAGGCCCGACGGGACCGCCCGTTGTCCGAGTTGTAATTACGTCATGCGGGCCAAGCGGTGGCCATCGAACGTGAGCAGTTTACGGTGCGCTGCGCGCTTGGACTGATCACCGACGCGCAGTGCAGACTTTCATTGTCTCCCCGAGCACGCAGCGGTATACGTGCGTGCGGTTCTGCCCGCCGCTTTGAGATGCACTGACAAATGAACAACAACAACAACAACAACAACAACAACAACAACAACAACGACGACGACGACGACGACGACGACGACGACGACGACGACGACGAAGACGACGAAGCCTAAATTTGTGTATACCAAGCTTGTCCTACAGGATGCGGTTTTTATTGTTGCGCCATGCCATATCTTCGAGAGAGAAACAGCCGTCGTTTACAGGGATTTCCTTACCCCCTATAGTAAAAGGGTGGGGGGGGGTTGGGGTTCACATCCCTTAAAGGCATCCCCTTAATTTGTGAAGATTTGTAACAAAGTCAAAGTATCTCCCGCTTCAGATCCCCCTCCCTTCACATTTAGACACAGCCTAATTTCAATTTCGGGAATGTCACTAGAATAGCGTAAGCAGACGTATCGGAAGAGACGACATGCGATAAATTTGCCCTCAATTCACCAATTTCGGGGCCACGTAAATTGATTGTGTATACGTGGATTTTTGCCCCCCTAGCATTTCTCCCGAGGAGGCAGGGCCCGCCCCCCCTTCACCCCCCCCCTCACACTTTCCGACCGTTTACACTGAAATCGAATTTTTCCCAAGAATTTTAAAGCTGGTGCTTGTGTGAAGCACTGGACCACACAACCACGCGGGTTGCGCGGTCTGCGCAGGTTTTCAGCACTTCCAGGATTTCCAACCAGTTTTAAAGTGTGTACCAATGCAAAATAAGCAAGGATGTAAATATGTAAAATGTAATACGGCCAAAACGAATTAAAACATTATTAATTGATATAATTAAACTACTTATTAACGATATATAATATGTAATGTAAATAAACAAGGATCGATACACATATCGGGAACAAATAAATAATAAACACAACATGCAAAGACGTCAATGCGGTTGCCGGGATGCGATCCCGCTACCTCAAGCTTGGCAAACTAAGACTCTAGCCGCTGGGCTGTACCACGGCGGGTAGAGCGCGTAATGCGCTCACATAAGAAATGATGGGGGCCAGACACTGCGTTTTCTTAACTTGCTGGATGCCTCCATGTTGTGGCTTGGGTGCCCGGACCTTTCGACTCAAGGTGCTTCGAACAACATTAAACATCGGTTATATGCTTTAATGAATTTTACAATTGGGCGTCTTACGTAACGCAGTACTCGGTGCACGCTAACAAAGAGTACGAAAGACCCCAAACCGGTTTAGGATAGAACGCAAGCTTGGACTCGGGGCGTCGCTTACGCTGGGTCTTTTGCGTACGCTAAAACGCTAAACCTAAAGCTCGATGTATCCATGCATGCGCATATAAACGGCAGCGTGCACGCTGCATCAGCGAGGAAATTGCTTCGCAAAGCTGTAGCTCTAGTGAACGCAAGCACGCATTATGCAAATTATAAGAGCACGTCCCGTCCACTCCGTCTTGAAATGGGCAGGAAGTCGAACGTGATGTCCATTCGACGCTTGTCTAAGGGCGGGCGAAGCGTTTTGTCATCGTGTACGACCGATGAGCGCTCATTCAATTTGGCGCTGTATAATAGCATGCATACGCTGGTTGGGCTGTTTGCCTTGCATTGTTACTATGAAGTGCAACCATGTATAACCTGCTGTGTAGGGACATTTTTCCGCTGGGGTGCTTTCGATATGCCCATTGGTCCTAGCGGAATGGACAGGCGCAGGTAGAGCGTTGTGTGCTGTTTCACCGAAGGTCATTGATTTTACCAACGCTTTCCCTTAGTCTCGAACGTGCGAGATCTCAATGAAGCTATGCTTTTGGCTTAAAAACAAACAAACAAACATACAAACAAACCAATAAATAGATTAATTAATTAATTAATAAGTAGATAAATAACTACCAATATCAGTCAAAGCAAAGCAGCCAAGTGCATGTGGATGCACCTATATGAAAAACATATGTAGTTGCTTCCCTTATATTCATGGTCGTACCAGTTCAAAAATGAGCTATAAACTTTGAAAAAAACCAGTAGAGGTGTCATTAACTGTGGGACAGCGCTGAATGTTTAGCGCGTCTAAGGTGCCCATACAGGAAGAGAGGAAAGCGAATTAAAGAAAAAAAAATCATGATTTACGTACTCCAATTATGTTAATCAAACACAAGCAGGAAACCCGCTTTTCGGTGACTGTCACCATGCCGTGAGTGAGAAGAGGGCCAAAGGTGCACGATGTCAATTTTTTTCATCACAACCAAACGAAGAAAAGAAAATGCAGCGTAACGTAGATGCAACGATCGACGTGGCTATGCGACTGTAAAGCTGCCACAAACGCCATTACAGAATATATTCATTCATTACTGTAGAACCGATGCTGGCAGTGCCACGGCGTCAGAGACGGCAAAACTACTTTTATGAAGTAATTAAATTACGTTACAAATTGCGGCTGGCTGAAAATAATGACATTAGATTACTATTACTTCTGAAAAGTAATGATGGAATTACCTCGAAATTACTTTCTGTAGATCCCGAGCAAGCCCCCCCCCCCCCCCCCCTTTTTTCCCACTTTTTTGTTTTGCATGGGCAAGAGATAATTCGATAAATGTACAGGAGGGGCCCGTTTCTCGGTCGCGAGCCAAATTCAAAATGGCGGCGGAACTGCCCGAGACAAGAAAAGAATGCAGCGCAGTTCTTGTCATTATTATCTGTGGAATAAGTGCGTTTACTGCTTTTATAGAACGTCATTGCTTTCGAAGCCATCAAACGACTCAATGGAGGGAATCGTACGCACAAGCTGCGGACCCGCGAGTTCGAGCAGCATCGAAGATTAAATTCACGGTAGCAGCTGATGCGGCTCACGTCCGTCCGTCGGGTTAGCGCAACCTAGAACAATTCTAGCTTACTCTTTTTCTATGAAGAAGGTAGCTAACAAAGCCTATCGCCCCACCAGCTGTAGTCATGACTGGTTGTGGAGGTGAGATGTACGCAGTGGTGGCGCAGCCATTATCAGGCCTCGGCAAGAAGTGCAGCTAAACAATAAATTTCTTTTCCTTACATAATTGCATTGTTTCTTATAAATTTATTTTGAAACGTCTTGAAAAATTAAGAAAAAAGAAGGAACTTGCTAAGCGACGTAGCGTTTATGCACGTTGCGCTGAACATGGCTAAAGAAAAAGGGTTGGGGCACTTGCTCGGTCATTGGCGCCAGTTTCAAATCTCTCGAAAAAGTGAGGGGGGCGCTTGATCGGGATTTTACGTTCAAAAAAAGTTCATCATTCATGCTGTGCCTCGAGAACATTTTATTTACAGCACATATGTATTGCGGGTAGCATCTAAACCGTCGCTGCCACAGGTTGTGCCTGGCTTAAAGACGCGTTTCTCTAACCGGTCTCGAATCTTGCATAACCTTGCTTGAGCCAAAGCATAGTTGGGTGGCAGGGGAGGGACTACGGGACCTATCGTAGTGTCGCATACAAAAAAAAAAAAAAAAATCTCTCTCTATTTCTCTCTCTCTCTCGGTGGGACACGGTTACGCATTTGTGAGCTGTCCTGGGCTGCATCCTGAGCTATCCTGAGCTGTCCGACAGTCAACAAAGCATCTAGTCGTCGTCAAACGCTTTTGTCTGAGGTTTCGAGTGTCCTCGACTTTCAATTCCAGGCGTCGAGCGGGGATGCTACGCGGATTTTCTGAACATCAGTGGGCTTGCCACCCGGATTAAGTTGTCTGTGCTATCTTTATTTCCTTTCTTGGCCATTTTTTATGTCAGAAGTAACTGGGAAAGTAACAAGTAATGTTCTTGAAATTGCTCACTTGAGGTAGTTCATTTAATTACTAAATTATCTGCCCGCAGATGTAATTCATTACATTACCCATTACTGCAAGAAGTAATTTAATTACTATAACTCCATTACTGCCAAGCCTGCACAGCGTGTAAGCGACTATTGCTTCGCGTCACGGCAGCGTGACCCGGATTCACACACACAAATAAAGAGAAAAGTACCGCGCTGGCGTAAGAAAAAAAAAAAAAGATATAGTCTGTCCCGATGCTCATTAGTGAAGCCGACAGCCCGATGACAAAGATTCACACGAACTTTGTGAATTCCTCCTCGGGATCTCGAAATATTTTGCAATACTACCATTCAATCAAGTACACTCTAGATGTCATCGTATGCGATTGCGTTAACCATCATACATTAAAGAGCCTCTCTACAAGAAGGTACCATTTTTAAGGAACCGGAACCAGAAGGTGCATTCCAACACCCAAGCAAAAATAAGTTCTTTTTTTATTCTTATACCCCCCCTCCCTTGTGCCCTCTCGCAGCTTCGGTAAACCACGGCCGAACAGGACTGGAGAGGCGCCGGCATGTGTTCTGTGTGCCGGCCATGGGTAAACAGCCCGCTGCCTCCGCCGCCGATGGGATGAGGAGGAAGAGGAGGAAATAAACGCGGCGTTAAGTGGTGCCGTGCTGCCATCTCTCAGTAGACGTGCGAACCTCAACATCCACAAACCCATCGCAATGGTTGTTTCTCCGCAGAGCATTTTTGTACTGCAAAGTAGAGCACTTTAGCAACAGGAATCCTTTTTAAGTTGGAGCAGCCGTAACTAGGAAGGTGAATGCACTCCCCGAAGCATGGCTGTGAAAGCAAAGCGGCGAGTCATGACATGAAAAAAAAAGGTAAGTAAAACAACGCGCGTTTGCTGTTCAGACTGTTCAAAATGTCTTGCTGGCCGCCATTTCCATAAAGGTAAAGCGTAACAAACCCTTATCTGTTTCTTTTTAAGAGTCAGCCATTTCTTAAATTTGTATACGATACTTTCGTTATAAGCACGAGAAGCTAAATGGTCACTCAGATGTATCGTTTTCAATCCCGTGGTACCACGTTAGCTCGGCTACGCAGGCAATATGACAGTCGCATCAAATTTGTCCAGACGAATATTGCCTTTTTATAAATTTGCCTTTTACATGCATACGAAAGCATGACATCGTACCTGCTGAGGCCCGTGTACTGTGCGATGTTAGAGCACGTTAAAGAACCCCAGGCGGTCGAAATTTCCGGAGCCATCCAATACTGCGTCTCATAATCAGAGCGTGGTTTTGGAATGCGAAACTCCAGAAATCAATCATGACATCAAACATTCCAACGTGAAGACATTCGTACACTCGCGGCGGGAGGCAGAAGGGACGAAAGAAAATTCCCATATGTTTCTATTTCTTGCTTTTCAAGGTCACGGCAACGTTACGGAGAGCTCTTAATGATCGTCAACAAAGTTAAAATTGTACCACGATTGCGCGTAAGTGTAGTGGAGTGTTGTGAAGGTACAAAATGAAACTTGTGGCCCCTTCCCATTTTAATATGCTTCACTGCGTCACAACTATGTAGTGCGGCGAAACAACAATGTGGTTCGTGAGGAAATGTAACAATGCTCTCGCGAATAAAACCAGGTTTCCGTAAAAGCCGAGTCAGAGTTCGTAAAACCGTGAGACATATCCAAATTTGTACCTTTACTGAACATTAGGAAGAACTGCAGGTATGTGTAACATGCTGCGTTCTAGCAGATTCAAATGTTCCCGCAGCATCTTCAACTATGCAGCGTCTGAAGGAAACCGGAATTTAGCATTTTATAGGCGCGCTCCGTAGTTGTTATTTATCATTAATGCCTCTCATGACATTGATACGTTTCCGCAAAATAAAGAAATCAAGGTCGCAGCCCACGAGGACAATCGATTTTAGCTGTTTGTCGACTTTCAACAGACGTGGCAACGTCTAATGCACTACGCCTAAGCGAAAAAAAAAATAGAAACAAAAGGAAGTTTAGCTTACCATATTTGAAGCTTGACTGGAACACCGTCCAGGTTGATTATCTTCTGCTTGAAGTCAATACCTGCGAGGTGTAGGCCAAACGTGATAGTCATTACGTGTGGAATTCAATTAACGCAATTCTTAGCTTTCTTCCAGCTCTGGCTAATATCCTAATTTTAGTACAAACTTGTCAAACGTGAGAAGGACTGCTACTGAAAGGCGCTACAATCTCTCATATACCATGTATAATATTTACTGAAGGAAGAAAAAAAAAACGTAAGTAACCTTAAAATCTCGTGCCATACATTTGAAACTCCAGCGCATTTTTGCGGCACACTCTCTTACTGTACACTACAACAGATGTCTTCGAAGTGAATTTCACGACACCAGATGCGCTTCGTCAATGAAGGAAGAGGGTCGTGAAGTTTGTTATGTCAGCTCTGAAGCTCTTATACTTAAAATAAAATCCTGTGTAAGTTTTCATATGCACTACAAAATTTATTTTGTCTATATTAAGGGTTCGTTACACTTAAGTAAACTCGTGTGAACTTGAAGATGCTGGTGCAACCTGTGATATGAATAGCTGTAATGTGTGAAAAACCTCTGCGACATTTCGTGTGTCAATACGTCATTGCCGAAAAAAAAAAAAAAAGTTCCGTAGCCAAATGTTCTGTCCCGCGTACGCTGGCAGCAAGAACACCGCAATAGATTACGCAAAAAATTCGCAATTGTGTATATAGCAGGGGTCGTTAAGGTGAAACTCCGTATTGCTATAAACTCTTAGTAAAAAAGATATGAATTTATTGCACTGTCTATGAAAGAATATGCTTGGTCTCACACAGTGATTGAAGTCTGCCAGAAAAATGTACTGACATAACGAACAATCACGTCTGTCGGACAGGTCCCTCAGCGAAGTCAAAGATTTGGCAGTTTTTGGTTCTTTCAAGACAGAAACATCTAATGCGAGAGTAAAGAAGCCGCCATTTATCTTTCGCATTTGCTATAAAAGCTGCTTTAAAAAATAACGCTGAAGGATGTCAACTGCGCAAACGTTATTTTACTTGCCGCATAATTAACTAATCGTAATTGCCATGATTATCGCGCTGAACAATAATGCCTGACGCTGCTTTTCTTGTTACAAAAGAAAAAGCGAAATGCGACCCATCGTTTCTGTGAACACTTCATTGTCTTGGACTACTTTCTCCTATTGCAGTTTCAAAATATCTGCGACACGTTATATGTCGCAGTAAAACAGAAGAAAGAAGCTCTTTACAGATGTAATAAAAAACGAACCGAGCCACGGCGCCGCCGAATGGCAGAGTCCCGAAAGCGCCGTTTCATCACTTAACCATGAACTCTGCCCGTGCTGTGATGCGGCTGTCTCAGAGCCGCGCCATGACTCTCGAAAGCATAAAACTCCGTCGTCAAATCAAATACACGGTCCCATAATCGAATACACGGTCCCAGCCGTGTGCTCGGGGGAAGAAAGGAGTAAGGAAATAAAAAAGGCGGACAAAAATGAATTTATAACGACGAGTTCGGGTTTCTTTCGACCTTGCGCATTTGGATATTTCGTCAAAAGCCATAAAATTGCGGTGTTTATGTTACTTACATCGAAGAAGGCTCTTTTTATTTTTTTAATGTTTTTCGGCTGCGCTTCATTACTGAGGGTAGCGGTACTTCTTTTATATACTAATGCGCTTTATATTTTCTGTGTTTTTCTTTACAGCATGGCCTATGCAAATACAGAGTATGAATCTCATAAGGACGACGACCCCGTCGCGCGACGGCCCAATTTATTCGTTTACGTATAAAACGGAAGAAAAGGGAGAAAACAGAGAGAAAAGTAAATGTTGCCTTGGATGGCGTTTCCCCATCCGTGACGGCATTAAAACATATTCTGATAAAGCACGCGCATCTTGAAACAAACGATAATTTCTTAACAGTAGCAATCCGCGCACGTACAGATAAAAAGTTCTTAGTCTAGAAATTTTCGCAAGAACAACTTTTAAACCAATGTTCCAGACTGTGCTAATTGGTGATCCATCTTGAAATAAACAGCGCGCCAGCGGAAAGATACAGCGCGCAAGGAAAAATACAGCGTGAAGAGCTGTTTTTGTCCTTTTGTTGTTGTTGTTGTTGTTGTTGTTGTTGTTGTTGTTGTTGTTGTCGTCCGTCGTCCGCTGGTGCACTCTTTATTTCAATATTCCAACCAGTGCTGACACAGGACATAGTTACGAAGGGCTGCCGAGCAATAGCAAGGGGTAAATACCTAGAGGAAAGCTCTTTCCATTGCGACCCTTGTTCAAGGAGGTTACCGGCAAGAAATAAAGCAATGTGCGCGCAATAATATAGATGTAACATTTACTTGCCAATTAGATGCACACTGGCTGGCATAATTAACGTTAATACGCTAGCAATTACTTCGTGGGTCTTTGTGAGTAATCTTGGTGATAATAAATGAAAGATTACTAGATGAGTGGTCCGCTCCTGTACTCCCTATGCACGCAGAATGGGGGCTTCTCCCCATAAAGACTATGCTTGCAGTGAAGCCAGCTTCTGGGTAGGCTCTCCACACGCGTTCAGACACGATAAGTAGGCGTCGAGGTTCGTTGATATCAATCTACAAGCGGTTACGAAGGTCGACAGCGAATCAAAAGGAACATATGCATAGATATGTCGTTATGTATAAGAGCACTAAAATGGTAACTTGGGCGAATTGGTATCGGTTCATACTAAAGTGTAACAGCACACCGCAACGAGACAACCGTGTTGAAAGGCGAACAAACAACAGCGCTTGCTGTGTGCGTCGTTTCTTCGCCTTTCAACACGGTTGTCTCGTTGTGGTGCGCTGTTACGCTTTAGTATGGGTAGAATAGCACCCTGTTGTATGCGTAGCGATTGCGGTAAGAGTAACAGAACTCGCTATTTGTGAGTGTATAAACCATCTGCAGCGTTCAGCTTGTGTCGGCCTGGCCCGGGGGACACGTTTAAATGGTTATGCGAAGCTCCACAAACTGACGGTGAAGAAAGGATGCTGCTCTGCCACCCGCCTAACTGTACCGACTTACGCGTACCGGATGACTTTACAGCCTGTAGCGTAAGCAGGTAGGCTATTCATAGCCAAAAATCATCTTTGAGGGCCCAGTGACAGCGGGGTGTGCAGAGCCTCTGAGAATATGAATGCAAGTCCACAGCTAAACCCATGCTAAAACGACCTGTTTCGGTGCAAAAGCGTTTTCACATGCACACGTACAGTGCGGGTGTGTTATGTTGCACGTTCTATACCGGATCGAATGATACGAAATCACGATGGTATACGTTCGTAAATGACGTTTGCCACTGGCCGGGCACTTTCACAAATGAGAGCTGCTTGGTATTTGGTATCGTGCGCGTGCGCGCGTTTCTCTCTCTCTCTCTGTGTGTGTGTGTGTGTGTGTGTGTGTGTGTGTGTGTGTGTGTGTGTGTGTGTGTGTGTGTGTGTGTGTGTGTGTGTGTGTGTGTGTGTGTGTGTGTGTGTGTGTGTGTGTGTTGACTACGGGGGCCTAGAAACGCCCGAGGCACAGCGCGCGATCGGTAATGCGAGTGACGTGGTTTCTTTCCGTTCTTTTCTTTTTTTTTCTCTCTCTTTCTAACAAGTTGCACACAACCAACGTCCAGAGGTGTCGCCCCTCATATACGCGTACAATTTAAGTATGACGCAATCTGAAAGGCTTTTATTGTCCAGGTTAGGTGTAGGTACGTGCAGTTTATTCAGTTTTCTTTCTTTCTGTCTGTCGTCAACTGGCGCCGCACCGATGATGGACCGCGGTTAGTAAAGTGCAGACACACGAATCGTCGTTCCGCCCTCATTCCCTGTGTACTGGATCGACACAGTAAGTGACCGCCACACACGTTACGCTGCAGACATTCTGAGCCAGCCAAAGAAAGACGGCAGGCACACAAAAATCAACTCGACGATAAGCAAAAAAGACATATGTGTCTGACATTTATGGACAGCACGCAACGATCTGAAGTGGCATTTATAAAAGCGAAGTCAAAAGAGAAAAATATATGTAGAGCTAGCTGTCACTGCCACGTTAGTTCCTAAAGAAACGAAGATAAAAAGAAAAATATTGCGGTTCCTTTCCTTCACTACTATCCGCGGATGGAAAGGGTGCTTTTAGGTGAGAGACGGAAAAGAAACTGATAGCGAAAGAAACATAATTTCTTGCAATATAGTCATCTATCGTGCTCACAGAGGTGGTTTATAATGGTTATGGCGCTCGGCCGCAGATCCGAAGGTCGCAGGATCGAATCCCTGCCGCGGCGGCTGCATTTCGGTGGAGGTGAAATAGAGGCTCGTGTGCTGTGCGATGTCAGTGCACGTTAAAGAACCCCAGGTGGTCGAAATTTCCGGAGACCTCCACTACGGCGTCTCTCATAATCAGAGCTGGTTTTGGGACGTTAAAACCCCAAAAATCAATCAGTCGCGTTCACAGAGTTTGAGCGCTGTGTGTGCTAGAATTCATATTAACGTGCTAGCAGCGCGAAGCACAAAGGCGCGAAAAGATAGGGCAGGGATGGCTTGAAGACGCGAAAAAAAAAAAAAAAAAGAAGACGAACACAAGCGCTTGTGAACGTCTTCCTAAAGTCTCCCACGGCTATTTCTTTTTTTTTTTTGCGCCTTTGTGCTTCGCGCTCCTAGCATGTTAACACGAACGTAAGCCCCAACTTGTCTACATCGCTACGCCAATCCAGTACACATAGAATATTGTTTTATACGCCGCCTCACTGCGAGAAAATACGCGCTCGCGCACCCGCCACCGCACAATCACCGTACCACATAGAAACGCCGAATAAGGAACTTTTAAGACAGCGGAAAGCCGTATAAAAGATCGCTGCTATGGATAAAGACGCTGCTTTACGCGGGCACATTGTCGATAAAATAACGCCGCCGTAAAAAAAAGAAAGAAGAAGAAAAGAAAATCGCAGAGGACGAAAGAAGGAAACGACAAAGGAATGATGATGCAAGGGGTAGCAGGAAACGGCGAGAACACAAGGCGGTGGTATTGCACGCAGCGCTGTTGCAGCGAACGCAATCTTCTTCCGGCACGCTTGTAAAGCCCCCCTTTTTACTCCTCAGCTCACAGAGGCTGTGGCGGCGGACGTCACGTAACATCCCGACGCAGACTCAGCGAAAGTTGTATCTCAAGCGGGATAGGGGACGGGGGAACGCATCAAACGAAACTTAACAACAAAGAAGGGCTCGTTCGCGGGTAACGGGGAAGAGACGGGACTGTTCCACCGCGGCAGGTTTCCTTGCTGCCTATATGCGTGACAGCGGAGGGACGGGGGAGAAAATTAAAAGGAAGACAACCAAGTGTAGCTCTCTATAGAGGGAAACGAGAAAAACATGCGCTCGCAAGCACGGTATACAGTTTCGTTTCGAATGCCATCTCGTTTCCTCGGGATCGCCGCAGCGTTCCAGTCAGAGATTGAGATGCTTCCTCGCATCGCCATCAGGGATACTCCCGCGCCCTCCCTTTTAGTGAATTGTGTGGCTCCAGACTCGCTTTGCGGCGAACGATCGCTTTAAGTGCCTTGCCTGCGGGGAAACGTCGTTGCTCTTTCTATTCCCTTGAGCTTGCGTTGCACAGCTTGCACATGTAGCACCGACGAGAAGCGAGCGTGGTTTCATCCCTGATCTGTTCGGATCTATCTATCTATCTATCTATCTATCTATCTATCTATCTATCTATCTATCTATCTATCTATCTATCTATCTATCTATCTATCTATCTATCATGTATGTATGTATGTATGTATGTATGTATGTATGTATGTATGTATGTATGTATGTATGTATGTATGTATGTATGCACGTTTCGATAAGAATGTAAAAACGCTCGTGCGGATATACCTTAGGTGCGTGTTATACCATAATCAAACAGTCTCAGCCGGTAAAAGCTAAGCTTAAGTTCTCCCCATAGCCTCACGGTTGCTTTGGTATATTAAAGACGCAACTATAAAGCGATAAAATGTAAAATCAGTTATTATGCAAACATATATCGCTAAAGTGGGGCAACGCCTTGGCTGGCGCTTCGTAACGTCGTATAGTTAACGCCCGCCCACATGCGCGAAGAAATTTCTGCTACATGTGGACAGCGACATACTTCGAAGTATAAGCGCATGGCCCGCAATCGAAGTGAGCGTTCTGCACCTGTGAGACCCCTACGGAGCGCGCTATATTGTTCGGGCTGCCTGCCTTTATTCCGTGCTGTTTGGCGCTTTTCAAAATTTTTGTCCGCAGGTGTACTGGTCTGACAGGATGTGCGGTGGCTAGTATATGGGACATGGGCTGTCTGGCCGCCTGGCTACACACGTAACACAAAGGGATTTCCAGCAACGGAAAATGCGTTGCTGTTAATTCTTTATATAACCCAACTATACATGCGCTCGATAATGCTGGCTGCTGCGGTGCAACCACAGCATCGGATTTTGCGGAGACGTTCCTCTCACGAATTTAGATGCAGCGTAGCCTGTGCTAGAGGTTGCCATAGATACTTCGTCGATGTTTGGACAGTAAGTTTCGTAAGGAGCTTACGTATGTAAGCGAATTCAATACGATGGGCCTCAAAACCTCGCTAAATACGTTATATAAATCCTGTTATAAAGAAAAACTATGAAATTATCAGTCAATATCAGGGATTCTTGGGTGCTGTTTATTGAAGAAAAAGGTCATCTCAGTCACAAGAAAGCTTCGCGAAAATTCGCCTGTTAGAATTAAATGAGGAACTGAAGGAACGAAAGAAACAAAGTACTGAACGAGAGCAGCTCCGTTACAAGGACCTCTTGCGGCAAGCATTCCACCGAAATAGATAGCATAGCTCCACTGAGCCTGTTATGCAGACAAGTAGTTAGGTAGCTAAAAATACAAACTGCAGGTTGCAGCGAAGCACTGCTGCAGATACAGCGTCGTTGTGTGCCATTGCTTACATGCAATGCAATGTGGCTTCGGCAATGTAGCACTTGGAAGGCTTCGTGTATGGTACAAATAGGGTTAAATAGTTTCAGTTAAGAACCGAAAAACATCAACAATAACCAAAATTAGCGAATTGGTTAGGTGCAAAAAATAAAAATAAAAATGTGGGTGTCTGTGTGAACAATGGCACGACGACAAAAAATAAAGGCTTTCGTATATTTATGCTTACTGGTTGTTAGCCTTATACTGGAGCTATGAGAGCACACAACTAGGTTTGCAGTTGGAATATATGATCACTTTGCATGTCTGACGATGAAATCATCTGGAGTAAAATTTATGAGCCCGGTTCGCAAGCATACTAGTTGGAGTGAATGTAAGCCATCGTTCATGCCGCGCTGGCGTAACAAGATATTTCGTGGCAAGTATTAAACTGTTACCTAACCATTCAGCGTTGAAAGCACTGTTGTTGCCTTTTACCACATTCACTCTCTTTACTTATGCAACGCAACTGACCATGTCTCTAACTGTGCCTTACGCAACTGGCTCCATAGAATTTAAGAATTTCGTGACAGGCTGGAAGTTTAAGCTTTTACTGCTTTTTACTCTTGTCACAGGCAGATGACACACGCGTATATCTTCCAACATCCCCAAATCTGGCATTGTCATGTTTGGATCGTTTTAATAGATTGTGTCTGCATCGCAACTCCGACGACCGCTCCTTCGGACTTTCAAAGACATCTCGAAGGCCACACTAGTTTTTTACGTAGCACTAGTGACCTTAAACAAGGCCTGAGCGTCATGGTCAGTGGTGTTCAACGTAAATGTTCACTTCGCAGTGTCGTTTATATTACTGTTCTAGCTACACACACACACACAAACGCGCACGGGAGATAGATAGATAGATAGATAGATAGATAGATAGATAGATAGATAGATAGATAGATAGATAGATAGATAGATAGATAGATAGATAGATAGATAGATAGATAGATAGATAGATAGATAGCAGTCGCCGATACCACTTCTTATGTTGGCGTTTCGGGAAAATGACGTTCTGTGAAACTAACCATACATTGTCAAAATAAGGCATGCATTCTCACTTTCAGAATTTCTGCGAAAGCCCACTCTTGTATGGAAGACGACTCTCATTAGCGCTTCTCATTCCAAACCACGGCACGCCAGTATTAAATATGCGGTACTAATTAGTCGCGGAAGCAGTCGATCGCATGTCCCACGACTTCGCAGCATACGTCGCGGTGTGAGGGCAACGCTTCTGGCGCGGAATCTTACAAGCACTGACAGGCCTCTTTTTGCGGCAGCCGCGGCGTGAGATTGCAACAACTGTGCATGCCCTTTCTACCCCCATCTATCCGGCGTTATATATGGCTGCACGGTACGTGCGCCAAGTGTCAAAACTGCTAACGTGCAGGCGGCTATATATATAAGCAGATCCGCGCCCGGCTCAGCATCTTTCGTTGTACGGGGAGGAGGAGGAAAGCACGGTTACATCACACTAAGGCCACCATGTGTATTGCATCCGACACACGTTTAGTAGTGCACCGTTATTTGTACCATGCGAGCTCCTGCAGGCTCTGTGTGCCTTCTCATATCAAATCTTCGTGCCACACGAAAGTGCCTTAATATCGAATACGAAGTGAATGCGAATATAACAGTGCAAAAGGCATTTCAATGATATCCTAAACCTCATATATTCGCAATCATACGCATGCTCACAAATCTTCAATGGAAACTAATCAATTTACACGGTGTAATTTACGCAGCACGAGCCATCGCCCGTCGTTTTTTGAAGTCACCTTTTCGTGTCGAGTTCTGAGCAGCTTAAAGCTTGAAACATGCAAGAAGTGAGAGGGGTAAAGAACAAGCAGGGTCATGACTAGAACGCGTGTCGGGCTTGCGACCCTCAGGCACGGGAGAAATGGGTTAGGGGACATAAAAAACGGGCAGGAAGGAGAGAACAGAAAGAACGCCGCTTCCAGCCAGGAAGTCTCGTTTCTGAGCTTGAAGTCCCGTATATTCTTGGTACTGGAGCCGAGTATGGAACGAGGAATCTGCGTGAGCTGAACTTGATCAATTAATTGGACCATAAAGGCCGTGGGCATTCGTTGTTGAAGAGTTAGCATATTCGTAGCCGATAGCGTATCTAAGCGTGACAGGTCACCATGGTACCGATTTGCGCTACCCATGGCGTTAGGATTGAACTCGGTACATGGCCGCCTTTAGCACTGCACCAGCACACCGATAAGCCTGACTTCTGCCAATAACGATTTCAACGGGAACATTGCAAGATAAGACGGTACACGAAACACGGGGAAGTTATAAGAAAGGAAGCCGTCGCGATGTTGGGAAGTGCAAGTGGGTTACGAAAGAATGAAAGGAGTTTGTTAATCAAGAACGCGTTAAGGATTCTCATTTCGTGTCCATGGCGCAACGTAGACGCGCGATTACAGCATTGCGTAACAACCGCAACGCTAATGAAAGAAAGCGCACGCGTACAAATCAAATGATGCCTCCGTTAAAGCAGCGGCGCACGCTTCCCGAACAGGAAGTGACTCGAGCTGGGGGTCCGCGCTCCCCGTGTCGTACGTCTCGCGCCACCGGACACCCACCATCCGTGGCCGTGCGGGTTGGCCAGCGGTCGTCCGGCGACAGGCGGTCGTTGGCGTCGTCTCGTCCGGCCGGGCTTTTGTTATGGCCCCGTGTCGCCGGCCGGCCGGCCTTGCACGACCCGCCGCTGATCGATCGGTCAAGCCACGAGCACCGCCACTCTCTTTCCCCACTTCTTCCAAAGCCCATGTCCGTGCGTGCTAGACAGCCGTCGTTAAAGGGAAAGAAAACCTTGCATACGCAAGTGGCACGCCGCCTCTCGCGGAGAATGAGTTCAACGAAGAGTCAGCCGGGCATAACTGGAGACCGGTCGCTCGTCCGGCGAACCGGTCGAGGTGGCACACCGTTGACGCGTGGCACGCACCAATGTCATTCTTCTTCAATTGCGGCCAGGCAGATTTGCGTATTAGTGGCTTTTCTTTCTTTCTTTCTTTCTTTCTTTCTTTCTTTCTTTCTTTCTTTCTTTCTTTCTTTCTTTCTTTCTTTCTTTCTTTCTTTCTTTCTTTCTTTCTTTCTTTTATACACGCCTCCCACAATCCGTAACGCATAGTCGAAGGGCTGTGTTGTTATGTGTGAGTACCGGAGGCCGATTGTCTTCTATGCTGTGCTCGAGCTATCCTCCCCACCTTCTTCTTCTTGTTGCCTTGCAGATTTCTATCTCCGCAATGCAGACCACGCAGGTCGCTCGTGTGTGCACTGCGACACGCTCTCAATCCCGTCAACGTTGCGGGAGACAGCTTTGCGGAAACCGTTCTTCTATAGTTCTTCGATCCTTGTTCCTTACTGATTTGTGTGTCTCGGTGTCTGCTCTGGTCCGTTCGGGAAAATGCGCCTTCAACTGCCTATAAGCATTGCGTGATTGTTCGAAGAACAGACCGTGTGTACGTGGCGGGTCCAGCCGGCAACAGAGAAGGCGAGCTCGAAGCACAGTTACGACTATTTCCGTCACAAGGTCGCGTGCGCGTGGACAATCTATACGTTCCGCCCGAAATGATGGCTCGAACTTGAAGAGGGGAGGGGGGAAAACCCAATGACCTTGGATGACGCGTGCCGTCTTGCACAATAGGAGCGCAGCTAGCGAGCAATTTTGACAAGAGCGGGGCAAGGTTGGGGTGTACCTATAAAGCGATCCAGTGGACAGCGGCAGCTCTGCAGACGAGAAGCCAGGCACGAATACGTTATTATTAACAGCGGAGTTGTTTAAGGTTGAGATTGATCTGCAGGGAGCGGTGTTCGTAGTAGGGAGCCTACATGACTGCAGTCATGTAGGCTCCCTAGTTCGTAGTCAACAGCAGCGCTGTCACGCGGAGGGGAAAAGCGGACCCCATCTTGCACTTGACACACCACCCACACTAGCGGTTATGCGAAGGACAATATAAAAAGAGATAAATAAAAAATAAAGAAGGAAGGAAGGAAGAAACCGGAAAAGAAGAAATAAAGAATAAGAAATGTCTGGGGTTGCACAGAAGGGAAAAGCTCTCGAAACACTACCCACATTGTAAGCAGCAACCCAAGCAGATTGAACTCCGCTCTTTATCCTGTCTTCGCAACGTTGTCAGTGAGCTGCTTCAAATTTTGTCTCTCTCTTTTGACTCTTTCTAACATCAGGACACGAACTGAAGTTCGTGTCCTGATGTTAGACTTGTTTCGAACGGCTTTTTCCTTGAATTTTCTCCGTCACCTTGCATAACTAACTAACTAACTAACTAACTAACTAACTAACTAACTAACTAACTAACTAACTAACTAACTAACTAACTAACTAACTCATGAATGACTGGTCTATTTAATCACATCTTCTTCCTCATATCTGTAATACTACGGATACCAGCAGCTTTCCTTATTCGAATACCAGATGCGAGTGGTGGCAAGCCGGAAATGACGCAGACGAAGCTGCCGTTGTCATGACATGGATTTAAATTGACAAGTAAGATTCAAATGAACCGTCCAAGCGCCTCAAGGACGTTGGATGCGTGTTTTGGTCGCTTTCTTCGAGAGAATTCGAAGCGACATTATAGTGGACACCCATCCGAGGACAATGCTTTATATATAGGTCTCCAAAGACTCATACTCAGTGTTGCTCCCTGCGCTTCGTACGACTGTTTTCTTTCTCTTCGTCTTTTCGCCGTGACGTGCAAAGCACTGGCCTCATTGCGTCAATCTTGGGGCTAAACAAACTAGGTGAAACGGGATTCCCGAGAAATTTCGGGACGCTTGATCTGCATACGCTGAGGCCAGAGCCCTTAGATGTTCGGTAGCTCCGGGAGCGTAGGAAAAAAGAAAAGAAAAGAAAAGAGCGCCGAGTTATCGTTACAATTGCGCATTTAGACATGTAAACAGCAGTGTCCTCCAACGTCATTTCGAGCTGTCTCATTTCGCACTGTCTGTCAAGTATACAAGCCACAAATTCAAGCGGAATTTGGCATTGTCAAACGCACGCTGCACTGGATGGAGAACTGAGACGAATAATGCTGCCTGTATGCAAACGATGAACATTACCACGCGTTTTATACACATATCGAATCGTTGTCGGTTTCAGTCGATTAAGCAACACGGTAGCAAACGAGTTACAGTCTATATTTTCAGCGAGCCCCGCTTGACAACACGAGCTAGAAAGGTATATAGGGTATAGGATAGGGTGGATTGGAAGTCCTTGGGAGAGGCCTTCGTCCTGCAGTGGACCGGAAGAAGATGATGATGATGATGATGATGAACAGAGAGGGAGATGGAGGGCGTCTGTTAAACATTGCCTGTGACTGACTGAAGACTAAGGGAAACCAATATGCATGATATGTATGTTCGTCGCCCCACAGGGCAACGCACGTCCGTACACACCCCAACAACACGCTCAGCCACGCACTCACGCTCTCCCCCGCGCCTTCAGTTCAGTCAGGCTCCCGCACCCATTCTCCAGCTCAATTTATCCTTCAAGGAATTAATCGCACGTTTATCTTAATTAGTGTTTCACAATTCATGTCACTCACTCACAAACTTAATTTTGGAACGACTTGCTCTCGCCTCCGCATAGGACACCCACTCGCTGCATACCTTCGCACCAGCACACTGCTGTCGCTGACAAATTTCTCGCGCAAAATTTGGTCCATTCACACTACACCTTACTCCCCGTTTGTAAATATACTCGCTTTATAGCTCACTCATTCATGGGCAGAGGGTGTTCTCAATAGGCGAAGGGGGGGAGGGGGGCGGTGTGAGGGACCAACGTTCACTGGGGCGCCCCCTCTCCCTCCCAACCCCATCCCCTTGAATCCACTCCAGTCAAAACGCAGTGCAACGTAAGTGTATCGGGCAGTTACTGCGCCCCACTTAGGCGATTAGGAAGGTGGGGGGTCCCAGGCCTATTGACCTGAGCCCCCAGGCCACCTTCCCTGTTCCCTCTGCGCACACGTATGTTCATAAGATTAATTTATTACTCAATTAAGTTCTCGCCACGTGAAACAAATTTGGCTCTTTACATGCTTACTATAAGCCCATTCACTCAAAAGGCGCGTCCACCCATTTGCTAATCATTGCTCATTCTCTGTTCACGCAGCAGCTGACACTCATCCAGGTAACCCTCGTTGCCTTTACACTCACTGATTCTTCGCGCATTCATTCACTCAATGCACTTCTTTCACAGGAGAGCGTTCGCTACAAGCAAGAAGGCTTCCTGCGCGACACTTCTAAGCCAAACCGCGAACACCCCAAACACACGACTCTTCACGGCGCGCCATATGTGCCTCCGTTCTCGCGTCACGGTTCCCCAATAGCGAAGCGCCACTCAGCTCGTATTTTATTCACGTTCCCCGTCCACGCGAGGCTGGGAGGCCCTACACACGGAGGAGCTTGGGGCGGTAAACGTCGCGTAGCATTCTGAGCGAGCCTTTGGGGCAATCAAAAGACGAAAGGGAAACAGCTGCTGACGCCCATTCGAGCGCTTGTCTCCGTCACACCGTGGCAGTTGTGTGCAGAACGTGCAAGGCCATTATCTGATAAAGAAAGAAAGAAAGAAAGAAAGAAAGAAAGAAAGAAAGAAAGAAAGAAAGAAAGAAAGAAAGAAAGAAAGAAAGAAAGAAAGAAAGAAAGAAAGAAAGAAAGAAAGAAAGAAAGACCTGAAACATAGCGGCTATGTTAATGGCTGATTAAATGAAAGGATGAGGGCTCAAGCTGGACTAATTGTGCATTGAGAGCGCGAGAGTGAGGTACGAAATGTCAATGCACGCGTGCTGAGATCCTGGCCGCAGCGGTCGCATTTTTCGATGGAGGCGAAAATGCCAGAGACCCGTGTACCGCGCGTTGTCAGTGCACGTTAAAGAACCCCAGGTGGTCAAAATTTCCGGAGCCCTCCACTACGGATTTTCTCTCCTTTCTATCTCTTTCTTCAACGGAATAATAATAATAATAATAATAATAATAATAATAATAATAATAATAATAATAATAATAATAATAAAACGCTTTGAAGTTTGCTAGTAGAACGTTCCAGCATTATACCACATGTATGGATCAAAACGCATCCGTTATTTGAGTCGGACAATCAATGACGCCCAGGTCCGGATTCGAACATGACGTCCCCCTCCCCTTCCGCTATATCGCCAATTCTGCGAACGGATCCTCCGCATCGAACACACAAATATACCTTTGAATACCACAGATGTTGCGACAAGTTCAACTGTCGTATTTATACTTTTTTCACGGCGAAACTTCTATACCTTGTGCTTAGTCTAATGAATCGAACTCTCACCTATATATCTTATGGAAAAAAATGAACAAATGGACACAAGCGAGCAAATACACAACGCGCCTGAGCCCAGATCTATATGCATATTTGAGAAACGCATCAATCACTCACAAGAAATACCGCATCGAAAGCTGAATATTTCAGCGCAGCAAGCTGCAGTTTTGAGTTTTAATACTTTTTTTTTTTATCATGTACGACACGGAATAATACATAAGCAGTGGCGTCAACCCTCGCGACAGCGACCACGAAACTGGCAGCAAAAGATTCGTTCTGTGTTTGCGTCGTTGCGACACCGACGCCTACAGACACCTACACCGCATCGGATTGACAGTGCTCGCTTTTCGCCCCGTGGCATTACACGTCAGCTATTTAGAGATGCCGTTGCTGGGGGGTCCCATCGATTCTGAGCCCTCATGGTTCTTTAACGTGAACCCTAACGACAGCAGTCAAGCTTTGTTTCAAAGCATGGTTCAAAGAGAACCAGCGCGACTTCTTATAACGGGAACAAAAGAAAGAAAGAAAGAAAGAAAGAAAGAAAGAAAGAAAGAAAGAAAGAAAGAAAGAAAGAAAGAAAGAAAGAAAGAAAGACCGAGGAGAACGACAAGCTCTGATTTCCAAGCATACTGACTGTGCTAGCTGTTTGGTGGTGGAGGCTGCAGTGGACGAGTGAGCCAAATATCATTGCCCTGCAGGCACCGTGGAATTGGCAAGTTCCTTTCAAACACAACTGGAAACCGCCTCTTCTTCTTTAGACAGGTTACGTCACAAGAAGGACCGACTACGTCACGTGGGGCGGAACTAACACTCGCTGTTTTTGTGACAGTCGAAAACATCCTCGGTGATGCTCCATTTGCTCGTTCGGAGTTCGACAAATTAAAAAAAAAAAAAAGGTGTATGCGTCTGCCTGCAACACCGAAGAAAAGAAAGTCAAGCGACGCAGTCGGTGCTACTTGTGACGTAATTTGTTGAAATAAAAGCAGTGAATTTACAGCTGTAATTAGAATGAAATTACAATGTTCCTGGCGCGCGCAGTGCAATACTTGGCTGTGATGTTCATGACAGCTTCTACGACAGACCGTTTTCAGAGTATATACGTTGAAAAAGTCCTGTAGGGCCTGTTAAAGGCTGACACCTGCGATTTTTCTGTGTCTACGGATCTCAATGAAACTTTCAATATATGTTCTCGTTAGTACTACAATATTACATGCCAAGCCAAGCAGTCGCAAATTATGCTGCAAATGAATTTTAGCGGATTTCCACCGTGTGTTTTTCACGTCATTACCTTCAACGCTGCCTACCCGGACAGACGGGCGGTCAAGAGCTAAACGGTGACATTTCAGCCCTCAAACCGTCGCTGCCAAGTTTGTAAAAGCTGGCACAACTCAACATACCATCGGATGACATCGTCGCTTTCATTTTTTCGGGCACCAGCTCCATACTTCCGATGGAGGGGAGGCTGTGACGTCATCGCATACGCTGCACGAAGCATCTACCTGTTTCGGTTTGAGCACATTCATTCATTCGGTCATATAAAATTATTGGTGAAGTTTCTGAGTAAATTGACTTCCTGCCTGCTACTGGAACATAAGTGCCATTGGAAAACAGCGATATCAGAACATGGTGAAAAAAAAATCATAGCATATCCACGAGGTGAATGATGATGAGTGGGCGAAGCTCCCGAGGTTCATCGGTAAAAACCGTGAATCTTCCGTGAATCTTGCCCAGTACATTATCAAAGACGTGACAAACACTGTGTGTCGCCATCTAGTGCTCTCCTATCACACTTGAGCACGCAGCGAGCGCCTCCGCGCCATCTGTTGATCAATTCACGTACTAGCTAAGCAGCACCGCAGCGCTCGGAAAGACGGACGGACGGACGGATAGACAGACAGACTTCCATACTACGCGTTCCCATACATCTGAATGAAGCGAGCACCGCAGCGCCATCACGCCATCTAGTGAGCACTTCATAAAACTACAGGTGGCTACATACTATGTACGGAGGAGGGAACGACCCACGCCCTAAGGAGCTTCGCCCCTAAAAAAATTATACCATCTCCCACTAAAGGGACCATGTGTGGATGCGAAGCAGCGAGGAGATGGTTAGCTTTGGCGGGAGATGGTGTGGTTTTATTGAGAGGACGAATGAGAATGTATAAGAGAAGAGAGAGAACGGCGATGGTTGCGTGATGGCCCGAGCGCTCATCGCGGCGCTGCACAGGAGAGAGAATGAGGCGCGCGCTCCGTCAACTACCATGGCGCCCTAAAGTCCCTAGATATTTTTTCCGGGACTTTAGGCGCCCCTAAGGTCCCTAGATATTTTTTCTGACCACCTGTCGTGCGCGCCGCTCCGTAGAATAGAGGATTCCTAGAGGAAAGCAAAGGGGAGGAGCGTAGGAGAGGTGAGAGAGGGGGCGGTGACGCGCATGTGCTGTGGGGGTGTGGGACGCGGGCGCCGCTCCGTAGAGTAGAGAGGATTCCTAGAGGAGAGAAAATGGGGAGCTTAGAAGAGGAGAAAGAGGGGGAAGGGACGCGCATGCGCTGTGGGGGTGCGGCACGCGGGACGGAAGGAGGGACGGACAAAGCCCCGGCATAGGCTGCGTCGCATCTAAAAACCGCCTGGAGTTGCCCTTCAGACGCTCGTTCCTTACTGAAGCATCAAACACTTCAAAAGCAGGCAGGTGTTTATCTACTTGTGTACTCACTACTCAGTACCATTATTACGGATAAGAACTACGCTTTCAACGACTTTGTGTGTGTGTACAGCGCGGATCCGGCAAGTACCGCTTCTTCGGAGAAGGCAGTGAGCACATGTGCTATGTAAACAGCTTAGACACACGCGCACGCCCAAAGTAAAGGCGAAGTCTAGGACGCAGGCGATGCACTAATCTTCGAGCGAACGCGTAAACATTGGCGAATGTGAGTAGCTCTCTTTCTTTCTCTTTTTTTTTTTGTTCTTGAGAACAACGAAATCTCACAAACCGGCAGCGGGCAGGAATATAAGCGTTATAGTTAGTTGCCAAAAGGATATATATATTTTATTTTTATTTCCTGCGTTTAATTTCCAGCTCCTAAAAACAAACAAACAAGGATAATTCGAGTAAGCTAAGCAAAGGACGCACGCCGATCTCGCAGAACCACAGCCTATTTTTCGGTGGAGCTGTTCCTCTCACGCATTTGAACTACACTATTTGAACATATGTTCAAATAGTGCTCATCATATAATTAAAAAACGGTGCCAATTGATTGGGCAGGCTCCTACGAACATGTGGTCCAGGTATTATAGCACTGCACGCCCCAGGCGATCCGCAATTTCGTTTCAGACGCAGCTGACCATCGCCATTGATTGATTGATTGATTGATTGATTGATTGATTGATTGATTGTGGTTCGGAAAGGACGCTAATTTCTGCAGCCCGTGTAGGGAGCACGGCTAAGCGTCCGTGGGGGTAGGGAAAGGGAGTGAAAGAGATAGGAGAGAAAGGCCGTAGTGGAGGGCTCCGGAAATTTAGACCACCTGGGTTTCTTTAACGTGCACTGACAACACACAGTACACGAGCCTCTGGCATTTTCGCCTCCATCGAAAATGCGACCGCCGCGGCCGGGATCGAACCCGCGTTTTTTGGGTGGCAGCCGAGTACCAACGATGATGATGGGTTTGTGCTAGCGCGTTACGGCGCGTGTAAGAAGCTGGTGTAAGACGCTGTGGCCTCTCCGCCTTATACTCTTTCAGCAGTCATGTGATGGCGTCGGCAAACGCGGTGCGCGTTCCGGCCTGTGTAAGGGGCTGCGTAAGACGCTGTGGCCTCTCCCCCCTTACTAGAGTGTACTGCATGTTTCTAACGTTTTTCATATAAGGAGCACCGGCTATGTCGTTTTGACTTATTTTGGTGTTCTTAAAGGAGGATACAAACATTTTATTTGTTTTGTGAATTCAGTGTGATCAACTAAGGCATTACTGAGGATATAAACGTGATCATGAAAAAAACGATGCTATAGTTCTTCAAGCGACGTAGCCGGCTGCGCCTTGTGACGTCATTTGCTGAAAGGAGAGCAGGATATGTCCAGCTGTATTTGAAACCAAACTGCAAGCTCTCTTGTGCCTGCAGTGCGATAATATTTTGCACACATGTTCTCAGGAGCGTCCACGACTGATCGGCACCGTTCTCTATGTTTAAAAAGTGTCGCAGGGCCTTTCTAGGGCGGAGTGGAGTGTACAAATAAATTTCAGAAAACCGCCGGTTTTCTACGAGCTCGGTGCATTTAATGGCCTGGAGCCGGGCGTCCAGGTCTGCGCTCGAGGTCCTAGCAGGTCTGGTGTGGGATAACGTCATCAATATTAAAGTAATGGTTATCGCATAGCTTTCAAACTTCACACTTTATATCATATTTTCAAGGCCTTATCAGTGGCTACACGTCATCAAGAGGCCTATGGGCGGTTTCGCAATGTTACCTTGTTCATGCAAGTTCTTTCGCACTGGTTCCACCTCCACTAAAAGTATTCCATTAAGTGGTGAATCATGCTACACTGTAAACAAATGCGCCAAAAACATAACTGCATCCCAAGGTAATGTTATATATAATGAAAGTCAAGACGCAAGGTGAACATTTGTGTATTTCCTAGCAGGTCTTCGTTATTACACAATACTTCAGGTTTCATTTCGTATACGCTGAGCCATGTCACGTTTTTTCACGAATATATTGGAATCAACGGATAAGACAAACAGGCACTCATCGGCTGCCGGCTTCACCGATTCGTCCATCACTATAAATGGGCCAAAGAAAAATTACGTAGAGTAAGAATCAAGACGCGATTAAAATACTTGTACAGGTGTCTCTTTGCTGACATCTAGGCTATGTGGTTCGTCACCGAAGGGCTGGGGAGAGAAAAATATATTATTATGCTTAATTATATATGTAAATAAGTACACTAAAGCAGGGATGGAGCCACCGTTTCGGCCGACAATAAATAATATTATAGGTAAACCCAAAGGGGGTTTGGTAAGGAAAGCGAACGCAAAGTAAATAAAAAAAAAAATAAGGAGACAGGAAATAAGAGGGATTAAATTAAAGAGAGGAAAGACGTGAACAAGCGAACATGCTGGGAGAACCTAATTTAATCAGCTGGGCTAACAAGAGAAATTTCCCTGGACAATGCAGCGGGCGAACAGTTTTGTCAGCACAAAAGAACGTAAGCAGTGTTTGTGCTCTCTCAATTCGTTCTCGTGTCTTGCATATATGTACAGACACATGGCAGTGCTGCATTCGCTGTGCCTTTAGTTTCAGTCACGTCTGTACATAACAGGACGCTTTTGTAGAGGAAAGAAGTTTATGTGAATTACTAATTGTCGCCAGCACCAACATCTCTTTCTTAACGTTTTCGCCGCTTGTAATGATTGTACAGTTAACTGGCGAAGTATGGGGGAGGCCAGTTGACCCGCAGAGGGCGCAGACAGGCTGGTGCTACTGCTAATGATGACGTCAAAAGAAAGGGAGACAAGACAGAAAAGAAAAATTCAATTCATGTCTCAATTTCACTGATCTGCATATTTAAATTAACTCCACTCATGCAATGCAATGAAGGCCGGCCCCCGACCGAAACGTCAATAAATCGCTTCATACGAGCCACCATTATGGGAACAAAAACTGATCAGATTACTGATTATAGCCGGTCTCGTTACTCATAATAGCAGCTTTTAGAGCATATGCTTTATCGCACTCAGCCAGAGAGACATAGAACATTTATTAAAATCGCGAATCTTGCTTCTCCTTCAGGCGTTATTTTAGGGTTCTGGTTGCGCGTGTTATATCATCCCCCTTCTCCCCCCTTTCTGGAACGATAGATGTTTGTTCCTTCAAACCTTTGTTTTCGAAAGTTTAACGTTCGTGGATGCGCTTCTTTTTTTTTTCTTGTTCGGCTTAACTCTGAAGGCAAAGGCAGAATGGCTTAGCATTTTGTATTTCGTTTCCAGCAAACTTAAAGTGAGTGCGTGTCTGTTCGACGGTGCTCGGTAAATCGGTTGCACTGCTTGTTCATCGATAACTACAAGTCGAGACACGCCCGCTAACTACCGTTACCGTTCCTCTGTACACTCGTTCTACGAAAGACCAGTCGATAGCTGCCGCTCTTGCCCCTCGTGCCTGGCGCTCTCCGAACGGTCCATCGTCTCGTATTGAACAGCATGTAATGTAAAGGGAATGATAAATATTTCTCATATACGCGACGCGTATATTATAACGTGCTTCAGCGACTCGTGAAAGGCAGGGGTTATCCACCAGGATTAGAAATAGCGGGCGCGTGGAAATGTAAAGGAGGGGTGGGGATCACTAAAGTCCGTAGATTTTTCCTTTTTTTTTTTTTTTTTTGAGAAAAGTGATCTAGGGACTTTATGGATCACGTGCGAGTAACGGCGGGCTTTTTGAATTTGTTACACATATTTACAAATTAACGGAGTACACTTAAAAAAGGGAGAGGGGGAGGGTGCTGTACACGCCTTTCCGAGGAGGTGCGTAGGGAAATCTCTGGTGAACGGCGAAAAATTGGTCCCTGGTTTCCATATTTACTCGAACACTAGAGTCACTGCTTAGCATTGTACTGTTAGCTAAATGATGGCCTATATCGGCCAGCATTTAACTCATTTTCCAGAATAATGAAGTGTTGGACAGCACTAGGTGAATAATAGGTGATGTTGGAAGGCAAAATGATTATTCCCCTGGCGTACTATTAGCACATTCTATCTATGCTGTTTTCATACGTTGGCTGATTGATGGCTAATGTCGGTTAGTCTGTTCAATGTTGTGAGAGCAGCATTGCTTTAAATAAATCTCATTCTGATGATGGAACGTCGAAACAAATGAAGTGGTGCCTGATTTTCGTTTCTTCTCTCTGACTCTTCAGAAATGCAGTTTTTTTTTATGCGCAGTATGTAGTACATTGCCTGAATGCGAACTGTTTCTGACAGGCGCTGTAAAATAAAAGCGCGCAGTGTCAGTGCAAGCCACGATATCGCTAGCACGTAAGATCCGTCGCGCGTACAGAGTTGTATAAAAAAGCAATAGAATTTAATATAAGAAAGTGAAACTGAGCCTGCGAGCAAGGTAACATGACACTTCTATCAATTCCAACCGGCCCTCTTGTCAGAGAGCGGCAGCTCCATGACAGTCTCCTACAAGTTCTCTTGCTCATTATATATATGAAACGCCTACCACACTACTGGCTTTCCTCCTCCTCTCTCTCTATTCTTCCACTTCTTCCTTTTCCCAGTGAAGGGTATTCCACCAGACTGCTGGCTGGCCAACACTCCCTGCCTTCCCTTCTCTTTCTGGAAGAATGCAGTAGAAGACCGCTCCGCATCGGAAATCGTTCCCAAGAAAACAAATAAACAATGAAAAGGAGTGAAGCTGCAGGCGATAACGACTTCTTGTTATTTTCGTACAATTCTTACAGTCCTTAACGTCAATCCGAAAGAAACGACGCTCCAAGTCATGTCACATCTCAGGTTCCATTTCGAGAACCGACAGAAAAAAAAGTAATCAACGCGCGGAGAGACGTACAGAATAAAAAAAAAAAAAAAGTACGTGAACAGAGGGTGAGGAATACGATTCAACACAAGGGCAGCAAAACAGAATGCTGTCATGCACGACATCCGACTTCCAGCTGCTGCGACATGGCCGTCATGGGACCTTCGCAGACGAGTGCATTGTTTGCTTCGTCTCCAGTGTCAGAAACATGTATTCTCTCTCTGTATTTCCTTTTTTGTATTCTGCGCTCGCGAGATAGAACCAGATTCGTGTATGCACAGCCTTCCGCCCTCCCCCCCCCCCTTTTTTTTTTTTCGTTTTTAACTTTGCTCGCTCTCAGGCGTTTGCTTCTCATGGTGTATCAGGTGGAAGCCTCTCTTTATCTCTCACACACACACACACACACACACACACACACACACACACACACACACACACACACACACACACACACACACACACATATATATATATATATATATATATATATATTATTTTTTTTTCTTGAGGAACGGTGATTTTATCTCCATCTCCCTTTATTTAATTGTTTGTTATTTTTCGTCAGATGACTCGCAGCTGGGTTAAAAGCTGCGAGTCATCTGGGCCCTGCGAGTTAGCCCTGCTGGGGTGGTTGGTACGTTTCCGTGATGAACTGACCGACGGTGGGTAGCGCGAGACGACAGATGCTAAGAATTCAGACAAAGCACCGAAAACGTTCGCGGTGTTTTGTGTAAAGGCTTGCACATTTGTGTCTCGCTACATTCGTTTCATCATGGGCAATCGTTAGTTAATATGAGACGTGGCGCACGGCTCAATCAGTGAATCCTGATTTATGTGCTCTAAAAAGTGGCTTCCCCACATCGCCCCATATGATTGCGGAATAGCCAAATACACGAACCCTCAACATATTCATAGAGAGATAAGTCGGCGTCGTCCCTCCAGACTGCATTCGGTCTAAATGCGCATTTCTGATGACGTGCTTAATGTGTACTAGCTTCCATCGAGCTTGTTAATTTATGAAATGAGATTATGAAATTTATAAAGACAGTTGGAATTCATTTGGGAGCAACGCACATGCTCGCTACACAAGGCGCAGGTTCCATCACATGTTTAAACGTCACGTCCACATTAGCGTAGGTTAGCGTGCCATATATATGTACCTGAAGTTGACAGCCTATGCGCCCGCCTCTAGACAAAGTGCTTGTGCAAGAGCGCGCCGTGGATCACCCCTTCATCCCTTCCCCAGCGCAGGGTAGCGCATATAGATTATATATATATATATATAGATATACTATATATATATATATATACTATATATATATATATATATATATCTATTATATATATATTCACACCCTGGTATGTAATGCTTGTATATGTCGAACATCGTGGCTGACAGATATATAAGTTTTCAGTAATATTCGGATCTAAAAAGCTAAACTACAGGCACAATCCATTCATATCTGCAATCCTAACCCTTTCCTAGGTAATCTGTCTTTGTTTTTTATTCATATATTTCGCCGCTTTCCCCCGAAACAGATTTATCAACAACAAAAAAAAAAGTCTATGTACAAATGTACCAGCTGCCTAACTGTACTCTACCATTATAGAGAAATAGGCGCCTTTTCCCGTTACTCAAGATACGGCGTCCCTCCAACACATCTGCCGTCAAGACATCGACATCTTACACATTCGGGAGGAGAAGCTTCCAGACAGATTTTTTTTTTTTTTTTATGGAGGACTTGTTTTCGAAGTAAGCTCTGAATGCATTGAACCGGCGCGGGCTGCGCAACCTCTCTGCATCGCTTAATTCAGCCAAACTCCGGGAACGTTGACATTGCCGTATCGCTGTCGCAAGCGCGCGCGCTGAACAGAACAGAATATTGGTCGCTCACCAGGCAGCACTAACATAATGACATGACCGCCTGACCTACGTCACGACTCTTTTCTCTGCTGCTTCTGCTGGAGGATATATAAACTCGGTTAACAATAGCGACGGCCTTGGGAGACCCGCCTCCACGCGCAAAACAAACAGCTGGTCAGTTCGTACGAGCTATATAGCCTGTATAAACGCGAAGCGTTCGCTATGAAGACCACGCGAAGCAAATTGAACGACTTCTACGCAAAGAAAGCAAAGGCACAATAGAAATCAATGTGGTCCACGAAACGGGGAGGGGGGGTATTCCCCACTTCAGCCGAAAGGCCGCGCGCACCGCTGTATCGAGGTACACACGTACACCGCTTCGAACGGCGCCGGGCCAGAGATGACTCATCGCACCCGTATTGTACTCTTTACACAGCTAGCACGGCCGGTGGAACCCAACGCTCGGGCCTACTTCACTTCGTTAATCCGCGGTCCCTTTAATCCCCACGCGACGCCCGGATTTCTTAGACGAATCACTTCCGCATCGCATTAAATACTTCGCGTGCGTGGCGCAAAAGCTTTCGTCGAACACAGATGTTTTGTATGCAAAACGCGACGAGCCTCACTCAACAGGTTCGGTTCGAGCGTAGCTACCTTCACGAGCAGGCTCTGGGACAAAATTAAAACCGCCGCGCTGGGAACGAAAATAGGCGCCCCGGAAAGGCGGAAATGCGGTTCCGTGTCGTCGACCCTATCTCTGGGCTTTCTCACCCAGCTCGAAAGCTCTCGGGAGAAGCCCAATTTACAGGACAGAGAGAAGAAAACTGGGGGGGTTAACTGCGCGAATCCGCGCGAGCGGTCGGATCGAGACTTACCGATTGTGGATATATAGGTGTCGTAGAATCGCTCGTCGCAGAACCGGTGTACGATGCACGTCTTGCCCACATTGCTGTCTCCCAAGACGAGGATTTTGAAAATGGCCGTGAAGTCCACCGCCATGTTGGCCCCCAACTGACAAGCGGGCTTGAAGCGGGATCGATGTGTTGCTCCGGGCGAGGGAAAGGCGACCGCGGAGGGGATAGGAAGCTTCCGGCGGATGTGACGCAAAGCTCGCATCTGCTGCCGCCGTCTCGGCAGTTTTTCTTTCTTGCGTCTTTCGCTTTCACTGCTTTGCAGGCAAGCAAGCAGAGCCAAGCTATCTCTGAACTCGTCATATTATTGCCAGCTTCACCAAATGCGGAGAAACGTGGCAGAGAAGGCTTTAGTACGCTGTGTCGCATTCAATGGATGAATTGAAATCGCAGCTGGCGCCACTACTGAAGCAGCAGTTTTGAATTCCCTTTAGCGCGAAATCGCGACGGCGCCACTGTGTCATCAAAAGTACCGTTGGCATAACTAATTAGGTTTCTCATTCGCTTATCCACATCATGAACGTCAACCGCGAACAGGCGTAGTATACCCGATAATCTAGAGGGAAAATTCACACCATTTAAAAAAGTATGGATGTCCTTCAAGCTACCCGTGATGGCACAAGACTTTGTGGGCGGCGAAATTTCAGCAAATATACAGAAGCTACTTCACGCGTAATAAGTACCTTAGATTCTTAAAAAAAAAAAAAAAAACGGGGGGGGGGGGGGGCTTTTGAACGTGTGCTACACTACACAAGCATTTTAAAGTTTTTTTTTTTTTCCCTTTTGCTAAGTTACATGCACTAATAAAAATCGCAAACAACTCACGATAAATTTTCTCCAGAGTACCTCGATACCTTCTAGGGGAGTGCCACAAATACACCCTCTTTTCTTTCAATTATGTAAATAATGTGCATATCTGTCAGTTTTCTACTAATCAGTATCAAAAATATTACATTCACATAACAGCTATCATAATTTAAAGCAAATTTTAAATAGTTCCTAAATAGTTTCACCGTATCTTGGACATCAACAGACGAATGTGTGGCATTAACGTAGCCAAAATCAAAAGCCCCATTCTGGTACTATAAATCAGCATTGTGTACAGAGCCTACTTTGACAACACAACTGTTTAAGGCAAGCGGGGCTCACTGCAAAAGGTAGCCAATTCTTATATGTTACTTTTTCTTATGCCTTACATATTTAAAATAAAGAATTTCTTGTATACTATCCTTTTTTTCCCACCTTCATTCAATTGCTCTTTTTGTATGATAGCGAACAACAAGGATACTCTGTGCTGTCCTTTTGTTCATTTTCAAATAGCTGTATTTTACAATGGTAGAGCGCTTGGCAACATGAATGCAACCTTGTTTCTAACAACCTGAAAGTGCAGACTGTTATCAACGCAGACTGAAGCTGAATTCAACTTGCAGCCTGTGTGCTAGCACACAAAATATATCCAACAAAGTCAAGATGTTTCCAAACAGTTGATCGTTTTATTGATATTCAAACTTGACAACCAGTACCGGGAACAGAGATGTAGACTTCCACCGCAAGATAAAGTAGTTAAGCCCAAAGTAAATAGATAGACTGAAGATAATAAAAAGATAGACCGAAAATTCCGTGAGGTAACAGGCGCTGAGTTAGCCAGGAGGCCAGCCGAGCTGGCGACCCCCAAGGACATGAATGTGTAGATGATAGACCGACTGGCAACCCTGCGGACCGTCGTTGATCACAATGCGAAATCCCTTGTCCAATTTCTGCTGCTTGGCTACTTGCTGTGCCACGTACAAGATATGGCCAAGAATCTAAAGAAAATGGAGACCATGAGAGAAAAGATATGAAAAATGCACAATCAAACAATGCAGAAAAACATTAAAGCATTTTCATCATTTCGCCAGAAGAAAAAAGACAACTACAACAATATACTAGGTTACATTAAAGGTGCCTGCAGCACACTAATATGTATTGGGCTCACGTATAAACAGTAGCCTCCATGACTGACTAGCATACTTTTCAGACTAAGTTCAAAAAGGGTTGACGGGACACTTGAAAAGCCTAGTTTCAGATAATGTATATATAAAGGAGCCTTTACATAGAATATGAAGTATGAGTGGAAGTGTCACACAAAGCAAAAATGGGCATTTCTCAAAACAGAAACTGAAAGAAGCCATAAATACCATTTGCTAGACATTGGCTGCACAAGGACATGGCATAGAACAAACAGGCCCTTGGTAGTGTATTACCTCTGGGATAAGGCAGCACCGAAACACCTTGGAGGCCCTGTGGCCCTGTCAGTATTAAGTGCTGCAGTTGGCCTTTCAGATCAATCTGTACTAGTGAAACTTCCTGTAAACAGGCTCACACATCCTCCACACCTCTACATTTTATGTGGTCTCCGAAGTGGCATTTCATCAACCAAGACGTTGAGTCACTAATTCAACATAAAAGAAGAAAGTGCATATATGTATACAAAGGGTGGTTCTTATTTTCAACACAATACAGAAATCTGAAACTTAAACAACACAAGTCGACCACACATCATTCACGCGCTTCCTAAGCTATAAACAGGCGCAAACTACTTTCTCGTGTGGTGTACTACCCGAGGAGGGTTGTAGTGTCAGCCTATTAGTTTAATGCTGCACGGTGAAAGAAAATGAGGAAATCATGGTTGCACATGGTATTCAAAAGTAAAAAAATTGTAACTGTGGTTTGGTTAAGGAAACGCACTATTTTCTGCAGGCCTCATGGTAGCATGGCTCAGTGTCCATTGCAGGTGGAGGAAACGGAATGATAGAGCAGAAAGGAGAGAAAGTGAAGACTCAAGAACTTTTGACATGCCTGGGGTTTGTAACATGCTGAGGACAATACACAGAAACCTTGCGTTCTAGGCTCCGTGCATGCCTCGTAATCATAGTGTGGTGCCAAAACCACAATATTACGAGGCATGCTATGGTGGAGGGCTCCACAAATTTTAACCACCCGAAGTTTATGGCCGCCTGATGTGCATTTAAGTGTAAGTACACAGGCCACTAGCATTTCGCATCAATTGACTACTGCGGCCGGGTAAACCCACATCTTTCGGGCCGGCTGCCAAGCCCTGTGATCAACCGCACCACCACAGTAGCAGAAATTTTCACTTACAAAAAGTTATACCTCAGCACGTTTCTATCAGCATTTATTGATTTATAATAATCTCATGCCACACTTGCATACTTTTTTTGCTGTTTCTCAGCAGAATCCTGTGCCCAGTAAATGTTGCCCAATAGCTTCCTAGGTTGCAGCAAAAAAAGGTAAAGAGGGCTAGCTCGTTATGGACACCTTATTTTGCACACAGGGACGCAAAAGTTGTTTGACGTGCAACCTTCCTAAGATATATGTGCTTTCACTTACATCCTTATCATCTTCAGCCGCCTTGGAAAGCTGCGGAATCGCCTTCTTTGGGATCACCAGAAAGTGCACAGGTGCCTGGGGATTGATGTCGTGGAAAGCTACGCACTGAAAGTTGGAGACAAAACAGAAACTTGATGAGAAATTCGGCACGCGACGAGCGCGTTTATCGGGCATTTCGAAAACAGTCATTTGCCATTCAACAAAACCTGTGAAAAAAGGCAGAGAAAGAGAGACTTAGCTCGGTATAACCACGTAGCGAGTGCTACTACAACGCGCATCACGGGCGAAAATACAGAATTTCTGAGGGCCCATCAGGAGGGACGTCAACCAGATGGCATACAAAGGAACCTAAACTAGCGTGCAAGTGAACGCCAGAAGGGCGTGGCGCTTTCGGTGCGCAATCCTTAGGTTAACTCAATGACGTAAAATCTTAAGCTAGCCAATAACTACGAAAAAAGCAGGCCGTATATTTACAAATCATTTATTACGGGCTCAGTGCAAGGAGATGTAGAACGACTAACTAATGCAGTACACGTGCAAGCAGTGTTAACTGACCCGACACCAACGGGTCTTGTACTCATTTAACGCCATCTGATGACGCGAGCACAAGGCTACCATGCAATGGGTCGCTCGTTAACAGCAGGCATGAACTGTTATAATCAAATTTTGTTTACAAACAGTGAATTGAACGATAGGCCTAAGTTGCAGAACTCCGAATAAGCAATATTCATTAGGAGTGCTTGCGAAGCTATTGTTCAGGATATATTCGCGAAGGTGCACATTCTTTTGACGCGCACACGCGTAACAAAATATCTTGCTGGAGTATCAATCTCTCGCGGGCCCTTCATGGTTGGATTCCACTACAACGGCCCCACAACGCCGCACGGTAGAAGGGCACAAGCTTAGCACGTTTACTCACCTTTTCATCTTGGTAGATGAACTCAGTAGGTATCTCACCTCTTACTATTTTGCCAAAGATGGTGTCGCCCGTTTCAGTTGCTAACTGAGCTTTTTTAACTTCGCTATCCATCCTACCTCCAAGCCGGCTGCAATGCCGGGATGCCGCCGCTCTTCTCGAAAAATCTTCGGGCGCTCACTGCCGTCCACGCCCACGCGCGGTGGTAATGTCGCTGTAAGCGCATGCGATGTGCGAGGTTTGACGCGTGCACGTTTCGTATGCTTAAAGGTACCATGACACCGAAACTTCAAACGCGAGATGCTTGCGTTAATTGGTTTTCCTGCATACGAAGGCAATCTTGATCAAGTATTAGCGGCGAACGTCGCCTCTAAGTAATTTTAATATGGTTTCAAAGTAAGCGGGAATGCTCATCCGAGCTTGCAGCACCTCGCGACATCGCCACTAGTGTGACGTTTCACTTTTGTAAGTTGATATCGTGACGTCACAGAGGCACACGGGCGCGCCGCGCTATGGCCTCCGAGCGTAGCCTCCAAGATCGGCTCTCGCAGCCGATCGCGGAGGCCACGCCAAAAGCCGTATTTTTCTGCTTCCTCTCCGTGTTGGTCGCTCAAGCGTACATTGTACACACGCTATGATGCAAAGCGAGTGTGGCGAGCTGGTCTGGCGCTCGCGCTCTCCGCAACGTCACCGAATCTTGAGCTCAAGTGATCAGTGCATGCGCTCACTTCCGACAGCCGCCGCGCTAGCCCCGCGGCGCTAGTTTCTTGCAGTTTTTGGCGCGCGTTTCGAAGCTTCATTAAAACTGAACAAAATTAACGATGCTGTGACTAATTAGACTTCGCGCTGGAGAATTTGCCACTCCATGCCGTGATTACAAGACACTGTTCTACTCATTAGAACATAAAAGTCTCCAACAAAAAAATAGCTGTCATGGGCCCTTTAATTTCTAAATAGCTCCTGCAAACAACGGACATACAAAGTGGAAGCTGGCGCCTTATATTTTACACCTTACAGCTGTCAAATTTATCTTCAGAGTCGCCTTCTACAGCGCACACCACATTCATATCCAGGCCGACTGAATTATGGTGCAGTTTCATTGCCGAGACTTTCTTGGTCTCGCCGTGCGCATGAACGTGCAGGAAAACGCACTTTTCAGACATTACATTGAATCACGACCTCCTTTGAGGTCGTGCACTGAATCTACCAGTCCCGTGCCCCTACGCAACACACACAGAGAGAGAGAGAGAGAGAGAGAGAGAGCTGCGGAATCGCCGCCGTGTCCCCAGACTGGGCGACAGGAACTAGCGCCTCTTCCACTCCCTCAAATCACTATACAGGGTGGTTTTTTTTTAGTTGCAACACATTTTTTAAATTAGAAAAACATAAATAGCGGGAATGTCTTGTGTACCATTCGAGTGTACGGTTTGGCGGCCTCTAGATACAGAACAATTACCGCACTTGTATGCATAATTAGCGAAATTACGCTAATTAACCTTTTAATCATCAGCAATTGGTGGCTATAGTAAATGAGTACTTTGGAGCCCGTCCTCGACACTACCTATCCCAATGATCAAATTTTGAATAGCGGAGTGCATGTCGGAGCTACGCGAACAATTAGTTCCCCGTGGCAGGCTCCTTGAAACCGAAATCGGCCGGGAAAAGAGCGTCTGTGACGTCGTTGTCGCCGCCCCCACGGCTTTCGTCACTCGCCCGTGGTCACCGCTGCTCCGGCCGCGCAAGCAGCTTGCGTTATCTCCTTATCTGCGGCGTTGGTCGCCGCGGGCGAGTGGCGAAAGCCGTGGGGGCGGCGACATCGACGTCACAGACGCTCTTTTCCCGGCCGATTTCGGTTTCAAGGAGCCTGCCACGGGGAACTAATTGTTCGCGTAGCTCCGACATGCACTTCGCTATTCAAAATTTGATCGTTGGGATAGGTAGTGTCGAGGACGGGCTACAAAGTACTCATTTACTATAGCCATAAATTGCTGATAATTAAAAAGTTAATTAGCGTAATTTCGCTAATTATGCATACAAGTGCGGTAATTGTTCTGTATCTAGAGGCCGCCAACCCGTACACTCGAATGGGACACAAGACATTCCCGCGATTTATGTTTTTCTAATTTAAAAAATGTGTTGCAGCTAAAAAAAAATACCCTGTATACCCGAAAGTGCATAGGAGCCTGGGGATTGACGTTGAAAGCTATGCACTGAAAGCCGAGAAAAAAACAGAAACTTGATAACATGATGAGAAATCTGGTACGCGACTCGTGCGTATATTGGCATTTTGGAGTCACTTGCCATTCAATGACAGCTGTGAAGAAAAGCAGAGAAAGAGAAACTTTGCTCGGTCATCATCACCAAGCCTTTAATAGCACCACTGCAAGGTCGGTCCCATATAGTGGCAGATATTTGATATAGTGAATGCAAATCGAACAGTCCTTGCAACTCATATGCAGATGTAAATTCTGGAAGCCTGTCCCCTCCATTCTTTAGTCTTGATTGTTTCGAGTGATTGTAGAAAAAGTGAGATATGGCTGGTGAAACAGTGATGTGCAGCATACGATCCCATGCATGCGCATTTGTGTATCACAACTACAGCAAAACAGCAGTCGAAAAGTAGCAGCACAAACTTTATTATAAAATACCCACGGTACTAAAACAACTTGCCAAAGGGTTGATTGGCCTAACATAATGGCACTTGACATGTCTGGAACACTGTCAACTAACACTTCCACGTACTGTACACTTGAGGTGCGACACCATTTAATGCTAATCTCACATGACAAGAGAATTCCTAAAATGTCTTTGCCTTCCTTATTTAATAAAAATGTAACCAACGTTATTTGAACTATACCTATGTACTGTACAAAGCACACAGTTTAACATCACCAACTGCAATGTTGCGCTTTGCTTAATATTTGCACTAGGATTCGGCAAGAGTTTCCACAATGGAGAACATGAAATATAAAACACGAGTATAATATTATAAAACATACTGTAAAGGGGCCCTGCACATGATAATTAAGCATGTTGCTTTCAGTTTACACTTGCTTACTACAGGACTCGATGCGACTGTAGTACCAGTGAAAGTAGTGAAATCAATGTGCACGATATCTTAATTTATCTCTGAAATTGGTTTTTGTGCCAAATGCAGCACCATACCTAAAAAATTCCTGACAGTTAATGCGACGTATTACGCTGCAGGAGTTGACTGCTTAGGAATAAATACATTGTGTGCATGCTTACAATGTAAATACTCACATAAAAAATGTAACCACGTTTCATTCTTGATAGAGCAATGAAAGGGACACAAATTTGCTCATTACAGTTTCACCCTGCATGCAACTGACACAAGCACAGTCCAGTGGCTTTAACAAAGCGCAAATTCATCAATATACCACACTGTATTTCTCCACCACGACACAAATCCTGATTTCACTGGGACCTCAGCCTATAGCTGAGTTATCTCTTAAACTGCTGTGGCTTTCAGCTGTTGCTGTAGCGGTCCATGTGGTTATTGTTACCCATGGCAGCAACACCTTCAAAATGTGAGGCATTGGCTTGTGTAGGAAGGCCACAATGTTCAAGACATAAAAGTGTGTTTTTATTTGAACTAGTGCACCATGTTGCTCCATGACAGAAATGTGAAAGCTTGTGCTATTCTTGCTGTATTCATTTATTTTGAATTTTTCAGTTGAGCAACCTCTGATGCCCGCTTCAATGTTCATCAAGATTTTAGGATGATGCAAGGAATGTGTTGTAATGCAAAACTCGGTGGGTAAAATATGTGTGCAGAGCCCCTTCAATAGCCTGTGTATACATACATACCTCGAACTGTGCATTAATCTGACTGACGGTCACTTGAGCTGTGCATGACATGAGGTAGAATGAAGTTATGAATTTAGAAGCATTAAATGTTTATGAAAAGCAATGATATCATTATGCAAAAAGAAAAGTGCATTACAAAAAATTTTGAAGCATGAGAAGTGCTTGAACTAATGGTGTGACGACACAATTGCTGCTAATGATGTGACCACGCAATGACTACATCTCATGTGAAAGGCATTTCGCACGTAAATAAGGCACGGGTGACCAATGCACGAGTTCCATCCCATTTATGGCATTCTGCCATATGAGGTATGACCTCTGCATTCTGATATGCATATTCACAGTCGAATCAGCAAGAACCACTGCTCCTTTGTGATAACTGTGCGCTAGTATCTGACAAGAAACCTTAAACTGTGGTTTTTTTCAACTGTCATGAAATATCTGTCAGTGATAAACTATGAATGCAGAAAAAAAAAAGAGAAAAAAAGAGATCTAGCTGGTTTACCAAGCATGGTGTTAAATACTCCTTCCAAGCCTCATGTGCCACTTCAAATGCTGGCTGGCATCAAAACAACGGGACAATACCCAACAGTAATGAAGTATTATGACTACAGTGACATCTGGTGCCCATTCCAAATGACACTTAAATGTCAACAGGATAAAAAGAAAGCACAAATGGTCCTTGCAGCAATGTACATTCTGTGCAAGTACCTGTGGCCACTGCTGCTGGCCTGAAGATTCGTAAGTACAAAAGATGTGGACGAAAAGGAATGGCTGATTGGCATTGAAATTGTGATGCCTGTAGTAGGAGCAAATGGAAACATGCAACTCGTGCCATGGACGCATGTCTCCTTTGAATTGTCCTTCAGCAGGAGCACCCAGATGATGAAGGCTTGAGCTCATCGTGAGTGGATGAAAGACGGTCTATTCGGAGTGTCTTTGACAACGTAAAGGTGTCTAGTGAACCATAAAATGAAGAGTCGGTGGGTATGCTGCTAGGATCCACGTGGTTCTGCCTACTTGCTGCAATTTTCTCTTCCGACTCAATAATCTGAAGTGCCAGCAGACGAAACATTTTGTCTATACCTGCAAAATAGAGGTGAAGACTAAGCATCTATGATGGGTCATTGATCAAAACAGCGGCTCAGCGAATCCGACAAGAAAGCATAATGCAAGTACACTACTATGCATGTCTGTACAGAAAAAAGAGACAGAGAGGGAGCCAATAATAATGGGACAGCACAGCAGGAGGGCAACTTCTAATGATGCCTAAAGTCGACTACACTTAACAGGAAAGTTTGATTACACACCATAAGTAGTGAAGTGTTATTAAAGGGTCCCTGAAACGTTTTTTTTTTTGGACATTGCATCACTGATTAGGCAACACAATTGTGAAATCATTCACGCCATAAATAAAGCGAAGCACCATGCGCTAAGGCAGCTATGAGCTTATTTCTGTTGCCTTTCTCCTTACCCCTGCTGTTCCTCCTCAACTCGATCAGCTGCGGAGTGCGCGCTAGCAACGACTGCGCCTCCCTTGTCAGCCGCCTTGCGGAGCCCTCCGCAGCTACATAGCGCCCCGATATCTTTAATGAGGTCCCCGGCCTCGGCAGTGCTAGTCTCTGTAATACAGTGCCGGTGACTCGTGTGTATGCCGCCAGATGCCGCAATGATACCGTTGGCTGAAACGAAGGAGCATGTTTTTGCAGTTATATTGGGAAAATTACGTGCACGTCACTTGTTAGGGGGCCAATCAGCGGCCTCCCATTCCATCGTTCGATAGGCGGGGGCGTTTGAAAACGCATTTCAACGAGCCAATGCGATCGTTTGCGATGCGCGTGTTCAAAGCCTTATTGTAAATTACACACTTTATGCAGAACGCTGAAATCTGTCCTCTAACGATCCTAATGACTCGCTCTACCAGATCACCATGTTTTCACAAAATCGTCAAAACCGTTTCAGGGTCCCTTTAAACAAGTGCTCCTTAGCAAAAGATTTGTAAAGGGTTTCAGCAAATGAAATAAATGTGAGCTGACATTGCAATGATGTGAGCAGCCCTCCCCAACAAAGGCAGCCCCTTGACCACTATAGACCTATTCCATGTTGGTAAACAGTGGTAGGCACCGGCGATATAACCAGGGCTTGTGTCGACGTCGTGGCGTGGAGGCCTCGCCCACCGCCTGCCGCGGCCCTGCACGGTCGCGCCACCGCCGCCGGCGAAGCGTGTGCGAAAGCTGCCTCCGAGCACGGGGCGTCGGAGTGCCGACGGCGTGTTTGCAACAGTTTGCGAGGGGCAGCCGCGTGAGATGAAGTTGTGTTAGCTCTGTAGGAAGCGTTCAATGAATGTAGAAAAGAATGTGCCGACGCCCAGCTATGACAAGATGTGAGAAACTGATTGAAAGGATAAGCACGTGCCACATGATGCGAATGATCGCGAGCTATCATGTCGGCATCGCTTCATGCGTATGCTTTAATTCGTTAACTAGCGCAAGGATGAACCACTTGCAACAGCGAGACTTGTTTAAATACGACTTGAAGATGCCTCAGCTAAAATACTGTTTCGGACTAAAGCCTCTAATCCCTACACGAAATCCTTGCGCAAAAACAAATGTAACCGAATAGGTACTCAAGCATGCGATATTGGTGACGCTATAACCTATGTAAATACGGCTTTGATAACGCACACACACAAAAAAAAAAAGCAATAACGTGCCACTGACAAGGCTCTCAAATAACTGCCAGCAAGGCGCATAACCGCGGCTTGCGGCTCTGCCCATACGCTCAGTTCCGATCGTGAAGGCGTGAAGTCCTGTAACGACGCGGCAAATTCCAAGCGTGTAGTTCATTCGAGCAGTCTGACAATCGAAAAAAAAAAATTTAAAGCGCATCATAACCACTACAGCATTGTCAAAGACACTTCTCGTGTGTATGCTATCGCAGCCGCAAGCAATTTGCAAGAGTGTCGCTGTAATCGGCCTTTCGCTCACGGCTACGTGACTTAAGCTCTTATATATTTGTTTCATTTGCGTGAATGAAATTCGTATGACGTGTCTATAACTTCCCCACTTCAATAATACACGGCGACCGCGATTACTTCTACACATCGAGCTAAGCTAATGTCGTGCGCGCCTTGCGGTAAGCGTGATCGCTCTGTGTCTGCACTTTGTTTATGCTAAGAAACTTGGTGTCGAGCATTACACTTGACAAACTTGTGAGAATGCTATTTCTCTCAAATGAAACAAACCGCACTAACGCTAAATAATTACACATACGCTTGGTCGTGACGAAAATGTTTGGCGCATAATCGATGCGCCAAACAGCCGGCATTACTGATTCGTCCCTTTCCTTACGACAGACATAAGCAGGAAACCGATAAAAACCTATCGCACATATTCGCGCGTTGCTGAGCAACCAACCCACGGCGCAGGTCATCGGTGACCACTTTTTTCTTCATTTCACGGCGGTGAGAAGCGCCCGCACCAGCGAAAACGCAGCGGCTGCTAAGGTAGGCGCGCCGGCGGATGCTTACCATGCGAAACCAAAACTCCCGACGACAGCGCCACCGCATCTTCGTGACGTAGGCCCGGTGGAATAGGTCTATAGGAAAGCATTACTACTTTGCTGTATTGTCCAGTATAAAAGACAAGATTGCATGTGGTGTCTTCATGATGGCTTCAGTCATCTTCAGTTGTCACAAAACTAGTTTTTCTCAAAGCATCTTGCAGATTTTTGTTTCACAGAAATGACATCATTGTGCAACATGGCTGTACATAATATTACAACACAGGTATGCCAACTTTGCATGTCCTTCACAACACAGACATCGAGCTTAGGAGTTTTGTAAAAATGAATAGTGCCTCCTGTTAACGCGAGAAGGAAGTCATTATGTAGTACAAAGCCCTTGCTAAGTTGCCTCTGCAGCTAATGGGTAAGAAACACTGCCTTCAACTTAATCCTGCCCCACATTTTGCTTGTTTTGTGCACCTAACACTTGGCAGGCGAAAAAAAGAACTACTTCCAGTGTTATAAAAGCTGCTTTATCTCTTTACTTTTGATGTACCTAGCCTTAGAGCATGCTACGAAAATTCCTTTTTCCACAGGAGTCAAGTGGAAACATGCATCTACTTTTCTCTAAGAACATAGATGAGAACCCAAGGGTGCCATCTTTTCATGCTTGTTCGTATGTTTATGTAAACGTCTGGAAATTTGGTTCTTATATGCCTCAATGTGGCTTGGCCTTGTGAAGCCATTGTTCTTGCATGTGGTATTAAGCTGCTTGCTCTGAAACGTGGAGCCTCAACTGCATATAAACACCTCCGAGCTACGCGAGACCAAGTGCTTGCGTTAGTGGTGCTTTGTATGTTATTTGTTGTCTACCAGTGAAGGTTGCCATCAGCACAGCGTGAATCACGATGGCAACTAGTGCGTACGTGAGTGGCGTTTTGCACGTGGCTTAACTGTTCACCAGTGAATGTCACTGCCGATGAAGCACGAGCTACGATCAAAAGGAATGTATGTGCAAGCTTCAAGCATGTGTTGGGCAACTGGAGGCGAAGATGAGCGGCTCAGGAAGATTATAAACTGTGAGGAAGCCCTCTGCTGACTATCTTGCTGGCTTTGAAGGTCACTTATGAGTGTTACCAGTGTGGAAGGTCTGTCACTGCACCCGCTCTATGCATGTTTCTTTTAATTTAGTGGACTACGGACTCTCTCTTCGCACTTTCGCCGCCGTGCCATTTAGCTCGTCTTAGTAAGTTGCTCTTGTTATGAGAACATGTCTGAATTGCCACGCATGCTGCCGCTTAAAAGGATTGTGAAATTTTGGTCTATTTTACTTAACGTCAACCAGCATATCTTAAAAACATTATTCACTTTCTTTTTATAACTGAATTAAATTTTTCTTTTTCCTCATTTGGACAAGGCTCTTGTCTCATTCACAGACTCAACCTAAAGCCTTCCTTTATGCACACGAACATCTTTAAGAATAGTTATTTTCCTAGATTTATTGAAAGGTGAAACACATGGCATCTTGCACATAGATTCTGAAGGCTAAACATTCAGGTTTTAACTGCCAGATGTGAACATGTGTGTTGTACAACAGCTAATTATTTGTATGACCACCTTCGGGTCTTCCTTTGGATGTACTGCCCTGTAAAAATCGACATGCATGTACGCCCATTCGCATTAATTTCAAACGGAAGACCACCGTCAAATGAACATTTCAAGATAATAAAACAACCAAATACGCAGCATGCAAGTGCTGAAGGAAGAACATGACTCAAAAAGCGAATGTTCGACCCTTATGAAGCAAGCTTTGTATAACTGGTCATAAGCACTAGCCATGAGTGTGAACAGAGTCAGCACCTAGTGGCAAGCAGACGAAGTTCAAAAGTGTGGATGGCTCCTTGCGTCATCAGCTAGCCACTGCGAGTTTGTTGCATGGGCGAATACACCATGCATATCCTCCAGGACATTTGTACCTTTGAGTTAAGTGTCTTCAACAGTAGCATACATTCTAATTCAAGTATAAAAGAATATTTCGCCTTGCGCTACAGTATTTGTGCTTTCTTAAGAACACTGAGTGCATGCGTCAAGAGCATACTATGTTGTCATTGCACCTTCAGTATGGCACAATTATTTCAGCTCAGCTGCTACTATGTGTTATGATTATGTGGCAGACGGCAATTGGCGCCGCTCTGAACACATCAAATGGGAAATGTCCAGGCACCAAAATGTATTTCTTAACATTTCATCTAGTGATATGTGATTGTTTTATGATGACACAAACCAGATGCTGCAAATATCAGTCAGTAGTAGACAAAAGTAATAATCTGAAACAAGCACTTATGTCATGTGCTTGTTCTTTGCTGTAAAAATGGGCGACTGCTGCTTAGTGGTTCTGTAACGAGCATCAACATAGCCTCCTCTATAATGATGTGCCAGTCATAAGACAACTCAAACAACGGGAACGTGCCGTCAGCAAAGTTGAAAACTGCTGCCGCTGAGGGTGCCACCCAACGTAGACTACCGCCACAATTCCCGTGTGCTTGATGGCCGCGACTCTGGCCGTTATTAATTGTTGTGGTAGTGGAACAATGATTCGGTGTGTAACCAGAACGTCGTTTATAAATCTATAGAGCGTCATGTGTCCCTAATGCAGCCTGTGAAGGTTCCAACGCTGCTGCTGCAAGTCTATTGTAGAGGCGGAATCTGTATACATAGAAAAAAATAAGAAGCATTTATTTGCGCTTGTAGTAGTGCTTGCGGCTAAAATGTCATTTGCTAGCATGTAATATCCTGAAAATGCAACGGTCGACCAGCTTCTTTCTTAAATATGCAGCATATTTTGTCAGATGGTATGCATGCGACAATGCTGTAATTGAATCTCGGGATATTCCGAAAGTAAGCCATCCTTCGGGTCTCACTGTACGTTACCATAATAGTAATTGCTGGGGTTTTATGTGCCAAACAGTGCAACAGCTGACAAGCTTTTCTTTTTTGCATATGCATCATACCTTGTCAAAATGTGTGCATGTGACAATGCTGTATTTGAAGCTCGGGATATTCTGGAAGTCAGCCGTCCTTTGGGTCTTGCAGTACGTTACCATAATAATAATTGCTGGGATTTTACGTGCCAAAACGATGATTATAAAGCATGGCATTGATGGGAATTTCAACCACCTGCACTCGTGACGCACAGTATGCCGGCCTTATCTAGCCTTTCGCCTCCACTGAAACGCAGTCGCCTGACTGAGATCGAACCCATGTACGTTGTTCATGCCAGCAACAGAGCATTGTAACCATACCATACCGCCGGCTGCATGTTAACCGCATACAGTGGAACCCCGGTTTTGCATCCCTCCGTTTTAAGACGACCCGCATTTCACGGCGGATTAGTCCCATCCCGGCAAAAGCCCCATAGACACATTGCATTAAAAACCTCAATTATACGATGCGATCTTACGCCTAACCCGCATTACACGACGATCCATGCGAAGCAGGGTGATCAAACGGCGAAGAAAAGGGAAGTGCAGCGGGCGTCTTGCGTCGCACTGGCTCTTTCAGGAGCGTCACACCTCCGCATGTGCACACAATACTTGCAGATGTTTCGGTTGCAGCGAATGCAGAGGTGCATTGTTACAAAGTGCATATTTATTTTTATTCCAAAGTTACAAAGTACAGTGCACTGTACATTGGTCATACATGCAATTTATATGGGTAGGGTTGGCAAAAAGGCAATTTAATGCGCGACAGTGTGCCGTAACTGATCCCAGTGGGTAGATCGCACAAGGAGCAGTACTGTACACAGCATTCAAGCAAAATATTAACAACAATTTGATTAGATTACTGGGGTTTAATGTCCGAAAACTGCAACAATGAATTATAACACCTGTTTCAAAGATACAGGTATAGGAAACAAGCTAAGCTAATGTCATTCACTAAACATTCCACTCGACTTCCTACAACCTACTTACTCAATAATGCTAGCCTTGAACTTACACCAACCTAGAAATACCTTTGTGTCCATCTTCAGTCTGATTTAACTTGGCAATACCATATCAACACCGTTTTAGCATCAGCTAACCGAGCATTCAGTCTTCTCAAGTGTAACCTCAAGCATGAAACCACCCCATTTAAAAAAGCTTGCTTACATAACACTCATCCGCCCAAAGATTGAATACGCTTCTGCCATATGGGATCCTGATCAAGCATATGTCATCAAGAACATTGAATCCTTGCAAAACTGTGCTGTTCGCTTCACCTATTCTGATTACTCCCGCTTCACGAGTGTAACACCATTAAAAAAACGGGCTGAGTTGGAACCACTATCACGTCGACGTCACTTTGCTTGCCTCACCTTATTTCATAAGCTGTACTATCATCGCACGCTTCATAATGACTTCTTTTCTTCGCCCCCCCCGCAGTCTTCCCACACCGCGACCATGATAACAAAGTAGCACTCATAACTTGCTGCTCATCTCTTTATGCTACATCATTTATACCATGCACAATAATTGAATGGAAAAACCTAGTCTTACAGTGTGGCTGAAATTAACTTATCATCTTTTCAAGCTTTGTTACGTGAAAAGTTTTATGTACCACATACAGTGGAACCCAGGTTTTGCATCCCTCGGTTTTACGACAACCCACATTTTATGGCGGATTAGTCCCGTCCCGGCAAAAGCCCCATAGACACATTGCATTAAAAACCTCAATTATATGATGCGATCTTACGCCGAACCCTTGTTACACGACGATCCACGCGAAGCAGGTAGTAAAGAGAGTAATGAATGCCCACACTATGTATCAGGGGTGAGACAGCAGCAAGAGACTTGGAAGCAGTTTTCGGAGCAGCGACATCTTCATTTTGGAGCAGCTCACAACAATTAGTACGATGTCTTAAGAGCTCAAAAAGTCAAATCTGGAGCAGCCCAGGCCGGCAAGTATCTTTTTCACAACCAGGGGTCAGTACACATCTCAAATTAAAAAAAATTATCACTGCACCAAAACTGTCGACACACAATAGTCTTTTAGTTAAGACCACTCACATGATTTCGTAAACTACTGCTTTGACCTTTTGTAGATTTTCTTATTTAGCTTCTGAAGGATCCCCAGCACTTCTTGCAGATTAATTTGTATTCTCTTTTGTCAAAAGAGTCTGGTCACTTTGGATTTTGTCAAGATTTTTCTGCTTCACACCATTACGAAGAAGCTCATCTGAGCTTTTCACCAGCGCATTGCGCTCTATTGTAACACTGCAATACCGTGGTGGCAACTAATTGTGGAAGATACTGCAATTTCATGTAGATAATGCCATTCCACGTGTCATGGTTCCACATGTCTTGATTTTCGTGTCAACGTACGCTGACAGGAAAATCAAAGTATCCTCAGCAAATCTTGGATGCTTGAGACTCAACCACGTGATGCACGCTGCGCGACTCCGCATTTTTTCCCCCACTGAAATTGACATGAGCACCAAAACACTTGACGCTGTTTTGGAGCAGTTTGGAGCAATTTTCCCAATTTTCATGCATTTGGAGCAGCTTGGAGCAGGAAAACGGAATTGTATCAAAACTGTGCAATATGAGCAGCTGTCTCACCCCTGTATGTTTATATTTTGTAATCAAAATTAATGCCAAAGCTTCATATTTGTGTTACACATTATGTTCCTGCTGTAATGATGTACTATTTCCATGTTCCACAGTTGTATTTCGTGCACTTGTATTGACTTTTTTCCTTCGCTTCTTTTTCGGATGTACCCTCTCCCCCCCCCCCCTATGTAACACCCTCATAAGAGGGCCCTTAGGGGTATTGTGGATAAATATATAAATAAATGAACAAATTATGAGAGACACCGTAGTGGAGGGCTGCAGACATTTCCACCACCTGGGGTTCTTTAACGTGCACCGACATTGCACAGTACACTGGCCTCAACATTTCGCCTCCATCGAAATGCATCCACCGAGGCTCAGATTTGATCCCGCGACCTTCATATCAGCAGCCGAGTACCATAGCCTCTAGACCACCGTGGCAGGGCCATTAACAATGAAGCAGGCATAGTTATACAAATTGTTACACTAGTAAACAAAGCATCGCCTGATGAACATTCATACTTTGAGACCGGCCTGCAAGTCTCCTCATTTTGTGAAATTAATGGCAACAATAAATTATACCACCCGTTTCAAAGACACAGGTATAGGCAACAAATCTTGTACGGTTGTGAGGTTGGTAGAAAAACAAGAAAAGAATTTGTAGAAGGGCCAGAAAGAGTGTCGCTGCCTTGCAGCGCGGCTCTTCTCTGTGCCATTTCGTTGTGCACGCTGCTATCAGACTAACGATCAATGACCCAATGGCACACTTATGCTGCCTATAAAGATCGAACAAAACGTTAACAAAAGGGAAGGCCTCAAAGTGTATTTGTAATGTGGACCTGTGAGACTTGCCACAGTTATATTTTGACTATGTTAGCGATACATTCCCAGTTGTTCTGCCCCGATCAATCCTGAAATTGTTTTTTACACATAAAAGCGAGTCTTGAAGGCTTCATTAAATTTTTACCATAGTCATGCATCGAATGGTGCAGATTCTGCTGCTGTGCGAAGTTTTGAAAGACATCGTCTCTGCCGTGGTGCTCGTATAGCCACAAACGGTGCCAGTGAATGGGCAGTGTGGCTCTAATGCTTGTTTCAGGCAAAATTATCCATGCACTAGACGATCTTCAAAGCACAAGCCGGAAACAAAATCGAGACATTTGGGCAGAACACAAAGCGAAGGATGTCAAAACCTACAGGCCATACTACCGCGGCTGTCCGTGAGCCGTGGAGAGTGGTGCTCTGCTGCGATTTTAAATCTCGATTACTGCACCGCTACTTGCGTTATCACATTAAAAAAATTCCTAAGTGTGGTTTCAAGTGTGTGCACTTTGAATAAACGTCAGTTCTTAGAAATCTAAAACCACTTCAGCTTCCCTTTATAATTTTAAAAGATAGACATGTACACTTTCTACAGTGTGCCAAGTAAGTGCTCTCACATTTTAGTTCGCCTATACTACCGATGAGAAAGGCCTTCGTTCTTCAGGAGACATAATACAGGCTGAAAATAATGATGATAGTAAACAAGACAGTGCAGTGTTTGTGCAGTCATTTTGTTTTGTAAATGCTAATGAAGAGGCTAGAACCAGAAGGTTGTGCAAGACGCTATTCATGACTCGCACACAGATGTGCTTTTGAATGTGAGCTCATTTGTGGGCATGATGCATCCTACCAAACAGGACCACTGTTGTTTTACAACAATGGTCTTGTTTGATAGGATGCAGGCAAATAGGTTTAGCTAAAAGCAATTTTGTTTCATTTCCCCACACATCACCATTGACCTTTATACATAGTCACTTAGTGAGCTGTGCTGCCATTTCGTGACTGTAGTATATGAGCATCTCGTCAGAGCATAAAGGATTCATATATGCACTCTTATGAGTGAGTAGTGTATTTGCAGGTTGAGAATGAACATGCACCTGAATGTATGGCTTTAAGAAAGGAACTGCAGTATGTCACTGTTTTGGCGTTCAGAAGAAAGAGACGAGTGTTACTTGCCTTTACGAAATAAGAAATTTATTCTTCCAGCAGTTCCTCTTCTGTTGCAATTCAATTTTATTGCTTTGAGACGACCTATGTGTACGCTTTGATTGCGCTGCTCATTAGCATGACAAGCTCCCACCTACAGGAAGTTGCTGAAGGAAGGCTACAAGTTTGTCTTAGAGTTTTGGTTATTTTCCAATTTTAGGCCCGTTGATACCTTTCCCTGTCGACGTGCAGCTGGAAATCATAGTGCTTGCTTCGTTTACGTTACATGCGATCTGTCTCCCAGATCGCAATTTAGCTGACGTCAGCAGCTAACTCAATCCAGGTTAGTCTGGACTATGTGGCTGTGACCATTGGTGATCGCGATCAATAAACAGGATGAAGATCGGCACTGACCACAATGAACACTGCCTGTGTGACACTGGCATTACTTATGGTCACAGGCATCGGGCACGCAAAGCGACGTGGATGTGTTAGAGCATAGAATGCCTTTCTTTTGAAATGAGCTTGATGAAAACACAGGCGCGCCACCATTACGCTCAATTCGGAACAAATACAGTGCAAACTAGTCGCTGTTATGTGTGAGACCAACCACAGTGAACTTGCAACAGAATGCACTCTGCTGTCATGGGCGCTGCTATTCTGCGATGGCTACGACTGCATCTGACCCCTCTAATGGGAGGATTCTGCAAACACCACAAACGTGGTTTTGGATTTGCACTCAATTTTAATGTGCAGGCATTTTTTTGGGCTCATTTTATCAGAAAAAATGTGGGTGTTAAAAGCACGCAAGTACAATGATTTGCATCGGTGCATTGACTTGCCACCAGGAGATTGTGCGAGAAGAAGAAAAGAAAAGGCAGGCATGGCAACGTAAAACGCTTACGCCTTTTTATCTGCGCAAAGGTTTGTGAAGGCAGCATAAGCACTAGTGAAAAGAGTTTAGATAAGCACTTTTGAATAGGTGCTCAAAGTACAAGGGCCCCCTGAAAACCAGCTAATCTCTTATCAAGGCGACACCAACAGCATATCTACTGTTCCCAAAATAAAAAGAAGGTTTCCACTTTATCAGATAAGCGAGTACAGCAGTAAGGACACTTGATTGTTTTTTGTCGCTAAGGAATGTGTGTACCAGCCGCTCTACAAGGGTCTTTTTGTCTGTCTTCTTGACGTACATTACTACATATCTGCTCATGCAAGTCCCATAAACTGTTAACAAGGTACAAATGCGTTATCATTAGGTTTCAAGCACTGTGAGGCAATTGATTATTATCTGGTGCCTCTGACACATATTCAAAATTGTATTGTTTCCTGTTCTAGACGTGTATGGTTAGGAAGGCAGGGTACACAGCTTGAAACTGTTAGCAGTGTAGGTGATAACAGTGGTTTGTACAGCCTCCTGCAAAAGTGGGAAATGAGGTTACGAAGCTTTGTGGTTATAACTGAGGAATGATAAAGGATGTGCCATTTTCACAAAGAAACAAGGTTGTTTGCAGATTAGCTTCAAAGGTGAATCAATGCTTTAAACTGGAAATAAAATATGAGTTAAGTCATTATAAGCCATCAAGGACTCCAGGGGGAGGGCATTGCCCACCTAACATTTTTTTCTGAAAGGGTAGGGCTCCTCCCATTTTCCAACCGTTTATGCTGAAACAATATTTTTACAAGAATTTTCAAGCCAAAGCACTGGATCACACAACTATGCGGGTTGCGTAGTCTGTGCTGGTGTTCAGTACTTCCAAAATTTCCAAGCATTTTTAAAGTGCATAGCCAATGCAAAATAAGCAAGTATGCAAATATGTAAAATTTAATATGGCTAAAATGAAATAACTTTATTAACTGACATCATTAAAGCTACTAATTATTAATAAAATATATAATGTAAATAAGTAAGAGTCAACAAATATGTAAGCCATGCAAGATGAGGTCATTTGCCTCCTTTCAGCTTTTATGAGATATGACAAGCTTTGCGGGTTATTATTACTGCAATTACTACAAACCTACGTCATTATGAATGAAGTCAGGTGTGCACGAGAGACAATGAACTCCTGTAAAATAATGGTGTAGGCATGGTGTAGGCAAATGGAAAACAGTGTTCAATCATGGGCATACAAAGTGTACTTTGAATGAAGCTGCCGTTTCAGTGCTGCCGAAACAACAGCAGCTGGCCTGATTGGTGGTGATGGCAGCAATGGCAAAATGACAATGATCATTGAAAGATGGCCTTATGATGACGATCATAACGACCATGGCAGTGATAATGGTCCCATGAGGCAATTCGCACATTGTGAATCTCGGATTGAAGCCCATAGAACTTTCTTCTGTGTGTCTTATTCTGTCAAATATGGCTGTTAATTGTACCTCTTGAGACAAGCACTATGAAAGCTAACGGGTATAATTACAAAATTCCGCTAAAATAATTTCTGCAGATGTGGATCTTTAATAATGAAATTCTACCTGATATAAAGAAATAACAGGCAGATAAAAGCACGGCAGTCATGTTCTACCAGTACTAAAGCATTCAGTGGACATACTGTCTGTTAAAATTGTGATGACCTTGCAGCTGGAGCAGCCTACCTTCGTTGCTGAGTGCTGAGCACTCTAAAAAATGGCCTCCCACTTCTCGTAGCAAACTTTTCCGCCACCTCTCGGTCAACCGCACGGTGCTGCACCAGGTCACACTTGTTCCCCACTAGAACCAGGACAATGGCCTCTTCTACGTTTCTCCTCAGCTCTGTATGAGGAAAAGCATGAAGCTTGAGTTTAAACTGAAAAGCATGAGACATGAATTGTATGCTAAAGGCAAATGCCCTGACATTTCAATGAAAACAGCTGAACAACAAGCTAAGTTACTGCATATTCAATGTTCAAGAATGTCCCTAATATCATCAGCAAACAAGTGATACACTCTCTGAATACACAAGCATGATATTTAAATGAACCCTCGTGAAGAAGCGTCAGATGGAAAACAGCATGTCTAGGAATCCTTTTCGAGCCATGTTAGGCATAGAGTGTAAAACGAAGTCCACCATTCTGACCGCACAAGCGACTAAGGCATTGAGAGGCCCAATGTCTCACACAGCAGGCAAGCTGCTTGCAAAATGCGTGATCATGGTGTAACACCACTACCCAGGATGCTATAGCCAATTTACCATTAGCATTCAAAAACTGCCTTATTAAGATCGTACATATGAGAAACTAAAGCTGTTCTATTTCCTCTCAATGAAGAGAAATATTCTCTTGTGTGTGACAACACGTCGCCTAAAGAAGGATCTTTAGTTGCACACAGCCTGGTGGTGCCATCTGTCAAACAATGTGCCAACGAGGACCTGTAAACAAATTCAAAATATAAAAAAAGAAGGGTGCTTGTCACACAATCTTCAGTAGACATAAAGAATAACAACACATAAAAATTTCTGAAGTAGTAGATTGGATGTTGGTCATTGAATAGAGCCCCAAGCAATGGTTATGCCATGGCAACCCATTCTTAATTTGCGCTTTTGCAGCAGCTGCTCCCCATTACACAGTTGCTCGTCCATTCAAAAGGGCGAGCGGTGAATGGAAGATAAACATGCAACTCTGTCTCCCTGAACAGAGTGTACAGAGTGACTCCAGTCCAGACCACAGGAGCCATTACTGTATGTGTTATCGGCTTGCTGGGTGTGACCTTAAAGTAAGGCATACACTCTGTTTACTCCAAAGAAAGTACAGTTGCATAATGCCCTTTGTGGAACTGTAACAATACACGGAAAACATACATTCGCCAGCAAAATATATGTTGGAAGGTAATCAGACGCACTGAACCTCAAAATAAGAAGTGGTTTACCTGTATGCTTTACCAGAAATTTTCACTATAGGTGTTACCATGCTTTCTTAGTTAATGCTGCTCCAATGAATGATGAGAGTTTTAGATAATGCAATAAATAATAATTATGGCTCGAAAGTATATTAAGAAAATACAATGATTATTCCTGTATCATTAACATTTTATGGTCAAATTTACCAAAGAAGAAAGGATAATAAGGAGATGTCTGTATTTAAAGCTGTGCTCCAGAGAAACACTGTACTGTAGTACTGTGGTTCTTAAGAACCACAGTACTAAACCGAGAACCACAGAACCACAGCTGGGGGTCCGCAAAACCTACAACCACACACACGCAAGAAAAAAAGAAGAGAGAGAGAGACAACCGTTTTTTTTTCTTTTCTTTACCCCTTTATTTTTGCACTTGAGTGCACGGCACTACTGTGGCACGGCAAAGTCAACTTTGCCACAAAACATTAAAGGGGTTGCGAAACGTTTTCTGAACAGTTTGTACTAGGTGCGTATTTGCGATCCTCACCCTTCAGTCAACAATATGCATTGTTCCGTTGCATCGCGCGGGTTGATTTAGAGCGACAAAGAACTCGGTTTCAGTTTCACTGCACATGTTCCCCTCAACTCTACAGTTGACGTCATGTCAGTAGCCACCAGACCTCCAAGACTGGCGTGCCTTCGGAGGCCACGGGAAAACAAATCGTGTTGCAGCTTTGCTTCTGAATGACGGCACCGCACGGTTTCTAAGTATTTTCTTTCTTTCTAGCTTTCAAGTAAATCGCCTTTTTTAGAGCAAACGCTAGTTCACTATACCTTTGAACTTAAAAATATCTTATTGCAACGTCACCGAACAGCACCATGCCGGCTGGTAGTGTCGCATAGTTGTTTCGGAAGCGCAAGAACGCTGGGGTTTCAAACAGGCGTTATTAAATGTGCAATGAATATTTCACCGGAATATTTTGGAATCAGGCTTGTCGAATGCATATTGAAGCAATGAAAATTGCAACTGGGCATCTCCATATTCTTTTCATGACCCCTTTAATGTACCACAACGAAGCCACCTTTGTCCCCTCTACATTAGCCTCCTGCATTGAAGCGTGCTAGGGATGGGAAGGAGTAAGAAGCTGTTGCAGGCCACAGTACACTAGCAGAAACAAGCCAAAGCACATAAGCACTAGTGTGTCTAGAGCAGCTGTTTTCGGCATCTGGAGGAATTGTGACATTGACGCGAGAGTCGCTGTTCATGTAGACCACTTATCCTTGCTTTATGACAACACTGAATTACTGCAGGTGTGGCACTGTCAAGCCAATGTGTTGTACAATGTGTAACTTTCCTGTGCATTGTTTGCTGTACAATCTGGTTGACGAATATTCTTGCGATAGGTAGAAGAAGTTATTCATATTAGAAAAATGATTTAATTCACCCCTGGTTTTCATTATCTGAATTCACTTAATGGCAGCTACGTCATGATTAAAAATAAAATAACAGCTTCACTGTTTTCAACAGTTTTTGCAGTGTGGAACTGGCTTGAATTTTTTGGTGTAGTACTGATATTTTTTTATGACAGATTTAGTCAATGGCCTTTCATATTTCACAGAGATCTCGCAGGGAAAGTCCTGAAGTCTGCATACTCATCTGCTAACTCAAGTGAATACTAAAGCACCCAAGCACTTTGCCCTGCAATGAGGGATGCCACAGCTTATAATGGGTCAACTGTTGTACTGGTTGCTGTAAAGGCAGTGCCACTTGTCATGGCAGGCATATTTTACCATGTAATACACATAGGATAAAGCACGAATGCCTAGAAAATATAAAAATTGTAACTTGAAGGAGTAAGTATGATGGCCTTAAATAACAGCAGACTGCATATGGTACCTTTGAGTGTGTTGCATCTGACATTATAGTTTGTAACATTCAGTAGATGTTTAAGATCACAATTTCCATATAAATCAAAAGAGTGATAACCGATCCTATGACTAGTATAACAGAAGGCCTTTTCTTTGTCATGTCACAAAAACCTTGTCACATGTTGTGTGGTTGTCAGTCCAAGATCTAGCCCTGACACATCATCGTTGTGCCATAAACTTCAAATTGAGCTGTAAATATTACTCAATGCACATCTTTGCAAGCACTATCGTACAGGAACTGTGACACATACACCTTAATAAATACGTTTCAGGGCACACTCTTACCTATAACCCACTGTTTCATGGCTTCAAAGCTGCTGGGAGAAGTTATGTCATATGCAAGAATGGCAGCATTTGCTTTCCTGTAGTATAATGGTGCCTGCATATTTGAAAGAAAATAAACATTGAGGCTGTATGAAATACAATATAAGACATAGACAGCCACATGTTTTTATTGACAATGACCCTCCCTCTACATTCCTGCAAATATATAAAAAAAATATTTTTAAATTCCTGTATTCTCTATCACTCATATCCTTATCAGAAATTGCTTAATTCAGTGCATTTTCTATGTTAGTGCAGTTGGTACTTGTACATCCCTGACAATGGGAGAGCTTCCGTATTGACCACCGAAGCATAAATGGCTTATACGCTGGGTGCGTTTTTGCACAATGATGGTAAGATTGGTAGTATGGCCTCTAACCAAAGCAGATATTGTAGATTTTTTTTTCAGCGCAGCTTTACCATAATGCATTCAGCTGGGCTAAACAGAGTACGTTAAGTAAATTTAGATCATGCTATCTGAGCACTCAAACTGTTCTGAACTGCTCTCTATCAGAAGTCAGAGTGGGCAGGAATTGAATGCAAAAGACTAATGCGGCACCACACACTGCACCGCATGCTGTACTATTGCACTGCGTGCTGTTGTCTCTGCCCCTGCAAGAACCAGATTATCTTCAGCTCTGTCTTTCAAGTTTGCCTCTTCTAAGTGTAGTGAACATGGTAGCCGTGGCACAATTGATTTTCACAAGCATAATGCTCTAGCATCGCATGCATTTATTAAACACTCTATTTGTATTGTGGGTGGAATTTGTGGCCAATACATTTGAGCCACAGGACTAGAGTGACCAATACATTATTGGAAAACAGTGACTCCCCTCTTTTAACAAATGAGGCAGGAAAATAACGAGAAGTACATTACTGCTAGTATGCTGCTTCTGTGCAAAATTTGAAAGAAAGCAAAATAATGGGCAAGCTGAAAAGAAAATACTATTACAGGCTTCATACAACTTTCCAAGAGACAAATTCAAAGACTGTTTAAGGACCTTTCAAAAACGTAAAGAACACTATAGTGGTTCATACACATTAAATTCTATTGGGCAGAGCAAACAGTCATTCGAAATGAGGTTCTGAAGCTCAGTGAAGGTCCTTTAGTTTTTCTTTACCATTATCATCATCATCAGCCTGTCAATGTCCACTGCAGTGCAAAGGTCTCTACCACAAGTTTCTGATTAACCTGTTCCAAACTGTGGTTACATTATCCCTGAAAGCCTTACCGCCATCTAACCAACTAAGTTTATGACGCTCATGCAACGCTTGCCTTCTATTTGCATCACACTGCTGTCGAACTCTTCAGCTTCAGCCTTCGGGGCCTTTCTCAAGCTGTGCACCTGCTGCTTACGGGTTTTCCACATATCCTCTGCAGAGATCATTCAATTCACAGCTGCCTCAAGCCTTTTCTTCATCTCCATGCCTTCAACCTCCTGCACGATTCTGCACCTCTTTGTCTACATTGAGTTTTCCTGGTACTGTTCCTTTACTGACTCCAAGTGTGCACCATAAAAGTACCGTGCTGTGTACACTGTTCTTAGTTCTTTCGTGATATGAACATTAAAAATCCCATATGCCCTGTCCACTGCGCCAGATATGATATGCTATGAGACCTATGACAAACCTTCAGCTGTTGGCAAGGTATTCCTATAAAGCCAAGGCTAAAGGAAAAGCTTTAAGCACTATTAAATTCTGAGATAAGAAAGCTGGATAGTGTAATGTTTTTTTTCCTGGGTCACTCATGACGCTTGGGGCTCATTGTGCCTATGGCTTGTAGCCAAGCAGAAGCCGAAACAAGCTGTGTAACACGCACACACACACACACACACACACACACACACAGAGAGACAGCAAAAGCTGTAAGCAATGAAGTTTGCTCAAACATCATGAAATACGAGTCACACTACGCGGACCACCCATTACCACCCCAAAACTTCAAGGGTTTTCCACGACAGAAAGGAAATTTCAAGACATTCAAAGGCCTTGAAAGCACCATTTTTAAATTCAGAGGTTTCAAAAGATTTCAATGACCTGTGCACACCCGGCTATTAGCATCAATAAAGGCATGCCAGCCACATCGGGACATCGTACAGGAAATGTGACGTCATACACACCTCATACACTATTTTCCTCGATCAAAACTGTAAGTATTAATGAAGAAATATGCTAGAGACAAGTGAAACAGTTAATGCCACTGATCTACTTAACATTAAAGAAAAAGCGATAACAGCCATCACAGTCAATTCTTATTCATTATGCAAGGTGTTACCCGTGCATAAACAAAAGCACTTAATTCTGGCATTTCACTTGCCAGAACTACAATATGCTAGCAGATGTGTGCGAATATTCAAGTTTACAAATTTGAATTGAATAGCACCTGCTCGAATAATTCGATTCGACGAATATCAAGAACGCGGTCAATCTTACGGCAGTGTCAGGGTGGCTAGAACATAACCTAACACATGTCAAAGAAAAATTCAGAGCACATTCCAAAAAAACACCCAGCCCCAATACTGTTTGCTTTGAGATGTGTCCTCAGAGCCCCCGCTTCCACATGTGCTTGTGTGAACATTCTGCATGTCACCCGAAAGTCATCATCATCACCCCCAGCCTATTTTAGGTCCACTGCAGGAAGAAGGCCTCTCCCAATGATTTCCGATCCACCGTATCCTGAGCGAGTTGGTTCCACTTTATGCCCGCAAACTTTTTAATTTCATCGCATCATCTAACCTTCTGCCTACCTCTGCTGCATTTTCCCTCTCTTGGTATTCATTCCGTCGCTCTTACTGTCCATCTGTTATCTTTCCTCCTCATGACATGTCCTGCCCAGGTCCACTTCCTTCTTTTAATTGATATAATAATATCGGCTACTCCTGTCTGTTCTCTGATCCATTCCGCTCATTTTTTATCTCTTAGCGTTACCCCTATAATTTTTCTTTCCATTGCACGTTGTGTGCTCCTTAGTTTCATCTCTAGTTCTTTCGTTATCCTCCACGTTGCTGCACCGTACGTTAGTACTGGGAAAATGCAGTCATTGAATACTTTTCGCTTTAGTGACAGCAGCAAGTTTCCAGTCACGACTTCGGAATGCCCTCCGAATGTGCTCCAGACCATCCTTATTCTACGGAGAATTTCTTTTTCATGGGTAGGTGTTCCTGTTATTAACTGTCCCAGGAATACGCATTCGTTCACATATTCTAAGGGTTCACTGTTAATTTTAAACTCCTGTTCTTTAACTAGGCTATTGAGCATAACTTTGTTGTCTTGCCTATTCCATTTTTAGTCATATTTTAATACTTTCCCGGTTTAGGTCATCAATCATGTTTTGTAGTTCGTCTCCATCATTGCTAAAGAGCACAATGTTGTCTGCAAATCTTAAATTGCTGAGATATTCTCCGTCTATTCGAATTCTCGCTTTTTCTCTCTCTGTCTAGCAGGCAATAAATTAGTGAATAAAGCAAAAAGTGCTTGATGTCCAACAGAGCTGGGCCATCGTGTAAAGGACGAAATCGATTTTTTATATTTTTACCATATGCAATGTATCTGATATGGACCTTCCTTGTTAGTTCTGTGTTGCCAGTAATACAATGGTGTGGCAGCATGCCACCGAAGCATTCACCTTTAATCGCAACACATGCTCTTAACGATAAGGCTGTCCCTAATGACTCCATTTAGCATCACAATGAACGAAAATTGTCCGAACAATGTTAACGTGTCCTATCCTGTGCATTTTTGTATAAAAGCAATAATCGCTCAGAAACACTTGCAACACACAATACCTTTTGAATCAACATAGTACAATTGTCTCTCATGTGAAGCACACCTAAAAGTACCAATCCTGAAGTTTAGTCACGTACGCTGCAAGCTTCGGCATGCATCCCAACTTTAGCCTGTAAAAACATTGGTGCTTGGCTGGGCAATCGGGCCTGGGGTCACATGCGGAAATTCGGTTGTGTTGCAGTCGCCATGGCACATCACCTGTTCAAAAACTTGCCTCCTGCAGCACAGTTGTTTGCTTTTTCCCATGGAGAATAGAATCCCTCTTGAACGCTGCTGTGAATGAGTGCAAGTACTCACCTACTCATTATTACATCAAAACTGTGTTTTCCTGTTGGCAACCCCTAACCTCTACGAGCAGCAGTTTCTCAGTGTGTAATATACAAATTCTTTCTTTGAATTTCGAATAAAAGCTTTGGCATTCGATATGCAATTTGATGTTTGAATTTTTGGCCACTATTCAGCACTACTCGATTCAAGACGAAACGTTCCTATTCGTACACCTCTAATGATTAGGCATGTTGACTTGCCTTATGGCATCATTCTGCTGCCTCAATAACATTAGTAAGTTGGTAAAAATAATTTTAAAAAAACATTCCGTCCTTTACACCGTGGGCCAGCTCTGTTGGACATCAAGCACTTTTTGCTTTATTCACTAATTTATTGACTGCTAGACAGAGACATAGAAAGAGTGAGACAGAGAGAGAGAGAGAGAGAGAAGTAAATCTTAATGAACAACTTGCCACTACATGTATAGGTAAACAAACGTGAAAGAACAGGCTACATAAAAAGGAAAAGAATCTGGAAGTGCACATTTCCTGCTACTGTTTTCAAAGTATTGAGCAATGTATCTGATATGGACCTTCCTTGTTTAGTTCCGTGTTGCCAGTAATAGAATGGTGTGGCAGAATTCCACCGAAGCATTTCACCTTTAATCGCAACACATGCTCTTCAAAGATAAGGCTGTCTCTAATGGCTCCGTTTAGCTTCACAATGAATGAAAATTGCCCAAACAATGTGTCCCATCTTGTGCACTGATGTATAAAAGCAATGATAGCTCAGAAACACTTGCAACACATAATACCTTTCGTACCGACATAGTATAATTGTCTCTCATGCGAAGCACTACATAATTGTTGAGTTCATAAAAGCATTGTGGCTTGTGGTCTTTTCTTGCAGCTCCATGCAGATCACAACATGTTACGGGATAGTAGATTGCTTTATCTATCATAGTCTCTTCTTTACTCAAGATCATGTTGGTAGGACTATCCTAATTAAAATTAGTCATACCTCCAAGTCAGAGCACAGGCAATGATGTCAAAAGGTTCCAATGTAACGACACTGCCACTGCAAAACAGGCATGACGGGACAGTCACATGTTTAAGGAAAGTAAGGTTCTGATCAGTCACAGTAGTTACCTTCTACAGTACTGCATTCTCACTTCAAATCAATTTCTTACAGATACTGTTATACCATTTCATTGGTAATGAGATGTTTGACAAGCCAACAATATGTTCATCCCATGAAGCTTCTCTGCTGGCTTGACTCCTCAAAATGCTAATGAAAACCACCCCCAGAAACAGTCTTTTTTCCTTGTTCTTCCAAGAGTAAGCAACGACGTAAACCATGCGTGTTTCTGCTACTCTTGATGCTCAATCTTGTTTCAGTGCATCCTACACAAACCCAACATGCAGATATTTGAAAGTATTGAGGGCTTTTTTCTTGCTACCAGCAAGTTAGAAAAGCTGCAGCAGCAGTCATCATGCAATAACTCCAACCCTCCCTCTCCTCTTCAAGAGAAAGCACCAGAGTGGGCTTGGAGAACAAAAAAGTAAAGCGCAGTAATATTAAAGATGGTGGCAATGCTGCTTTAATGTTCCTGCTATGACATCATAGTTTTCTATAATACCTGCTTTGACCCGTCTAATTCTTTGTAAGCAAAGATAACTAGACCGCATTCCAAGAATTTGCAGACTGTATTTAGCAATACTTAGAAAGTCACAAAAGCCACAACCACCGAGACATTTCACATTTTAAGGCGAAAACGAACAAGTGAACTTTACCATTGCTCTGAATCTTTCTTGACCTGCTGTGTCCCACAGCTGAATCCTTACCCTGGCATCTCCCACATTCCTGGAATAATGAAGATATGAAGGAAAAAAAAAAAAAAACTGGAGAGAATTGAGAAGGGTGTTAAAATGCAGCCATCTTTTTACCATCAATTGTGCTTAATGTTTAAATCATGGAAGTATTTGCTATGGATGATGCTATTTTTGTAAAATATGCTGGAGTAACATCAACGAAACAAGACATTTGTTGAATGACAGCCCACCTGCCATATAGTACATGCTTTAAGTGTAGGGCGTGATTTATATAAGTTAACCAGTAAGTGATAGAAAAGGACAGATGAACTGCTAACTGAAAGGTAAGGACACCAGGCTGTCTTCATGAGCTTCATTACATACCAATAAATGTCACACATGCCAATAAACAAGAATAAGTAGATTAATGACCACAGCTCACCCTTTTAACTCAAACCCTAGATGGCAGAAAAAAGCACCTGGAACAACATTTTAGGCACAAAAAAAAAAAAAAAAGCCTTCTTGCGCCCCTGTTTTCTGCAGCTTTGCTGCAAGACAATGGGCCAGGAAGGCCTATAAGAAATTTCGTGTCTAAAGAACATAACTTCTGTGCAAGAACTCGCTATAGGAAATTTTTAAAATAGATATAGGAAGGAAGTCGGACATCCTAGCTCAAGCTAATAGTACCTATGAGGGCCGCTTTGCATCTTCCAAGACTTTGTATCAGATAAACATCAGCTCAAAAAAAGAAAAGTAAACAACGGATAAGCACTGACCTATATTGAATACATCAACAATAAAGGGTATGCACTTAGCCTTAATCCGTGAGGTGGCGACACTATCGCTGGGCAGCCACTCCATTTCGCAGGTCTGTTGGTGTGTGCCATCCGAGCTGTCAGTGTGGCAGCATATTTTGTAGGAGGTGTTTCGAAGTTACCTGCCATCCAAGTTGTTGTATGGAGCTAGCACATAGTGCATGCGGTGACTTTTGTGTGCTTGCGGCAGGTGCCCGGACCTGCAAACTGGCGACTGCGAGCGATCCTTGCAGATGACTTCAAGTGCATAGCCCTTATAGATAGTCAAACGGTCCGATATATTTGAGCATGCAATGTGCACTTCCTGTAGGAAAACGTTGCTTATGTGCTATAGGAAGCATAAGCGGTTATGTCTGGTCACACTGAACACGTTACAACTGTTCTACTTTTGAAATTAGGTGCTTGAGCAGAAATGCATGCCTTTATAAAGCTATGATTCCATTAGGCACATTGTCCTCAATTATTTCAGGCCTACTTTATTCCATAGTCGCATGTATGGTGCATTAACACACTAATGATGCTTGTGTTGGATTGTCCTACCCTAATGTGCTCACAATCAACCGCAAACACGCTGGGGGTACTTACACTCTAAGGGTTGTGAAGGATGCCCCTATTGTTGGAGATGTTGTGCCGACAAACTTCTTTTGAGAATATCTTGTAATGATACTTGTCTTACCGACACCTGAAAATCAAGACAAACACATTTAATAAGGGAGTTATTCATGCTATGTGAAAAGTCGCACACTGTATGGGGTTCATCAAAGGAAACGTGTTTTCGCTTCGGTATCGTGAGAACATTGCCGAAACGGTGGCTTCGGCGACATCTTCATTGTTCATTCACTGTTGATTGCATTATACCGGGGATTACATTATACGTTGTGCCACTGAACACAGTTGTGGTCTGACGCACAGTTCTAGGTGATCAGACATACTTACATATAAAAAAAAGAAGAAAGAAAGAAAATAAGCAGTTTGGGCTGCGCATCCGCAAGTGGGGCCCGTTCGTGCTTGAACCATTTAGTCATGATCGACTCGGACCGTTTTTACGTATGGAAATCTCTGTTTCGGATTTTCGCGGTGTCAGCTATCGCGCGCGCTTGCCTCTGAAGTACGGATTTACGCGGAATGCATCAAGTAAACGAAACAGCCCAGAGGTTTCTAAACAAAGGAAACACACGTGCAAACGAAAAATGAAGCCTTCAAGCATCGATCGGTGGCAATGCACGCTCAATAACAAAGCAAAGCCCCCGCTGCCACAACAAAGGTGTGTAAGCTGAGAGTGCCACAGCGGTTAATAGACAATCGAAGTGAAACTGACCTAGCGCTCCAAGCAAAACGACTTTCGCGTCGACTATCTTCGGTTCTTCGACGGTTGTCATATTTCGCACTGCCAGGAAACCCAACTGTTTACGTCGTCATTACTCGCGGGCGACTGCCTTGAAACCACTGATGCGCTTTGCGTTTCGCTTTGTCTCAATGACGAACGAAGCAAGATCAAAACACACACGCAGCGCTTACACAGTCACACCCTCACTTGAGCACGGAGAGCGTTTGGCGGCAGAAGCAGTCGTGTGAGAGAGGGGCAAAATTTTCTCCTCTTTTGCAATTTCGTTTTCATTTTGTTTTCACCTTTTCAAAAAGCGACTTTGGAAGCCAAGCCAAGACAAGTACACAATTAAACGGCTCAAAATAAATAAAGCACGAATACTGCGTAGGGACGTATTAAAAAAAAAAGTTATTTTTAAGCGAATCATTAGGTTTTGGTGTATAGGCAAGAACTCAGCACATGATGGCAGTTTCATCGCTTCGCTAGTGGCGGGATATTCAACAAGATGTAAACTTCGAACAAATGCGTTCGTTTCAACTGTTCCACAATTACAGCTGAATCAACACGTAAACAAGCATAATAAACGAGCGAATGCCCGTATTTGTAGTCAGGTAAATATGCATGCATACTTGGCTGCCATCTAGCCGTAGGTGACCTCCACATGTCGCGTCGTAGTTCATGAGACGGTTGCAAACGTATACATTCATTATGGCTCGCTAGTAGCTATCATACTTATGATCCGTGGTAAGTAGTGGGCAAAAATTCCGTATGTCCAATAATCATTAGCATGCTAGTATGAGACATGCGGAACATCTACGAAGAAACAGGTCCTTATTTCTGATAAGCAGCTTTTGGGCAGTATTTCTTTCACTGGGTGTACCACATGACCACCTGACACTATCCGACATGGGAGCCGGAAGGAGCAGAGAAATTCACCCCCTCCTCCTCGCATATTGGTTACACCGTGGGTAACAGACACCCCATAATATCGAGGAGTGCGATAGAGGCCCTTGTCCTTCAATTTCCAATGCGTGAATCCTCTCCTTTCCCTCCCTCCTTTCTTCTTCCTCACTTGTGGTCACTCCCATCTTTTCGACGCTTCAGAGTCTCGCTCCAAGGCTCTTGTTGATATTCCTGGCTCTGCCGGTAACAGCCCACTGAAAATGATGCGCTCGATGGCATATGTCCGAAGGCGACCGATTGGCATACCCATAGCTGCTGTCTTAGCTATGTGGCATCACACTAATGTGTGGCTCATCACCTGTGTGAATAGTAACATATATGTGTGGAGAGGCGTACATTTCGTATCGATTGTGTGGGCTCGCCAGTTAGCCAAATTAAGAATTATTCGCACATGGGGGCTCATTGACTTTTAAAACCTGTTTAAAATCACTGTCCGGTGACGTAGGCGTTATGGAATAATAGCACATAGACCTTAAAGCGAAAATGCAGATGCACTTGTACTGCGCGTTGTCAGTGCGCGTTAAAGAACCCGAACTGGTGAAAATTTCCGGAGCCCTTCACTACGGCGTTCCTTTTCTATCTCTTTCACTCCATTTCCCCCACCCCCACGAACGCTGAGCCGTGCTCCCGAACCTGGGCTGCAGAAAGTAGCGTCCGTTCCTTAACCGAACCCCAGTGAAAAAGACGAAATAGGTGCGCATACTGTTACTCGTAAATATTAGAAAATGAAGTACAGGCTGCATTGTGAATATCTTGTGTCAATGCGTACCACCTTGACTCTCACACCTTGAACTTACCTTATTAGCTGCTCCTTATCTAGTTTTTGGAGTACTACTTACCTTGAAGTAGCAGACGTAGCAACTACGTCGTTTGTAACTGTGTCACTCTTCGTCCAGGCAGATGTTCTTGGTCGCTCTAGTTAAATGTGAGCGCCCCCTACTGACACTCAAAATGAGTGTGCATCAATTTTAAGCGAAAGTATACGTGTAAACCGGCTCACACGATTAACGCTTTGTCTGTTACCATGTGCCCTGTGGCAACGCTTCACAATTCACGTGTCACGTTAAAGTTAAAAACAAGAAAGCATTTAATATTATAAACGCCGAACCTTTATTATAGAACATATCCCATAGCCTCTCTTTCTTTCCCTCGAAGGAACATTTGTATAATGTTCCTGACAGTGAACTCACCTCAATGCTGTAAAGCGGGTATCTTTTGCCTTATTTCATTTACTATGCAGCGCATTTACCACATGAATAGCTCTCTATTGCATTCGTTTGAATTAATCTAGATTTCGCATACTAAACCTAGAAATTGTTTCGATAGTTATCCCGAAATATCCCAGACAAAATACTGAGTGCGGTACATATAGGCTTTCAGTGCGATGAATATATATTGAGTGCGATGCTATCGGTGTATATCCAGGTGATTACAGCTTTGCAGGTACTGAAGGTGAGCTGTTCGTGGGGGCTGGTCAGCGTTCTTTAACTTCCCGCCAATAAATCACACGGGAGATGGCATACTCTAGACAGATGTCTGTGACCTCTTCGGATAGCATTCCAAGCAACTAGAGTGACAACATGCAAGTCAGAGGAAAAGAAAGGACACCGCATGGGCAGTGGAATAGGAAGCTTACTATATTTTCGGTATCATCGACGTCCAGGGAAGATATCACCGCAAATAGCGTTTTGAAAAACAAGGGGGACAGAGGAAGAGAGAGAGAGAGAGAAAAGGAAGGAGCTTTCTTGGCTTTATGGCCTAGGTCACGAACACGGCGAACATGTTCATCACACATCGGCGGACACGCCGTCTTGGAGGTTCCAAGGTCTTGTTCAGGATCACGAGCGGCGTGTTTTATGTAGCAGTCACTATATTAATAAGTTCACAGATACACTCATTGTCTCGCTTTACTTCCTAATCTTTTGTTATAGTTCTCGCGCACAGTATTGGGGAAATGATTCTACAGCACAATATTTTTCTCCAGAGAACACTCGGTCAGAATCGGTACCACGATGCGTTGACCTCCGGAAGCGTTGAGCTCTGCCACTCGGGGATCAGTCATCGTGATCTAGATGGCCGAGCGAAATGATGGACGACTTCCCACACATGTCACACGAACACCGTTAATAAATTACTAAAGTCCCGCGAGTTATTAACGATCCCCACGTAATGGAGTGAACGTCTCACTTTATCATGTGCGTATATTAGTCTATTTGGGGAGTAGTACAAAACCTTTCTTGGACTACTTTGAACTACATGTACTTGATTAAACGGTCGTCAAAATGCTCTTGTTCTGCTATATTGTTCCTCGCTGTGTCCATTTCGTCTAACCAACGCCTTCAGTTTCCGGTGAGGTAAACAGCAAAGTTCAATGACCGGGTTGTGCAGGCAAACGGTGCTCGTCGTGAAGGTCATAAGCAGCAGGTAAGAGGGCTACAAAAGACTGCAACACAAGGTTATGCGCAAGTTCCAGAGGCAAACATTAGTTTAGCTGGAGCAACGCTTCTGCGCGTGTCTGAATTGCCCATGCCTTTGAATTGCAAGCTGAATTCCACTTCAGAATATAGACTGAAAAAAGGAAGCAGTAACGTAAAGACAGCGTACTTCACTGCAGTGTTGCCCCAAGAAAGAACGGCGGCTAAATTTATGCGAAAGGACGTGCCTGTCACCGTGATACCTCATAGTTACCACTGATCTTCATAAATTGTGGCAAACGGAAAAGATGCTCCACATCACTGCTGCCTCTTTGGTTGGCGAAACATGAGTAAGTATTTACGAAGGTGTATTGCACTTACTACGTGTTTAGCGTCCGTCGCGATATACTTGACTGATTCCCTGTTCTCAAGACGAGAGAGTCTTTTGCTGTGTCGATCATATCAAGCTTGAGTCGCGCTACCTTCCCCATGCGGAGGTTTTCCATGCTTCAAGAGTAAATAAAGAAAAAAAAAACTTCCAGATATCCTTGCGAGCGATGCACCTGTTGCAACCCGCCCATATCTCTGCTGTACACAGCACGATGGCGATAAAGCGGAGACTTACGATAGCGCCAACCTATACCGGAGCCACGTCACCAGGAATAGAGGAATGGGTATAAAGCCCTTGTGTAGCGCTTGTGGCGGCGGCGCTACCCAAGAAGGAATAACCATACACTTCTTGACGTTCACTTCACCGCCGACAGGTTTCCATCAGAAGATAAATGCAGTGCAGGTGAAGAGTTCGCGACAGTTGTGCGGTTACCTGTTGGCGTTGGCTGAAAATAATGGCAAAATGTGATTTCTATTCTTTTCAACCGCGACGACGCACCATCGAGAGCGCGCTTGGTTGCGGTATAAATTAACGTTGCGGAATTGCTCTACATCGGCCAAATTTTCCATGGTTTGAAGGGTTATTGATAGAAGACAGATACAAAACAAATTAGAAAGACCGCGGAAATGCGACGCCGAAATTTTTCGAACCACGACACCTCTCCAAAAAGCGGGGGCCGCTTGAAGCTTTCTTACTACAACCACGCAGAGCCTGATAGCAGAGAGAAACTCATGTATCAACGAAATGTCTTCCAAGGCTGTCGAGAACTTGTTTCGAACACCCATTTCGCAGTTTTCCCTCTCCCTTTCACTGTCACCGCTAATGAATGCGCAGAAGCCTCGCTCTGCATCGCACACACAGGTATAGAAGCACAGTGTGCACCCCATGACCACGCCACTGGAGTAGGTTCGCAGGTGAAAGCTTTTGTTCAGGCACAAACCCGGACACTGCTGACATTCACTGGAAGAGAGCGCACTCTTGTAAAGCGGATCCCGTCGAGTTCAGGCGTTTAGCCATAGAGGCAGGAGCCTGATGCTCTTGAGGCGCAATCGCCGTCTCTCGGGTTACTAGCTTCATGCGAGAACCAAGATGCAGTAACTCTAATCGGCTTCGGTTTCAAGCGTCCGTGGCTTCGAGGAAGTCTTCAACGCTTCGTCGTGACGGCAAGAACAAAGCCACGGATGGCGCTACGTCGAGGGGGACGTCAAGTAGCGACACAGCAGGGCAGGCAGTGTTGTTATGATGGCAGTGAGCAATGTGTTCCATCCTACTTTGGCTTGGCCGTTGATTTCTGAAAAAAAAAAAAAGAGAAATGCACAGTTTTATATATACATCTGTGGTTGCCTCTCAATGCACTGTTTGGCACACTAAGACTTGCACGAAAAAATATGCGACAACACTGTGGAACCTGCATGGTTCGAGTGGCGGATATAATAATGTCCCATCCTACATACAAAATTACGCAGATAGCTATATTTAACAGTTATATCTTCGTTATAGATACCTTAGTTATGCGTGATATTCATGCGGCTCCAGAAGGAGATAAGAAAACGCGGCTTTTGTCATCGAAAACAAATGATGCTTCTGTAATCGGTATTGTGCACACTGCCGAAATGGAATTATGCTTTGAGTTTACCTACGCATTGCGTGTGAGATCACCGCCTTATTTGAAGCAATTTTTTTGAAGCGCTTGGAATCCAAAAGTAAACCTATAAAAGGTCATCCATAGAAAAAAAAGAGGGGGGGGGGGTTGTCTAGGGGGGCACGCTGTGGAAGTAGTTGGCCAGTGATGCTATGGTATCACTTGGGCAGATAGAGCAATGTGATGCAGCGTCGAGCGATTGAGCGAAATGGATGACATGACATCAATGATAGCACCACAACGAATAAATGGGCTGCACTGCCGTCTTTATGCTGGTCTTTGGCAGCCTTGGCTTTGCCACAGCGCTATCGTAACATTAAATCAACTGCATGGCGGGTTCTTGCGAGCAGTGAAAATACAGGCGTCGTCTCCCTTGTTGATCTATGTGTTTCTCGTTTTAGGTTGAAACCTTGAATGTCGTGGCTGATTTCTGCGAAGATAACGACGATAATATTATGGCAAATTTAATCTTTCTCAAAAATACCGATACTTCGCACTTGCTCAATCATATGAAAGAATTACTAAATATATTATTTTCACGTGCGTGATTTCAATAAAATGGCTACTTTTCGTTTTGTTTGTGAAAGTGCCTTCTGCCGATGTCTGCGGTCGCGAAGAAATCCTGTGGTACGAGCGATACGGAGCCTCGCTGTAAAGAAAAAAAAAAAAAGGAAAGTAGGCCAGAGCTTTGCCGCGTCGACCTTTTCGATGTGTGACGTCACTACAGCGGCGTGCGCGTGCGTCAACTGTAGGCCTCGTGCCCCATCACTTATCAAAGCAACGTTTGCCTACCTCTTATCTCTTTCATTTTTGCGATTTCGTGCGCACCGCGACGCTCTCTGTCAACACACCTCGATATTTAGATTACATGCGCAATACGTGCGATAAGTGAAACGTACTAAGTGATAGTTCAGAACCTCTGCCTGCCAACACCGCAGACCAATGCCCTGACCGATGCCCTTCTACCGTGTCAAAGTCACTCTCTGAAACGCCTGGCACTTGTTTCGCGTGCCACATTTCTAGCATTCTCCCAGTTTGACGTTTGGCGCTTTGTGGTGCCGTGTTACAGACAGCACTGCTTTCTGGCCAGCACACATGTCTTTTGTTGAAGTTAGTGGCCTAGTCATAGCTCCGGGAAAAAGGAACATTTTATTGATTTATGAATTTACGGGGCTTTACGTCCCAAAACCACGCTGTGATTATGACAGACGCCGTAGTGGAGGGCTCCAGAAATTTCGACCACCTGGGATTCTTTTAACGTGCGCTGACATCGCATGCACAGTACAAGGGCCTCAACATTTCGTCTCCATCGAAATGCATCTACCGCGGCTCAGATTTGATCCCGCGACCTTCATATCAGCAGCCGAGTATCATAGCCACTAGGCCACCGTGGCGGGGCGGGTTTCCTGTTTATCTCTCTCTCTCTCTCTCTCTCTCTCTCTCTCTCTCTCTCTCTCCTTTTTTGACCTCTTTCATTTCGCGCTTCTTTTACCTGTGCAAAAGTATTGTCTAGCTGGAGTTCACGAAATTTCAAGGGGACACAGAAGTGAAACGCTTAAGTTGTTCAGGCTGATAGATTATTGTTGAAGAACTCAAATGTCGTTAATTTCTCCACATTATCTTCAATAATTCAAGAGAAAATCAAGATCAATGTTTCGTCTCAATTTCATCTTTCAATCCCGCACCAACACTTTGGAGAGATGACGTCACTAACCACATTGATCTTTTTGCGTTTTCTCGCCACATTGGCTCAGTCGTATTGTCTGAAATACGCCACGACAAGTCTCTGGCTTCCTTATAAGGAAATTTTACACTTCTTTTGCCATAAACAGTTACGTACGACTTGGTAGACGACATCAAAAATCTATGGCGTCAGGCATACTAGTGCGGGAACCTCCGACCAGGAGTGGCCACTTGTTGATTGATTGATTGATTTGTAGGGTTTAACGTCCCAAAACCAGCTCTGATTATGAGAGACGCCGTAGTGGAGGTCTCCGGAAATTTCGACCACCTGGGGTTCTTTAACGTGCACTGACATCGCACAGCACACGGGCCTCAACATTTCGCCTCCATCGAAATGCAGCCGCCGCGGCCGGGATTCGATCCCGTGACCTTCGGATCTGCAGCCGAGTACCATAGCCACTAGACCACCGCTGCGGGGCGAGTCACCACTTGTATTTTTTTTTGTACGTTTTCTAGCTGACCAAGCGTCTTCTCGCGAGAGTGGTGCTTTTGGTAATGTGAGAAGGTAACTTACCTACACGTGTGCTGTGCGTTGTCAGTGCACGTTAAAGAACCCCAGGTATACAAAATTTCTGGAGCCCTCCACTACGGCTTTTCTCTCCTTCCTATCTCTTTCAGTCCCTTTCCCCTACCCTCGCGGACGATGATGATGATTGTGATTCGGTTAGGAAAGGACGCTAATTTCTGCAGCCCATGTAGGGAGCACGGCTAAGCGTTCGTGGGGGTGGGGGAGAGGGAATGAAAGATAGAGAGGAGAGAAAGGCCGTAGTGGAGGGCTCCGGAAATTTAGACCACCTGGGGTTCTTTAACGTGCACTGACAACGCACAGTGCACGGGCCTCTGGCATTTTCGCCTCCATCGAAAATGCGACCGCCGCGGCCGGGATCGAACCCGCGTTTTTCGACCCCTGCGGACGCTTAGCCGTGCTCCCTACATGGGCTGCAGAAATAAGCGTCCTCTCCTCAACCGAACCACAATCATCATCATCATCATTAGCTACACGAGAAGAATCGTAATTCACTTTAGTGTCCCTATAACGCACTGTGTACACTGCACAGCATTTAAGAGTACGGCGCGTACCGCAGATGATGTTCTTGAAGGTCCTCCGCGCTGGGGGAGTCTGCTGCGGTCCTGATGACGTAAGCGAGGGACCCGGCACGACCCAGGAGCCGTTGTGGCACACCAGCTCCCGCGGTCCCCGCAGCTCGAACCCTTCGAGGCAGTAGTAGCGCGTCACGGATCCCTCGGACGGAGTGCGCCAGCACGTGTCTTCTCCGCTCACGTTGTAGTAGCCATTCACGATCTCCGGAGGGTCGGGTGGGCATCCGGCGTCTGCGTGCAGTGTAGGAAAAACCATTAGCAACGCAGGAGGCGGATGGCTAAGTCCACTGCAATAGCACAAGCTTGCCTTGATAAAAAAAAGAAAAGAAAATAAAAGCAGAAAGAAAAAAATAGCGTAAAAGATTTGCGCGCTGTTGTGGCATGCACGTTGCGCAAACATCGCATGCTTTAAATCTTTACGTTTAGTTGCGTTTATTTACCAAACTCATTGTTTTATTCGCAATGTTCGAGGTTTCAACACTATTCAGTTATTTACGTTTGTTATCTTTTCTTCACTTATTTCATGATATCATACTTCTTCATTTTTTGTGTTAGTTACTTATTTTGATATCAACGCCACGCTACCTCCAAGCCACGCTGTACTGCCCCTGGGACCGTGCTTTCTCTGAAAGACTGATTTTACTGGGTGTTCGCCGTATGTTGTTTATGCACTAAAAATAAATAAACAAATAAACGACGGGATGGTGCACAAATGTCAGTAAGACGGACTCAGTGAATATGCGGTAAGCCATATATATATATATGCAACCGACTAGCCTAACAAAACACAAGCGTGGTACTCCCAGAAATATTGCAGACCTCAAGCACTGTGGAAACCGACGCCATGCGAACCAGTCAACGACGAAATTGCCTATGCCGAACTGTTTGGCATTCCTCCGAATGTTATGAGTAGGGTCACCGTCTTTATTCAAATTGGTGGTTGTGTGCGTAGCGTGGAATTACCAGCTACGTCAACAGCGCCGTAGCGACCACGGTACGACGCAACGTCAGCGCTCACATTAGTGCACACACGTACATCTCCTTTTTTGAAGAGAAATGCAAGCGCGCTGATGTGCCCATCGTTTGTTGTTCGTTCGTTTGTTGGATCATTGTTGGAGTTTGTTGCAGCAAGTCGGCACAAAAGCATGCCAAGTAGTAGTAGTAGTAAACACGTCTTCTTTCTTATGTTGCTATAGGAGCGGTTAATAAGCGCTAGAAGTGCAGCTGACGTCATAGACGATCACCGGCACCACAACTGTGGATGCAAGCGGTGCCCGCTGATGAGTGCTAGCGTGCTTGCTGGGCACGTAGGGGGCCTGGGTTCGATTCCTGCCCACGTAGTGTGTCGTTTCTTGCTTTCAGTCATTAGAGCCCAGTTGTCCATGGTCATCTGCTTCGACGTTCACATTTCAATCGCAAGCTAGAACAGATGGTACAGACCATGTGGTCTGCACGAATGTAGCACATCACCTTTAAATCAGGCTTCGCCACAGCCTGAGTTTATACAGGGAGTAGCCCGCTTTACGTGACAGTGAAGTGGGATGAGGATTTTTCTTTTTTTTTTCTTTCTTTTGTTGGCGAGGTACACACACTGAACATAATCGAACACTAGACAATCTACATCCGGAACACCAGATGTGGACCATAAGTACAGATAAAACTTTACTGCTATAACTAACTGACGTGTAGTTAAAGCCAATAAATATTACTGAACGCGGTGGTTAGAGAGAAAGAGCAGGGAAATGCGAGGCTATAGAATGATGCGAGTTTGGGAAAATAGAAAAAGGAAGGTAAAGACAGACAGACAGACAGACAGACAGACAGACAGACAGACAGACAGACAGACAGACAGACAGATAGATAGACAGACAGACAGACAGAGCGAACAACTTCGCGCAGTAGTCCAAGCTGGGAAAAGAGCGAAAGTCGCCAATGAGCGCGTGCAGTTCCGGCATAGTGTCGGACCATTGCCCTGTTAGCGGACGTAACAAAATATTCACGCACCATTATTCGAGCGCAATTCGTTGCATTCAGAACATAATTTATGTCCCTACATCACCACACAGTGGTTGCAATGACGCGAGAACTTCTATTCGGACTGCACGAAATTGTTCTACCCAACATTTTTCTTTCGGCTGCGTGGAACACATCACGGAGCTATCTCAGAAAGCCGCCGGTACTGTTGTCAGCTATTCCTTTGCGGCTACAAGCTATAAGGGAGAGCGAGCTCGATTTGTGGAAAGCGTTAAATGTACCGAACGACCGCAGCGTTTGCCCGCGTGCGCGAGCGCCAGATGCGGGCGTGATTGAGCGGAAGACTTAGCGAGTTTGTCGTCTTCCCAGCGACTTCGCATAATGACCGACCATGTGGAAGCTATGCGAGTCGTTCTTCAGCTTATGGTCCTCTGCATCATTGGTTCTGTCAAGCACCGCGTATGTGACGTCAACAAGCAGCTTGGTTCTATACTGCTTCGGAAGCCTCTAACTGTCGTTAGCCTGAACTGGTTGGACCTATTGCTCAGCCGACATTTACGCGGAAAATCCTGAATTTACCGGGCTCTAAACGCTGCGGATGTCCCTTCCTTTACTGTGGGCAGCCCGATAAGATATTAATACGATCGTTGCAATAACATAGGGAAGGTATCTATAAAAAGCAGGAAGTTTTTCCTTCGTATAGAATGCGTTGTAATAGCATGCGATCCTGTCACTGGGCGCATTATTGTGCGAAACTGGCACACTGCTCTCACGGAGGCAGGAACATCGCGCAGCAAAAAGCATTTTTTTTTTTTGCAGTATACAGGGAATTCTGGATTTTCGGGGGATACACTAGAGTAGCATATGCGATGCCATTGCCGCGGTGTTCTACCAGTCTTACTGGCTTTACTCACAAACTCTGTCAGTACATTCGATGTAATTTCCTTGCGATGATGTGTGCTTGCCTCGGCGGTGAGCCGCTTTCAAAGCAAGCAGTCCTGAAGTGTGGATAGTTGCGACGTTCACACTGCAAAGTGATAAAGGGTTCACTGAGCTTTTTAAGTGCTTCGAGCCCCGTTGAACTCCGGGTCGCTTGGTTTGACGCGTGCATGTGTGTTCGCGTGTCTTGCCCTCTCTCTTTTCTATCTTACCATTTCTTTCTTCCCTTAACAGCAAACCCGATATTTCATATTTATGCATTTTTCGTATATTTACCGCTTCACCTTTCACACCTGTAAATATATAAAGTCTGGGAGGATTCGTGTGCAAACCGATTCTCCTGAAACATGTTCGATGTGTAAGAATCGGGTAAAGTCGGTGGTTTACCCGAAAACGAACAACCCTGGTATTTTCTCGAATGCGCAATTCGCGCACTAAAGCTGATGCATGCGTAATTGAATCATTGTATACAGTGCAGCCACGAACTTGAGATTTATCAAAACCCTGTCTTGTCCAGGTACTCAGCGTAACACATAACTGAAGATGCAAAAGAAGGTTCCATATCAGAAACATGTAGAGGTGACTTCCTGCCAGGCAGTTCATTAAGTATATAATATTATTTAGCAGTAGTGCAGTGTATGACATATGCCCGGCGTTTCAGAAAATGTGTATGAAAACCTTATAAATGCAGAAAATGAAATATTTGCGCCCTTTTGCAAAACTGCATTGCTCACGGTGGCACACAGTATGGGTTGGAGTGATATTTCGAACAGTAACTGACAGGATAAGACTAACTTTTAGACACAAGCTTAATTGAAGAGTAGAAGTCGTTTATGCGGGGAATTAATATCTGTAAGAGGGAGAGGCTGCTAATTTCTACAGATCGATAAGATAAATTCACCCGGGAAACCTAAACTGAGCGGTCAAACAGCGCAATTACCGCTACCTTCGGTATAGTGGCCTGTGTGACGCAGTGATTCCCCTCGCGTTGCTGAGTGACGATGAGCAAGCGTCGTTATCAAGCGTCGGTTTTTGTAATTTATTTGCTGCCGCTGATTGCGCTTGCCGGAATAGTCACATGACAGCGACGCGCACGCTCACGGTCACACGACAATGTGAGGCGATCAGCTACGTCACGCAGGGCACTGCAGAAAGTAGCGGCGACTGCGCTCTTTAGTCATTCAGTTTCGGTTTCCTGGGTGCAATTAGCGCGATTCCATCGATCTGTAGAAATTATCAGCGTCGCCCATTTGCAAATATTAGAAAGCAGATGAGTTTCCGTGTATAGATAACTTTCTTTCTTCAATTAGGTTTCAGCGTCTGGCAGTTTTGGTTTAAAAACTAATTAGTCACTCTTCGTGAATTACTATTCGAATTTTCGCTGATACATATTTTACAGTGTGTGCCACCATGAACGAAGCGCTTCTTCAAAAAAAAGAAAGTGCGTAAATATCTTTCTTTTTCTGTATTTATAAGATCATTAGAAAAATTTTCCGAAACACCGTGTAAATAAGAATGAATAATCCAGGAGGATCGAGGGAAGCGATTTTGGTGTGTTACATGTATTCAACCTGGAAGCCATCGCAAACACACGAAGGCACACGAAAGAACGCACAAGTTGACAAACAATCAACGCCTCCTTCTATCACACTCGGTCAAGTAGGGGAATAAAGACGTGTCGCTCGTCATTCTGAGTAACGTCTCAGCAGCTGCAGCACCCATCCAGCCGCGGTGTACGCAGGCCCTTAGCACAAGTGCAAAGGACTTATTGCTAACAAGACCGGGCGCAGGAAACTGTATCTCGAAGTCGAGTGCCCTTGTTCTGCGGTGCTCCGCAGCGGGTAGCGCCTGATAACATTGAGCGTGCTTTTGTCTTCAAACACGAGACGTAAGCAAACATAACGCGCGTCGGCCAAGCCAAGAATTGACGGGGGCTAAATATAGAGCTCTGCAGTAGCTAAACTGGCTGCGCCAAAGTGCAGCTTGTAGGAAATCTCCAAATGAGATGGTAAAAAGAGAAACTGTTAAAAGGAGCGGTATACATGAATATCAAGTTAAGCTGTAATAGTTAGCTACGCCTGTACAAAAGCAACGAGGCCGCCATATTATGTGCTTGTTAGCGGCTCTATTATCTACGGAAATGTTCAATGAAACAATACATGTAGGCTAAATATTCTTAAGTGACACAAGTATACCTCTCCAAGCGCACTGTTCCACAGAAAGCACAAATAAGTGATATACGTGTTCGGGAAGAACTTCTTATATTAATAATCGTTCATCATATGTGCGCAGTTTTTTTTTTAAATGTGTGGCGATGTTAGGAGCGCATGTTTCGGCTTCGCGATAAGCACTTCATTAATCACCCGGAATGTACACTACGACGTTTCCGCTCCAACCACAAAAGTCGCAGTGCGCAGAAATCATGGCGCATCAATACCATACAGTGCACACATCATATGAGCGCTGAAAAGGCGTTGCAAGTGAATTTATGTGGATTGTAAAACGTGATTTGTACGCATCAACATCGGCACACGTACTCGCTTCGAAAGTAAAGCCGATACACGCCCTGTGAGATGGCTTCTTGAGAGGGCTGGTTGAGCAATGAACAACTCTGTCAGCCACAAAGAAGAAATCGAGTGACTTCGGTCGAAATCTGTCGTTCCGAAGCGAGCACAGGATGGAGTGGGATAGCGCCGCCTGCTGGCCTTAACGAGTGCGCTTGCCGGTGCACGCCCTCATTCGATCCGCGTTGCCTTGTCCGGTCTAGTAACCAAGGGGTACCTATACTGCTGCAACCACGTGGGCGTGGATGACGGTTTTCTCAACGTTCTCTCAAGTTTTCCTTTCTTTTCCTTTTGTACCGCACTCTCGCACCGTCTGATGGTTATACTGCAATTTATCAAACCGCACTGGAGGTCGTCTATAGTTTGGCTGCGAACATCTTTTGCGTCGAATCAGTATATGTGTAAAAAGAAGGAAAGCAATGAAGAAAAAAGTATAAACATAACCAGCTAGCTCTGCCTGGCATACCTCCACCCATCCGTCCGTCATCTATCTATCCTTCCGTTCGTAAGCGAAAGCGAGAACGTGGTATACATTTTCCATTCTTGTTATCTTAGATATCGCTGACGTTAGCTTGCCTTTTTCCAATGCAAGAATGCACCGTAAGAATATACCTACTCCAGGCAATGTAATAGTAAAAATAATTATTGATGGGGTTTTACGTACCAAAACCTGGATATAATTATGAGGCGCGCCATAGTAGAGGGCTCCCAACTACTTTTGGCCACCCGAGGTTCCTTAACTTGCACCCAAGAATATAGTACACCGATATATATATATATATATATATATATATATATGTATATGTATTTTTGATATATCTTTAAAAATTTCGTCCCCTTGGAAACGTGGCCATCGTGGTTGGGACTCGATGCCGCGCCCTCCACCTTAGCAAGCGAACACTCTAGCTGCTAAGCTACGATCTAGCTTACGAGATGAACGTGTCGTGGTCCTTATGCTGATCTTGTACGTGTGGATCGTTGCTCATAATATCTTTATTGCTGTTTTAGGGGCGAAGCTCCTTATGGCGTCACCCGTTCGTCCCCATTATCGTTTGTTTGTAACCGCGGTGGTGTAGTGGTTACGGTGCTCGGCTGCCACCCAAAATACGCGGGTTCGATCCCGGCAGCGGCGGTCGCATTTTCGATGGAGGCGAAAATGCCAGAGGCCCGTGTACTGTGCGTTGTCAGTGCACGTTAAAGAACCCCAGGTGGTCTAAATTTCCGGAGCCCTCCACTACGGCCTTTCTCTCCTCTCTATCCCTTTCCCCCACTCCCACGGACGCTTAGCCGTGCTCCCTACATGGGCTGCAGAAATTAGCGTCCTTTCCTAACCGAACCACAATCAATCAATCAATCACCGGCGCGTGCCTGCCGGGAGGCACGCACGCGCCGGCGCTCGCCGAGGGCGAGCGCGTGCCTCTCTCTCTCTCTTCCATCTGCTGTCTTGTGAGAGAGAGACAGAGAGAGAGAGAGAGAGAGAGCGAAAGGCGCGCGTTGATGGAAACGCTCTTTCTTAAATGAACGCTGTACCAGCTCGCAAAGAAGGAGAACGCGCCCTCACCCGCGAGAGACATGGATGGATGGATGGATGGATGCTATGAGCTTCCCCTTTGTAACGGGGCGGTGACATGTGCGCCACCAGGCTCGTAAGAAGATTTAAGAACTTTTTTTTTCCGTTTTTTTTTACGTTGCCGCAGGCAGCGTCTCCTAGCGAGTTTCTTGATTGAGAAATACCGACTGCTTGCGTTGGAGAAGCGTTCACCGGCCACCCAAATATACATATATACGCACTGGAACTTGACTTGCAATGAAGTGCCGGTGGGAGATTTCACTTGTGCGTAGTTGAACCATAAGGATTCGTAGCGTGCGCGTTAGCTAAATTAATCCGGTACTCGGCGCGATCTACGATGAACATCGCGAGCTTCGCCCACTCACCATCATTCACTCCGTGGATATGCTGTAATTTTTTTTTTCAGCAGGCTTCGTTTGATGTAACGTAAGGCTGCTTCCGCGCTCGTTTTAAATATTTTAACCTCGCCGCAACGCACTTGAAGGTGTCATTTTATTTTGTCGCGCACTATAGAGGCGCCTCTATGTAGAATTGTCAACAAACGGAGTTGAAGGTCGTTCCGAGCTGACTGCCGACAGCATACTATGATGCGAATCCTCTGTAATTAGCGGTACATGCGAATGCATTTAGTACACGCTTTCATGTCAGGTCATGACCATCCATGGACCGAAGAATATAAAGCTATCTGCAAAAACGTTCGCATTGGACCGGCAGCCTTTCCCGTTATAATATTCAATGGGTTCGACAGAACTCGAGTATAATGATCGCCCATGGGTGCGATTTCCTCTGAATGTGCTCGCAATAATATTGAGACAGCTATAACTATATTGATCTAACTCAGCCGTCTCAGTTATTTGTCCTTACTTTATGTTTAATGAAGCCGAATCGATGAGACAGCCGTTGGTCCGTAGTCATTCGCAAAGGCGTCGCCTGTATCCGAAAAAGACGGATCAATAGCGGTCGTTGAATTATTGAGGGCCGCACCATTAGTAATAATAATAACAAATCGACATAATTCCCGGCGCTTTGATTCACTTCAACAAACGGAGGTCAGAAAAAAAGAAAAAAAAAACAGCTTATGACAAAAGTGCAAAAGGCACTTGCTCCCAAGTAAAGTCGTGAGCGATTTCTTCAAAGCTTCCAGAATCATTTTCAAAGCTCTTTCGTGGTTTATACGATTCGACTGATCTTCTTTTTTTTAAATTTTTGCTGTCTTCTTGTTCTCGGCTGGCTACGAGGTTGCCGCAGAAAGTGACGGAGTGCCGCCTGCGGTTGGTTTCATTGTTCCCATCGATCCATACTCAGTTCTCTTCGACCACATCTCTCTCTCTCGCAATCGATGTGCTGGAGCGCCAACGCGCGCGCTTCGCACTGCTTTATCGCGGTTGGTTCGCACTATATAGGAGAAAGAGTTGAACCGCTTTCCGTTGGTGCTCCATCCTGAATGCGCGCGCGCGCGCAATGTCGTGAACTTGTGCAATGGCGTCAGCGTTTCGTTTTTAGAGCCATTTCTGATTTCTCAAAAAAACGATGCGGCCGTACCGTAAGGTTTTGGGCCTGTCGATCGTTACAGTATGCCCAAATTTTGACTCTAGGATGCTTGAATTGCCATTCATGTGCAGGAAAAAAGCGTGAGAATATATATATATATATATATATATATATATATATATATATATATATATATATATATTATATATATATATATATATATATATATATATATATATATATAGCAAAGTTGTGCGACAGCTCAAATTTTTACTCGTTATTGTTTTCTTCAGTCTGTATCTCTGCGAAGTGTCTACCAAAAGGGTGTGTGTGAACAGAGATATTTTAGAGTAGTGCCATACGTGTGACGATTGGGGATACAATACATGTTATATCGCTGCTACTTAGTTACTATTTCTTAGTTGAAAATGAGCGAATGCTCTGCGTTAGGCGTCGAACAACTACACTGCTGAAATGTTTCACAGAACACTTTTTTTCTCTTCATCAAAAGTCATTCTAAATTTATTTCACAATACATAGAGTTGCGCACAAGGCAGTGTAGTGTAATATTGTGCTCATTGCGAACATGTGCGATTCACAAAAAGGGGACAAACGATGGAAAAGAAACAGGTATAAGACATTTTAGGAGATAAAATAAAAAGATATAAAAGTAATTACAGTAACAATCGACACCGGAACGCACGCCTTCGCTATCTCATATACGCAAATGTTAAGGTATGCGGAACACGGCTGCCATATTGTAGTACCATTTTAAGGAGCTGAAACAGGCCAAGTACGAGGAAAGGCAGCGTAATGTAAACTTATAACAATAAACATCCCAATTAGCGATGGTCGCAAAAATAAGAGATAATAAGTTTGTAAAACGAAAAGGAACTACTAAATGTCGAAGCGCTGGTAAAACGCTACACAGAGGCATATAAGCATGGTGCGCATGGAACTTGGCGATATGTTCTTCCGACCGGAGAAACGAACGTCATTGCTGGAAACAACGTTAAGCTCTATTACCTGATTAGTTCCGTGGCTGCATGTGTTTTCTATCTTTGAATATACGCAATAAAACGGTACCCACTCAATATTTTGCTCAGATTTCTAGACGAATATCATATGAAACTTAATTCTAGCTATATATCGCGCCGTTCAAAATAAATTGGTTTTTAATGATATGTTCAGTTTTGCTATTTAAATACTAGTCACTGCATTAGGTCATCCGCTCGTACCACAGAAAGCTTCGCAAATGTTTATGATCGTTGATCAATGCAAGAGTGCTGCGTATCGATCTCAGCTTCCGCTCAAAAAAGGCGCACAAACCTTTACCAGGCAACATTTGTCATCGCGTTAGGCTAAATGCGCTCAGTGGCGCAACACAGACTCGTGTGCCGAAAAAAAAAAAAAAAAAAAAAAGCGGGGAAGAAATGAGCGGTCATATTAACCGCCGATTCTACTGATGACTGTCGGCGTGTCACTTTTCCTTACCGATCGAGTCTCCTATGTTGAAGAGAGCTCTCGAAATCGCGTCGTGGAGTCCCTAAATTGCGAGTATGATTATGATTACACGAAGCAAGCTTGGGGCTAATACAAATGTATGCGCACTTAGGGGCCGCTCAGCAAATGGGCGTGGACGCACAGTGATTACGCTTTCGTGCAGACACAAGTGCACTGCCATTGCATTCGATCGCCCCATGAAAATAAATGTGGCTGATCCCTCTGTCAACGGAATCGGCATAACACGAAAGTGGAATGTGTCTTGGAATAAGCAGGTGAATGTTAATTCTTACGTCGAGTTGAACTTGCCCGCTGCTATCGGTGTTTCGCTGGTGCGGCACTGTTTGACGTGGATGGACCCATATTCACGCATCGCCCCATATTCACGCATTCAAGGACCAACCCCTTGTGGTAACTGAAGTAGTTTACGTAATAACTGGACACATTCGATCATAAATGGCACGCGACAAAGGTATCGATCCTATTTACTTGCGCCACCTTGACCCGTCAACATCGTTACCGTGCTTGGGCGCCTAACGCAGCAGTATTCTTGTTGCCATCACGCTCGGAGAGTGGTCGGCGGGGGAACGCTATACCACGATGAAAGGTGACCGGTGCGCTGTCAGCGCACATACGCTCGAAGGTGTACGAGCGCGGCTATGTTCTTTCTTATCACGCTTCTTTACGATGCCCGCACGCGTGCATCGAGGCGGACTTTGGGACGAACCTAAAATGGCGTCGCCATCCAGGAGATGCGAAGTTGTAGTGATTAACCGTGGCCTTCGCGATAGGCCGCGGCCGCGCGCGCCGTAAGGCGCGCTGCCACAGCCGATCGCGGAGGCCACGGTGAGTCATTTTTGCCTCTCTTGGATGGCGGAGCCGTTCCAGGCAACGTGCTGGATGCGCGCGCGCTGAGCCGGACGAGAGCGTCGAAGAACGAAGCGGGATAAGGAAGAAAATATAGGGCGCGTTCGTACAGCACCTTTTTCCTCCGCAGTGCACCTCGCTGTACTACAACGTGTTTCTTTTATGCCTAACCTAATTACTATGTAAAGGAAGTTAACTTAAGAAAATATCATAATATTCGAAGTATACGAGACGCTAGTCAACAAGGGTTTCTACCAATGAACTAAGCATTGGTAGCGATAGCAAGGTTCACGCCAGGAAAAATGCTATTAAAACGCAGAAAAGGGGAAAATAAAAAAAAGCAGACACAGAAAATCGACACCACCATGTTGCGTTTCCCACATTCGTATCACTTTCTCCTTTCGTGATTCTGCCTCTTGATTTTTTTCCCTCTCCTCAGTTGCCGCCTTTCACCTTCTGTAACCATCTACCAGCTCGCCCGACAAACTACTCTTAATATAAAGCTTGCGTTTAAATTGGTCGAACGCTGCGGCTGCGGCATGCAGGTGCGGTTCGGTACTCAAGACTATTCTTGCTATGTATGAAAAACAGCGCCCTGAAAGATATACACCAAATACACACCAGATATACACCAGATATACACCAGATATACACCAAGCTGGTGTTTCGAGAGCTGAAAATTATGTTAAAAGGCAGCGCACGTCGGCGCTGCACAAAAGAAGACCGACGGAAAATTGAATCGTCGACTTTAGTCGGAATCCAGTGAAAAATCAGATAACGCTAGCTTGGTCAGCAATTCGCTTTGCTGCAACAAAAATGGTCAGGGGCGAGGTTATGTACACTTCTCGTCTTTATTTGGTTTTTCGTTTCTTTTTTTTTCCTTTTGTTCTTCACTCACACCACTGTTCGTCGACAAGTGGCTTTTGTCCAAGCGCGTTAACCGCGACTGAATGTTCTTAACGTCATAGAATTGAGGACCAAACGTGCACGAGTTTCGGCTCCATCACAATTTCTTTCCAACTCAAGTTGATACCAGAAATGAAGGCACAGAGAGAGAGAGAGAGAGAGAGAGAGAGAGAGAGAGAGAATATTTTATTGATGAATCCGGAGATGTTAGCCTGGTTGATGGCCTGGCTTGCTACTCCAGGCCATTGACCAGGCTGACATCTCCGAAGGCAGAAAAACTGGATATGCTCAATGCGTTTACATTCTTAGGGGCCTAGACAACCCAGAACGAAAGCGAAATAGATAGCCACTCTTGATAAGCTCCATTCAATGCGATATTTGTGCGCTAAGGTTACACATATTTACAAATGCAAGAAAATGATACCACTTTCAGTTTAAGTCCAAACGAGCGCGAACAAATAAGTTAGTTATCGTATCAATAAATACGTATAAACGCTCCGAAAGCGGTGAAGTAGTTGACCATTATTTCTTCACGTGATTCTAAAGACCATTCTTGTTATTTTCTCTGGTGGGCAGGCTAATGCCCTAGTTCTTAACCAATATATATATCACGACGCGACGCAAAATTGAGGCAGGAACTACCCGCGCCTTTAAGTTGGGCGCAAGTGCTTCGGTAGTTTGCTCCCGATCCGAGACGCTCTCAAACTCTACCGCAGAGAAGCCGCAATCATGGTGCTATAGCAAAAAAAAGTACATGCTAAGTTTCCTTATGGCCTCTGATCGTTTATTCAAAAGCTGAGCGACGCACCTTACCGTGAATAAGAGAAGATAACCCGACGCTGAACTTAAAGTGTTCGTCGAAAAAACACGGTAGGGCTATGCATCTACTGGTGGATCCGTTTCATATGCAAGACTTATTCGCACTAACGATGCCATTGCGAAAGTAATGAAGATAAATTACCATGTCATTGCGCTAGCCCCATAATGGCGGACCACTGCACGGCATCCTCAATTTAGACTCCTTTTGGTTCCTCTACGAGGGAAGACCGTGTCCGAGTTCTCTTTATCTCTTTCCGTTGCTAGAATGCATTACCTAATGCTTCCGTGGTGTAAAGGTTGAAGATCGCTTTGTTTATTTCGCATGGGCTACGGGTGCACGTTTAATACGTGTCTTCCGTGAAGTTTCTGAAGTGCTTAAGAGAGCTTGGAACGCGACAGAGCTTGCGCATCCGTGTGAATGTAAAAGAAGTTATTTGTACACTCTACCGTAAAAAAAAAAAGAAAAAGAAAAAAAATCAAGCCAGTTCTGCGTCGTAAAAACCGTCGGAATAGCCAAGCTGTCCTTTAATCGTTAACCGTGACGTAACTGGAAAGGGTACCAATTTATTGATGTCATGACGTCATTTACATTAGCCACACCATCACACCGCACCTCGTCGTTGTCCACCGACCGCCGTACGTTATCCTTCATTAGGGACTCATACACTTCTTTCTTTCTTTCTTTCTTTCTTTCTTTCTTTCTTTCTTTCTTTCTTTCTTTCTTTCTTTCTTTCTTTCTTTCTTCTTTCTTTCTTTCTTTCTTTCTTTCTTTTGCGGAGATGCAGCTGCGGCTATGGGGATCGATTGCACAACTGCGAGCTATACCTTTTCTACACTTTATCGCACATTGGCCTTCGTATAATCACTCTCATGTAGTAGTGGTCTGAGGGCAGGAGCTGGTCGAGCGCGGCAGCGGATAACGGGTGGAGGGGGCAAAAGCGGGTCCGCCTTTGCCCTCCACCGAGATCCCTCCACAACCGACAGCGAGATCATCCGATCCACGGAAAAGCCTCGACTTTGAAGAAAGAACTTAGCAGAGAGGAGAGAACTTATCTCCACTTTAGCTTAAGCCCCGATTCCCAAGTACTGCTAAACCTCGGAAGAATACCAGGTCCTGGGTCCTCCCATTCCCTGCAACGTAAAGTTCTAAAATCTCTTTTCAAGTTTCTGGAAGACATAGACCTGATCCACACGCTTTAAAATGACCTATAAACATTGAAAGAACTGATATATTTCCTGTACATGACCCGTACAAGTCTTTTTCTTTCCTCCCTCCTACTTCTAGGGCCTTTAATCACCAATCTCCCTCCCTGTGCAAAGTAGCATGTAGGCGCCCATTTCTATGCCGGCAGAATTCTCTGTTTTTCAATAAAGAGCTTTCTCTCTATCTCTCTTTCTTGACTTTGAACAGCTCCGCCCTTAAAAAAAATAGGAAGGATTGCTTGCATATTCTAAGTTACCTACGTGACAAATCAAAATGACCAAGCCACACAAAATGGGTCGCCAATGCTTCTGCCGTAAGGGAAACGCCTCGAGCCTCCTGCAACATTGATTGATTTGTGGGGTTTAACGTCCCAAAACCAGCTCTGATTATGAGAGACGCCGTAGTGGAGGGCTCCGGAAATTTCGACCACCTGGGGTTCTTTAACGTGCACTGACATCGCACAGCACGCGGGCCTCAACATTTAGCATTGATAAACTTTGCACTCCTGGTCTTGTAGGACTACGTAATGAGCCAGTGGTCGCTAATGCGCTGCAACGAAGGCCATGAGTATATTATCGCGTGTAAACGAACGTTTCGTACACTTATATATGCAAGAACCCTCCCCATTTAAAAGCGATGAAGAGTTTGAGCATGAGACAATCCAAAAAAAAAAAAAAAAAACGCGGAAGATTCGCAGTTCGCCCGGGTTTCGTTGGGAGTGTTGGTAGACGAATGTATCCACATTTTTTATGAGTCTACGAACTCCGCGTATGACGCAACCTACGTAACGGTCACCAGCGCGAGGACAGAGACAGCAAACATCAAACAATTGTTCTTTTTTTGTCTGTAGCAACTTCAGCGAAATTCGACAAAAACTCTCTCCACCTGTCGATGCCAAAACAGAAGGGGCCCGTTCGGAGCTCACCTCCGAAGAGTTTGTGCGAGATGCCGGAGCGCCAGTCGGTGCCGAGGACGATGATGTGGCAGCGGAAGGTCAGGTTGCGGAAGGAGAGCCAGTCTCGCACCTGGAAGACTCGGTGCAGTCGCACTTCGTACGTGGAGTTGGCCGCTGGCTCGACGCGGTCGAACGGCACCGTGTTCAGGTACACGCCCGTCTGGTCGTTGTACACCCCGCACGCCGGTGACGGCTTGGGGAACATGCCGCCGCAGTCCAGCTCCACCGTCTCCGTGCACGAGACGCGGTCGGAGTACGTTGTCCAGCTGTCTTCCTTGCACGAATCTGCGGTGAAAAGAGAATCAAGACACAACGATCAACACGTCGCGCTGCGGTCGCTTGGCGCCTACGGCACTGTGACGCCGAGCCCGAGCGTGTCGACTCGAATGCTATATACATGTCATTTTCCCGCTATTTGTTGAACACTGATTACGCTTGCAACAGTGAAAAGCTTTCGTTCGGCGTCGTATTTGTTTGAAAGCAAATTATGCCTTAATCAGAACTGCAACAATTTCTCAGCAAGCGAATAAGCTAATCTGTTGCCCACCGCAGTGGATCAGTGTTGGTGGCGTTCTCAGTGCCCTGCTTAGGAACGACGAAATCAATCAATCAATCAATCAATCAATCAATCAATCAATCAATCAATCAATCAATCAATCAATCAATCAATCGACTTAACTGTTCTGACACATAGAGATCAACTATTTTCAGCGCCGGGAAATATAAGTCAACAAATAGCCTACGCTGAACCAAGAAACAGTTTGTGAAATGTTCAAATAACAGCATTTCTCAAAAGAAACCATTACATCGCTTAAGAGCGATGTCTTGCGTAAATAACGTTTATGTACTCCAAGGCCTCCGGAAAAACATTGTTCGCAGAAAATATTTGTGTATAAAGTGAGCCATACTTTTGAAATTATATGCTGTAATATACAATGAATGAAAAGAATAACAAGTGAATACGTCACAAAGACCTACAGCTATGGAACTCAGCGAGCTGCCACGAACGTTGTAGATTGCAAGTAGTTCTTGCGCCCGTCGGAGAACGAATTTTCTAGTCGGTCTCTTATTCCCGTTGCTATGAGTTTCTAGACTCGTCGTTTCAGACATTCTTTTTTTCTTCCTGAAGCACAGGACCTTTATACATTCGACGCTACCAGAGTATTCGTGCTTTTTCACAAAAGGAAAAGAGACGTGGATGCCAAGTGCCTTCTCCACTGTTCTTAACGACTATAAGCGTGTTTCCGTCCGCAAGCGACTTTCTCGTCTAGGACTCTTGAGAGCTTAGGAAACGTTAACCGGTTTAAGCCAACGGTACTGAAAAACTATCTGGCAGACTGCATGAGGCAATGTTTCATTTTTTTTTTGTATTTCCCTCCGAGACAAAATACGCTAGTTGAAGCTCCTTAGCTCTGCGCATTTGCGCGTGAGCGCATACAGTGGCCCAGCAGAAATCGGAGAACGTCGCAAAGGAGAGCTTCTGCCGCCATTCATCCTCGACCAAAGCTCTGCTTTTCGCAGGGCTTTCCACAACGGGATGTACAGCTCTCACCCGTCGTCTAGCATTTGCAATAACTCTTGCTAATGCCTACTCCTACGTCGTCCGAATGGCCGAAAGTCGAGAATGTGAATTACGCTGGCTCGAAGAGACGACCTGCATGTCGTCTGTGCAAGTGTCGTCGCTTCAGCGAACAAGGAAAGCTTCTCGGCACGATACTCGACGCAACTGAGAACAGTTCTCTTACAAAAACTGAAACGTCTGGGCCTTCTTTTCAGATTTTATCGGCCCGAACTGCTCCGAATGAGCTAATGTCCCTTTAAAAGCTTTGAGACCGAATGGAAAACTCTTATGAGCGATAGAAGTTTTCTTTTGGTGCTTTTCGGGTCATCCTTTTCGAACCTTACCCTATTTCCCACTGCAGGGCGGGAAAAAGGGGGCTGCTATTCTGGTCACCCTGCTCGAAACTCATCTCTTGCTTTATTCATTTCATGATTGAGTGAAACAGAACGCGCAAGAGAATTATGGAAATATTGAATGACTTGGCGCCAAGAAGTGAGTGTAAATGGTATATAAACTAACAAAGACACAGCGCAGAACCTCTATGTCTGCATGATGTATATGTCCAGGACAACCATTGAAATTGGGTAGCGCTGTAATCATAAGCGTTTTTTAAAGACAACGTGCTTAATTCGGAAAGCGTAAACTTCTGCCCCTTCCACCGAAGAAAAGTACAAAAAAAAAGTTTTCTTGTGAGGACAAAGGTACGTAGTCTGAATTTCCTAGATCCATCAATAAGAAGCTTCCTTTCCAAAAGCAAAAGCGTACGGGTATTTTCCGCTGCAATGCGTCGCGTTTGGTTTGTGTTAACACAAACCACTGAGCTCAGTATCACTACCACATGGGTTGCATTTGCATGACATATGGCGGGGATAATAAGGCTACGAACGAGAACTTTGCGTGACAGTGACAACGCAGTGAAAGGACGGAAAGGCGATATGCTTCAAAGCTCTTGATGGATGTCACTGTAGAAGACAGTGTAGACAGGAAAAATACGCATTGCTGTCCCATTCCGAGGTGTCTTATACCCAATTGCGTGTAGAAACTCATTTATGCCTAATTTATTCTCGACTCTTTAGTTTACACTGCGCACTGTGTCATTTTGGTGGGTTTTGGGTTTAGAGGGGGCAGGCGCTTTGTCAGGCTTTTATGCCTTTTCGCTGGTCCCCTAGGCAAATTGTACCTTTCTTCTTTTTTTTTTTTGCTTTTGCCTGAAATAAACTTCAAACTTCAAACTTCAAACTTCAAACCTGCCATGTTGCGACACGCCCTGACTCACAAACGCGAGAGGCACAGTCCGCGGCATACGCCTCGAAGGCGTGTAAGCTTTGCTGTCGGCGTTGACGTGCGTCTCGGTGGTGCAGCAAAATCATGACTGCACCGTGCCAGGCCGAGACATCGCCTCAGCCTTTAAGCGCAGAACTTCTCAAAAGCTGTGGTGTCGGAGGTTCGTTTCCCTGCTCGCGCAACGCAGCCAGTCGGCGCTTTTCGGGTTCATTTGTCACTTACACGCGTGCCCTCCTACTGACGTCAGTTCCGTGACGGAAATGACGTTGAAATCCTGAGTAGACCATAGAAAGAGCATTTTTATGTTAAAATAAGTCTTGTTGAACAACAAGAGCAGGAAAACCACGGTTAACTGAGATGAAAAGCAGAAGGGCCATCTTCTGGCAGCCTCGGACCCACCTACGATGACGGTGAGGAAGAAGTCGTTCTGAGAAGTACCCAGATCCGTCTCCACTTTGCACGTGTAATTTCCCTGCATCGACATGTGTGCGCTGAGAATGGAGATGTAGGAAGGGGAGCGGTTGCTCAAGTCGACGCGCTTGTCGAACAGATTGCGCGCCAGCGGACGACGTCCCTTGCGCCAGACGTACACCTCCGCGCCGTCCTTGAACCAGAGGACGCGACGCAGGTCTTCACCGGGAGACAGCACAAAGAAGCAGAGAAGCGTGGCGCCCTCGCCCTGAAGCACGTACTGCGTCTTGTTACTGTCCGACAAGAGCCGTACCTCGGTGACCACGACGCCGAGCACACCTGCGTCGAGACAAAACAGGGTCTTTTACTATGATTTCATCAAGTGTGATGATACGATGGCAGAATGTACAATCATTGACGTCTTGATCCCACCAGGTGAACCGGTAAAGGAGCAATGCATTGTAGTCTTAAGAAGCTTTTACGCTTCAGAGCATAACAATTTCGGTGCAGGCGCATGTTCAAAATAAGTGTACAATTACCTTGCGGACCGCAATGCTTTCTTGCACTCTGCAAACCTTGCAGTTTTGCTTTTCTCAGATTATGGCTCCTTCTTTCAGTGTCACCTGTCTGCACTGCCACTTCCTCTCCCTCCCCATCAATCAATCGGCGCACTCACGTGCACATATGGCTTCCGAGGTTCCATATGTGTACGTGAGTGTTGAGAAATGTCTATGTAGGCGCGTATAAAGGTCGGGGCAAGGAAGAATACACACATAAGAGGAATGTTTATGCGTGTTCTCTGTTGTCCTGTCCATATACCCGTTGGCATCACCACATCTCTTCAAGTGAGCAGTGGACTATCCCTTCTGGCCTATCAAGTGTACGGGAGGCCATTCTCACTGAAGATCTTGATATCATATCATTATTGTGTACCGCAGCTGCGATTTCCGCATCCAACCGAACTGAGCAATAGTGTGTAACACAGTAATAAGAGCACATCAACGACACAAATGCACATGCATAAAACCAACGCTTCTCTCCTTCCATTCGACCTGCGCCACGCAAGAAAAAAAAAAAAGAAAGAAGAAAGAAAACCCCTGCCCAGCTCTGGTTTATCTTGATGCCTTTCATTTGCCCTCCTTCCTCGCTTATTATGCGTCAAATTATGACCCTCAGCGACACAAGGTTTGCCGCACACATTTTAGTTCGAAGCTGCAGATGAAACATAGCAAGTCCTGAGGTGGAGCAATCGCCGAGGCACCTGTGCTGTTATTTTGCCCTTTCTTTCGTTCCCTCATCCATGAGCGCGCACTTTGCCCTCTGAACCCGCATCGTTTCTTTTTCACTTTGTAAATAACGTCCCCATTCACCCTCGCTCTCTCTTTTAGAACGTGAGCTGCATATGCTTCTGGGACTTTGTGAACATAAATGGCAAATTACGGCTAGGGAGTGGCGAAGTGCAAAAACACCTCAACGGCGATTGGGGTCCCCGCGAACGGTGTTTTTATGTTTAGTTATTGCATCTGTGACCATGGTGTTCTTGTTTCCACGCCGTGGCGTAGCTTCGCCTACGGAAAGTAGAGCACCAGGGCAACAAAGATTGACGCATGTTGTACCTTGTCATATGCGGTATCTGTGGTAAAAAAAAAAGATTACCGTGAAAACAGCGAAATTTGCCGAGAGACACATCACTTGTTTACGAACTATACGCTCCCGTCATCTTGAGTTTTCCTTCTATGCCATGAGGTGCCTTAAAGTGAAGCTTCTCTGCGGTTATTGCAGGACGTGTGTCATAGCGTAGAACATGTGGTGTTGATGATTAGACGAGGCTACACAACATCCTAAAAGGGAAGATGATAGCAGTTGTGGGGACTGGCGTTATGTGAACCCTTTTGCGTGTAAGCTGTCGTCATAAACGGAAGGAAAAAAGAAGAAAAAAAACAAACAAAAAGAAATGGAGAAGTGGGGATGATGATGATGATGATGACGATTGTGGTTCAGTTAGGAAAGGACGCTAATTTCTGCAGCCCATGTAGGGAGCACGGCTAAGCGTCCGTGGGGGTGGGGGGAAGGGAGTGAAAGAGATAGAGAGGAGAGAAAGGCCGTAGTGGAGGGCTCCGGAAATTTAGACCACCTGGGGTTCTTTAACGTGCAGTGACAACGCACAGTACACGGGCCTCTGGCATTTTCGCCTCCATCGAAAATGCGACCGCCGCGGCCGGGATGAAGTGGGGGCAGGCAGGTCAACGTTACTTGCGTCAGGTTTGCTATCCTGCGCGAGGAGAAAGGGTCCGATAATTGTAAAGAAAAGAAAGAAAATAGAGAATGAACAACACGAACAAAGACTTCTCTCTGTTTTGTCCTCCACGAAGCATCGATTGTGGTTCTGCTGAGGTCACCGACAAACGCGCTTGTGTAAGGAAAGGAAATGATGTGTATTGCGTGAGCACGTGTGCAAAGACAGAAACATAGCGACGGCGAAGATACGAGCGCTGGCTTATTTTATTCTGGCGAAAAGACGTTACGAAACATATTTTGACGCAACATTGGTCGATACAAAAGGCAGCTCGATAGGAAAAACACGCCACGCTCACAGCTTTATAACAATCTTGTCGTTATGTAAATAAAACAAAGAGTCAGTTAATGTGATTACATAAAGAGCATGCGCCCAGAACAGTCGGCCTGCTAGCTCAGTCGGTTAGAGCGTCGTGCTAATAACGCGAAGGTCGTAGGTTCGATCCCTGCGCAGGCCAGTATTTTTTTTTTTTTTCACCTCCTTGCTCCTTTACCTCGTCGTGTCACACAGGGTGGCCTAATGGCCTGTGTGAGGGCCAATTATCTGTGTGTAGCGAGCGCGTAACACGAAGAAAGCTCAGGGCTTCCAGAAATGGTCATGAACTCGGCCCGCTGGCTCAATCGGTTAGAGCGTCGTGTTAATAACGCGAAGGTCGCAGGTTCGATCCCTGCGCAGGCCAATAATGTTTTCTCTAAAGGCGGAGCTGTTGTCGGTCCAAGGTGCGCCTTCTGACATGTGTCAGGCAGGAGGAATACGCGGACCCACTCTTGCGCTCAGCGCACTACTATGTGGTTGTGATCATGCGAAGGCCAGTTTGCAATAATGTGTGGAAAAGGTTTAGCTCGAAGTGGTGGGTTCAAGGCGGGTTCAGTCTAGAGCTGATGCACCTCCATAGCGCGAAATACAAAGAAAGAACGAACCAAAGAAATCTAGACACGAGTGCATGGTGAAGGATCACGTCGGTTCAGTGCATAATGATGAAGGGCGTTGTGACTAACACAGCTGTTAAGCCATGGAATGAACAACTTGAAACCCTTAGCAGTTATACATCATGACTGGAGATAAACGACAGCTTCGCTGTCCCGACGGTCCTCACGGCGTTGAACTGCCTCGGTATTTTTAAGTTGATCTGCTAAGAAAATAGGAATAGCCGAAAGTTAGCGTGACCCGCTTAACCTTTCCCGTTCTGTGTGCACTGTCACGAGCGAAAAAAAAAAAAGGGCTTTTGCACTGAGTTCGGCAGACGATTGAAGAAACTCCTCCCTTCGTCCGAACATTCTCTTCTTAGTGGCTATGGCACTCGGCCGCTGATGCGAAGGTCGCGGGATCGAATCCTGGCCGCGGCGCGGCTGCATTTCGACGGAGGCGAAATGTTGAGACCCGTGTGCTGTGCGTTGTCAGTGCACGTTAAATAACCCCAGGTGGTGTTAATTTCCCGAACCCTCCACTATGCGGCGTATCTCATAATCATGGCTGGTTCTGGGAAGTAAAACCCTAGAGATCAGTCAATGTCCTCTTCTCTTTCCTTTGCAATTCCATGCCGCTTCCTCCGCCTACTGAAGAGTGACAAGTACGTTGACTGCTCGTGACAGCACCAGGATTCTCCGCGATATTCATCTCTTACAACCGTGCCTCATCTCCTTTCCATCTTCTCCAATTCCCCCCCCCCCCTTTTTTTTTTTCAGGAAGCGGATGAGAGAGGAGGGAGGTGTTCCCGTCGGGATTCTCCCGATTCTCGCTAAGCGCGCAGTTCCCCTATGGAAAGACAGCGCGCCTTCCCGTTGGCGAGGGGGAGACAACCCGAGCAACCATCCTTCCGGGATTGTACGAGGAGCCGTTGGTCTCCCGAACGAGACGACGGCGTTATTCGTGGATCATAAGGGAAATGCGTTTTCGCAGCCGGAACTTGGGCGAGTCGTCGAGGATGCGGGGATAGCTGCAGCCTAGTTACGCCCAGATAGAATAGGTCTTCCCCGTCGGCGAACTCCACAAGGAACCCGTCTGCCGTGCAGAGAAGTTTGCTGCACAAAGCGTGCTGACTCGAGGCTTTGTAGAGGAGTTCGTGTCTTTGTCTACGGCTTCTGTGGTACGCACGTCGACGATAGTGACTCATCTTCCCATGCAGATAAGCAAGCGTGCGCGAATTTTTCATTTGTTTCGGAGAACTTGTTGCAACGTATGTGAAGTAGAAAATGAAAAAAACAAGAAAAGAGGTGGCGTAATATAAGCATACGCAGCCCGGTGAAATGCGCTACGCAAGTAAGTTTGAACGAGAGCATTTTACCGTCTGTTACTCAATAGGTGAAGCAATCTAGAACATTGGGCTGTCGTTTGGCCTACCTCAGCATTTTTTCGTCTTATATGAAATAGACAAACACAAGGTTACAACATGTCGTTGACAGCGATGTAATGCAATCAAATAAAACGATGTCCTCATTCCTTTTAATGACGACTGTCGTTCTCAAGGAAAGAGAAGCTCGCCTCATTGCGTAAAAGAAAGGTACGAAGCCTTATCCGGTAGATGATTTATTAACTATTTAAACGCCAACTTCTCTGCGTCTCGTCATGAAAGCTCAAGTTTCAGCTTTACACGATTTATGTCTACAAACTCGATTACGCCCTTAAATCATGGGAGCAGATTCCGTTGTCGTGGAGACACTGGTACCTAAGAAATTCATTCATCTCGGGGCTTCCTCGCGTTGTTCTGTCGCGAAACCCAAGATAAACAACTGTTGACGTCTCTCGAGTAAAGCACGAAATTTTTCCATAGGTTTACAGCCGCTGCGGTGCTTCGTGCTTGTTCGTTTGAACGCTAGAATACCAGGGTCTCTCGTTTCGGAGAAGCCCCCGTTCCATTCTCATTATTTTTTGTTTATTTAGTCTCGAAACGGTAATAAATCCACGCCATATGCGAAGAGGCCTCGTGACAGAGCTGTACAAACGGATGACAGCAACAGGAGCTGGAGGGACTATAAATAATACTATGGAAGCATACACAAACCTTCAATGAACCAACATTAACGCGCGTCGTTTCATACGAACGTTCATCGCGAGGGGTGGGAGGTGAAAGCGCTCCGGATGCAGGAATCCGGCATTCCTCTGCGCTGGCATGCGCAGGAGTGAGTCATGCCCAGGCGAGCATATTGCAGTCCTGCGTCGGCAGTACTGTGCAGCGTTGTCGATGCTGACCGAGTCAGCAACCTCCGATACTTAACGACCGGTTGCACAAGTCGAATTGAGTCCTTACTGAGCGTTTATCCTACTGCTTACAAGTCGGTGCCGAAAAGGCTGGGAGCGAAACGCGCCTAAATGTTTGGCATTCTTAAACTAGTTAGGCAACGCAAAATCAGAGAAACAAGGGACTGGCGCATAAAAAAGGCAATTAACGCGCCAGTTTTAAGCTTTAGAAAGGAGTCGAGGATCCGGGTGTCGGAAAGAAGACAATCACAGGAAAAATATCACGCAGCTCATCTTCCATGATCTGGTCAAGTAGGCACAAGTCACTCTTTGTTGACGGCCTGTTTTTCGGAACCAATCAATCAATCAAGTCTTTATTTCAGTTTGTACATACAAACTAGGGATGGCGAGAAAAAAGCAGCGAATTCTACGCTGCTTGACGAGCCTGGCCATCCCTACATGTCAGCAGTAGGCACAAGCAGAAACAACCACTGTACAGAGAGTTCGTGTAAGTATCCGTGAATTAAAAAAAAATACAATATACAACAATAAATTCGGCAAACAAAATTTACAAAAGACCCTATGTATCATAATTGTCAACAGTACTGCGAGTGTAAAACAATAACACAGATTTATACAGTATATGAAGACATGAAAACACTTGGTATTACGGTAGCACAGATTGCTGAATAATGCTCTTACGAATGGCAGAAAAAGACATGGTATTTAGGCAGTCATATGATGAGGTATTCAAGAACTTTGGCGCAATATAACTCAACATTGAAAAACCATAGTTTGTTCTACACTTTGGTAATACATAACTACTTTGTACTCTGGTGTCGTATGATGAGTGGCGAAGCGTAAGTGGAATAAGTTTAGATAAAAAGGAATCATTTTTTCTTATCATTGTTTTATAAAAACATGCAAATCTGTAGTCGAATAGTCTATTTACGGGTACAATATTATATTGTAGGAAGACGTGCTTAGTGGGCGAATCATAGGACCCATTTACAATTGCGCGGAGCATTTTCTTTTGCAGGGTTTGTAGTTTTAGCATGTTTGACAACGTTGTATTGCCCCAGACTAGCAGGCAATAGCTGATGTGGGAATAAAAAAATGCATAGTACAAAGTAAGCTTAGTTTTGGTTGGAAAAATATATCTGTTACGCGAAGTGATTCCTATGATTCTAGAGAGCGTTGAAGAAATATTATTAACATGTGCATCCCATGACATTGTACTGCTAAACGTTATTCCTAACGATTTAAAGGTGTCCACGTACTCAATCACAGTATCGCCTAGGTATAAGGAGGGCCGTAGAAGTACTTGTTTTCTTTACGTAAGTACGGAGGCCCGTACGAGCCTCCGTACTTTCGGAACAGCCCCGTTTCGGAAATATCAGCAGTACGCGGCTGAGCTTTCATTCATTTCGCTCGCGATAGTAGCGGGATACTTCACTACATAGGAGTTGTTTAATGGGCTGCTCAAACCCCATGACTGACGGCACGTTTTCAGTGACGCCGTTGCTTGATCCGCATGCTTGACTGTGACCTCTCAAGTGCTCATGCCTTTCTTTACTGAAACTGCAGTGTATGTGTTCGCAAAAATTATCTTTCTTTTCAGATTCTGCATGGCCCTGGCGACTGCCAATCATGACTGGTGTGATAGCGACATGACTGCCAGGTGACTTAGGATCCCAGGCGGCGTTTACGAAGAAGCTTTGTGAACACTGCAGAACTAGCATCCACGAATCAGTGGCCGAATTCACGAAAATTCCCTTTTTTCAGTGTTCCTGTTTCCTTTTTTGTCATTGGCAAGCAGCCTCTGCTAGTGATGTGTCCGCCATCAGGATTTGTTGAAATATTCTATCACGAACAATTGCTGCGTAAGATGCTTTTGTGGATACTGGCACAGTCCTTGAGCTGCAGAGTGATCCGCAAGAACATTTAACCGACGATCCTGGCCGCAAACGTATCATGCGGCTGTTCGCCAATTACAGAGATGCCCAACAACAACAACAACAACAACAACAACAACAACAACAACAACAACAACAACAACAACAACAACAACAACAACAACAACAACAACAACAACAACAACAACAACAACGTGAAATAACCAGAGAAAAAAAAACAATGGTGATATTGCAAGAAGCCATTGTGTCAGTAAGACCGTCTTGTTGTCATCGGATGCCATTAACTGTCATAGTGCACCCAACAAAACAGTTACTAGATAGCTTCTCTTACGAACAACTGCAACCTAAGAACATTCTTACGAATCCGCACCCAGATGCACGAATGTCAGCCATAACCTTCCATTCAGTATCACTGCACGGTGTTAGCGCAATGATGTTTAACTGTGCTTTTAGTCTGTTTGCACAACTTTGCTGGAGAATGCCTCACATCTCTTAGCCTCTTTATATATAATCATATTTCGTTCTTGTGTGTATAGCGGACGCAGCGGTAAGCTCGTTTCACCGAATAGAATGAACGAAAATTTCGCCAGGCCGACATAGGGCTGCAGTGACTATATATGAAGGGCATATACAAGGAAGAGTGCCGCAGCCAAAGCCGTGCGGTATAAGAGAAATAAAGAAAAACATGGTTGCATTATAGGTCTCAAAATACTAGGCTTGGCGCTGTTCTAATCCGGCAGCGAAAAACGGCAAGAGCAAAAAAAAAAAAAAAAAAAGAAAGAAAAAGAGGCATTACTACTTCACGAATTGCACGAACGAGGAGCACCTGCGAAGAGGAGATTACGCGGCAAAATTACCTTTTCCTTTATATTGCTGCAGATGTCAGCCTTTCCGGTTTTTAAAAATAAAAGTGATAACAAGTAGGCGAACAGCTCTTCCGAAAACTCAAATTCACATATTCACGTTAGTCGCGCACACAAGCCAACGTAGAGTACTTTCCACGCGTAACTAATGGTTGGAGAGCACAAAACAGAGATGAGGGGGTGAAAAGTAATAGGACATAAAGAGGGCATCCGCACTAAGTGCGAGGTTTCATCGCTTTGAGTGCCCCCTTTTGTGTATCATTTGAAGCGGTGAAGTTTCTGTATCGATTCTTCTTTTTCGTCTGTCGAGGCCGTTCTGCTGGCTGTTTGAGGACGCCTCGTTTCTTTAAACTTGGGTCTGCCACCTGCTTCTTTCGTGGTGAAGATTGCTGTCCCCGTTTCTCAGGTGAGTGTCAGTTCCATTGCGGCTACGCATTTTTGATCTGACAAAAATGGCGCAATCGTCACACACACACACACACACACACACACACACACACACACACACACACACACACACACACACACACACACACACACACACACACACACACACACACACACACACACACACATGTGATAGCGTCGCCGCATATCGTGCTAAACAGAAATAAGGGAAATAAATAGAGCACAGCAGTAGGCAAGAAAAGAAAGAAATGGCTGCGTACCAGTGGCAAAGGAACAGTCCTGTGCGCTGTTTGGAAGAGGATGATGTTTGACACGAAGCCCCGAATCAGTTTTTGATGTATCTGTCGCCAAATTAACAAAACATCTCTTTCCTAACTGCTTCGTACTATTGGCTGGCCGGATTCTGTAACACTATACCTCGTATTTAGATTGTCTGAAATGTTCTTTTAGGAACATTTTTAGCGCAAGAAAATATCGAGAATACGGGTCCTCCATCTCATACCAATCATTTTGTTCACTTATCTGCGACCATAAAAGCGGTAGCGATCAATAAAATATCTCTACGTTAGAAAGCGCTTGTCTTTTCGTCATTTTGTTCACTCCATTCTTTTCTTCAAGCTTTGATAGACTCCGGCTGGTCGGTGCATTAACGCAACGCTCGCCGACGGACGATGCTGGAAAAATGGTTGCCTGAGAATTGAATTACGAGGGGCACGCAATACTGGACAGACTCGCTTTCCCGCACAGCGTCCCTCGGACTTCTCTAAGCTCGAACTTTTTTTAGCGCCGAAGCGTGGGGAAAAGTGAAGGTGGGGTGTCAGAGGGAAGTTTCCTCTCGTTTGGGGAATACGGGACACGAAGAAGCGCTTTTGTCGCGTTTGAAGGGTCGCCGGAGCAAGCGCCTGTGGGACAGGGAATTGTGGTGAAAGGAGGAAGGGGGTCAGGATGTTGGGGAGTCGGGGTTGAGTCACGAGTCTCTCGGGGTTGCTTTTCCCATTTAGGGAAAATGGACGGGTAGGGCGCCGCCCCCGTGTTGACCGTCAATGCAGGCAGTGACTACGCGTCTTTTTTTTTTTTGTCTTTTTCATTCCGGGCAAGTTTTATTCCCCTCAACTTGTCAGCTGAGAGCTCGTGCCGCCGTCTCATAGGTGCATTTGACTGTGTGATTTGCCCCCACTCTGGCGAAATTATTACAACCGCCAAGCCACGTGGAAGCAAACAACTCGAGGGTGCCTTTTGTGCAAAGTTTTTCACAGATCACAAGATATGTATTTTCCTCAATATACGCCCGCAGCTTGGCGTAGTTGACATGGTTTTGTAGACACTTGCGTTGCCACGGGTGACAATGACGGATTTTGTGACGTTCCTTCGGCTCAAGAAGGACGACGCTTTCGCGTCCCCTTCGCGAAAAAAGGGAGCGAAAGAAGCAAGACCAGGATGTGAATGATTAGTTTAACAAGTATTTCAAGGTTCCATAGAGAATGTAGAGCGGGCAAGGAGAGAGAGAGAGAAGTTACTAAATGCATTCATTCGAGGGGAGAAAAAATAATATCAGAAGGATCGACGAAGACTAAGAAAATATGCTCTGATTAAGACATCTTTCACATTCATTGGGGACGTTTTTCTGAAATGATAATTAAACTCACAGTTATGTTCATGAAAACGATAATGGGTTACAGAACTTCGCCGGGCGAAGTGTTGCGATTTCCGCAGGGTTGCGTAGTGCCGCGGTGGTATTTTTCTCAACGAGACCTGTACACGACAGGACGTGGGCAGCATAAATGAATAAAGCCAAACGTTTCAACAAGATTAAAAATTTAATTGTCTCATTTTGTTTACCGCCATAAAAGTTAGGGCAAAGAAGCTCTGAACACGTCGCACGCTTACGACATTCGCCTCTGCATTCCGCACGCCGCAAGAATTGAGTTAAGGGTGCAATGCAGTAGCTTGAAAAATTGGGGCTGCATTCGCAAAAGCGTCTCCTGTTTTTAGTTTCTAACAGAATGTTTGGGCCAATCCTGGCACCAGACGTATCATTAAAGCCAGCCAGCCGAACGCAAGAAACGCTTACAAAGAAGAAGCTTTGTGAATTTGCCAGCCAAGGTGGGGAACCCGTAGTAACGTCAAATAACTTATCCTGAACGATCCGATTTCGCATTCACCCAAACGCAACATAAATATTAAACGAAGGTTACATGAGAGCACTCCCCGTCTCAGTGTTGTCGAGCACCGTGTCAGGCGTAGCCAATCTCTAAGAGTGCACGAGCGGCTTGTTTCGCACCCGGTTGAATAAGTTTGGATGGAAAGTTTCTTGATTTATTTAGGGAGACCTTCCCGAACTTACTTTGTGTTTCGTAGTGCCGTGTGAAGAACGGGATCTTCCCTGCTTAAGGCTGGCAATAAAAGAAAACGAAGAAAAGAAAAAAAAGATTACTTCATTACTTTCTGCGGGAACTTGTTTCGATGAAAAGTCTCCGTGCTTGATACTTCTTTCACGGATGCCTCTCTGCCCTTCGCATCGACTTCGCACGTTCATATTTCTCCCGAGGCAAGGGCCCCCCATTGAAGCCGCATTTGGCTCACAAGTCACGATCTCTCGCAGGCAAAAATGTGAACACATAGAAGAGAAAACGATCCACGACTGCCTGTCGAAAGCGAACATGCGCCACGTAGATGTGTGGAGAGAACCATTTTTATTTTTGTTCTTTCGTTTTTGCGAGACACAGAGAAACGTAATGTTAAAGTTGTGTTTATTTTCATGACAGTGCCATCTAGTACTTGAAGTATTACGTTAGGTTTTCGCCGTTTATACGATCCTTTAAGCTGTGTATAGCTGGGAGCCGTATGTGCTCATACGCTGGCAGTCTGAATTTTATCATGTATCCTCCAGCCATATCGTCACATTCACAATTCTTAGCCAAGTACTAGTGCCCAGCGTATGCATGACATATCAACTTAGTTTGCTAGGGACTCAAACGCGAAATGGCTATATGATTTTATAGTTAAATGCTCTACGCTGAAACTGTGATGTCGGAAAATAAACCGCTTATTTGACTGACCGACTGAAATTAAGGGTAGTGAATGCGAAAAGTTATTATGGATATGTAAACACCTTCATAACATTTGGAAATAATGGGACCGCTTTGCCTTAAACGAGCACGATATAAAAAGAAATACCAAGCGCGGCTCATTCGCCTGCAGAGTTTGAACAAAAAAAAAAAAAAGAAAGCTTGTCGGCTATTTAGCCATATGAAAAAGGTTACAAGGACGACTAGAACTATGGTGTTCGACAGCCCCTCTTTAGTTTCTTCAGAACAGCAATGGTCATGCCTTGGTGCGTCGGCCACACGAAGCGCAAATTCAAAGGTGGTGAAAGCCACACGTAGTCACAGGCGATAGATTAGCGTTTCATCCTCATGGGAATGCGCCTTCAGCGGTAATAGAAGGTTAATGTTACGTAAGCGGTAGTTATTGACACTCAGGGAAGCTTGAGTAGTTCTCCAGACAAGCAAATAAGCTTATTTTTCAGTAAAGATCCTACCCAGTGGAATTGAAGTTATCATGTTGCTTTCGTAGGCAAACTACGCATTCTTGTCAGTGATGTCTTTTTAAACAGTGACCTGGCATTAAAAAGGCACATATATGCCCCCTTACCCCCCTCCCCACCGGCATTTCGCTCTCCCCCGAAAATTGATCGTTTTTTTTTTCTCTCGCTTAAAAAAAATATCTGTTCGCATGCACTGTGACGTAAAGTAGACATGACGCTATGACGAGTATAGTTTTTTATTACAGAAGTACGGTTTATTCTATTATTATTATTATTATTATTATTATTATTATTATTATTATTATTATTATTATTATTATTATTATTATTATTATTATTATTATTATTATGCTGGCCGTTCAGTGGCATATCTATAGTATACGCCGCGCCAAGAAGGACCGCGAGTTTCGCTACACTAGATAACGCTATTTGTCAAATTAGAATTGTGATTTGTTTTGCTGGAATGACAGGACTGGGAGTTGAGTTAGGAGTTAGGACAGATAATATCGAACATTTCAAAAGTGAGAGGGAAGTGGGCAGCTTAATTTCATATAGCGCAGCCGGCGTTACGCTGATTATGCGAGAATAAACATATCATAATCACATCTGTGTGTCTGTGCGCACAGCAGAGACACGGCACATAGAGCATGGGCATTGCACATATAATGAGCAGCTTGTAAACAATCTGCTTGTAGCGAGGCTGCCGCGACGCCGCTCGACAGGTTCCTAATAACGCTCACCGATATTTTCTAAGATAAAGAAGGGTTATCAGGAAAGAAGATGCCTCATGCTTCTTCTATAGGAATCGATCATAACACATAAATTATACGGATCTCCATAGGAGTAGATGCGGCTTTATTGCGCGTCGAGAAGTCTGTAAAGTCGCAGTGCTTAAAGGGACACTAGAGCGAAAAACAATTTTTCTCCTATCAGTCCCGTGTACTGTGCGTTGTCAGTGCACGTTAAAGAACCCCGGGTGGTCTAAATTTCCGGAGCCCTCCACTATCCTCTATCTCTTTCACTCCCTTTCCCCCACCCCCACGGACGCTTAGCCGTGCTCCCTACATGGGCTGCAGAAATTAGCGTCCTTTCCTAACTGAACGACAATCATCATCGTCATCAATCTCCTATCAGTACAGTTTAGCTTTTCACAATACCGAAAGCACCAGCCTTACGAGGAGTGGATCCTCGGTAAGCTAGGAAACGCGCCAAAAAGAAAATGCGGGTGGAGACGCCGCTTTGAACTTCCAGCACTAAAACGCGTGACATCACAGATATTTGGCGGCGTCTGCTAAGGCTTACGTAACTATTTATCGCTAAGAAAGAGCTCCACTGTGTTCCAAGGAAGCCAGAGACTTAACACAGGGAGCTTCTAAACATTTGATTGAGCGAATTAAGCGAGAATACGAAACAAAAAAATCTGCCCACTAACGTCATTTGGTTCCGAAGTCCCGGCGCGAATTCTAAAACACTTTGACATAAATTTTGCCTTGATATTAAACATAAGATATTGAAATTAAAGACATTCGAGTTCTCGAATTATAAGCTACCATTCTAATCCACCTCACTTATGACATCACTTTAGTGTGCCTTTAAATAGAATTTATTTATTTAGTTATATATATATTTATTTATTTAGCAAGAGTGTCGGCAGTTGGGCCAGTCGGTGCATAATTCTTGAAGAAAAACCAGCTGTGCGCCTTCTTCTCCTGTGTCCGTGTGCTTATAGCTGGTTTTTCTTCAAAATTCATTCATTCTAACACATTGCAAGACCAAGCTCATCTGCGCGGTGCACTTCTCAACCTTATGTTGTCCCCCTCCCAGGTCGCTCCTGCCAGCTCCCTCACAACAGACGTGAGAACTGCTCAGAGCCGCCGAGCAGCGTTCCCATCAAGCCCTCGTCGCCTGGGCAGAAAGTGTCGCTCCTCGTGAGGGGCCGTCCAAATGCTCGTGCCTGCTAACCTGAGCAGAGTTTTAATAAAGTTGTTGCCACCTCAACTTTATTGTGCAGAGCCCTCGCATGCCGAAACATTCTCAGCGCATAGCCTACCACAGTGTATAAGCCAATGAGAGAGTTGCTTCCTTTCCGTGTGACACATTGCGGATTCTCAGATAAAAAACACGTGCAGTGGCTAAAACACCTATGAAATACATTGGTAAAAAGCTAATCGAATAATAAATGGCCGCACAATATTAACGAAGTAGTCCAACGTTGCTATAGCATTTTTGATCGGTTTGCAGAATCATATCTGAAAAAAGTCTCTCGACTTAACTGGCTCCAGTAAGCCAGTCGGCGATCAGACGATAGCGCTGCTAGTAGTGCGAATTTTTTAAACCCTGTTTTCTTTTCTTGGAACAGCTACACGAGCTAACCCATAGTAGAGTGTGATTGCCGTTAATCGTTCACCTTTTTTCCAAGAAATCATGTACACAGCGCTCAAGTCTTTTCATATGTCATTGTTCTATTGTCATTGTATCATTGTTACTCAATCTTAGTAACGTCACATCTTTGAATCAACTTTTACTTTTTCTAAACACAGTTTTTACATATTATTTCCACGATGGAAATGACACCAGTCAATTCCTGATTTTTATTTCGGCGTGAAGCACCGTTGTGAAAGGAAAAAGAAAAAAAAGTAGCCTCGGCAACGTTTCGATCACGAAGGTGCAAGGAAATCTCCTTAGTTAACGAGAAATTCGCCCCTGTCCATCGTTCGTGCCTGTCGTCCCAATTCGTCCCTGTCCAACACTATATCGAAAAAAAAAAAAGTGTTGGTTCGGGGCGCTCGCTCTACCATTTGAGCTAACCAGGTGGCTAACAATGGGCTCAGCTAGGGAAACTGTTCGACAACTCGAAGCACGCGGACATGAATGTGACGAACGAGTTTCCGCAGAACTCTGTCGCCGAACCGCTATCGCATTGAAAAAAAAAAAGACAAAGAAAGAGGTAACAATCTGTGAACGAGGGCATCGTTAAATGCATGCAGGAACGCGCTTAGATAGCGTTACACTTTGCGACGTCGCCCTCTTTGTAAAGAGAATCACTGTGGCGTGCCCTCTTGCGACCATTACATGGCGTTGGGAACAAAGGGCAGACTCCGGAACGGCGTCCTTACCATTACACGTCTTGCATAGTCAGCGAACCGAACTCTTGTTCAAGGGAAACGTATAAGAAAAACACAACGCAGATAGCGTGCTTTTCGTAAAAGAAGAGAAGGAAACCGGCGTACCGTAACAAGGAAAATGAATATCCCGTCCAACAACACGAGCAATCAAGGCTAACAAAAAGATAACGCTATCGAATGCAAATGCGCACCGTCGGGAATAAAAGATAAGGGGGATCCATTATTATAACAAAAGAAGGAGCGAGCCTTTAGCCGCTATTAAACAAAAGAGTGCTTCGTGCAGACCGAGAAGAAAATGCATGCTTCTTTATAGTTATTTTTCGTGAGAAGGGTAACAAAGGGAGCGCCAATTCAGCGCGGAAGCTGACGGCAGGAGCTTCGCTTTGCAGCAGCCGCGCTTTGTTACTGTTGCTTGCGTCGGCCACTATAACTCCTGGAATAAACGCTGGTATAGATCCAGTGTGTGAATCGAATAGTTCTGGATGTATTTCTCTGAAGGCGAAATGTTGAGGCCCGTGTACTGTGCGATGTCAGTGCACGTTAAAGAACCCCAGGTGGTCGAAATTTCCGGAGCCCTCCACTACGGCGTCTCTCATAATCAGAACTGGTTTTGGGACGTAAAACCCCACAAAACAACAAAACAACAAACAACTCTCCGTGATGAAAATACAAGCAGTTATCATTTCGTTGTTTGCCAGGGCTTATGTCAGGCCATTGTGTCATTTCGGCAAGGTGATTTATTTATGCGGCTGAACCTAGACGTCTCGTTAAACGAGGCATCATCATCATCATCATCATCATCATCGCCATCATCCTCTTCCTCCTCCTATCTTATCTCCTCTGCAGGACGAAGACATCTCCCAGTGATCTCCGTCCTTTCCTGTCCTGCGCAAGCCGATTCCATTCGACGCCTGCAAATTTCTTAATTTCCTCACCCGATCCTACACTCTGTCGTCCACGACTGCTGTTTCCCTCTCTTGGTATCCATTCCTTCGTTTTAACTCTCCATTGGTTATCTAGCCTTATCACCACGTGGCACGCCCACGTCCATTTCTTTCTTCTTAAAGTTGCTGTTGTTTTGTGGGGTTTAACGTCCCAAAACCAACTCTGATTATGAGAGACGCCGTAGTGGAGGTCTCCGGAAATTTCGACCACATGGGGTTCTTTAACGTGCACTGACATCGCACAGCACACGGGCCTCAACATTTCGCCTCCATCGAAATGCAGCCGCCGCGGCCGGGATTCGATCCCGCGACCTTCGGATCTGTAGCCGAGTGCCATAACCACTAGACCACCGCGGCGGGGCCTTCTTAACGTCGATTATTATGTCGGCCAGCCCTGTCTGGTCCCCTGACCTACTCAGCTGTCTTCTTATAGCTATAAATGCAACGCCTGTCATTTTTTTTTGTTCAGTTGCCTTCTGTGTGGTTCCTAACTTCCTCTTGAGGTTATTTGTAATTCTCCATGTTTCTGGCCAGTATGAATACTTGCTTTTACTTTCCTATCACATTTTTTCTCGATCTTCGATATTCCAGAAAAAAGAAAATCAGGGAGCGTGAGTGGCTGTCCTTGATAGTTTCCAGTGGTAGCCGTTCTACAGCAGTTGCAGTTTCGTATACCAGTTTGCACATGTGTCATGGAGTCACTGCGAGGGAGGTGGACCCGCGCGAAGAGGTCATCGCGATGTTCTCTCGGCTGCTCCGACTCAATGCGTAGCTCGATATGGGGCTCATCTCGAGGTCTGACGTAGCAGCGTAGTCGACGATCAAACCAGTCAGGGCGAGGGCCAACAGTAGAGAAGTCTCGCTACTTCCTCTTGTATCGTGACGACGATTACACCCAGTTCGCAGTGGTGGTCCAGCGATAACGGTGCTTCACTGCTGGCCCGAAAGACACAGGTTCGATTCCGGCCGTGACGGTCGCTTTAGATGGTGGCGAAAATGGCATACGCCTGTGTACCGTGCGTCTTCAGTGTATGTTAAAGAACCCTAGGAGGGCATAATTTCCGCGACCCTTCACTACGGCGTGTATCATAATCAGATCGTTGTTTTGGCATGGAAAACGCAGTAAGTTATGAAATAATTAGACCCGTACGCCTTTACGAAAGCGAAATCTAGAATAGCGCAATGAAATCTGTATTGATAATTCGATTAAGGTGCCTAAAAAATTCGGTCTTGTTAATTAGAGCGCAAGCGACGTCAAAGGGAGGGAAAGAAAAAAAAAGGTGCACAAAAAAAAGTTGGAAGAAGCTTAAGGTTCGCCTTTAACAGCGCAATGCTACACCGCCATTGAGCAGGGGCGTGGCCTGCGATGTTTTACTGTTAAAGCACCCCAAAATATTTTGAAGAGCTGCACAACCGCCGGATTTGCAATGGCGGACAAGTGCCTGCAGACGAGCATTCCGTGTTACGACACAACCATGCAGTGGCGCTGTATGCATGAACGAAGCGGATAAGCGACCTGCTGTGGGATTAGTCGCGCCTCAGGTTAGGTCGCGTTTGTCAGTGGTATTTGAGCTGTCGCTAAAATACAGCTTCAAATGCGGGTGTAGGTGCAGAGAGCCAGTGTGTCCGCTGGAAACCATTGAGTTTATGGTTAACTGTAAGCCATTAGGGAGCTACAATTAGTCTTTGTTCACTGGGATCCCGCGCGTGTCGCTCACCCGAGGACTGGCCGCAGAAGCGGCTTGGGAAGCGGCTTCGAAACCGGCTTTCCCTTCTCGCTCGGTGACTGGCGCCAACTGCTGCTGTCGCGTATTTTTTGGGATCTGTGAGGATTATCCGTAAGCTGACGTTTGAACCCGTTTCGTAAGGATCGCAGATTCAGTGCTATAAAAAACGAAAAAGGAAAAGAGAAACCTCTCGTGTTATCAAACGATTTCCCTTCTTTCGTTAGACACTAAATTAGTTTGACTGATCCAGATTAAGCGATTCCCGGCCGCATTCTCTCCTTAATACCGCTCATTCTTTTACGGATCGAAGCTTTAAAAAAAGGAAAACTCGTGTTTTTTTGCTTTCTAATTGCGACGTTCTTCTCGTAAGTTTAAATGGGCCAGTGTACTTTGAGTAATGAGTCAGGAGTATACGCCGAAACAACAACAACAACAACAACAACAACAACAACAACAACAACAACAACAAACAAACAACGCTTCAGCCTTTAGCAGCTTAGTATAAGAATGACGTGCGTCACCAGCGGCGTTGCAGAAGAAACTTACTAACCTGTGTATGTTCGGAGCACTTACTAGGCTCAATTGATTTCGCGGGCTTACTAGAGTTTGTTCTACATACTATCCGCACGAGCCCTTCCAATATGCTTGAAAGGGTGTGACTTGTGAGTCATTCATGCTCGTATTTCGTGTAATTCTTCAGAACAGACCAGCGGGCCAATTCCACGGCATACTCTGAGCTTTAGAGCAATGAAATGACGAACACAGAAATCCGGGACACAGAGCGCCGTGTCCTCGTATCTGCCGTAGAGGTGCGCATTTTTTCCGTGCTAAACCTAACGATAAAATTCCACTTTTACGTGCTGCTTTGCTGACTCGGTAACTGAGCTGGTGCACACTCTTAACGGCGAAACTGTTAAGCACGGCATGAAAACGTCCTTTCCCCGCAGAAAACCCAGCTCCGTCCCGCCGTTGTCTAGCAACCGCCGACGGCAGAGCTGGCGCACCACTTCCTCCTTCGCTCTTCTCCTAATGTCGTGACGTCACTGGCGACTGCGCATGCGCTCCTCCTCCTCCGTTCCATCGAAGAGCCCGTGCACGGGCTGTGGCGCGCGTGCTGCGCCTGTGACCATGTCTGGTTCTACGCGAACCTCTCTAAGCTGGGCCCAGTGCGAAACCTTGAGAAGCGTTCGGTGGGCCCCGGAGTGCACCGCGAGACGTTTCCCGAAGCCTCAGACCACGACGAAATACGGGTGTGCCGAACGTGTCAGGAACCCTAGCTGAGAGGCAAGGTGACACCGTTCGCCATAATGAACTGTTTCGCTTACCATAACCGCGCGACACTTAGCCAGAACCTAGAAAAAGCCAGAACCAGCTAGGTGCCAACCAGCTTCGCTGTGCCTAGCCTTGAGCCATTAGTTCAAGCTACGTCCTTTTTTTCCCCTAAAAAAACACACCTGCTTCCCATGTCAAGGCAAGCCGAGATTATTCACTGCGCGGCTCCTTTATGGGCCGTACGTTTCTCTGACGGTGTGTACAAGAAGGCAATTCGTGCACAGCGGAAGCGCCACACCAACGCCGCTGTTTCGCGTAAACACAAACACGTCATAGATAAATGAAAGCACTTGTCCCTGCCGGCGTAGCGTTTATGACAATGGGAAGTGTTAGTATACGTTCGCTCTTCCTTTCTAGCTCAGCATTTGCCTCAGCTATTGTTCTCTCTTGATGACCGTAGGAAGGAGCTCGGTTGGGGAACGGACGAAGTGTTTTCTAAGCCATCGTCGGAAATTCTTGTCTTGTAGCGATATCGCATGCGCGGACGCCAACGGGAGCTGCATAAGGTTTATGCGGCGGGTTATTTTTCGATGTGCCGCTGTCGTATAGACCACGAAATGACAAAGAAAAAGAAGAAAGAAAGAAATAATGTCATGGCGTCTCGCTATTCTGTAGCCGAGGACGCCGTTTCTAGGGTTCGATAACACCTGACAACGAGGCGGGCTCTGACGCCGACACGTGCCGATTTTATTGTGGCATTCGGTCAGAATTAACTGATTGATTGATTCATTTAAGAAACGCAATCTACAATGAACATTTCGAGGTGAAGAGGCGGCTTAAAACGCATTCAGTCAATAATAATAATAATAATAATAATAATAATAATAATAATAATAATAATAATAATAATAATAATAATAATAATAATAGTCACGTTATCACTTTTTCGTCACTAAACAGCCGACAGCTCGGAAGGTAACCGGAGGCAGAAAAAATAGGTAAAAATTCTCATTTTATCCAGCAACATAATAGTTCCACCAAATGATCGTTCACTGCGCAGTTACTTCGCTGCACTCGCATTTAAGAACCTTTCGTTTGTAGTAGACGTGCGGGACACTGGTAACCAACGAGCGCAAAGCAAACCTTTCGAGACCTCCTCAATGACTGCATCCTGATTCCCAACATTCCCAACGCGATTATTGCATTCACGGCCCCTGCAGAGCCACTTAGCAGGGGGATCATCACGGCGAAAGTGCTCGACACTGCGTTCTGTGAGCGATCAACGATTTGAGAGAAACTTCATAGTTTGCTGGATAGCCGATTATGGAGCTTCATTTGGCGACACGGACATCGGGAGCGACGCGGGCGTGAAAACGACGATAATCACATCTCGACTACTGAGCGCGCTTTCTGTGTCCCTAACGCGTTCTCCGGCGGAACCTGATTGCCTCCACAGAGCTATCACCGAAATGGTTTTCTAGGTGCTTTAGTTATATGGGGGTGATTATGGCCAAACACGAAATGTACTTGCCCCAAGGCAATGCCTCGGTGACCTACTTGGTCGGCCCCTACGCTGCCTGCGATAAGTGGCTCTCAAAAATATCACCTGTGATTGTTTATTTCGTGAAAAGGGCACTTGAGGTAGTGTATTCATTTTTGGCTTATGATGAAGTTACTTACTTTACAGTGAACAGCTCAAACAGTGTGCTACTGCGCATAAAAGGCTTTAGACACAGCATTAAGTGTCTTCAGCTCGTTGTAGACAGTGTTTTGATGAGGTTAAACACGCGGATTATTTGGAATATTGGTTAACTGTTTAGAACTTGAAGCAATTTACTTCAGATCAGTGCAGGTTTCACCTATTCATCGTATTACCTGAGCGTCTTTCATAACAACAACGCGCGCGTGATAGCACACGGCCGACAGCTCAGATTCCCGCACTTATGTTTTTGTGTTTATGAAATTCACCGCCTCTATCAAACAGGTTGCAGCCAATTTATACCATAATCCACAGTTTTACAAATTAGCGAAGCTTTATTATTCTGCGTTTTTAGGGTCATCCGTTCTTTGTATACTTGTGGTCCGAGCATAGACCTTTCTCGCCGTAGGCTTATTTATACTAGCGTTAAACCATTATACTGTTATACTAGTGAAGTATCAGTAGCAGCGTGCGAATGCTCGGAAGAGCTAATATAAATAATATTTCAAGTCCCACAACATATACTCTGTCATAGTAATGTCATGTAAGAATATGACAAATCTATACATAGCATATACGGTACAACACGAGCTCGAAGGAATTGTGTAGTGTAATTGAAACCCTCACAGCCACCGTAGCGCTGAACGAAAGTTCTTTTTCTTTGTTCTTTTTTTGCTGGTTTGTTTTGTTTCTTTGTTGATTGTTTTTCTAAGAGAGAGATGTCACGTAAAATCTAATGACGTTTTGAAAAAAAAATTGCAGAACTGGATGGGTTCTAGGTTTTAGCCAACGAGTTGGTTTTATGATAGATTTCGGGACGACGACGCAACAATTACAACAACACAACAACAACAACAACAACAACAACAACAACACAACAACAACAACAACAACAACAACAACAAACAACACAACAACAACAACAACAACAACAACAAAAGCTGACAAGCTAATATTTAATTATTTTGACCGGGAACTTTATAACAATTCTAGCGGCGTTAAATACCGGCCGTTCTTCAGCTTCAAAGCGCACACCAGTTCGCAGTGGCAAAAAAAAAAAAATTGACCCAAGGACTACGCTCAATGGCACTATATACTTTTCCGGTGCCGATACACGCCGCCACCCTTTACCGCTCTATCATAGTTTATTTTATTTTATTTTTCACACGCAACGGCTCTAACTCGGGATACAGCCGTGCTTCTTGAGAGGTCACCGTTAGCGCGTTCTCGGAATAGATGTTCGTCGAAAAACTGCTGCGCAGGTGTCACCTGCGCTCGCGCCTCCCCTGCCTCCATCTCCTCGGTAAGCGGGCGCCGACGGTCGCTTGGCCGTCTGACGCTTGCGCGATCGCCGGCGCATCGGCCGGCGCGGTGGTCCGGCGTTCGCGTGTACATTGCCACTGAGCCATTGATCCGAGTGGGTGGGATTCTCTCTCCGACGTTGCGGCATACTTGACCTCGCGAGCGCGCGGCCGCGTGTCGTGACCCGTCGCGCCATCCGGCTGCCTCCTCTCGGCTGCGCAACTTCGCCTCCCCTCTGCGATGGCACGATGCCGGTTAGAGCGATGGCAGTGGTTTTCGTGGTCATGGTGCCACGGCGGCGATGAAGATAGGGACGAATATGGTGGTAACGATGAGGTACAGAAATTTACCTTTAGCATATAAAAGCGTGTGATGATGATGAGGACGAAGAAGAAGAAGAAGAATGAGAAGCAGAAGGCTGATAGTGAGTAGGAGGATGAGTAAAAAATGACGTCGCTGCCCTTGGAAATCACTTCTTCTTCTTCTTCTTCTTCTTCTTCTTCTTCTTCTTCTTCTTCTTCTTCTTCTTCTTCTTCTTCATGCCGTCACGGCATCACAACGACCGCGCCATATCACACTCGGTTCTTGCGTTTATATTGTTGCTATGAAAAGAGAGCGCCTGACACTAACAGAAGTGTTTTCAATCATAGCATTCGTAAGTCGCTAGTTGCATGGTTCTCCTCTTTGCGTGACATTTATGCTTCGGCACACGACGATTTTGCGTAGAGGGATACTCAAGGGAAACCTTATTTGAGGGAGAGAGAGTTTGGGATTTGAGGGAGAGAGGGAAGGTAAGAGTTATGCGGAAGGCAAGGAGGTTAACTAGCATAGAACTCCCAGTTCGCTACCCTGCATTGGGGGAAGAGTAAGGGGAGATAGTAACAAGGAAAACAAGAATGAAAGAGCGAGAGAGAAACGTAAACACACACACACACACACACACACACACACACACACACACACACACACACACACACACACACACACACACACACACACACACACACACACACACACACACACACACACACACACACACAGCAGAGTTACAGTCGTTCAGCGAGGCCTGCTTCTCGTACGAGCTTCAGCAGCGAATTCTTGCCTTTTCCGACTTCAAGGTCGATTGTTCCGCCATAGCAATACTATTTGTACGGACAGCGGATAGTCGTCGAGGCGCGCTAGTTCCCTTCCGGGGAACTGTCTCTGGGAACTGCAGCGTGGACAGTCACAGAGAATGTGTTGCAATGGATTCCTCGCTGCCGCAATGGTCGCAGGCAGCGCTGTCTGCCATTCCGACCCGGCATGCAAAGACACTGCAGAGCTAACTTGAAATCGGTAAATGTGCCCCATTTTAGAGTGGTGGTTCCCGCTGGATCTTGCGAAGTGCACTGCGGTGTGCTACAAGCTCCGCAGCGTTCGGTGTCGTTGAGTGAGACCTCGTAAACTGAATTTCTTCTCCTTTTGTGGGGATTATAACATACCCGGTAGATCCTCCAGTAGATGTCGAGCCATGAGTATAAAGCTGAAGTTTGTCCTTGTATTCATCGTGTAGGGTAAGCGTAAGCAGGGAGAGCTGCTTTATAGCTGGTGAGGCGGGTTCAGCCTTCGTCCGAATTCCTGGAACTGTTTGAAGTGGAATTGAAATATAAGGATGAGAGAACGTCCTACTTTGAATGGTCGAACGGACAAAAAAAGAAGAATGCTAAATACAAAGTACACCCTGAATAGAACATTTTTAAAGAATCATATTTGCTGTAAGTTGCGATATTAGGGGATGGTATACGAACTAAAGATACCAGAGCAGTGATAGATCATTGTCAAAACCTGGTATCTACGGATTAACTGTTATGTATGAAAAATAAAATGATTATTCTGCTATATAGCGTCAAAGTAGCTGAAAGCAGAGGCCATGCGTTTGATGTGTGCTCTCTGTAAATTTTATTTACGCAGAAACAAGTGATCTAAAATGAGCCGGAGCAGTAAAATTATTGGAATGTTCCTCTAGCTCCCTTAAAAATTTTTAACAAGCTGATAGCTGAACCGGTCCAAAAACACTCCTCCATTTGAGATACGTTATAAGGGAACCACCTGTGCTCCCCTTCACACAGTACTCGGGTGATAAGGCGCTTTTCGTTCTGTGCTCAAGTGGTCGACTCAGCGTCTGTCGCTACAAGACATCTTGCGACCTCTGGTACAAAAAGGAATGCGAGAGGCAGCCTGTTCGCTCGGAGGGCGAATCGTGTGCCGGAGAGGTACTGCCGAGGCGAAATTCAATTTTCTTCCAGCGAAGGTAATTGAGTGATCGATGATACAAAGGCCTTTTCCGCGGCCAATTAGGTGGTTCACCTCGGCACTCCTTCCTTGTTCGCGCTGCTTTGTTTGCTGCTGAGGCGATGGTAGCGCGGCCTCGCGGTCGAACCCACGCGGTGCACGCCAGAGATAGAGTGCTTTGTTCCATTAATCCGCTCCGCATTGCAGTTCCCGCGAAGCGGGAATTCGATAGGGGTAGTTTTATGTGAGATCGTCCTTGCTTTTCTGCCACATTTTCTGTTTCCGCTTGTGATATTCGTTTTTCACCCGAAGTGCTGGAATTGTCGCGGAACTCCACTTGGCATTTTTGTTATTTAGCGCACGTGTAGGTTTTTGCGGTCGTGGGAGGAGGATACCACACGATGACAGAGTCAACAGGAAAATACTGCAACGAAGACTTTTTTGGCGTCCCCCTTACGATACAAGTGTGTGATACACTTACCAGTATTCATGCTGAAAGTTTGGCGTAAGAATTCTTCTCCCTGTATAAGTATTTGCGGAGAGTTCAGAGAAACACCTGGCTAAAGCGGATCTGCAATGCCGAGATATTTCTTCCTTTCGGACTTCCATAAAAGGACCGCGACATTCCAACAGAATGTGGGAGTTATCAATTTACATCATTATTGCGATGATTACACTAGCTGCAGGTGTCCTTCGTTCCTTCAAAAGCGGCCCTCCTGGCCGCCCTTACCGTAACAGCCGGTTTCTGAATATATATGTGTATTGCAATATACTCGTGCTATTTGTCTATCGACTTCAATTTTTTAAAATTAAACTTATTATAATGTTATTTATTTCCATATTCCCAACTTGACCTTTGTTGAAACAGGTGTAGTTGCCTTTGGTAGAAAATTTCAATATATGTATAATATCTATAATGATGCAGTAAGAGATTAGCTAAAGCGCTGCTGGCAGGCTGAATTTATACGGCACCCTATAACTTTCCGCAAAGAGCCGAGCAATGCTATAGAAACGCGCACTATAAATGAGCAAATGCCGTTTACCGCTTGCGTGGAATTAAACGTTTCGAACCTCCGGTGAAAGAACAAAGGAACCTCGAAGAAAGCGTTTCTTTTCATCTTATCTTTGGCTTCTCAGTTTTCGCGGAAAGTTGAGCTGCAGAAAGATAATTACAGCGTGAAAGGCGAGTGATGAAGCCACGCGTACCGCGGTTCCCCGTCCCAGATTCCTTCGTTCAGAAGAGACAGCGAAGATAAGGGAGGTGTAGGGAGACAAGAAAAGCTCCCTTTTCTCATTAGTAGCGAGGCGCTGCAGAGCGCTGCGTTATCTGTCGTTTATGTTTGTTGAGCCCGCGCTCAGTCGATCCTTTAATTAGTCGTTTTAGGAGCGAGAGGAAAATAATGATAACGAAGAACACGTCGCCTTCTTTTCTTTCAGCGACGGCGGCAAGAAATAATTACTAGTGAATAAGGACGAGACAATGTGCCACGCTGTCGACTCCGAGATTATATGTTTCGTTCTCATTTGTGGACTTTTTACTAGACAGTTAAGGTAGAAAAATTGCTATCTGATGGGCGGTCTCAGTTTTTACAACGATAGGTTGGAGGCTCTGTTTTCACAGCGTCAAGCTCTGCTATCTATATGGAGGCGAGAGATTTTCAATATATGTGGGTGTGCGGAAGCTTTAGAGCATTTATTCTTGAACGCGTTTAGATTCAGACCACACAGGAGAGAGAGAGGGAGGGATGCTAGTAAGTGAACCAGGAGCCTAACTTCTCGAATTAAGGAGAAGTTTTGTATCTCGGGAAAGACGCGTCAGGGCCTGTCTTTCTACTGCTGCAGTATCGATTGATTTATTGATTGATTGATTTATAGGGTTTAACGTCCCAAAACCAGCTTTGATTATGAGAGACGACGTAGGGGAGGTCTCCGGAAATTGCGACCACCTGGGGTTCTTTAACGTGCGTTGACATCGCACAGCACACGGGCCTCAACATTTCGCCTCCATCGAAATGCAGCCGCCGCGGCCGGGATTCGATCCCGCGACCCTCGGATCAGCAGCCGAATACCATAGCCACTAGACCACCGCGGCGGGGCTGCTGTAGCGTCATTTCCTGGAATATGAGTGTATAGAAAGCTAGGGAGAGATTTATTATGACAGAAGAACTAACAGGTCCGCTCGAATCAATGTTTTGACCTGCCACTCGATGTTGGGGGAAGGAAAATAAGTGCAAAATGAAAGAAAGAGGTAGAGGTGACATAAAGGCTGAAACAGTGGGCAACGCACAAAAAGAAGAGGTTGGCATGTCTTGTCTTGGACTCTATCTGCCACAAAATGGGACATTTGACTTTACACGATGTTGCTGATAGCATACATCGAAGCACGCGCTGTCCTGTTGGCTGTACCGTACGTGTCCCTACGTTATAATTCCTCTAAATTTTCTAGAACTAGCGAGCTTCTGCGGATACTGGCAACGGGGCTTTATTCGCGCAGCTGGTCCTTCGCCAGAACTGTTTTCAGTGGTTTGCGTTAATAATTAATAGTAGTAATAACTTCTAGAGTTCTGCGTCCCAAAAACACGATATTATGAGGGACGCGCAGCGGAGAGCTCCCGAAATTCCGGCCATCTGCGGCTCTTCAACGCACCCTGACAGGGCACAGTAGACGCAACTTTTTCATCTGGCCTCCATCGAAATGCGGCCACCACACTGGGATACGATTCCGCGACCTTCGGAACAGCAGCCGAGTGTCATAGCCACTAGACCACCTTGGCGGGGCCCAGAGGTTGGCGTTCTATGGAAAGTTCAGAATATGGCGCATATAAGGTGCGATAACCCGCGCAAACTAAGCCATTCTAAGAAGCTCGGAGTTCACACGGACAGCCCCTATGGACTGGAGAACATCTGCATCGGCTATGTTTAGGAGTTGCCTTGAAGCGAGCTTATTCAGCACAAATTGCGATGGCTGACAGTGCTACGTGCGATCCCTGCAGCGGCGAGGTGAATATCGACCGCTTGTTTGCCATTTTTGTTGATCTGATATACAAGAACAATCAATATTCAATGGCTTGCGGAAACCTGACGAAACTTCCTCACTATCTGTAGACAAACAAATATAAAGATAGCGCCATGCTTGCGCTCAATTGATGGACGCGTCGGTGTAGGCACTTTCGTGCTTTTTTGATAAAGACTAGTTTGTAGGAGCGCCTTTGACTTCGTGAAACTGTTTGAGCACGTACGTACACACATGCACCTTACCTTTCGTTCCTCATCTTTCTGTTTCGGTGGTGTTCCGTACCCTGCCTGGTTTAGCCATTCAGGAGCTTTTGTTGTCAACGTATATGCCTTATCTCTTTCTTATCTCTTTTCTCTGTCAGCTATCTTGTGTAGCAACTTTTCGGCGATTACGGGGATCAGTTGTTCATTCTTTCCTCCCTCAGAGCGAAATGAAAACAAGCATGGGCACTGCCGTTCACAAGGTGGTTACATGGGATCTTCATTACGCGCGAAATTAGTTCACTATATTAATTACAAATTTATTAGATTTAAGGCAACGCCCATAAAATATAACCTTACGTTTCATATTTTATTTCCTGTTTTAGAAAAAAAAATACTTGTGCCTTTTTTTGTAAAGCAATGACAAAAAATGCCGCAGCTTTAGCAGTTGATTTTAGCAGTTCATATATAACTTTTTTATTGGTTAGTTGGCATGGGTTGATCGTTCGTTTCAAGATACTATAAGAAACACACGCAACCCAAAAGAAGACTGAGACAGAGTGCCCCCGGGATCTGTATTGTGTCCCGTGACATTTCTTGTGGTGTGTTTTCTAGCACATTAAAGCAAATGATTAACATATACCAATTATACCAGCAATAAGTTTTCATATATATTAGCTACTAAGGCGTGCGGCATTTTTTTAGCCCGTACTTTACAACAACAACAACAACAACAACAACAACAACAACAACAACAACAACAACAACAACAACAACAACAACAACGACGACGACGACGACGACGACAACAACAACAACAACAAAATAGGATGCCCTTTTTATATCAGAACAACAAGTAAACAAAACGAGAAAGGTACAGTGATTTTTATAACGCAATACTTGCTTAAATATGCTAAAACAAAAAGACCAAACTTGATGTCCCATGTCGATGGCTTCCTTCTTCTGCAAGGGCAGATAAAGCAAACGAAATTCGATACCTTGCGTAGACTCGGGTATGGTTTAGGGCTTCACTCCGTTTTTGTGATTTTCGTCGTAGAAGGTCGCGCACATTTCGCATGGTTACTTAACTGAGAACCAAGATTACCCGTTCATCACATGTCACACACCGAAGGAGCGAGCTCTGCCGAAGGAACGAGCAACGTATATGGGAACACCAAACGTCGTCAGGTCGGACCATTTCCTTTCTCGTTTCCAGGACTCGCCGTCGGAAAGAGATGCGGCAGGAAATGGGGATCACAGTGTGAAGAGGATAATGTTGAGAAAAGAAAACGTGACAGAAGTGCATTAGGACGTGTCACCGTCAGAACGAAGTAAAAATAAAAGAATTATTTAACAACGGTGGAGAAGAAGGAAGCTGATAAAGAAGAAAGGCGTGGCGAGAAAGGACGAAGAAGATGAAACAAAATGTAGACAGAGTTCACCGTTACGGGCTGACACTTTTTTCCTTCGGCCTCGCGCCCGGCGAGACCTGGCGAATAATATATGGGGACCTTCATTCTCGCGTCGTGTGCGCGCGATCTCACGCCACCCACTCGTTTTACGAGAAAGGAAGAGAAAGCGAGTTATAGCGTGGTGACCACGGGAGTCGAGCTTCGGTAAATGGCAACCGTGGGCACGTGAGCCATCGTGGCTGAAGGACACGAGCGCAGAAACGGATTTAGGGCAAGCGGAGACTATGAGAATGACGATGACGAGATGGTGCAGGGAAAATAACGTAGCGAAGATTCACCGCAGTAATTTCGACGGGAAGATGGGAGAGAAAAAGAGAGGGGGTGTCATCAGCCGAACGCGCAACGGGCCGACCGGCTGGCGGGAATGGTCCGGGTAGACAGTGTGACTAACGGGAAGGAGTGGGGATGGGAAAGATAAATAGTGGCACAGCGATGTGAGTGGCGCGTTGCTTGGTGTTGGAATAGAGAAGAGAAAGGATCGCTGCGAGTGAAAGGGTGGTTCTCGATGAGCGTGCTATAAGCGAGTGCAGAACTGCAGATGTAGCCCGGTCGAGGTTGCGGAGGAGGGAAATTACGGATGATGATTGGAGACAGCCGGTCTCGGCGCGCCACATTTGGACAGAGAGAAGCGGGGGGAAGGATGCCTGGAATAACGGGTCCCTCTAGCTAGAGCCTTTAGCCCGATGCCGGCGCAAACACTCGGGCAACTGCCGGCTGGGGCAACAGGCGGAAGACGGAATGACCGTGCCGCTGGAAGTAGCATCGAAACGGGCGCCTCTAGTTGTCGAGCTTTCTATCTCGGCGGCGTGTGCACTCTAAGCCAGTTTGTACAGAAACTCGAGCGTGGGGCGTTTTGATCCGAGTGCACGCGTGTGCGCATGTTTGTGCGACGTTTCTGTGTTTATGCCTGCATTTTCTTTTTCCGAACGCGATCGCTTGTGTCGTCTCGTTTCTATATTTATGCAGTTTCGTCTTGCGCGTGAAACCCGAGGAATGTGCCCTCGGCGATCGATTGAGAAAGCAATCGACGCGATCGTGAGGAACCAATATGCGGGCTTTCCGAACCGTGAGATTCCCGGTGGCGCCGCTCGGGACGCCAGGACATTGAGTTTTCGAAGTGCCTCTGCGGCAGTGTGGGGTTGTCTGTTCTTGTTGTTTGCCGTTTTCATGTTTACACTGCAGTATATTTCTATTTGTTTATTGCCGAATGCGACTAAAGGTCACTGGCGCACTATTGTATTGGCTTTGATAATCAGTGCGGAGGCACGGCTACGGCAGGTGGATAAATCAGCTCGATTTTCACGTCAAGTCTCATTCGAGAGTTTGAAGTACAGCACCGCGTTCATGTAATTTGCATGAGATTGATTGTCGTGAATGGGATTGCAACTTTACTGAAAACGGGATAGATGATGGATTTGTAAAAGCGACAACTCCCCCTCTGTAGCTGTTCCTCTCAAAGTAATTAAAAAGACTCGGATACCAATTTAGAGGTGTACTTTTAACGAACTGGATTTGTGCTTTGACGTTTTCCATGCAGTAACGGTTGAGATAAGGTTACATTCAAACAGATCACATGCGTCGTATTAATGAGTACGACTATTAGCAAATATCGCAGGGGTCTTGAGATGACGTTCTTATTATTAAATGATCTTTCTATTGGGTTCTGCAGCCTCACAAATTTTTCGCCACAAAATATTTTGAATCCTGGGACAACGCAAGCGCTTTCTCTAATTTAGTCATCACAAGCGCGATGGCAGATGCACAGGGGCGAATGGAAAGGGGGCGATTAACCACCCGAAAGTTACGTCACCATGCATTACAGGCACGTGCATCTTCTCGAAATTTTTACTGTTTTGGGTGCTACTCTGCTACAGACGAGCGTGCCGACTTTAGATGGTGGCACTTCGTGGGTGGTCGCCATGGCTTCACGACGTGAAACGTTGCCTCCGAGATAGTACACAGGTGAGCCTTTTATGAAATCCCTCATTACATGTTACATCCGCATGCTCTGCATAGGCTGTTACACCATTACAAAGGATAGTGCGAGTGGTTCTTGGCTGTTATTGACAGAAAGCTGCCAATTCCTCGCTACTTGCAGTACACTAATATCTTTTTCTCCAGTAATTAAAGGGATCTTTCAGTAAAGATCTACAAGGTTTCCTGAATGCATGTGACAAGCGTTGCAGGTTCCCTTTAAAGCGGTAAAAATTTTCGCCGGTTCCAAGCAATTCACTCAGCCCACATTCGCTGCTACGAATATTTAACCTGAAAACGTACTATGCGTGGTGCACATTTTCATGTCTCTTGATATCCTTGCATTGGCGATCCATTTAATTACATATAATTAAAATATGCTACTATGTGCCCATTGAAGTGCTACTTGAAGAGGACCCCCAGTATTTGTAAATGACAGTGAAATACAAATGTTTGTGGTAGTTCAGCGGTCGGTTTGAACGTTGCCCAACTTGGGTGGTGGCACATTTACTAGAGCTCTCTCAGCTAACACACTTAGAGATAAAGCAAGTCTGAGACAGTAGTGTGAGTTGTGCAGAAGGAATGGGTTCTGAAGTGCGATCAGTGGTTCACAAGCCATGGAGATTTTGTAGCTTGTGTCGATACAGCTTCTACGAAGATCACTCTTTGCGTAGCCTACCTGTGACGGGAGAAGCGGCGTGAGACAGCTGCTATTCACAGAGTGCTAATGGTTCGCACGTCATTTTCCATTACGGTACACGTGATTGCTGGTCCTGATGAACGGTAGCTGTAGCAAATGTATCTTAAGGAGGGTAAACGAGATCCTTATATAGATTGCGCAGTGCACAGACCACCAGTGATACGTCAGTGACTGACGTATCGTCCATCACGTTGAATTGATCTTATCTTGTCAAGGAGCACTTAATTTAACCTGTGTGCAAAATAAGGCAATAAAACGAAGATAAAATAAGACGAAATATAATTTTTAGATATTTTTATGCCATAATTCTGCCATATTTTTTATGTAGTGGTACATGCGCTGAGCGCTTTAAGCCACATTTCTTTTAACACACAACCAGGACAGTGGAGAGCCGCGCAACAGCGTGCAACATAATAAGCTTTAAGAAAAAGAAAAACAAGACAGCATAAGAGGTATACGTCGTCGTTTCTGGACACCATCATTTACTTTCTTACTTTTTCGTTATTTACAACGCATTCATATGGCGCCTCTTTAAAGCGGGCTTTTTTGCAAGCACTTTAACAGTGCGGTAAAGCACGCTTGCAAGGAGAATTGCTAAGACGGTTTTACGCCCGGTGATGGATGCGTTATACGCGAGCTTGTTCAAAGGCTTAGCGCCTACCACTCTCCATCACATGAAGCAGACAAAAAGAAAAAAAGAAAGGGAATAGCCGAAGCTTCTTCTCTTGGAAGTGGGTGGGAAGGACTGACGGACTGGTGTTGATTCTAGTCGAGCGAAACCTTTTTTCAGCCTGTCACTGGCGGCTGCTCATGTGTAAGAAGCGGTGGCTAATGCCTTGCCGCCGCTGACGCGTCTCGCACGGGGATAAGTTACCCCGGCCACAGTCAAGCAATGTCCGTTAAAGTAAAGCACCAAAGCGATGCGGTGAAACAAGCAAAGAGCAGAAATTGAAACTCCCAGCGTTGTCAACAAGAGGTTGTTGCCGCTCTTTGTAGCTTTGAGCTGGCGTGTCTGACAGCCTACTTTTCGATGGGGTCAGCATAGGAAGAAAAATATAGAAAGAATGAAACGAAAGCGGTTGGTGTTTTTAAGACACAAATATACCTTGACGCTCACTGACGGTCATTTTAGCGGCCCACGTCCGTCTGTAGAAACGAACATCCGTTTATAGAAATGGAGCGACGAAGAACCGGTAACTTATTAAAATAAAAAGAGCAACGCCTGTATTCGCGGGAATGTCAGACATATGAATTATTGACAGCGCAGACCGCACGATATTTACACTAGCACATATATACCATGGAAGGTTCGTTTTTCTCAGCGATGAATTGACTCTCACCTAGCTCCACTCTTGGAGCTTATGCGGCCATACATATGAATAAGACGCAGTGCCGGATGAAATGGCACTTTCATTTCGTTATTTTGATCTCTTATTCCATATTACTGTCTGTAGGGATCCAAACCCAGCGGGCATCTGGTTGGCCTCTCCACATTTTCTGTTCTTCGTTTCTCTCTCTCTCTCTCAAACACACACACACACACACACACACACACACACACACACACACACACACACACACACACACACACACACACACACACACACACACACACACACACACACACACACACACACACACAGTCTGAGTGTCGAAACTATGCTGAAAATAAGGAGCAAGTACCACGAAAGAAACACATTCCATGATGCTTACAAGTAACAGTTTCTGAGCCCCATTTCTCTTGCTTTCAAACATAGGCGCACACATACAAACGCATATGCAAAACTATCCCTGCGTCTCTTTTTACGTTCACATTTAAACGTGTCAAAAACGTGCATTCGAAGAACAGCGCGATCTCATAACATAAATACATCTTACAAAAAACTCGAGTTTACAGTTTCACACCGGTGCGCACTTTTATTAACACAGAACAAGAAAGAGCTGGAACTTCTTCCGTTGTGTAGCGTGCTTAATAACGTGGAGAATAGCCTCATAATAATATTTTAGTTTGTTCATAGCATGATGGCTTCCTTAAGCGTGATACGTGACTGTGAAACATTCTTGTAACACCCATAAATACGAGAGATATGACACGGCACGTGCGCCTCATCCAAAAGAGACACAAAAGGAGAAGATGCAGACGCACGCTCACAAGCGCATAGATTCGTCCATCATTATTTCCCATTTCTATTCTTTCTGAATACACGTAGAGTACTGTTAACTATGGTAACTAGCCCAACCCTTCCCAAAACAACCAAACAAAACTCAACGTAACCTAATTTCTATCCCTCCCAAACATAACCAAACCCAACCCTACGCGTTGTCTGAACTCCAATAAGCCCAGACTTTCACGTTATAACAAACATGCCGGTTTACTAGGATTACGCCAGTCGTACAATTATATTAAATGAGAAAGCACTGTGCAGTGTTGTTTTGCGTATTTCTTTAGCCTATACGCGTTCTTTTATCGACCATTGAGTTGCGTCACCAAAAAACACCACGGGATCGCATCTAGGCGCATCTGCTTTTAGGCTTGATTTGCCCATTCGCCTTAAAAAGTTTTGAGGGGAATGGAAGCACTGTATTTGATTGTTAATTCCGAGACTGGATACCTCGGAATTTTGAAATGATGACAATTTTATGAAGACAAATACTTATGGAGACCACCACTGAAGAAAATAAATCTCTGCGGCACTTGACTCTTCCTAGACAGTGCAAGCGCACTCTGTCCTAGTAAATGTTGCGGTAAAGCAGTCGAAAACCACATACACATATCAGTAGCTCGAGACGCCAGTTCCGAGTGATTCCCGAATGTGAGCCAACCAAATAGTCGTTTGCAGCGCCTGTACTGCTGCTATAGAGGAGTTCGATATTATAGAGTGCCGTATTATAGAGTACGATATTCTACGTGTTCAGAGTGCAATGAAGCTGCAAAGTATCAGTAATATGTTGAATAAACTAGGATTATCCTTAGTTATGTACTACGGGCACTTTTCATTGCCCAGGAGCAGTTGGAGAGACTAAATGCCGTTGTCCGCTCGCAAAGCGAGATGTGCACTACGTGAAGGCATCCGTGAAGGCATCCGCAAGATCTGCACCATGTGAAGGCAAAGGCATCCAGACTCAGCCACTCGTACACCCCATCTTCGCCCCGCCAACGTGTGACCCATGCGTCAAAACGATTAGCGCGCGAACAGTTGCCGCAGTCAGCGCCGTCACGGCAGCAGACGCTCTCGTCCTGCCTCCTTCTCACCTGACACGGCAGCGACCAGGAGCAGGAACAGGGTGACCCAGCGACGTCGTCGTACACCGCGCTGGTTGCTGCCGATGCAAGTGGCACAGGCGGGGCTCGCGACACACAACTCCATGGCTGGCACGTTGCCTCCATGGACGCGGCTGCCGCCGGGTCCACACTGTGTAGGCACTCCTTCTTGCGCAGGCCGTCGGCAACTCCCTCCGATCACCGCACAACGAAACTGGGCCGAGGCCCTCCCCCGAGCAGAACGCCGTGGGACCGCGGCTTCGATCCGCGGTCGTTCACGCACCACGCGCGCACACGCAACGCATAGGCGTCCGGGCACCGAGTGAGCGGATCGCGATCGTCAGGGCGGCGCTGGCGGCGCCGCTCCAGGCGCCCCCACCCCCCTCCTTCAGGAAGCGAAACGCGGGAGAAAGTGAGGCGCGCTGCTCTTAGGCATGTCGAGGCGCCTACGGCCCTGCGCCCCGAGCGCTCTTTGCTGCCTGGCCCGCAGGGAGCGCTGTCCCTATTTTCCTTACTTCGCATCGTTTTTTCAGCGACTCCCAGGCTCTTCTCTTTCTTTTTTTTTGTTTTAGTGTTTTTCGGACAACAAAGCTCGCCGTTCACGCACGGCCAAGGAAAGCGTCGAGAGGATGCCCGCGCTTTTTCCTACCGTGGCGCCGCTTGCTCTCGAGCAACAAACGACACGAAGTTCGCCCCGCGACCCTAAAAGGGAGAAACAAAGCTCAATCGCTCGGCGTATTTTTTATGGATTGCTGTTCTTTTGTTCGGGCTTGTATGGATAGAGGAGTATGGCGAAGAGGATGGCATAGTTTTTTTTACGACTCGGCTAGCTGGCCTCCTGAAACGCTTACTGCCTGGACATCTACAGCGACTCCTTGTGAGCAGCGCACTCTGTGTTGTGCCGTAGGATGTTGCGAGAAGTGCAACGTGCTTCGACGGCCCTACTAGAATGGTTGTTGTAATGGGTGTGTAGGCGAGTGTTGCTTATGTACTGAATAAATGGGATTGTAGGAGATCGTATCATTTGGTGTTGCTCATGCGGCTGCCCCGCATTTTATTCCTTGGAACAAGTTGTGCTGCAGAATCACTACACTAATTATTTGACTAGTACTACATGTTGTGATACGCCACTCAATGCTTTTAGCAGCGAGGGTGCTTAAGCTAAACGTAAAAACACTGTCGTGGCAGTAGACATTTTTAGTTTAGCGCATTAGCGTGATAGCGGGGGCTAAGGGAATAGCGTTACCGTATATCGCAAACATGCGTTGCGGAAACGAGCTTTAGTTTAGCGGGATAGCGTTTACGAGCCGGTAGTTGTGTTTGTAGCGCCCGCTAGCGAAGGATATATTCGTTAAAGAAAGTGAAAATAAATAAAACTAAAAATGTTCACTTACACTCCCGCGTGCAGCGACATTCTAACTTTACGAGTATAAATAAATATATATGAACCAAGCTCCAAAGGCATAAATCAACATGTTGCACAAATGTAAACAGATGTTATTTCGCTAGGCCTAGCAACTTTCGAAATGGGAAGCGATCTCGAAAGCTCGGCTTAGTTATCCCTAATACTGCGTCGTCGAAGCTATCTGAAGGCAATCGAAGCCATTTCGCACAGTCATCTGCTGCGAACGAAGTGAACCTTGCCACAACAGCGCCCAATTCAGTTCGAAGTGGGCGTCCGAAACAGCCGCCTTGTATACGTAGACTGAGATAACCGCGCAAACACGATAACGTTAGAACTGCAGAATACCGTCGGCACGCTAAACGGTATCGGCCGTTTACGGTACTGCGCATGCGCATTTACATTCCGCTACTCCGATAACTCCGCTATTACACCAAGGCCGCTAAACTAAAATGTCTACTCTTAACAGCGAAGCTATTTAAGCTAGCCGTAATTTGTCAGGCGTCACGTGGTCTTGGTGGAAACCTGTCATGTGATATTTCGTTACGTGATGTCACGTGACATTTCATTACGTGATATTGGGAGGGAACATCTCACGTGACATAGCGTTACGTGATTTTAGCGAAAACGTCACGTGACATTGCGTTACGTGATTTGGGCAAGAACATGCCACGTGATATCGCGTGGCGTGGTTTCGGCGGGAACATGTCACGGGACATTGCGTTACGTGATTTTGACGGTAGCATGTTAGGTGACATTGCGTTACGTGATTTTGGGTGATCACGTGACACGTTTAATTTTTACACATAGCGCGAGGCAAGAAAAAGCAGAAACCAAAAACAGCTTGAAAGCAGGAGAAGCTATAGACCTATTCCACCCGGCCTACGTCACGAAGATGCGGTGGCGCTGTCGTCGGGAGTTTTGGTTTCGCCTGGTAGGCATCCGCCGGCGCGCCTACCGTAGCAGCCGCTGCGTTTTCGCTGGTGCGGGCGCTTCTCACCGCCGTGAAATGAAGAAAAAAGCGTTCACCGATGACCTGCGCCGTGGGTTGGTTGCTCAGCAACGCACAATATATGTGCAATAGGTTTTTATCGGTTTCCTGCTTATGTCTGTCGTAAGGAAAGGGATAAACATGTAATGCCGGCTGTTTGGCGCATCGGTTATGTGCCAAACATTTTCGTCACGACTAAGCATATGTGTAATTATTTAGCGTTAGTGCGGCTTGTTTCATTTGAGAGAAATAGCGTTGTCACAAGTTTGTCAAGTGTAATGCGCGACACCAAGTTTCTTGGCATAAACAAAGTGTGGACACAGAGCGTTCACGCTTACCGCAAAGCGCGCACGACGTTAGGTTAGCTCGATGTGTAGAAGTAATCGCGGTCGCCGTGTGTTATTGAAGTGGGGAAGCTATACATACGTCATACGAATTTCATTCACTCAAATTAAACAAATATGTAAGAGCTTAATTCACGTAGCCGTGAGCGAAAGGCCGATTACAGCGACGCTTTTGCAAATTGCCTGCGGCTGCGATAGCATACACACGAGAAGTGTCTTTGGCAATGCTGTAGTGGTTATGATGCGCTTTAAATTTTTTTTTCGATTGTCAGACTGCTCGAATGAACTACACGCTTGGAATTTGCCGCGTCGTTACAGGACCTCACGCCTCGCGATCGGAACTGAGCGTGTGGGCAGAGCCGCAAGCCGCGGTTATGCGCCTTGCTGGGGGTTCTTTGAGAGCCTTGTCCTTGGCACGTTATCGCTTTTTTTGTGTGTGTGCGTTATCAAAGCCGTATTTACATAGCTTATAGCGTCAGCAATATCGCATGCTTGAGTACCTATTCCGTTACATTTGTTTTTGCGCAAGGATTTCGTGTAGGGATTAGAGGCTTTTGTCTGAAACAGTATTTTAGCTGAGGCATCTTCAAGTCATATTTGAACAAGTCTCGCTGTTGCAAGTGGTTCATCCTTGCGCTAGTTACCGAATTAAAGCATACGCATGAAGCGATGCCGACATGATATTTCGCGATCATTCGCATCATGTGGCAAGGTGCTTATCCTTTCAATCAGTTTCTCACATCTTGTCATAGCTGGGCGTCGGCACAATCTTTTCTACATTCATTGAACGCTTCCTACAGAGCTTACGCAACTTCATCTCACGTGGCTGCCCTTCGCAAACTGTTGTAAACACACCGTCGGCGCTCCGACGCCCCGTGCTCGGAGGCAGCTTTCGCACACGCTTCGCCGGCGGCGGTGGGGCGACCGTGCAGGGCCGCGGCAAGCGGTGGGCGGGGCCTCCGCGCCGCGACGTCGACACAAGCCCTGGTTATATCGCCGGTGCCTACCACTGTTTACCAACATGGAATAGGTCTATACATCGGATATATAATAAAGAAGAGCGCCAAAGGAACTAGAAAACTGATCTATCTATCTATCTATCTATCTATCTATCTATCTATCTATCTATCTATCTATCTATCTATCTATCTATCTATCTATCTATCTATCTATCTATCTATCTATCTATCTATCTATCTATCTATGTTGGCTGATGTCTAATCGTCGGCTAGTGCACCGCAGGCACAGTGTTTGTAAGTGCTGGAGAAGTGTGGCTATAACAGTGCAGTTGGTCTGCCTGAAAAGCCGAGATCAAGCGCACACCTGCTCAGTTAAAAGTCGTCGGACCGCTTTGTAAACCCTAGCTCAAACTAAAGAATCCAGCATAAGCCGCTCCTCGCTGACTCCTTCACACAACGCCGATTTCCACGGTACATGGTATCTGCCCGCTTTTTTCGAGCGACTCTTGAGAGCAGATCCACCTCGCGTATTCCATTTCGCCTATCCTCTTTGTCATCATCTGTTGCAATATTTTAAGCCTACCGCACGGTTTATGTCGCCTTTCCACAGTCAAGCTTCCTTCTTTGTGAACGAGGCGATTCACTGATGCTTCGTATTTTACTGCGTATAGCTGGTTTGAGGGCGCCCGCGAGTACTGCAGCAAGTGGAGACTTGCTATTGTCACGCAGGTGGAAGGTTTTCTTGTTCGTTTCGCATTTTCTTTCAAAAGCAGAGACAACTGGACGAGAAATGTGGCACCTGCTTTGGTGCTGACTCTCTTGAGTTTTCCAGTTAAAGCTGAGACGCGGACAGAAAATTGGGAATTTGGTTTAGTGGTGTTAAGTACAAGAGGAGTTGATTTGATTTCATTGATTTCTGGAGTTCAACGCCCCGAAACCACGATGTGATCATGAGAGACGCCGTAGTGCAGAGTACGCGAATTTCGGCCCCCTGGGGTTCTTTACGAGCACTGACATCGCACAGTACACGGGCCTAAACATTTCGTCTCCATCGAAATGCAGTCGCTGCGGCTGGCATTCCATCCCATGACCCTCAGATCATCAGCCGAGTGTCATGACCACTTGATCACCGTGACGGTCCATAAAAAAGAGATGGGTTCAAGCATTTTTTCATTAACACTTCTCCAACTCCGCGTGCTATGCGAGAGGAGTGCTGATAATTTAGAAGGGTAAATGCAGAAAGCAACTGCACTAACGAGAAATTCAAATACGCTGACTGATTCAAAAAAAAAAGAAAAGAAAAAGAAACAGGCATCCGAAGTCACAGAGCTTTCATTCTTATAAGTGCTCCATTCAAAAGCATATAAGTTGTGTCATATATTTCAGTACGGAGAGCTGTGACGTACGCATCAGAGCTCTGCGTGCTGGCGTAGCCACTGCCGTTGTAAAAAGGGTGCAATTGTTTTCCCACTGCCCGCCTCCTGTTATCTTATTTGTTCTCTTAAAGATGGAGACCAACATTCCCTTTACACACACATCTTCACTTTCTACACAAGGGATAGAGGGAGAGAGAGAGAGATAGAGAGAGAAATTGCGAAAGACAGGGAGGTTAACTAGATGAGAAATCCAGTTCGCTACTCTGTACTGGGAAAGAGGTAAAGGGAGACAGAAAAGTTAGAAGGAAAAGAATGAGCGAGAGAGAGAGAGAGAGTTAGGCGGCCACTCAACACACACACACACACACACACACACACACACACACACACACACACACACACACACACACACACACACACACACACACACACACACACACACACACACACACACACACACACACACACACACACACAGTCGTTCTATGAGCCCGGTTGCTCGTAGAAGCTTGAACAACGCTGCACAGCTTTCTGATTTGAGACTCGGATGTTCCGGCATTCCAAGACGGATTGTTTGGAAAGTGGCTGGTCGTCGAGGAGGGCCAATTCTGATGCGAGGATTTGCCTCTGTAAACTGTAAACAGGGCACCGACACAGTGTGCGCGCGATGGTTTCTTCGTCGCCACAGTGGTCATAGGCAGCACTGTTCGCCACTGGAGTACGGCAAGCAAAGTTGCTTGTAAAGGATACAACAAGTCATAGGCGGCAGAGAACAGTCCTAATACACAAGAAACAAGTACATACATACAGACAGTCGCTCAATCACGAATTTGTCGCTTCGATTTGGTAGAGCTGAGTAATGCATAAAACCTCTCCTACGCCCAGAATCTCCTTCGGGAATCAATGGCCGCGTTTAGCCCCTCGGATACCGCACCCCAAATCTCTGACGGCAAATTGAAATGTTCCGCACACCTGCCGGCACTCCGGCATCCCCCTCTCTCATTACGTTGGGTGAGAGGGGTCAGCACCGACAAATATCTAGCCTAAAATACGCAGATCAAAAATAGAAGAAAACACGGCAAAACGGTACCATCCTGTCTAAATGCCAACAAAGCCTCGGCTGACATCATTCGCTGTGCCTGGCTCTCGCGCGCTACCAGACAAAAGCGCGCCCAGGCGACGACTCGACGCTCGCGCGGTCTCGTAGCACTCTGTGAGCAGTATGGTTATTCTGTTCGCCTCGCTTTTTCGGGGACAGGCGGTCGCGCTCATTCGCCTAACCGCAGGTTTGAGTGCCCAGATCCCGTGGCCTCCCACTTTATGGCATCCCATAGCTGCCAACGCCCACAATATGACCAAATAAGTGATAGCAAAGCAAACCTAGTCGAAGGCTTAGTTAATTCAACTTGCGGTTATAAGCATTCTTTGGGATTCCGGGTTATTTCCGCAGTCGCTGTGGCATTTATATCGAACATATTTGTGAGTGCAGAGCACGAATAAGGTCTGAATCAACATGGGGAGCCCGGAAGCACATCAATCTTGATCGCGCGCGCCTAGCGTGTTTGCTCTTTCCCTGTTTGCCGTTCCCGACATACATTCGTCAACTAGGCTAACGAAGTGCCTGTGTTTACCATGCCGACGAGTAGTTTTCTTGCCGCATGATTTGCAACCACGGCGAAACATTCTCAGCGGACTCCAATCAATCAATCAATCAATCAATCAATCAATCAATCAATCAATCAATCAATCAATCAATCAATCAATCAATCAATCAATAAATAAATCAATCAATCAATCAATCAATCAATTGTTGAAATCATGGAGTCCACCGGAACTGGTAAACTTGCATTAAACTTGTATGGCGTATTGCCACACGGGTTTATCAGTTAACGTGTTCTTTGCTTTTATGGCAAATGAGTTCTGCGGAAACCCGCAAGGTAGAGTAACGTTTATGAAAGGAAAAATTAGCATCTACCCATTTTGTAGCGCAAGGCTACAAGGAAATCCATACGGATTTCTCAGAAATGAAACCTTTCTTTTGTTTTGCGTTTTCGCTATTAAGTCTGTTATCGCTCCGTGCAAGTCGCACATGAATTTATGCGAGACTTCCAAAATGTTTGCCAGTGTCCCACTAGGATTGCATTCGTAACGCGTACTGCTGAGTGCATTTCAGGTCCTAGTGGAACAGCGAGAACGCTGGAACGCACCGTGACGAATATATAGAAGCCGACGCATTCCACCGCCGATCACATTATCGACGACAGGTGACTGTGCTCACCACTACCATTGTACAGCGAGCGTATCTGTTCGTTGATGGGCAAATGTTCGTCCAGTAAAGAGTTCGGTCTTCAACGGTTGGGATTATGCCTCCTTCATCGTCACAACAACCTGAAAACACGTAGCATAAACGTGACCCCTAAGATAACGTAACGATTTTGGTGCAGTTCTATTCCTTTTCTGGCCGCGCACTGCCGGCATTACCAGTTATAGCGGCCGAGTGTGGACATTGCAATAACAGAAATAAACAGAATTGCGCGAAATGAATGTTTTGTCCGCGCTACAATGGATGATTTGAAATGACACAAATTGTTCATTGCATCGCGGGATATGCTGCGCGCGCGTGATGCCACATCAGTTCACTTCGATGCTAGCAGCGTAGGGGGCATAGGGCCATGAATGAACAGCCGTGTCGAGAGCATATATGAGAACGTCTCTCTTACATCCAGTGGTTTCTTCAATGGCCCGACGCGCTGGCGAGCTTCTCTTTGTTTGCAGTGAAGAGTTTCGATCCTCACGCAAGCAGCTCCGTCACCAATTGTCAACGTATAAGTTCTCTAACTAGTAATGACTAGCACGAATTGAAAAAAAGGGTTTTCATTTCATTTGATGAGAAGCTCCATCAAGGTGAATGCGCCGGTTAAAAGAACGCACTACAAATCCGCCGACAATTTGTTGACACTGTTGCTTAATAAACTCCCTATGAGAAAAACAAAATGCCTATTAGAACATCTCTTCACGGACTGCTGCCATTGCCTTACACTCAAGCGATCCCTCAACGCATACTACTTCATCAAATCGCAGCAATTGCGAAGATCAAACGCCCGTTCTCTCAAGCGTGAATGCCTGTCGTTAAAAAGCTCGCTACATATATGTATATATTTGAGTGAGAAGCCTGTGCGACAACGTTGTGCTCCGAAAATCAGAGCGGCCTAAACTCTCGCAATACCGTAGATTATTATTGGCTGGGATCTCTCCGGCGGCTTCTGTATCACAGAGGAACCGAGGCCGCCATCGAGCCGCGAGGAGCGATAGATCAAAGAGAAATAACCGATCAAAAGGAAGACCGCACAGAAAAAGTAAACGAGGACGGTCTTGCGCGAACTAGCGACGTCATTAACGAGGCTGCGAGGTATAAACATATATCCAGCCGAGCCAGTAGTTCCCTTTATACATGCCATCTGTTATTCTTTCCTTCTCACCCGATTCACAGTCCGCCGAACGTGAACAGTCACAAGCCGTAACGGGAGAGAACGGCTTCCCGAAGACTCCCTGTGTCTGCTTGAGTGTTTTCCTCAAGGAAAAAGAAAAAAAGGCAAAGTAAACAACAAACATACAGATACTATCGCGGAACGACCGCTGCAGCAAGGACGTGAAAAGAGAATAATGCAGCGAATGCAAGAAATGGCCAGAGAGCACAGTCAGATGCCATAGAGAACACACAACCGGCAGATGAAGCGCAGGAAACAAAAGCGGTCGTCCGAGAGAAACCTCACGATCGATGGCAGCCGCCCCAAGGATGGCACTCGCCTTTATTACACGTGCGTAACTTTTGTTTTTTTTGTCCTTTCGATCGTTTCCCCGTACATTTCTGTTTTTCTTCCATCTTTTCGTCCCCTCCTGCAAGCAAAGGTAATGGGCCCCAAAGTTTTCTTTTTGGTTAATTCTTTCTTGCCTGACGTATCCTCGAAGCACGCTTCTTCTGCGAGCGATATTGTTTCTTTTGTCCAACGGTCCGAAGGTTTGGCGAAAAGTGTGCTGAAATATTCACGACTCGCTGCCGCTTCTTTCAGCTCTGTCGTGGCGCCTCCGCTCGGTGTGAAGTGGTTTCTCCTCCTCCTTTTTATTTGCCCTTCTCCCCTGCTTTGAGCGACAACCGCGGCAGCGTTTGTGAACCACGCACGCATACAAAAACTATCATTTCGACACGAGCCTTCGACCGCGTCCAAAATTTTGCGGAATTGTCCATTCGCTCGTCACCTTTGAATGCCAGTGCGTTCTCGAAGACATAACAAAGAACAGCAGAGTTGAGAAGAGAGGGTGAAAATATTTACGTATTTACTAAGGAGGACGTGCTCGTCAGCTGGGCTTACTTGAATTGTACCTGAAATAAAGACGATCGCACACGTTGATGCGCTTGAGCGGGAAATGGTTGATCGCTGAGGAAAAAGAGGTGACTATAGCCCTTTCTAATCAAGGAGGCTGGTTCACAACCTAATAAATGTGAGCTCTACCCACAAAATAGCAGCATGCCTGTCATTCACCCGTGCCAGAGAGCCGTGCTAGCTAGTTTACCTTCGAAGAACAAGCGCTTTTTCTCTATGATTCATATAAACTACGCACATTTGGAATGGAAGGTTCGTGGCTCCTGCCTAAAATATTGTGTATGGCTGTGCAGCAACGTTGAGCTTCGCGAAGTTGCTATACGTTCAGTTTTTAGTCCTGAAGCACCGATAGAATGTGTATTTCTCTAGTTCTATAAACGACCTAAAAGATTATGGGACACTGAAGTTTCGCTTTTAAGAATTGAACGCGATAGCAATGCCTGGCCTCATTGTCATCGCACTCTCTTCCGCTTGCCATGCTCCAAGCCACGTAATTGACAGCTGCGGTGTCTGCCCACCCTGCAGGCCTAAATCTTGCGTAGCCTCCTTCGCCGTCTTGTGCCATTTGACATATAGCGCCATTAAAGGTTATCGATTAAGAAATGCATCATTATAATTTAGGCTTGAACTCCTTGGTAATGGTTAATCTTAAGGTGGATGCTGTGCTACGGACAAAGAAGAAGACGTACGTGTCCTGTGCGTCCTCATCTTTGTCCGTGTTTCTATCGTGTAGCGCTGCATCCACTTCAAGATGAAGAAGGGATGAGGCTATATGCAGGATGAATGAGCACCTAAACCGGAAACCCAAGCTAATAAGAAAGTAACGGTGACTTTAGGAAATGTAGGTCGTAGCGCTGTGTCTGGCTGCAGCCTGCGTGTAGAACAGGCTGTATATAGAACAGGTAACAGGCGGACGAGAGATGATTGAAGGGTGCTGAAGAGGACGGGCGGTATACGTGTATACTGAAAGTTGTTATAAAGTGTAGTTTGTCAGATTGTTGCAGCTTTCCGGAACACCACTTTGCGCCTAACATACAACGGAGCGACTCCCGTGGACTGCAAGGACAAGGAGACGGAAAGGAAGGAAAGGCCGGAAGGTCAACCGGAGCCGCGCCCAGTTGGTCTCCTACGCTCGGAAAAGGAGCTTAAGAGGTGAAAAGCAATTTCTGACGTTAATAAAGCGCCTCAGCCGCAGACAAAATCGAAACTGGAAGCGCGACTTCGTCTCATCGATACGGTTTCCACTGAGGTCATACGCTGCACACAAGCTGTTGGACACTGCGAAGCGCGTTTCCTTTTCTTGTCATGGCTGCAAGGCTTGCTGACAGAGCGCTTCCGAAAGCCTCAGAAAGACGGGGACGCTTGCCTTCCATGCTGTCGGCTCCCCCTTTTCCCTAGGCTGACAAATGCGCGGCCATCTCGCGAGTACGACAGTCGCTCTTATAATCAACGCTGTCGTCCATCTCTATCGATTATATGGCAGCCCTAGTCACTGACCGGTTATCAAGGCTCTTCATAGTCGTGGCGAGGCGAAATGGGTCAGGCCGGTGTGACCTCGGGCTCGTCTGCGTAATGGATGGTGTCATTCAGGAAGGAGGAAGGAAACAGATGAAGAAAGCCGGCCGTGGTACCGTCATGAAAGAAACAGGAACAGGGTGGGCTAGAATGGGACCGGTGCGGCGGTGAGGATGGAGACCGCCTGACAAAGGAGTGTGCGAGAAACATACCAGGGCGCTGGGACTGCTTATATGTAGTGTTGATGGCAGGAGGGGGCAGAAGTGGAGAAAGAGTAAATGACCGAAGATTTACGAAGTTCAAGCAAGGAAAGGAAAAAAAAAAAGGAAAGGTGCGAAGAACGGGGAAATAGCTGTCGGACGTAAATGATGGTATCATTTTTGTTGTGAAATCATTCTGAAAGCGAGGTATAAACAGTCAAATCTAGCCACAGCTGCTCGTGTGAAACGAAAGAGAGCAAATCGTGGGTCGAAGCCACAAACCTTTTCGTGCTTAAGAACTCTTTGCCTCTGGTCACACTGCCTAGCTAGTAGTAGGTCTGGCATCAGTACATTAACATAAAATTTTCTTTCGGAGCAGTTTTTTTTTTGTTAAACATAAAGTAAACAAAGCTAAGGAAGACCTGCACCACCAAAGATACAGCAGGTTTAAATGCAACTGACTGGAATATTTTCTTACGAACAGTTTTATCACAAGTACATTTCCTGAGTAGGAGCCTAGATCAATAAAACTTTTCCATTCTGTGCCAGTGCTCCGAATACAAAGAAAAACGGCATAAATGACAACGCACACACAGCCCTCACACATCAATTCCAATGGATTTTCCCACGTGTCACGCGACGCGGCACCCATCAAAGTACTCCTATACAACAGCTGCCTGCTGCCATATACATGCTTTCCGCTTTTCTCGTGCTCTGAGCAAAGGGAGTCACGAATGACGTCACACGCCTGAATCGACACGCACGGCTCCGGCGGCTAATTTCAGGAGGCACGCTAAGCTAGCTGTCGGAGCATTCGTTAGCTTCGAGACGAACCGGGACGACTCTCGTTCTTCCCGAGCTGCACTTGCGGGCTCTGCATCCCAAAGAGAGACGGCGGATGCGGCGAAGGCCTCCCCGTCGCTTCAGTGGCCTCCCAACCTCTTTGAAACATACAAACACCACCCACACACACACGCGCGCGCGCGCGTGCCACCCAAGTAACTGGGCTTAGTGAATGGCGGCGCGTCGGGTGTTAGGCAGCCACACTCGAGAGCGGATCCGCTGCGAAGTGGAGCGAAAAATGCGCGAAGGGCGCTTCTGCTTCGCTCGGACCTTGGATGAAGCGAGCGAGCGAGTCGAGGGAGCGAACGTTGCGCTGCTGCGCGATGACCAGGGGCGCCCTTGCGTGCTGATTATGCGTCCCTGTAACTCTCCCGTCCCTTAACGCCCTCGGCTCTCTTACTCTGCCATCCTAACGCAGTCACCGAGCGAAAGTCCCTTCTGCATCTAGATACTCAGTGTGACCACAAGAGGAGAAAAGCAAGGACGCCATCTGAGCGAACGCGAGCTTCGTTTTGTTCGCGTTTGTCTTGTAGTTTCCGGCTCTTCCTGCCGGGAGACCTCTGCCCATATCATCATAGCCCGCTAGTTTGCCCTTCAGCTTCGTGCTTTCTTAGTCCAGTTTCTTATAGCTCGTGTCCTAGCGAGTGCTAGGAACTGGCGACAGAAGGACCAAGAGAAAAAAAAGAAAAGAGAGTGTCCGAGAGAAGATGCGTTAAGCCTCGCCCGTGTTTGCGTTGTTGTCCTCACTCTTCAAGTGGGCCGCATAATCTGTTCTTCCCCGAGCTCTGACGCGTCTTTTCTGAGGCTAGCTTAACGACGTTAACTCGACTGTTCCTTCTTTCGTCTTCACCGCGCAGCCCGAGGCGAGTGCTTCGTGCGGGAGAGGGTGTAATTTATTCCTACTCGCAACAAAGCACAATCGGGACGCAGAACGCAAGTAGAGAGGACGGGTAGGTTGTGCAATCTGCGGCGGCTTTGTCGACGCGCAGATAGTTTATGCGATTCAGTCATCCGTCAAATAAGCACCGTCGTCTTTCGGAAACAAGTGATCTCAAGCAGGAAATAATTCGGAGATAAACTTTGAGACTGGGCGAATGTGATGCACAAAGCCGACTTCGGAAATTCAGTACCCCCGAATATTTTCTTGGAAAAGGAACCGAGCTCGACTAGGTTCCTTCCTTTGTATATATATATATATATATATATATATATATATATATATATATATATATATATATATATATATATATATATAGTTAACATAGCGCAGTTAAAATACAATAGCAAAACCCAGAGCAGAGTATTGGTACAGTTCTGGTACTTAAAAAAAAGAGTAGTTTGATAGAAACTTTTGCTAAAAAGTTTTCTTAAAGCCGCCTTATTACACACCTCCATATATATATATATATATATATATATATATATATATATATATATATATATATATATATATATATAGTTAACATAGCGCAGTTAAAATACAATAGCAAAACCCAGAGCAGAGTATTTGGTACAAGTAGAATAGAGAGTTTCTGGTACTTAAAAAAAGAGTAGTTTGGTAGAAACTTTTGCTAGAAAATTTTATTAAAGCCGCCTTGTTACACATCGCCACATGGTATCCATCATTCGGTCATCGTGATTTCTCGATTATCGTGCTTCTACCGGTGGTACTGCATAGAACTTAGTTGTCTGCTCCATATGTTCAATACATTTAAATAATTGCTAACCAAGGAGTGCGTCCTTCGTGGATATTAGTGAGCAGCGTCGCTTGAACCGATTTTTGCCACGTATGGGACCAGTGCATTTATTTTGTAGTGTTTCTTAGACCAGCGGAATCGCATGCAGCTTATGTCGCGTGGGAACCATTAAATACTACGCGTAGCAGCTCTCGGAGGAATGCACACGATTGTGTGACATATACTGATAGTTGACGAGAAAGTGCCGCATGTGTACTATTGACGCTTAGCGCTGTTTCCGCGCAACGCACGGTGAGCACAGAATTATCAAGTGTTCCCCACTGTTAAAAGGCTTCTCTTCAACGGTTATATAACGCATACGTAATTTTTAGTCGGTCCCGCTTTGACATTTGTGAGTGAACATATTGCCAAGTGGTCGTGACGGCGAGGCTCGCTGACTCTAAACCGTTAAGACTGAACTTTTTATTGGCCGAACCCGTTCCCGGCAAAGCAAGCAAAGCGTACTGTACAACGATAGCGGCGATCAGGGCCATGGGACATCGACAAAAACGATCAGCGACGAAATGCGTCGGCTTTTATACATGCGTCACGGTACATTATGACTTGAGCTCGCGTATATACGATCTTGGAGCGTACACAGGGACATGGGCCGTGCATGCAAAGTTTGTATAGAGCACTCGGTATCATTCGCAAAGTAGCATGCAAGTCCAGCGCGGCCCGCCCCGAGCATAACGCGCGTCACAAGACAGTGAAAAAGCTGGTCCCCGTCAAAGAAAAGAAAACAAGTAGGCGCGTAAATATCCTAAAGGTATTGTGAGAAACGCTGTTCATGGACGTTATCGGCAACGGCTACTGATTTTGAGATGTTTAAGTGAGCGTGGATCTGGTAGCATATGCTGCTGTAAAATAACAACGCTGAGGCCAACAGAAAGTTGACAGATAACGCTGGCGTCCGAAGGAGGAATGTTCCGCTGCGGCAGTGCTAGTTTGTGTCATCTATTAGACCGGGTAATGGGTTCTGAAATGAGAACGTTCGTTGATGCCAAGCACGCCATGAGGCAACGAAATCGTCAAGATCTTCAAGGTTTGTGGCAGATGTACGTATTTACACTTGGGGATCGTTCTATTGTCGACGATACCGCGCGACGGTGTTGAAAACTGCAATGCTCGTTGAAATTAAGGGCTGTTGGGTTCGGCACAGATGTGTACAAGATTCAGGACCACCCTTCACACTGATGTTACGTGGAACATCAATGCGCCATCCGGATAGGTGTTGCGATGATGAAGAAACCGCATCTCGGTAACGCTTTCTTACTTTTCACTGGCGACCAAATGAAAGGTCATGCTGAAGCCTTTGGAGGGCCTGGCCTCATAATGAAGGCTTGATAGCGCGACGATTCTACGATCGACATCTGACGAGTAAAGACACGTGTTCCTTTTGATGTGAACCGCGGAGCCCGAGGAACGCGCTACTGCAACGTTGCTACATGACATCTGACAGACATGGGAAAAGTTCCCCTATGCGTTTATTTTTTTTTAAAAAGATGATGAGTCTGCAGTTGAATAATGAACATGGTACACTTGGTAATCAATTGTTAAAAATACAGGTTCAGTGCGATGCGAGCTACGAAATCCCGTGGAAAGCGCTGTTACAGGAGTGCTGGCACAAATAAGAAAAGTTCTCCTAAGCCTTTATTTTTAGGAAGGGTAGGGCTGCGGTTCAAGAATGAGGGTGTCATGTTTAATAATAAACTGGTAAAAACACACGTTCGCTGCGATTCGACGTAGAAAATCCGAGGAAAGCGCTGCTACATGATAGGAAGAGAACGGTGTTAAAAATACTTCATAGCAGCGCTTACAACAACAACAACAACAACAACAACAACAACAACAACAACAACAACAACAACAACAACAACAACAACAACAACAACAACAACAACAACAACAACAACAACAACAACAACTTGTGCTGCTGTTTACATATCCTGGCATATGTAAGGCACTGCAGCAGCAGTGCATCTATATTATTCCTGAAGCGCTCGGAGATTGCCTTTCAGCAAGGTGAAACGTGAGCATGACGACGCACCGCATTATTGACAGCGAGGCGCAGACAGGTAAGCGGGATGAACGTCATCGGCAGGGCTTGCTCGGTCAACGCCCCAGCAAGAGCATCCCAGGCACGCGCAAGCGACGGCCGAGCGAAACCGGAGCTTTATGGGAAAGCCGTGACAGCGTCGTGTATTGCCGTTCCGAGCGCGTGATTCTCGGCGACAGATAGAAAGCAAGAGCAAGCGAAGCAGTAGGTGTGAGAAAGAAAGAGGACTGGAGAAATAGGGGGCAAAAGATTATAGCAGAAACAACGTGTAATAACAGTTGCTAAGGTTTTACGTCCCAAACCCACTATGTGATCGTAGAGTACGCCGTAGTGGAGGGCTCTGGCCTAGCCAGAAATATTTTCCGGGGGCGGTTACAGGGTGTGTTTCGGGGGGCATTGTACGAGTTGGCGCGTAGATAACAAGGGAAAATACGTCCAAGAGGCGGTGTCAGAAACGTTTCTGGGGCTGTAAAGTGTAGCACCAGCGTGGTCGGTGCGCCTTGTGACGTAATTTGCTAAGAGCAAGCGAGTTGCGGCTGTATTTTAAACCAAACTGCAAGTTATCCGGCGCCTGCAGTGCAATAATATTTACATCACCTCTTCACAGGAACCTCCACGACTGAGCAGCACTGCTATCTGACTACGTTCAGAAATTGTTGATGGGAACCTTTAAGGGACAACAACAACAACAACAAAAAAAGATGTTAAGCTTGTCCAGATCAATTCTTTACCCGTGTGGGAGTCTAGCAACGCTTTCCGCGCGCCTTATAAGCGAGCCTTTCTTGTGATGAAACCTGACTCCGAAAGTACCTGGTGTCGTCACTCAATTTGCATCGCCTGCGCCGTAAGGCGGACTTGACGTCACGATATCTGCTGCCGAGAGTACAGTACAGTGAGCTCCGCGGCCGTAATATGTGGCAGCAACTATAGTTTACTGATGCGCTTATTTGTTGTCAATGCTTGCCTATTTTGATTTTCATTTATAACCTGGAGTAGTAATCGAGTACTGAAAAAAAAAGATGAGCTGACTTCGTTTCAAGAAGTTACCAACAGAGTGGTATAGAGGGCCCACTACAATTTGTCAATTTTGACGATTTCACACTTACAACCGCTTTGTCCTCGTCAGGAATGACGAGTTAATTTTTACAAACTTAATCTTTGATTTTTGCCTATTTACCTTTAGTGCCTATTTAAAGAATCCTTGAAATCCGCCCAGATATACACGCGTCTGCGGTATTGTGGTTACATCATCGTACCGGCATCTCCACGAGATGTCTAGTAGAAAGTTGGTCGGCGGAACCATCTCATTCGTGACAGGACCGATGACCGCCACTTTCCCATCTCGAGCTTGTAACGATCCCCGTTAGCCGGAACTACGAATGGCTGTTCGGGACTCAAATTTGTGAGGTTGCTTTTCTTGGGTGGTCTATAAATTTCCGCTTTTTGTTTACGCGTAATAGACTTTCTGCAACCACAACAATTTTCTCTGACCGGACTTTTTGGGAAGCAGACGAAATAAAGAAGAAACGGAAACACAGGGCGGTTCGGCAATGCAAAAACTCGCAAGGGTTGTGTTGAGACAAATGCTCGAATGGAACGAAGCAATGATACAAACGCAGGATACAAAATTGGAATGCAGCACTTGAAGACACGCATTGTGTAATGGGAGGGAACATTCAATCACCTCAGGAGCATACCCTCATACCCGTAGTCCAGCACTTCCTGCATGAGTCATGTGTGATCGCATCGTGAACTGTGATGTGTATACGCACTATGAGTACACCACTTTAGTGACTTCAAGAGCAGTATCTAATGTTCGTGGTACATTAACACCTTAGCATCCCGAATACGGTGCGTACCAAGTGAACGAGAAGACAAGGAGCGAACGGAGAAGCAGACGGTGAGATAGATAGATAGATAGATAGATAGATAGATAGATAGATAGATAGATAGATAGATAGATAGATAGATAGATAGATAGATAGATAGATAGATAGATAGATAGATAGATAGATAGATGAGCGAGAACGTTCGTCCGCTTCAAGAATGATGAACGCAAGACAGCTTTGCCTGTTTAGTCCTTCCGACCTGGTTGTCTAAGTCAGCCATTCTCTCCGCATTTTTGTCGTCCGCCGCATGTGAATCAAGACAGCTTATGCATAAACCAAGGAGAGAGAATTCCATCTCGAGAAAGACCTAAAGCTTTTGTATTTTGTGGCTGCCTCAGAAGAGAAGTTGGTCTAAGCGACGGAAGCGTACCTTTAAAAAAATTGATGCGAAGACTCACCCACGAAGCTTGTCTCTGGGCCGCAAAAAATGTCGTCAGTGAGATAACGCTCAAAATTGATCTTTTTTTTTTTTTCAGCTTATGTCTTAGTACTCGGATTTCAAGTCTATCGCGTGACTGGAATTAAATGCCACAGAGAAGGACGTGCGCTAATGCAAACAGAACTTCAATTTCACCGAGACAAGTGGACGTCGTGGAATATTCGCGTCGCATGACAAGAGTAAAAACTCAACAAAGACGCTTAAAAATAGTATGAGTACATGTCTGGTGGTGGTACAGGCTATGCTGGAAACCACGATCTTAGTTATGGAGACCAGGTCCGCTCTAGACATCGTTGTTAAGCTTTGTCTAGTTCGTTCAGCTTGAAAGTTGTCCCTCGCATAGGGCTATGGCTAACGCCAGTTATCATCTGTCGTGACGTAACCTCCCTTAACTTGGAAATGTTTAAAAAATTTTAGAAAGCGGCTTGCTTTCGCAGTTTTCTGGTTGCACTGCTTCTATTATTAAACCACACGCATGAGAAGCCCCATCTTATGTCTATTCGTTTTATTATAACTCTCCACAATAACAAGAAAAGAAAGTGGGGTGTAAGATTTTCGCAAGCTGGCTCAGGTTACTGCCATTCCATGTTGTCCGATGAACATTATTTCCTATCGATGTAAAAGTTAATGATTCTTCAGTTCTCAATGCGCGTAATTATAGTGGCTAGTTAGTTGACCCTACCGTTATGGCAAAATAACCTTATAGTAGTGCTATAATGTTTTTGTAAACCTTTGGATATCATAGATAGATAGATAGATAGATAGATAGATAGATAGATAGATAGATAGATAGATAGATAGATAGATAGATAGATAGATAGATAGATAGATAGATAGATAGATCCAGCGGGGCTTACGAAACGCCATGAAATTCTTCGAATTAAGAAGAGATTAAGAGGGAGCGCCCGTAGCTTGCACAACCAACTTCCTTTGGAGTCGCTCTCTTGTTTCTAATTTCCCACTGATTTTTCGGCCCGTCGCATGCTTAGAATTTCACATAGATGCATAATTAAAACGAAAATAAATGAGAGTGAAGCTCGCATGAGCTCATGCGTGAGCTCAGGAGGCATCGCTTGCCTGGCTCTTTTCTTTTCGTTTTGCATAATTACTTGTTTGAGGTACACTTCCCGGCATGCCCGCAGGCTCTCCTCTTTCGTTTGTGGCACGGTGGGAAGAAAACTGCTGGGATTACACGTTCTGACGTTGCGCTCTATCCTATCTTTTCTTCATTTTATGGCACTCTGGCTGCAAGCATGCTCACGCCGCGATTGCCAAGTATTAGTTCTTAACGAACAACTTTCTTACAATGTAGCTTTATACCGTAAGACATTCTTGGTCAACGTGGACCTCGAGTAATTACTCTCTTTGATAAGAAACCGCAAGGTACTAACAGTGGGTCATAACCTCCTTCAACCGGCGGTCATCACTGTCGTTACTTTTTTTCTGTTCTGTTTCTTCGAGAGTCCCTTGTCTTTCTAACACGGCAACCGCGTTTCATTGAATTACTTTCGCTTGCACGAAAGTCGAAGAACCTTTAGCTTCAGACATCGCAGGAGGGCCGAGATTGCGATAAGACGATGTCCTTTGCGTGGCGGAAAACTTTCCCTCTTCCTCTTCTTTTCTTTTTCTTGTTAAGCCCGACGATGCCTTTTGCAAGGTCTTCTAATTTGCTACTGTATACATCTAGTTTTTTTCTTAGCTGTCTCGAGTGCGCCTGCAAGGAGATCAAGCCGCAGCCTAGAAGAAGCATCTGTAAGACGCTCTCTTCAGCTGTGCGCCGTCTCTGATTCACCAAAGAGTTCCACTTCAGCTGAGTGGTCGAGAACATACGCACGCACACGTTCATACGAGCACGAGATCGAAGTAGGTAGAGCTTCGTCTGTCTTTGAAGTTTCCTTATCTTGACTGGTAGTTTCGGTTTTCGTCTTCGGAGACCACGGTCCCAGAACAAACCTGGAGCCGTACTTGAGTGAATCTGAGAGCATACTACTCTCCCCCTAAGGACTGTTTCTCGCTCTTTTTTTTTTTTGTACTTCAGCAGTTGGTCGCAAACCGGCAGTATGTTATCTGCAGTGCGCGAAAAAGTGGAAGCATTGCGAATTGTATAGTGTCTTTTAGAACGCCGCCTGTTATATCGGCTGCGACGAATACAGATTGCAAGACTGCCATCCAGTTCATATAGATGAGTCAAATTTCAGTTTCTGGAAGAGAACAAGGTTCCTTTTTTTTTATTTGGCGCTGGTGACCGTATGGCTCATGTTGACTTTTCTTGGCTTGCTCTAGATTTCTACGTGTTTCGTAGAGTTCTGGTAGTTTTGGATCGACTCGTAAGGTCTTTTTTTGTCTTTCTCGTGAGAGGGCTACAGATGTCTTCTTTAATAAGGTTCATATAGTAAGGTTCACAGAAAAAAAAAATCAAAATTCTTACTTTTTTTGCTCATCCATTCTTCATTGCCTCCCAACATGAGATGAGACGAAAACGAGAGGTCCTATTTGTTGGAAAACGGTAAAATGTGCGTAGCTTACGGCAGCGGTTTCGATGATCCACGCAAATAATTGTTTTTTTCGCAATTTACTACACTTGGATCTTAAAAAGAGTCAGTTTTTCTGTTTATTTACGTTAGAGTCTGTCAAAAAGCGTAGGTATTAAGTGATAATTTCAAATTCCAATTTCACTTGCAGTTTTGAGTAGGGTGAGTTGGAAAGCGCGATTAAATGAAGCGACCCCGGACTCGAGGATTCCTGCCCGAAGGAAGTAGAGAATTAAAAGAACTGCAGAGAACAGTGGGAAGCCGTGCTAGCAGCCGACAACCTGGAGGCCCAACGGAAGCTGCTTAACTAGATCCAGTCTGCAACAAAGGCCACCGTTTATTTGAACTGAAGTCACCAACTTCCATGAGAGGGGACAGCACATGAAACAATTTGCATTCATCAAGGCGAAAGCTTATGTCGCAAGTGTCGAAAAATGTTGTGCCGTATTTTTTTTTTTTTTTTGCAGCACGAATGCAGAGAGAAATCTGTCACAGATACGTCGGAGATGGCACAATCTGACGTGAAACTTCACAGAGAGGTTTCAGCAAAATAACATAGAGTACTGCACGAGAAAACACTCAACACCAACCAAAAGTAAACTGGGTGCAATAAAAGACGTTTCCGCTGATTATGAGCACGGCGCCCGTAAGGGAGCCGAAACGTCTTCTTAGGAATGCAGCTTACCTTTGGGCTTTTCCATGTATTTTTTTTCTCGTTCATGTTTTTCCTCAATTAGACGCTATTCCGTCCAACCCCCCACTTCAATGTGAGTTGATGGTTTGGAAAAGAAAGGTTGCTGGTCTTGGCTGGAACCTAACCAGAGCCTTCGGAGGGCACAAAGAGCTTGCTTACCCGAAGCCACCTACGGTGACTACGGTACTCGGCTGTTGATCCAAAGGTCGTGGGATCAAATACCGACCGCGGCGGTTGCATTTAGATGAAGGCGAAATGTTGAGGCTCGTGTGCTGTGCGATGTCAGTGCATGTTAGAGAACCCCAGGTGGTCGAAATTTCCGGAGCCCTGCACTACGGCGTCTCTCATAATCGTATCGTGGTTTCGGGGCCTAAAACCCCGGCGATCAATAAAAACCGAAGCCACGGTGGTTGTTTTGATCCGGCTGACTAAAGATGTGCCTAGAGCATGCGTGACTAAAGGCTTGCTTCTGGAAGACGTTGAAGCGAAGGCGAGATCGGGAAAAAGTGGGAACCCGCACCCTGGCTCCTCGGCCATGGAGCTTCTGCCTTAGTTTTCCTTGGTGCCAACTAAAGTGATTGCCATCTCTCTCTCTCATTAGTATGACTTCAACAGATGGTGGAGATATCATAAAGGCAGTAAAGGTAACAATAAAGTGGCGCGTATGTGTGTTTTACGCGACACCATCCGTTAGTTGCTGCAGATACGACGGCGCAGAGGCAATGCATATACTCGTACGGAAAAGAGAAATCTCGCCGATACAAAAGGTGGTTACTTGACTATGTCCTACGGCGTCCAGCACTTCAGCTCAGTGCTTTGCTGTGTTTCTTAAAAGAAACATAGCATTATATCTTTCTTGTTTGAATGCAGCGTGACGAAAACAAGCTGGTGTTACCCAACATTCGTGCCACCTAAAGGCGTCAAATTTTTCAGAAAAATCTAAATAAAAAACACAAACGTACTATGAATGAGCGTGGTCCGGTTTCCTCACAGTATATATTCTAAAAATAGATTCAGATAAACTCTCAACAATAGGGGACACCGCCAAAGCATGGTAAGCCAGTAGCAATAGGCAAAATAGGAAATTTAATGTTGCCGCTCGGGTAGTGTTGAGCAACGACAGCCGCAGAAACTTTGGCCTAGGAGGCTGCTTGGACTCTGGACGTTAGTATACTAGCAATAGAGGTTTAGATCTAGCTGTTTGCGCAGGAAAGATAGGAATAAAAGATACGTAGGGCAGCTTGCTGCTGAGGCACGCCTCACGTTTTCGTGCTTACGCAAGTGACGCGTTGATATATGCGCCGGGCCGGGCCACGCTGCTCAAAAAAAAAAAAAATGAAGGAAAAGAAGAAAGAACTACGGTGAAAAATAAGGCGTAGTGAAAACAAGGCATGACGGCACCTTTGTGAGCCGTATTTTTTTTTTTTTCCCTTCCATCTTGGTTTCTTGAAAACTTCCACGCTTTTCGCAAGCACCGGCGTATTCTGGCAGAGTTTATTTGTTTCATATCGAAGAGCTTCCGAACGTATGCCATCTTTGTGCAATCGAAGGCGTTTTTCAGGCTTTACATTAGTCATGTACGCGCGTGTGTCACATCTCGTCGCGTGGAAGCGCTTTATTATTGGCGGAGAAATATTTAAAGGCTGCATGCAGAAACATATGCGTTGCTGGCAGTAGGAATAATAACACGTTTTGATTGCAGCTAGCAAGAACGGGTAAGGCGCGAAAACTAAATCGGTAACTAACTACAGTAATTATTGTTGACCGAAATGTACATTACGTACGGTTACAAGGCACATAAAGTACCGCAAACATACGAAACATACCTAACGCCAGTTCAGGCTAATATGTACGCATAAAACAGAGAGACGTTAAAATAGCAAAAATGATCGAAACGTCTCGATCTATGGGTTATGAAATAGAGTGAATAAATCAACAGGCAAATATAGTAGTTGGCGTACATAGACATGTATATTGCATAAATAGTTCCGAGAAATATATCATGAAATGTGCACAGGAAGTGCGTTATGTCGTTCTATTCTCCACAGCGCAGCATCCTGCATGACCTAGAACGCACGTACAATATGGCGGAATTATCACTAGTCACTACACTAGTCTGTAAATAGGAGATACCTTTATAATATCAACCCGGCCGCCGCGGTGTTGCAGTCATAGCGGCGCTCGGATGATGATTCTAAAGCTCTGCGTCAGAAAACCGTTGCGGCGGTGTCGAACGTTTCGACGGAAGCGAAATGGCATATGTCCTCGTACTTAGGTTTATGTGCACATTATTAATCTCCGGGTGGTAGAAATTTCCGGAACCTAAGGCTTACCTCACAATCACGCTGTAGTTTTGGCGCGTAATACACTGGCAATCAAAGAGCGACTTCTTTCGCTTGCTGTAGCTGTTGTGCACACGACGTTTATTTAGAATAAGCTGAAGCTCGTTTCTCAACCAATATTTTTGGGAAAGACATCAGGCATTCAGTTGCGCATGTTTCTCCACCACTTCAACCTTTCTAACTTAGCTTTGTTAAGATCGCTAAAAACAATGCAGAACAGGGAATGACTCTGGAGCCAACGTTTTGACAAGCGGACGGCAACCGCCTTCGCGAGCGTTCACGTGCCGCTGTTCTCCTCCTCTCCCTCTGAGGACGGTGGAGTGTGTGTAAAGCGTACAGAAACGAACTCTCGAGAAGGCAGTTGGCGTCCTGACGAAGACAAGTGCACCTGTCAAAACGTTTGCTCCAGCGAAATTCCCTGTTCTGCATCGTTTTTAGCGATCTGTTCATCGATTCAAACCTCCATCTTCCCTTGAGCTTCTCTTCTATAGTTGAGCTTTGCTAAGGTAACTTGGAATGTGGCGGGCGAAGCAAACAGTTGCTGTCACTGAACTTCCCTAGGCTTCATCATCCCATAAACGAGTGTCGAGGCAACGTTTCTCCGGGATAACTTTCCTATTCCCTGTATTTCCTCTTTGCACTCTCCTTTCTGCATTCATTCTCAATATCGATCGAAGGAAATCGAGCGTTTGCGTAAATTTAGTAGGCTCGGATCAAACGCCAAAATATCCTAGGGGAGTTCACAAGTCTAAAGTCGAAATGCCGAAAGCCGGGCGTTCCGCAACTTCTGTTTGTTGCGTTGCCCGCGCCCTCTCAAACTGGCCAAACTCGGCGCGCTAATTGCAGCGCGCTGCCGTACAAGGCGCATGCGCAGTTAGTGGTGTCGGCGGCGGCGATGCATGCATGACAACGGCGCAGGCATTGCGACGACAATGGCCCGGCGCCGTTTAGCTCGCAGAGGTGCAGCGACGTACTGCGCGGCTGTAGCGTGGATACCGCCGCCGACTCGCGCTCGACTCACTCGGAAATGCATGCAAATTGCTCGTGCGGCTGCCGTCCTCGCACGGTTGTGCGCGGAGAGCGAAAGCGTTTGTGCGTGCGCCTGTTTTGTACTTGCGGGGAGAGAGAACCTGTTTTGGGCGAAACCTCATTACTGCGGAGTAGGCTTAAGCAAAAAAGGCAAAGTGGTCTAATTATAACGCGTCCTTGCAGGTCATTTCAGCGGCACGCGTCCCTGCTTTTGCCAGCAAGGAGGATAACGCCGTAGCTTGATTGAAAACGCACGAGACTTATATGAGTAAAAATACTATTTTCTTTTACCTGTCAGTCAGTCGCACTTTTTCCTGATGAATATGATCTGAGCTGCAGATTAATGTCCAGATAGTTATTTATACAATGCGAATAGAGATTGACAATGTTTTCATTTGGCCTTTTTTTGCATGAAGTATAAATAAGTTGTTTAGCTTAACGTGACGATGAATGCTATTGGGTGTATGTAGGTGGTGTTCATTCTGGCACAAACTAAGCATAAATAAAATTATGTAGATAAGGAAAGGACACGGTCGCTACAAAATTTGTCCCGTGTGGTCAGTTGCGATTCGACCATGGAGTGCTTTCGACGCGCTTTGCTACAAGAACGCAAAGGCGGCCTTCGACAAGCAAATGATGCTGCTTTCGCTGAAGTGCATGAACCATGACTTTACAAAACTATCCCCTGACAACCCGTTCGCAGGATTTCACCGTGTGCGGACGCTCCTTGTTTATGGCAGGTTTGCGCAGGACTCTAGCGCTTGTAATGCAGTGCCTCCGGAGAAATGTGAGCCGATCGAGCACTTTCGTTTGTGTACAATTGTCGAGGATCCCTGTGCAGTTTCGAGTTCCTGCTGATGTCTACTTGCAGCGAGTTCACATGTCCGGGGCGACTAACCCATCTCGCGCCCCTTGATTCGCCAGACTGCCGCTTATGCATTCCACAACTTCGCGAACACAAGTTTCACTTTCGTGTTATACCAATTCCTGTGACAGAGTGACCAACTACATTTTTTCTCAAAGTAGAAATGTCCCCGATGTCTGCAATGCCTCACGTCGGCTTCGCGTCTTGTCCTACAGAAGGCAGAACAAGGCGCGAAGCCGACGTGTGGGGTGCATGCCAGCGCTTCGTTCTGCAGAAGAGCGCTGCTTTAAAGCGAGAGCTTATGGCTTGGAAACCATCGCTCCCAAATGGGCAATCCCTGGGCGAGAAAATTATCGGCTATGCGGTATACATCGTCTCGCTTATCGCGGATCATACTTGAGTGCGTCCGGAGAAGCGCGATGAACTCCTAGCAGAGGTCACCTGCCTGCGACTAATGAAGCCCTTCCTTCCGCACACGCAGAAAACTTCAAAGCGATTTCGTCGCGAGCAGGAGGCCGACGCACTGTACCGGGCAACACAGGCTTCGTCCCTTCTTTCAACACGATCTCTGACGGAACTATTGAACGTCGTTAGCTTCAGGGCACGCTAGAGGACGGTGCGACTTCTGCTTACAACGCAGGCGCTTCGTGAACCGTGGGCCCAAACATTGGGACGTTTTTCAAGTGTGCTCCTTGAAAAGGCCCTAACATAAAGCAGCTTGACGCAGCGCGCACAACAGACGCGCTGCGACAGGAAGGCTCGTTTGTGTTTATTTTCTTTTCTTTTTATTTAGTTGTTGAATGGGAAGAGCGACGTGACGACGAGTCCGTTCCGTTTTAGCGGCTCGCTTCTTTTCGCTTGCCGCGTGCGCTTGATTGGCCTTGCTCTCTTTTGAGAGCTCCGAGGCAATTGGCGGCTGCATGGTTTGGAGTTATTAATAGCGAAGGGGGAAAAAAAGACATGAAACGAGACTGCGGATGTGAGGGAGGTTCAGATCAACTGGAGGCGCAGTTCTTGTCGAAATTTGTGTTGAATGCTGAATTGAAGTGCTTGTATGATATGCTTTGTTTTCCATGAAGTATCTGTTTCATGTATTTTTTCTTTTATTTTTCTTTTATTTGCAGTGAAAACTACGTATGTGCGTATTTAATTTATTTACCTGGTTTTTTGGTTGTATTGTGTTTTTTGTACACAAACGATGTACATGCACGCCGAATGCGCATAGGAGTAAGAGCCTCCATCAGGCAATTTGCCTTTAGCTCTTACTCCTTTTTCTGTATAAGACAGAAATAAACTTCAGACTTCAAAAATTTCCGAAGCGAGTGCGTGCACAATATAGACTTTTGGAAGACGCACATTTCATTTCAGATTCGTCCTAGGTGGGGATGTTAACCAGAAGGACGTCCGATTGGCCATTGCAGTTATAAGGTTCTGGCCGAGGAAAAAAATATTCTCCCGATATCCAATCCTATCAAGATTTCGCCGAAGTTGTGTCTAGCAAAAAAAAAAAAAAAAAGAAGAAAGAAATAGACAAGAAAAGAAGGCAATTTAGAGCATAAGTCACTCTACTATGGGAAAGTCGTAAATGGTCCCTCATAATGCCCGTTATTCCATAAACTTACGATTGGCGGGCAGTAGCAGTAACCGTCGACCGACGACTGTTCACGCCGCTAATGCTGTGAAGTGTGATTGGCTTTGTTTTGCCGGGCACAGGTTCGCCCAATAAACAGTCCGCCTGACATCGTCGTGAGTTCTGCTGCTGCCAAGTGCTCACGACCACGTGACAATAAGGACTGTGCTCTGCTGTTAGCTAAACGGATTGTCAAGCCGCCAAGCACGTTCCTCGGAAGTCTCCTGCGGTCTTGAAACCGCCATACTTATACAATATCGATGCATACCTTGGAACATTAAAAACACACTGAACAAAAAGGAGATAGCACTCACACGTTGCCGCATAATCCACCTTCACTGAGTGAAACGTCACTGTAATTTTTTTTTCTAAATTGAACGTTTGCGTACGTCACCAAGGTTGCAACAATGGACAGGCACACGTCTACTCCGTTTGCTCAAATGTCACCACCAAACGCTTCTCTCTCTCTCTCCCTCTTCCTCTCCCTCTCTCTCCTTTTTTTTTGTTTGCTGCAAAGCCTTGAAGCGATGAAAAGATTGGCCCAGATTTGGCCTAGTCTGACCGTAGACGCGTCACATAACTTTGTGCGCGTCCCCAGAGGCGGTGCTGCTTTTTTCCTTTTTTTTTTTCCTGTGGGCCTTCACTCCTTTTCAAATGGTCAATTGAAAGGGTGTTTGTTCCCCTCTAAGCGGATTTAGAGGCGCTAGGAACGTGGTCGTCGCACTGAAAAGGATAGATCAATTTGTTGACACACCGAAAACTAAATGATCAGTCGCCTTGTGGACAAATTCTTGTTGTACGGCTACACCGTGACAGTCAGTGACTTATTTTCTCTCATACCAAAAAAAAGTAACATTCATCGTTTGTTACCTGCTTTATAAACATTTTGAGCGCGGGTCCCGACTTACTTGTCACCTTATAAAAAAGTACACCCGTTTCGCCTCGAGTCACCAAACTTTCCTTTTTCAGAATATTAGATTGCCGTAAAGTACTAGTAATGATGGAGTCACTCTTGTTGCACAATCTAAACTGTTGTTAAGTTATCTAAATAATCAATTTGACTTTACTGTCTCGACGTGAGTAGACAGACGCGCACATTAAAATTCGCGATTTGTCGGTGGTCTCGGCGGTGTCTTGCGGGAGCCAGGAAAGAAGAAAAACGTGCCTATTTTGAGTTAACTTGGAGGAAAAAAAAACTTCGTTTGATGCGAGGTTTCTGGACAACTGGGTAGGTTCCTCAGTACTGGACTCCGCCGGCTTTTGCGGCTCGCTAGACTTCATAAGCTGAATATATACGAAGAAGCGGAGGAGGAGAGGAAGTAAACAATAAGGAGGAGGAAGCATGGCGCGTCCTAGAACAAAAAAGAAAAAAATTCCCACAGTAGTGCCAATCACCAAATAATGAAATAAGTGAATAAAAATCTCCTCACGTGCAAGTATCGTGTAAACAAACACAACACACCTTAGCACGTCACACGCACCTCGAGACGCGTACGCGATTCATCAACTGGCATAACGCAACCACCGCTGCATAGTTTAAAAACCTCACGTCAATGAAAAAAAAAATGTGAAGGAGAGGGGGAAAAGGAAAAGTCGTTATAAGGAACGGCGTACTTGAAAGACCAGCAAGCACTGCCTTGGAATTCGGCGCATGCAAAAGTAATTCAGAGAAGGACACTGTCTTAGCGGCTCCAATATCTTACTTGATTTTTGTCCTGCCCATCAACTTCTTTCTTGTCCCCTCATGTGAAGAGAATCAAATACCCAGCAGAACGCGGGAGCTGCGATAGGGACAAAAAGAATCTCCGGTCGTGGATCTGGAAGAATCTGAATAATGTATAGGAAGGCTGGTCAGGAGACCCGTGCCTTTTCCGGGAAAGGTTTGCCGTGGACAGAGTCATCTTTGCTTCCTGATGTCTTTTCTACGTACACGCCGTCTCGTACCAGAGTTATTCGGGGAATGCAACCGTGGCTTTTGTTACTTCGGCATGGTCTGGTGGAACCTCGCTGACTTGATCAGATATGTATAATTTCATTGCCGATTCCTCATCAAGACCAAGTTGTTCCCTAACAAGACCAAATTTCCCGAGCGCTCGTAAGAGCAGCGCTTCCACGTTACTGACGACGAACGAAACTCAATTTGACGGCACTTCCGTCTTCTGGGGTTCGTATTCATTAGCTATTCCGTATCCTTTGGGCTTGCATATAGGATCTTTTTTTTTTCTTCGAGTATTCTCGCTGGCTCAATTTGTTTGTTTGTTTTTTTGCTCGCCTTATTTTAGCTGATTAAGTCAGGTGCTGCTTCTGTGGAAGACAACTATAACCAAATTGTTTAAGCTAACAACTTCACGATGTGGACTTCTCTGAAGAAAAATGTGAAGGAATTGTGCTTTACGAAGCGTCGTAAGAGCTTGAATGCAAATGATGTCTCTTCCTAATTTGGCATTAACGGTATTAAGTTTCTTGGCACTGACGATATTAAGTTTCAAATGCACGGATGCCGTCGCGACCGTGTCGACCAGCAGATGAGTTGCATCAGAAGGCTCCACCACGAGGCTTCTGATTACAGTACCATCCAGGCCTTCTTCACTATCAAGATTTATGCAACCCTGCATGTCTGCAATACCTTACACCCATTGGTAAATTCTAGCGATGCGTTTCACTTACTGCAGTGGCGTTGTTTATTCCCACAAGGGGGCACTTGTGTGATAGCCAATTTTACTGTGTGTTGTTTTTTAGACTACGAGATTGCTGTACGTCTAGTGCACAAGTACGGCTCCAGAAGAGTTAAGCGTTATGTGTTTACGCGTTTACGTGTGCAGGTTGTGGTATACAACAAGTGGCCCCAAGTTCTAAGCTGGGTGATGCAGACATTTTTCTTCTTAACGCCATTTTCTGCTGTGTAGCTTATAAACATTTCGCTATACGAAAGTAGACGCAGTTACGTTGCGTAATCAGTTTTTTATTATCTTGTATATTGGGTAGTAATGAGTGACGCTATTTAAGAATTTATTGTGCCCCCTCCCCCTCCTCCCCCGACAAACGTAATATTTCATGCAGGACTTACCACAAAGTAGTTGCAGAAATACTAGAGCCCTCAAGAAGCACTCGTACAAAACTGCGGCCATGGCTCTTCAAGGTCGGTAACTGAAGTCAGGCAGCTGTAGCTGACAACCTGGCTCGTTCAACGCTGTAACATTACGTCCCACGCTTTAATTAGACCTGTAAAATAATGGTACCGACATGCTTTAGGCAAGATAAAACCGTGGTATCTACAAAAATGTGCAGCAGGAGTCAGCAGTGTTCCTATAGAAATGTGCAGGAGGGGCCCGACGAGCGACTACGCAAAAAAGTCACACGAATGATAGGCGCTTCCTCTTTGATTTGTTTCCTCCAGATGTTGCATTATTGCTCTGACTATATCGCGAAAAGCGTGGTTCATACGAACCGAACGTTTTAGGTAAATAGAAGAGATATCCTGACGACCGAGTCCCTTCCATTTCCTATGTAGGCTGTCCTGATACAACGCATTAAACAGCGCGTTAACTTCTACTCTCGCATATAATACAAAAACGACATAATGGGTAATTATTATATATTTTAATACTTCTGTTATTCGTTTAAGGAGACCGCACTTCGCTCTCTCGCATTACAGAACTCGATGTTATCTCTTTCGGCTAAGCTTCAAATACATCAAAGCAAGCATTCACAAAACCTCCTTAAGCTAGAATTTTTCATTAAAGAAAAACTAAACAAATAATAAAACGGAACTTACCATTATCGAACGCTGTCGGTGTTGTATATGGATAGGGCGCGTATCTCTATATACAACAGTCAGCAAATGGCAAAGAGTGCTTACGAAAAAGAATGTTTTTAAAATTTGGACACAGGTACACACAAGTACCCATGCATGGCTGGGAGGGTATACCCTATGTTGCATCTCTCTAAGTACGTAATGACTTAGGTTATAAGAGCGTTAAAAATAACGTTAGAAACTATCGATTACCTAATCAGGAATTTCGCATCCAGGCACGATGAAGAAAGAAGAGACTAATGAAAGTACTGACAGAAGATGAAGTTAACACAAATGAATACTCCGAGTTGGTTCGAACTGCGCTTATATGAGAAAAAAAGAGGAAGACAAAAAAGGCAAAAGCAATTTTACGCTGAACATAGTACTTTCGTTGCCAGGCTTTTAAATTACGCGTGATGCTCCGTATCTCCCCGTAATATGCCAAAACAACCCTTGATTTGCTGCTTTGTAGGATCTAAAAAATTAAGGCACTCAAGATCACTGCGGAAGATGACAATCTAAAGAGTCTCTGCCGAAACGTTCCAGCCTTTCCACTGTAACTTATAAATTATGCTGCTTCTTTTTTCGTCAGTGTAGAGCTTGTTACCGAGCCCACAGAAAAATATACTCATGGAGAGTGAACCGAACATAACTGTGTCACAATTTGTACTGTTCCCAAGCAATGTGCTGGCGAGTGAGTTAAATACACTAAATGTGGCCCAAGGAGAAAAATCGCTTCGCTTTCACTGCATGCACGGGAAGCACCTCATGCTCAACACAGAACGCAGCAAATTTGTCAAGCACAAAAATGTTGAGGCCCGTGTGCTGTGCGATGCCAGTGCACGTGAAAACACCCCATGTGGACGAAATTTCCGGAGCCCTCCACTACGGTGTCTCTCAGAATCGTATCGTGGTTTTGGGACATAATACATCAGAAATCAATCATCAAGCACAAGACAAACGAGAACACTTCACGGTGTGCGTGTTAGCAGGGCGGGGGGGGGGGGGTGTGGAAGTTACATGTTAGGGGCGAAGCTCTTAGAGCGTGGGTCGTTCCCTCCTCTGTCGTAGTAGTAGTTGTAGTAGTATGTAGCCACCTCGCGCCGCCGGGAGGCTCGCGCTCGCCCTCGGCGCGTGCCTCCCAGCGCGCGAGCTCTCTCACTCTTCCATCTGCTGTCTTGTGTGAGAGAGATAGCGAAAGGCGCGCCAAGGAGTGCCTTCATGAGGTCTGGGGAGGAGTCCGCCAGCCACTCCTCCAGGGTCGCAGGTCTTAGTTTGGTTGGTATGTATTTGAGGCTCTCGTCCATAGCTGCACGAGCACTCGGACAATTCCACAGAACGTGGGCGTTATCGGGGAATCCACCGCATGCCACGCAGGAAGGAGACCCGTCCTTGCCTTGTACGTAGTGCTCAATGTGAGGTGTCATCAAAGAGTGAGTTTGGGCACGCCTCACCAGGGCTGCCTCGCATCTCGTCATGGAGTGAGGTGGATCAGGATAAACCCTGCGGTTGTTGCGCATCTCGTCTAATCGTTCGCGCCTATCTAATCGCGCCAGAGCAAGTAGTTCGGTTCGCTTCAGTGAATCCGGCCACCACAGGGGAGGGCCCGGGAGACTTACACGGGACATGGCGTGTGCCACTTCATTCCCCCTTATCCCTGAGTGACCAGGTATCCACTGTATTCGAACACGTAGCGACGGGTGGACATCTAAGTGCTTTGGTGACTATGGAAACGCTCTTTCTTCGATGAACGCTGTACCAGCTCGCAAAGAAGGAGAACGCGCCCTCACCCGTGAGAGACAACGTTGGCGTAGGCAGCGTCTTCTAGCGAGTTTCTTGATTGAAAAATACCGACTGCTCGCGCTGGAGAACCGTTCACCGGCCACCCATATATATATACAGGCACTAGATCTTGACTTGCAATGAAGAGCCGGTGGGAGATTTCACTTGTGCGTAGTTGAACCATAAGGATTCGTAGCGTGCGCGTTAACTAAATTAATCCGAACTCGGCACGATCTACGATGAACCTCCGGAGCTTCGCCCACTCATCATCATTCACTCCAGTGGATATGCTGTGAATTTTTTTTTAGAGCAATTAGTTTGATCGTGCATTTCCGATGCCGGACTCGTACATACATTGCGCAAACATTTAAGTAACGTGGAATCGAAATTGCTGTTAGGAAATTGTGTGTTGCGTCTGTTGTGTTGTGCTATGTAGCTAACATGCCTAGCTTTCTTATTTGCTTTGAATTTGAGCTAATGCCGAATTGAGACATTTTCGATCTCGTTCCACATAGGTTCGATCGACCTAGCAGAACGTAACAACAATAACAAAATACTGTTGTGGCATAAGATTTGCAGACTGACGGTGTCAGTGTTTGGCGGAACATTCTCTTTCTTCGAGGAATGGCGAGGCTGAGGAATATGAAAAGAAGGTTTGAGTATGTATAAAAGATCATCTTGTTCTTACTGTTGCCCGCATTTTAATTATTACTTATTCATTTCTTGTCTCCCGTGGCAACCTTGCAAAATTAAACACAGTGAAATGGAGTAGCCCAGGAGGTATACCTGAACCTCTTCAACAGCACTCAAGTCAGACATAGAACAGACCAGACCAGACCAGACCAGACCAGACCAGACCAGAACAGAGCAGAGCAGAGCAGAGCAGAGCAGAACAGAACAGAACAGAACAGAACAGAACAGAACAGAACAGAACAGAACAGAACAGAACAGAACAGAACGGAACGGAATGGAACGGAACGGCACGGAGCGGAACTGAACAGAACAAAAGTTGATTGAAGAATATTACCGAAATAATTGTCAACTTCTCCTTTTATGCTACTCTCTCAAACGATTCTCGCGAGCTTCGTAAATTTTTGCAAGAGTTTACTCAATTTCATTTTATTTTGATTATGGTCGATAATACCACCATCTGTTCTCTGCCTCTTTCTCTCTTATCCACGCACAACACTTTTTCGTAACTGTCAAAATAGTCGTCGTCATGATAGTTATCTCATAAGAGCACTCGGTATCTCAAGAGGATCAAAAGTGTTGCTGCATTTTTTAAATGTTACTGGGCTAATTAACAGGCTCTGAAAATGGACAAAGAACTGCTATAACGTCAGTGACACTGCAGCCTTTTTTATTCGTTTTTTTTTTGCTCTCTCTCTATCTTCCAGAACTTTCCCTCCCCTTCCCCTTCCCCAATGCAGGGTAGCCTTCCGGGCTCAGCCCAGCATAATCTCCCTGCCTTTCCTATTGCTTTATCCTCCTCCTCCTCCTCCTCCTCCTCCTCAAGAGGATAAAAACATATGGCACAAACCTAATGCCTTAGCAACTTGGAAGTTCAGCGCCTTCTCGTCCCTTCGCCTGCGTCGTGCTATCTTTTCTGTGCCGCGCAAAATCATGCTGCTGCTAAGGAGCAACAAATCGCCTGAACAGCAACCCTTCTTAATAGAACCTAAATGTACATGACATTAAATTTATCCACACTATCATAAAGATTAAAAGCTCCCTCTTAATCTATCTACACAAATTATCCAAAATTACGACCATTGCAGGTCACACCTCGCTCACCCGCACGCTTACATTCCCACCGCACTCCTGCGAAGAGTGACTGATTCACCCCTCGTTCACCCCGCACTTACGCGTGCGGCCCTGCGACTCCCCTGAAAGCATTGCCGCCCTAGGCGTTGTAGTACCGTGGGGTCGTCCTGTTCGTTAGCGCATAGGTGCTGCTAATGAGATCATTAACGGGCTTTGCGGAGCTGAGCCCTGAGAGACACAAAAGAGAGCACAGCGCTGCGGTGCTTACGTTGGGACTAGGTATGCTTTTTTTGTAGCTGCTATGTTGCTCGCCTGCTCGCCCGCAAAGTGCAGCTAGCACTTGTCTATCATCTTCATTTAAGGGTAGCGGCGAACAGCAAGCATGATTACAGCGGGAAGAGCACACGTTAGAGCATCGGGGCGATGTGAGGACAGCGATAATCACAAGTAATCACGATAGCGTGTGATTATTTAAAGCGATTATAGAGGTGCATCCTACTCCAGAGGTAACAAAATAAATAAGATGAGTAAATGTTGCGAATTAGGGTGAATTGCGGAATAAACGCTAGGAACGCTAAATGCATGGTTCAGGAAACAGAAGTTCAAAATTCTAGATACTGAGAGAGAACTTTAGTAAGCATGACAAGCAGTGTAATAAGAAATTATATTAAGCAAAGCGCATTAAATAATGCATTCCTGCACTAAACATCAGGCTTCGCGCACAGCTAAGTATATTGATTTTGATTCTAAGTTATTTTTCATCGGAGACATCGAGGGTCGAACATCAAAGCTACCTTTTTAAGATTCTTCTCTTTGTCATGAGTCGACTAATTCTGCAAACAGAGAGAAAGAGGGAAAGTGAGAAAGGACGAGACAGACAGACAGACAGACAGACAGACAGACAGTCAGACAGACAGACAGACAGACAGACAGACAGACAGACAGACAGACAGACAGTGGCAACGTTAATTAGGCTTTGTCGAGTTTGCTACCCTACTCATAAGCAGGAGACGGGCTGGGTAAAAAACAAGAAAGAAGACGAGAAAGCATGTGGCTAGATGATTTAACTAATTACAACCAAAGCTTCGCTAGGAGTTCCAGCTATGTCCAGTATCTATTTCTGAGGCCGAATTCGCAAATATTGGATTTCGTAAGTGGTAATTTCCGTCGGTCAGTAAGCTTCTACAAGCTTCTATAATAATGTTCTCTTAATGAGTATTGCTCGCAGTTTTCTCTTAGGAACAATTTTATAGCAAAATGTTCTTTCAAATATGGGTCCACTTGACTTGACTTGTGGGGTTTTACGTCCCAAAACCAGCTATGATTATGAGAGACGCCGTAGTGGAGGGCTCAGGAAATTTCGACCACCTGGGGTTCTTTAACGTGCACTGACATCGCACAGCACACGGGCCTCAACATTTCGCCTCCATCGAAATGCAGCCGCTGCGGCCGCGATCCGTTCCCGCGACCCTCGGATCACCAGCCGAGTACCGCAGCCACAAGACCACCGTTGCGGGGCAATATGGGTCCAGGTCGAAAATTTTGGTTAAGAACGCGAATCTCCACCTGGACCATCGTTCAAGTTTGACAAGCCGCTGACTCTCCTAAACAAAAAATATTGCGCATAGCTGTCTTAAAGGGCAGGCGCAATTTTTCAATAATACCAACGAGCAAGCTCCTCCACTTGAAGCGAGGAAAAGAGGTAAAACAAAAAATATGACAACGTTAAACAAACCTGTGCTGTAGGCAACGGTCTCCAGGTCACCAATTTCCTTTTGTTTCCTTCGACGCTAGAACCGCGACAGCCCAAGTCTGTAGACCTATATTCGCATCACTGTTAGCAGATTGCCATCCTTCGTCGGGTACCAATAGCGTGTCTCGGCGCATCCGACGCAGCTCAGAGCTTCCTTCCAGCTAACTCCGTGCTTGTTTCTTCCTCGGCCTTCTCTACAGAAAATAAAGCAAGAAAGCACAACGTCGCGGTTATCTTTGCCGCCACTGTTTCACTTGGCTCTGCTTTGCTTCGTCAAGACTTTCGTACACTACGGACTCACCCGGGCGAATCTATCTGTTCCACCTTACGCGTAGAGCTCCTTTCACGTGCGCCCGTTTTAGCCACGCAACCTTCACCGTCGACGCTTCCTCTCTCACGCGCGAAGCGAAGAGGCGGTGACGTAGTGACCACTCTTCCCCGTCTACCTATTCGCGCTGTCCCCATATACCCCAACCGCTTCCATAGCTTCTCACTTATTATTATTTTTTTGTTCTATCCTGCGCCACTGCACTTACGAGAGGACCCCTGGCGGGCGTAGACTCGCTTTCTCGTTTGTTTCTACTATTATTTTATATTTACAGGAGCTTCCTAGTCTAAGGGAAACATTGCTTAAATTTTGACGTGTTTTTCGAGGCGAGGCGTTTTAATCCCAGGCAGGGGCTGCCGGGTGCTTTCAGCGCCGCGTGAAATCTGTTTCTACCGCGGCAACCTTCAGAACTTTTGCTGTCTTTTATGGAAGCGTACGTTACCGGCTTTGCCCATTAATTTGTACGGTAAAATGAAACGCTTCGTATATTCACCAGCTTGAAAAATAGGCCTTTTCACTGTTCCTCTCCTATGCCCTTATTTATTTACTTATTTATTTAAATACACTCAGGGCCACAGGTATTAGAGAGGGGAGCGGTTACATAGAAAACAGAATATGCATAGCAAAGAATGAAGCAACTCTGCAAGAAGGAATGCGCAATTTTTGTGCGTGATCTGAGCGAGATCAAACATAGTGATGTGGCAAGGTGAATTCGTCACGGTGCTGTGAATGATGGCACGTGGCGTGAAAGTTCCTTGATTGATTTATGCAAACTTTATTTGGTCCAGAGAAGACGCAGGGGAGACCGCGCGCCACCCGGCTAGTCCCACGTAGGGACCGCCAAGCCGAGCTTGGCGTGCCCGTTCGCGGGCACGAAATATTTTACCTTTATATATATATATATATATATATATATATATATATATATATATATATATATATATATATATATATATATATATATATATATACTATATATGATAGTTTCATTAGCTACTCAATGCTACTCAACTGTCTCGGGGCCATGCCACATTTCGCTTTGATTTTCCTTTTCTACGAGACGGAGGGAAAACAGGGCAAGCAACGCTGAGACCGAGCGTTAAATTTTCCATCAAGGTTTCTCGCATGGACGCTAGGCCGCTACTTCAAGTGTTTAGCCTGGGTCATTAGGCCGTTCTCATGAAAAACCGTGTCATCAGGAAGGCGCTTACGATAAACGCCCCCTTCAAGTATTCAGGTCGTGTAGGCGGTAACGAGGACTTTTGTTTACGATAGCCTTCAATTTTAAAGGGTCGTTAACTGGAGTGCCGCCCGATACTCGTTGCCACGGTCCTCGTTCTCTGAGAGGGTCGTAAAGATGACTAAAGTTAAACTGAAGGTAGCTAATTAAAGTTTTTTTTTTTTTTGTTCTGAAGGTGCTTGTTCCTGAGGCGTCTTCGATCGTTCTCGGAGAAGTTTGCGCTAATCACTGCACGTATCGTACGCCTACTCACAGCTACCACTCCCACGGAATACGCAGAGCCCTCGAGGCGTTCGTGCTGTACGACGCAGTTGCGCTGTGAGGGAAATGCCCCTTTTATGCCGTTAACAACCACGACATCTTGTCCTTGCCTGCATACAGGCCTTTGTACCTACGGAGCTTCTTTGATGGAGTCGCGGTGTTTGTGGAATTGACGGTATTGCTGGTCCACACGATGCTTGATCCCATGCGCATTGTACGGCACTCTACGACTCCACGCCATGAAGTCTTGCAATTGTTTTACCCCGTTGCCGATTGATCACGTAAGCAGCTTTATTTTTTGGTAGTTGGGAATAAAGTTTGACGTAGGCTAAATGTCGAAGCATGGCGTGTTTTAAGAAGAATATTGCGTAGAACTTAGTTGCGTATGAAATTCGAAACGCTATTCAGCACGCAGCACCAGAACACCAAGCCCGCTTTTGCAATATCACCCGTTTAGCCTGGCCGGTTCGAATTGCGTTAATATTTGTAGGTCTAGTCTGTAGCCTGTCTCTCTCTCCTTCTGTCCGAGCACACTTTTCCGAGCTAGCGCCAGGATTGACTTGTTATGAACGTTAATTAACAAGATATTCTTGAGCTCTTGAATCAAGCACTAAATAACGCAAAAATGTACGTGAGAGGTACATTCGATCCAATTTATTCGTCGTTAAAGTTTGATGAAAAAATGTTATTAAGAAAGGCATCGCTTAGACTATATCACAGTAAGAGATTGGCCAGGTCATTGCTATTATTAATATGTTTCCTAAACGTGTTTATCAATTATAGCGTAGAGTGCAGCGGTACAACAACCTGCAGGCCGAATTGGATTTTTAACCCCCAGGTGTTCTACGACGATCTCCACCGAGAATTTGCCATCATTTCCATCGCGGAAATGACGTAAGTAAATGGAAACGCCATTTTTCAGCATGCGCGTGATGTTTTCGAAACCAACCTTTGCTGTCTATTTGTGTTCTAATTATTTATAATAAATTTCTCGTCCGGTCGTTTAATTAATTCGCGTTTTCCAGTTCTAATTTTTATTTCACTTTCCATTAGATGCGAGCTGAGGAAACTCCCTTAAACAGTTTCGGTCAGAAATGATCACACACATCGTCGACATTGTATCATTTTACAGAGAGCCTCGTAAGCAGTGCAGGATGAGCTGTCGCGTCCGTGGCATCAAAACATTTGGTGGAAGAGACAGTTGTGAAGGAGCTTCTTCTAAATGTTAGCGCTGAGTATTTAGCAGTAGGGACTGTACGGATTTGCGTACTTGTATTGCTTAATGTCGAGCAGCGTTACAACTTCTTCTAAGACACGTCTCACTTTCTTGTCATGGGCGATTGTATTAAAGAGATATCAATCATAACTTTTTTTACGCACCGAAAGATGCATTATTATTATTCAGGTTGCAATACTGTAATTAGTGGATCTGGAATGGCTCCCAAAGAGAACCGCTGCTTGCATGCATGCATCTCCGTCTCGCGCAAGCTGTAAAACTTTTGAAACGATTGTACTACATTACGCGCGATGCTTACACTCTAATTATTCAAATTCATAAGCTCAAAGTTACACATAAATATAGAGCGAAAGTGTTAATTCATCTGAAAAATGTCTCAAATGCTCGAAATGGTATCGTGGCAACGTTATCGCGTTTTATTTCTCCGAATTCTAGATCAATAGAAATAATGACGCGTCATGTGCGTTAAGATATCCCGTATTTGTCTAGGAGAGAGATACAGGCGCTGTACTCAGTGCTGTGCATGTCTGGAATAGGAATATGGTTGACATCACTAAGACCGCAGTAACCACCACTTGCACAGGCTTTCAGACATTAATTAATCGGCGGTAATAATTAAGCTTCATTTAGTCGAGCCGGAATCCCTGACGCACGATGCTAGCGGAGGCTCGGGGAGAGCTTTGCAACGATGTAATTGGTCCTAAACATTGCCACACACTCATGCAGTGTGGGCTATACGATCGCTCGGAATTTGCGGCCAGGTATATTGCTACGAAGCTAGCGTGGGATGGCACATACCACCTATGGGATGGCACATACCACCTATGGGAAGAAGACAAGGAAGACAGGACTGTCTGGTGCGCGGCTCTCCACCATCTTGGCTAATGCTGTACGCCTTACTGTAAATATACGTGTAAATAGTCTTCCCTTGCGTTATTTACGTAACATCTTTGTGGTGGAGGTGCTGGGTACGCTGTATCTATCACGGAGCTCCGCAACGGTCGTCTCATCGGCGTTCCGGCCATGTCAGACGACGAACGCACACCACCTTCCCGACCCGCCCCATCCGCGGCACCTATGACGTCCACTTACGTGGTCCTTCCTCCTGCTCGTGATCCCGGCGTCTTTTCTGGCCAGGATGGGGTTGACGTCGACAAATGGCTCAACCTTTATGAACGAGTCAGCGCCAGCTACAGGTGGGACCCGACTCTTATGCTTGCCAACGTTCTGTTCTACCTCGCTGGCGCCCCAAGAGTGTGGTTCGAGACGCACGAAGCTGACATTACGAGCTGGGACTCGTTTAAAGAGCAGATTCGCGACCTTTTCGGTGACAGCACAGGTCGGCGGCTTGCGGCGCGGAACGAACTTGCGACTCGTGCACAAACATCTACCGAGTCGTACGTGGCGTATATACAGGATGTTCTCGCCCTTTGTCGCCTGGTTGACGAGCACATGCCTGAGACCGAGAAGGTTTCTCACGTGCTGAAAGGTATCGCAGACGATGCCTTTAACCTGCTAGTTTACGCAAACGTTGACACCGTCGAAGCGATGATCAAGGAGTGCCGGCGATTCGAACACGCCAAGAGTCGCCGTATAACCCAGAAATTCACGCGGCTTCCCAACACGGCCGCAACTTCATCATGCGATGCAATGCGCCAGCCGCCTGCCTCTGACAATGTTACACGCATCGTTCGTCGCGAGCTTGAAGCAGCCTCTCCAGCACCTGTTTCACCTCTTTCACCGCCTGTTTTCACGATGCACTCCAGTGACCCATCGCAGCCGTCGGTGTCCCTCATTCAGGCTGTGGTCAGGCAGGAGTTCGCGAACCTTGGCTTACCACTAGCGTGCCCTGTGACTCATCCTGCTACACGCCCTTACTCCGCAGGACCTGCTCGCCGCTCCTTTACCTCTACTTGGCCCTCCCGTAACCCAGCTGAATGGAGAACGCCCGACGACCAGCCCATCTGCTTCTCTTGTCATCAGGCTGGACACATCGCTCGTTACTGCCGTCGCCGTTGGACCTATCCACCTCACCAGACCTTTCCTCCCTATATGCGCTCTGCCGGTCCCAGGCGTTCCGCTGCTACTTCTGCTTACTCGTCGCTCGGCCCCCAGGAGCCTTTTGATACTGATGCCACTTCTGTTCGCCGCTACTCCCGCTCCCCATCGCCGCAACGTCGCCAATCCCGCTCCCCACAACCTCGCCGCTTTTCCTCTCCGACCGCTTCTGGACGACCGCAGCCGGAAAACTAGATCGTGCAGCTTATGGAGGTGAAGCTGCAGTGCCCTTGTCGACCGAAAATCCTCTACTGACGCTCCCGACGCACCATAGCCTTCTAGAAGTAAAAGTGGACAATATTCCTGTAACCGCCCTCATTGACACTGGTGCACACATTTCCATTATGAGTGCTCCTTTACGCCGCCGTCTGCACAAAGTTATGACACCGTCTACGACACATACAATACGTGTTGCGGATGGTGGTGCTGTTCAAGTGGTTGGAATGTGCACTGCGCGTGTAACCATTGCCGGTCGTCACACTGTCGTTCTCTTTGCCGTTATTGCTCGCTGTCCACATGACCTAATATTGGGCCTCGACTTTCTTTCCGCCCACTCCGCCTTGATTGACTGTTCCTCAGGTATCCTTCACCTCGACCTTCCTCTTCTACCAGATGCCCCAAAAGTTCCCGTCAGCCGCTTGAGCCCTACAACATTTGTTCGTCTACCGCCGCGAGCCGTCACATACGTGTGTTTGTCATCGACGCCATCCGTGCCTGACGGTGACTACATCGTCACTCCTATACCCGACGTACGACTGTCGCGAAGTGTTGCTGTGCCACATGTTGTAGCCACAATCGCTGATAACTGCCTGTTCCTTCCGCTCCTAAATTTTGACCTGGTTCCCCAAGTGTTGCCCCAAAGGATGTCCCTTGCCCTACTCGCTCCTGTAGCCGACCGTGATGTCGAGGTTGTCACCGTAACCAAGCCTGCTCCAGCTGAAGATCTACGGCAACCAGGTTCTGACAAAAGCATTTTTACAAAAATGATTGGATCGGATCTTCTTCCCGACCAGGCTGACGCTCTCTGTCGAGTTTTGGCTTCCTATGCCGACATTTTCGACACCAATGATCGACCCTTGGGCCAGACTAAGATCGTCACCCATCGAATCAACACAGGTGACTCTTCGCCCATCCATCGTCGCCCTTACCGTGTATCCGCATCTGAGCGAGAAGTCATTCAGAAAGAAGTGGCCAAAATGCTTGCGAAGGATATCATCGAACCATCATCTAGTCCGTGGGCATCTCCTGTCGTATTAGTCAAGAAGAAAGACGGCTCCTGGCGTTTTTGCATTGATTATCGCCACCTCAACAAAATCACCAAGAAGGACGTGTACCCCCTCCCTCGCATTGACGATGCTCTTGATTGCCTCCATGGTGCCACATTCTTTTCATCTCTGGACCTCCGATCTGGCTATTGGCAAATTGCAGTAGATGACATGGACCGCGAAAAAACCGCTTTCGTTACCCCTGACGGCCTCTACCAGTTCAAGGTGATGCCGTTCGGCCTCTGCAACGCACCAGCAACATTTGAAAGAATGATGGACACGCTCCTCCAAGGTTTTAAATGGTCCACGTGTTTATGCTACCTGGACGACGTAATCATTTTTTCACCGACTTTCGCCACACATCTCGAGCGGCTGTCAACTATTTTGGAAATATTTCGGCGGGCGGGCCTTCAGTTGAACTCTTCGAAGTGCCACTTCGCCCTTCGTCAAATCACTGTGCTTGGACACCTTGTTGACGCTTCCGGAGTTCGACCAGACCCAGCTAAAGTCAGCGCTGTCACGAACTTCCCCGTCCCACGCTCTGCCCATGATGTTCGCAGTTTCGTGGGACTATGCTCATACTTCCGTCGTTTCGTCAAAAACTTTGCGACACTCGCACGCCCCCTCACTGACCTTCTCAAGCAAGACGTTCCGTTTTCTTGGGGTTCTCCACAAGCGGACGCATTCTGCCAGCTAATCGCCGCTCTGACGACTCCACCCGTCCTTGCTCATTTCGACCCAACTGCCTACACAGAAGTGCGCACGGATGCTAGTGGGCACGGCATCGGTGCAGTTTTGGCGCAGCAACAAGGAGGTGTTGAACGGGTCATTGCCTACGCAAGTCGTCTTCTTTCGAAATCTGAACGCAACTACTCGATAACGGAACGTGAATGCCTTGCCCTTGTCTGGGCGGTTTCGAAATTCCGTCCTTACCTGTATGGCCGCCCTTTCCGTGTTGTCACCGACCATCACGCTCTCTGCTGGCTTTCTTCACTGAAAGACCCTACTGGACGACTTGGCCGTTGGGCGTTACGCCTTCAGGAGTACTCCTACTCAGTCGCGTATAAGTCTGGCCGCCTCCACCTAGACGCCGACTGCTTGTCGCGCTACCCTGTTGACCCTCCAGATGGATCAGATATCGAGTCTAGCCCCTGCGTCATGTCTACATCTCGGTTTCTCCACATTGGTGAAGAACAACGTCGTGACGCTTCCTTGCGCTCGCTCATTGACCGCCTTGAAGCTGCGCCCCACGATGCCTCCCTGCGCATGTTCGTCCTCTTGAATGGCACACTTTACCGCCGTAATGTCCAGCCAGATGGCCCTGAGCTCCTTCTCGTCGTACCTAAACACCTGCGCTCAGCGGTCCTCCATGAGCTTCACGACGAACCAACTGCTGGCCACCTTGGCGTATCTCGCACGTACGACCGTGTGAGGCGCCGATTCTTCTGGCGTGGCCTCGCCAGGTCTGTCCGTCGCTACGTGTCCTCCTGCGACAAATGCCAACGACGGAAGCGACCTGCCACACTGCCTGCTGGACTGCTTCAACCACTCGCCGTCCCGATCGAACCATTCTTCCGTGTTGGCGTGGACCTCCTCGGACCTTTTCCTGAGTCCAACTCCGGCAACAAATGGGTCGCTGTAGCTGTAGACCACGCCACCCGGTATGCCATCACTCGAGCTCTTCAGACGAGCACTGCTACTGACATCGCTGACTTCTTACTGCACGACGTCATCCTACACCACGGCGCCCCTCGCCAACTGCTCACAGATCGCGGCCGTGCATTTTTGTCCCGAGTGATCGACGACCTCTTGCGCTCATCCTCCACGCAGCACAAGTTAACCACCTCCTACCACCCACAAACAAATGGGCTTACTGAGCGTTTAAATCGTACCCTCACGGACATGCTCGCAATGTATGTTTCATCTGATCATCGTGACTGGGACCTGGCGCTACCTTATGTCACCTTCGCCTACAATTCATCGCGCCACGACACCGCCGGTTATTCACCCTTCTATATGCTCTTCGGCCGCGAACCGACGTTACCACTCGACACCCTCCTTCCGGATGCTGCAAGGCCGCCTACCGAATACGCACGGGATGCAATCGCTCGAGCTGACCACGCACGTCAGATCGCTCGCTCGAGGCTGACTACCTCGCAAGCCAACCAGAAGCGTCTCTACGATCGCCGACATCACGATGTTCATTTTCCACCCGGTTCCCTCGTCCTTCTGTGGTATCCATTCCGACGTGCTGGCTTATCAGAGAAACTCTTATCACGGTACATCGGTCCCTACCGTATTGTACGTCAGGTCACGGACGTCACCTACGAGATCGTCCCCGTCTCGCCGCCAATGACACCTGCGACTTCCCCAACTGACATCGTTCACGTGAGCAGACTGAAAGCATACCACCCCCCTTCTACCGACTAAGTTTAAAATGCACCGAGACGGCGCTCCTACCACCGGGGGTAATGCTACGAAGCTAGCGTGGGATGGCACATACCACCTATGGGATGGCACATACCACCTATGGGAAGAAGACAAGGAAGACAGGACTGTCTGGTGCGCGGCTCTCCACCATCTTGGCTAATGCTGTACGCCTTACTGTAAATATACGTGTAAATAGTTTTCCCTTGCGTTATTTACGTAACAATATATTGGATTCAAAGCGGTATACTTAATGTCTCACGGAGAAAGCGCAGTGGTTTTATCAGTCCGCGTTGTGGTCGTCTGGGCTTATCGTTTGTAGGACACAGTAGCGGATGGTGTAGGTTTAATTGCTTGGAGTCGTAAGATAACGTCAAATGTTTGGCTGCTAATGAATTTTAGCAAATTATGCTCAGTTACGTACTCTTCTTCAAGCCGTGAACCTAGCCGAGGTGTTATAGCGGACTTCGAGAGAAGGAATATTTCCAAGCGCATTTGAGTCTGCTGGTGATGAAGACGAAAAGTTGTATGCGCAAAAAGAAGAAAATGGGACACATTGCCATAATTTGATACTCGTGGCAATGCATTGAAATACAGACATGTTTAGAGGGTGGTCCAGCTACATTAATGATGCCCAAACAAACAAACAACAAACAAACAAACAAACAAACAAACAAACAAACAAACAAACAAACAAACAAAAGTACAAACAAACAAAAAATTCTTGGAAATTTTACCAGCCTAATATTAACGGCAGTCGCGTGTGCTTACAAAATAATATTGTTTCACCACACAACACTAATGACTCAATCGTTTTTAAGGGGTTAACAGCTTAAACTGTAGTCGAAATCACTAAAACGTTGATCAGAAGGTTATAGTGCGCGGCAAATAACTTCGGAACGAAGCATTCGTTTCGCGCTTAAATGTTCTCAGTTGTTTTTCGAGGAACAAACAAGAAGCCCACGAAATACGTGAAATATGAAGCGGATACGTCAGTCGGTTGCCTCCAACTGGGTTTCGATGTGCGCACGGCTGCATTCGTTTATCGCCGCATAGCACGGTTTCATGCATTCCAATGGTCGCAGCGTGAAAATCGTCACTAACCCATTGGTAACCAAGACATAGTCGTTCGTGGTAAAAGAAGGCGGCGGGGGGTGGTTGTGGTAGGGGCAGATGTTGAGATCTACTGGGAGGGCAACTGTTACGGCGCATGTACAACTATAAATTTACACGCACCCCTGGTTTTGGAGGTGCCGGTCATGAAAAAAAAAAGAAAGAATGAAAAAACAGAACGCGGCCACGTTTCAGCCCGAAATCAATGCTTGATCGAGCGGTCAGTGCTTTATGGCTAGTATGAACTGCAGCGCACGTTTTACAAATAATTTAGAAAGGTTACGGTCACTCCCACTGCCACCACGCCACCCCCCTGCTCCCTTCCCTATAGTACACACGTCAAAGTTCACTCAATGACAGCGACCACTAATTGCCACAACGCTGGAGTGATGATGAGCACCGAAAGAAGGTAACGGGTTTGCTTGTCCCAGAGGGCTCATTCAATCCTGGCGACGCCTCTTCGACCATTTATTTCAACCGCGTCGCGCATTGAAGACAGCCGTGCACGTCCCCTCTGTGTCCAGGATAGCTAGACTGCCCCAGACGCGTGAAGGCGCATTGCCGATGGGATATATAGTGGGCCTCAGAGTGCTGTCAGGCAAACCCCTAATGTCACTCGTATGGCGCGAGTAGCGATGCAGACAAATATTTAGCAAGTCTGACAGGCCTACACTGGCTAATAACATGTTGCCGTGCTGCAGCGAGTTTGAAATTATACGATGCTGATATAAGTGAGCGCTTGGTTCGGAATGTTATGCAACACGACAATCGGGAATAAATTGCTAGTAAGGTCATATTCCTGGATTGAGCTCGTTCAAAACTCGTAGAATCAGCATTTTGTTATGTTTTAGCATGGGCTGCATTTGCCACGGAGTATACTGGTACCAATGTGAGGGCACTTATGAGAGGCGGCGATGGTAGGTACTGACCTGAGGGTGCTAGATAGCACTCGTTTACAGGACCAGTGTGTCGCCGATATATATAGACCCCTAGACCTATAAATAAAACAAGAAATCTCGCCCATTCTGCTCTAGTTTGGCGATGGTGGAGGACAACGTGACGCTACCGTCGCACCACAATGCTACTTCGACTACGGCTTAATTTTGCTTCTTCCGCTCGCCTGTGCCCGGCGCTGCAGTCGCATGTGGAGAGACACTTAGGCACGGTGCCTCTATGTAGCATGTATCGTGAGCTGTGGCGCCGAATATTATATGCGGATTTTCGCCGTAAGTGAACTGTGACAGCTTCTGCTTCTGTCACACACACACACACACACACACACACACACACACACACACACACACACACACACACACACACACACACACACACACACACACACACACACACACGCACACACACACACACACACACACGCACACACACACACACACACACACACGCACGCACACACGCACACACACACACACACACACACACGCGCACACACGACGGCCACTTTCGCATCATTTTAGCCGCCAACTACATATCAGTTTCAACTTAAGAGTGAGCTATGCCTTTGCGAATACAACCCACGCAATACCTTAAAAGCGGGCTGAATTTTTTACACTCGAATAGGGAACTCCCATGTAGGCTTCAAGGCGTTCGAAGATAACGGACAGACGTCTTCTACGCGCTCGGACGGTGGTGATTGATAGCTTTGCGTTACTCTTGAAGAAACTTCTAGGGTTCACGAGGGAGCGCTCCTTCAAGGTGGGCAAACAGGAGATCTTTTCTCTGAGGCACAATGCCTATTTCGTGTCTCGAAAGGGAAACGAATCACTCGATCTGTCTCCAGCTTTCGCTAAAAAATCCTCTTCAGGCTCCGCACGTGGGCACAAAGGCACGAAAAGCTAGTCCCACGAGGTTATTGAACTAGCAGTATAGGTTAGAGTGCGGACGCTTGCGCGCGCGTTTGTGCGCTTTGCGCTACTTACAGAACTTTTGACTGCTTTATTGGCTTCATGATTCTTCTTACTGTGCTTCACATATTTTCTACAAACCCGTTGCGAAAGGAAGAGAGAAAGCGTGGAGAAGATAGAAATATCAACCAAACGAGAGCTCCGTTCGTTGTTAAAATAAAAGGAAGAATAAAAAAAAAGGATGGAAGAGGGAGAAAGACTTATTCATCCATGTCATCGTTTTGAGACACCCAATAGAGATATACGCGGCAGTCTCAGGGTACTTTGGCATGCAATAGACCAACAAGTTTGCACTGCCTGGTATGAGATGCCGGCTGCGATATTATCATCTCAAGTGGTCATTGAACACATCTTTTAAGAACATCAATGATATTGAAAGAACATTATTGGCATAGAGTACATATATAAATGTGAGATATCAGGACATTTAATTTCATGCGAAGAGAGCGACAGTATTCAATAAGCAAGTCAACAACCGCTAATATTGCAGTCGCAATGTAAAACCGTTGCAATTCTGTTTGCAAGTTAAAAGTGTAGAACAATAAAATGTAAGGTTACCATAAAGCGTGCGAGATTAAGTGTGAAGCGTACGTAGACACGAATGTAACTAAATGCTGTACTTTTTGGAGCATAAATTATACACTTTTTAGGTTTCGTGCACATTGATTGCCGCAGCGGTGAGTGGCTGCGTTCATGGAGAGACCGAGAAACCAATTAGAAGCCTTGGCGACCATCGTGAAAATACAAGGAAAAGGCAAAAATCGTGATTTACGTAGATTAAGACATAAGTTAAGCAACTCCCATGCGCGCAAGGTTCCTGCGGAGCCTTGTACTGCGGCATCTCTCATACACCTTGTGTAGCCTTGAGACGGCAAGCACCACAAGCTGTCTTCTGCCTTCCTTTTGTTTATATAGCCTTCTTTCTCCCCGTATACTCCCATACACAGCGTCGCGTCATTATTGACGTCATAACTTAAGCGTGTCTCGGCCCGCCGAGGGCAAAATATATCACATGTATCATGACGCGCAGCTGAAAATAGAATGACGCTGGGATGCAGGCTGAGGAAAGCTGGCAAGGACGCACAAGTTCACGGTGCCTCCAAAATTATTCCGTAAATATTTTTCTTCGCTTCCTTATTTCCCACAACAAACAAGTGCCTTTGCTGTTGAGTCTTTATTGTTATTTGCTGCCACTTTAACTGTACCTCGTACGACGGCCTTTGAATGTCAATATTGATATATGTGAGCGACCTCGAAGAAGCTGAAGTGAAAGTTTGAACAGATGAGTTCTTCCGCTGTGGCTTGCAGTAAATAGCACAGGCATCATGGACAAAATTAGTTTAAACGGGACCATCCTTGTTGGGAATTAACCAGAAAATGGAAAAGGTTACGTCCGTTTAGCTTCCTTCAGTTACTCTCACGGTTGTCGCTTATGCGTTTTCTGGGAAAAGTGAGTCATACTTGTGCTCACACACACACACACACACACACACACACACACACACACACACAGTAAGTTTAAAAATTGAACGAAACGCGATGACCAACGGCGTTTAGGTAGTGCTAAGCTTGTAGAACTGGTAAATTTGTGTTATGAGTACTTAATTAATTATTGATAGCTAATTACGCCAAATCGCACGCTTGAATATTTTTGAAACTATGGATGTATAATTTTGCATAACATTCGAAAGCGCCACGTCCAGAAACTCCTGGCCCGATACAACATGTAGCACAAGAAGGGGAATAATAATTGATGGGGTTGTACGTACGTACCGAAACCACGATATGATTATTAGGCACTCACCGTAGTCGTGGACTCCGGAGTAGTTTTTACCACCTGGTGTTCTTTAACGTGCACGTATATGTATCTAAGTACACGGATGTTTCTTTTTTTATTGCGATAGCAATTAATGGACAGTCTCGGCTGGTTTTTGCCGTCCCCGTCGCCGTCATGAACCGTATATATATATATATATATATATATATATATATATATATATATATATATATATATATATATATAACCGTCCCCAAGAAAAACAAGTCACATAACTGCTTCCGAAGCGCGGAATCGAAATAGGAACCTCTCGCTCCGCAGCGCGTGGCGCTAACCACTACGTTACAAAGAGTAGATCCTTCAGGGAGCTGACAGCGAGCCTTATATACACACCCTTTACCGCTGGCAGGACTCAGAGACGGCAGGCGCTTATAAGCGTTTGTTCATTACCAGCGAGATGGCGCGAGGAGCGCAACGGGCGCATTTAAAAGTCGTCGGCGAGCTCGCTCGCTTCTTCTAATATTTGCGCAGGGAGAATCTTGCCCTTCCGCTGTCTGCTCGCGCGGTTGCCTCGTGGTGAGAGGAAGAGGGATGTTTCGAGCCTTGACCGTGATGTCAGCGCTGATGTTACGGGAGCGTACGAAAGTCACTCGAGCTCAGGGGACGCCGCTAAACGAACAAACAGAAGATGAGCGCGAACTATCAAGTGTCACAGCTCGACACTTGAAGCACGCTATTTTACTTCGCTGCTTCGGCCGCCTTTGCAACAGGAGCGCTCTTCAAACTGAGAGTATCCATTGTGACAGCTTATTCGCGCTCGTTCGGTGTATATCTGTGCGTTCGTTTCGTGCGTGTTTCACTTGATAGTTCGCGCTAATCTTCTGTTTGTTCATTTAGCGGCCTCCTTTGAGCTCGAGGGACGCGCTGGAAATTTCAAGCTGCCTCCACGCTCTTAGCGTTGCGGTATTTTTATTAATATTGCCCCTGAAGCTGCGCACCTCACTTCGTATAGCATTACAGTTTCTTGCTATCGCATTCATTGCTTGGCCCTTGCGGCGAAACTGTGACTTTTTCTTTTGCATTTCGCCCCCATCGAAACACGGCCGCCGTGGCCGGGATTCGATCCCACCACCCACGCCAACGTCCAAGCCGCTACGCTACCGTGGTGGATGGCAAACGCAGAAAAGGAGGATGCCAAGTTTTCACGTACGCTTCCGGAAGCGGATACTAACTTCTTGCATTGACACATTATTTGAGCGTAACGATGCCGTTACCAGGGCTACGTTGAGTAACCACAAGTAAAGCCCTAGTATGAGTTGAAATGTTTCATTACTTTATTGAACGGAAAGCTTGGGAGAGAGAGAGATAACAAATGATTGATTTATTTGTGTTACCTTACGTCCCAAAACCACGATAAGATTATGAGAGACGCCGTAGCGGAGGGCTCCGGAAATTTCGAGCACCTGGGGTTCTTTAACGTGCACTGACAGACGAGTATCCCTGTGCAGTGTACCGCTGATGCTTACCTGCAACCGATTCACATGTCCCGAGCACCCAATCCATTTCCCGTCCCTCGACTCACCAGATTGCCACTTGTGCATTCCACAACAACTTCACGAACACAGGTTTCATTTTCGTGATATGCCGGTTCCTATGTCAGAGGGATCAACCAGGATTTTTTTTAATAGTGCTAGTGCGTGAGAGAGCGATTAGGATTTCAACGCGAGTTAGCTCGAAATTTGTCCTCTCTGTTTAGGTGGTCGTCGTAGCCATTGTCTTCATTCTTGTTTCGTCGCATTTTCCAGAGGCACACGCGAATGAACATAGAGAGAATTCGCGTGTTTTACATGTCCTCACCAAGAAAAAAAAATCAAAATAGGGAACAACTTAGGTCGCTTATGTTTATAATAATGCTAACTAGCCTGGAAAAAGAAAGAAAAGCCCGAACCAATGCTCCCAATAGAAAAAAAGAAAAGCGGCAACAAAAATTTTCATTTCGTCGCAATATTAGAATAGTGATTGGCTTTACGTCATGTAAATGCTAGTGAAGAAATCAGAGGACTTACAATGAAACGTACTTTTATTACATACGTAACCGTCATGAACACAGTTATGACGGCATAACGCTTGCAGTTCGTCTGCTCACGGGTAGGCTGCCGCATTTCGAGTTCTAACTCAAGACTGGTGTGATACGAAAGAAACGCAGAAGAAAGAAATGCCAGTGAAAATTAAATAAAGAAGGAGCAGCAAGCTCAGTCACGGACGTTGCATTCGTGAAACATTCATACCACAAGAGAAAAGAGCGAACAAATCCTGTCTTGAAACGGGGCGGTGGTAGAGGTTAGGTGAGCCAAATGGCCTAGCAAGCAATGCATTTACTCTTGTCTTCACTAGAAGACAGAGATCGATGTTGCCAAGTTAGCTTCGTATAATGACTTTCGTATTCGATACGACACAACAGTGGCCGCTTTTTACGAAAACGGCAGAGAACGTAGAAGGAAGGTGGCTGCAGTGTACATGCTGCTGGCTTCAATATAGAGAGAAGCTAAAGAAATATCACGAGAGAGAGAGAGAGAGAGAGAGAGAGAGAGAGAAGTAACATGGATGTTTCTTCTCTGTTGCCTTTACAATACACTCATAGGTATCCCCAAAAGAACGTGCTCTCAGGTTGTGATCAATATTTTGGGAACTAGCATTGGTTAGCTCTTACTAGTTCTGAGTCACGTGGTGTGTTTTTTGTTATTATTAGCTGTATTATAGCGGGGAGAGAATCAATAATGCAATTCGACGACGCGGTGCAGACGAAAGAGATAACGACACGTCGTTCATGAACTCCAATAGAATAGCGCTGAACGCAAGCCGCAGTTTCCTTTTAACTCGTGCTTTATTCGTTTTGTTAAGCATCTTGCAGAGTAGTTTTTATCGCCAATCAAGTGAAATAATCAAAGAGCCCGGAGAATACAGCCTGAGACTCCATAAGGTGCTCAATAATTATGGCTGGAGGTTCCTCGCTTACACTACTTACATGACTTATTTCCTATGGGGTTATGCCAGGCCTAGAAGAGCGCAGAAAGCAAGAAAATGTTCTGATTAGTGCACTCTCGATGCGGTTATATTGGGAGAGCCTGCGTTTCGGCTGAATAAGTCGTGGTACAGAAGAGACTCGTAGGATAAAAAAACAACGTGAAATTGAGGAAAATGTGTACCATGATTTTGTGATTGCGACAGCAGCAGTTAATCTTATGACCCCAAGAAACTTCCGGTCAGGTGAGCTTGCACCACAACTAAAGGCGTGGTTCCGAGTAGTTTAAAAGTAAGAAAAGTCTCATCTCAAGCGAAGCTTGCTCTGTCTCACAATTTACGCTTTAGGAGAAAAGAAAGCTTAATTGTCCTATGGCTAATAGCTACAATTTTTTCTGAGAGCTCAGTTCAACGTTTACTTGCAAGAAAGATGGTGTTCTGCACATTGAATTGGGGTGAACACCTGCGGGATTTTTTTTTACGGCGCTTTCTGCAACTTGTAGCTGTGCTTTATGCCTGCGAAATTGAGCGACCTACGCCAGCAGGCAAAACAGGAAGGCATTCAGGCCACGGTTTTTCGGACAGCGAACAGCAGTAGTTTCTGGAAGGCACACTTCGAGTAAAGCTGAAAGGAGACACCGTCACTCCAGTCACGTGAAGTGTAACCACAAAGAGAAAAGAAAAATAAAAGATTGACCGCCATCTCTCCCTGCGGACGTGAATATCCAGCGAAGCTGTATTGTGAGGGGGGAGGGGGGCGGAGGTGTATGGTTCTTTCGCGGGCGTCGTTACCATCCGTTATACGGTTCGCACTTCACACGAGGGCTTCGAATGACGTCAAACGGCCCTTTCGAAAGCAGCTGGAACCTAATCTTTATCGAGAACGCCTGGGATGGTGTTCCCATTGTTCACAGGCGCCTTATCTTCCATCATTCGGTTTTGATGCCTCTTTTGTTGTTTCTTTATTTAAACCAATACTGAGCTCCATGCTGTATGCTTCATTGCAAAGAAAGATGTGCCGTCTGCCTTCATTTGTTAACCAGGCGCATTGTCTATACGCCACAAAATATTTCGACCAACGCGAGGTATGCAGCTTCTCTATAAAATTACAGTGACATTTCACTCAGTGATCGCGTACAACAATGCGGGCTTATATGCCCCTTGCAAGAGCTACGCATGTAGTACGCGTCGCCCATGGATAGTTCGCTGTGACCCGCCGAGGTGCCAACAGCACAGTGTGGTACCTAGATAGCCGTCGTCAGAGGCAGCTTGTATTTAGCAACAGTCCTGTGATGAAGAGCGACAAGCACTCCTGCCGCTATATGAGGGTTCAATTCCTGCCCCTTATATGTGCGGTAACGCAAAGAAGGAATTTCAGCACTCAAGCTCCTTTTCAAAAAATAGCGCTCGTTCAGACATTTACCGCTCAGATTGGGGCGTTTAAGGTCCTTCCCCACGTTTGGGATGGAACTCTTACAGTAAAAGGGAGATGCAGCGTGACAGTCCCTACTGCAGGTGCTGAATGCCGTTCCGCTCATTTTGTAAGGCGCGCCACTAAAACGATGCAGCATCGAGGAGCATAGAAGGAAGAATCGGTGCAAGTTACCAGGATGACGCCAGCGCGTGTTTCTTCGTCCGTGAGGCATATTTCGTCGGCGCCTATCAATGTATCTAAAGGCGATATATCGAAGTAGAAGCTCTCTTTTCCTTTCTCCCTAAAAGCTCCGCTAACTGTCCTTTCTCACGTGAGTAGCTTGCGCCAAGGCTTTCCTGAAAAGTGATGCACGGATCTGTAAGGACGTAGATCAGGCCGTTGGGACGGAACGAGGAGGCGAAGGTGGAGAGATTCCCGATGGGACCGTGGCAAATGAGCCGTGTCTCGTTTGCAAAAACACGGTCGCTTGGCTCAACGCTGCTGGCAGTGACAACGAAGCGCGTGCCGCTGACGTGCGCCGCGTTCGCGATAGCGAAGAAGCACTGGAACGTGGTGCTTGTCGTCGCAGGAAAACGCTTCGTTGGCTCACGCTTGTCACTGCGCTCTGTCGTTATGTTTTATACGTTGTAGGCTGTTCACATAGTATTCACAGTGAAATAGTGTCCCTTCAATTTGTAGTAGGCATCTCTGGCGGCAACGAGCTGTCGTGGTTCCATTTCCTGTGGCCGATGATAGTACTTTTGCACAAACTCTACTACGATTTCAACATACCAGATATTTTGAGGCGTTCATGATGCATACTTACGAACTCCTTCGTTGCCCTGACAACGACACAGATTTATGTCCACGATAGGAGCTATGGATGTACTACGCACCGCTTTCGGATATACTGTTGAGATTATTTTGTTTGGGATATTGTCACGACAGGATGGAGAGCTTGCCGCAACAAATGTTTGTTGCACTGGGTTGACCTGCGCACCAAGAAAGACAAGCGAAGCTCCAGGCGCTTGACGAGGAACTGTTTCGGCGCTCTTGGATACGCCGACTATAAGGGTGACACGTTTTTGATGAAACACGTCATGGAGATGAATTCACGCATCAAGTGGTGTGAATCAGCGGAGATACAGACAAGACAAGTGACACAAGCGAGCAAGTGAGGCGATATAGGTTTACAAGTTATTTAAGCAATATGATGATGTGATTATAATTTTGGAAAGTTTGTTGGTCTTGTTTATTTCCACCGCGTTGGTCATCTTCATATATATTTTCGGAGAGGCCATCGGTGCGAATAAGACGCGAGGAATATGAAAGCGGCTTCGACTAGACAGAATAATATGACAGTGAGCAGGAAAGCAGAATGCATGCAGGGAGTTCAGGGAGTGCAATGACAGCTATGGTATAGTTTAGCGCTGGATTTAGCGTTTTAGCTAAGTGTACACGGACGCAGCATGTTGATGCAGCGCCAAAGTAACCTCTATGGTACACATGAAGCGGAGTACTAGCAGTTGACATGCGTCTCGCACTGCTGACATGATGAGGAATGTTGTCAGGAGTCACGCTTAGATGGTATATTATACGCAACTACCTGGTGATTCTCGGTTGAGCGAGCTCCCAGTGTGGTGTGACACAACATTGAGTTAAATATTATTGGTCAGGCTGAACAGCACGCAGAGCAGTTGAGCAGCAACGCTAACTAGATTACGTGGGTGCCTGCGGGTACATGTTAAAGGTTAAGCATGCTAAACAGACGAAGAAAGTCCTACAAAAACTGAGAAAGGGCCGTAGAAGAAAAAAGCTTAGGGCAGTTAGGCGTTAATAGTGGAGACATCTGAAATCGAAAGCATCTAAAATTCCGTGACCATGATCAGTCCCTAATTCAAAAAGTTTCCTTCAGTATCCATGTCATTATCAAACCCCGGCTTTACTTTTAAACCGAAATCCTTCTTTCCTTGTATTATGCATTTATTCATAGTCATCTGACGTACTGCCTGTACTCACGGGGCAATACGTATTCGTCGCATCTCAACCACCTTGAACGCCTACAAAAGCAAGCCTTAAGACTGATCACTTTCAGTCCATTTTCATTACCATCCGCCTCCATTTTTCGCGACCTTAATGATTTGCCTCCCCGTAAACTTGTCGGTCATAAATTACTGATCATTATGTTTCATCTCATAAATCACATTTTATATATCCCTAGATTTTCTGATCTTAAGCTCGTTAACACTAACAACACAAAGTTTTCAACTAACCAAAATCTGCTTTCATATAAAGTACGAACCAATTATGTTCGAATGAGGGCAAGGTTTTTGTACATTATGCTGTGCAACATGCTACCTTTTGAAATAAAATTATGTACCGGCCACTCATTCCACCGACGTCTTCACGTTCATCTGTTTGATAATTTGCCTATTCGGTATATTACTTTGAATTCACGGTCTTTATGTATTTTTTTATGTTGCACTATGTTTATGTACCTCTTTTTGTATGTATCTTGCGGCTAATCTGTAATCGGCTAAAGAAGGACGAAAGGAAAATTTTTCGAACACGTAATTTGCCTCGTCTAAGAGCCCAACGGGCGTCTTCGGTATTAAGAATCCTGTGCTTTGTATCATGAGCAAAGGGCTGTGGATACTTTGCTGCCCTTTTATTGGGCACTGATATATACGTACCACAGATCTTGTATCTGGCAGAGACAAGATCTTTGCGGGAAAGACCAGACATCTCTAAGTTGCAAGCGCGAAATATAAATCCAAGGCATATTCAAGGGTACCTCTTTTTGTGAGCACAGCACGTGAGCATACGGCTAATGCGGCCGTACTTTTTTCGGCCGAGCCATTTTCACATACTCTTGTCACGATCTTTCCTTGGAAGCGGACGCCTCCGTGAACGTCCCCAGCAAAATATCCTTGGAGAGGCGCCCGAAACGAGCGCACATCTGTCGAGACCGCAACTATGTTCACACAAATGCAGAGCTGTTCTTCGCTGAAAGAGCGCGAAAGTTCATTCTTTTCTTCCCTGTTCCGGCTCACGTTGCTTGCATGAGGTGGAAGAAAGTTCTGCGCGTGGCGGGGCGGGACGTGACGGCATCTCAGCGTGCGCCTGCTGAAAGTGGCACGAATTGTCTGGCATACACTTCAAGCGCGGTTCCTCTTCACTCCATTTTTGCCCTTCTTGAATTGGAAGTTTGTTCGACGCCAATCGCACGAAAGGAAGAATCGCGCTGTCCCAACGAAAGAAAGTTTCCTTCCTGCTAAGAGCTGAAACTGAATTGTTCAGGACCTGCTGCTGGAATTCACTTGCGGCGGCGGACCTAAAACATAGATGAGAGAAAGAAGTGGGGTCGGTGCGCCTGTACGCGCGTGACAGTCTTTGACTCATGCTGTAGCGGTAAGTTGCTACGAAGGATGCACGTAGTCCTTCCAGTGTTTGCTTTCGAGCAGTTGGGAAGTGTCGTAATCTACGCGGCAGCGATTGAGCTGTGCAAAGAAGAAACGCAGGAGGATTGAATATTTATAAAAATGTACATCTGTATTCATTCCTTCGTTGCCTTGTATGGGATAGAAAACAGAAATGATAGTTTTTTTTTCAGTTATCGCCGACCCTCCCACTCACGTCAAGAAGGGGGAAAGCGTAGCCTATCCACATGTGTACCTGACAATCTCTTTGCCACCCTTCCAAAGGATGGTAAAGAAATTGTCAGGAAAGTAAAGACATACGGCGGTATTGAGGAGACATCAGTTACTGTGAACTGTTGAGAAAGGGATGAAATTGAAACGGAATGATAGACGACCGAATTGAGTAGACATCAAATAGTTCGATTGGGCATCCAGTCCTCGCAAGATCTCGACAAGCAGCTCCTGTCTTCTCAACGAGCCGACGATGTAGCAGACAGGCACCGCCTGACCACCATTCCATTGTGAATGTATCTTCACTTTAAAGAAAGTTGACTATCTCGCTCTTTTTCATGTGAGCGGTTGGGGAAGAGGTGGGTATCAAAAAGGAATAGCAGACGGTGATATTTGGAAGATATCAGTGTGATAGCAGTGTGAACGAAGATATCAATGGGTTATCTTCGTGATATCAGTGTCATATCAGTGTGATAGCAGTGTGAACGAAGATATCAATGTGATATCTCCGTGATACCAGTGTGATATCAGTGCGAACAGTGAACGAAGATACGCGATTGAAAAGGAAACGCACACGGTAATATTGATGGGACACCAGTTCATCCGCATCGTGGTGACCGTCCCCTTGAAAGATACGTCCGACGTGAAGAAGGCAGATGAAACCAACAGTTATAATTGTAATCAAGCTCGTCATCTTCTAGGACTGGTGCGGGCTTAACGTCCCGACACCACGCTATGATTATGAAACACTCCGCAGTGGAGGGCTCCAGAAATTTCGAGCACCTCGGCCCTGACGTCGCACAGTACACGGGCCTCAACATTTCGTCTCCATCGAAACGCTGTCGCCGCGGCCGGGATTCAATCCGGCGACCTTTGGATCAGCAGCCGGATGCCGTAACCACTAGCTCGTTATCTTCGTCATTATATTTATCTATTGTTCGACACTACTCTTTGTAGACCTTAAGATAAACCCGAATGAAAGTGCTGTGGACGGCCCGTAAAATAGGGCTGCAAGACAGGCAGAGCGAGAGGAAGGTCAAACCGCAAGCTGACTTTTCTTTTATTGTACAGGGACTAAAACTCTACAAATGTGCACATGAAGCTTTGAATACGCCGGAAAGCTTTACAGAGGACGTTAGGCGGAAATGTGGGCACACCTTTAATCAACTGCTAGAAATGTATATTGATTATGAAGATCATCGTCCTTCACCACCACCACCACCACCACCACCATCATCATCATCATCATCATCATCATCATAATCGTAATCACGTTATCACACCACCCCAGGCATACAAGGAGTCCACGCGGGAGTGGAACAAATGAACGAGCAGCACGACATCGAATTACCAACGAGAACGCGCTTTCTGTGCCTAAGTAATGTTTGTTCTTCCGAGCTTCGGTTATGCAATCAACGCGTGAGACCGCGACGCCGCCGCATGATGAGAGCTGTGACGGAACGCGCCAGAGGCGACCACGAGATTAGAGTGGATTAAGGTAATTAATTTAACGGCGTCGAGTTAGGTTCTTGCCATCATTCCTCCTAGCTGTCAGCCAACACACGGTTGCATGCTGCTCTGTTTACTTGTTGTGTCTTCTTTCAAGAAGGGTATTTTATGCTTGATATTGTGCTTTTATGCTTGAGATTGTGAACAAGGTTTCCGTGGGGGAGCCGAAACGTTAATGCATTCGTTCTTTTAAATCTGGTCGGTGTCCAGATCCTTTCTTTTAGAAGTGTTTCATCCCGGCCAGACGGGCTTCGGTCATACTCTCAACTTCACAAAGCATTCATAAGTTATCGTGCCCACAATGGGGTGCCGCTCGAATAACTCCTCCGTAGCTCGGACAACCGAATTCTGCTAGAAGGCAGGTAGAAGGAATGCCAGACTTCACTGCCCGCTCGGTAGCCTAGTCGCCCGATAAAGAGAATTCCTCGAGAGCGGTAGCAAGATTTCACTGAGGATAAGTTGCGACCTCTGTACAGTGCGCTATCGATTTAGTGCGCGAAGAGCGATAGTGCGAAGCGAAATTGTCGTTTAGGTCACGAGGTGATCAAACTAAGAAAAGAACACTCGAGCAGGAGCAGGGAAACACGTATTTTACGATCAGCGTCATTTAAGGTACCTCCCCCCATGTTTTCACCGACGGAGACACAGTTAAGTGCTATACCTGGTGATTTAGGACATCCTTTGCCGACATGTCGTGTCCTTGTTCAACGTCTTTTTTCAGCCATTTGTTGGAGGCACACGAAAGGTCGGCTATTTTAATGTCTCCCGACCATGCTTGATCTAAGCGGAGGGCTTTCTTTTCGTTCTGTTTGTTTGACTTACCAAGGATGAAGCGAACACAAAATAACTAAGAAATGAATGGTATGGATGCGCATGCCTTAAAGGGGCCCCGCAACACATTTAGAACGTAGCCCGAACGGGCTGCAGTATGAACAAACAAACAAACAAACAAACAAACACACAAACAAACAAACAAACAAATAAATAAATAATAAATAAATAAATAAATAATAAATAAATAAATAAATGGGAAAATTAGCATCCACCCGTGTGTAGCACAAGGCTACAAGGAAATCCGCACGGATTTCTCAGAAATGAAGGCGTTTATTTCTGAGAAGACTGTATGGATTTCCTTGTGGTCTTGTGCTACAAAACGGGTGGAGGCTAATTTTCAATTTCATAAACGTTACTCCACCTTGCGGGTTTCCGTAGAACTCATTTGCCAAATAATTAAATGAATGAATAAATAAATAAATAAATAAATAAATAAATAAATAAATAAATAAATAAATAACGAGAAAACAATGCCGATCAGGCATGGAGGCACCGGTGAACATGTGAGGCAACCATTGTTGCAATGTATGCGGCAGGGAATTCGCAACTTAGTTTCAAACACAGCTGGAAAATGTCGCTGAGGACACCGACAAAATCGCTTGACCTTTTCGTTGCTCGTTAAGAGAGATATGCACATTTTCTTTGTCTTCTGATTCGCCAGCGAACAAATAAAAGCACAGTAGATGATCTATGCGCGATCATGAAATCAGCGAATGCTATTATCTGTCTCAAGTGACGTAGTCGGTGCCCCCAGTGAAGTCATTTCTTGAAAGAAGAGCGGACGCTTTCCAGACGAGTTGGCTTACGCCTCTAAAAATAAAAATAAACTTAGTCTACGGCTCATATTTTGTAGGACCCGACGAAGCTTCGTCACAAAGGCACCGGTATTGAAGAAAGTGCTTACGTACGTTTAGAGGAATATAGGTTTGTGATTTACTGTATAGCACTGCGGAGAAGTGCAAGCAGTTATCCCTAATATGCTCATTTTTTTTTTTTTGCTTGTAGAATGGGCGGCGACGATTTATAAAACAGCCCCCTGCTATGGAAGGAGATAAGCCATGGTTAGAATATTTTTATACATAAGAAAGGACTAATACAGATGACAATTCAACAGTATTTTCATGGAGTACATTCGGCTTCGAATATCACAAAACACACTGGATGAACCTATGTGCTTGTGTTCAGAACAAGTGTGAACGATTTAGGGCAATTGCACCTACAATCTAGGGGAAGCGTTGCAGCTGTCGTAGAGAAACCTCCATGGAATCTGTGTTAAGAGCAAACCGTGAACGATCCAGAGTATACATTACGCGTTCAGAACAAGTGTGACCTATTAAAAGCAATTGCACTCTACTATGGGACAGCAGCTGCAGCTGTCCCGATAATAAAGTGCTAGCGAGACACAGCACTTTCGATATGAGGCGAAAATGCCGGAGGCTCTTGCACTGCGCGTTGTCAGTGCACGTTGAAGAACCCCAGGTGGTCAAAATGTCAGGAACCCCCCCTCTACGGTGTTCCTCTCCTTTCTAATCTTTCGCTGCCTTTACCCAACCCCACGGACGTTGAGACGTTCTTCCGCAATGCTTGCAGAAAATGGTGTCCTTTCCTTAACCCAACCAGAATTATTATTATTATTATTATTATTATTATTATTATTAATTGCCATTAACTGAGAAGAAGGTATCGAAACGACACACTATTTTCAAAGCCTAAGGTCTCCAGGTTGCCGCGTTTTCGCAAGGAGACTTTCATCGTTTCGTTTACGCAACCTAATGGGCACGACGACGACCTTACTGCGCGTATTGAAGCTATCGACAGAAAAGCACAATGTGGACTCGCGGTGTGCAAACGCGTATCGCCCCCCCCCCCCCCCCCCGCTGCTTCATGTAGCCTCGGGCGGCACCAGCGACTTCAAGTGTGTGTGGCAGAGACTCGGCCTAGCAGAAATGCCAATGGGATGCACGACTAACGAACAGCTCTATTTTATAAAAAACAAGTTTTCAATTTGATCGAACAAAAGGGGCCCGTGTTTACGTGTGCTGCGTCGCTTTTGTGCATCGAGATTGCGCGGTGAAGAAGAAAAAGAAATACCCCTGTTCAATAACTTACAAATAGCAGGAAGAGCGTTACTGGTCTCAAAAGAGAAGCCCGGCTATCGGACGGCCGCAGATCTAGATAGAATGGATGGTTTGAGTGGCCTTGGTTTGGCCTCGCAAACACTTATTTAGGTCATTCAGACTGGAGCATATTGACTGAAGCACAGAGTGACAAGTGACTAGGTACAATGCCGAAAAGTACTTTTCAGGTATTGCGAGCGACCTTCCTTCAAAACACACACAAAAAAACAAGGAGAGCTCGCATTTTGTCGCGCCTGTACAGAAAATTTGTGTCATATGCGCCATCGTACCGCAAGGTTTCTCTCACCAAGAAAAAAAAAAGAAGAGCTGGTTTTGTCAACGAAGCGGGTAATTGCAAAGTACTAAAAATGGCTTAAATAGGGAAAGCTAAAGGCACCGTCAGAAGAGGTGGGTGGGATGGGTATGTTCGTCGCCAAGGCTCACGTTGAGTGCGAAAGCGTTTCCCACAACAGCCATCTTCCAAGGCGAAACCGTAATACACGAGGAGCCTAATAGAAAGGGCTAAATGAGCCGTGGTGTCTATCGAACACGCTCGAAGGAGTAGCCGCCTCTAACGTAGTCTACCCTTCCATGTTTTCCTATCCAAAGAACAAAAACACACAGCTTAAAATGTCTGGAATTCGATATGCATGAAAGCTATTAATGTTAAGCGGTTTTAATAAGCAAGATGCAGTTATGTGCTAGTAAAGAAATAAATGAGAAAAGATTGATAGAGCAAGTATCCTTACATTCGCAGGTAACAGTACATTAGAGGAGCAGAGGCTTGTAGGAAAAAAGCAGATTACTAAAAGAAAAGTAGCGGCGGAGGATATAATGTGCTCTGGCTGAATCCCCATGTAGCGAAGATTTTACGTCGAGGAAGGAGCAGGAAGCTACACGACGCATGCGTAGCGCACAACGCCGGCGCAGGCTGCGGAGTAAGAAAATATAGCTGGCGTCGATACAACAAAAGCTAGCGTGAGCGTGCGGGGACAACCTAATGGACAGTTAATCGGGCTGCTGTGTTCATGCACAGAGGAGTCAAACGTTCGTTCCACGATCGGGTGCCGAAGTCGAGTTACCATTGTGACCTCTTCGGCAAAACATACATGCAACATTAATAAACAAAACCTCTGTTTGCCTTCCCTTCTGGTTTGGTTGGCGCACCTGCCTGGTTAGTCTCCCCAGAAAAGCGCACTTCGGTATTGCGCTGTATCCAGCACCAAACCAACATAGACGGCGCGGTGACACCGCAGACAGTGTTACAGCAGCGTAAGCTCATCTCATAGGCAGTACATTACAGTAATCTGCAAGCAGCGGATGGACTTACTGCCCATGCCTCCGTCTCGCTGCCCGTCGATCTGTAATGTAATGCGTTGCTATAACTGGCTTGACCCTGAAGATAACCCACGTCGGTAAGTGGTGTCGTTGTTCTAGCACGCAGTATTAACTGGCAGTTTAGCAGCGCCTGACCTACCACGATCAATCATATACTGCAAGCGGTGGCTAGCATTTATATTTGTACGGTAGTGCTGCCTAAAGAAAGGCTATGGTCAGCTAACGCAGCGATATGGTTGTAAGTGGAGCTAATTCCAAGTAATGGGTGTGTACTAGCAGCTGTTGTGATTTTCCCGCTGTTGTGCAAGCGGAAGTAAGTTTAAAGGGCTTGCCTATAGCCGAAAAAGAAAAAAAGAACAAGGAGAAAATAAAGAAAAACTGTTACAGCCATTCCAGACATACATGCAGTCTTCCTGATGTGCTGGTTAGCGGTTGTCTACAATATTACACAGCGGAAGAACAAACACTACTTGTGCACCATTACTGCATGAATTATAAACCTTCCTAAACACGTTACATTTATTACAGTAAATGCATTTTTTTAAACGTACAGCGATTCGTATGGATCGACAGATATCGATGGTGTGCCAGGAAGTGCTTGTTTATCTATGGCGATAATTAATATTATTAACGTGCCTTGGATATCTTTTATTGTGTTTGTAGGGACTGTTATGGATTAAGTGGGCATATGATAGCAGTACAAAATAGTGCCGGAGAAACGCCAACAATAAGAATATTCAAGGGGAACAACATCATTGCTGTGTTGTCTATTTAATCTTACATTTACGCGGCCTTCTTTATGCTGCATGTTATGCAGCATAAAGAAGGCCGACCGGGACACGTTGTAAAGCTAAACTTTCACGCCGCTTCCATGTGCGAGAAGCTTGCTTTTAACTTGCGGCTATTTACTCTTTACGACACCTTTGAGTATAAGGAAGGTTTTGTCCATGTACTTATATAGTGTGTATTGACCTGTCGCGTCTCATGATCCGAATCTAGCTGGCAGCTTACACTGCTAGCACATTGTTAGGACAGGCGATTAGTTTGTCCTTGAAACCAACATCACTGTGTGAGTTCAGTCTATTTCAGTGTTTGCTGTCCTTTATAAAGCGGGGCTAGGCTAAAAGCATGTTCAACTGGATCTTCCGGTTCCGGTTCACCATCAACAATGCGCGAAATACGAGAACAACCGTCGACCGGCCGTTCTCCCAAACACAGGGGCTCTGCCGGATCGCTCATCTCCGTTGCCAGGATTTATTGCTAAATCACGGGAGTGTGCAATTCTCTCTGTGCGAAGAGTTTTCTAGGTTTGTGTAGAGAGAGAGACAGAGAGAAAGACGGTGTTGTGGCGTATTGGTTAGAGTTCCTGCAACTCACGCGGCTGACCCTGGTTCGAATCCTCGGTGTTACATGTTTGTGTGCATATGGTTGCTTGTGCTCTGTACCGTGTGTCATCGATTTGAGTAAGTTCCTGTGTGATGATGGCCCAAGGTGTGAAAAAAAAAGTGTTGGCATGGGAAATCGGCCGAGAGACGAAATAAAATGATTCTTTTTCTTAAAATATCCAGAAGTACCGCTTTATTTCGAGCCGCGTAGTTTTAGACCGCGCTGTAAACCGGACAAATTTGACCTGAAATACCACTTAACCACATGCATGGTATGCGTTGTTTTAATCAGTCACTTTTAAGCTGCTTTCTGACAACAAGATGGCCGCGCGTATGCGTAGGCCGCCTAGGCATGGGCCATATGGGCCGCATAGAAAGGAGCCGTATACAACAGGCCGTTTAGAGAGCCATTTATAAGCGTCGAAAATATGACCTCCTTATCACCTTATATGCGTTGTTTTAAGCGGTCGTTTGCTAAGAAAGTTGCACGTCGCAGGCTAACTTCCCAAGTAAAGGGTAAAATGGCCGCAAAGTGACGGGTGTTTGGCAGTATAGCGGGAAGAGGCAGGAGGAAAAAGCCAAGAGCGAAGTTTCCTGTCTTGCAAGCGACTATGCGCCGGGATTAGAGCCGAACGTCTTGTTCAGGGAAGCGTGCAGGTGTTGTATACTGAAGAATGAGGCGAACGCAGTGACGAAGACGGTGTTGTTACTTTTGTGACTCTCCAAGCACGTCAGACGACACGCCGTGCAGTGTCGAAGCTGTGACATTGAACGGCCCCAGAAAACTCGGGCATTCTACCTGAAATCCCGGGATTAAGAAGGCTCGGCGCCGACGTCGACAAACACGGTGACGCACAGAGAAAGGGGCTTACCAAGAACGGCGGGGTCTGCTCTGCTCGCTTCTGTTCGCATGCATGACTCAGCCGGGGATGCTAATCCCTTGAGATCGGCGAGGAAATTAAGTGTGCACAGGAAGAAACTTTTCTAGAGAAAACAAAATGCTGTTCACTGCAAGTTGGAGTCGGCCACACAGCTTCCGAGACTCGGGGATGCGCTCGGGCGGCCTGCGACGGTTGGGTTTAATTAAGAGTTGCGTGCATTACATCCGTTTACAGGATTAGTTGGACCTTGTAGTAGAGTTGGAGAGAGGTAAGGGAATGCCATAGATTACTTACTAAAAGACAAAATTTTATAGTACCTGAAATGAACGGAATAGTCGGAATAATGAAGCGTTTGCGAACCCTGTCAACGCATACGTATAAGCAGACTGAAATATTTATTGAAGCTCCGTTTTGTAAGATGCATCAAGTCATATATATTGTAAATGTCTTGTTGTAGTTATATGGTAAGAATATTGCAGCACGAGGTCCAATACTTTTGAATAATAATAAAACAAACAAACAAACAAACAAACAAGAAAAAGTCGGGCAATCTCATGGCATTTGTAGCGCATATAATATGCAGTTATGGGGGCTATACGGTACCACGGAATATTACTCCATGCTGACCCTACTTGGTTGGTCAATTCTGCCTTGACAGATAAAATTGACTTACATACGACCTATCCCGAATAAATGATCTGTCAGTATTACCTTAGAAGGCAACATTGACCAATCAGATAGGACTAGAATGGGATAGGATTCTGCATTCCATGGTATGGCCTAGACGCCCTGCTTTTAAAGCCCATTGGGTTAAACATCTTCACATAATCTTAGAGTTGTAGTTTTTAGAAAATTATGCTTGCGAAGTTGTCCGTAAGACGCACCGTTTGTGGTTTCGAGACCGAGCATAACTTTTGGAATAGAAAATACATAAATGCGCGTCTCTGCACTTGTCAAGTTCGCATATTGCGCAGTTTGTTAGCATTAGGTCGGGAAGGGGGGGGAGGGGGGCTCACAGTTACCGTGATATTAAATATAACTGGAAAGTGAGCGTCGAGAAAGTGCTGTTAATTTCCGACTTAAAAGGTGGCCACTTGCCTTACCTTTTCCCAGAATTAGCCCGGCATTTTTTGTTTTGTTTTGAGACGATATTGATTTGATTACGTTGCTCTGATCCCTGATGAGAGCAATCCCTGATACTCGTTCGCTCTAAGGCAAAAAGCAAGGGCCTTATATTCAGATATTGTCTACGTTCATTTTTAAGATGCATTCACCCATTAAATATTGAGTGTTTAAATGCTCCTTAGATCAGGAATGAGCTACAAGTATTCATTATGCATTTTCTGAGAGCATGCAGGCCCATTACTTACAGCGTCACAACGACACGATGATTACTTGTACCCGCTCCTACCCAAAGAGTTTCCGGGTCTTGCCAAGCCGGGAGAAGTTGCACGAACAAAATTTCGACTAACTTTTGGAAAATATGTAAATTTGCAGGCCATTTTAACGCGGGAAAGTCACAGGTCCAGCCCGCGCATACGTAATTCACGGGGTCTAGCTTCTGAGATGGCAAGTTTCAGCCACCGAAGCTGAAGCGAGGACTGCGAGAGGGTCTAAAACCCTCTCGCAGCTCGCTAAACAAATTGCGACGGGGGAACAGGGGGATCAGAGCAGAGGCGATTATTAATGAGCAGCGAAGCCGCACAGCCTCCCCACCTGCATGACGAATTAGCCTGTGCGGAACGAAAGATGGCGGGGACGACCTGATGCCTACGCCATTACTCATTACTTTCACTTCATGGCCGATAGTTTCAGGGACGAGCGTCGACTTAGGGTTCTATGCCCTACGGAGCTTATTATTCCTCTCGCGCAACTCTCGTTTGAATAAATTATAGAGCCGCTGAGCGTTCCTTCTTTTTGATTTTTCTCAACACTTTCGTGCACGCTTGCACGCACACTGCTTGGCGAATCGCACGTGGCAACTTTAGTATAGTGTTCTAGTCGAACCCTAACAAACTCGCGTCCTCTGCGTGTGTCGATACCGCGGTTTTGTACGACCACATGATCGTATTTTCCTGCTTTCTCTGCACATATTTTTACCTTATGCGTTCTTACTTTCTGCTCTTTCTTACACCCTTTCACAAAAAGGGTGTCACGCACCGTGCATTTCACCGCACATTCATTGCTTCTTATTGTTTACCCCAGATTATCTTCAAAACTCACCTCTCGTTAGTGCTAACCGTAGCGGTGGCCTAGAGGCACATGCGTATGTCATGGTGGAGGCATTTTAGTCAAGTATTTTGGAGGCAGATAACGCACAGTTTTTCTTTTCGCGATGGGCGGAGATATCCCCTGATCAGGTGCTCGGCAACCTGTAGGCATTTTCTCCAGTTATAAAGAGAGTGAAGCCTCGGCGCACCCCTTGTGTCCTGAGAGTCGCCCCGCCACAGTTGTCTAGTGGTCAAGGCAGTCGGTTGCTGATGCAAAGGTCACGGGGTCAACTCCTGGCCGCGGCGGCTGCATTTTGATGGAGGCGAAATGTTGATGCCCGTGTACTGTGCGATGTCAGTGCACCTTAAAGAACCCCAGGGGGTCGAAATTTCCGCAGCCCTCCAGAACGGGGTCTCCCATAATCACATCGTGGATTTGGCACGCTAAACCCCGGAAATTATTTTTATCATTTCCACTGAGTGCCCGCACGTGTCGCTCTGAAAAGTGCTCTCTACTTTCTGCGGAGCATATGAATTGCAGTTCGTTTCATAGTACAAGTTACAACACGCATTTTTATCAACCACACGGAACCAGAAATAAGGTAGCCCAGTCTATAGGAGATAGAATGTGCAGTGTCCCTCTTTCAACTTGATTGCCATCCTGATTTTCTGAAGACATCTTTCAGGTTCTTATGTACGCGTTCGTCATCATACAGTGAGCCCCCTCGTCCGTTTGTTCGTGCCTTTCGCATTTCATATTCAGTTGAGAGCACCTTTTCTTTTCTCCAGATTTTCCGGTTATAAATGGTGAATTAGGGCGAGTGGCGTGCAGGCCATAAAGATCCTGGAGTTTCCTTTGCAAATAGCGCCATGATTTTTGGTCAGTTTCCCGGGAACCTTCTTTATGGTTTTTCGTCACTGTATTTCTTTGTTCCTGGTCTCGACGGGAGGAACATCTCGAACTTGCTTCTCTTCTGTTTTCTCGTGAGTGGCAGTTGCAGTGAGGTAGATACTTCGCGGACGATAATTCTCGCAGACAGACGCTTTATTCTCCGTGAACATTACTACTCGGATTTCATTCTTTTTTTTGTGATTCTGGCTCGAATGCTTGATTTGCATTCTATTTTTGATATCCATTATACACCTTGCTTCTTGCGCTTCATTGCACACAAACAGCGTTTCGAAAGGAAGCATTCACGTGCTTAAAAGAGAATGAAATTTTAAGGTAGCTGGGACAGATTGGTACGTATCAAACTGAGAGAACGTATCAAGCTCTGCAATAGGCTGCTAGTGTGAAATGAAACAAAAGGTTGCCCTCGATAGTCTAGAAAAAGCCATTAATTTTCTTCCTGAACGAGAAACACAGGGGACGCCATCATGTTCACGGAGGATGTCCGGTTTCCTCTGCAGGTTCAGTGGGAGCAGCGATTATACCCAACAAGTCAGTCACCGCGAAATTCAAGGCATCATATGTCACATCATCGACGTCTGCAGAACTTGCAACCCTCTATACTTCTCTAGAATTTATTATTGAAGAACGATGGCAGGTATTGTGAATGCTCACAAGCTCCAGTGCTTTATGTCGCCGTTTCGTCCTGCACCTAGTGAAGAGCCAGTTGCTGACAATATTTCTCCATCACTACGCAACTGAGAAAAGGCACAACGTATCGTATCAAAGGCAACGGCACCATTGCGAAGTCAACGCGGTAACGAGCACGCAGATAAGCCGCCCTGTCTGGCCATGACGGGGCGCACTGTGGAGCATCAGCACGTTCCATAACCGATGCAGCTACAAAGGTTCGTTCGCCAGCACGTGCCCTTACGCTCGTACTGTAGAACTCCACGGAATTCACCAATGATCGTATCTATAGTTGGATTCGAATCTGCACCTACGCCGTCAGCAGGGAACAGACGCTTCTGTGACACCTGGTGTGGCCTTCAGGGATGCCGCCTACTCATTTAAGTATGTGATGACCAATAACTCTATGCGCGATAATTGTAGCTGCGAACGATTTCCCATCTTTGTGAGCGTCCTCGTCTCAGTGCGCGGGGAACAAAGCTTGCATCAGTTTGTAAAATATAATTGAGGCGAGGGAAAGGCGCTATTTTCTGCAGCCCCATTCCGGCGCGCGACTCAGCGTCAAAACAGCTTTTCGAAGACTTTACAAGGATCATTCATAGGGCAAAGTGTTACGAGACACTGGCCAGGACTGCTGTCAGCACAGATGACGCCGAACGACGAGCTGCCGTGCTTCATACGGACAAGTGCTCTTAAAGACCTACTTCGGGCAGTATTATATTTCCTTTATTTATTTATTTGTGTCTTTTTTATGCTTGCTAATTTCCCTTACCCGTTTTTCCCAACATCGCGTAGCCACCCGGTCGAAGAACTGGCTACCTTCCCAAGCCCACCCTCTATATTCCTTTTATTTCCTCCTTAATGTTTCGTTGTATAAAATATTACTATGATTTAAGTTTAACGTACATAGGTGTTGCACAGCTTGCCGTGCATCCCATTGATTTTTGCGTTGAAAACAACGCTGTAATTTTCGTCCAAGTTGACATTTATCCGCTTTGCAGGCCAATTTAGAGCAGTTTACAAGCCAATGCAGAAGAAAATGATCACGAAGGAAAACAAACGTGGATGTCAACCTTGTTCTTGTGCATTTGAAAAGATCAATCTTTGCTAAAAACATGACTTTTCGGACGCTGCTTTCCGGCTACACATGTGCAATTCCGGTCGTAGAAGTATTATGGCCAAAATTCAACAGAAGCATTATACTTGTTTGAGATGTGTCCCTAGAACTTATGTGGGGCATGTTTAATTTTAATGTCGCTTCAAAAAGACCGTACGATGTGTGAAAGGAAAAAGAAATTGTGACTCAGCACTCAGGAGTCATTGTTATTTTTTTTTTTTTTTTTGCGTGAGTGACGGACACTATACTTCGTTGAAGATTTCATTTGCGGGGCATTAGGTCGACATTCCACGTCCATACAACGTGACTGGACGAGAACAGCAAGACTGTGCTGGCGACAAGCGGGTCTCGAAGGCAGCTATACTTTTGCAAGTGTGGCGAGTCCCTTAGGAGAAGCTATGCTCCAAAAATGTTCTTGCCATGGGCCATCTCTTTCGCTTCAACAAGCCACAATGCAAATATGAGTTGCGAACAGAGCGAGAGAAATAAAATAATTACGAATACCAGAACGAGGGCTGAAAGCGAAACAACAAAAGGAAGCGAAGAAGAAAAGGAATACCCTAACTGAGCGCACAAAAGTCGGCGACAAAAAAGCAAAACACGCAGTGAAAAACGATGTTCTGCTGGAGCCGGATCGTATCTGAGCTGAGAGGTTTCTGTGCTCGCCGGCGCCTGCCGAGATTGGCAAATAAAATATGAGGATTCGCTGTCTCGCGTTTCCCGCGTGGTGTCTGCCGCCATTTCACTCGCACGTTCGCTCAGCTGTCCGAAGCTCAGGAAGGGCGGCGTTCACAATGCCGTAACACGGGCGTGCTTTTAGGCGAGCGTGCGAGACGCAGTCGGTGTAAACAGAAACACTGCACGTCATGTTGGCGTGCGCATGCACGAACCGACTGAACACGTGAGGCCGCGATCATGACGACGGGAAACCGGGTATATAACCCGCCAAAGATACATCGCCACCGTCTTCTCTGGCCAAAGAGAACGAGGAGAAGTGGAGTTACCATGGCTTGAGCCTTCCGCGACCACTGCGGGGTAATGTGCGAAGGGAGACGAGAGAGTATACGACAAAGCAGCGGCCCAAGAAAGAAAAGAACAGCTTCTAGAATAAGCTGTGCGCTCTCTGATACGGGAGTGTGGTCGGAGAGATAGAGGAAGGGTTTGCCCGGGAGGGGCACGTTTCTCTTGGCGGTCATGAAACGGATCGGCTAGGCTGGTACTGGTTGCTACGAAGAATAATTACAGATTGTAGTTGGCCACAGCCGTTCGTGCTACTCCGCAATGAAAAGGAGAGATATATGAGCATAGAATAAAGGCTTATACCCGGCGTAATGTCTTGCCAGACCAGAATTGCCAGGAGCGGGGGCAACGCCAGGAGGATATATCAAGCAAGTATAAGCATCACAGAAGTGGGCACCTCGGTTCGGAGATGTTTCGCTCTTTGCGGCATACTGGCTTTCCCTGATGTACATTCGACGTAAAGTACACGAAATGTATGCATTGTTTGATGTTCCCCTTAATAAATAGACTGAAGTTAAGATAACTTAGCCAAATATTTGCGAAATAAATATTTTTGAAAGTTTATATACAGCCTAAGGCCAGACAAGTATAAATGGCCGATAGAAAACTTTCATACGAAGCTATCAGCCTCTTATGCCAAGTAAGACTTCCAATTTCGTTCTTATTGACCGCATCCTTCGTTGTTCCTGTGGATATGTATAGAGCTAGTACTGAAACCATTAACCGCCGCCACTGACAGCCACGACGTATACATTTACCTTCAGTTCGTAAATAGCCTACACGCAGGCATTTTTTTAGCACACAAAGCGATTCCAGTTTTTTAACTATTTTTGGGGAATTCTACAATGTCTTCCACACGCCGAGAATATGTTTCGATGAAACAGAGTGAAGATGAGCGCCATCGCAGACTGCTGAAGTTTTATTCAAGCTGGTGAGGTCCTGTACATCATTCACATTCTTTATATACTGCGGCGCTTCCTTTGTGTTCGTTTGAAATAGTCTAGTATCGGCACTAGACAGAGTGCATTTCCCTTCTATTGAATAAAAATGCGCTTATACGGAGGAAGCAAAGGAACATGCAACAAAAATGAAACTAATTGCCTAACTGAATAACTGATATTCATTTGTAAGTCGCGCAGTGTTGAGCCTATAGTTATTTCCGGCTTCAATATAGAGGAAAACGACGAAAAAGAAAAGCAATATTTCGGCTCTCGAACCGCTAGGTGGCGTCATGCACACGAAAGAAACTTACGCAACCGCAGCTTCCATTGTCAGCGATCACACACCACACTGACGCGCAGCTCATATCCGCCGTGGAAGTGCTGGCAGTGTCGTGGGCCGCGGAAGTCACCGGGGCCTAGTGGCCTCCGGTGTCCCGAATCACTCTTCTATCCTTCTATGTTTGATTTTGATTACATTCTTTATCATCATCAGCAGCCGCAGCCGTAGCAGAAAAGTAAGGCATTTATCGTAACGCTTAGATGAAGCGAACGTAACTGAGACGCTATACATGGACTTTCGAATGACCCGTCTATACAATCGAAATATTTGAGCGAAGTCCGTTGCAGGATGGCTTAGCTTTCGGCACCAATAACAGGAGGTAGGAAAACAAGTAGTCGCGGAAAAAAATAAAATAAAATAAAGGACCCTTTAGCCAGTTTTTTGCCATCAAGAACAGTCGGAGCAGCGAAGCTGTTCTTTTGTCGTAACATTTGTCGCAACTTTTGACGTAACTGACAAGGATACCAAGTTAGTGACGTCACGAATGTTAGTCATGCGTTCGTCATTCGTACCATGCCAAAACGTTGTGTCCTTCATTAACTGGGGGTGGCTGGATACTCCACCCTGCGTCATTACCTATTGATCACTACTGCTCCTTCACCACTATTCTTTCTTTCTTTCTTTCTTTCTTTCTTTCTTCTTTCTTTCTTTCTTTCTTTCTTTCTTTCTTTCTTTCTTTCTTTCTTTCTTTCTTTCTTTCTTTCTTTCTTTCATGACAATGACAGCACCGCGGTCATCCGACGCACGCGACAGCCTCGACATTGAAAATCTCCGCTGTTGAAAAGAGCTCAGGCAAAGTCTTGGGGAATCTTGTTTCCGCGAGAACGTCGGGCTTCGTGTCGTACTTTGCTAGTTTAGGTCAACGGACTAAGAATGCGAGTTATACTTTCCCTGTAACCCTCCCGATATGCATGCAAATCTCAATCTCGGCACTCATTCTCGTACGGTACACAAGTGGAACGGTGGGTTTTATTTCGATAATTTTTTCGGTGGGAAAGAGGGCGTGATGAAATTGAGTGGGTCTGACCATGTATTGTACGAAATGTTGCTTTCAGGTTATTTGTATTTCTGTTTACTTCCTCGTTACGACAGCAAACCGAACGTGCGTTTGGTTAACCTCCCTGGCTTTCCTTACCTCTGTCGTTCTCTCTCTCCTCGTTACGATGGGAAAATGTTACTCGAATGGATTGTCCGTGGCAGATCAAGCCATATGTGAAATGATCCAGCTAGATGCCTTGATGCATTGCTTATAGACATGCTTAATTTTCTTTTTACTTGAACTAACCGGTAATATATAATATTCAGTGTGACTTGGTCATGCTACGCCCATGTAGGCCAAAAGTTCTCTTAAAGAAGGATCTAGCGAGGTCTATAGGCGCCGAAACATAGATACTTAAAAAAATAGTTATGAGTCAGTGACGGTATCACGTGTTCGCGCTCGTATGTCAGCAGAAGCGTCGAACGTCTTTACAACATTGGCGGTTGGGTATTCGAATTTCGAGTTTGAAATCCACATGTTGGCGGCATTCGTTCTCACAGCTTTTCTGGATGGTGACCCGATCGGCCTGGGACACCTCTCGCAGAAACAATATTGTTAGAAATGTTTTGGCATGGGCCTAACAGTAAGAAGGTAACAACACATGAACTAACAGGTCGCGGCAGTAACTCTATGCGGAGATGTACGGTATTCGATTCGTTCCCACTGCTCTTTTCTTCCCTCTAGCACCGACGCGGAGACGCCGACTGAGAGTGACAGCGCCGAAGGGTGTTGTATGCTTTATTTCTTTCCGGAGGCACCGTTATATCCGGTCTGCCTTTCGTCAGAGTTCCCCAATTTTCGCCAACGAAGCAGTTTTTCGCTTCTTGTTTGTCGGTGCCACCGCGTTGTTCGACACGATTCTCGTAAGCGTGACAATCCTGAGGGATGAACGAACTAAACCACTAAAAGAAAGAAAGAAAGAAAGAAAGAAGAAAGAAAGAAAGAAAGAAAGAAAGAAAGAAAGAAAGAAAGAAAGAAAGAAAGAAAGAAAGAAAGAAAGTTCTTTCCCATCCACGTCAGAATGCAATTGTATGGGGGATCGATGCGGAAATTTAGTTGTGGACGGAACTCGCAGCCGGGGTGGCAACGGTAGACATCAGGGCGAGGCACGATGACTCTTTTATGCGGGTGAGAGACAGCGTGAATCTTTGCTTTTTTTCTTTTCTTTCGTCAGTTCAGTGCTGACTCGTCGCCGCGTGCCTTCCTGTTGTGCGGACGGTGACCCATTTTGGGAATTGAGTGAACGAGTCGGTGCAGCGAAATGCCGCCACGCGAACGCTGAATACGCCGTTAGCGACGAAGTGCACAGTAACGAGAAGTGGAGCGAGAGAAGTAGAGATGTAGGATGACAAAGAAAGGGCATGCAGGCGAAACAGGTTCCACATGATTCGCCGTTCTGCCCTGGTGAAGGCTGAGAACTAGTGACGTACGCGCACATATAACAGCATTATTCGCCCGTTCGCGGATGGTTACAGATGGCGATTGTCTAGAGTAAGTGCAGGTGTGCACTTATCGCCCACAGAATAATTGACTGTCGAGGTCACGATACAAAAATTTTAATGGGCACCATAATCAGGCGACAAAGTGGGAAATTCAGGCAGTCCGTGTACCTTTCTCTTTATGTGGTCAAAAGAAAATGTGGACCGACATCCAATTCGAGATATGACGCAATAGCGGGTCTGTGCGGGCATAAGGGCAAAACATGCAGGCTTCAGTTACTACCAGGTCAAGTCGCGGCTCGGTATTGATCTCTTTCCTAACACGCACTTTCTGCCCACAATGTACGCGCTTGACAGAGACAAGAAGGTGTGCTGCGATGACGACATGCAATGACGCCTCATGGTTTTTCACTCGTAGACCCGCACTCCGTACGCTGGGGCCAAAGATATCTACAGCGTTAGAAGAATAAAGCGCGTCAATTTATGGCTAAGTAACGCGCTCACTTCGGCTTCAATCATCTTCGGTGCGTCTATCATAAGCATAGCCAGTGGCTCGTACATTCTGAGTCAGCATCACCTCGAATGGCCGGATTCATAGCACCCCGACGTGTCCATCTCGAAGAATTTATCATAACCGTTGTTATGCACGAAGGCTTGATCTCGTGTTTCAATTCGTTATTACTCTGCAAGAATCACGAAGAAGTGCATGAGACGCGTTCACAAGAAGGAGAGAGAGACAGAGAAAGAGAAAGAGAGAGACGAGTTGTGCGGAAATCAGGAAGGTAACTAGAATGACATTTCCAGTTTGCTATCCTGCATTGGAGGAGGGGTAAGGGGACATAGAAAGAGAGAGAGAGAGAGAGAGGTAAACACACATACAAACACGGCAGAGTTACAGTCGTTCAACAAGACCCACTTCCCGAAAAAACTTCAGCTTTGCCTTCATGGGTTTCCCACTTGAAAGCCGATTATTCTGCTATTTCAAGACTGATTGTTCGCACGGCGGTCGGACGTCGGGGCGCTATAGTTCCATTGCGAGGGACTGTCGCTGGGAACTGTACTGAGGACAGTCACAGAGGATGTGTGCGATAAAATCCTCCCTGCCGCAGTGGTCACAAGCGGCACTGTCTGCCATTCCGATGCGGTAAGCAAAGCTCTTTGTAAAACACACTCCAAGCCACAGGCGACAAAGAACGGTCGCCTCGGATTGCGGAAGTCTTGAAGGGATCTGGAGTCGGTGAGGCGGATCTAGGCGGTGAAGGCAGCTGTGTTGATAACCAGCCGTGTTCCACATCGATTCTGTGACAGCACGTGCGAGCATCAGCACGTGGATCTTTGCCGCTGCGTCAGTTCTTGAAAGTGGAATGGCTTTCTGCACGCTAATTTCAGGAGAATTCTTAACTGCATCATCCGCATATTCATCGCCCATGATGCCACAGGAACTGAAATATTATATCATGACCTTGTTCTCTTAAGTGACGATACATTTTTCTTATTTTTCAGCACTAGCTGGTCTTGTGCCCCACGACGTAGGGTGGATGCTGCAGGGCTGAGAATCAATAAATATGCCCCATTTTAGTGGCGGTTATGGCTGGATCCTGCGAAGTGCACTGCGGAGTGCTCCAAGTTACACAGCAGTAGACTTGGTCGAGCGAGACGTCCTAAAAGGAATTTCTCCTCCTCTTGTGGGGAATATAACAGCTCCGGCAGCTCCTCCAGAGAATGTCGAGCCATCAGCATAAAGCTGAAGACGGTCCTTGTATTCATCGTGTAGCATAAGCAGAGGTGAGCTGGGAGGAACTCTCGGTGAGTCAGTATTCCCTTGCAAATAAAGGCACCGAGCCGGCCTTGTGGAAGCGAGGCGAGGAGGAGGGCAGGAGCACGAGCTACATGTCTAATGTGCGCTCTAAGCACTTCCAACGTGATGTGCATCTCCATATAGGATGATCCTTTGCAATCGTAATGGTACGCACTGTTTACGTGTAGCGTGGTAATCCAAGACAAACTATTGTGTGCACGGCCCTGAGCATGTTCGATCGCCTATATGTTGCTCTTGCAGCGGTAACCTGTGCGATTATCCGTCGCACAAGAACGAAGAAATGCTGTACGTGTATAACGTCAATGCTGTAAATATGATAAAGAGTACTTTTAAGCGCAGTAGACCAAAAATATAATTTACAGCTAAGATTCGCTTTACTGCAGTGCTTCAGCTACCGGACCTTATCTTTTCAAACTGTACAATTAGCGCAGCATGTTTTCTTTCTGAAAGTGTCTCATAAATAAGCAGCTAATGAATTATATATGCCGGACACAAACGGCATAAACAAAAAGTCTCGATGATTCTACGCATAGTGGGAACTGATGCTATGAGAATCGTTGCGAAGCGTATGTAGAGACAAGTGGACCTGAGTGTAGCTGGGCAGGCGAAACTGATAACAAAAGACACAGAAAATGACAAAGGCTGAGCAAACCAGCAGTCGAATACGGATGAAATAGAAAAAAAAGAAAGGAGAATGCGTAAACACGGGTAAGAATGCACCAGCTGACGGACGGCTGTGTTAGACAACTACATTTGGAAAGGTATTTAAATCAACGATAACCGCATCAAATGCATGGTGAAATGCATAAATAAAAGGATATTGAAAACACGTTGTAACCAATTATTTTAAAACGATCTAAACATACAAAAAGTTGATCAAAAAAGGGCAGCCTGTTTAGAAAAGAGCGAAGACAAAACAAAAGAAATCTTGTTTGGTCTTGGGTCAGCGACGACCGACGGGATCGAAAAGTTCACTTTGGAACACCTGCCCTGGGCACGTTTCTCCTACAGCGAATGGAAATGGCACACTTTTTTGTGTTTGGCAGTTTCGCGAAGAAGTGGAAGAGGTCTACATGAAAAACCAGCGAAACACAAGTAAAAAAGAAAATCCCTGTGGCAGCTCACCGATGCCTGTGACCATGACTTCTCTCACCGATCGATGCAGGGTTTCGAGGAAAGGCAACATTTTTTTTTTGTCTGTAACAAAAACGACGAGGTTCTGTTCATCTGTGTATTGCATGGAAGCGGTGAGCGCTTTTGTTCGTCCACAGAAGAGGCAACTGGTTATAGTTGGCTTATGTCGCTTCTGAGCATGCGCAACGAAACATGTCTCTGCGCTATACCGCTCTTCTGCATTTTCGTACCGCTGCAGAGATGCAAGAGAGCTGTCCTGCTCACCGGCTATCCAGGCACGCGAAAGTGACGTTTACGTTGCTCTGCGTGTCTTACGCTTAACACTGCGGGCTGTCGCATTTGCCGGACTGTCATTTCATGCGTAGCAGCAGCAGCAGTCACGTTCCCACAAATGCGAGCAGGGGCGCGCAATAATAGCGCGTCGCATTCGTGTACATGGCGGTAATACATGTGATATGCTAGGCAGGCAGGCTGCATTAATGCGCCGGGAGAAGGTAAACCAGGGAAGTCGATTTACGAGGATCATGGCGCATCACATCGAACGAGGGAAAGAAAGCGAGGCTGCTACTTACGTGCGCCCGTCCACACCCACCGGCGGTACACGCTCGCCGGAAACGCGTCCCGGCTTCTTTTGGACGAGAAAAGACGCTCCACTTGTGCAACGTCGTCGTGTAGCATCACTATGATGCGCTAGGAAATGAAATGTCCTGCTTTCCCATTCATGTGAAGGCAGATAGTGTCAAACAAGAGCAGAGCGTTACTGACGCACGCCGAAGCGCAGCGTATCGGACCAGTGTTTGTGCACGTCTGTGTTACGTGCGGTCCATCTGTGTGGTTTCACCTGACGTGCGCTGTCTTATGCTCTAGAGCAGCTTGTTGGAAGCTGTATATGCACCAGGCGTTTATTAAGCACAGTGGTATACCTAAACTTTGTTCTAACAAACGATTTACGCTGAATGTATTTTCAATCCACCTGTTATGCTTCTATGTAATACGACAGTGTAGTCGCATTTCATGTATTAAATGCGTTGCGTAGTGCAGCCAGTACTTTAGCGTTCGAAAGCAAAAATGATTTAAGGAGAAATAACTTTAAGGGCCAGGAAAATACGCCCTCTGCTGTTGATCATATTAAATCATTTTAATCATTAAATTATAGGTTCGGTAAGTGAACACCATTTCTATCCCGGCTTGTTACAATGAGTTTTCGTTAATGTCTCAGCTACCATGATGTACAAACTAATTTCAGTGCCACAAGGGTTCTGACACGGCTGCACTTGCATTTTTGTGGTAGAGAAGAAGAGCCCCCACTGGATTATTTGCGACCTTAACAATTCTGCTGGTTTGTAGGACAGCACACGCCGTGGTACGATGCTGAAGACAAGTATGAGGATTGCGGTCTGTTGCAGCCCGAGTCTCCAAACGTAGACGGCGGCCTTCTGCATGTGAGACAAAGAGGCGCTGTTGTCAATTAGTTATTTACAAAATAATTCGGTTTTGAGTCGTTTATAAGGTGTGCCATCTATGTTGACTGCGGACTAATTCTTATCGCCTGTTTTTGCGGTCGTGATTTGTAATCTTGGTACACGGGAGCTTTTATTCTCCTCACCGAAATGAGGTCACCGTGGTCGAGATTGAATACCTGCGCAAACAAAGCACTGTATCGACCGAGGACGATACTTAAGTTAATTGATTCACCGCAGACTGCATCAGATATTCTATAGCGCTCTGGAATCTTGAGTAGCAGACACATTACCATATTCAATGCAGGCAGCGACTTGAAGCGCAGGGGGACGAAGACAATGGGAACACCACAGACAAGACTTACGTGCAGAGTTCGGTACGTTTCGTCGTGGTAAGGTACGTGCACCTAAGCTATATAAATTGCTGAAATCAATGCCTGCGGTGCGCACAGTCTGTGTAGCAGGCAGAGCACGGGAATGATCGGAGTGTCACTAGGACAGGGTGTCCTGATTATTGACTGACCGATATTCTTAACCTCGTAGTATAGAGACAAATAATAGATATGGTTCTCCTTGTAACAAAAAAAATGTCCAGCTGACGAGAGGTCGTCACAGCATGTATTTACACAGCTACGTCAAGGAAGGTGGACCGTTCCTGCCTACGTATAAACGAAATGTTGAAACGTAACGATTATTTTTGGGGACACCAGTGTTTGAAGACATGTTGAAGATAAAACTCCTGTGCGGATGAATTATCTGTCATGTCGAGTATTTTGACTGTCTGTTAAGGCAAAAATACGATGACTTCCTCCAAATGTCCTCCAAACGGCCTCCAAACGGCATTTCCTCTAAAAAAAGCCTCAAGAAGACGAGCACGTACTCTCGTCTTCTCTCTATTCTTTTGTTATTGTAGTCCCGCCCCCTGTTTTGCGCTGCCTTGTGTCACCATGACCAACGAAATAGCCCACCAGTACTTCTTAAGCAATATAAACCCCAACGCTGTGCATACTTTAATGTCGGAGCGTTCTTTGCGGTTGCTTGTGATGCCGCGCAGAAACCTCACGAAAACTTAACCCAGCCAAGTTGAAGCTAGGTGGGACCGTCAGCCTCGCTGTTTGTGGAGCCTCCTCACCTCAGAGTGAAAGTGCCCCCCCCCCCCCCTTCTTTTTTTCTCTCTCCTTCTCTCTGTATCCTTTTTCTTTTTTTTTGACGCGGCCACTTACGTTTAGTGTGCAACTCAACTGCAAGTGATCTTGTGGCTTTGAGTGACCATCGCTCTCTGCATTTACACAACCATCTGAATATATGTGTGACAATAAACAAGCCAATAACCGATAGTAGCAGCTTCTGACGAAACCATGCTTTACGATGTAATACTTTTCAAATAGTGAGATTCTTGCGCAGTGGTTCGCAATCAGTCTCTCGCTGCGATCTAAAGTACTGGGTTTGGAATAAAGTCAGGGTATTCTGTAATTATTCCATAATACATGTTTACCAAATGCCGTATGAAGTGTTGCAAGGAAGTTCTACGGATAGAGGCGCCGGCGATAGGCAATGAAACGACATTCAATATGCGTCTATCAAGTAAATTGATGCAAAATTTTAGGCAGTAACAGGAGAGAATGCAACTTAAAGACTACAGCAGCCGCCACAATTCGAAATATTATCGCTTTCAGAAGAACAGCCACAGTTGCCAGTAAAGCTTACGAGTCAGCGTATAAACGAACAATCAAAGCTTTTCACTACGGTTCTGAGAATACTTTGCAGACAGTGGACAGTTGTGCAAACTACCTTTTGCAACATATTCGCAGGTGTCACAAACCCTGCAATTCAAACGCACGTACTTTTTTGCACTCTAGGAAAAAGCCCCCCGTTGACCTGAACCGATCGCGCGGCCTGAACGACAGACCGAGGGAGAGCAAGCACGTTGCGGTAGATCGCCCGGGGCAACCACGTGACTAATACGGGATTAAGCTAATTAATTTCTCGGCGCCAAACCGAGGCAACGTTGTTTAGTTGTTCGTTTTTGTTTCATCATGCTTCGTGGTGTACTTTAGACACGTTGCAGCGTTTCGCATTTTTTGTTAGGTCGTCCGGGAGAGGAACGTTTCTTCCCATCAGGCACGTCCGCCGACGTAATCGCGTTTTCGCAGCTGCCGCGTCATCAACTGCAATCGCGTTCCGCCACTGATTGGTTTACCTCACGCCAGTCCTGGCGTCAAATAGCGCGCACTGCGCTTAGTCGGCCCCCAGTGATGTACGACGTACGTGCGTAAAGAATGCCGGGTGCTATAAATTATACCGCGTGTTCTAGAATGCTTCATTCCGTATTCCACATTTACGACGTTTACCTTTTGCGCTGCGTTTTCGTGAGTTTATCAGTGCTACTGTTTATTAGGAGAATTACTCTTAGGCTTATCATATTTACATAACAGCACACGTGGTTCGTCACACGAAAACGAAAAACTAATTTTTGTGCATGGAATGTAATAAGTGTCATTGGAAGGGTCCGTGTGTAGATCAGGAGGGCGACCCGGACGGGGACCAAAAGCTCTGAGGTTACGAAGACGCGCTTGCTGAACGTCCAGGCATACATACTACAGCAGATGTGTAAGTGTCACAACTCGTCGCGCTTTCATACGTACGTCATTGGTGTTTTTATCCGCAGGTAAGACACAGCCGTAAACACATGCCGTTTCAGAGATCCTACTACTACTACTACTACTACTACTACTACTACTACTACTACTACTATGACTACTGCTGCTGCTACTACTACTTCTGCTACTGATAATAATAATAATAATAATAATAATAATAATAATAATAATAATAATAATAATAATAATAATAATAATAATAATAACTGATTGATTTCTGGGGTTATACGTCCGAAAACTACGATATTATCGCGTGATTATGAAAACGTCGTAGTGGAGGCCTCTGAAAATTTAGACCATCTGGGGTTCTTTAACGTGCAGTGACATTGCACTGACAGCGCAATAATAGTAAATGCGAAGCATTTCTAGGTGAAATTAAGTCACTTTTACCGTATCTATCTATCTATCTATCTATCTATCTATCTATCTATCTATCTATCTATCTATCTATCTATCTATCTATCTATCTATCTATCTATCTATCTATCTATCTATCTATCTATCTGCACACTCTCGGTGCTCTCCTGGCCGTCTCTTTCACCAGGTACACACCCGAATGTACACGGTAGGATATAAATGTATGACGAACGTGAATGATGGATCTTCACATCACTAACAGGATATGCCTGCATGTACGTCAGGATGGGCGATTCTTTACTCATGTGTAACTCCGACCTATAGTGCTCGGCCCGTGGTACAGCTCGCAAGTGTTTGAATTGTATGCAGCCTATATCAATGAAGGACGAGCTCACTAGACATTGGACATATCATTACAACGCACTTAAAAACAAGAAGGGCGAGCCGTTGGTCGTAGTTCGCGACTGAGATGTTCACATAACAAGCACACACGAAAACGCACTGTAATCCCCGAAGGCAACATATCAAGCGGTAGGAGGGTGGGAATCGAACCCGGGGCCTCGAGGAGCCAAACAAGAACGCTACCACTAGACTATGGCAGTCCTTCCCATACGGTAGATATAGTAAATTGGGCTGCTGCGATGATCGGGCTTGTGTATCGACTGAGCTTCTAGTATGTGTTAACAGCTATCATAGCATGGATTGGTTTCTGAAGTAACCACGATATCATTATGAGGGCCGAGGAAATGTCGACCACATGGGATTCTCTAACCTGCACTGACATCGCACAGTACACGGGCAACATATCGTCTTCATGGAAATGCAGCCGTCGTGGCCGAGAGTCGATCCCGCGACCTCGTGATACGCAGCGGAGTGTCATAGCCACTATGCCACTGCGGCGGGGCACCGCTATCGTAGAGATATAACAAACGGAACGTACGCTCTACTATCACTCGGCATGCTTTTGCTCAATTCTGATCGATCCCGTACGTATACATCAAGGAACGACGCATATTATACGCACCTCAGCGCGCCGCAGAGCGCATTTCTTTTCAACAAAACAGACGTCTGTGCAGTAACGTGACTACTAATGTTACGTCATACCATGAGCTACCATGCAGTCGTCACGCTGTTGTCGGCACTCCTGGTTAGCCCACGCTAAGCACGCATGCACAGTAAACGTTCATCCTACTCGTAACACTTGGCTGAATGCCTAACAATTCCTCCTAGGCAATTTCCTCACGGAATGCTTCGCATGACAACGATTTGCAGAACCCGTGGAATCTGCCGATTATTTGAAATCTCCATAATAAACTTTTGCTAATAAAAAGGAAGTCGAACGGAGCAGTTGACAGCCGTCAACATCTGTGACGACAGATGAGGTTGAGGTGCACGGGAACCTTAATCCAGTGTCGCGGACGGCTTACGAAGCCTTGTCTCTAGTGACAACAGCACTATTCGGTACTGTGGAATGGCAGAATACTAACACAAATAAAATGTTTTCCTTGTCCGGCGCCCTCCATCATGCTTTCAAGATGTCTTCTTTATCTGCCGTAAAGAAAGTAATGCGAATGTTGGCCAGGTACACGTTGAATATAATTCGCTATGGTGCCGGTAAAACCCGTCACTCGGTAGCCGTATTTATGTATTGAAGAAATTTAGATGCGGAGTATTCAATACGTGAGAAAGTGACAGCTTAAATAGGCAGTTTCGACAGCAGTAGGAAGACACGAAAAAGAAATCTCGTTGCCACTCCAGCTGAGTAGACGGGAACAGCATCGGTCTGCATGCTCCGTACTCACTTAAGTGAAAAGAGCCACGCACATGGACATCTGTCATCAAGCGCGGATTCAGCACTCACGTGCTTCATTACGAGTGCCTTTCAATTACTGCCATTCACTGTTCATGAGCCTTCCTGAGAACCAGCATTTGTAGGCTGAATGGAACTGATTGCTCCGCTCCTGGGTTGCAGTGTAGTTGCCTTTTTCCAACGGGAAATATAAAAAAATGGACGCGATTTCTGACATTGAGCACAAACTACCTTTTAGGAGACCGTTTAAACCTAAAAAAAAGAGATCATTGTTCGGTGGCAAAAAGCGGGTCTTCTAAAACGAGCACTTCTTGCACTGAGAAAGTTCTTAGAAAACACAAAAAATGGTAAGGAAATAGCAATTTTTGATTTATTATGAAAGCCAAATGAGTGACATACCTATTATATATCGAACATGTTTTGTCTTCGCGTTATTTGGTTTACATTATGCATAATTACTTGTGTTTGTACATTCTTGTTGTGCATAGTCGTACATATACCAACTATTCGAATTTCGTGCGCCCGAGAATGTACCCACTCTTTCCGGTACGTAAGCTCCCGCACGGCACTCTGATTTCATGCACTGTCGGAGTGCACAGCGTAGACTATTTTAAAGCGCTATATCTTGTGAACAGTTTATCCTTTTGTTAAACTTTTGTTTCCACAGCTAAACGAGAAGCAGTAGCCGGTGCAGTACCGATGGCACGAATCTCTCTTATTCACAACTTCAATAAAAAAAAGTGTAATGGTGCGATATTAGTTTTGAATGCATGTGCCTCGAATAGAGGTATAAAAACTACAGTTGCAATGCTCTTCGGCAAAAAAAAAAAAAAAAGAACAAGGTATAAAGACGTTAAGAGCTACATGTGCATTTATTTATTTCTTCTTGTAGCTCGTGCGTATTCCATTGAAATGGCTGTCCCAAGCAATATTAAACAGTAAAGGATGATAAAACGCCCTCACAATCTCTTCAGGCCCTCACGCAACGAGGACGAGGTAGGGACACATCGTTTGAAAAGGAAACTCGAGCGGCCTTTTCGCGTTGAGTTAGGCTTCTCTCAAGAAACGCTTTAGTACAAGAATGGTCACAGAACTGCGCTGCTGGGTGAATTAAAAGAACGTGCAAATGTATGCAAATTACCCCTTTACGGTCAGGAACTCAAAGCTACTGTGGCAGCTGAAAGTGGCTGTTTTCTGCACTTCACCACAATTGCAGCGGAAAAATGCGATGACGCTGGATTTTTTTGCGTTAAACATTTCATTCCGGGGCCATAGGGAACATCAGGTTTGTTTGATTCAAGATTGTTTTTCTGGGGGTCGAAAATTATGCAGCGCAACATAGCATCATCTCATCTTCCGCCATAGGGTTTTTATTTTTCATAGCAAATAGTGATAATTGTGATTCTGTTGAGAGAAGGACGCTGTTTTCTGGAGGCTACCTAGGAAGCACGGCACAGCATGCTTGGGGTTGGGTGAAATGTATTGGGAGTAGAAAGGAGAGCAAGGCTGTAGTGGAAGGCTCCGAAAATTTTGACCACCTGGGATTGTTTAACGTGCGCTGAAAATGTGAATCGAAAATGTGACTGCCGCGGCGGCGTTGGAGACCTCGCCCTTTCAGCCCACAGTTAAGCACGACAACCACTAGACCACAGCGGTGGACAATGTTTGTCCTAGACAGGTAGCGCAAAAAAATAAAGCTGAAAGTAAAAGAGAAGCAGGCACCAAAGAACTGTACACATTATCCCAACAGAAAAAAATTGAGTTCTAAGAGCATGCGTTTACTGCAGAATCAGGCCCTTTCATTTTCATCCCGAGTTTTACATCAGTCACTGGCACCTATGTTCCGTTGCTAAGGGTAGGATATCGGGTTTGAATTGGATTCACGGATCGTTCTCATAAACTAGCAAAATTTATTTTAAAGAAAAAAGGACGTCAGAGTTATCTAACGTTGGATCGCATGACTAATCCAACATTAACCCAGCCGCACTTCTGCTTTACTGCTGATACCGAAATTTGAAGTCCCGACCCTTGGGAACACTGGCAGATGTTCGATCATCGTTAGTGCTTCGCGACTTAATGTTTTGGGGTGCGCTGAGACGCGTGAAGGTGCCATGCAAAAGTGAAAGTGTCTGGAGAGGCAATCGATTGAGAACGGAGCCCCAGCAGTGCGGCGGGCTTCGCCGAAACGCTTGAGATTACCTTAGGCATTAGCACACTCGCGAAGCTGCGAAACTCTCGAAGTCTACCGGCAGAACCAAACCGTCGAGACATGCGCACATGTGCGGCGAGCGTTGCGAGATCGATGTGATGGCACCTTCCAGTTTTAAAGAGCTGCACCTTATAGCAGTGAGCGCAGACGCCAGAGATGGAGACAGACGGTCGGAGTAAGGAGGAGATGCCCGCTTAAAGGCGCGAGCAAATGAGCCGTCAGCGTCGTCTGAAAAGTACATCAGCCCAGCTTAGCGCTCTGTCGTGTGTGGTGGCTCCCGCTCAAGCCTACGTTTAGCCCGGTGAATGTGTGCACCACCTAGGAAATGGTTTGTGAAATTGCCGCACTGTTCACTCTACCTATACCGAATGCTAGAGCTTTTCTGTGTCTTTCTGCTGTTCACATGGGAGTTTTGGTACCCTGCTACGACCGGTTTCACGCGGGGGCACTCGCGTAATGAAGCCACTGCACGCATTATCGTTTACACAGTCCTGCGCACCATTTGAGGCGAAATCTTCACACAGACCCTCTTGTTTCACCTTGTCTTCCATAGTATGGTGGCGCTGAGACGTAAAACCGCAGAAGTCAATCGGGTGAAATCACCTTGTCTACCCTCCCTTTTTATCTTTGCCACTCGCCAAAATTGGCTGGCGTAAACGACATGTGCACAGAGTAAACATTACGCTCAACTTGCAGCTTTACAACGCAACCTTGCCTTGCGTCATAGTTTTGCTGTCAGTTTACAATGCGTCCACAGCGTGCCCCCGATGTCACATAACCCTTCGTGTGCCTGTAGGCGGAGAACAAGGGTGAGCGCGTCGTTGTAGAACTACAGCTTTCACCCGAGGTCAAACCGAGCCGCCTAGACGTGCGACGAATCTGAAGTTGCTGCTAGGCAAGTCCGATTTTCGTGGGCGGTTTACTTGCTGAGAGTGTTATTTATGCAACTAAATTTAAGGTACGTGCACGTGAAAGGCGGGCGTAGGGTTGAAAAGGATGATGTGGTAACAAAGTTAGAGGGAGAATATACGGGGGGCCAGGTACTACTTTAATTAGCCGCGAGCAACGCGCTCACATGTGGTAATGGCGTGCCCGTTGGTGGGATACCCGTAGTGTGCTTCACTGAGGTGGCACTTGTCTGTTTCGTTTCCTGGAAAAGGCTGCTTTGCATTGGCGGTAGCGCTGAAAGTGTGCAAATAACTCAAGAGCCGCTTCACAGGTACGGCGTCAGCGTTGTGCCTAAAACCACGACTTAATGGACGTAAATTAAATGTCAAGAAAGTTTGCTTCAAGAGCGGAACTTTCATTGAAAACGAGCTTTCCATGGATGGGGAACGTATGCACCGGTTTTAGAAATCACTTTGTCATGGTGTCACGGATTGACATTGCCTCGTGGTTTAATATGACTAAAGATGTACGGCAGGGCCGCACGTGCAAGTTTCGAAGCGCTTCGGCCGCTCTCCAAGTACGTCGAAAGTTCTCGGCATTTTTCGGAGAAGACGTGGAGATGGCCCCCCTGAGCGGGGAAGCTTGAACTTGAAACATTCTCCTGCGACCCCCCGGCGTGGTTCTTGATGGCCGAACAACGGTGCTTCGGACCAACAATGCCGGGCAAGACAGAGAGCAGCCGTTTGACGTGCACTGGCCACGTGCGCGCGTGCACTATTGTTTGCTCGTCGGCCACCGTGTCCAAAGGGGACAAGTATGCATCCCGTTGTTGACTCGAAGGGCACCCCCCCCGCCACGCTGATGACCTGTCAGTCCGGGGAGCAGAATGAAGAGGCCCGTCGGGGACCACGAGAAAGGGTTTGGTCATCGCCCTCTCCAGTGCAGTAATTGCGAGTGGGATATTTTGGGCGGAGGAAGTTGTAGAACAATTGTCTCACAAACCCGCCCCAATTCCGAAGACAGCGAATCGGGAAAAACATGCGGGTATTTAAGCGAGGAGCATTGAGGAGCACGGGGTTCTAGTGGCTTGGCTTACACGGCGTAGAAGCCGATCATCGTATCGCTCTAGAAGTTGTTAGCGTGGCTCTGTACCGGCTGGCCACCTAACCTTAGCCGCTTCGCCTAGTTGAGATGTGCGCTTACCGTCTGCAACGTAGGCATCGGGACTTCGGCTCGAGTTAGTTAAAACTGCTCGGGTTTGCCGTCAAGCACTAGCTCCCCGGGAACATCAGCGCCGCAACTCCATAGACCTCAACGCTGTGCCGTACCAGACTGCCGCACCAGACCGTCGTGGACCCTTCGACGCTGCCGGTCATCAGCACGTATGCCACCACCCGTTTCTACCCCTGAACTCTCTACCTGAACTTTTGTAATTTAGACTTTATTGTTCTCATTGCCCTAGTTACTGTTTGTTCGTAGTTTACTTTTTCTTAGTTTGTCATTTTTGCCTGCTATTATTTGTAAAGCTAGATCTTCGCTGTTATATTCTTAGTTTGAGTGAAGCGTAGTTGTTTGTCTTGTTTTTATCGTGCCACTTTATAGATTAAATTTTGTTGTTTTATCTTTTGCAACCATGACTCTGATCCTTTCACTGTGTCTGCTTGCGTACGGAACGACCGAAACTGCCGTGGTTCCCTTCACCGACTTCGCGCCGGGGAGCCTGAACTTCGGCCCTGTAACACATGGAGAACACGAATAAGGCGAGAGGGAGACAGAAAGAGTGATGGGGACACGGCTACATCATTTATTTGACAGACAGCTGTAAATGGTTACTGGAACCAAACGTCAAGTATTCAAAACGACAGAAAGTTGAACCGACTCCATGACTGTCGAGATTTTTATGCGTTCCCTTAATGAAGAAACTTGTGCTTCTAGGTTAGCATTCATCTATTCAAAGAAATCTGTACTAGCTGGAGTACTATATAGATGTTCCCTTTTCGTCGTCTGTTTTGTGTTTTGACGTTCCCGTTTAATGGCATTATTTTCGTTCCTTATGCAAATATGGCAATTACGCAGCTGCCGCTGCTGTTTCAATTCGAGCCCTTAACTGATTTTTTGTTAGTACCATATTTTTACCGGAGGAACGGTGTTACTGAGTACGTGTTCCTCAGTATTCACGTTAAGTAATTTTGAACGATTTCTCATTGCCGTCTTTTAACTATCGAACCACTCTTCAGCTACTCTTTGCCTACTATTTTAGTACAACAAAATAATTAAGTTTTTATTTTTATGGGCTATCTGCTCTAGTCGAACTGACTCTGAGTGTGACTGCTTACGTTTCGAAAGGTGTGAATTAATTTGGCGGGAAGTCAAAGTTCTTTTGGTCACTGCCTGTCAATTGTTACATTTCTTTTGTTTTGTTCTATATAAGATTCCGATCCCCATATCAACTTTCATCACTGCATTCTTTTTTACTCGTTATTTGCTTCTTAGACGACTTGTTCATGTCTGGTCAGTTTTAAGCAAAAGCAATAATAATGATGAAATAAGGCATGGTAACTCACTACGCGGAGCCACCGTTCGGCCGCTTGGTCCCCGTCTTACCCATTTGTAATTTGTAGTTTCTTTCTTTCTTTCTTTCTTTCTTTCTTTCTTTCTTTCTTTCTTTCTTTCTTTCTTTCTTTCTTTCGTTCTTTCTCTCTCTCTTTCTTTCTCTCTTTTTTTCTTTCGTTCTTTCTCTCTCTCTTTCTTTCTCTCTTTTTTTCTTTCTTTCTTTCTTTCTTTCTTTCTAATCGACCTCAAAGCTTAGTGGCTTTCTACGTGCAAGCGCTACATAAATCGCACGATTCGATGTCTGTAGGACTGTACAGTGTATCTACATTCAAAGACAGGAGTTAAACAGCGTTGGGACCGAGGTGATGAGGACTTATGCGTCCGACATGTCCATCGGTCTCGCAGCTATTCGTGTTTATTATTTCTGGTTCTTCGCACTTCCAGAGCATGGTAATCTCCCTAGTGTATGCGTTCACTCAACAGCATTCCCACGCTCTTCACGGTGCTCAGCATTTATTTGTATTTCACTCCTAGCTCTAGGTCGGTCTTCCATTCACGAAGTGCTTGACTACAAATGGCGTTTTCGAGGAGGGCCTGCTAGCGCATGAAAATGCCGAAGGGCTTTACGCAGACAGCCTCATAATTTTTCATCCAGGCGAGGTTATTTCAAGGCGAGAATTTTTTCCATTCTGTTACTTCGTATTTGTTCGAAGATATAAGACGCTGGTGTGAGAGGCGGTGGACAACATATTAGACACAGACGCATACGGCAATGAACACAATGTTATAGTCTGCGTATGGTAATTCTTCGAGATGAATGTTGGAGCCCTCCTATACGGAGCGTTGCCAAGATTTGTCGATCGGTGCGAGACGATAGCGGCGTGTACCGTCGTCGGTCGATGCCACCGCCGGACTGTATGGATAGCTAATCTCGCAAATCTCACTGCCCGGATCGTATGGGAGGTGCTTGCTTCTCTAATAAAGGCGCTGTTTTTTTTTTTTTTTTTTTGGAGGTGGGTACGTGAATGTGTCTACTTACTCGTCAATGTTATCGACAGCGCTGTGTTTTCACAACTGATGGAAATCACGTATAACTCAAGTTTATGCAAGAGATGTTGCTGGCAAGATTTTGAAATTATAAATATTGACAACGGCTTTGCTTAATCTGAATATTATTGTTACTACTGCGGAGTCATAAGTGACGGATGAGTCGTAAGTGTTGAACGGGCCGGCCGAGAGTACAGGGAGCCGCAAGTGCACAAGCAACGCGTCCTATTTCATTGTTGCATTATTTTCTCTTTCTCGTAGCCAGGTTTCTGGCGTTTGAAGTTACCCCTGATAAAATCAATTTATATCCGCACTGTGGCAATTCGTTTCTTCCCGACCTTTACAAAGTAAATCATGTGTCCTTCCTTTTTTAAAATTATATCCTTTTTCACCTAGCGCGAAAGAGTACTATGAAAAATGGGGGTGCTTTTCGTTTCAGTCATTGACGCGAAACGAATTGCTCGTTCTGTGGAGCTCATGCATCAAACGATTTTCCAACTCTACAATGCTGTACGATTGCTTAGGGGCAGTTAAACAGCACGTTATATTAAACTGAGCGAGAGGAATCGAAACCTGAGCAGCCGTCGTAATATAACCACTTGAAGCACTCACATCTTGGAAACGAGCTGAGAGAGAGAGAGAGAGAGAGAGAGAGAGGAAATACGTGTCAATCGATTTAAGTTGCGTTTGTTTGCTTTACCATTATTTCAGGCAATTCTACAGTATGAAGCTTAAAAGAAAGCCCTACGTTAGCTTTCTTTGATCTCATTGTAATGAGCTCGAATGGCTCCCTTGCGATAGGAAATGAAATACTTTGCACAGGGATCGGTTTACGTGAATGAAACCAACGAAAGGAAACGCAAATCTTACGGCTACGGTCCTGCATTGGTTTCTTAATCACGGTTCATTACTTTTCCATAAAGCAAGCGAATGGAGTTTTTCATCAAGACGGTCATCGTATCTGATTATCGGGCAAACACTACAAATGACCAACACAGCTAGGAAGGATGGATCGAAATACGCTTACCCTCCGTTCTGCAATTCAAATGTCCTTTTTTGATGTTCGATCTCTCTTTCCGCGGTTATTTTCATCTCCAAATGGCAAAAACGCATAAAGACTAAAAATTACAAAAGCTCACTGCACTAGTGTCTTGAGACAATCCTGTGCTCTGGGTGATTGTCGCAATCGAGGGACTGTCCTGATTTCCCGTGCATAGCACCGCATAGTGATCCTATCGCTACGCGTTCCTTTGTACTGAACTTTGTATTTAGTTCCTATTAAGTTCTATTTCTCATTCGCCGTATCCTAATTATTCTTTGATCGTATGACCCGGCATATGACAATGACGGGTCGAAACGTGCATACTTCGCGTAGTTGCTGCCTATTTTAATTTATTACGATTGGTTAGAACAAAAATATGTAATGCGGTATGTAACAGGCGGCGCTTTCACAGCACAGCTACAACAACCTCAATTTATTGACCGTATTGCAGGGTAAGACGAAATAGAAGTGCGTAGCCGTGGATGAAGAAAGTGGTATTTAGCCGCGCTTATTTATGAAATATGTTTCTTGTTGCGGCCTTATCGTATGTAGAAATGTGCAACAATTAATTTTTTTTTAGTATACAGCAGCATGAAGGAAGAAAGCAAATGTCCACTACCGAATTCCTTTCAGCCTGTTTGTACTAAGAAACAATGGCTGCAATTCCCCGTACATAAAGAAATGTGACGTCGTATCAACGGTCCTACAGACAATCATGGCTGTGTACTATGTAGCAAAGAGCGATTCGAAATGAATGCGCATTATGGCGTTTGCTTCATTCCTCGTTCGCCTAAAACTGTGACTACTGTGCAATTTGCTCGGACATAACTAGTTTCACGAATTCGTTATCAAACGCTTGCCACGCTTGAAATGCAGAGTTGAAACTCAGCAATGGCTTGTCTATGTAGGAAGCAATCGATCATGTAATAGGCAGTAATAGCTAAGCGGCTCAGCGGCCCAGCGGGTCCAGCGAATAAGCGGAGACGCGAACTGCACATGCGCGGCACGCTGGGACAGCCAGCGTCTTTACGGAGCGAGCCCCTCGCCCGCTCATTTTGTCTTCTCAGCGGAGCGTATGCAGCGGGCCAGCGTGCGAGCGTCTGGCGAGATGGCAGCCCCCAACACAAGCGGCGGCGGCATGTCGTCATGTCATGTAGCAAAAACGAAGTGCTTCCACATAAAACCCGTGACTCAATAAAAAAATGCCTTTTGCCACATCCTTTCGCAGTAACTTGAATTTTATTCGCCAGGTGAAACCTCTGCTCAATAGACAGCAACTCCAACATTGTTCAACAAGTGGCGCAGCAATACGTCCCTCTGAAACAAGCCGGGCGTCGCTTAGCTGTTACTCTTGCTTTTGTCATGCGCTCCGCTGACCCCTCCGCTTCTCCGCTGGGCCCGCTGTGCAGCTTAGCTATTGCTCCCTAATATTACGAGCCCTTGAACGCTCGAAGTATGAACAAAACTTTTATAGCACGAGTTCTGTTTGACTGCAAGCTCTAGGTATCAGCTGTCGGTTCTCAGTGGCATACGATGGTTCTTATCATGCACTAATGCAGTTTCGCCTGGATAGGTAAGCGAAGAAAGGGCACTAAAATGAGACACGTTACTGCTCTGTTGAAAGGCTGCAGCCTTGTATGAATAAAAGTAAGACGGCACATTTGCCCCAATTTGGCACAGTGCTGTTAACTCGTTGGAGCTATGTCGCTCGCCGACGAAATTTGTATCTGCGCGTGGAGGATTATTCTGAAATCTAAGTTAATGCTAATAAAATATACCAAAGATAAAATTGGTGCTTAAAGTTATGAAGACTCGAAAACACAACAGACAGTAGTAAAAAGATAAAAAGAAATCCCAGTTTCGCCAGAATGACGAAGCAGTAAATGTGATAGCAATGGATGATATGATATACGATGTGAGAGTGGCAGCTTTAGGGGAAATCTGAATAGTACTAAACGAGGGTTTATTAAGTAAGCGTGCAGGTGCTTAAAGTACCATTTGAGGGTCGAGCGGCAGAGACAACGGCCCAGCACAGCTGCGAGCTAAATCATGTTGTTTTGATGCCTTCTGGCACGTGCGTCACACCGCGCGACCGCAGTAAGCAGCGTGCACTTTGCACCACCGAGAAACTTGGCCCAGTACAGCGGCAACGAGCGAGCGCGCTCCTTCGTGCACTCGTAGACGCATTCGCGCGTGCCAGCGATGGCGACCACGCAAGGTCCACAGTGGCAGCTCAAGCAGGAACCCCCTCCCCCCTCCGCTTTCGTTCCCACCAACCACTGGCGCTTTTTCAAGCTCGTTAAAGACGGGCGGGGTGTTTCTCCACTGCTTCGACGCAGGCCTCCCGAGCGGGGTGATGTTATCGCATGCGCCTTCCGAGCGACGGAGATGGGCCGGGCTCGTTTGATCTCTGCTTCAGCCGCGTTCGGCGTACCCGCGAGTAGAAGGTATGATGCGCGGGAGGTTATCGATTCGGACTTCGTATGGGATGTGACAGCGACGGCGACGGCAAAAGCCCGTGGAGGCTGTCCATATAATTGCTATCGCAATAATGAAAAAACTGTAACGCACGTTCATTTTTAATGCAGTCTAGCTTCCTTTGCGTTTTTGATTCTTTCCGCATAATGAATCGATATACTTATCTTGGGGGACTTTCTTTTTTTCTGCACGTGAAATAATCTTCTGAGTAGGCTTACGTCGAAGTGCATAAAAAGAAAGCTGGATTACGAGAATACTTAAGCCGCTTCTTTTGAGCTGTTCGAAGCTCCCTATAGTAATTAATATGGTTGTGTGTGCAATGTCCACAATCTATCACAAAATTAACTGCCAAAGTGACCCATCCGTGTTCCTCTATCATTTTTATTTGTGAAAGAGGAAGTATTTTTATATTAGCAGGATGATTCTGGAATAAAATTTGCACATGTTTCCTTTTTTTTTCTTTAATAGATGCACCTGGATCTGTTTGTCTAAGTTGGCTCTGCATGCTTCCTTCCCTGCATGGTGAGCAAATATAAAAAGATGTGCAAATGATGAAAACAGCACGCTGTTATATGTAGCTGACAGTAGTGAAACTATAGTTACTCTTAGTCGTGCATATTAAATAGAGATCTACAATATTTTGAACAATCAAGTTGACATATCTCATCTTTGAAAGCCAGTTTGAGCAGTTAGGGATTGTGAAAAAAGAATGTTTAATGTTTGACAACTTTGCTCAACTTGTCATAAATTTGCATTTCTGATTATGTAAGTGGCTGTTGAAGAAGACAAAACTGAAGGTATACGGATGAAATATGACATATCAAAATTGCCTGAAGCGTTTTTTGTTATTGATTGCTTCCTTACTAGCGGGTGCTATTTAGTAGTAGAGCTTGTCTGTTTGTGCCAGCACTTTCGCTCAGTGACTTATATGGGGCGCATGTAAGGCCTAGGTTCTGTGGAGTACGCAGAAAAATTGTTAAGTGTTCGATAAGCTATTTGTTACTTAGTGACTCAGAACTGTAGCACTTAGTACAACAGTTCAAAATGTGAGAGGTTTTAAAATCCAGAAAAGATGTGCTGAATACCATTTCAAGATCCAAACGTATGGGACCACAATGTTGGGCCTGTCTTACAACCGAAATTTAGCGGATAGGTCCATGAATATGCGGTAGTCATCATGAATCATTTAAGGCGCTACCCCTAGTAAAGTTATTACCAGCCAACGTAATAACGAAATATTGCTGCTGCGCCAGCGACTTAAAAATACTTTTAATAATAATCCATTTTGAGTGAATCAAATTACAGTTCGCTGCTATGGTTATACATTTTAATAGAGTATTTAATGAAGCACGGATAGCTACAGTGGGTCATTCTCTAGAGCGCTTTGCTCTAGAGGATGACCCACTGTAGCTATGACCCACTGTGTAGAGGATGACCCGCTGTGTAGAGGATGATCCACTGTATTGGAAACATATTTCCAATATGTGCCCATTGTACTTCAATTGCGTTAGGGCCAAGGACGTCCAGTCTTTTTAGTACAGGGTGATCGGGCCAATTGTGCAAGCAGGGCACAGACTCCGAGCACGAGCGGCACTCCCGAGCGTCCCGGGGAGCGCCGCAGGCGCTCGCTTCATTCCGGGCTTCATTCCGTGCTTCATTACACATCCAGTTTGGAAGGGTCGGGCTGCTCCACAGCAAACAAATGCCTCAAGTTACACGTTCCTTTAGGCATCAGGCCCTCAGCGGAAAACATGAAGGCCACATGGGTGAGAGCGTTTAATTTCGCCTTTTCCCCGTTTCTTTTAAGAGTTTACTACACACAGAGAAGCCCAGAAGTATCGAAGTACACGATTCGATTCTGCAATTCTAGGCTCTCCGATAGCTGACGATCTCGTGTTTACCGAGGCATCAGCCTGGCGATCGCGGACCTATAGAATTCGAATGAAGCGGGGGATGGAACATCTTCCGTTACATCGATCGCGTTTCATCAGACAGCGCACGAAAATAAGGAGACAACCGACCGGGACCGCTTCGGGCAATATGGTTTTTTCCGCAGTCAATCTAGACAGAGCCGCCATTGTACGACTTGATGTGTTTATTTATTCATGATATCCTACAGGGCCTACACAGCCCATTGATTAGGATGGGGATACAATATGAAAATATGATAGAAAAGTACATCAATGTAGACAGAGACAAGAATATTGTGAATCGCGTTCCAATTTCTGACAGTTCGGAATGTCAGCGTAGTTTGGAGCGCACAAACTGTCACAGTCAATTGTTTAATTAAAACGCACAGCTTGCAGTACTTGTTTTAGTGTGCCTGTATTGAACCGCTTCCTCTGTGCTCAAGGCCTGCAGGAAGCGCCCTCAAAGAGTACGGCACGCTCTTAGACGACTGCATTTCAAGTTAGCACAGTAACTGCTCTGCGTGTTTGGAGCAGGCTTTGAGTTTTTTACGGGGAGGGGGGAATGTATGGAAGGCTTACAACATTTATTTCTGATCGTGTCCGTGTCTTAGACTGCTTCCAACTAAAGTGGCGGCTTGTCGCATCCCCTCACACATATTTAATTACGCAAACAAAATATAACTCGAAAGGACACTAAAATAAATGTGCGAATTTCAACGTGCAAAATACAAATCACCATTCAAAACCGAGTTGCACCGAAAGAAACAAAAGAAGTGGGATTGTACACTGATGAAAAAAAAAAAGCCATGAAAGAAGGCCTTTAATTTTCCATGATCTTCAGGAATCACAGTGCATTTAACTGTTTTCCTTTCCTCTTTGTTAGAACTGCGTGAAATAGGGGTCTTTCTAAACAGCAAAAAGAGAAGTAAAAAAATTATTCCCGCTCCTTTAAAAAGCCTAAGAGCTTGCAATTCAACAGCTCCTCTGCAGTCAACAAAGCCGGCACTGTTTGAATGTGAGATGGGGTGCTGTACTTTTTTTTATTCCAAAAGCGCGCAGTTCTTGCACTTTAGAGCATTTTCTTGCTGTTCTTGCTGCGCGAACGCTCCGCTGTCTTAATAAATTTGCGTATTCACTTGGATTAGCCTCAGTGGAAACAGTTGAAATAAACGTTTATGCCAGCCCGTCTAAAAGCAACTGTGAAGAGAGAACATGGGTGAATTTGAACAAACGAATAGCTATATTCTAAGGAAGTGCTCGGTGGCTCATGACGCGCATTGTCCCGAGGCATCCTTCGGTGCAGTGACTTAGCTTGACTTTTTGTATAATTTACGCATTGAGACAGCAGTATGAATGAATGAATGAATGAATGAATGAATGAATGAATGAATGAATGAATGAATCTTATTTTTTTTAAAGGGAGTGGCGGGGGGAGGGAAGAGGGAGGTCTATGTTGACGTAATTCTACGAGTCATGGTAGGCCTCCGCTGCCTCCCCGACCCACCTCAGGATTCGGTCCTATAAAGGGGAATCGGAGTGGCTCAGGGCAGTCTCCCACAGGTCGTCCTATTAATTAATTACATTCGTGCCTTTAGGGAGGCGAAATGTTTTTGTATACATTACTGAAAGCCGCAAGACCCAACGAATCTTTACAAATAGGATGAAAACGAAGGAAAAAGGCTTTAGGGAAACATCTCGACTTTTTCATTTCACACTCTCGGCAGCTCCTCCTGCCAATGTCATCCCCTACTACCATCTGTATTTAACTCTGCCCTTCTCGACAATGCACAATAAATCACTGATAAAGAACACTAATTTCTTTGCGGAACCACGTTGGGTAAGACGAGCGCAATGAAAGGACTAAAAAGGAGGCTAATCTAGCTTTATGCCCACCGATAGAACATAAGACCTCGCTGCCCCGAATGCACGGTCGACGTTTGTTGCTGCAGGGAAGCGGGCGCATCAGCAACGTTTACTCACTGGCTCTCTGCTTTGCCAGGCGTAGTATCGTCATTGATCGGGGTTCTCCCGGGGATTCTCTCCTGCGTGGCTCAGAGATGACCTGGAATGCGGACGCACGTCGCAGGGTCTGTCATAACTCGGCCTCTCTCTCTCTGACGAAGCCTCCGCCCAACCACTTGACCGCTGATTTAGAGTTGCCTTGGTTCCTCCGTTTATTACTCTGTCGTCGGCCCCCGTGACGGTGGTCTAGTGGCTGTGGCACTCGGATGCTGATCCGAAGGTCGTGGGATCGAATCCCGGCCGCGGCGGCTGCATTTCGATGGAGGCGAAATGTTGAGGCCGTTGTGCCGTGCGATGTCAGTGCACGTTAAAGAACCCCAGGTTGTTGAAATTTACGGAGACTTCCATTACGGGGTCTCTCATAATCAGAGCTGGTTTTGGGACGTTAAACCCCACAAATAAATCAATATGTCGTCGGTCCTACCGATTCCCGTAAAGACCAGTCCTTGAGGCCGCAGGATATCGCCACTTCCCAGACAGAATGGTGCACTTCTAGCGATTGCTATGTAACATATGGAAGGCTAGTGCAGTGGCATTGCGTATATAACGCAATAGAATAAACTAGCAAAGACAGAGGTCACTCGCGATACATAATTTTGGGATACTAGATGAACAATTCTTCTCATATGCAGTATTCGAACAATGTTATAACTAGCGATTGCTAATGAATTGGTAATGTTGACCACAACATCATGCCCCCGGATGCTTACTGCAATGTACCCATACGCACGCGAGTCGCAAACGCAAATGACGGGGATCAAACATTGGCTCAGTTTTGGGTTTCATATTTATTGCCATATAACGGGTGATGTTCCGCTGGTGTACCGAGTCTCGTCGTCATTCGAAAAGCGAGTTCTTCGTGTGAATGGAGCATTTCTCCCCACACGAGTAACGAAAATGAAGTAGTTAATATACGCGTTTCATACTTGGTTTAGATTGTCCTTGAGGTTATTGTCCTTTGTGCGTGTCGCTACACTTAATAAAATGTAAGATTGACATAAGTATCCGCTCCGGAAATGGTGCAGAGGGCTGAAAACGCATAATATGGAAAGGAAGGTAAAAAATAAGAGCAAAGGAAATACATGTAAGGCATTGGTTCTTCGTTATAACACCAGCTAAATGCCCCAAGAAGAAAAAAAGAAAACTCAAGCACGGAGGCGGACTGCACATAGGACACCTTGATTTAACTATTTTTATACAGCGTTCTGATAACAATGCGAAGGATAACGATAGTGAAATTGAATCACTGCGCCGAGGGAACTATACGTTAATTTGCCAATAAAAGCTATCGCGAATCCTATAGCCACGTTTTTCTTCGAGTATATTCGTAGCTCGTCAACCGACGTCGCCGCCATCCATGGACGCCCTTTCCGCGAAAGTCATTGAACGGCAAAGTTCTTCCGCTCTGGCGCCCATGTCGCGTTAACACACGACCGAGATTGAGCGGTCGTCTACGTTCGCGTCTATTTTTTTGTGCACGTCCATACCAAAAAAATCAAATAAAACAAGATGAAATGTTAATGCTGGCGCGAAGCTACGGCATGATACCGAAATTTCGTATCTTTCCCGCTTCCGTTCTGCCTGCCGCGAGATTTTCTATGGGAGAAGGCACCTGACTTGATTTTCTGTTGGCGACGCTCATGCTCGTCCTTTCGGCGGCGACAACGCCTAATGCGTTTTCTGCTTCCGTGTTTCTGTGTTTGCTATGACGTTACTGCCGTTTATTTCGCACAATGCGGCACGTTGAAGGGAAATGTGTGAGGGCGCCCGGAGTGCTGGTCCATTCAAGAAAAACACGCTTCGACAGAAATGTTCTGCAAATGCTTGTGACGAGTGAAAGAACTCAAAACGCTTACGCACCAAACATGTTTCCGCGGCTTAAAAGCTAGTGCCACATAATAAATTGTTTGTGCTGAATGTCAATGAAAATGCGGGTGGTGTACTAGTCCTGCGTGGCTTCGCTATGTGAATCCTATTAGCGTCCTTACAGTAAACATGTTTACTAAATGTCCACTGACGTGAGTTGTTGCGACAAATTCACTAAGGTAAATTTACGAATATATGGCGATTTACTGTTTTGTAATTTTAATATTCGCTTCTTTTGAACCGCCAGTAGTTTTCTTCCTTATTCCTTAACTGAGCACGGCGTATGTAGTAAATCGCTTATCTTTATTTTAATGCATTTTTTTCTTGCTAACATGTCTTTTGCTACTAATAGACCAACAGTAATGGTGTTTTTTTTTGGGGGGGGTGGGGGGTGGGGGGGGGGCGTCGTTATTAGAAACATCATTATATTGGCGCGAAAAACTAAGCATCCTCTAGTTTTCTTACGCGAAAATGCTTGAAATGGGTTAAATTTTAGTGTAAACGACCAGCTGTAACGAAAACATCGTATTCTCATATTCAGCAGTGTTATCACTTGATTCCAGAAGGTGCAACTGCCCCGCTGTCACTGACAATCTTTCAAGTACGCCACCATTTTATAGACACAGCTGCACCCAATGATTATGAAAAAATCACGAACATTTTTTTATAGCTCGACAAAGAATGTGTTTCATTAAAAAATCGTCAGTTGACGAAGCTATTTAGACCTCAGATATTCATAAGGTTATTTGTGTTGTTGAATTTCTTGCGCTAATGGATGTGTGAACAAACCTATCTTGAATCTACTTCACTTATAGGTACGGAGTACACCGAAGAATATTTATCCATCACACAAGCCGTACTAGAAACGCTCACGAATGGCGCGATTTGTATTTGGAATTTCAAATATTCGCAAACATACACTACACGAAATTGGAAACTTGCGCAGGAGCCGGAAATTACGTTGAGAAGATCGAAAAGGACCTTCGGAAATTGCGTCACAGGTAGTCGAAAACACGCTGAAAAATTGTTCGCTACTTCGTAACAAATCGAACGTTTCCTGAAAGTACATCATGCAGTCGCAAACTCGAATATTGGTTTTCGGAGCAAGCTTCGACCGATTTTTATATCGACCGGCGCAAGGAGCGCTATTCTCCAATACTACAACACTATATAAAAACTCCGCAGTGTGATGTGCCTAGAAGAAGAAATGGGCCGGAAAGCTAAAAAAAAAAAAAGAACGATTGCACTCTCGTAAAAATGAGGAAAAAGCATGCGCTTCGCGCGTGCCTACCTTTCAACACGCGCATACACAAATCTGCAATGCCCGATGGCTACCCAAGCAAAATAGACGGACGTTTCGAGCGGAAGGCTGAAGAATACTCGGCGCACCAATTGCCAATTGCACCGATACTTCGATTTTCGCAGTCATTTCTCGTAACAGCAATACCTCCTAGCAATCGTCATAGGCGACATCAGTCTCTGCTGCTCTTCTGTGAACTTTAAGCAAGGTACTGAATTCGCATAGCTCGTAATTCGTAAACGTCCTAGGGCAAGAGCTCTATTGGCATATATCTGTTTATCTCACAAGCGAGGGCACCGAAACAAGAGGACAGGAAGCTATTCGTTTTGGAAGAACAGATATACTGCAACAAAACGGAGGCCATAAAAGCAGACCCCTCTAGTCACGCCACGGCTGCGTTCCTTTGTTGAACATACTCTCTCTCGGTGCACGTTAACGAGCTCATTATACGGCGCGACAATTATGTTCTGGAAAACACGGCTATACCGCGTGCCCCGGCACCCAGGACTGGAGCATCCCCGACAGGGTTCGCGTGATCTCGCTGCTTTTGTGCGCGAGTCATTGTTAGCGCGCCCTATTAAAAGAAAACAAATCCACCTGCCCGCTTTCGAACCCCACTTCAATTTGCTACCAGTTGTGTGGGATAATTGGAATTCCAGCTGCAGCATAGTGATGGGATGAGCGTGATAGGAAAAGGCAAGAGCAAGTAACGCGAGCGTTTATTCACTATGCGTTTGTAGTGAGCCAGATGCTGTTCGTTATTGGCGCAGTTATCGAGCTCTCATTGTCGCACTAACACACACCCTAGCGCTGTGCAGCTCTGTCAGCTTTTCACCTAGGTTGAAATGCACAAAAACCTTCTTTCAGTTATTAGTTATCGCACATTTCTTTCTTTCTTTCTTTCTTTCTTTCTTTCTTTCTTTCTTTCTTTCTTTCTTTCTTTCTTTCTTTCTTTCTTTCTTTCTGCCATTGGGTAAGTGCTGTTGGTAACAAAAACCTTCTTTCAGTTATTAGTTATCGCATTTTTCTTTCTTTCTTTCTTTCTTTCCTTCTTTCTTTCTTTCTTTCTTTCTTTTTTCGTGCGGAATATCTTGAATGCATTTATTGCGAACATATGTAGGCGTGAATATATTCTGACTGCCGCACGCCTTCTCTGTAAGAAACGCTTTCGAGAATGAGGCGTTGTATTCGGAAGTTCAGGAATATTACCGCCGATTATGTAGCCTGACAGACTTCTCTAACCAGAAGCGGGCGACGTGAGCCGCTTATATGTTCTCTGATGCACGTAAGCGGTGGAACTCGAACAACGTATAAATTTTAGAGGGATAACTTTACAAGTAGTGGAAATAAGCCGATGTTCGATAATGGACGATTCTTATAAGCACTTCAGGGGCGCGGGCTGTCAGCCCTCATGCCAAAACGCGTCTACGCAAGTCATGCAGCGATGAAAAATGAACAATAGATCGAGATTAACAATCATTAAAATAAATCGGAACAGTATAATAAAATAAAAGATACACATCAGGGGAATACGTCGTGCATGCAGATCAAATTAAACAAAAATAATTCGAGATATCTGATGATAAATGAAGGAGAAACACCAAGGAAACAGGCGAATCGCTCGTTCGCAGAAAGATAAGCGTATGTACATACCCCGATGAATTACTATTACTATAAAAGCGATCAATAATGACAATAAAAAACTTAATTGACCCAGATTAGTATAATAAACACAACATACACATTAGGACAACTTATTCGCAAAATGAGCTCAATATAAGCGAAAGAAACTCGAAAACGGCGAGGGTAAACACAGAAGAAACACGAGGGAAACTAAGGCGGGTCACTGCTTCGCAGTTCGTACATCTTTCGCTTAAGTGGAACTGGCGTAGATTTTTTTTTCCGCTATCGCTATATTCATCTGACTTGAAGCGACTGGGCAAGATTGCGCTTAATTAAAAGATAACTTTCAGGTCGCAATTTAAGAGTGTTTGGCAATAAACATCACCACCAACTGGAATACTGGCGTTCTGCGCACCATGCATGGTGGTCGAAAGTTCCGGAGCCCTCCTCATAATCATAGCGGCGTCTCTCATAATCTCTCATAACCATAGCGTTGTTTAAGGACGTAAAACTACAGGAGCCAATCAACCTACATACATATGAACTTAGGAAAGCAGCTTGTTTATGCACTGTCCGAAGGAAATCCAGCACACGCAAGAGCATATTTGGATCTGGAAAATTCTCAGGTTAGCAATGCTAACGCCAATTACACTCTTAAGGAAAGGCGCAATATTATGTGAACTCCTTCGGTTCCCAAGGCGCTGAAAGTGTCTGTTAAGAAGACGATAAAACAGGACCTATCGGGAAGCGTTTACCGGCCTTACAAAGGCGTCAGAGATAGGGAGGCCACTTATTTTACGGCTTATGTGCTCACGCCTTTCGGTAGCTTGTGAAGGTACAACAGAGACTTGACTTAGCAGGAACAAAAAGTTGGGCATGCGTAGACATGCGCAGCATCCATAGCTGCCGGGCACTCGACAAACGATACGGGGACCATAAAAACGTGACCTGGCAAACGTTTGCACAGGCCGGTTGGCGTACCTACGACGAAAGATTGCAGAAGCAGCCGTTTGGACGCACTCTATTGGCGGCTTCATCGAATAGCAAGAGTATCAAACGAAGGATCCATAGGCGGCCGTAAATGGCCTTATCTACAACACAGGCTGCTCGTGCTCTGCTTTATTTTGCAGTTGTACAGAGTTAGAATCATGTTGGGGACACATCGCGAAAACGAGAGGACGTTGCTCGCTATCAGTGTCATTTCAAGATGCAGTAAAATATGGAGATGCAATAGGTCGTTATGGCGGCCCTTAGTCCATAGTGCTTCAGTATTTTTGACGGTTGTGAAAAAAAAAAATGATCCGAGAGCACTTCGGGCTGACTACTTCGATCGATTGTTTTAGCAACTATACAGCTGTCCTTCTCTGAAAATGTTGCATTGCCATTGCGTAAACTGGTGATGTCTAACCGGTACGTAATGTGCTACGTGGGAGAACAGAACCTTAAGCATGCTGTCCGGCGACTACGCGGCCATAGCCGTGACGTCCAAATAGGCAACTATCGAAAATCACCCATTATACCTCTATTTTTTTGTTCTCTTCTGTATCCTTCCTCACTTCTTTTTCTTACTGAACTGCTTTCTTGTTTCTTTGGGCTTTTATAACTTCTTGAAGGCGTGTGTAAAAAACCGATTCATGTAATACTGAGAAAAAATCGCATTGATTCGGATTCCTCTTCAAGTTGTAGCAGTCATAAGCATTGTGCATGCCACACAATGCAACCTACAAGCGTAAAATACTGGTGTACTTCGTTCTTCTAAACTCGTACTGTCGTAGTTATCCATGATTCTCGTTTAGGAGGTAGCTCTTTCATGCTTTAAAGCTAGTAGGGCAGCTAGGCGAAAGGAGGAGACCTGTTAAAAAGAAAAGACCAACTCCGCAAATCAGCCGATGTTACGCATATGCTCTGATGACTCTATCATGTTAAATTTAGAAAACGAGCTACTGAACGTCATGCTTATGACTTGCAGTTCGGCAACAGGAGCCAAGTCTTACTCATTTCTACTCAAAATGGCTGCATATGTAGATGTTTTGCTGATAATTTGTTGATGCGTCCTAAATATGCACTGAAAGGGATACTTACAACATAGGGTACATTGCCCAATCCCTTCAGCGCAAGCTGTTACGAACACGAAATGATGAAACGCTAGCAATTTATAACGTGTCCCGAGAAACGCGTTGGGAAGAGGATACCGGCAGAACCAACCCAACTACGAAAAAAAAAACGAGAGAAAGAAAATAACCAGGAAAAGACGGTAAACTAGGCATAGTGCGCTCCAAAACGTTTGTCACCGCTGAACGTTTTGGATGTCCTTGACTTGAAGAGTACGCAGCTTCAGCAGCTGTTGTGGCCTCGCCGACGACATTATCATGAGCTGTGCAGCTACATCGTATGCGTCAACGTATCTATGGAAACATGCCAGCAGCGCACAAAGACGGGCAGCGTCAAGGACACGCCCTGCCATCGCCCTCGCTTTTGTGTCGCTCAGCAGGCTCGAAGTGTTGTAACGATCTCATTAATGGCAGCCTCCCGTTAACGAACAAGGCAACCTATGGCCAGAACACGTTGTATAAGAAGGCCCTGACCCAGGAACCCGAGGTGAAAGCCTTTCACTCCTGCGTTCTGCTCGGTAGAGCATGTTCGTGGCTGGGCTTTTTATAAAGCTAAGGCTTCGGCGATGACAGCCGACACATCATCATCTGATGTTATTTGAGCACCGGTAAATAGTAGACGTGTCAACTACGGATACGTCCTCCAATGAATAGAGATCTCACATTAAACGCTTTTACATGAGGGCGATCTAATGGAGACACCTAAATATGTTCTCTTTCCTTAGTTTTATTTTTCTTTCTTTTTATTCTCCTCATTTCGCTCGCTTCGGTTTGGCTCACAGCTGGCGGCACCTGGTTTATTTAGTCGCCAAGTCCCTCTTCTTTCTCCTGTTCGTCGCCCATCTCGCTCCTCATTCTCCGGATAACATCCAAAGGAGAAATGGCTCGTTAGTTCTAGAGGGCATATTTTCTACTGGATTGTGCTTGCTCAGAAAAATGCGAAGGTAGGACGCGTCCTACCTGACGAAAAACGTGGCGTCGCCCACTGCTACACCAAATATAACGTGAAAAAGTGGTGACGTCCTTAAATACGGCCACTTGACATAGACGTAGCTGCATCGACTGCTTCAATACAATACACGCACGACGCATAATCTCCGCTAATTTTGCGCCATATATATTTATAGCAAGCCGTAGTGCTTTTTCAAAACATTATAATTTATATTTCAACGGTTGTTGTTCTAATGCCCCGATTTCGCTGAGCAATTTATGCGTTAGAGCATCCTGGAACTTACGAAAGCCCTAGCCTAACATGAACGCCAAACTCTTTCTTTTCGGCTCCTCACAGTTTTATTTATTTATTTTTATTTATAAAGTACTGCAGGCACATTCAGGGCCCAAGCAGGAGTGGATACATACATAGGTAATAATAATAAGCATTGAAACAACGAGAAAAGAAAAGAAAGAAAATGTACATGCATACATATATACATACACTTAAACGCCATGTACACTTAAAAAAAATAAACATACACTTAAACGCCATATTTATACAAAGTTAGGAGAAAAACAAAAAGTAAAACGACTGATAGGTAGAACAACTACAACAGTGCGCTCTGTGCCTATAAGCAATAAGCTAAGTGCCGACACAAAATACTACAGCTCTCAATTTTGATCGCCTATGCACAACAAGGTACACCACAAAACATGAAAATAAAAAGGATACTATTATGTCCTATTTTACCATTTGTTCTATGAGCTCAGCGCTATTTAGCCATGTCGATGGGAGCGCGTTCCACTCATTTATCGTGCGTGGAAAAAATGAAAATTTGAAAGCATTAGTTTTGGTGCTGAACGGGGTTAGGCATTCAGCATGACCAAGGACAGCAAGGACATTCTGACCTCCTCTGCGGTCAGAATGAGGAAGCAAGAAAACCGCTGTTGCATAGAATCGCTGTTTTAGGGTGTTGTAGAAGTTATGAGTTTGATCTACGTGCTCTGATTTCTCCTCCACTCGTATTTTTAGCGCGTTTCTTCAAATATATTATACATTATACCCACCTTAGCCGAGTGTCCGCTCTTTTACTCTACCCATTTGTTGCCTCTACTCATCTAGTAAGTTTATGTATCCAACGTGTCATCGATGCCGAGTTATAGAGGCACGGGAGACAATTACCGGGAAAGGTTCCAGTAATCGACGTATTAGTCCCCCGAAAATGACCAAGGAACGCTTGGCCAATTTGCTTTTATGTCCCATGGGCGCACTAGCAGAACGCCAGCAGTGGTTCGAAGACCGCGTTAGAGTCAAGGGTTATGAAAAAAGAAAATACAAATGTATGCTCAGTAAGATAGCCAGTTACGAAAACATGCACAAACACAACCCTTCACATACAAATCAATATATAAAGGTCACGGCACAATACGGAACCAATCATCTAACACCAAACGTACGAGCCCATGAAATTATGGTGGTGGAATAAAACAAGAAAAGTCCTGTTCACCAAGGAAAACTCGACGAGTCTCGTCAAAATTCGACTGGCGAGTCGAGCTCGGCGTTTGGTCCGTGGAACAGCGCCGTTCAACTTCTTCCGGCTTGAGTCACTGTGCCACAAAGACAAATCACTGATGATCGACCGCTGGTTCCGGTTTGTGGCGGTTTCCTTAAAATGCCTTAGGCTGGAATTCTGGACTATTCGGTGCGAGTCACTTGATCTCAGCGCACGCAAAGGCGAGAGAGTAATCTCTAATCTTGTAGTTCATTCAAGGAGCCGCCGGCTCATGACGGAGGCGTCTCTCTCCACCGACTGTCACGTTTAGCATCGGTGCGTACTCTCTCACTCTCTCCTCCTTTATCTGTCTCGTTACGCGCGCTCACCCAGCGGGAAGGCCTACGCAATGGGGCGCTCTGGTTCTTTCGATGACTATCCAGAAACGTGCCGGGCTTCTTCACGGGGTTGAATTCGGTGCGGCGTCTCCGATACGATACCGTGCTTTTGACGATGCGGCGCTGTTTAGCGACAAAGTACACCTCGGAAAAGGTGGCGGAAATTGGCATTCTTACACCTCGATCACAGTGCATACAGTCGCAGTAAGCCAGCAGTACATTGCTGATAAACCATGACGCCGCAAGACACCCCACCGATCCAGAAACCGGATTAGCGGATTGTCCACAAGGTGTCGTAACTGAACCGCGTTATCAGGAAATAACACACCCACCGAGCTGCACGAAAGCTAATGGGCTCACCTAATCCTACGCGGCAAACGCGGGACTTCAGCAGTGTGTAGCGTATTGTAACGCGATATAAGTCCGGATAAAGGGGCGCGTGAGGGATGGCTTCAGCCTTAATCCTCGGAGCAAAGCACACACCGCAGGGATTCCGCGAAAGATACCCACTTTTTTATATTTGCGTGAAACTTATGAAATTAGACAAACAATGGGATTCTAACCGATCCATAGGTATTTCTTCCTGTTTCTAACCTGTGTGGGAGCCAACATATCTTAGAAAAGAATGTAGCCTCAATATATGCCCAGTACACAGTTTCTGAAGGAGATAAGGAAACTTCAAACGACATAGCCACAGATTCGGCCTGAACAACGTACACATAGTCTGGCTGCTTGGCATCGACGGGAACTTGAAATTTACTGAGAATGAATAGTGAGAGAGAGAGGTACGACAATTAAACAGAAGATTACAACCGGTTGACCTATTTACAACCGCTTACACAATTTTCATGACAAGAAAAGACGAAACGAACGTCGAGAGGTAGCCGACCTGCGACATAACGGACGGCATTAGCACTCAAGTTCACACGAAGGACAAAATTACCTGCTTGTGTTACATCTCTAACGCATGAATGCGAAGGTCTGTCGCACATTTGGTAACGTACCGCTTTAAAGGCCAACTTCAGCGGCTTTCCCCCCATACTCTGATATAAATGATTTCCAAAAGTACTTAGAGCCCTAAAGCAGCCAGGGTCATTCGATTTGCACAGAAACTCACTAATAATTTTAATAACCGAATGGACGGTGTGTTCAAACAGAAATCGAAACGGATATACGTTTCGTGCAGTGTATGCGATTACGTCACAGCCTCCCCGCCATCAGAAATATGGCGCTGGTGGCAGAAAAATTAAAGTGGCGATGTCATCCAACGATGTATTGAGCTCTTGTGAAGTTGACAGGCAGGGACGATTTGAGCGCGGAAGTATCGCCCTTTTGCTTTAGACGTTTTGCTTTAGGCTTGGTTTCGATCCCGCGACCTTCGGGTAAGCCGTCAAGTGCCACAGCCGCTAGACCACCATGGAGGGTAACTCCAGAATGCCGCGTCCTAGGAAACTGCTGTGACTGTCTGCAGCGGAAAAACGGTGATAATTAACGCTATGTGTGGGCGAGAAATGTGGCGCCTCCTTGCAAACAGCGTGGTTGTGCACAGTCACTTAATGTCAACTTGTCTAGTCACGTTTTGATAGGACATTAAAGAACTATAATAAATCGGCTTAGACTAATGACTTCTTCTTTGAGTACTCCATTGTCGATGATTTCCACATAACTGGCTCGTTATATTCGAAGAGATAACCAAGGTTACACTCGGATTTATGAACTTGCGGCCAAAACCTCTTCATCTAAACGTAAGCCTGACGCCATGAATTTTAATGTCTTTCGAAAGCGTTGCTGTCAAGGTATTCCCACTGTCACATTGATTGGAACCACTACCTTTGTGCTGTACACTGGTAGTAGAATTACAGCCTTAATGACATTGTGGCGAATTTCAGCAGAACTGCATTGCTACTAGCAAAAGGAATAGCGTTTTCTGCACACGTGGTATACGGCTGTACGTTATAATTGCAAAACTCCGCCTCTTACTCAACCATGTGGGGTAATCGGCTTGCGCTATAAAACAGGGCTGCTTTTTTTGTAAGCACAGCGCAAGAAGGGCTGCTGCACCCTTTCCCAGCAACGCGGTTGGAACGCAAGCGAACGAGCACACCGGCACGCACTTCAGAATGGCTCGAACAAATGCGAGCAAACGCCCGACCATTTTGCGCCCACGCTTTATTCGGCCCACACGCACAGGGGCGCGGCGTTGGAGGCCCGTTGTCAGTGTAATTAACTCGGCCTTCGTAAACATTTCTAGGCTGACCTGACGCTTACACTAAGTGTTACGAGACTACGACTGCGTAGAGTGTAACGACCACCTTAATGCAGGTTCTCGGACAAAAAGAGCGCGAAGCCTTGCTGGGACAGGCCATTACATCTTCAATGTGCATGTGTGAACAGGGTGAATGCGTTAAAAAAAGTAAAGAAAGAAAGTGAGCGTAGGCAGACAGAGCACCGCTGATTGTTAAGAAAATGGTTTTACGGCCGTAATTATTAATAATTTAGGGGGTCAACACATCCAGGTACCATGACGTGGTTGTTCGCTGGTTACTGCTTAAGCTCACGGCAACCATAGTTCTAACAACGGAGCTGTTTGAAGTTGAGGTTATTCGTACGGAACGTCCACAGATAACATAATAGTACTTTCTGGAGTTCAAACTTCAAACTTCAAACTACTTTCTGGAGTTCTACGTTCAAATTACACGATATGAGCATGAGAGATGCCGTAGTGGAGGGCTCCGGAAATTTCGATGACCTGGGGCTCTTTATCGTGCACTAATGGAGCACAGCACACGGGAACCACAGATAACAGTGGAGCTGAAGAGAAAAGCTCTTGCTCTTGATCCACTGACTACACTGCTACATGGTAGTGACAATTATAGTGCTAAATGATGGCGATAGTGCACCTGACGCCCTGCGTCTGTGGGCGGGGGAGAGTGTGAAAAGCGTAGAGAAACGAACGCTCGAGAAGACAGTCACCGTCCTGACGAAGACAAGTCCACTTGTCGAAACGTTGGTTCCAGCGACATTGCCTGTTCTACACCGTATTTAGCGATCTGTTCATCGATTCAAGCTATGTGACGTTGCACAAAAAAGGACAGGAAAAGAAAGACGGTATGTTGTTTATGTCCTTCACGCGTTCGCGTACTCCCTTGGTATGTTTTGTTTTGTGGGGTTTAACGTCCCAAAACCAGCTCTGATTATGAGAGACGCTCCCTTGGTATGTTTTCGAAGTAATCGAATGGGAATACACACCAAACAAACAATGAAACAACAACGACAACAACAAAAGTACAGCGCTAAACGCGAAAGGCTCTCGATGTACAAAAGTTTTCGGTCAGAGGTTTTCGGTCAGCGTGCTTCGATCGCTATGCAGCTTTGCAGACAGAAAAGTACATAGAAACGAAGTAAGAGACGCAAATTTTCCAGAGAGCACTCTTCTACCCCCTGCAGCCGAAAAGAGATGAGAGAGAGAGAGAGAGAAAAGAAGTTTGCCTATCGCGTACAAACACGGCCCCGAAACAGAACAACAAAACCGGACACTCACGAAGTTCGTACGCAAAAGAGGAAATGGTGAAACAAGTGGACGCGTCAGAGGAGGCAAGTGGCCGTATGTTTACGGTAATATATATTTTGGCTGATTAAGCATAGGAAGGCACTAGAACATGATAGTATGCTTGTCACAGTGTGCATGAAGTAACAAAAAATACAGTAAGAAAAAGTTAACTAATGCTACTGTATTCGAGAAATACATCAAGAGAGAGAGAGAGAGGTGAAAAGGAAGGCACGGAGGTTAGCCAGAGGCCGGCATCCGGTTTGCTACCCTGCGCTGGGGGGGGCGAAACGGGATACAGGGAGGGAAAATACATCAACGAGAGTGCATAGGTCGCATGCTCATTACGAAGGATGCCTTCCCTCTGTGATCATTTTAGCTGCTTCTTCTTCAGCTGCCTGCCCTTTATCGCCTTCTCCTGCCCCCTTCCTTCGCTTCGTCCCTTTACCTATTACTGCTTATTTGTTTGTTTCTGCATCTTCCATGGCATTATTTAAAGCTTTTGTTGTTTCAGTCTGTGCCTCTGTTTTGGTCTCCTTCTGAAGTGTGAGAAAAAGCTCGTAGGAGAGACGTGCGTGGATCGAATGATTTCACGTTCACGCGAAGCTCGTCTCACGTTTCTCCATCCCTGCGGCAACAACGGGTCTTCGTGTTGGGTTGGGAAGCGAACAGGAGACGATCGAACTTTGCAACGCCGATCTCGGCTCAGCCCACGTCGTGCCATCAATAATGTGGCCGGGTCCCGGCTCTCAGGTTTAACCTTGCGCACTGGCACTTTCCGAAAAGCGTCAGAGGAGGCCAAGATTTATGGCGGTTGCGAAGGAGTACAAATATTTGAATACATAGCAGACCCCCCCCCCCCCCACCCCCCCGGAAAAAGGAACACAGAGAAATAACAGAAAAAGAAACTATTTTTTGTCGCAGATTTTTAACAATGACAGCGCCAGTCTAAAGGCTCGTGTTGAGTTACCAGCCTGCGCTGTTGTCTTCTTCTTTTTTTTTGTAATTGGTGACAGGCAAGATGCCGATCGCCCGCAAGTTCGGTGCCATGATAGTATAAATATATACTTGGATTATGTGGTTTTAGCCTGTGTGTACTGCGAGTGGTCATTCTAAATTAATGTGAAGCAATATCCATGTGACGTACTCCAGAAGAAGCTACTGCAATTGCGAAAAACTGGCTAGCGTTAAAATGAGCTTGTAATAGGACCAGTAGTCGCCTTTGATGCTTGTGTTAAGAATTCCTGTACACTAATTCATTCACGCATTTCTTTGTTTAGTCAAGGAAAGGCAATTTTTAATCTAGTCATTTCGTAGTATAGAGGTTTAAGCGCAGCAAGTTTATCATAAAAGCGTTTTTCAATGTGGTTACTTCGGCGCCTTTATTTATAAAAAAAAAATTAAGATCGACGATTGAAGCACGCAGAAGTTTGCCTAGAGGAAGGAAATTCAAAAATAACCAGACTAATGCATTTTACAAGAAAGAAATAACCACTGAAAATTACAATTACTGCAGTGATGATGCAGTCCATGACGGTTACCAATTAATGTCTCACGAAAGTTACTGGTGGCATGTAAGTGGTCAGAAGGTGCCTGTGTCTGCTCACGCAGACTGCATTATAAGGGCCCCTGGGGCGGTTTCTCTTGTCATGCGGGCTGAGCGAGCAATCAGGCAACTTTCCATTCACTAGATGGCGCAGTATCGCGCTCTTTGCAATCTGCCGACGTTTCGCAGAGAGGGCTCTCTGCGTAGTGATCTAACACGCCAACTTTTTGCTGCTAGAAATCGAGGGCTTTAAGTCTACAGTTTTATGGTACGGCATCTAAGAGTGTCATGACTTTATTGGCTTTTAACCTGTGACTATTGGTTGATTGATTTGTGGAGCTTAACGCCGCAAAACCAGCTCTGATTATGAGAGACGCCGTAGTGGAGGTCTCCGGAAATTTCGACCACCTGGGGTTCTTTAACGTGCACTGACATCGCACAGCACACGGGCCTCAACATTTCAACTCCATCGAAATGCAGCCGCCGCGGCCGGGATTCGATCCCGTGACCTTCGGTTCATTTTGGTTCCGTACAACTAATGCACCCCAACGTATGAAATAATGGGAGAATTCTTTGTGACTCTCCAACGTCAAGGGTGACGCATGTACGCGGTAGTAAGGTGCCCGCGGTAGGGCTTATACGGCGCCGATGCTTTGCGGAATGCTCTTATGAAAAAGAAAAGAGAACACTGGTCCTAAGCAGGGCTAATTCATCATTCTTATCCACAACAACCCCCCCACACATAGCCGACCCTAATGTCACCGCGTGTCTGTCACTCTCCAAGGCCCGGGAAACAGAGCTGCCACGTCTAACAAAACACGACCTCCCACTGCCGAGAATACCTTTGCGCGCGCGGCGTTGCATGTATGTACTGATAGCATACCACCATCGCAAGGGTAATGCAACCACATCGCGTCCCCTAAACGACGGCTCTCGCGTGCCTCATCGATCGGCTAAACGTGCTTGGCTAGCACGTGAACGTTTCATCTTCCTCCACCCCATCAAGGAAAGGGAGGGGGGCTGTCGAAGACGATCTCCCGCATGCTCGCCTTTGCGGCTTCACGCCAGGTGGTACGTTTGCCGCTGTGCGCCATAGCAGTAGAATAGACACAACTATAACACAACGCTGAATGGACGTTCCCCTCGCATACCGTCCAAGGACTGATGCCAAGCGCAGGTGTTTCAGCGGCGCCTCTCAGCTTCGCCGGGTATTTCGAGTATATCCGTCTCTGGAACCACAATCTATAGCCGACCACCCCATTCATCCGCACGCCTTTTTTTTTTTTTTTAAGTGAAACCTAGAGACATGGACGACATAGTTCTTCTACATCTACACGATGACATTATTTTAGTGTTTTCCAGCACTTGAGCGTCTGTCTGGAAGTCTTATGAAAGTTGTTACTGTATCTCGCTGTAAGCTTGCCTTCTTTAGATGTCCACGACGAGTATTTTTTTCGTCATATACCTCTTAGCAGAAGATCTATTTCGGCGCACGCGTATTCGCTTCGACTCGTTGTGGCGTCGCCTGCCATTTGGCGTTTCAGCAGCCAGCCTGAGGTCCGCCCGCTGATTGCAGGCTTTGCATCTGTCTGAGTAGAATTCCGAGTAGAAACGATTATACGCGATCGGATTCGGGAAAGTGTTTGTTTGTAGTAGGCGCCATGCTGTCGCTTGCTGTCGCTTGCTGTTTACTTAATGAGGTGTGCGGTGGGGGGTAATACTGCCTTCCTAATCTGTAATGCTTGGTTATTTCATTAAATTTTACCATGCGGTCTCTCTCCGCACTCGGGCCCCGCGTTGTTCCTGCCCCTGCTCGGCTCGCTAAATCTCGAGCTAGGGTGTGTGCGGTTTCGTTGCCCGGGAGGGAAGAGTGGGCGGGCGTCCTTATGACGTGGACGTCATGCTCTCCGCGGAAGTTAGCCATGATCCTTAGGGCCTCTTTCGAGATCCTACCCTTAGCGAAGTTATGAATTGCGATTTTGGAGTCACTGATTACCACGCTGGCCGGTGTGGAGGCCAGTGCGAGTGCTATGCCTATATTTTATTTCTTACTTTCAGCCTATTACACCGTCGATGTATTTTCTTTGTTATAAATATGGCTGACCAGTTGCGATCACTGCTTGATGTTGCGTTTTTTTTTCCGTGTGTTTTATTTTTCGGTATATACCGGTGAGGGGCGTTCGCTTCATTAATTTTCACGACGCAAAACTTCCAACACAAACTACGTGAAAAGAACATAATACCTGCGGTATTTTGTGCAATGGGGAACCTGATACCCCTGTCACACTAGACGTTTTAACGTCATTCGATTCGAATGACATTCTGTGCAGCGAATGTCATTCGACCCGTTGTTGTGCTACACACGAAGAAGTAATGTCATTCGTTTACGATATCAGTGACGATAGTTCCAAAGGAACTGGACCTAAAAGCTGCAGAGCGTAAGTGCAGAGTGGCTGAAAAGTCGTCCTATTTTATTTAAAATAAACGCAGGGCTTTGCTTCACTGAATTACACCAACAGAATAATTTGCAGCTGATACGGCAGCGCTCAAAGGGGACGCTGACTTGCAGCAGGCGAACCATTCACTTACTGTTTTTGCAAGCAAAGCGCGTTAATGAGAAACACAGACGCTAAATTAAGACGCAGTGTAATAAGCGCTGCGCTCAAGCAAACGGCGTTCGCGATTGCATCCTGTGGCGAAATACCGAAGCCTGTCAGACGCCGCTGATGTCGAGAGTAAACACATTTTGCCTGCCTGGCTGTTTTCTTTTTAAAATGATGAATATCGGCAAACGCGCTAAAGTAATACCATTTTCACATGACGTTTCACAAATTAGGAATGCTCAGTGCCGCACGTTTACGTTGTCTCTGGGGTAGAGGGTACACATTCGGTCCCAGTGCGAATGCGAATGAGTTGCTCGAACTCATTCGATTTCAGAAGTCATTCGATTCGAATGATGTTAAATGTCGCCGTGTAGCAGCGGAATAAGGTCATTCGAAGCGAATGTCATTGCGTTCGAATGACATTAAAACGTCCAGTGTGACAGGGGTATGACACTCGGTTCAGTAAACTGCAAAACAAAAAATCATGTCAATGGTTCTTGGTCGAGCAAAATGAACGATAACGAACTACATACGACACGTACTTCTACAACGGGTCCAGGATCAACTTGCGCGACGCTACGCTTAGGAGCAACTCAATCCCCCAAAGCACTACACTTGTAGAAGCATTCGGTTCTCCTATGGGCACTCTCGGTGATTATATTTCCGCTCGAGTCAGACACCACGTCTCTCCCAACAAAGATGTAAAAAACGAAACGGCCTTCCGAAGAAGCCTAGTCTCTTAAATCTGGAGATGTCGTTGCAAGCACCGACTCTAACCCGCCGGAATAATGAAATGGAGTCTCCGAATTTTTCGGACGTTTAAGCGCACGCTTCCGAGAGACGGGAGCTTCCTTTCAATGAGAAAGCACGCCGCACGAAGCACGGCCCTCTGTTCTCCCCGCTTCTTCGCAAGGCGTCGACAACTAAGTGGCTCGCTCGCTACGAGAAAGTTGCCGCAATCGCTTGTATAATCAGTCCAGTGTGCGTGCCCGAATTAAACGCAAAGCGGAAGCTGAAGTTTTGTCCTCGTTGAGCTACGCAGCAAAATGCGACATGCACAAAGAAAATACTCCGAGGGTAAAATTAAACCGTACAAAGAGAAAGAGCAAGCACACGAAGGGAAGCCGAGTATCAAGCAGAGTCAGATTTACTCCAATTAATCTCTCGCTCGGACAGTACGCAGCTGCTACTCTTAAGGGTGACAGCGTCTTTAAGAGCGCCCTGCCTCGGCAGAGAATAAAGAGAATATGTGAGCCAAAGGAGAAGAGGGCACCTAACAAAAGCTTGAACACACCTCCAGCCGACGCCCCTGGCGTGATCCGGAGGTGTGCTCTTGGTTCAGTTTGCGCAGCACTTAATACAAGAGTCATTGTTCCCTCTGACTGCTCCAAGGGTTCCTGTTCGCTGCGTATACGTTAGGCGGATGGGAGCCGTCCCGGCACCCGTAGCGTCTTCATTGTGGCTTGCTGCGGACACGCCACATCATGCCCGGACCTCTCAGCTTTCGCATGGCTTTCACACAAGCGCTGTTAGACACCTACGTAGCTGCCTTCATCGCACGGCAAAAAAAAAAAGAAAAAAAAGAAAAAAAAGGTAATAGCACGATAATTAAAAAGAAAAGCTTGTGACGTGTTCTCCGTTATCGTCGCGATTATTGAAATGCTTACAAGGTTATTAGTTAAAGGTTCTTTTAGTTGTCACATTCAGAGGCCCAAGGTACAGAAGAGGAAGTCTGCGTTAATCTAAAGTAAACAAAAAAAAAAATGGATTATTCTCCTCTGTTAGCTGTTGTTAAAGGTAGTAGCAAGTTTGTGGAGCCTTGCTATTTAACCAGTACACGCGTTCTGGTGAGTAGGAGTTTATAAACTGCCCTATTATCTGTCAGCGTCGCTGCAGTTGTTTTAAAGTGCAGCTGTTAGTGGTTAGACGAGCTGTCCGTGCGTTTATTTATTTATTTATTAGTTAGTTAGTTAGTTAGTTAGTTAGTTAGTTAGTTAGTTAGTTAGTTAGTTAGTTAGTTAGTTAGTTAGTGCCATAGGGCATTACAGCAGGGATGTTACAGACTTTACAAAATACAAGAAGAAATTACTACGATGCGTGGTAAGAAGCATCATTTTCTGTGATGTATGCAATGCGCGATGGCAAACTGTTCCAATCTCGAACAGTTCTCACAAAAAAAGAATAACGGAAAACGTCACCCTTGCAAGAAAATTCCCTGACCTTCAAACAGTGGTCCAGTCGCTTAGATATGTAGTGTGGTGCCTGGATATATTGCCTACATATACGCCGAAAACTATAGTCGGTCGATCACGACGGCAGCGCGATGCCTTGTGAGGTGCAAAAAACTTCAGGCCTTGGTGGGGAGTATGTGTGTGTGCGTGTGTTTGCTTTTGGGCGTGTTTCGTCCCTAAGCGAGCACTCAGCGCCGACACAGAAGATTGTTGAAACACTGCGCTAGTCCATGACTATGCGTGTGGAAACGTCAGCGATAGAACGTAATAGCCTAGTGAGGAACAGCTGTTTCTCGTTCTCCCTTCGGATCGTCATTTATCTAGCACCCTCATAGGCGTCACATTCGTGCTCTCCATGTAATTAAAGAAGCTTCGCTCATCTTCCATATTCACCTGGAAAAAAGGCCCCGAATTTTTATTTTTCGCCATGTTTTTCAGATGCCTCCGCAATGTTTCGCATGCAATGGATGACCGTTAACGTACTTGTTATCTAATTAACAGCTGAGCTTTTTTAATGTCGACGTTGAGCCATGATGGGTGTGCATGGTTAACAGCGGAGCTGTTGCGCAGATCCTGCCCATGACCAACTACCTTGAGTAAAAAAAATAAACAAAGAAAAAAAAATAAATGGCTCGGGTACCGCAGAACGCAAAAGCGGAGCCGCTTTTTCCCTTGACTCACTACCTACCTCCTTGCCCTCAGCACACTGCTACATAATAGAGAGCTTGACACCCTTGACGCTCAGCTGTTTACTCAGATTTCACAGGCACGGAACTGGCTTCACTTTTTAAGAATTTCTTACATTTTTTGTAAGCTTTATTTAGAATGGTGAAAAGAAATTGGAGTAGGCGTCGGCAGATAATATGTACGAGCGTGATATGTGTTCCTGGTTAGTCTCTGGCTCTAGTGTCTCATTGCTTTCATTGGAGTTTTGTTGCGCTTCGAACTACCCGTCCATATAACAATCGCGATCTCGCCTTTTCATCTTTTTTTTTAAACCAAACCCCAAAATAAAACGAACATGTTTAGACATCTGATAATTGTTACGGTTCCTCTGGCTTCATGGTTACTCTGGCTACAAAACAGAACCGGGAGCACCCCTGTTGTGTAACTTCCAATCGCAGATTCTGAGGAAGCGAGCAAATCCCCGCCCCCGATGCCAAGGAACCACTAGCGTTTCTGGTACATTTCACCGTGTTCCACAAGCACTCGCATGAAGACAACCGGAAAAAATGAATAATATCAACAGGATTTTTTTCGGGTAATATTTCTTACTGCTGGAACAATAAATAAATATGAGAATAATGACTATAAAAATGAAATTGAGGACATGACATTAAAAGTAAGAAGGGACAGAACGAAAGGCAGAAAGGAAGCAAACACTGAACATAAAAAACAGTGCTGCGTTGAAATAAGAAGGGCATACGTAATAAACAGGACTGCCATCCTTGAGGCTTCTGATCGATCGACAGGCCTTGCTTGAACGACCGCTTTTGTTTCCTGAGGAGAGTTTGCCGTGTGTGCACTTCATATTGCGTCGGCCTCTGCTACCAGCGAGCTCCTTCACGTCCAGGAATGTTGCTGTCTAAACATCTTCCTACGTGCACTTTTGCTTTTTTTTTCTTTTAAAAAGAGGGCGAACGGCACCCTCTGGCAATGCTCGGTCCCCGTTACGATGGCTGGTCTTGTTTGTTTAGTGGGGTGCGCGTTGAATGGAGAGAAAAAGAAGCAACTTACGTGGGAGGTGGTGAGCGAGGTTCTGGATGGGGCTGCGGTTTTGGCTCGTTCTGCTCGCGGCCGTTAGTGAGTCTTGGTAGCTCAAAAATGCTTTCGTTCGCCCTGCATTCGAGATATGTTTTTCATTTACTTCATATTTTTGTCATATTTTGCGCCGACAGTGAGTGTGCTCTTTTAGAAAATACGGGATGAAGATTTAAGAGACATAACGAGATCGCAGTGCGCTCTTCAGGATTTGACTTTCGAGTCCTTTAGATAGATGAAACATTCTGTAAAATGGCATAAAAACCAAACCAACTAAATGGCATTGTGCAATAAACTGCTTTAACCGAGGAACGCAGTTGATGCGGCAGCTTCGGTGCTTTGCGTTTAAGCGCGCAGGCTAAGTAGCTACTGCATTCGTGGTTCTAAGATGAGGTCGCAGGTTCGATAATCGGCCTTGGTAGAGGCCTTTTACGCAAGGGAAACGCAAGGACGTTAGCGTGGCGTGCATGAGTGCATATAGCAAAATCATCTTAGTCATTGGAAAACGTAAAATACAACGGTGGAATCACACTGCCCAACATCTGATAAGGTAATTTTCTAATTGTAACTTTTTCATTGTAGAAGGTTTGTCGACCACTGTATCCTTATAAAATTAAAAATATATATATATAAACACCACAGCTAAACACTGTCACTGGTGTCGGCGCCTCATCTTTCAAGATAAACTTTCGTTTTCTGCTCCTTCCATTTTATTACGATATATACTATACAAACGGTCACAGTGGGTTTTTACTGCCGCCGTCACCGTCAGCGTCATGTTCCGCATAAGGTACAAATTGATCATACCCCCCCCCCCCCCCCTTTCCGCGCATCGTACCTTCTACCCGCGGGTAAAAACACGCGAGCGGGGGGACGAACGCGCTGACGCGGAGACCAAAGGAGCCCGGCCCATCGCCGAGCGACGGAGATGGGCCTGGCGTTCGCAATGAGCGTAGACTTTTGCCCCTGTGTGGAGTACGGTGTGGCACAATAGGTGTAGCGATAAGTGCGCGGTACTCTCTTTACCCATATGTGGGTCTCCAGAGTAACGCTGTCGTCATGGCGATTTGTGCTTTCTTTTTACCTGATAAAGGTGTCGTGGAGAAAGTTTATCGTGCTACGTTGGCTGCACCCCACCACGGATCAGGGTGTGCATAGGAAGCGCGCGCGCGCACACACACACACACACACACACACACACACACACACACACACACACACACACACACACACACACACACACACACACACACACACACACACAAAATCTTATGATTTATTCTCAACAACCGAAAGTTCAGCTTAACTGGGCTTCTACTCACTGGTGTTAGTTTAATCTATTCCGTTCCCAGACAGTCCTTTTGTTTCGTGTTTTGAAGTAACGCTTGTCTTTAGTTGTTTGGAAGATACGCCTCTGTGATTATTCATGCGGAAATGAGCCCTTCATATTCCATGTTCGCAAATATACCAACCAAAAATAAATAACCATTGCGGGCTAGTCTTGCCGAACAATGCATGTCTGCGCGTTACAAGACAGCGAAGGGGTGAAAAAAAAACTACAATGTCTAATAAGAACACTCCGGACAGGCGGGTTCGAACGTTCATCTCCAAGAATTACTGCATGCAAACGCGGTTTTTTCATTTTCCAACGAACTCTTGCAGTGGCATAGAAAGTGTCACGTGTTGGCCCTCACTTATCACCGACTTGCCTTGTATTCTCTTCGAATGAAAAGTATAAGGAAAATAATGAAATTTCGCAGTGAAGGAAGAAGCTCGCTAGGATGAAAAATAAGGATGTTTGCAAAGGGACCATCGGTATTTTCATGCTCCGGCGGGGGCCCTCGTAATGCGCCATTTATATTCAAGCAGTCCGACAGTGAGAGGCCAGGAAGGATTAAAATAAACAGACATTCAGGCCGACGAAAAGCATGCAAGGCTGTCGGGTGAACACGCTTACACGAGTAACCTTACGAGCCTCTAACAGAGAAGGAGAAGAAGAATGAATGAGAAGGAGTATCAGCAAAGCTAATCGAGACATTGGATGCAGATCTTCATCACTTTGGGGCTGGCGCCGTGCAAATTCAGCTGTCGAACGAAGGTGTGGTTAGAAGGTATGACAGTCACATCAGATTACGCAAACAATACGGCCTACATGCAGACGTACTAACCACTTGGCTGTGAGCTGCTTCTTGAGTGGACAAAAAAACAAACAAACAAACAAACAAACAAACAAACAAACAAACAAACAAACAAACAAATAAATATTATTAAACAAACAAACAAACTAATAAATAAATAAATAATCAAACAAATGCGTTATGATCAATGACAAAAAGATACCCATGATGATGATACCGCACGCGAAAATTGTGAACCCGTAACATTTGTTTGCTATCATCTCAGTTCATCTAAATTATGGTGTCTGTAAACAATACTGTACAAAGGGCGGCAGAACCCGGTGGTGTCCCTCCGCGGTGGTCTGTAACGTCTATGGCGCTCGGCTACTGATCCAAAGGTCACAGTATCAATACCCTGCCGCGGCGACTGCTTTTAGATTGCGGCGAAATGTTGAGGCCTCTGTGCTGTGCGATGTCAGTGCACATTAAAGAACCCGGAAATTTCCGAAGGACTCCACTACGGGGTCTCATAACCATATTTTGTTTTCGGGGCGTATAAAACCCCCGAAATCAAACAAACATCAAAAGGGCGTCGTTTGATCCTGCCATTCAAATGCACCTGTGAATCAGGTCGGCTTACTGCTTCTTCACCGACCTGTGCCCCTAATGTTGCGAAAGTCGCTCGAAAAAAATAATGTGCGGATTTATAAATTGCAAAGCAAGCTATAAAGAAATATATTTCAATATACCTTTGTTTGGGGCTCACGCTACTACCGTAATCAAGAAAGCAAGCAAGCAAGCTGTTTTCGAGTTCGGAGTATATGGTTGTGCTTTGAATATGTAGGAATCAACATATTGTCGTCGCTCCCCTGTTCAGTCCTTTTGACTTAATTATACTAGCAATGCTGACGCACCCTAGTAAGTTTTTTTAGACCACTGACTTGTCAAACTGTCCTTCCCAACTTATAATTTATTTTATTTCAATTCGTTCTCGTCACCGCCTACGCTTCCATCCGAAATTGGATGGGAGCTGCTGTAGCATAGTAAACACACCTCCAGTTCCACAAAGAAGCCTGAGCACTTTGCAGACCAGGTGCTAATGAATGCCACTTCAGAAAAGGGCATCCGGCTTGGCATCAGTCTAATTTTGCCTGCAACCCGCGTTGGTAGCCTCTAATTAAACATCGCCCCGAGGGCCCGAATATCATCGTTGCAACGTAGTCACCGTTCCTTCTGTTCCTTCCTAACTACCCTAATCTGCCGCCTTTCCTCCGCACGAATGCACGCGCATAGTCATTTTCTTTCCCGAAACCACTTTCCCAGCTATGACTCACATTCATGCCGCACACGCAGACCCGCAACAAATTACGCGTGCTCAGCTAGAAGTTGCGATTCACCCCACTTTCAGTGTACTACGTTTTTCACGAGAAAAGACTGGTTCAACCTCGGCTGGCTGTTCCTCGTTTATGCGAATTGCAGCTTGGAAGGCGTGACATACGATAGCTGCCTCAGGCATGCGGATCAAGAACTTCGCACAATGTTTGAGCAACTCAGACGGTGTCATAACCATACCACAATGACAAAGAAGTGGGTTGAGAGAAAATATATAGCGGGTGCGGCGTCTGCAAAATGCTGGAATTTTAGCATTTGCAAGTGTCTCTGGAAAAATCTAAGAAAATACGTCGTCTGAAAGCTTCGCCCGATTTTGGACACAGTACTTCGTCAAGTATTCCGAAACCTTTAATTAAACTCTCGGTCTCGGTTTGCGCAACTAACGTCCGCTTGCGCCAGATTGACATGATTAACTTAACTCTATAGGGGTCGACAATGAAGTTGTGGAGCGTGTCTGACATTCCTGCTAACTTATCATTCGGCGGCCTCTCAGTTGGCCTTGCTGTATATTTTCTGTCAGTCGCCGCGCAAACGTAACTGTACCACAGCTGCGGTATTTTGCCTAGCGGAATGCATGCATGCACCCTTTGACCTGCTTGCCTGACGGGTGGCCATGACAAAATGGAATGTGCTAGGCCAGCTGTAGAATCACATTGTTCTCGCTACGCGCAGCCCTTTATTTCACAACGGACACCGGCAACGGAGCGGTAAGTGCGCTTCGCCTGTTCGTTCGAAGTTGACCACCCTAATCAAGGGCTCTTTATTATACGCCCTGGAGGGAATGTGCGCCTTTAATCAATCAAATCAGCTCAAATAAACCTTTCTTTCAAAATGCATGCGATGTTGAGGACCATTGACCAAAAGCCAGTAATACCCCTGTCACACTAGACGTTTTAAGGTCATTCGATTCGAATGACATTCGGTGCAGCTAATGTCATTCGACCCGTGGTTGTGCTACACACGAAGAAGTAATGTCATTCGTTTACGATATCAGTGACGATAGTTCCAAAGGAAATGGACCTAAAAGCTGCAGAGCGTAAGTGCAGAGTGGCTGAAAATTCGTCCTATTTTATTTAAAATAAACGCAGGGCTTTGCTTCACTGAATTACACCAACAGAATAATTTGCAGCTGATAACGGCAGCGCTCAAAAGGGACGCTGACTTGCAGCAGGCGAACCATTCACTTACTGCTCTTGCAAGAAAAGCGCGTTAATGAGAAACACAGACGCTAAATTAAGACGCAGTGTAATAAGCGCTGCACTCAAGCAAACGGCGTTCGCGATTGCATCCTGTGACGAAATACCGAAGCCTGTCAGACGCCGCTGATGTCGAGAGTAAACACATTTTGTTACGGCCTGCCTGGCTGTTTTCTTTTTAAAATGATGAATATCGGCAAACGCGCTAAAGTAATACCATTTTCACATGACGTTTCACAAATTAGGAATGCTCAGTGCCGCACGTTTACGTTGTCTCTGGGGTAGAGAGTACACATTCGGTCCCAGTGCGAATGCGAATGAGTTGCTTGAACTCATTCGATTTCAGAAGTCATTCGATTCGAATGATGTTAAATGTCGCCGTGTAGCAGCGGAATAATGTCATTCGATGCGAATGTCATTGCGTTCGAATGACATTAAAACGTCCAGTGTGACAGGGGTATAAGGCTTGGCGTAGTCCTCGGCCCCGTACGTACAGTATGCCTCAAATTCTTGCGACCCTTCCTTCGCTAGGCGCCCGGCTTGGAACAAAATATCGTCTCTGTTTTTTAGGCTGATTTGAAAATTTTGAGCTGAAAGTAAATATGTACGGTGCGAAAGCCCACAGATTCACGTGAATGATGGTACAGTAAAGCATACGAAGGATAACAAGCATAGTTAATCGATGCTGTGATCTGTTGGCTTACTATAATGTCTAGATTTGTCTTTCTCAGCAGCCACCGCGGTGGTAGAGTGGTTGCGGTGCTCGGCTGCTGAGACGAAAGCCACGGGTTCGATCCCGACGGCGGTGGTCGGACTTCCATAGAGGAGAAATGCGAGCGGCCCGTGTACTTCGATTCAGGTACATGTTAAGGTACCGACTCCGGTAAAACATTCTGGAGCCATCTGCGAAAGGGCGCCTCATAATATCTTGTTCTTGTAATGTTAAAATGACAGCGGCCTTACTCCTTATCGTATGCCTTTTTTTATCACGAGAGTGTTTTATACCAAGGCTCTGCAAGAAATAACTGACGTCCTTCCGTAACGGAAGGGGATCTCTGAAAAATTTGACACTGAAAAAGCGCCACTCACTCGGATTCGATCGCACAACCCGCCTGGTGCGACGAGATGGGCTGGAAGCGCTACCGACCTCGCCACCAACAGACTTACAATACGAAGGGGAAAAAAAAATAAACGGGCCTTATATCCTTACTACACTTTTTAACAACTTGCGCCTAACCGATATCCGTTTAAAGCAAGAGTGTGCAGCAAGCAAAATTGCTCTTAAATTAACGTCCTCTCCCATTCGTTGCATTTTTGGTTCTCAGCAGTAGTACCACCATCTAGGAATCATGGGGCGTAGTCGTAAATTGTGTTGCTATTGGCGCCGGCAGTTAACGCTTAATCAGTCTCGACGCCTCTACCGCCGCGCAGGTTTCGGCGTCCTGCCGGCTCGTCACTTGAGGAATGTACTACAACAACGGACCCTACATAATTTGTCCTACCCAGTCGTGCTGCGATGCGCTCCGCTCCAGGAACGCAAAGACTGCCGTCGAAAAGAACGTGACACGCCTTGCGTACAGCTAACTCTTTGTTCATAAAACGATCCACTGACAAGTAGTTCGGATTCGCTTGCAAGGTTTCACCGTTTGCGGACGCTCCTTGTTTATGGCAGGTTTGCGCAGTGCGCTGGCGCATTCAATGCAGTCTCTCCAGAGCAATTTGAGTGGTCAGAGAACTGTTGCTCATGGGAACTGTCGAGGACTCCTATACAGCCTCGAGGTGCCGCTAATGTGTACGCACAAGTCCAGGGTATCCAAACCATCTCCCGATCTTCGATTCACCACATTGCGAGTTTTGTATTTCTCAGCTTTGCGAAGACAAGTTTGATATTTCTTGTTATGCCGATGCCTGAGACAGGGGCATCAAGCACATTTTTTTTTTGCTATTCCATTTTTCCACCTTGCGACGTGCCCAGAGGAGGAGGTATCTCAAGCGTTACTGAAGAGAGAAAATGCATGAAATGCTTTAAAGATCAATGGTCGGAGCGAACAGCAACTTCGAAATTCATTCCATCGTTGGCACACGTTCATCTCCAAGAATTACTGCATGCCAACAAGCTTTATTCATTTTCCAGTGATCTCTTGTAGTGCCACAGCAAGTTTAACGTGTTGGCCCTCACTTATCACCTATTTTCCTTTTATTCTCTTCGTAAGAAATGGAAAATGGAAATAGTGAAGTTTCTCAGTGAAAGAAGGAGCTCGCTAGGATGAAAAATAAGGATGTTTGCAAAGGGACCATCGGTATTTTCATGCTCCGGCGGGCGCCCTCGTAATGCGCCATTTATATTCAAGCAGTCCGACAGTATAAGACCGGGAAGGATTAAAATAAACAGACATTCAGGCCGACGAAAAGCATGCAAGGCTGTTGGGTGAACACGCATACACGAATAGCCCTGCTAGCCTCTGACAGAGCAAGGAACGAAAATGAAAGAGAAGGAGTATCAGCAAGGGTAATGGAGACATTAGCTTCACAGCTTCCTCACTTTGGCGTTAGCGCCGTGCAAATTCAGCTGTGGAACGAAGCTGTGTGTAAAAGGTATGACAGTCACATCAGATTGCGCAAACAGTGAGGCGTACATGCAGAGGTACTAACCACTTAGTTGTAAGCTGTTTCTTGAGTAAACAAACAAACAAACAAACAAACAAACAAACAAACAAACAAACAAACCAACAAACAAACAAACAAACAAATTATTATATTATAATTATTAATAAATAATTAAATGAATAATAAAACAAATGCGATATCACGAATGACAAGAAAATACCCATGATGATGATACCGCATGCGAAAATTGCTGACCCGTAAAGACAAACATTTGTTTGCCATCATCTGAGTTCATCTAAATTATGGTGTCCGCAAAAAATACTGTAAAAAGGGCGGCAGAACCCAGTGGCGTCCCGCCGCGGTGGTCTATAACGTCTACGGCGCTCGGCTACTGATCCAAAGGTCACGGGATCAAAACCCTGCCGCGGCGGCTGCATTTATAGATGTCGGCGAAATGTTAGGCCTCTGTGCTGTGCAATGCCAGTGCACATTAAAGAACCCGAGGTGGTTGAAATTTCCGGTGCCCTCCACTACGGCGTCTCACAATCATCTCATGATTTTGAGGCGCAGAAAACCCCAGAAATCAAGCAAACATCAAAAGGGCGTCGTTTGATCCTGCCATTCAAATGCACCTGCAAGTCAGGTCGGCTTACTGCTTCTCCACCGACCTGTGCGCCTAATGTTGCGAAAGTCGCTCGAGAAAAATAATGTGCGGATTTATAAGTTGTAAAGCAAGTTATAAAGAGATGTATTTTATTACACCTTTGTTTGGCGCACACGCTACTACCGTAATCAAGCAAGCAAGCAAGCAAGCAAGCAAGCAAGCTGTTTTGGAGTTCGGAGTATATGGTTGTGCTTTGAATAGGTAGGAATCAACATATTGTCGTCGCTCCCCTGTTCAGTCCTTTTGACTTAATTATGCTAGCAATGCTGACGCACCCTAGTAAGTTTTTTTAGACCACTGACTTGTCAAACTGTCCTTCCCAACTTATAATTTATTTCAATTCGTTCTCGTCACCGACTACGCTTCCATCCGAAATTGGATGCGAGCTGCTGTGGCATGGTGAACACACCTCCAGTGCCATAAGTAAGCATGAGCACTTTGCAGACCAGGTGCTAATGAATGCCACTTCAGAAAAGGGCATCCGGCTTGGAAGCACTACAACCCGCGTTGGTAGCCTCTAATTAAACATCGCCCCGAGGGCCCGAATATCATCGTTGCAACGTAGTCACCGTTCCTTCTGTTCCTTCCTAACTACCCTAATCTGCCGCCTTTCCTCCGCACGCATAAACGCGCGTAGTCATTTTCTTTCCCGAAACAACTTTCCCAGCTATGACTCACATTCATGCCGCACACGCAGACCCGCAACAAATTACGCGTGCTCAGCTAGAAGTTGCGATTCACCCCACTTTCAGTGTACTACGTTTTTCACGAGAAAAGACTGGTTCAACCTCGGCTGGCTGTTCCTCGTTTATGCGAACTGCAGCATGGAAGGCGTGACATACGATAGCTGCCTCAGGCAGGCGGATCAAGAACTTCGCACAATGTTTGAGCAACTCAGACGGTGTCATAACCATACCACAATGACAAAGAAGTGGGTTGAGAGAAAATATATAGCGGGTGCGGCGTCTGCAAAATGCTGGAATTTTAGCATTTGCAAGTGTCTCTGGAAAAATCTAAGAAAATACGTCGTCTGAAAGCTTCGCCCGATTTTGGACACAGTACTTCGTCAAGTATTCCGAAACCTTTAATTAAACTCTCGCTCTTGCTTTGCGCAACTAACGCCCGCTTGCGCCAGATTGACATGATTAATTTAACTCTATAGGGGTCGACAATGTAGTTGTGGAGCGTGTCTGACAATTCTGATAACTTATCATTCGGCGGCCTCTCAGTTGGCCTTGCTGCATATTTTCTGTCAGTCGCCGCGCAAACGTAACTGTACCACAGCTGCGGTATTTTGCCTAGCGGAATGCATGCATGCACCCTTTGACCTCCTTGCCTGAATGGTGGCCATGACAAAATGGAATGTGCTTGGCCAGCTGTAGAATCACATTGTTCTCGCTACGCGCAGCCCTTTATTTCACAGCAGACACCGGCAACGGAGCGGTAAGTGCGCTTCGCCTGTTCGTTCGAAGTTGACCACCCTAATCAAGGGCTCTTTATTATACGCCCCTGGAGGGAATGTGCGCCTTTAATCAATCAAATCAGCTCAAATAAACCTTTCTTTCAAAATGCATCCGATGTTGAGGACCATTGACCAAAAGCCAGTAAGGCTTAACGTAGTCCTCGGCCCCGTACGTACAGTATGCCTCAAATTCTTGCGACCCTTCCCTCGCTAGGCGCCCGCCTTGGAACAAAATATCGTCTCTATTTTTTAGGCTCATTTGAAAATTTTGAGCTGAAAGTAAATATGTACGGTGCGAAAGCCCACAGATTCACGTGAATGATGGTACAGTAAAGCATACGGAAGGATAACAAGCATAGTTAATCGATGCTGTGATCTGTTGGCTTACTATAATGTCTAGATTTGTCTTTCTCAGCAGCCACCGCGGTGGTAGAGTGGTTGCGGTGCTCGGCTGCTGAGCCGAAAGCCACGGGTTCGATCCCGACGGCGGTGGTCGGATTTCGATAGAGAAGAAATGCAAGCGGCCCGTGTACTTCGATTCAGGTACATGTTAAGGTACCGACTCCGGTAAAACATTCTGGAGCCATCTGCGAGAGGGCGCCTCATAATATCTTGTTCTTGTAATGTTAAAATGACAGCGGCCTTACTCCTTATCGTATGCCTTTTTTTATCACGAGTGTGTTTTATACCAAGGCTCTGCAAGAAATAACTGACGTCCTTCCGTAACGGAAGGGGATCTCTGAAAAATTTGACACTGAAAAAGCGCCACTCACTCGGATTCGATCGCACAACCCGCCTGGTGCGACGAGATGAGCTGGAAGCGCTACCGACCTCGCCACCAACAGACTTACAATACGAAGGGGGAAAAAAAAAAAACGGGCCTTATATCCTTACTACACTTTTTAACAACTTGCGCCTAACCGATATCCGTTTAAAGCAAGAGTGTGCAGCAAGCAAAATTGCTCTTAAATTAACGTCCCCTCCCATTCGTTGCATTTTTGGTTCTCAGCAGTAGTACCACCATCTAGGAATCATGGGGCAAAGTCGTAAATTGTGTTGCTATGCGCGCCGGCAGTTAACGCTTAATCATTCTCGACGCCTCTACCGCCGCGCAGGTTTCGGCGTCCTGCCGGCTCGTCACTTGAGGAATGTACTACAACAACGGACCCTACATAATTTTTCCTACCCAGTCGTGCTGCGATGCGCTCCGCTCCAGGAACGCAAAGACTGCCGTCGAAAAGAACGTGACACGCCTTGCGTACAGCTAACTCTTTGTTCATAAAACGATCCACTGACAAGTAGTTCGGATTCGCTTGCAAGGTTTCACCGTTTGCGGACGCTCCTGGTCTATGGCAGGTTTGCGCAGTGCGCTGGCGCATTCAATGCAGTCTCTTCAGAGCAATTTGAGTGGTCAGAGAACTGTTGCTCATGTGAACTGTCGAGGACTCTTATACAGCCTCGAGGTGCCGCTAATGTGTACGCACAAGTCCAGGGTATCCAACCCATCTCCCGATCTTCGATTCACCACATAGCCAGTTTTGTATTTCTCAGCTTTGCGAAGACAAGTTTGATATTTCTTGTTATGCCGATGCCTGAGACCGGGGCATCAAGCACATTTTTTTTTTTTGCTATTCCATTTTTCCACCTTGCGAAGTGCCCAGAGGAGGAGGTATCTCAAGCGTTACTGAAGAGAGAAAATGCATGAAATGCTTTAAAGATCAATGGTCGGAGCGAACAGCAACTTCGAAATTCATTCCATCGTTGGCACACGTTCATCTCCAAGAATTACTGCATGCCAACAAGCTTTATTCATTTTCCAGCGATCTCTTGTAGTGCCACAGCAAGTTTAACGTGTTGGCCCTCACTTATCACCTATTTTCCTTTTATTCTCTTCGTAAGAAAAGGAAAATGGAAATAGTGAAGTTTCTCAGTGAAAGAAGGAGCTCGCCAGGATGAAAAATAAGGATGTTTGCAAAGGGACCATCGGTATTTTCATGCTCCGGCGGGCGCCCTCGTAATGCGCCATTTATATTCAAGCAGTCCGACAGTATAAGACCGGGAAGGATTAAAATAAACAGACATTCAGGCCGACGAAAAGCATGCAAGGCTGTTGGGTGAACACGCATACACGAATAGCCCTGCTAGCCTCTCACAGAGCAAGGAACGAAAATGAAAGAGAAGGAGCATCAGCAAGGGTAATGGAGACATTAGCTTCACAGCTTCCTCACTTTGGCGTTAGCGCCGTGCAAATTCAGCTGTGGAACGAAGATGTGTGTAAAAGGTATGACAGTCACATCAAATTGCGCAAACAGTGAGGCGTACATGCAGAGGTACTAACCACTCAGTTGTAAGCTGTTTCTTGAGTAAACAAACAAACAAACAATCAAACAAACAAACCAACAAACAAACAAATTATTATTATAATTATTAATAAATAATTAAATGGATAATAAAACAAATGCGATATCACGAACGACAAGAAAATACCCATGATGATGATACCGCATGCGAAAATTGCTGACCCGTAAAGACAAACATTTGTTTGCCATCATCTGAGTTCATCTAAATTATGGTGTCTGCAAAAAATACTGTAAAAATGGCGGCAGAACCCAGTGGCGTCCCGCCGCGGTGGTCTATAACGTCTGTGGCGCTCGGCTGCTTATCCGAAGGTCACGGGATCAAATCCCTGTCGCGGCGGCTGCATTTAGATGTCGGCGAAATGTTGAGGCCCATGCACTGTGTGATGTCAGCACACATCAAAGAACCCCAGGTGGTCGAAATTTCCGGTGCCCTCCACTACGGCGTCTCACTAATCATGTCCTGATTTTGAGGCGTAGAAAACCCCAGAAATCAAGCAAACATCAAAAGAGCGTCGTTTGATCCTGCCATTAAATGCATCTGCAAGTCAGGTCGGCTTACTGCTTCTTCACCGACCTGTGCCCGTAATATTGGAAAAGGTACTCGAAAAAAATAATGTGCGGATTTATAAATTGTAAAGCAAGCTATAAAGAAATATATTTCGATATACCTTTGTTTGGGGCTCACGCTACTACCGTAATCAAGAAAGCAAGCAAGCAAGCTGTTTTCGAGTTCAGAGTATATGGTTGCGCTTTTAATAGGTAGGAATCAACATATTGTCGTCGCTCCCCTGTTAAGTCCTTTTATAATTAATTATCTTAGCGATGCTGACGCACCTTAGTCAGTTTTTTACACCACTGACGTGTCAAGCTGCCCTTTCCAACTTATAATTGATTTTTTTTTAATTCGTTCCCGTCACCACCTACGCTTCCATCAGAAATTGGATGGGAGCTGCTGTAGCATGGTGGACGCACCTCCAGTGCCATAAATAAGCCTGAGCACTTTGCAGACCAGGTGCTAATGAATGCCACTTCAGAAAAGGGCATCCGGCTTGGAAGCAGTCTAATTTTGCCTACAAACCGCATTGCGCGCCTCTAATTAAACATCGCCCCGAGAGCCCGAATATCATCGTTGCAACGTAGTTACCGTCCTTTCTGTTCCTTCCTAACTACCCTAATCTGCCTTCTTTCCACCGCACGCATAAACGCGCGTAGTCATTTTCTTTCCCGAAACAACTTTCCCAGCTATGACTCACATTCATGCCGCACACGCAGACCCGCAACAAATTACGCGTGCTCAGATAGAAGTTGCGATTCACCCCACTTTCAGTGTACTACGTTTTTCACGAGAAAAGACTGGTTCAACCTCGGCTGGCTGTTCCTCGTTTATGCGAACTGCAGCTTGGAAGGCGTGACATACGATAGCTGCCTCAGGCATGCGGATCAAGAACTTCGCACAATGTTTGAGCAACTCAGACGGTGTCATAACCATACCACAATGACAAAGAAGTGGGTTGAGAGAAAATATATAGCGGGTGTGGCGTCTGCAAAATGCTGGAATTTAGCATTTGCAAGTGTCTCTGGAAAAATCTAAGAAAATACGTCGTCTGAAAGCTTCGCCCGATTTTGGACACAGTACTTCGTCAAGTATTCCGAAACCTTTAATTAAACTCTCGCTCTTGCTTTGCGCAAATAACGCCCGCTTGCGCCAGATTGACATGATTAATTTAACTCTATAGGGGTCGACAATGTAGTTGTGGAGCGTGTCTGACATTCCTGCTAACTTATCATTCGGCGGCCTCTCAGTTGGCCTTGCTGCATATTTTCTGTCAGTCGCCGCGCAAACGTAACTGTACCACAGCTGCGGTATTTTGCCTAGCGGCACACGTGCATGTACCCTTTCACCTCCTTACCTGAAATGTGGCCATGATAAAATGGAATGTGCTAGGCCAGCTGTAGAATCAGATTGTTCTCGCTACGCGCAGCCCTTTATTTCACAGCAGACACCGGCAACGGAGCGGTAAGTGCGCTTCGCCTGTTCGTTCGAAGTTGACCACCCTAATCAAGGGCTCTTTATTATACGCCCCTGGAGGGAATGTGCGCCTTTAATCAATCAAATCAGCTCAAATAAACCTTTCTTTCAAAATGCATCCGATGTTGAGGACCATTGACCAAAAGCCAGTAAGGCTTAACGTAGTCCTCGGCCCCGTACGTACAGTATGCCTCAAATTCTTGCGACCCTTCCCTCGCTAGGCGCCCGCCTTGGAACAAAATATCGTCTCTATTTTTTAGGCTCATTTGAAATTTTTGAGCTGAAAGTAAATATGTACGGTGCGAAAGCCCACAGATTCACGTGAATGATGGTACAGTAAAGCATACGGACGATAACAAACAAATTTAATCGATGCTGTGATCTGTTGGCTTACTATAATTTCTAGATTTGTCTTTCTCAGCAGCCACCGCGGTGGTAGAGTGGCTGCGGTGCTCGGCTGCTGAGCCGAAAGCCACGGGTTCGATACCGACGGCGGTGGTCGGGCTTCCATAGAGGAGAAATGCGAGCGACCCGTGCACTTGGATTCAGGTATATGTTAAGCTACCGACTCCGTTCGAACATTCTGGAGCCATCTGCTAGAGGGCGCCTCATAATATCTTGTTTTCGTCATGTTAAATCGACAGCGGCCAGGCTCCTTATCGTATGTCTTTTTTTTTTTTAACGCGAAGGTGTTTTATACCAAGGCTCTGCAAGAAATCACTGACGTACTCCCGTAACGGAAGTGAATGTCTTAAAAATTTTGACATTGAAAAAGCACCACTCACTTGGATTCGAGCCCACAACCAGCCTGGTGCGACGAGAGGAGCTGGAAGCGCTACCGACCTCGCCACCAATAGACTTACAATACGAAGAGGGGGGGGAAAACGGACCTTATATCTTTACTACACTTTTCAATAATTTGCGTCTAACTGATATCCGTTTAAGGTAAGAGTGTATAGCAAGCAAAATTGCTCTTAAATTAACGTCGCCTCCTATTCGTTGCATTCTTGGTTCTACAGCAGAGGTACCACCATCTAGGAATAATGGGGTGAAGTCGCAGTCGGTCACGTGAAAAACACGAAAGAAATTGTGCGCAGAAATGCCCCTTCGAGGTTCTGATGTTGATAGGTTTCTGAATGCATCAGAGGGCGTAGCCTATCGCGTTAGGGCGTAGCTACGCGATAGGGCGTAGCCTGTCGCGTAGCCTTAAAGGGCTTTGCTCTAATGTAGTGAAAGCGTTATTAGCGCTAAATGCATGAAGGCGACTACAACTACGAGCAGCGTCACTTTGGCCTTAACCAAAGGCCAGCTTGCCTAGGAGTTCGCGTGCATTAGACGTATTGCTATCGCGCTCTGAAAGTATCGCTTCCGTGTTCTATAGACAAATGTACTCGCGACCGCACGTTATCCGCCAGACGGACAAACAAACTTTCTCCCCTAACATTTACATTGATCGGCGAGGCCTACCGAAGCGTAGGGCACGTGTAAGCTACCACTACCATATCTGGTATCGGCGTTCCGCTGGCTTTAGATCCCGCCAGAGCGACGAAGCAGCCAAGCAGGCGGTATTGGCATGCCCATTGCAGTTGGTAAACGTACCAACGTGAAAATGGAAACGTTTTCAAAGGGAAAATATTTGTTCTATCGGCCACCGCTGTGCTGAAGATAAAGCCGACGTTTTCTTCGGTTGCGCGTGATTCGAAGTCATTTGCCTCGTCGGCACAATGACGTTTCGCATGTTTAGGTGCTTCTTGAAAATATCTATGTTTTCTGCAACGTTTTTGAACGTTATTTATTTTAATTGTCCTCTGTAGTGTACAGAAGCCATTTGATGCGATTAGACTAGTTCGAAACTGCATTCACGTCGTCCCTTTCAAGCGGTAAGCGCTTCCTTCTTTGTCAATTTCTTTAGCTGCAGTGCAATTTCCCATTTACCACTTCATGAGTGTGTGCTTTCTAGTTTCATATTATGTGTGTATCACCAATTGGTTCAGTTTTGTATCTGCTTCGGCATCAGCTATCATTTAAAATAAAGTTAAATAAAGCAAAACGAAGGGTTCGCTACTAAAGGTTAGGCTTGTTACATGTAATAAAATTGAAAACTCAGCTAGTTGGTAAGGCTTTATCGATCGTTGGTGGAGCGTTCACAGGACGGAGACAAATAAGGAAGTAGCGCACAGGACAGGCGCTGACACACGCAACTAAATTTTAGTAGGAAAACACACACGTATATACAGTGGGCGCTGAAGATCAGAAGAGAGCCGATATAGGTAATATATAAGAACGTTTGTCGTATCTTACAGCTGTTACTTGACTACAAGAATTCTGCGTGACTAAGCGATATTCACGGGAGACTGACACACTTGTCACTTTTCTTTCGAATGTGGAACGTATCGGTAACTTTTCTTGGTGTTTGTTGATTGTGGTTGGAAATAATCATTGTGTCGCGAAAGAAAGGAAGGCACAAGGAGGGTTGTTACACGTATTTATTACACAGAAGGGGGCCCATAATCAAGCACTTTATCAACCGTTTGAACGTGTTATTCCACGATTTTTGTTACGTGAATAGGTGCTTCCAGGCTCGTTGATGCTTGATGCATTCTTGATGATTATTAACTCTGATCACACTCACACTCTGAGTTACTAGAGCAGGCGACTTCCTGAAAATGCGAGCTGTCTGATCAGAGCTGTTCACATTCTGGTGCAAGCTAACAGCTTGCACTAGTGACGCAAGGCTAGCGAAGCAGCGGAGCTGATGGGCACTTGGCTGGTCCGGATCATCATCATCATCATCATCATCATCATCATCATCAGCAGCAGCAGCAGCAGCAGCAGCAGCAGCAGCAGCACCGCCACCACCACCACTTTCTTCTTCTTCTGGTCACGTTTCGTTGTGGTGTCATGTTACATGATGTAGCATGATGTCAAGGTCATACAAGGTTATGTTGGTAAATGCAGCGTCGCTTCGTTGCTATAGGCAAGGTCTTTTCAAGGTCATACGCGTGACACGCAGGAAAGTTGGACGTTAAAATCAGGAAGTAGCACTTGTCTCGGCAGTGCAGCGGGACGTCTTCGCGATTCATATTGATGTCCGCGGCTTTAACTCTCAGCGAAACCAACATTTCCACACCAAGGCCTCGTCATTTGCCTTTCGGCAGGCACGATGGAACTGATCTCCTTGTTTCGTTGATTTCTTATTTTATAAGAAGATATTTTGGAAATCCCGTTCCTTCAGCTCGACAATTCCTGCCGCAGGAACGCTATCTGCAATACCGACAAATTACAGACAAAGAAATGCCTCGTTGACGAAAATAGGGGGCGGAGGGTGAGTGTATGGTGGAAGACGGCCAGGATTTGGGCGGCGTCAGCGAGAAATCGCGGCGACACCTTTGGTCGCTGTCATGTGCAGTCCCCCGCCTCGAGGCTAGGAAGAAAAAGGAAGGGGAGGCAAATCCTGTATTTCTTCATCTAGAACACGTGCCGTGCTCTAGATTGTCCGGAGTTCGTTATGCGAAAAGGCGGCACAACCCGCGAAAACTGCTTGCGATCGGCCCCGCAAAGAAAGACAGGGTTACTTATGAACAATTTGTAAAAACATCCACCAGAGATCTAATGCTCGCGTATATTAATTCACGTTGAAAATCTGAATGCCAGACTTTGTCGCCAAGGCGGTGTTTGTTGACGTCTTGTGATTCGAATATTTTTTATGCCAACAGGACGTAAAAGCAGCCAAAAATACATTTTAGAGAGACAGGAGCTAACTTCTCGAAGGTGGGTTCGCTCTTTACGTTTTGGCAATGCATTCCTCTATCACTTTTCTTTGTCCACTTTTGGCGCAAGGACGAAGCGGGATACTTGAAAATATTTGCAATGAAGAAAAAGCTCCATTGTAGAGTTCACTTTGTCATTCTCGTCGGCCTGTGCACTGATCAAGATGGATTTGTTTACGTTCGTGAAGACGGTAGTGTAGTGATTCTCGCCGCAGGAGTAACAAAGCAGCTGCCTGTTCGGCCGAATCCGTTATAGAAGGAAAAACGAACAAAGAAACAAAAGGAAAGGGCGGCAGGGAAAGAGCTCTTTGCAAGATAAACCATCCCAGGAGGAGCTTCGGTGTAACGGTCCAGGCCATCGAATGCATTATTCAGATGTTGCCATAGGCCTGAGCCGAGATTTTTCCCCCTGGGCTTCTCGTATTTCTTGGCAAAGTTACCCATCTTCCTAGAGTGAACCTATGGCTAGAAGAACAGACGAGGAAACAAAGTTTGAAATACCGAACGTTCCTGCTGAATTACGGCCCCGTGCGTCAAATCACAGCGAGCGAACTTGCGGGCATTTCGGGAAACGAGAAGCACTAGCTGGCAGCTTTCTTTCTTTCTTTTTTCGGGGCTTCACTTCAGAGGATCAGTGTGACCGGTTGTTTTCGAGAGTGCTGGGATGCATGCGCCCATTGAATGCGCAAGTATAGAGGAGTTTTCGATCCGCAATTCATGATTTGCTGTTGCTGCTGCAAGTCACGTTCATTCTACCTCTGAGGAAAGACATATTCGATTTGAGATCTTCGCTAGGTTAATAATATATGCAGTTCGAAATTGTCATCGCCTTTGTTCGCAGTTTTCCGAACGTCATACGAGATCCTAATCGCATGAGCCGCACAGGCAGGCAAATATCGATACATAAGAAGCAAGTGACTCATTCTTAGCACCTTTTAAGTGACGTATGACTGCAAGTACTTCACGGTTTATAGCAAACGTCTCTATGAGGCGTTATTAATGCTCTTCATTTTTCCTGGTGATGTTGGAAGCTTAGAAACGTCACCATCAGAGGGCAAATAGATGAATACGCTTATTGCCATAGGAAGAGGACGGAGGTTGCATATCACGTACAGTCTCACTTTTCTGCACAACGCACGCCCAAAACGGCCCAAGTCCTAAAGGAGCCCATGCTGGTCCCATGTGCTTTCTAAGGGTCCAAGGAAGTTACAGTGAGTATTTCAAGGAAGTAAATGACAAAAGACCGCATTAGCGAAGTGTATATATATATATATATATATATACATATATATATATATATATACATATATATATATATATATATATATATATATATATATATATATATATATATATATATATATAGAGAGAGAGAGAGAGAGAGAGAGAGAAAGAGAAGGAGGGAGGGAGACAGAGACAGTAGAAAATATCCAAGTCTGACTTTTAGTGACTGTTACGTTGAGCGATTTTTCTTGTGGCTGCGGCTGTCACTAGTCACTAGAGGGTTCGGCAAGCTCATTTATTCAACACCAGAATTTTCTACATTCGCTGCGAAAAAGCTGAAATGGACCTCATACTAAGAAGTCCTCAATAGACACAGACATTAATTAACACTTTAATTTATCCCGAAGATATTCGAACGTGCTGCTTATAGCCCTCTGTAGTCAATGAAGGACAAGGAAAAGAAAGAGAACCAAGGAGAGGTCATGTCTTATAGTCTCTAGGGAATAGTTAACGCGCGGTGACGAACAATAGTAGTTACAGCCTCATCAATTGCTATAAGAGTCATTGATGAACATAAATTTGTTTGGGCGGAACATACTGCGGCAGAGTTAGAACTGCTGACATCCAACATTAAAAAGAAAGCAAGAACCAAGGAAAATCGCAAACGCGAACAGTGCCATCATTTGGCAAAAAGCACGTTCACGGACGTCGAAAAACAGCGTGCTTCTCTTCAAACCGGGCAGCAGTAACACCGAGACAACCAGGAGTGAAAATTCTCAACCGGAGCGCTCACATCAGTAATGTTTCTTTCGCTCGATAACTCCTCCTTGCGTATCCACACGCGGCTAACATCTATACCGTCAGCTGTGCGGCAAAAGCATGATGTCGAAAGGAAGCTTCCTTTTTTTTTTTTTTTTGAACATCACCTCTTCCTAGCACTGCCACGTGGCTTGCATGGCTGCGATCAATCGTCATGTGTAATTGTTCGTTGCTGCAACCATTCTTTTATGCCCATCAAGATAAATATCTCAAGCAAGGAACCCGTCTTCACTCTGGTGCTCTCATTCCTCGCATCCGTATTACGCAGTTCGCGCTTTCTCTGCAAGATGTGCCTTCTCATCACCTGGTCTTTCGTCTAGTCGGCACATCCTCCCGGATCGCTCTTGCACCTCTCCAGCAACGATGCCATCCGTCGCCCCTTTTCGTCTTGCATTCTTTTCTTTCTGGTTACATACAAAGTGTGAGCTGAAGGCTTCGCTCAAGTTATATCCGCTTGCTTGTCACGCTGGTCGTGGTCGCTCGTGTCGAGTCCGTTCGTGCGTACGTACGCTAGCGTGACGTGCGGTCTCTCCTCGCCTCTCTACGCTCGGTTGAAGCTCGATCGCGTTAGAGCATTGTGAACGCTCTTTTCCTTCGAACTTCGCAAGAGTGAGCAGGCGCGGACGCTTCGACAAAGCGCGAGATGGCGAATCGTAGTTTATTTGCAAATCTCCAGAGGCACCAGTGAGTGCATAAACTTCGCTATGATGCGATCTGGTGCCGGCGGAATACTTTTATACGCTTGTTAGTTTGTGTTTTTTTTCTCTTCACCTCACTTTCGATGTGTAATGAACTTGGTTGTTTATGTTCTTTCTTTCTTTCTTTCTTTCTTTCTTTCTTTCTTTCTTTCTTTCTTTCTTTCTTTCTTTTGCTGCCCAGTTTTGCTCGTAGCTTCATCTCTTATTGTTTAATTTTTCGGTTTTGCTGTCTTGATCCTTCATTTTCAGATCTCATTGCCTATGTACAGCTATCTGAGTGCTACTTTCATTGTACTTTATATGCTGTGTCTAACCTGATACTTACGAAGAGGACAGCAGTATAAGGGAAATAGTACATTAAAAGCTTCCATGCTAGAACTACAAATTCAAGCTACAAATTCAAGCTACATATGGTCGATCTCAGTAAAAAGGAGGCGTTCCGGCGAGAACGCCATAACGCGTTTATTATTCTCTTTTTTTTCATTTACCTGAATTTAATCTCCTCTATATGCCGGTGGCTAGTGGTCTCTCTGTCCGCCTATTCTCTCATGCGATAAACGAGGTGTGGGGCAACCCGGAAAGGCCAAACTCCCCGCGTCATGTGCGCGTCGAAATCAACCAAGAATGCTTCTTTTGTTTGGGGAATGGCCCGGTCAGGGAAATATCTCTCGTCTAACTCAGTTGCGACTAACATAATTGCGACACTGAGTTTGTGAGCGTTCCTGAAGTATTTTCGGCGCATATTTCTTTTTCTTCCTTTCCTCCGTTGCTATGGTTTTTGAAGACGCGTGCTAATTTTCTTACTTAGAACAATGAAGAACGTTGTGAAACTTCCCAGAAGAAACACAGGCAGGTGAGCTAAAGCTCTTGGGCCCGAAACGCAGAGAATGTAACAGGCAAAGGGCTGTGATAGCCGAGATCGTAAAAGCAATTGGCATCAAGACAGAATATGTAGTGCTAGAGAAATATTCGGATCAATTAATTCATCTTTAATTTTATGTGAGTGGTTTCCATCACCCATGTTTCAACGCCTGCTAGCATTCCCACACATGGACATTCCGTCTGACTCTGTGAGCAGAAAGAGAAAGAGATAGCTTCTTACTGCCCTGGGGAAAATAAAACTAGCCCTCAGTTCCAGTCGTTACATTGAGAAAAAGAATCGCAAATAAAAACACCAAAGTTTTCAATTATTGCGTCAATATTGATGCCTGTTCCCCTGTTTCATTCCCCATACCCCCATTCTTTTATTGAAGGACTACATTCCTTGGTATTTTAGTTCGAGATTATTTTCTTACAAAAAAGCCAGGTAGTCTCCGCTCTGTCCTGTAAAAGATGTTCTCTGCTCTAGCTCACAAGGTTTCGCATGTCAAAACCACGAAAAGTACAGCATATTGTTACAGTGAAAATACAAGGCTGGAAGACGACGGCGTTAAGGAAAAATTGCAGCCCACAATGTAAAGAAAGAAAATAGCATTAGCTATAACGCCCACAAGAGAAACGAGTGTCTGCCTGCAAGAATTATTGTCCGCGAGGTAACTACCTCATCACGTCCGAAACTCACTGGACGGCAGCACATGACCAAGTTTATGCGGTTCATCCGGCCGAAGCCAGCGACAAAGAAACACATACGAGGAGAAGCCGTAAAAAAAGAATTAGAAGCTTCCTGAAAATCATAACGCTCTTTGCGAGAGGACGTCCAGAGTTTTTATGGTTCGCCAGCCACTCAACCTAATTAGCCCATTTATATTCAGAAATTCTGGAGAAACATAAAGACCGTTATGAAAGAACGAAAGAGTAATAACATAAAACCTTAGATGCTAGAAGAAGAAGGCGAGAGGGTTGCCAGACGATGGAGCATGAGTACATAAAGGCCTGAAGGACGTCGTCGCTACAGCAAAATCATAGGAGAAGTTACAAGGAGCGATGGTGTGTTGTCTCACTGCTGGACTGATGCCACTTTATTTCTGGCTGCGTGTGAGGAAGACGCATGTGGACACTGCGACGATGGAAAGGTCTGCAATTCGTACTATCCTCAGGCTGTCGAAAGCACTCGAGTGCGGCACGTGCGCGCATTGAACGGAATAAAGAAAACGACAGCCACTGAAGGTTGATGCTTAAGGTCAAGACGTTTTATGAGGCGTCGTCGTTTTATACGCTCTGTTGGGTCCTTTTACTTGCGCGTGTATAGGGAGCAAGAACACGATGTTTCATAAGAGGGAATTGATTATGGCGTACAAGCTAGGACAGAGTGCATGAATATATATTCTTTAATTTCTGGTAATCTCCACGTGCAGTGCTGGTAAGAGCAGAAAGACGAAATCTTATGCGCATCTCTTTAACAAGGAGCGACATTTCACTCATTATCTTTGCCTTTTTGCACTCGTGTTGAAGCCCCCGTTATTAAGGGCAACGAGAGAATATAATCAAAGATAATCATGGTGTTATTTGCAGCGTAACTTCGGAATCACGTAAGGTGTACCGAGCATATTTTCATCTGCTTTAGTACAGAATTACGTAAACTGGATATTCATTGTGTGAACAACGAAGAACGTATTTTTATTCCTCCAGGACGTAAAGAAATACGAGAGACCGCTCCTAATATGTGACAGTGGAAGGTCATATATCTTTCTTGAAAAAAAAAAAAGATGAGTCGGAAACAGCCCATTGTGTAAACCGTGGAATTGAATAAATTTCATTCTATGCCTGTACTGTGGCACGTTTGTGATTAAAATTTGCCCCTTTATAATTAAAGATATTACGCGTTCACGTGCGTCGATTTTGCGTCGACCTTGGTATCGTTATGTGAACAGACTTCGCAGCCACGTGCAAAGTTATTTGTCAGCGTATTACGTGCCGGTGTGACTGCATTTAGTGGGAGATTTAGGGCTATTATTTCACTGTACTGTTCAATATGTCAAAACTTCAGTGTAATTTTTAGTGTATTATGGAACAGAATACCAAACTTAGCACCTTCCCTGCTGAAAACGTTCCCTTCCGTACTGCCGTAATTCCGTATGTCCCATAAGAAGCCCATACGTATTTCATGTTTTTTGGCGTACGTTTGCCATATATCTCCACATTAACCTTACGAACTGTACGGGATTACGGGAACGGCCATTGCGGGATTTTTTTACTACGGTTATATGAAAGCTTCTCTGTATCTTTCGGCGACGAAGTGAAATTATGAGTAATGAGGCAGGAAGCAGGGCGTCCATAGACTGTCCAGTTTCGTACATGCCATTTCCTGATGCCGACACATTGAAGCAGCGCGGCTGCACTGTTCATTCGTAATTGTGTCTGCTGTAGCTCACCCGCGGTTTCCGAGAAGCAGCTTGCTTAGACAGCCTCCAGCTTCAGTACCCTATAGTAATCACCTGCCTCAACTTTGGAGCTTAGAACTTCCGTGTCAGAAGTAAGACCATGGGATCTAAGTATGTGTAGGTAGGGCCTGAGACACCTCCGTGCATGGGTACAGGTAACTTTCGGGCAATCAACGTTAGCACTGCTGCATTATCATTTTTCCACGCATCCTTCCTGTGCGAAGATAAGAACCCAGTGTTTCGATGCCAAATGTGGTTTTGGTAGCCCGTGCAACTTCTCATGTCACAAATGGTCTGTCTTGAGTTCTGGAGCACCGAGACGACTGTTCTCCACCTCGTCTTTGTTGTAGTATCTTAATGTATTTATTTATGTATTTGTCATGTAAACATGTACGACACAAGGACATGACAACAGAACAGGCTGACAACTGCCACCGGGAGGGGCACAACGCTTGCCTACTCTTTTGGGAGAAGGAAAACGGGGAGGGGGAGAGGTGAGAAGAAAGAGGAAAGAAATATCTTTTAGAGGGTATCTTTTATAAACAGGTTTAATTGCTTTCCACATCCACCCTCCGCGGCAGACTAGTGGCTATGACACTTTACCTGAAGGTCGCGGGATCGAATACCGGCCTTGACGGTAGCATTTCGGTTTCATGAAAAGAATGAATGATCAGTGGGGACAGAAACTGCCACTGCTTACAATAATCATGCTTAGCAAACTAAAGTGAGAGAGAGAAAGGAAGCACATGTTGCACATTGTCAGAGTCAGTGGCTCCTGCATGGCATGGGACATCACTGTTATAGTCGCCTGTGCAAATCTGTTGTTTTCGGGAATTTCAGCACTGCCTTAGTCACCTTCAGCTGTGGTGACTCATGTGGTCGACATTCCGTAACGGCGTCGATCGACATCCCTCGCTGCTCAGGGTGAGCAAGAGCGGACGCTATAGTGACTGTCTCTGCACGTCATACTGTGGACAGTCGCATAAGATGTGTTGGAGCGCCTCCTCACGACGACAAGTATCACAAAGGGCACTGTCGGCCATTACAATCAGGAATGAATAACACTTAGCAAACGTCTCTCTTAGCCACAACCGATAAGGCATGGTGGTCTCTGCTCGGCGGAGTCCATTTGCAACGAAATCGCATTACAAATCGTAGTACAGAGGGCAGGTGGTGTGGCCGACTGGTCGGAAATGTTTTGGCTACTTGGGCTACTCAACAACGAGTGCGTAGTCTCCTTCGCGATCCGTTGTGATATCCTTCCTGAAGGTTGGATAGCGAAGACTGTAGGCGGAGCCGTTATTTATTCTTGTGTTGTAATCGATATAGGTCACATAGCCTCAACTGTCGTATCTTCATGCATACTACCAGTGCAGCTTAATAAGCACTAACGTTGGATAGCTTTGGCTTATCGTGGCTTGCGTTGGCTCTCCGCTGCTACAATGACCGGTCTCGAGGGGAAAAGCGGCGCGCACGCGAAAGACGTAACGTTTCTCGTAGCACCCGCGTCCCTAAGAAACTCCTTCGCTTTCTACGAAATTGGCGCTGGAGAGTCTGCTCAAGATGCAGCGAACACAGGTAAAGTGGGAGCACTTTCAAGCGATCGAGCCGGCCATTTTCCTGGAACAAGCCAGGAAGCGTTATATATAACGTCACAAAAAAGGCTCACAAAAAGCCTATCAGCAGCGGCACGAACATTTCAATGTCTCATAATCTACTGGAAAGCGATACTTTTCTTCCAAGGGAAGGCTTTCAAATAACACCTTTTCTCTTACCCGGGCCGCACTTAGGTCCACCTTTTCTTTTGCTCTTCTGTTGCTCTAAGAACAAAAATTGCGTCTATAAAGAACCAAGCAAAGCGTTGTAGGTAAAACTCCTCAAATGCATCACGGTCGTTTATCAATGCCCGTTCGGCAACCTACCGTTGCTTCGCAGCTTTTATCAACTATAACTTGCGTGTGTATCTTTTCTTTTTACTGGATTGCGACGCTTCAGAATGGATCAGTGGAAACCGCTGGTTCTACTCTGTCGAAGATGTTCCTATCTTTAGTGAGCCGTCACTTCGATACCCAGTTTCTCACAAGCCAGCTTTATTACTGAAATGCATTACCCGACACGTTGTTTCTTTCCTATTGTTATCTCTTCCTTGCAGCACTACCTGAGTGAAAAAAAAAAAGCTATTAACCCGCGGCAGAGAAAAATTGATTGTAAAAGAATTGTGGAATATAACAAAACCGAAACAGCGCCGACCTGTGCACGTGGATAATTTTACTTTGCATGTATGCTAATAAAAAGGCGAACTATCACAAGTGAGACTTGGTCACCATCATCGAAAAAAAAATTGAATCATTTAACTCCTACTAGGCCATAGTCCTAGAGTGCGCAAGCATGGATAAGCGCCATCGGGCAAACATACAACATCAGTCGCCTGTAACCGGTGTAGATCACGCTAGCCGACAACATTACTCCCCAGTTAGCCATCTATTCCAGCTGTAGTTGCTGTTAGCAACTTGTCGGCCGTTAGTCAACACGACTCGAGATTATCGATCATTTGACAAACACTAACCGGCACTATTCATCATTTAGCCAACAATGACAGATATCAACTTTCATTTCGTGCAACAAATGCCGGCATCAAATGGTACTTATCGCTCTTGCTAGTATGCGAACAAATTGGTTCAATCATGTACCAGTGCTATGCAAAGTAAATACGGTAGACCAAGACACCCCTGCTGGTTCACCACTTCCCATATAGATCGGCCCTGAAATGTGTAACACGTTATGTTAAAGACGGCCAGAGGAACGGTCAGCAGCTTAGGAGATGAGTAGTGTGATAGGTTCTTTACGAGTACGCACCACTACAGGACAAGAACACAGGACCAAGGCGCGTTCTTCGTGTCCTGTAGTTTTCGAGGCGCGTTCCTATAATGAGTGTATACCAACGTGCCCAATCGGCAGGTATGTCAAGTGTAATGGATTGCATGTTGCAGAATGTTATAAAGCGCAGTCAAGATCTGCAACATCATGGCGGGCTTAACTGCTCGTTCTGCTTGAGAGCATAGTCAAGAAATAATAGGACAATAATTGATAGGGTTTTATGCGCCAGGGCCTCGACATGGTTATGATGAATGTCCCGTCGTGGAGGGCACCAGCGAAACTTTGACCACCGGGAGTTCTTTACCACGAACTTAAATCTAAGTACACGGATGCTTTCTGCATTTCGCTGGCTCCGAACTTTGCCTGTCGGGGCTTTATTGCAGTTTGAGTGCCTTTGACCTTTCTCATTTAATGATAGATAGATAGATAGATAGATAGATAGATAGATAGATAGATAGATAGATAGATAGATAGATAGATAGATAGATAGATAGATAGATAGATAGATAGATAGATAGATAGATAGATAGATTCAAAGTTGCTCAAGTTTGCCAATAAATGCTTTGGATTGAATAGCTTCACCGGCCAGACACTAGGCTATTGTCATCCATGTACAAGTATGCGTAGCGACGGATGAAAACCCCTGTGGAAGATGCTAACGTCAGTTTTCGCTTTTCTCTGCGGCCAGATTACACAACCCTGCGAGTGCGTGTTAGTCAAAATTTTCCCATAATTCATTAAGCCATGTTCGTAAATTTATATTTGTAGCTTGACTTGTTGAGAAAGAAACCATAAATAATGAAAACATAAATAGGGTTTGCCCAAAGGCAAGAAATGCAGCAAAATTATCTAAACAAGGCGAGGACTAATACGATTCCCTGGTTGTATGAGGATGCCTCTGGGAACGAGTCTTTGTGCTATCACCACACGTTAGTCACTTCGCACACTTATTGGCTCCTAGCTCCTTATTCGATCCTGGTCAATTAGGAAAATTAACTTCCGGGTGCTGTCAGCCAGCGTTCGCTCTCAGTCGGTACTTTGCAGCGAAGGCAGTAACAAACAAAATACTTTACCTACCTGTGAAGCTTACTCAAGGACGTGTGACGTGCGACCTCTAATGTGTGTTTTTGCTAAGATGAGATTCTGGGAAAATGCGTCATGCAGAAAAGTCTGATCATAGACCCACGCTGCGTTCAACAGATTATTCCGAACTTTCATATGTTGTACTTTGTTTTAATTCAACTGAACTGGCTCGACTCGATACCGAAGGCATCAGGTATAAAAACTGCATCTCGTAAAGGCTGAAAGGATGACAGGAAGGCGCATCAGGCATTTTCGCGTTACATACCTGTATCTTTGACGTTCTTGACATACGTCGTTTTTCCTAAGTAGAACCATATTCTGTGCGGACAGAAAACTTGTCAGGTAGCTTTCTTTTTGTTTTTAATCAGTGGTAGTTTGCTCTATGGTAAAGAGGGTAATACTGTACCATCGCGGTCGTCACGAAACTACAATTCGGCAAGAACTGCGTGGTATGCTCAGTGGGTATACGGCAAGCGGGAATAGTGGTTGATGCATCTCTTGTGAATTAAAATACGCACGCGCCGACCTCGATGGTACGGTAAACTACCAGGGCTAAAACTCTCTACTCTCTGCATATCATTCTGCACAATACCAGCCCGAAACGTATTATCGTTCTTATCATTTGCACATTGAACGTCCCTAGTCAGCAAACCGGGCCATTTCCGAACAACTCGAAATGCAGCAGTCAAAAACTGAACGGGCGTCCTTCCTAGTAGGGTACTGCCAGCGGCATCAAGCAAAGCCTTTGTCACCGACGTACAAACGGGCGCCTACGCTCCTTCCTAGCAGCTCTTCTTTGTTGACGCGGCACGTTCCGGTCGCAGCTGAATTTTGGCGCCAACCGCCGAACAAATAAGTTCAGGTCTGCGAAGGAAAGGGACACTTTCTTTCGTTCAGCTTTCATGATTGCCCCTGTCGCGCGTTCAGTACGGTACAAGCTTCCGACACCGCAAGTAAATAAACGCAGAGAAAAGATGCGCGTTCTTGGCGCACGTCGGACACATCGCCCGACTGCCAGCCAGCAGATGTGACACCGACACGCCTCGGCGCTGTCGCGCGCAGCACTTCCTATCGCCTCTGAATACAAGCGTACAAGCGGGACAAGAAAACATGGAAGAGTGTCGCGATCCTTTACAGCAACATCCGGAACTGCGTTTTTTGCAAACGTACGCGGAACCAAAGATGTACGTTGGCCTCGCCCGTTTCTCTCATGTGTCGACTATTTATAGGTTCTGTTGAATATTTTCGCTTGTGGGAAATGCTGCGATTGAAAAAGGAAATGCGATTGTGGTCGGAGCAACGGCGTGTTGTACATTTGTCGAGAACTGAGGTGACACACACACACACACACACACACACACACACACACACACACACACACACACACACACACACACACGCACACACGCACGCATCCCGGCCGCGGCGGCTGCATTTCGATGGAGGCGAAATGTTGAGGCCCGTGTGCTGTGCGATGTCAGTGCACGTTAAAGAACCCCAGGTGGTCGAAATTTCCGGAGCCCTCCACTACGGCGTCTCTCATAATCAGAGCTGGTTTTGGGACGTTAAACCCCACAAATCAATCAAACACACGCACGCACGCACGCACACTCACAACCGGCTGACTTGTTTTAGTATATTCACGGCGAAGTTAAACACCGAGCCTTATTCAATTTTTAACCATCACACATTATAAATACCTCGTAACTTGCTAGGTTTTTCTATTGAGTAATTTAGTGTGCCACGGTGAACATTTACTGAGGAAGCGCAATATATTGAAAACTTTTCCTGCGTTTCAATAAAGGGACGTGCCCAACTGCACTTGCCTCTAATGTTAAATGTGTGCCTTGAAAATGTGAAAGGGCTGGAATAAACAAAATATTATTTAATTATTATTTAATTAATTAACTAATTAATTAATTTGTAGGGCTTGAAATCCCATCTGATTTTAAGAGATGCCGTAGTGGAGGCTCCAGAAATTTCGACCACTTAGCGTTCTTCAACGTGCGCTGGCATCGCACAGTACACGCGCCTCAATATTTCGCCGCCTTCGAAATGCCGCCGCCACGGCCAGGACTCGATCGATCCTGCGACCTTCGTATCAACATCCGAGTGCCATAGCCACTAGATCACCGTGGCGTGTGAAGAGGGAGCGGTGTGGCGATCCACGATCCACATGAGGAGGTTTTAGCGGAGTGTGTGTGTTAGGGGGGCGGGGGGGGGGGCAGGCTCTGCATAAAATGCTGCTGCCGTAGTGCACGCAAACAACGATGATATGACAGTCCTCCACCGACCACCCTAGCAGCTATTTCGGCTGTTCTCGCACGTCATAAAACTGACAGTTGCGACTGGAATGGTTAGTACATGCCGTACGACGAAAGGTTTAAGCTCAAATCAAAATACTCTGTTCGTATTTCCTTGTTCCGGAGTGTGGAAAGCGCTAACAATGCACGCCAATAAAACGAAAAAAAAAACATTTTTTTTCGCCGCTTCAAGGTCATCACAGTACTCCTTTAACACGGCTACAGTAATAAATAAATGTTGAAGCATGTTTGCCATTTTGATTCCCCGTATTCCCGAGGAATGAAACCATATCCTCTGAAGGGTCGTGGCGGACACTAATACCAAGGTTTTCCTGGAAACGTCAGCTAACGTTGTAAAACCAGGAAACTTACACTGTTACTGGAACTAATTGCACTCGTGTGGTCGTTTTTTTTTTTTTTTTTGTATGTATAAATCCACGCGCTTGCTTTTTGTAATACGAAGAATTATTACACTCCTCAGGCTTACCATCCTGCTCCTTTATGCATATTTTATTTCTTGTAACCACTCCCCCCCCTCCCCCTCCTTTCATGCCATTTGGTCCAGACAAAAATGTTTCAAATGTCGTGCCTGAGCATCGTGACTGAGCATTACTTCTTAATCGCCACCAGTGAGAACATCTCTTGCAATAATAGTGTTATGGAGGATGGATGGATGGACAGACCTCATTACTGGCACGTTTTCGCTCATTACCGAATATCAAAAAGAAAAAAAAAATAATGCTGTCGATGCAAAATGTAAATGAACTACGTTCTGGGGCGAACGCATGCGCTGCAAGAAGCCTCCTAGCGACGAAATTTGAGGCCCTTGTCGCTACCGGAGTGTCCGCCTCCTTCCGCTGGCTGCCCTCGCACGTGGGCACAGCTGGCAACGAGGAAGCGGATACACTTGCCAAAGCTGCCCACCTCCCTAGTGTCCCCGTGACCCAGGCAGTGGCGGCGAGGGAATACTCCCAGACCCGCCTCCAGCGCCTACTCGTCTCGATTCACCCTGACCCAAGAATGGCAAGCGGGCGAGGCCCTAACCCACTCCCACTCGATTTCACACATCAACTGCGATGCTGTCGAGGTTAAGTAAGAAGTTCGGCCATCAAAGTGCAAATCTCCGCGCGTCTCCTAGCCGCCTTTCGCCGTTGTAAGGGCTCATGCGAGAAAAGGAAGGGCAGGCACGTCAAGCCTCGTAACAGGCCTTTAATAAAAAGTGACAAACAAGGAAACGAAGATAACGAAACGCTAGGAGATAGAAGTCAACTTATTCACAGCCGTGAAATGAAATTGTTTATTTCTAAGGTACAAAACATTTTCGCTCATTACCCAATATCAAGAAGAACAAGAAACAATGCTGTCGATGCAAAAAGTAAATAAATGAACTACGTTCTGGAGCGAACACATCCGCTGCAAGAAGTCTCGCTAGCCTCCGCTGCATTGCGCCCGACGAAATGGTGAACTGAAAAAGTCCAAGCATACAGGCCCGCCTAAAAAGCGGCTGCAGTGCGCAGCGCCACACTGCAGCCGCCTGGTGGCAGGTGTATAAAAAGTGCTTTCCATTAGTTTTCCCACAAAGAAGCGAAGCAGCTAGCGAGCGCTTCCCCAAGACTCCAATGCTGCTGCGAGAATAACGTTCTTACGCAGCGCTGAAAATCCCCATAATCTCCATCTAGTATTGAACGCCTTCTTTCTTAAACACATATATAAAAGTGTGAAGCAAAATATCCAAAGCGTAAAACCAGGAGACATCGAGGGTGACAGTAGAACAAATAATGATAAATTCTGTGCGATACGGATGGCCACGCCAGCGTGACGGGCAGAAGAAAAATAGTTAAAGAAACAAAGCTTTTAAGGAAGAGGAGGTAAAGAGGAGAGAGGTATAGACGGGGTAAGGTGTTGATAACTGCGCGTAAGAGAGAAACTACCGGTTCCCACGGGTACACACAAGCTGCCTTGCAGCTCAAATGGTCCGCTTAAGAGGATTTAAATGGACTAGGTGGTGTATATAGGTGAGCTCTGTCAAGCGGGCGCTGCGGCAGCCTTGAATAAGCAAAAAGGGCCACATTTCACCCCGTCGTATAAGATAATCTTCTTACGTCTAAATGCGGAGCATTTATTGGCGAAACGCTTTTTTAGCGAAACGCATTACAATAAAATACATACATTACATATATTGCATACATTACATACAATACATACATACAATACGTATACAATATATATACAATACATACAATACATACAATACGTATTACATTGGCGAAACGCATTACAATACATATCTTGTAATGAGAATATATTGTAATGCAGAAAGGTACATGGACACAGCGCCTTGTCTGCTGGCCGGCTGTTCCATTCTTAACTTTCGTCTTCCTTGTCCTCCTCGCCTTTACGCTGGCGCGAGCGCGAAAGATCCGTCCCTGAGCTTTTCCATTACACTGGGCCACGACTGCGAGTGTTGGTAGAGTCCGGAAATGCTTCTGGCGGGCGGCACTGGCTTTGGCGAAGTGGTTGTCCTAGTCTTCGGCGAGTCTTGTTTGTCAGAGATGTCCAGGACCTTTCTGGGGACGCCATTGGCTTTGACGCGGTGGCCGAGAGCGGCCGCACTGCGGCTTCGCCTTGGCACCTGTCGGAACCGTCTCCTGCAGGCGACATTGATCATGCCGTGGTGGTACGGCTTGAGTCACCGGCAAGGGGGCGGTTAATCCAGCTGGCCTAGCATGGCTGAGATGGCTTTTATTTGCCAAATGAAACAGGGGAAAATTGCGCAGGAGGGATTCTATTGTTTCACTACACCAACGTTGTCCACATAACAGCTTATTAGTGATTCAGTTAAAGTGAGTGAGAATATTTGAATATGCCTCTTCAGGTTATAGACGAACAGGAAGCGTATGTGCGATCACGTCATGAGATGCCAGATAGAATAGGTGGTTTTATATTGTCCACGGTGTAAAGGCGCGTGCTCGTATGGGAGAGTGCCGCAGATGTAGCGTTAACTGGCGGGCAAGCACACAAGGTTCTTTCGCTGCATCGGTGGTTGCGCTTCATCCTAAGGGCATTGGAAGAGGGTTTGCAAAATTTTCAAGTGAGCGCCTTTCCTGTCTACTCCTACTCTTTCTGAATTGTTCAGTGCTCTCCTCCGCAAGTATGACATACCAACTGGCCCAACACTTCAATGTTCTATACTGTCGCTTTCCTTCAAAAACAAGGAACGTGTTGCAGATTCTCGCCTCTTGTCACTTAACTTGATACGCAAAGAATGGTATACTTTAGTGATGTGCATTCGAAATCCTCCTCGATGATACGGAAGAAACCTTGCGGCCGCAATCACAGTGACAAATGTGTGATTACCGTGGCAGCAAAAGCACCGTAGGCAAGCCCGCAGCAGCCATCTGTAATGCGGGCTTCACTGAATAAAACAAAAATGGCCACAAAGAAGAAATCGAGACAGTAAGACCACTCCAAGGAAATTAATTTATAATCCCGAAAAAATTATCCGTAGTCCATGAATAAGAGCACGGAAATCAGAATCCGCTGCAATGTCACGTGCACGACTTGCGGAGCAGTGGTTCGTCTTTGTCTCTCTTCTGTTTATAGTCGGCGTTTTCGAGTTACTTTCACTTCATTTGATCTCACTACGCAGTGAATTACCCTTAACGTATATTCTTTATTTCATTATATTGATGTGGTGTATCTTGAAATCTGCATCCATTGCGTTTATTTCTAACCACTCTTGATAGGTTTTATGAGAATTCATCGGCGCACGTAAGCTTGTGTTGCCGCAGAGCAGTGATTCACCTGTTTCCCATGTGTGTATCATCGGCATTTCCTAATCTCATCTCCTTATGCGAATAATTACCCTCAATAGGTATCTTTTATCTATTAATATTTTGGTTTTATTTTAACCATTCAATCTGGTTCACAGCTTATTTTTAATCGGCGTAGGCCTTACGTAGTTTTGTGCTTTGGCATTGCGGGACGCGCTAAAGAGAAACGACAGCCCGGGCCCCTGAAGTGCTCCGCACTTATAAAGGTGTCTTGTTAGTGAAAAACTGCGTCTTGATGAGAGACAAACAATAAAGGCACGTACATGCCTGACTAAACCGACAACGATACGTCTAACAATTATGAAGTAACGAAAGTTGTATTCATCGAACAACTCGAGTACGCGAGCGCCTCTGAATCGAAGAAAATATTGGGAAGCAAAGATGACTCTCTCTCAAAAAAGAAAAAAGAAAACTTCATCGCTAAGAACGAGGTTCCCTGGACTTCTTCGTCGCATGCATTATTCAGATTCTTCCAGCACTGAGCAGCGATTCTTTCTATTAGTGTTCCTGTATACGGTTGGGCACTTTCCTTTTTTCTTTCCTTCACGAAGAACGAAACAAAAAGTGACGGAGCAGCACAAAACCAACTCAAATTTAAGAATGGCTAAGCGCAGTAGCCGGCTCTGAATTACAACTGCGTGCATCGAATTCCAGTAAAGTGAGCGCTGGGTCGCCGGGCGGGGTAGGTTGTACCTTATAAAGGGAACCCACTTCTCCCATTGTTAACTTCACTGATTTAAACTGTGCATAGTTATTCGTACTGCGTCAAATTATCAAACTCGAGCGCGCATAGAAGTGTGAGTCGTCGTGCTCACCTGTCTAGAGTTTTAATCTACTGTACCTCGGTGCACTGCGTCGTTTTCGTATTCCCTTACCTAAACATTAATTTGGCTAACGTCTATTCGCCCGTCCGTCCGTCCGTCCATCCATCCATCCATCCATCCATCCATCCATCCATCCATCCATCCATCCATCCATCCATCCATCCGTCCGTCCGTCCGTCCGTCCGTCCGTCCGTCCGTCCGTCCGTCCGTCCGTCCATCCATCCATCCGTCCGTCCGTCCATCCATCCATCCATCCATCCATCCATCCATCCATCCATCCATCCATCCATCCCATCAGGTCAAAACTCCGCACACGTCAGGAAGCATCTGATGCAGACCTTCGGCCCCTCCACACTCCACCCTTCAAATCTGCAAAAAGCATTTGCCCTTCAGTGCACGAAGACACCGTGAATATGGATGTTCGGTGAGTTCTTCCATGCATTTCACAGGCCTCTGAACGGTTTGCGAGTGTTAAGAAATGGGTGCAGTGTATGTGAAGAGAACAAATCCGCCACTCCCAGAGCTGAGAAGGTCCCGGTGGCGGCTTTTCCTCGCGGAAGCCTTGAAGCGATGAAAAGCTTGGCTCAGATTTGGCGGAGCCAAGCTCTACTGCTTCTTTCATATAAATTCGCGCGTGTCTCCAGAGACATCGTATTTTCTTTTTCATACGTTCATCGCGCTTTTTTTCAGAGGGTCAATTGAAAGGGTATTTGTTCCTGTCCACGCGGCTTTGGACACGGCACTAACGCGGTTGCCAGCTGTGAAAAGGATAGATCAATTTGTTGCCATTGCAGAAAGTAGCTATGAAGTCGTTCTGATTCAGCCGGTTACTCTGACAAACCTGCGAAGTTCAACTTTTTTCTCTTGCAAAAGGTAATGTCGCTGGCGTGAGGTCGTTGAACCAGTGTTCGACTTGAGCGCCTGTCCGAAGGACCTTGGTTATGGAATATAATGAAGCTTTATGGGGCTTCCGATACAAACTTAATTATCCATAATGAGCGTCTCTTTTATCATGACGTAGTAAATAGTATGCATTGCCTTGAACATACATACATACATACATACATACATACATACATACATACATACATACATACATACATACATACATACATACATACATACATACATACATACATACATACATACGGTTAAAGTGATTTAAGCTTGCCAAGAAATGCTTCGAATTTAAAAGAAAGGAAGGGTAAGAATGGCAGATGGAAAGAAATAAGCTACGTATGTAACAAAGCACAGACGTGCAGACTGAAACGTGGCTACAGGAAATACAGTGATAGCAGTGACCTCTCACGATTGTTGTATTGTTGATACAGGAGCAAGACAGAAGTCGTCCCAAATTTATGAATAATACCGGCTGGTAAGAAGAGCCGATCCAATGAAATCGGGTACTATTCATGAGGCAATTGAACTGGCGCATATATGTTTCTATTCAATAGGCCATATAAGTCGAGGGCGGAAAAAAACGAAGTGGCTGTAAATACAAGCAGAAATACGACGCACGTAGCGAAATATAAGTGCACCTAGTCATGCTGACAGAACGGTGCGTTGTTGAGCTATGCAGTGTGATTCTTCGAGACTACAAGTTAACAAATGTTGGCCCCGTGTTAACGCCATGTGCCGATACGCAATCGCTTTGTTTCGCATTTTGATATCAGCCTACTTATCTTATCTGTTTGCTTGCTTTTGCTTCTCAACACGACAAGCCCAGAGAAATTATTAAGAGAATTCAGTGGAGACAGGTAATATATACAACATTACACTATCTCTTACGCTTAGCAGTGATAAATTCACCGTTGTATACGCTAGCCTAGACATGGTATTATATACTGTATCATTTAGAACAGCAAGAAGCCATTTTTATTTCCATAGAATTCAAAGTAGAGTTCTCGTAATCCAATCACAATAACAGGACTATGCTGGACATCAAAATCACGTACACATACTGGCAAGAAACGGAGCGCCCAGGTTAGTCTTTCTAATTAGAACCTTTTGCATTGTTGCTCACCTATTCGGTAATGAGGTTTAGCGAAAATCCTCTCTCACTTCAGGCACAAAATAGGCGCACGCACCCACAGCGCGCTCTTAAGCTTTCCTGTACAGCCGAGGGAACATGGCGGCGTACGAGCAATTTGCATGCGTTTCCGAGTGGCTCGAACACGAATTAGCAGCGGCGCTCGCGTGCTGCCCTTGCTGGGTATTGTGGAAACTGTGAGAGGGCGAAACGGGTTTCGCAAAGTCAGTGTCGTTGCACTGCCTGCCGTTCTTTCGCAAGTATCGCCGCCGCCACCACGTTTGGTTAACTGCGCGTAAGTTAGGCGTGGCTTCACGCTGAAAGTAGTACGTTGAGTTTAGTCAAGTTCAGACAGTGCGGGCTCAATAAAAAAAAAGAAAACGAAAATATCTCGAAAGTGGAGAACGCCAAGTATTTTATCATTTGTCCGAATTTCTCGAGTTCTTTCTCCTCCGCGTTGGTATCACGCGTTGATGCGTTAAATCGGCGACTACATAGTTTTGCCGTGCGCTTACCGCACTATAGGACATTCCGCTTGGGCACTTTTCAATCGGATTTTGGGCAAAGGTATTATACATTTTTTTTTCAAGAGGCGTATGGAATAGAAGAAGTGGAAGGAGTGAAGAGAGCGAGAGAAGCTTGTATTTTTCTTTTGAACCACGTTTATTTAAATGGGAGGCCCTTAGGCGCGGGAACTACAGAATTCAGAATCCGAGAGTACACCAAATACGCGCATAACAACGGAACGCAGCAAACTGATGAATGTTCAGCGATTACCTAAGCGATAAACCTTTAAAGGTGACATGCCAAATGGTTCAGCATGTTATATCAAAATTTGAAAGTCTAGAGATCTAAGCGTCAAATGGTATTGGTAATACAACAATAACTTATTAACGAGAAACACTCGTACGCAAAGTACATTATAAAAAAAACAAGGAATATTAGTTGATGGGTCGCACGGGGAACTAAATTCTTTTTCTGGGACCTTCTGGATGTCCGGATTTGTGTCCACATTCCAAAATGCCAAAAATGTGGACCCCTGAATAGCGAAATAAATTTTTCCTTAAAATCTGCCGCGTCGAGCCAGTGATTGTTTCCAAACAAAACGCAGCACCACTGATTTATCTCAGAATTGCCGGCAACGTTCGCTTTCTCCAATAAAGACCGTAGCTTTTCGTGGAAAGCTGAATAGCGCACCGTTTTAAAATCATCCAATAGATCATGTCTCCTTGTGCGTAAAAATGTCAAATTCTGTCAAAATGACGCGTTAGCTACACATACAATACAATGGTAAAGCATTAACTAGCAGTACTCATACGTACGCTTTTCTGTACAAAAAGATACAGAAAGGAAAGAAAAAATTTAGTTCGCAGGCGCTGAAGGTAATCATATTTTGTCTGCGAATTTAGGGAGGATTAAATTTCTTTTTCCACGGTCCCAAAATGGACGCAGTCATGGTTCGGACAGCTCCAAGCTTATTATTAAAGCAGAACTTCCTGCAAAAATAAAAAAAAAGGAATAGAAAAGAACACTTAAAGAACATTGTCATGCATCCAGCTCACGAACTCACTTGATCATGGCTCTCGGCCTATATATCTCGAGTCTGCGGTTTTCAGGATGAAAGCAGGGGCTTATACGAAGCAACATAAAGAAACGGCAACGACGGTGTCGTACCCAACTCCAATCTCCTGCTTGTATGCGCGCGTGTGTGTACGTGTGTTCTCGGCCACTCACCTCGAGTGGAACTCGGACGCGAACAAGACAGGGTGTTCAGATGAAGAAGGTCCTACCGATGCTTGTTAAGGGCTTCTGGTCAGTCTCGTTGCAGGAGCGAAAGTAAATAAGAGAAGCGGTGTGTACAGAAGAGGCTTAGAAGACCTTTCAAAGGACGTCGTTAGGTTCTTGACAGAAGGTGGAAAAGAAATGCTCGTTCACTGGTAAACAAGCTCGGTTTCTTGCAATCTGTGTCCCTCCTGTGATAGTTGGGAATGACATATCAACGTTAGCATAGGCTAAAATGACTAAAAGAACTTCTTTATAAGAGGGAGTGCCCATGAAAGAAGAAAGCAAGAACGGCAAGCTGCACTGTAGAGAGTTGGATCGACTGTTCGCAATTTTCAGAGACACATATGAGAAAAATAGGCAGAGAAAGCATTATTAAACTTAGCCTACTTCTTTACATATTTGTAAAAATCTTCGACTGCGTCTGCTCGTAAAGGAAGGCGCCAACGTCTCACGTTGAAGGCACAACTAGCGAGGGTGGACCGACGCTCATGACAAGCAACGCTTGTGAAGGGAAAGTCCAGTCAATTAGTTCCCCTTTCTAATTATTTGTCAAAGCGTCTATTTAGTCAGCAGCTTAGTAGTCTGCAGCTTAGTAAAAGCGCTCCAAATAACTTACGAGACGAGAAAATTTATCTTTATATATTTATAGAGGCTCAGAGTTCTGTTAGTTCTTAGGTATTGCTAAAACACCTCTGACACCTTGTTCTGCATTGTTCTACAAAAAATGAAAAAAATTATAATTATAATTGTAAGTGCGCCAGACTAACACCGAAACTCAGTCCCAGCTAGGTACATTTAGTGGTATCATTGGGAATCGTGTGTCGGCTCGCTGTGCAAATGGACGACTACTTTATTGATCGACATAACTTCCAACAATTAAAAACCCGAAATATCCAACTGCTGCTGGTTGTTGTTTCAAATTTTGAATGGTCTTTTACGCCGAAACCAAAACAGCGCGATCGTTAAAGAAGTAGCTCCAAGATTAAGTAGACGTACAAGTGGTGGCGTCAACACAGTTTGATGCGGTCGCCGTAACGTAACATTTGGCAGCCTTTTCTTTTCGTTTTTTTAGAGTTTATTTTTGGCTTATAACATTCATGACGTATTCACATTATTAGGATATTTCTTTTCTCGTACTAATGTCTTTCATATGCTATATGATTATGTGTATCATACTTATCCAATGCCCCTTACCCAATGCCTCCATGAAGGCATGCAAGCTACTGTGAACTAAAAAAAAAAGTAAAAGAAAGAGGATTTCGGCTTCTGGAGCTTTTTCTTAGACTTTATCTTTCCTCATGTGTTCCAAAGCGAAGGGGCTTAAAATGAGCTCAGATCCTTGTCGCGGGAAAGTATCTGGGAAACTGAATCTCTGATGGCAGCTTTGTCTCTCACATTTGCAGAGTTTTAAAGGGGTTGCACAAATTCTTTCTGGCGAGATAGCATTTGTTTCCAAGAGACGACGGCGTTGACTTGATGGATGACTGCATAGCCCAAACAATGTGCGTCTATTAAGCCCTGGATGCGCTGTCCACCGTATTTCCCCCACCCCGTTCTTTAATTCCACGTCTGCGTCCCCAAAAGTTCGCGATGTTCAGTCTAGGAATAAATTACACACTCTCTAGAGCAAGTTCGAAGAAGCAGCCGTGACCGAAGCAGGGAAAAAGAGAGGAATGGCAGGGTGAACGTCGTTTAGGCACGCTTGGAAAGAACGCATAAAAGCTCAGGCAAGAAAACGTTAGGCAGCTCACTTGTAACAGCAGGGAAAAGAATGCAGAAATTGATTAAGTTTGAAGCCAGCTCGCTAAAACGACGTCTTTGTCTTCTCGTATCAAGTCTAGTGTCTAACACTCACAGGAAAACACGGACTTACCAAGCAAGGGAAGAACAAAAGAATAATAGAAGCGCCAACATCAAGAACCATACGTCGCAAAGCAAACGCGAAGGAACCAAGAGAGGCGTTTCCTCCAATGGGCAACTTGATCTTTCTATCATGTGGCCACAATGGCGCAACGGAAGAAATAGAATAAAGCTGAAATAAGGCGCTTGCTTGTTGGCTGTCTTGGACAAGCGGTGTACAAGGAAAAGGGAAGGACGGTTACGGAGAACTATTAAACAGATGGTCAGAAGTGAAAAATTGTTGCTGCGAACTGTAGAGCGTCATCATCGTCAGGCTGTTTTAAGTTCACTGCGGTACAAAGGCCTCTCTCAATTATTTGTAACTGGCCCGGTCCCGAGCCAGTTGATTCCACTTTATGTATGCGAATATGTGAATTACGTCGCCCGCCTAACCTTCGGCCCGATGCAGTTAAGGTTTTCTTATTGGTATCCGTTCTCTTCTTGGCAGTGTCCTTCGGTTGTCTGTCCTTCGCAATGCGTGTCCTGTCAAGGCGCATTTCTTTCTCTTATTTGGCATAAGGATATCAGCCGCTCCTGTTTGCCCTCTGATACATTCCACTTGCTTTCTATATTTCAACGTTTATCCTGCCTTTATTTGTACCATTGCTCGCTGCGTCGTAAGGCTCCTTGTTTCTGCAGCGTATGTTGGTAAAGGGGGTGATTGCGCACTTTTCGGTTTTACCACTGCAGGAAGTTTCCGCTTATGATTAGGGAATATCTGCCGTATGCGCTCCATCTCATGCTTATCTTTCGGAGACTTTTTTCATGAGCGGGCTCATTTGTTAGTAATTACTCTAGATACACGTAACTCTTGCGCACATTCTAAACGCTCATTGCTCATATTAGACTCCTGTTTTTCAGCCAGGCCGTTGAGCACTATTTTAGTCTTTTGCATATTCATTTTTGCTTCGTCTTTTATACATTCATAGCTTAGATCACCAATCATGTCTTGTCCATTACCGTCATTGCTGAAAAGCGGGACGCCGTCTGCAAGTCTTGAAATGCTGACGTATTGTACATCAAATCTAATTCCGTTTACTTCCCAGCTTAGACTCTTGGACGCTTCTCTTAAAAATGGACATTGTAGATATGGGATCAACTCCCGCAATACAGCGCCAACTAAATGTTGTGCTGAACGGCCCTTGTAGTGAGTATACAGTGAGCATAAAAATGTTATGGCAGCGATGATGATGGTGGTGGTGATGATGATGATGTTGCTGCTTCTGATGATGATGATGGCGATGATGACGACGACGACGGTGAAATGCCGCTTCGTCACTTTCGCCCTTCCCTTTCCATATAATACCCATTCGTAATGCGAGCAAGCTAGCAAGGTGGGTTATATACAGCTATGGCTCCGAACTTATATACAGCCATGACTAAATGTTGGAGTGATACCACGGAGGGAAGACTCACCGTAAGAAAATGTGTATTAAGTTCGATGATCGTGTGCATTATAAAGTGCTGGTACCTACTAAAGCGATTGGCCCAGTTAACAAAATAAAATGTTTTCAGCGACGTGGATGTGGAATTTTCTCGTGATATTGCATTCTGAGTTACGAACATCTAGATAATGTTGTATGTGTATTTGCACCTTCCTCGCGACAAGGCTTTCCAGTCAAACGCACTCAGGAAGACATAGAAAAAAAAAAAAAACAACGCACTGCTCGTGCGTCCTTCTTTCTTTGTTCTCCTCAGTGTGATTGGGTGAAAATTCTCCTCGTTGTGTGCAATCAACCACACCAGGCAAGCACTTTTCCTGTTCTCTGTCCCACAACGTTTTCATGACGCTTAGAAGAACTTGTCCTTACGCGAATTCGTGCATGCTTAAAATAGAAAAAACGGAGCGCTAAACAACAACAGAAAACGAAGCCGGGTAAACGCAGGCCTGTGTTCTTCCTGCTTCTTTGTCGGTCGTTTTCTCAACGTTCCGTTACTTATTTTTTCTCGCATTGCTACAGTTGTCTCGCATTTTCTCGCATTGCTGTAGTTGTCTAGCTTACGTTCTCGACGGAAACGCACGCCCCACTTCCGAAGCACCTTTCCTGCTGCCAAATATCGTAGACAACAAATATAGGTGATGGCACGGCACTGTGCCATCACCTAAATGCCGGTCAGAAGGATGCATAAGTAAACGTCTGTAACCTGCACAGCCCTGTCTGCGAATTTATTGTCTCGACAGCAGATGTCCCGTTGGTGAGTTCTTTCCTTTCTGCGAATTATGCATGTTTAGAAAAACCATTTGAATTGTCCTATATGCTGTCATCACTAATCTCCATCAGTTCAAGTCAGCAGGTCAGGACAATCTCTTATAAGTGTCCCCCTCAGTTTAAATTAAATAATGGAATGGAGGCCGCCCGAAGCGAAGTGGCAAGGTTAAATTGGCTTTATTGAGAGCTAAAGGTTCCTCGCCTACATGCTTTATATAATTATGTTAAGAATAATTATCTCTATTTCTCCATGATGCAGATCGCTTAAGACAAGGAACGGTATCGGGAAGCCTCTTTAAAGCCGAGCCATTGATACCATCCTGATGGAGTCAGTCGACTACATATGCGGAACACAAATAGTCGAAGGTGAGAGGTACAGCCTCTTGCGTGACCCGCAGATCATCCGCGATGTACTGCAGTTTGAACCAGGGACAGACGATGTGGTGCTGGTGACCTATCCTACTTCTGGAACTCATTGGATGCAGCAGATAATGCAACTTATTGTCTACAGAGGATCCAGTGCTACCACACATAATGATTTTCGTCTACGGTCTCCGTTTCTCGAGGAATTCGGAAAACGCATATCTGAAGTGAAGACGCACTCCCACCCACGGATCCTGACGACGCACTTCAAACCCGGAAAACTTAAGATCAACCAGTCTTCAAAGTACGTGTACGTCGCGAGGAATCCCTGGGATCTGTGCGCTTCGCTGTACCAGGAGTGTCGACAGATGCCACTATTCCCTTTACAGGCAACATTCGAAGAATTTGTGCCTTTGTTCCTTAAGGGACATGTGCAGTACGGTAGCTACTTTGAGCACGTCAGCGCCGGGTATGCATTCAGGAAAGAACCGAACTTCTTCTTTGTCACTTACGAAGAGGTTGCAGCGAACACCGCAGGGGTAGTCGTGCGCCTCGCCGAGTTCCTCGGAGCCAACCACGGCAATGCAGTTCGTGAAGACGCTGAACTGCTGAATGATATCGTCAGAAAGAGCAGCACAAGTTTCATGAAAGATATGATGACAGTTCCGATGGAAGAAATGGAGAAGGTTCTGGCAAAAAACAAGGAGCTTTCGTCCCTTAAGAATGTTCGGGCGCCGACTGAAGACGTGGGATTGGTGAAGTTCGTACGCTCCGCAAGAGTAGGGAGATGGAAGGCGGTGTTTAATAAAGAACAACTTAGTGAAACGCTTTTGCACATTGAGAAAATTGGGTACGAAGCGGTTGTTAAGCAGCTCTGGGGTAACATATGGCAAGAGGTAATGGAAGCATCGAAGTGAATCCTGTTCCAGTTTTGTTTGCTCAATAAACAAATCACATCTGCTTTCACATCCGCTTCCAGTCTATGTTCAACATTAGAAGGGAAAACCAAGGTGAGAGTTTCGTCTCTGCATCATGTTTGAATCGCGCGCCGGAATTTTCAGGAGGTTACGTAGTGAGCCCCATCTCCACTTCCCCTTTTTTTGTTCGCGTTTTCTCTCGACTTTCTCCCAGTGAAATTCTCTGAAATACGTCATGATAAGTCTCTGGCTGCCTAGGAACGCAACGTATACCACTCTCGCCCATATACTGTTATGTAGAAGTTGACAGACGCCGTCAAATATGTATGAACTTCCCGTATACTAGTGCGTGTATCTCCGCTTGGCCTTTAAGCGAAATGCAGATACAACGCGACTAGGCACGCTCCACTGCCGTGCGTATGCGCACGCGTGTGTGTGTGCGCGCGCTTGACTGGCTGCGCCCCGACGGCTGCCGCTGGCGACAACCGCTACCTGGCTATGCATATCCACGAGACTCACGCTATTTCCAAGCTCTGTCTGCCACGTCGGTTAGCCGGTTAGCGCTTCGGACGCTTCACTTGCTTCTGTTCAGCCGTTGTAACATGGTCACGGGACGGAAGTAGTGAGAACGGTGGTCCATCTGTGCTAGAGTTGTGTGCGCGAACGCAACAGCGAAAGCGGCAAGCTGCGTGGAACCACCCTGCGGATGTAACAGTCCTGGTGTAATAGACCTGGAGTTTCTGAGAGAGTCGATGGGCTCGAGTTACTGTGTGGCCAAGATTGGAACTGCGGCAAACTACTTCACCGACAACAGAACAGCATTTGCTGCCATAAAACGAAATCGTGAATAAGCCATGCAAACAATGGAAAATATGTCCGTGTCTATATGAACCCCATCCGGCTTAGGAACACAGTACAAGCTTTCGATTGCACAACCGACCCTAGCTGAGCTAAGCCGCAGCTATTCTTTATTGCAGGGTAAGCTGTTACGAGATCACAACACGGGCCGTTTTTGGCGCCGTAGTTCGCCGCCGCCGCCGGTGTCCGCAATAACTATCGCGCAAATTTTAGAAAAAATAACCAGGACCGAGGGGGATTCGAACCCACGTTCTCTGCATGGATTCGAGCCCACCCCTCTGCGTGGCAGTAGAGCATTCTACCACTGAGCTACGCCTGTGCTTGAAAAATCTTTGCTAAAATACCGAAACAGGTATAACGCCTGCCGAGGAATCGCATTAACAAATGTAATGTTACGTGGCAGAATAAGAATAGGCCACTATACGTCGCCGAAAGTGGATTACATAACGAGTTCGAGGAATCATTTGAAAGAACACAGGGCTACATGCTTTGTAGCTTGAACCCATTACAGAGGCATCACCAACATCATCATCATTATTAAACAATCTTCTTCAACTTTTCCGTCATCATTATAACGAAGCACTGCCCTTTGAAGCGGTTTTGTCGTATCGTGCCATGCCTCATGCGGCAGGCGACGTGCGCAGCCCCGACAGCAACCTGACTTGGGTCTTAGTTATACCTGATGGCGCCTCCTCGCAAGGTGCGGTCCGCTGCTAAAGAAGCGAATCGCAGAGCTTCGCGCACGGCTACAGCAAGGCAACGTCGGGCACAACAGACAGCTGCGCAGAGAGAAGCCCCAACCGCAGCTCGCCGTCGACGGCGGGCCCAGATTTCAGTTCGTTCTCGGGAAAACGATGCCAAGAGAGTCTCTATGATGTGCAGTTACACAGATTTGCGCGTTACAATACTGCGGTAATTATGGTTTAGTGGATACTTTCCTACTTCACGAAATTATAACAGTTATGGCGCAGGGGATACCTACCACCTCTACATGCACTAGTTTCCTCAAGCGTTTAAGATGGCCTCTAAGAAGGTCGCTCCTCCAGCATACACTGTCACTGTCCGGCGGCTCCGCGCAGGCCTGGCTCTTTTTTTTATTTTTTGCCTATTTTAGAGCTTACCCAAGCGTCTTCTCGGAAGAGTGGCGCCTTCGGTAACGTGAGAAAGTAACTTACTTATGCGAGAAAAGTATTTATTCCCTTTATCGCCCATTTAACTGAAACCTACCCAGACGATATCTCGGGCTGTAATTTGAACGTACGGGTGTACTTAATTTTGTTACGATGAAATCGAATAACTCATTTTAAGAGAAAGTACTAATTTTACTTAATGTTTCACGCGAAGGCGATGTTCACGGAGCTCAATAGCGTTATGGCGTGCCGCTCTTAAAGGCGAAGCTTTTGTCCTCCAACTTTTTCAACGAAGATTGCCTGTCTAAGTGCATTTTGCACATTTTAATATATATATGCTTCAGCCAATTTTGTAAAATCCTGAACTCTCAAGTTATATGCAGCTATGAATAGATAATGGGTGGAGACCATAAAGTAAGCACTCACCGTATAATAGAAATGAGTATAAACTTCGATGATTGTGTTGATTTTAAAGTGCTAATGTATACTAAAACTATCGGCCCAGGTAAAAAATAATGCCTTGAGCGATGTGAATGAGGTATTCTATCGCGATACTGCGTTCTCACTTATGAATATCGAAAGAAATGCTCATGTCTGCGCGTTCTTCGTGGCGAGGCTTTTACAGTCAAATTCACTCATGTAAACATAGAAAGAGCAAAAGCGCACCGCTGATGTGTGCTTCGCTCTGTGTCCTCGTCAGTCCGTGTGGATGAACATTCTCCTCGCTGTTCGCAACCAATGACCTCAGGCAAGCACTATTATCGTTGCCTTCCCATCTGTGTTACAATGAGGGCACACTACACTTGCGCGTATACGGCACAGATCCTATATAGGTGCATGTATGTAGTTCGACTGCGTATGGCCTTGTGTTTTTGCTCGTGCTTTTTCACACTGCTAATTGTTCATTTCCTGTATCCGATGTAAACGTACGCTCCACTTCGAGTACGGTATTCCTACTCTTCTTTGTCATAAACAGTAAATTTGGGTCACGGCAAGGTATCGTGCGCCAAGTTGGTGCAGCATTTCCGAAGGTCGCTCAGACGACGCGGTGCTGGTAACTTATCCAACTCCTGGAACTCCCTGGATGCAGCAGATATTGCAAGTCATTGCCTACAGAGGGTCGAGTGCTATCACACATAGCGATTTTCGTCTACGGTCTGCGTTTCTCGAACACTACGGAAAACTCATATCTGAAGTGAAGACGCAGTCCCACCCAAGGATCCTGACGACGCACTTCAAACTTGGCAAACTTAAGATTAACCAGTCTTCAAAGTACGTGTACATCGCAAGAAATCCCTCGGATCTGTTCGCTTTGCTGTACCAGCAGTGTCGACAGATGCCACTATACCCTTCACAGGCAACATTCGAAGAATTTCTGCCTTTGTTCCTTAAGGGATATGTGCCATACGGTAGCTACATTGAGCACGTCAGCTCCGGGTATGCGTTCAGGAAAGAACCGAATTTCTTCTTTGTCACTTACGAAGAGGTAGCAGCGAACACCGCAGGGGTAGTCGTGCGCCTCGCAGAGTTCCTCGGAGCCAGCCACGGCAATGCAGTTCGAGAAGACGCTGAACTGCTGAATGATATCGTCAGAAAGAGCAGCACAAGTCTCATGAAAGATATGATGACAGTTTGGATGGAAGAAATGGAGAATTTTCTGGCAACAAACAAGGAGCTTTCGTCCCTTAAGAACGTTCGTTCACCGACTGAAGACGTGGGGTTTGTCAAGTTTGTACGCTACGCAAGAATAGGAAGAAGGAAGGGGGCGTTTAATACGGAACAACTTAGTGAAACGCTTTTGCACATTGAGAAAATTGGGTATTTACACAAAAGAGCTCTTAGATGTCGAGGCCGCGAGCTCCCTTGTGGTTCACTCGCATGCCCTGCAGGCATTTTGAAATTGATTTGAAATATCTTCTAGGCGGTACTTTCAGGTGATATTTCGCAGATGATGTATGCGTGTGCACGCAATTCCATTGCCATAGATATCTGTGACAGTGCACCTTTAAAATTTGCTTCGTGGATCTGTGAACCAACTAGCCCGGCTACGTGCTTTACTTCAGCATATGTCTGCCCGTTGTTCAAACACACACACACACACACACACACACACACACACACACACACACACACACACACACACACACACACACACACACACACACACACACATACATACATACATACATACATACATACATACATACATACATACATACATACATACATACATACATACATACATACATACATACATACATACATACATACACGCCCGCTCGCACGCACGCATTACCCACGGTAATCATCACGGCAGGTCTACCGCTGCAGCGCAGCGGTAGACCTGATGTTGATATCTCCGGGAGGTCAGTACTGGACGGTCTTTGCAGGAAGGACTGCATGACACAGCTGCATAATCAAGGCGTACCCCTCACAAGCTGTGTCGGCGAGAGGGGAAGGGCACGGCTGCGCCGATGGGTTGGTGCTCCTCCAGAGTCTCGTACGTAGTAGGATGGTGTCAACCAGCGTGTGTAAGGCGGCCGAAAGCAGCAATGAACTTGCCGATCCACTCAGACCATGAGTTCTGCCTCATGCTTTCGTACTTGTCCCACGCCTTGGCTGCATCTCGAAGGCGGTCTGTGGCCGGCAGTCATGTTTCCTGGTTCATCGAGGCATGTCGAGCGCCGAGCACGTGGATGATTTCTAACATGTTGGCGTCGTCTTCAAAGGCGCGGAAATCCGGTAGTTCCCATGCATCCGGTGCACAAGGGGCGGTAAACTTGGATCAAGCAATCTAGTTGCTGTGAAGTGCGCGACGGCTCAGGCGAGTCGTCCGATGAGCCAGCAGGGTTGACGTCGACAGAGGACTCGGCCGGCGTAGTCCTCACGACGTTGAGGCCAAGTAATAAGCGAGCGTTGACAGCATCGCTCTGCAGTTCTGCTGCTGACACAGTTGGCCACGGGGTCCATTTCATAGGAACCGTACAGAACAGTTACAGGCGAGATGATTCCTAGGGATGTCTCACCCGGAAAAAATATTACAGCATATCCACGGAGTGAATGATGATGAGTGGGCGAAGCTCGGGAGGTTCATCGTAGATCGTGCCGAGTTCCGGATTAATTTAGTTAACGCGCACGCTACGAATCCTTATGGTTCAACTATGCACAAGTGAAATCTCCCACCGGCACTTCATTGCAAGTCAAGATCCAGTGCCTATATACATGTATGGGTGGCCGGTGAACGGTTCTCCATCGCGAGCAGTCGGTATTTCCCAATCAAGAAACTCGCTAGGAGACGCTGCCTGTGCCAACGTTGTCTCTCGCGGGTGAGGGCGCGTTCTCCTTCTTTGCGAGCTGGTAGAGCGTTCATCTAAGAAAGAGCGTTTCCATAGTCAACGCGCGCCTTTCGCTCTCTCTCTCTCTGTCTCTCTCTCTCACACAAGACAGCAGATGGAAGAGTGAGAGAGAGAGAGGCACGCGCCGGGAGGCACGCGCCGAGGGCGAGCGCGTGCCTCCCGGTACGCCGGTTACGCCTGACGCCTGATGCAGGACAAGGTTAAACTAAGAGGAGCTTCGCCCCTAAAATATCGCCAAGTTGGAGAACTTGCCCCCTGGAACCGCCGAGAAGGTCTGGACGCCAGCCTCGGGCGGCGGGACGCGTACATGCTGCGGCGGCTGGTTGGCGGACTATATGGCCGTGGAAGCGTGGACGGCGTTCCGCAGCTAGGCAGAACCGCAGTGTCGAGAACCGGCGAGTAGACGCGGCTCCCGCGACAGGGTCGGTACTCACGCTAAACCTGGCTAGTCGTCGACTACGCCATTGTGAAGAATAAAGACGCAGAGACAGGACGCGTTCTTGCTCTTGTCCACCTGACAATGTATGACTCACGCCCACTGTGGGGGATTGGCCAAGAATTGGGTGCTAAAGAAATTTAAAATTTAGGAATGCGGTAATCTCTAGAGAGAAAAGGAGAAGTAAAGAGGTATTGAGGATCGTGATGTAATATAGAGATGAATAAAAAAATTCCGTTCCTAGGCCGGCTTTCCTATTATCTGCTTCTCTCGTCTTTACCTTTTTCTGTCCAGGCGCGCGGCCCAGCGCGAGCTCCTGAATGCTCTGTACTCTGTACTCTCGTGGTTTCTTCTTCTGCTTCCTCGTCCTAGTTCATGAAAGCACGGCGTGTGGCTAACTTTCTATAAACACCAGAAAGACATCACTGACCATCAGAGTCGTGGCTGAAAGCACAAAATTCTCAGCCATCTAGTGAGAGCCAGAGGTGAATGCCGCTATCCCTCCTCCCATATCAGAGCCGTGGCTAAGACGTAAGGCGTGCGAGGGCTAGTGGCAACACCGAGATCCAATTATGACACTTGAATGCATACTAACGAACTTTACTAACAAGGCAAAGCGCTCGTGGAGCATCAAAAAAAATATTACAGCATATCCACGGAGTGAAGGATCACGAGTGGGCGAAGCTCGGGAGGTTCATCGCAGATCGTGCCGAGTTCCGGATTAATTGAGTTAACACGCACGCTACGAATCCTCATGGTTCAACTATACGCACAAGTGAAATCTCCCACCGGCACTTTGTTGCAAGTCAAGACCAGTGCCTAAATATATATATATATATATATATATATATATATATATATATATATATATATATATATATATATATATATGGGTGGCCGGTCAACGGTTCTTCAACGCGAGCATTCGGTATTTCTCAATCAAGAAACTGGCTAGGAGACGCTACCTACGCCAACGTTGCCTTATCGCGGGTGAGGGCGTGTTCTACTTCTTTGCGAGTTGGTAGAGCGTTCATCTAAGAAAGAGCGTTTACATAGTCAACGCGCCCCTTTCGCTCTCTCTCTCTCTATCACAAGACAGCACGCGCCGAGGGCAGGAGGCATGCGCTGAGGGCGAGCGGGTGCCTGGCCTCTTTCGTTGCTTTATTTCATCAATCAACGGCGTCTTGAACAAAATTTTTATTGTGTAATCACGCACAGGAGAAATCTCACCAGGCACTACCTTGTAGGTAAACAATGGCTGCTAATGGGAATGAGAGACGGAAGAAGTCGGCTTTTAGCTAACACTTACACTTCTACTTCTACTAACGTTTCCTACTGGAACATGCCAATGGCTGCTAATGGGGAATGAGAGACAGAAGAATTCGGCTTTTAGTTAACGCGCACGCTGCGAATTTTTTATTGTTCAACAACGCACAGGAGAAATCTCCCACCGGCACCACCTTGGAGGTCAAGATGTGGTACTAGCGTTAAGACTGGTTACACACTACTACGACGAGGGACGAACGGGTGCCGCTATAAGGAGCTTCGCCCCTAATAAGCAACCACGCTCGCACCGCACAGCAGCACACACTGGCTCCCGTTAACTTTGGCTTCGGCCCTGCTTTTAGGGGCGAAGCTCCTTAAGGCGTGGGTCGTTCGTCACCTGTATGTATGTATGTAGTAACCACCGCTTGCCCTCAGCCCACTACTGCATAAAGGCAGGTATGCGGCACAGAAAGCGGGTATGTGTGTCCAGGCTGCTACCTGGACAAACGCAAGAAGCTGGTGTAAGACGCTGTGGCCTCTCCGCCTTATACTCTTTCAGCAGTCATGTGATGGCGTCGGCAAACGCGGTGCGCGTTCCGGCCTGTGTAAGCGGCTGCGTAAGACGCTGTGGCCTCTCCCCCTTACTAGAGAGTACTGCACGTTTCTAAAGCGTTTGTGCTAGCGTCCCCTTAAACGCGAGATCGCAGCGTTCGAATACTGTGTTTCTCACGTCTTTACATGATGATCGACTGGGCGAATTACACGGAAGATTCACGGTATACCGATGATTCCCTCCGTAGCTTCGCCCACTCATCATCATTCACCCCGTGGATATGCTGTGATTTTTTTTTGGCGAAGCAGGCAGGTGTCGCTAGCAGTGAGATTTCTCACAGACAATGCAAGGTTCCCAACGAAGTAATGAGTCTGGGAGGGTTGCCACGGCACCAACCCCTGCTGCGCTGCTGGGAGTCCACACAGGCATGCAGCCTTTTTTTTTATTTTCCTTTTTTCCCACTGGGGCTTGTAGGTTGTGACGGCGTACGTCGAGTTTCGCCCCCAAACGTGCAGGTTCTTTTTTTTTCCTTTGAGATGCCCGAGGCGTCGCCTCAAGACACTCAAAGAAGGACGAGACCGCTTGCACACCACATTTAATATACAGACTATAAACACACAACACAAGCACACACCGAAAGAGACATCACATGCATCACGATATCACAAACCCAGGCAATGTTACACAACATAGCTAAATTTAAATGAAGCCCTAATCAACAAGTTCTTGACAAAAGCCGAATCATAGAGCGAAGTGATGGCAGGAGTGCTCGTCGCACCAGCGTCCAGATACCAGCGTTGGCAAGGAGCGTGGCAGCTGATGTGGAACGCCGCAACAGTCGGCGTCCAGAAGCACGAGGGTCCATAGTAGCTCGGGTAGCCTCTGCAGGTCGTGCAGGGAGGACGGTGATTCGCCGGCGTTGAAGGAGCGTCCCGGCCGGACAGTCGTGCTTGAGCTCGCGCCCGAAGCTCGACAGCTCAAGCCTGTCCACGGGCACGGGAACGTCTTGCAATGGCAGCAGGTTGCGGAGACTTGGCCTTGATCAGAAGACTGCCCCCAGGTCTCGCAGGCCTCAGGCGGGTACCGTGGCTCGGCTCCGTCACCTGAGAGCCAAGTAGCGTGGCCGGTCTTCTCCGCTGATCTCTATCTGGTCTCTCCCTGGTCTCCCTCTGGTGTCCCTCCCTTCTCGCCAGTTCGCTTGGCGCCTTTTATCGCCCATCTGCATCGTGGGCCTCCACTATTGGAGTTCTTGTCACTCCGTGTTGACTTCTGATTGCTCCCAGCTATATTTGTGGCCTTCTCGCATTGGTGCAGCTTTTCTTCATTGTTTCATTTTTTCTAGCGCTCGTGCCAACGTCGTCTTCGTCTTGCTTGCACTTTTTATGGCGCACACTTTGAAATACGGCGCGCATTTTGAAATACGCGCACTCCACTCATCACAAAGGTACAGACCAGGGCAGCGGCCGACACCTTCACCACCAATTTCGGCCACTGTAACAAGCCCATAATTGCTCACGCTGTAAAAAAATAATAATTGGTACTTTAACTACTGTGCTTCAAATAGTGAATTCAACAGCCGATCCCGAACAAATATTTTTCTCCTGGGCCGAGAATTTGAGTTCAACTGGTAGGCCCGGTGCAGGTTTGCGTTTTCCACTGGTAGATTTAGAGCAACGAGCTCCGCGTTGATCGCTCTCATAGAGCCAGATTTCGTCGGAACTCCAACGACACGGTGCAGTCTCTTCCGGATCAGCCGGGTACATCGGTTGCTTGCAACGCTTTTCGGGGCGCTTCCTAGTAACCTTGTGGTGTTGTGTCCTTGGCCACCAAACCCATGAAAAGGCGGTGAACACCTAGAGCAACTGCCCAAACATCCATAGCAGTGCTGCACGCTGCGATTTGTGTATTTAACGAGACGCGAAGTGCAGATAGCGCAGTGACTAGAACCCCCACCATGGTACAATGCAAGGTTCGCAACATGTGTGGCCGGATGCGTGCGAAAACGTCTGCTGTAATCCCTGCGGAAGCGTGGTTATTTTTCTCTGGTCGATCGGCACCGGGTCGCTCCGCCACGGATTTTTTTCTCCTTCATGGTTTCGGCACACCACTCCAGATTCGCCAGAGGAATTCGCCACAAAGCTGCAGTTTAGCGATTACTGAAGAGCTATAGATATGCCGTACAACTGTGATTTGGGGTGCGTGATCACGTTGACTTAATTGCTAAAACGCTGCTGGCATCGTTAACTCAGCGCTTACAAATTTGTGTGTGTGTACCTTCGTGCGAGAACAGTGCACATAATGTGTTCTTCGTTTTTAACGCGATGGCCTTAAGGACCGAGCGTCGGATAAAATTGGGCATTGGCGTCGGTGTCGGCGTAGGCGCACACAGCAAAAATAGCCATTTAGAACCACCGCCATTCACCGAATCACCTGTCTACGCAACCACTTTACCATGGTGCACGCGCTTTCGCAAAAGAAAATGACCTACTCAAAGAAAAATCCGCTAGAAATCTGTAGACTACGACTCATCTAGAACCGAGACACACCTTAGCTAAGACTGCAATTTGTATTTACGAGAAAACACAATTCTCTTACGAAGAAACTCGAATAATTCCAGCATCTCAAGGCAATTAAGGCACAAATGTTAAAAAATTTTTCATGAGAAGGCGATTTGAACGGAGACGAATGATGCTATTGCGTTGCCCTCTTAATGGCGAAGCGTAAGTATTGTCCTTAAAAATATTTAGAAATTAGATTGTCTATACTTGTGCGTTTCCTAGAATTTAATAACGACCCAATAAATTCCGAAAAATCCTCAACTCAGAACTTATATACAGCTATGACTAAATGGTGGAGGGATATGACTAAATGTTGGAGGAAGGACTCACCGTAAGAAAATGACTTCGATGATTGTGTGCATTATAAAGTGCTGATATCTACTAAAGCGATTGGCCTAGTTAATAACAACAAAAAATTGGCAGATCCCACATGCAGTGGGAATCAAGGAAATGCGAAGCACGCGTAAGGAACGTAAAATGCATTTGCATCGTTGTCTCGCTATACCGAGTTTGGTACACATGAAGTTAACGAAACGGCCGCAAGATCACCATGACTGGCATGTAAACCATCCCGCTCACACACACATGTCATGATTCTAACGTTATGACCTGTCGTTTATGTTCATCATGCAGTCGCGTTGTGCCATAGCAATTTTGGTATACATCCCATTAAGGAAACGAGTGGCATGTAGATCATGCCGCTCATAACATGCACGTCACGATTTTCATGTTATGACCTGTCATTTATTATCGTCATACAGTCATGTTGTGCCAAACCAATTTTCGTATACATCCCATTAACAAAACGGCAGTATAGCGCCAGGACCATGGCATGTAAATCATGCCGGTCATGACACGGGTGTCATGGTTCTAATGTTATGACCTGTCATTTACGTTCGTCATGCTATCGCGTTGTGCCATAGCAATTTTGGTATACATCCCATTAATGAAACGCCTGGTATGTAAATCATGCCGCCCATGACATGCATGTTATGCTTTTCATATTATGACCTGTCATTTATGTTCGCCATGCAGTCATATTGAGGCACACCAATTTTTGTGTACATTCCATTAACGAGACGACCAGGAGAGCACCAAGACTGTGACATGTAAATCATGCCGCTCATGACACGCATGTCTCTGATTTTCATGTTATGACCTTCCATTTATGTTCGTCAGGCAGTCATGTTATGCCATACCAATTTTCGCATACATCCCATTAGCCAAACGACCAGGAGAGCACTAAAACCGTGGCATGTAAATCATACCACTCATGACATGCATATCATGATTTTCATGTTATGACCTGCTATTTATGTTCGTCAGGCAGTCATGTTGCGCCATACTAATTTTCGCATACATCTCATTAGCGAAACGGCCATGAGAGCACCAAGACCGTGGCATGTAAATCATGCCGCTCATGACATGCATGTCATGATTTTCATGTTATGACCTGTTATTTATGTTCGTCATGTAGTCATGATGTCGCATACAAATTTTCGTAAACCTCCGATTAGCGAAACGGCCAGGAGAGCACGAAATCGTAGGCGGCTAGATAGATAGATAGATAGATAGATAGATAGATAGATAGATAGATAGATAGATAGATAGATAGATACGCTCAAACTCGCCGAAGTTCGCTAAGAAATGCTTCGCATTTAAAAGATTCACAGCGTATCCGCGGGGTCAATGACGATGAGTGGGCGAAGCTCTGGAGGTTCATCGTAGATCGTGCCGAGTTCCGGATTAATTTAGTTAACGCGCACGCAACGAATCCTTATGGTTCATCTACGCACAAGTCAAATCTCCCACCGGCACTTCATTGGAAGTCGAGATTCACTGCCTATATACCGGTGAACGGTTCTCCAGCGCGGGCAGTCGGTATTTTTAAAGACGATAGTCTTTCTTGGGATACTTCAACGCAGAAATTTTGGTCTGTCTGTCTGTCTGTCTGTCTGTCTGTCTGTCTCTGTGCGTGTGTGTGTGTGTGGGTTAGTGTCTGTCCTGCTGCGAAAGGTGAACCCCTTCCTCAACGACCACCCAGCTTGAACTGGTGGCTACCTCCATACTTCTGAACACAGTCGGCCAAAAAGCAAATATTGCGCATATCTGTGGCGCAACATCAATACGTATGTATTGGACGGTGTGTCCCTTTAGTAGAAAATACATAGATGCGTAATTCTAAAGACCCTAGTGCTTGTTAGGATGTGCAAAAGCGGACGTTTCCTGTACTAGGCAAGCTTCTTGCGTTTCCCGTAACCATGGCCAGATGGCGCCCTTATCTCGCGCTCGTGCCGAACGGAAGGCAGGGAATGGCCGCCCGCCACTCCGGCCGGTCCCTTTCTCTCCTCGCGTCTCTTCGTTTTCCCTCTCGCTTGCGCAACTCCTCGGGGGGAATAGAAACACGCGAAACGGGACTCATGTAGTACGGCCGGTAGAAGGCTATCGTCTTTCGACGGCATTTGCAGCGAAGCACGGAGATACGCGGCCAATTTTCAATCAAGAAACTCGCTAGAAGACGCTGCCTGCGTCAAGCTTGTCTCTCGCGGGTGAGGGCGCGTTCTCCTTCTTTGCGAGCTGGTAGCGCGTGCATCGAAGAAAGAGCGTTTCCATAGTCAACGCGCGCCTTTCGCTCTCACTGTCTCTCTCTCTCTCTCACAAGACAGCAGATGGAAGAGTGAGAGAGCTCGCGAGCCGGGAGGCACGCGCAGAGGTCGCGCCTCCCACACGCGCCCTCCTAGTAGCGCGTTCCTAGTAGGTAACGCGCTACTACAACGGATGGACAGACGCAAACCCTAAGAAGCTTCGCTCCTAAAAATGCTTTCAGCGAAATGATGTGGAATTTTCTCGTGATACTGCATTCTGAGTTATGAACATCTAGATAATGCATGTGTATTTGCACGTTCCTCGAGACAAGGATTTCCAGTCAAACGCACTCAGGAAGACATAGAAAGAAAAACAACGCACTGCTGGTGCGTCCTTCTTTCTTTGTTCTCGTCAGTGTGATTGGATGAAAATTCTCCTCGTTGTGTGCAATCAATCACATCAGGAAAGCACTCTTCCCGTTATCGGTGTCACAACGTTTTAACGAGGCTTAGTAGAACTTGTCCTCGCGCGAGTTGGTGCATGCTTCAAACGGAAAAAACGGAGCGCTAAAAAACAACAGAAAAAGAAGCAGGGTAAACGCAGGCCTGTGTTATTCCTGCTTCTTTGTGGGTCGTTCTCTAGCGCTCCGTTTTTCCTTTTTGTTTTTCGTTTTAATGAGGACACATTGAAGTGTTTCGCACGGTACAGGTGATACAGATCTACGCAGTGCGACTGTGTGCGGCCTTGTGCATTTTCCCGTGCTTTCTCACATCGCTCACAGTTTATTTTCTCGCATTGCTATAGTTGCCTATTGTATGTTCTCGACAGAAACCTATGCCCCACTTCCGGAGCAGCTTTCCTGCCGCCAAATATCATAGACAATAAATTCAGGTGATGGCACAGTACTGTGCCATCACCTAAATGCCGGTCAGAAGGATGCATAAGTAAACGTGTGTAACCTGCACAGCCCTTTCTGCGAATTTATTGTCTCGACAGCAGATGTCCCGTTGGTGAGTTCTTTTCTTTCTGCGAATTACGCATGTTTATAAAAACCATTTGAATTGTGCAATATGCAGTCATCACTAATGTCCATCAGTTCAAGTCCGGAGGTCGGGACAATCTCTTGTAAGTGTCCTTCTCAGTTTCAATTAAATAATGGAATGGAGGCCGCCCGAAGCGAACTGGCAAGGTTAAATTGGCCTTATTGAGAGCTAAAGGTTCCTCGCTTATATGCTTTCTATAATTATGTTAAGAATAATTATCTCTATTTTTCCATGATGCAGATCACTTGAGACAAGGAACAGTATCCGGAAGCCTCTTTAAATCCGAGCTATTTATACGATCCTGATGGAGACAATCACCGACCCATGCGGAACACAAATAGTCGAAGGTGAAAGGTACAGCATCCTGCGCGACCCGGAGATCATCCGTGATGTACTGCGGTTTGAACCAGGGATAGACGACGTGGTGCTGATAACCTACCCTACTTCTGGAACTCACTGGATGCAGCAGATAATGCAACTTATTGTCTACAGAGGCTCGAGTGCTACCACACATAGCGATTTTCGTCTACGGTCTCCGTTTCTCGAAGACTACGGGAAAAGCATATCAGAAGTGGAGACGCATTCCCACCCGAGGATCCTGACGACGCACTTCAAACCCGGCAAACTTAAGATCAACCAGTCTTCAAAGTACGTGTACGTCGCGAGAAATCCCTGGGATCTGTGCGCTTCGCTGTACCATCAGCTTCGACAGGTGCCACTATACCCGTTACAGGCAACATTCGAAGAATTTGTGCCTTTGTTCCTTAAGGGACATGTGCATTACGGTAGCTACTTTGAGCACGTCAGCGCCGGATATGCATACAGGAACGAACCGAACTTCTTCTTTGTCACTTACGAAGAGGTAGCAGATAACACCGCAGGGGTAGTCGTGCGCCTCGCCGAGTTCCTCGGAGCCAGCCACGGCAATGCAGTTCGTGAAGACGCTGAACTGCTGAATGATATCGTCAGAAAGAGCAGCACAAGTTTCATGAAAGATCTGATGACAGTTAGGATGGAAGAAATGGAGAAGGTTCTGGCAAAAAACAAGCAGCTTTCGTCCCTTAAGAACATTCGGGCGCCGACTGAAGGCGTGCGATTGGTCAAGTTTGTACGCTACGCAAGAGTAGGAAGATGGAAGGAGGCGTTTAATAGGGAACAACTTAGTGAAACACTTTTGCACGTTGAGAAAATTGGGCACGGAGCGGTTATTAAGCAGCTCTGGGGCAATATATGGCGAGAGGTAATGGAAGCATCGAAATAAATCCTGTTCCAGCTTTGTTTGCTCAATAAACAAATCACATCTGCTTTCACATCTGCTTCCAGTCTATGTTCAACATTAGGAGGGAAAATCGAGGTGAGAGTTTCATCTTTTTATCATGTTTGAATCCCGCGCCATAACTTTTGAGGATCTTACGTCGCGAACCCAATTCCCTGTTTTTCTTTGCGTTTTCTGTGCAATATTTTTGCAAAAATCTTTGCTGAAGGACCTAAAGAAGTATAACGTCTGCCGAAGAATTGAATTAATAAATGCAATGTTACGTGGCAAAATAAGAATACGCCACTACAATTCGCCGAAAGTGGATTGCATAACGAGTTCGAGGAATCATTTGAAAGAACACAGGGCTGCATGCTTTGTAGCTCTGAACCCATTACAGAGGCATCAACAACATCATCATCATTATTAAACACTCTTCTTCAACTTTTTCGGCATCATTATAACGAAGCACTGCCCTTTGAAGCGGTTTTGTCGTATCGTGCCATGTGTCACGCGGCAGGCGACGTGCGCTGCCCCGACAGCAACCTGACTTGGTTCTTCGATATACCTGATGGAGCCTAATCGTAAGGTGAGGACCGCTGCTAAAGAAGCGAATCGCAGAGCTACGCGCGTGGTTACAGCAAGGCATCATCGGGCACAACAGATAGCTGTGCAGAGAGGAGTCCAAACAGCAGCTCGCCGTCGACGGAGGGCCGAGAGTTCTGTTTGTTCTCGGGAAAACGACGCCAACAGGCTCTCTAAGATGTGCAGTTACCGTGATTTGCACGTTACAATACTGCAGTAATTATAGTGTAGTGGGTACTTCCCTACATGGCGAAATGATAACAGTTATGGCGCAGGGGATACCTACCACCTCTACATGCACTAGTTTCCTCAAGCGTTTAAGATGGCCTCTAACAAGGTCGCTCCTCCTGCTTACGCTGTCACTGTCCTGCGGTTCCGCGCAGACCTGGCTCTTTCTTTTATGTTTTGCCCATTTCAGAGCTTACCCAAGCGTATTCTCGCGAGAGGGGTGCTTTTGGTAACGTGAGAAGGTAACTTACTTATACGAGAAAAACAGTTATTCACTTTGTCGCCCATTTAACTTAAACCTACCCATACGATACCTCGTGCTGTAATTTGAACATACGGGTGTACTTAATTTTGTTACAACGAAATCGAATAATCCATTTTAAGAGAAAGTACTAATTTTAATTAGTATTTCACGCGATGTTAACGGAGCTCAATGGCGTTATGGCGTTCCGCTTTTAATGGCGAAGCTTTTGTCCTCCAACTTTTTCAACGAAGATTGCCAGTCTAAATGCATTTTGCACAATTTAATAAATATGTGCTTTAGCCCATTTTCTGAAATCCTGAATTCTTATGTTTTATGCAGCTATGAATAGATAATGGATGGAGACCATAAAGGAAGGACTCACCGTGTAATAGAAATGCGTAGACTTCGATGATTGTGTTGATTTTAAAGTGCTAATGTATACTAAAACTATCGGCCCAGGTAAAATATAATGCCTTGAGCGATGCGAATAAGGTATTCCATCGCGGTACTGTATTCTCACTTATGAATATCGAAAAAAAAATATGCTCATGTTCGCGCGTTCTTCGTGGGAAGGCTTTTACAGTCAAATGCACTCACGTAAACATAGAAAGAGCAAAATATCCATGCATATCCACAGAGTGAATGATGATGAGTGGGCGAAGCTCCGGATGTTCATCGTTCTCTCGCGTTTCTGCTTCCTCTACTTCGTCACCGGAGTATACATCTTCGTTGCTCTCGTCTTCTCAATCGGTCTTCGTCTTCAACGTAATTTCGGCAACTCCTTATTTTTTATTATAATTCCTTTTTATTCGTAGCCATCGTCGTCACCTTCATATTGCGCTTATTTTCCTCTTCTTCTTGCACTTCTTCGTCGTCTCGTTCTCGTTCTTTTGCTTCTTCCTCGTTAATGTCTCCTTCCTCGTGCTCCTCGTAGGTGGCAACGACGGACGACTACGGCAGACAAGCCTACGCCTTAAGGAGCTTCGCCCCTAAAAGCGCACCGCTGATGTGTGCTTCGCTCTGTGTCCTCGTCAGTCCGTGTGGATGAAAACGCTCCTCGATGTTCGCAACCAATATCCTCAGGCAAGCACTATTATGGTTGGCTGCCCATCTTTGTTACAATTAGGGCGCACTACACTTGCGCGTACTGTACTGATGCTATATAGATCCATGTACGTAGTTGGACTGCGTACGGCCTTGTGCTTTCGCTCGTGCTCTTTCGCACTGATAATTGTTCATTTCCTGCATCCGATGAACACGTACGCTCCACTTCGAGAACGGTATTCCTACTCTTCTTTGTCATAAACAGTAAATTTGGGTCAGGCAGGGTATCGTGCGCCAAGCTGGTGCAGCATTTCCGAGACTACTCAAAGTAAAATCCGCCAGAAAATTGTAGACTACGACTCAACTAGAGCCTAGACACATCCTAGCTCAGACTTGAAATTAAATGTACGAGAAACCACAATTCGCTTACGATGAAACACGTATAGTTCCAATATCTCAACGGAATTAAGGCGCAAATGTTAAGGAATTTTCTATGAGAAGGTGTTGAGAACGGAGTCCTAATGGTGCTATTGCATTCCCCTCTTAAAGGCGAAGCGCAAGTATTGCCCAAAAAGAGATCTCGAACTTATATTACCTATATTTATGCGTTTCGTACAATTTAACGTACGACTCAGTAAATTCCGGAAAATCCGTAACTCCGAACTTATATACAGCTATGACTAAATGTTGGAGTGACACCACGGAGAAAGCACTAACCGTAATAAACTGCGTGTAAATTTTAATCATCGAGCGCATTAAAAAGTGCTGATATCTACTAAAGCCATGGGCTCAGTTAACAGAAAAGTACTTTGAGCAATGTGGATGTGGAATTTTCTCGTGACACTGTCTTGTGAGTTATGAACATCTAGAAAATACTGTGTGTGTATGTGCACGTTCCTCGGGGCAAGGATTTCCAGTCAACCGCACTCAGGAAGACATAGAGAGGAAAAGGACGCCCTGCTGGTGCGTCCTTCTTCTTTGTTCTCGTCAGTCAGTCTGGGTGAAAATTCTCGTCGCTGTGTGCAATCAATGGCGTCAGGCAAGCACTCTTCCCGTCATCTGGCCCACAACGTTTTAATTAATTTATTTATTTATTGAAAATACCTCAAGGACCCTGTACACAGGGTTTTACATGAGGGGTTGGATAAACAATCAAGTTAGTTCATATTTACAAAGTGTGACTCGACGGAATTCTTGAAATGAGTATGATTGACGTGTAGGACGATGTCCGAGGGAAGATTGTTCCAGTCGATGGCGGTCTTGACAAAAAATGATTGCAGATGCGTGGCGGTGCGGGCACGGGGAGGGTACACCGCTTTATCATGGCTGATGCGTTTAGAGATGCGATGAGCTGGGTTGATGGCAGAACAGTTACGCAAAACATGAAAAAATCCTATGATAGAGTGAAAGCCTTGCGATTTTGCGGCGCATCTGAAGACTGGGCTGGCCTGCTTTTTTCTTTAGGTTAGTTACACTAGTAGTGTAAGAATAATCAGAATAAATAACTCTAACGGCGTGGTTTTGTATTGATTCTATTAGTTCAGTTAGAAAACGTTCAGGGGGATCCCAGATGGAACAAGCATACTCTAATTTGGGTCGGATTAGTGTTTTATAAGCTAGTAATTTCACCAGAGGAGATGCATGCCTTAGATTTCGCTTAAGATAGCCTAATATTCGGTTAGCGGCATTAGTAATATTGGTTATGTGAGTGGTCCAAGTGAGGTCGTCACAGAGAGTAATACATAGGTACTTAGCATTAGGTTCAGAGGAGATGAGGCTGCCGTTAAGGGAATATTTGAACAACGGGTAGTCGTGCCGTCTATTAAATGAAACCAAGGATGTTTTGTTAGTATTCACCAGCATTAACCAATCACTGCACCATTTATCTAATTTTAGTAAGTCGCTTTGGAGCGCTAGGTTATCGGTGACGTTATTGTTCGGGCGATAAATGACGCAGTCGTCAGCGAACAGGCGTATTTTTGATGAAATATTACTGGGCAGGTCGTTGATATAAATGAGGAAAAGGAGTGGACCCAATACAGTGCCTTGTGGCACTCCGGATAAGACAGGAAATGAAGTCGATGATGAATGATTGGCATGCACTAATTGCTGTCGGTTAGTGAGGAAGTCCTTAATCCAATCGTAAACAAGGGGATGTAGGTTAAGTCGCGAAAGTTTTAATAGCAAGCGTTTATGTGGCACTTTGTCGAAAGCTTTTTCGAAATCGATGAAAAGGGCGTCTACGGGTACGGTTTGATCAAGGCTAACATGAATATCGTGGAGAAATAGTGCAAGTTGGGTTTCGCACGAAAAAAGTTTTTGAAAGCCATGTTGACATGGATTAAAAAAGTTCACAGAATTGAGGAAATTGACTGTATGAGAATAAATGACATGTTCCATGATTTTCGAGCAGACACTGGTTAGAGAGGTTGTGTTCGAGCAGATGATGGTTAGTAGAGGTTGTGTTTGGGCGTGTGGGTTTGTGCTTCAAACGAAAAAAAAAAACAGAGCGCTAAAAAACAACAATAAAAGAAGCAGGGTAAACACATTCCTGTGTCTGCCCTGTTTCTTTGTGGGTCATGGTGCTTCTTTAGCGCTCCGTCTTTTTTTTTTTTTTCCTTTTAGTGAGGACACACTGGTACGGCGCGTACAGTACAGTGGATACAGATCCACGTAGTTCGATTGTGTGCGGCCTTGGGCATTTCCTCCTGCTTTCCTGCGTTGATCATAATATATTTTCTGGCATTGCTATAGTTGTCTATTTTATGTTCTCGACGGAAACGTACGCTCCACTTCCCGAGCAGCTTTAGTGCTGCCATATGTTACAGACTATAAATTTGGGCGATGGCATGGTAGTGTGCGTGAAGGCAGCCGAACATTTCTGATTGCCGGAGAGAAAAATGCATCAGTGAACGTCTCTAACCTGCACAGCCCTGTCTTCGAATTTGTTGTCTCGACCGCAGATGTCCGTTGGTGAGTTATTTCTTTTCATCGAATTATGCTTGTTTAAAAAAGCCATTAGGATTGCATGATATCCAATGATCACTAACGTCCATCCTTTCAAGTCAGAAGGTCGGGACAATCTCTTGTGAGTGTCGTTCTCAGTTTGAATTACGCAATTGAATATAGGCCGCCTGATGCGGATTGGCAAGGTTAAATTGGCTTTATTGAGAGCTAAAGGTTCCTCGCCTATATGCTTTCTATAACTATGTTAAGAATATTTATCTCTATTTCTCCATGATGCAGATCACTTAAGACAAGGAACAGTATCCGGAAGCCTCTTTAAAGCCGCGCTATTGATACCATCCCGATGGAGTTAATCAACGACCCATGCGCAACACAAATAGTCGAAGGTGAAAGGTACAGCGTCTTGCGCGACCCGCAGATCATCCGCGATGTACTGCAGTTTGAACCAGGGACAGACGATGTGGTGCTGGTGACCTACCCTACTTCTGGAACTCACTGGATGCAGCAGATAATGCAACTCATTGTCTACAGAGGCTCCAGTGCTACCACACACAGTGATTTTCGTCTGCGGTCTCCGTTTCTTGAAGATTACGGAAAACGTATATCTGAGGTGAAGATACACTCCCACCCGAGGATCCTGACGACGCACTTCAAACCCGGCAAACTTAAGATCAACCAGTCTTCGAAGTACGTGTACGTCGCGAGAAATCCCTGGGATCTCTGCGCTTCACTTTACCAGCAGAGCCGACAGATGCCACTATACCCTTTACAGGCAACATTCGAAGAATTTCTGCCTTTATTCCTCAAGGGACATGTGCCGTACGGTAGCTACTTTGAGCACGTCAGCGCCGGGTATGCATTCAGGAAAGAACCGAACTTCTTCTTTGTCACTTACGAATAGGTAGCAGCGAACACCGCAGGGGTAATCATGCGCCTCGCCGAGTTCCTCGGAGCCAGACACGGCAATGCAGTTCGAGAAGACGCTGAACTGCTGAATGATATCGTCAGAAAGAGCAGCACAAGTTTCATGGAAGATATGATGACAGTTCGGATGGAAGAAATGGAGAACATTCTGGCAAAAAACAAGGAGCTTTCATCCATTAAGACCATTCGGGCGCCGACTGAGGGAGTGCGATTGGTCAAGTTTGTACGCTACGCAAGAGTAGGGAGATGGAAGGAGGCGTTTAATAGGGAACAACTTAGTGAAACACTTTTGCACATTGAGAAAATTGAGCATGGCACGGTTATTAAGCAGCTCTGGGGCAACATATGGCGAGAGGTAACGGAAGCATCGAAATGAATCCTGCTCCAGCTTTGTTTGCTCAATAAACAAATCACATCAGCTTACACATCTGCTTCCAGTCTATGTTCAACATTAGAAGGGAAAATCAAGGTGAGAGTTTCGTCTTTGTATCATATTTGATTCAAGCGCCAAAATTTTGAGGATTGTACGTCGCGAACCCAATTCCCTTCTTTTATTTGCGTTTTCAGTGCTAAATCTTCGCAAAAATCTTTGCTAAAAGACCTAAACAGTATAACGTCTGCCGAAGAATCGTATTAATAAATGTAATGTTACGGGGCAGAATAAGAATACGCCGAAAGTGGATTGCATAAGGAGTTCGAGGAATCATTTGAAAGAACACAGGGCTGCATGCTTTGTAGCGCTGAACCCATTACAGAGGCATCAACAACATCATCATCATTAACAAACAACCTTCTTCAACTTTTCCGTCATCATTATAACGAAGCACTGCCCTTTGAACCGGTTTTCTCGTATCGTGCCATGCGTCACGCGGTAGGCGACGTGCGCAGCCCCGACAGCAACCTGACTTGGGTTTTCGATATACCTGATGGCGCCTCCTCGCAAGGTGCGGACCGCTGCTAAAGAAGCGAATCCCAGAGCTACGCGCGCGGCTACAGCAAGGCATCATCGGGCACAACAGACAGCTGTGCAGAGAGGAGCCCAAACAGCAGCTCGCCGTCGACGGAGGGCCGAGAGTTCAGTTCGTTCTCGGGAAGACGACGCCAAGAGAGTCTCTAAGATGTGCAGTTACAGAGATTTGCACGTTACAATACTGCAGTAATTATAGTGTAGTGGGTACTTCCCTACATGGCGAAATGATAACAGTTATGGCGCAGGGGATACCTACCACCTCTACATGCACTAGTTTCCTCTAACAAGGTCGCTCCTCCTGCTTACGCTGTCACTGTCCTGCGGTTCCGCGCAGACCTGGCTCTTTCTTTTATGTTTTGCCCATTTCAGAGCTTACGCAAGCGTATTCTCGCGAGAGGGGTGCTTTTGGTAACGTGAGAAGGTAACTTACTTATACGAGAAAAACAGTTATTCACTTTGTCGCCCATTTAACTTAAACCTACCCATACGATACCTCGTGCTGTAATTTGAACGTACGGGTGTACTTAATTTTGTTACGACGAAATCGAATAATTCATTTTAAGAGAATGTACTAATTTTAATTAGTATTTCACGCGATGTTAACGGAGCTCAATGGCGTTATGGCGTTCCGCTTTTAAAGGCGAAGCTTTTGTCCTCCAACTTTTTCAACGAAGATTGCCAGTCTGAGTGGATTTTGCACAACTTAATATATATGTGCTTCAGCCCATTTTCTGAAATCCTCAATTCTTATGTTATATGCAGCTATGAATAGATAATGGATGGAGACCATAAAGGAAGGACTCATCGTATAATAGAAATGCGTAAAGACTTCGATGACCGTGTTGTTTTAAAGTGATAATATTGTTACACGCATGTTGTACTTAGCCGATCGGACGATGCGCGCGGACGCTATGGGCCAAGCTCACCACTCGAGCCCAGACTGGGACCTTGCGTTACCGTATGTGACATTCGCATACAATTCCTCGCGCCATGACACCGCCGGCTATTCCCCATTTTTTCTTTTGTACGGCCGCGAACCAGCCTTACCCCTAGATACCTCCATTCCAGGTCCCGCAACACCGACCAGCGAATATGCTCTGGACGCCATCGCCAGAGCTGCTCACGCGAGAGAAACAGCCCGTGATCGGCTTTTGGCCTCCCAAGAGAATCAGCGCCGTTTGTACGACCGAAGACACCGCGACGTGCAATTTTCGCCTGGCTCTCTTGTACTGCTGTGGTCTCCGTCCCGTCGCGTCGGCCTGTCTGAGAAGCTGTTGCCTCGGTATAGAGGCCCATACCGCGTTCTTCGTCCCGTCACGCCCGTTACTTATGAAATCGCCCCTGTCGCCCCATCTGCTCCATCGGCCGCTCAACCTAGTGACATTGTGCACGTCACAAGATTGAAGCCCTATCACGCTCCGGATCCTGCTGACGTTTAGAAGCGCCGAGACGTCGCTTCTGCCGCCGGGGGATGATGTTACACGCATGTTGTACTTAGCCGATCGGACGATGCGCGCGGACGCTATGGACCAAGCGAAGAGAAGGAAGAAGACTCTCTGGGCTCGAGTGGTGAGCTTGGCCGGTCAGCGTTGTGGCTGCTTTTGGTAATATACGTTCAGCGTCCCTGCCTCATCAACCCCGTAACAATATAGAATAAAACAATCGGCTCAGTGAAAAATAATGCCTTGAGCGATGCGAATAAGGTATTCCATCGCGGTACTGTATTCTCACTTATGAATATCGAAAAAAAAATATGCTCATGTTCGCGCGTTCTTCGTGGGAAGGCTTTTACAGTCAAATGCACTCACGTAAACATAGAAAGAGCAAAATATCCATGCATATCCACAGAGTGAATGATGATGAGTGGGCGAAGCTCCGGATGTTCATCGTTCTCTCGCGTTTCTGCTTCCTCTACTTCGTCACCGGAGTATACATCTTCGTTGCTCTCGTCTTCTCAATCGGTCTTCGTCTTCAACGTAATTTCGGCAACTCCTTATTTTTTATTATAATTCCTTTTTATTCGTAGCCATCGTCGTCACCTTCATATTGCGCTTATTTTCCTCTTCTTCTTGCACTTCTTCGTCGTCTCGTTCTCGTTCTTTTGCTTCTTCCTCGTTAATGTCTCCTTCCTCGTGCTCCTCGTAGGTGGCAACGACGGACGACTACGGCAGACAAGCCTACGCCTTAAGGAGCTTCGCCCCTAAAAGCGCACCGCTGATGTGTGCTTCGCTCTGTGTCCTCGTCAGTCCGTGTGGATGAAAACGCTCCTCGATGTTCGCAACCAATATCCTCAGGCAAGCACTATTATGGTTGGCTGCCCATCTTAGTTACAATGAGGGCGCACCACACTTGTGCGTACTGTACTGATGCTATATAGATCCATGTACGTAGTTGGACTGCGTACGGCCTTGTGCTTTTGCTCGTGCTCTTTCGCACTGATAATTGTTCATTTCCTGCATCCGATGAACACGTACGCTCCACTTCGAGAACGGTATTCCTACTCTTCTTTGTCATAAACAGTAAATTTGGGTCACGGCAGGGTATCGTGCGCCAAGCTGGTGCAGCATTTCCGAGACTACTCAAAGTAAAATCCGCCAGAAAATTGTAGACTACGACTCAACTAGAACCCAGACACATCCTTGCTCAGACTTGAAATTAAATGTACGAGAAAACACAATTCGCTTACGATGAAACACGTATAGTTCCAACATCTCAACGGAATTAAGGCGCAAATGTTAAGGAATTTTCTATGAGGTGTTCAGAACGGAGTCCTAATGGTGCTATTGCATTCCCCTCTTAAAGGCGAAGCGCAAGTATTGCCCAAAAAAGAGATTTCGAACTTATATTGCCTATATTTATGCGTTTCGTACAATTTAACGTACGACTCAGTAAATTCCGAAAAATCCGTAACTCCGAAATTATATACAGCTATGACTAAATGTTGGAGGGATACCACGGAGAAAGCACTAACCGTAATAAAGTGCGTATAGATATCAATCATCGAGCGCATTAAAAAGTGCTGATATCTACTAAAGCCATGGGCTCAGTTAACAGAAAAGTACTTTGAGCAATGTGGATGTGGAATTTTCTCGTGACACTGTCTTGTGAGTTATGAACATCTAGAAAATACTGTGTGTGTATGTGCATGTTCCTCGGGGCAAGGATTTCCAGTCAAACGCACCCAGGAAGACGTAGAGAGAAAAAGGACGCACTGCTGGTGCGTCCTTCTTTCTTTGTTCTCGTCAGTCAGTCTGGGTGAAAATTCTCGTCGCTGTGTGCAATCAATGGCGTCAGGCAAGCACTCTTCCCGTATTCTGGCCCACAACGTTTTAATGATGGTTAGTAGAGGTTGTGTTTGGGCGTGTGGGTTTGTGCTTCAAACGGGAAAAAAAAGAAAAACGAAGCGCTAAAAAACAACAAAAAAAGAAGGAGGGTAAACACAGCCCTGTGTCTGCCCTGTTTCTTTGTGGGTCATGGTGCTTCTTTAGCGCTCCGTCTTTTTTTTTTTCTTTTTCGTTTTAGTGAGGACACACTGGTACGGTGCGTACAGTACAGCGGATACAGATCCACGTAGTTCGATTGTGTGCGGCCTTGGGCATTTCCTCCTGCTTTCCTGCGTTGATCATAATATATTTTCTGGCATTGCTATAGTTGTCTATTTTATGTTCTCGACGGAAACGTACGCTCCACTTCCCGAGCAGCTTTCGTGCTGCCATATGTTACAGACTATAAATATGGGCGATGGCACGGTAGTGTGCGTGAAGGCAGCCGAACATTTCTGAATGCCCGAGAGAAAAATGCATAAGTGAAGGTCTCTAACCTGCACAGCCCTGTCTTCGAATTTGTTGTCTCGACCGCAGATGTCCGTTGGTGAGTTATTTCTTTTCATCGAATTATGCTTGTTTAAAAAAACCATTAGGATTGCATGATATCCAATGATCACTAACGTCCATCCTTTCAAGTCAGAAGGTCGGGACAATCTCTTGTGAGTGTCGTTCTCAGTTTGAATTACGCAATTGAATATAGGCCGCCTGATGCGGAATGGCAAGGTTAAATTGGCTTTATTGAGAGCTAAAGGTTCCTCGCCTATGTGCTTTCTATAACTATGTTAAGAATATTTATCTCTATTTCTCCATGATTCAGATCACTTAAGACAAGGAACAGTATCCGGAAGCCTCTTTAAAGCCGAGCTATTGATACCATCCCGATGGAGTCAATCAACGACCCATGCGCAACACAAATAGTCGAAGGTGAAAGGTACAGCGTCTTGCGCGACCCGCAGATCATCCGCGATGTACTGCAGTTTGAACCAGGGACAGACGATGTGGTGCTGGTGAACTACCCTACTTCTGGAACTCACTGGATGCAGCAGATAATGCAACTCATTGTCTACAGAGGCTCCAGTGCTACCACACACAGTGATTTTCGTCTGCGGTCTCCGTTTCTTGAAGATTACGGAAAACGCATAACAGAAGTGAAGACACACTCCCACCCGAGGATCCTGACGACGCACTTCAAACCTGGCAAACTTAAGATCAACCAGTCTTCAAAGTACGTGTACGCGGCAAGAAATCCATGGGATCTGTGCGCTTCGCGGTACCAGCAGTGTCGACAGATGCCACTATACCCTTTACAGGCAACATTCGAAGAATTTCTGCCTTTGTTCCTTAAGGGACATGTGCCGTACGGTAGCTACTTTGAGCACGTCAGCGCTGGGTATGCATTCAGAGAAGAGCCGAACTTCTTCTTTGTCACTTACGAAGAGGTTGCAGCGAACACCTCAGGGGTAGTCGTGCGCCTCACTGAGTTCCTCGGAGCGAGCCACGGCAATGCAGTTCGAGAAGGCGCTGAACTGCTGAATGATATCGTCAGAAAAAGCAGCGCAAGTTTCATGAAAGATATGATGACAGTTCGGATGGAAGAAATGGAGAACATTAGGGTAACAAACAAGGAGCTTTCGTCCCTTAAGAACATTCGGGCGCCGACTGACGACGTGGGATTGGTCAAGTTCGTACGCTACGCAAGAGTAGGAAGATGGAAGGAGACGTTTAATAAAGAACAACTTAGTGAAACGCTTTTGTACATTGAGAAAATTGGGCACGGAGAGGTTGTTAAGCAGCTCTGGGGTAATATATGGCAAGAGGTAATGGAAGCATCGAAATGAATCCTGTTCCAGTTTTGTTTGCTCAATAGACATATTACATCTGCTTTCACATCTGCTTCCAGTCTATGTTCAACATTAGAAGGAAAACCAAGGTGAGAGTTTCGTCTTTGTATCATGTTTGAATCCCGCGCCGGAATTTCGAGGAGGTTACATAGTGAACCCCATCCCCCCCCCCCTCCTTTCTTTTTTGTTCGTGTTTTCTCTCCACTTTTGCCCAGTGAAATTCTCTGAAATACGTCATGATAAGTCTCTGGCTGCCTACCATGAATACAATGTGCTTGAGCCTCGTTAGTTTCTTCCTTTGCAGCGCGCTTTAGTGGCCGCGCTCTAAACAAATTGTGCACGAGATGAAGGTTATTTTTTGTTGTTTTGTAACCGCACATTCAGAAGCTGCAGTTGCCACTGGTAATGATTTAAGAGTAGTTCTAAAAAGAGACACGATCTCTGGTCAATGTAATCTGATTAGCCAAAGAAGGGTGCCAGTGGCTTGATATGAACGATAAACAATGTGAAACAATGGGAACTATTTGGCGATATCCGCAAGCAATATCCCATGTTAATTCACCTTGTAGCTGATAGCGTAAGCACTCGGAAATGAGTCATACCAGGCTTGTCACGAGGATGATAACAAGTAGTGCTTGAAGATTTCCGCTAGACCGGCTACCCGGTTTAAGCGGGGAAGGGGGGGGGAGTGAATCAGATTTCAAAAACCGGCTTTTCGGTTATGCGCCTTTCAACAAAAAGATAGCTAAAACATCCTGTCTAAACAACCGGTTAAACGGATATTTGATTTAGGGGGTTAAGGGCTTGAATATTTCAAGTTCTACAGTTTATACAAAGAAAATGCTACCTGACGTGACTGAGGGAACATATATATTTTCGTGCAATCCTAAATCAAATTGTGGCACGAATTATTTGTGAAGCAGTATTGGTGACTGCGTTCGAACTAACCCGGGCACGCAACCCGGACCCCTTGAGGTGCCAAACAAACACGCTACCACTAGGCTATGATGGATACTCCCACACGGTAGGTAATAAACTTATTGCACAAGTAGTTGTTACGGTGCATGTGTAATTTCAATTCTCTTTCTAGTGTGTGTGTGTCATGCGCTATCATAGTAATCTAATAAACAATACTTGCGTTCTTCTATCACCCAGCGTGTTTTTGTTCAGCTTTGTTTGATTCCGTAGGAATACTTCAACGGACGATGCTTACAGTAGCGTGCACTTGTCTTCCCCAATACGGACGTCAGTGCACTAACGTGAGCGCCAGCGTTACGATGTACTATAAACTACCATTCAGCCAGTATAGTGCTATCAACATCCCTGTTTAGCCTACGTTAAGCACATGCATAAACCCACTGACGTACTTTGCACGGACGTTATGGTTATTCATAACACTTGGCTGAATGCCAGACAAATAATCATAGGCAATCTTTTTTTGCTGAATGCTTCTCATGAAAACGATTGTCACAATACGTGGGGTATGCACAATTTTTTTTTCCTTTATGTACTGTATAAAAGATGTTTAAGAACAATTACTAAAGAATACGAACGCATTGAAAATAAAACAAAGAAGTATCCACGACATACAGGAAGTTTAGACCACGCGCAATGTACTGTTCTGGACAAAAATGTTTTATTTGCCTAAGTGGTAGCACTGCGAAGCATGAAAGCTGGCAGCGACGACATGTATAGCTCACCTTTTGAAAAGGATCTGAGCCAATAGCTTTGGAAAACTGCTGTCGCTATGTAATTTTATAGCATTGTCTGTTACAGGCTCCTTGTAGTAGCTGATTTTGTAGAACTGTCCGCCGCCTCACCTACTGTCCGTAACCGTTAACACGCGTAACCCATATCCCGCCCGAATTGAACCCAGGAGCTCTAGTGGCTTCCAGTGTGCGCTTAGGACAAGTGTAAACGGTTCACGGCAATAACGCACCCTGCCATAAGAGAACCGTTGGAGCCGTCCCAGAAATAAAATGGAAACTGCACGCGGTATGGTGTTCTACCACTGAGCCATGCTAATGCTCTAGACTGCTTCGGAAAAAATCTGAGCCAGTTCCTCTGCAGTGAACGCTCCACGAAGTATGCGGAGCGTGATTCACCTTGCTTCCCTTGTGTTCCTGTTTTGTTTATCACCGGCGTTTTCGAATTGTTTTCGCCTAATTTGATCTCATTGCGCTATTATTTACCCTTAATGTACATATTTTACTTTATTATACTGAACTGGCTTATTTTAACCACTCTTACTCTGGATCCATTTTTAACCAGTGTTGGTCATTTATTAGCATGTTATGGCCTTGTTTTCCACGGCTGATTTCTGAGCGTGACCACGACATCAGTAGAGCACGGGCTTCTTCTTCATCATCGTAATCATCGTCATCATCATTGTCGTGAGGCGTTATGTCTTGCGGGGATTCAAACTCATGACAGCTATGTAGTTTGGCACCAGTTGTTAAGGCTGCTCAAATGCATAACGTGCGTTTCCTTAGTGGGAAAAGGTTTTCTTCCCTTCATCGCGTTCTCCATGCCAATATCCTCTCCATTTCGACAATGGTCTCATGAATGCGCGCGCGACTACATGAATGAAAGTACGCTTCACATTGCAGAACAATAGCGGCCAGTACGACAATGGCCCGTCTATTAATTGTGGTGATTGTTATCTCACGGCAGAGATGAATCGAAAACTTCCAGACCTGATCGACTCAGTCAATCGATACACCCTTTCTGCCAGGCAGTTATCTAGCAGCAAACAGACTAGGCACATACAAGATGTAGCAGCAACATAACCGATGAAAAAAGCGAGGCCTTTTTTATGCCATGCTCCTCGTAATATCGGCGGTCCCATTGATGTTGTTCCCCTGTGAAACAAATAGAAGATTAATGAATCCTATCTGGTGTACAAGAAGACCTCTTTTGTTGCTTAGCATGCTAAAAGGCTTGCTGCTCCTTTCGTCGTTAATGTGGCTTTTATCTTATTAACAATATCTCGTGTTCCTTTAACGCGTCTTCGTCGTTCGTGGTTACTTGTGTTGTTACAAGCGTACCCTTCTTGTTAACCATGCTCAAGTTAGGTCGATCTCTTCCTTCTCTTTTGTACCTTTATTCACGCACCAAGTAAGCGATCCAGGCACAAACGCTCAAAGGCTGCCTATATGCAAGACGATAAATAGCAAAGAGGCCGTTCCAGACTATGCCCTTTGTTCCCTGCGCCATGTTTCGGTCGTAAAAGGGTGCGGCACAATACCCGTCTATGCAAAAGGGACGGCTTTGCCAAGGAGAACCCTATCTGGGCGCCACTGTTCCCGTCCAGTGAGCGCTGTTCATTTTGTTGCTTTACCTCTAGCCTAACACGTTGCTGAAGATTTAGCCGACAAGCTTCTTTTGTATATCCGACAAACATCGTCGGTAAGCTTTATTCGAAACCGGTATCAATGAACGTCACAGCTGCCATGTTTGAAGATGTCACTTCGTTAGATTCTTGCAGCAAATTAGATTTTCACGTACACCGAGGAGGCACATCTACGTCATGGGAAAAAAAATATAAAGTGCGAAGCATTCCTAGGCGAACTTGGCGAACGGTGGCGGTAGCGGAGGACACCATCGCAACCAAAGTCGGCCGTTGTAACAAGACCATAACAGCTTACGCTGTAAAACAAAACTCCAGCAGGTTCAGTGTCAGTTTCAGCTCCCAGTACCAGTTTATTTAAAGTACTTGGGTGAGTGGTTACATACAAGAAGAGATATACAGAAAGAGGTCCCTTATCGTAAACGCTGCGATGGGACCTCTTGTTACTAAACACATAAAATAAAAAAAAATCAGGCGCAGATTTTTTAAAGGCATGCATACAATGCGTACAATGCGTACGAAATTTGAGCGGCAACATGGGATGAAGTGACAGGATTATTCGATATTAAAATACACCAACAAAATAAGACAGTAAATAAGCAAAGGCTAACATACATGTCACAGAGACAATATTTAGAACTTTAAAAAATTTAATGAATCTATGAAGGGATACGCGATAAACACCGCAGAAGTGACAAAAAAGTAACAAGAGTGAATACATATAAATTAATCATTCAAAGAATGATTAGAAAATTGGCCAACTGAATGTTTGAAAGCATACATTGTGAAGGTGAGGTTTTAACCTCCAAACACAGAGTGTTCCACACCCGGATTGCCGAAGTCGCGTACACTGTGGCAATTAAAATCACAAGAAGCAGTCAAAGAAGAGCTTCCTATGCCACATTGTTTGGCTTTGAGCCAAGTGTTATGAGAGTGATGGACGACTTTGCTTAAATGGAGCATCTGAGCACATGATGTGGTGAGGTATCTTATAAGTGTTCCAAAACTAGACTGGTCCACTTGCCCGCGCGTGATTGGGTAAAACCGCGCTTGCGAGCAAAAGAGCCATTGTGACCGATCAGGAGAGGCCAAGTGAACCGGTCCACTTCGGGAACCTGTTATAAGAGATCGCCCCTGGGCTTACCAAGCACATCTACTACACTCTGTGGCATAAAAAGTAGTTTATAGCCGAGCGTTATTCCGGCCCTCCTGTTCGAGCGTAGGTGCCAGTTTCATAGTGACCACCACAAGAAGTACAAGCTGCTCACTGTTATACTTAGAAGTGTCTAACTATCTCAATAACATTTCTTGAATGCAAACCTCATTGTTATGGTATGTTACGGTCATTATAAATCAAGTCATTTGTGTTTTCAGCTAATACTTCCAGTTTAAGCAGCGCTTTCGGCGCCTATTACGCCATGTACGAGACGGAGAGAAATACACACATGAGCACGCATACACACGTATGGGAGCGTTCATTCACCAACGCCTGTGCGGCATCGACCGTCCATAATGATCCGAAGCTATCCATCAAAGCATGGTGAAAGAAGTGACGATATTTCTCAACTGCAACCGCACAAATCACCGAATGGAGTCATCAGAGCGTCGTTAAAGGCCTGCCGTTTTTTTTCCTTCCAACTTTGCGTGAGTGCATCGAACTTGAATTCATTTTGTTTATGTACCACGCAATGATTTATTTCTTGTATCTTATTCACACTATGTGCACAAGACCCAATAGGTGTTGGTACAGTCTCCTTGAAGGCCGGCGGTACGCGAAGAATAAACATCAAAACTTGCCGTTACACCACTTCCATGTCTCTTCCTGCATGCAGGGTCATGACGTATCCGTGCACATTTTTGGATCCTTCAGAATGACTTTTAATGTAAAGCCTGTAGATGAGATACGATTCTTTGTATTTTCTGTCCTCCGGCGAGCGGATGTTTTCCTGAAGTATGTAGAGTTTGAGTTGGTCAAAATTATGACCTGCCATATTAAAATGCTGTGCCACTGCCTGCGGCAGGTTATTCGCGGGAATCGTGTCTCATCTACAAGTTCAATACCATCCAGCCTACAGGCATAAACCTTTCAAAGGGACCCTTGAGTCCATTAAATACGGTGGGGGGTTAACAAAGACCACAAATGGTTAAGGTATTTCACCTGTACAAGCTAACAATGTTTCTACCCGAAAGTCTATTTTCAGGTGCGGATATCCCATCCAGTTCGGCGAAAACAACGGCGTTAAACAGTGTAGTGACCTTTTAGCAACAAGCTTTTAGTGAAATGCACTGCGTGTGCGGCGCGGGTCGGGAGGGGGGACACATGCGTCAAGTGCAGCGCCTGTACTTAGCGTATGTGTTCCTTTATCGTCCTGCATTCCAGCACTGCGCACGCAGTGTATTTGCGAGATATGTACCAGGAGCGGATTCCTTGGAAGCTTTCGTTCTTTCCAGTTACATTGGTCACGCTAACGCATGTCACCGAACTTCACCCATTGCCCCCTTGTTGTTGTTGTTGTTGTTGCTGTTCGCACGTGCCGATATTCTCCTCCTGTCTTCTCTGTGAACGGGGGAGAGCGTGCCATCGCGTACAGAAACGAACTGCTCGAGAAGGCAGTTGGCGTCCTGACGAAGACTAGTCCACTTGTCGAAACGTTGGCTCCAGAGACATTCCCTGTTCTACATCGTTTTTAGAGACTTGCTTATCGATTCAAACCTCTATCTTCCCTTGAGCTTCTCTTCTAATTGGATTCCAATAAACCCCCTATGGTTCTGGCGGTTTCCGACATATACGACGAAACATTCTACCAGTGCCTTGTGTTTCGCTTTGTAAATCACGCCCATTTTGCCTTGTCACTGATTCTGAAAACTTCCTCGGGCACTGCTGTTATAGGAAACTCCGGCGATTTATTACTCTCCACGGATCTCAATGAAATTTTCCATATATGTTCTCCTCTGTACTTTAGTTATATGTGTCAAGCCTGGTAGCTGCAAGCCGTTTAGTCCTCCTAAAAATGAATTTTAAAGTTCTTTTAGCGAATTCCCACGCGGGTCACCCTGTGTTTTAACGGCATTACGTTCAACGGCTCCGATAATTAGGAGGATAAAAATGGTGTGGAGTGCATTCGGCAAGCATTGTAAGATAATGACCGGTAACTTACGATTATCTTTGAAGAGGAAAGTGTATAACAGTTGCGTCTTACCGGTGCTCACCTACGGGACGGAAACTCGGAGGCTAACTAAGAGTGTTCAGCTGAAATTGAGGACCACGCAGCGGGCAATGGAACGGGAAATGGTAAGTGTAACATTAAAGCACAAGAAGAGAGCGGAGTGGGTTAGGGAACAACCGCGCGTTAGGGATATATTAATAGAAATTAAGAAGAAATGGACGTGGGCGGGCTATGTAATGCGAAGACAAGACAACCGTTGGTCATTAAGGATGGGGCGAGGGCAGGGGGCGGCAGAAAGTTAGGTGGGCAGGTGAGTTCAGGAAGTATGCGGGGATAAATTGGGCACAGTTAGCACAGGACAGTGATAATTAGAGATATATGGCAGAGGTCTTTTCCCTGCAGACAGGCTGAGGATCATGGTGATGACCTTCAACGCTGCCTGCCCGGACAGCCGGGCTGTGAAAAGCAAAACGGTAGTCCTTCATCGGTGAAATCGTCGTTGTCAGGTTCAGAAAAGCTGGCATAACTCAATACATCGCCGCATAACATTGCCTCTTTGATTTTTCTGGCGCCAGCTCCGTATTTTTAATGGCGGGTAGGATGTGACGTCACCACATAGGCTGCACGAAGCGTCTACCCTCTTCGGTTTTGGTTTGAATGCATAGTTCATTGTGTTATTTAAGATTATTCGTGCGTTTCTTAGCTAATTGTACCACGCTGCCTGCTACAGGGCCATCAGTGCCACTGGAAAACAGCGACATCAGAATATCGTGGAGTTCCCCTTTAAGGACGCTATTTTGTAGGTTCTTTGCCTGTGAGTATAATACAGGAAGATCATGTCAGGGTGCTAGCTGGCAAGTGTAGGAGAGAGGTGAGACTAAAAAGAAAGGGGAATGCCTTGCAGTAGGGCCTTAGCTACCTCTGTCAGAAGAGTTTGCGCTCGCACGCACTAAATAAGATACAGGTGTCATCATTTCTTGGACGCGACTGGATGCGAAGCGATATGATGTCGTTCATGTCACACACATGCAGCGTACTCAAGGCACAACGCTACATGAAAAGTGCAAGCATTCTATTTGTCAGCGCTCTCTCAGAGCATTCATAAATGTGGATGCGCAAAGCAGGAGGCAAAGTGGGCTCTAGACCACCGACCTATCATGCATCTTGCAGCCCGGGGCTTTACGTCATCTAATTTGTATTCACTGTGTATATGATGGTGGTCCTTTCTAATGTAAATGAATGTAGAATGAAACGAAGAGGGGAAGGAGAAAGCTTCTACTTAGCGCTGGAGGGGCTTGACGCGTATGAATACGCATGCTGCATGCGATGGAAAAGAAAACGGAATAAAATGTGCACGTGAAAGCAATAATAGCAGGAAATAACGTCGAAACAAACACAACGCAATCTAATTGAGACACCTTTTCGATGCCCCCATTACCAAGAACGATAAGCATTACCTTTTATGTGAGCCACGTTGGCAGCGTTGCACAGTGAGCAAGGCATATGATTCCATCTATATTCGAAGCACAGAGCACATCCGTGTTTACTACCCATTCCAATGCAACAAAATAAGGGCTACAGAAAATATCAGCTACAGAGCTTTACCCTAATTGTCCTTTCCTAAGGTGTTCTTCATTTTCGGCTGTATTTTTCTCTCATTCATTCTAGATGGAAGAGACTGCCCGAAATTACCAATGACAAGAAAAGCTGCTCAGCCTGATAGATTAAAGCACTGCCTAAATGAAGCCTCGTCTACTTGTGATATGGCGGAGTTCCTCGTTGAAATGCAATTATTGTATTCAGGGCTTCAATAATTCGATGAGTATCCGGGTCTCACTCGTTTAATTACAACACACACAAAAAAACAGAAGACAATCACTCCTTCACTTTCTGGTGTTGCTTTAGGTTTTACTGTAGTTCCCCAGTATCTGCAGTTAATTATTACTTTTGGTAGTAACTATCTAGTAATGCAGCGTAGATCGGAATGAATGTAGATCTGAAGTAACTAACTCGGTACCTTACAAAAACTAAATAATTCATGTTCAAACTAAATAAACAAATAAATTGCCAATTTGAGGTGGCAATAGTTATTAATGGCTGCAAGCTATGACCTTAACCGCCTCTTCTAGCTGTTTCATGTGCTCTGGCGGCACCAATGCTTGCCAACCCCACCAGGAAAGCTCTCTGGTGCTCTTGAAAAATGTCTGAGATTCCGTTAACTGCGTAGCGCTTCGTGGGCTCGCCTTGTCGACGACCGTCTCCTCCTGTCGCGTGCTCCTGCTTCCGGCCGACAGCCGCGATGCGCCAGAGAGGGTGCCACTGCCGCGCCGTGCGCGCTGTTTCTCCTTCCACGGCACTTCTCGGGCGCCCAATGAGAAACGAACGTTGAAGTTGTGCGCCGTTTCTGCGGCGCACAACGTGTGCAACGCCCTTTCTCAGGTTTCACAGCAGTGTAGCTGTTTAGCTGCTGTCCTCTCTCTCGCATACTGCGGCGGTCGCTCCCTTCTACTATTTTCTCCTCTCGTGCTGACTGCTCCCGGCGTATGCTGAACTACCGCAGCACACGCCGGGAGCAGTCAGCACGACGCCGGGAGTGCAGCGGACATGTTGGCGCACTGGGAAGTGCACCAACAGTCCTCCTGTGCGTGCCCAGAAGAGGTGCGCTGCCCTGTTTTTTGCCGTAAAACATTTTTGGCGATCGAATGACAATTAGTGAAGAAGGTTACGGGTAATGAATTTGATATGAGCGCCAAATATTTAGGAGAAGTGGCGCTGGTAATTAATACTTATAGCACATTACGGCTTTGCTAGAATTGATGCGTTAATTCAATGTCGAGACAAGGAAGCGCTATCGCTACGGCTTTGTTTCGGAACGCTATCCGCCCTCATTACAAGTTTCGTTTACACGCGCTAAAGGTACGGAGATTCTTAAGGACAAATAAGGAACAAATTCCTACAAGACAAGAATCCGGAGAACGACCTAGATACCACGCCGCCGAGAACTAAACAGTCTAAAGACGAAATCGATTCCTATAGGAATGATCACGCGAGGCCTCTACCGCAGTCAGTGTAATTCCGGGCTTCCTGTTTGCTTTTTGCGCCCTAGTTCATGCTTTCGCTATCCGGCTTGTGTTTCTCGCGCGGGGAAGTAAACACCCACAGCAGGGAACAGAGAAGACTCGTATACAGTACCTTTTGTGTGGTACCTATTGAGTGAAAGAGGTGCGTTTGTTTGGGTTTTACCTTCTTGACAACGGTCTTATCGGTGCCTGGTACGCAGACTGTATGGTCATTGTGTTTCTGTGAGAGAAAGGGACTCCTTATAGGAGATCAGGAGCTAGCCGCATCATGCTTCCGGCCCGGGAAAAGACGGACGAAAAATTCGACCGCAGCTGCAGACGAAATGAAGGAGCAAAAGGGGCAAAATAAAAGAACGACGTAAGAGGTAATAGGAGAGAAGCAAAATGCCGGCACCGTAAACAAGCGATAAATCAACGAGATAAGTAGAGTGAGCATCCTTTGCAGCACGTCTCAATGCTCCGCTAAGACTCTGCTCCCTTTAGGTCGCCGATGAAATGAACCTAAAAGAACGAAATGGTGAATGAGACATGCGAGAGACAACAGAAGATAGCGAACAAGCCTTGGGTGGAATTCCATTGTGAAATGAGTTCCGACTCTCGGTGAGATTCGAGAGGCAGCCAAGCGAGCACGCTACAAGAAAACGTTCCTTTGGCTCTTTGTACAGACAACAGCGCTTTGGAAAAGCAGCTCACCGCACGTAACAAGCGCCCCTTTGCTTCTGTGCTCATAGGAAATTTTGATGCGTATTTTAAACGGCGTTGGGAATGAACTTTTTCCTTGCCTGGGTTCATCTCTCCTCTCTCTCTCTCTGTGTGTGTGTGTGTGTGTATGTGTGTGTGTGTGTGTGTGTGTGTGTGTGTGTGTGTGTGTGTGTGTGTGTGTGTGTGTGTGTGTGTGTGTGTGTGTGTCTGTGTGTGTGTGTGTTTCTATGAGGCTTCCACTTTTTTTTTCTTTTTCTCTACTTCTCTATGTGCGCGCGCGCTTTCGCGCTTGTGTGTGTCTGCGGATAACACATTGTTTTTGTAGTCTATCAGCGGCAGCCATGTTTCCCCGACGGATCCGGTGAAACTAAAGAGCACGATATCGTCCGCTTTTTATCTACCGCGTGCTTGCAACCAATGTTCCCCCCGCCCTGCGCTGTTACGTAAGCAAACCCTTAATGACTGTGTTGACAGTGCCGACAGGTGCTAACTTGGGTCAAGGTTATATTTGGCTGCTCCAGGAACTTTCTTTAGGGATTAAAAAAGGCTGCCCTGCAGGGTCGCTATTTTTCCTATATACCAGATTTATTTCTATAGGCCGTAATATAACACATCATACCTCGCTCTGGCAGAGCTTGAGGAGAACACAGACTATTCTGTTCTTTCATTTCATTTCATTTTCTTATACTGTCAGCCTGATTGGGCTATAACAGGGGTGGAAGAATAAAAAATACAAACATACATATTGAGAAATAAGAACTCCTATAAAATCATCTATATTAAACATGTAACAGTGATTGGCAACGGATAGCCACAAAACACTAATCAATCAGAAGCACAAGCATAAAGTAAGCCATATATACAAGCATAAACAAGCATAAAATGAACTATATATCTTGGAATAACGCGTCTTTAAGCTTTTTGGCAAAGGAAGGTGCACATTCAGATGACACAATGGAGTTTGGCAGCCTATTCCACTGACTGATCGCCCGCGGGAAGAAACTGTACTTAAAGCAATCGTCGTGGGATATGGGGGGGGGCGGAATGTACATGTTGTGGCGGTGTCTTGATGTTTCCCCTGTTCTAATTTCTATGTACTTTGATATCTCGATTTTTACTTGTTCTTTAATTATTAGAAAGGGTAATTTGAGCCTTTCATACTCAGTTCTTTTCTCTAGTGGTTGAAGGTTATTCTCTCGTGTCAAGGCGCTTACCACGCAGCCGCTTTGTTTTCAGAAGGCATAGTTTCAATTCCAGCTCAGTTACATTCTCTTAGGCGTAAACACATCGAGTGCTTAGCGTTTATTCCGTTCAAAGCCTGGCCGTCTCTGCGTTATCTTTTTGTTTTTCTGGTGAAGTGCAACTGTATGCTAACCGAATACGTAAACTAAATGTCGAGAGCAAGACATCATACTTGCGAATTGCCTTCATGGTTGCACATTTTTCTTTTTGCTTTTTCTTGTCTCGGCGTGTTTCTCTGGACGCCAAGGATCGGTAAAACGCCATAATTGTATTCTTCTCCTTCTTTTCAGGAAAAAGTACATTGGAACCCTCTATGTAATTCAGTGTCACATCACGTGCCACATGTCGAAGCAGCAGCTTCTCCATCATTATCGTCGTTAGCACCGCCACCAAATACAGCCACATAATCATCGCCGTCGTCATCACAGCTGTCATCGCCGCGACCATCAGAATGAATGCACCGTAATCACCATCAATGTAACAGGCTTGTGCACAGAGGCTAGGAAATCCAAAATCGCCCTTCCCGATTGCCCGCGAAGATTACGCGCCTTCTTCAATCAACTGAGCGAACGATTGTGTACTGCGCGACGACGTTCCATTTCAATGTTTGTTTTGCTGCACCTTTGTCGCGCTCACCCACATTGAGCGTTTCGCTTTTTCACAGTTCGCGGTAGCTCATGAGATATATTCCTGGCTCCATGCTTGACGGCACCCTCGTGCTTTTATTTTTATTTCTTAGTCTCTCTCCTGCCACCATCGTTTGGATCATAATCCTACGGCTATCTGTGCGTTTTGCATTCAACGACCTCTCGCTGTCTTTTGTGCGCGCACTACGTCCAACAAATATGCTGTACGTTCGCTGCTATAGACTTTTTTTTTGAATAGCGTAACAATAAATACCAGGCAGTCATTAGCGTGATGGTCATTTAACAACAGAATTAATAATTCTATAGTCACTGTACACATAAGCAGTGTGTATTAAATAATCTGTAGTGAGAAACTATCTACGCCGTTTTGTACATTACCACGATGCTCAATCTTTTATGTTACCATGCTGTTCGTCGTCACTATAGTACATGTTTTTATTGTCGCATTTATGCAAGCCTCACTGTTTATGGGCCATCATACGGATCTATCTCTCAAATGTATCTCTATTTATCCCTGCACGAGATTTCCTTTAACCCTAGTGCTGCGATATCGTATTCAGAATAAGCCGCTCCACGTGCACTGATGCATCAATTACGTGCAATTTTAGTTTATTTTCGCAGCCTGCCTTATGCGAACGGGACGTGAATGAAGCATTTCGAAAAAAAAAACACAGAAAGGAAGAATCCTTATGCTCACGATGGCTATGAAAAGTGCCACATCAGCGCCGCCATTCCCAATTAAGTTTCTTTGGTATCCGTCCTAGCCGCAGATATATGTATATATGTACTCATGAAGATGTATGCGAACAGGAAACTTTCGGAAGATACATGACGCGCCACACGTAAACCATTAACTTTCGGTCGGTGCTCATTAATATCGCCATGCTACCAACCATGTAGTACGCTTCAGAAGGTTTAAGAGCGCTACGTTAGGTAACGAACGCTCTTTCAGGTTTTTCTGATTTTTCGTGTTACCTGCTTTACCAATAACGTTATTTGGTTAGGTTAGTTGGTGTATTCTTGTGTGCGTACTTTTCACGTCCTGTGTGCATGCCTTCCTCGCCCTTGCTTTTTTTCGCCCTAGCCCTCTTATGCCCTTTATGAAACATGAGCTCTTCTCCTGGTAATATTTCGATTCGTGGCTACTATGCGTGGCTACAAGATGAAAATGTGCCGCAGCTGTTAGAAAACGAAATCGCCGGCAATTAGCTGGGTTTTGACCTTTGCATGCGCTACGGCATTAACGAGTGATAGACAAGCGCAGAAAAGTTACTTTTTGCTGGAGAAAGCAGACACGCTAGCGCGTGGGTGGGGAAGGTGCTCCAGCAAGCAACCAGAGTGAGTGATACAACTACAACACTACTACTACTACTACTACTACTACTACTACTACTACTACTACTATACTACTAATAATAATAATAATAATAATAATAATAATAATAATAATAATAATGTTAAGGTGTTTAACAGATGAAGGTAGACGCAGCACTGCGGCAATGGTCTTGTTCCAACGGGCACGGACCTCGAGCACGAGCGGCGTTTTTTCAGCAGAGCGCTGAAGAGCGAACCCCACTGCAAGGCGCTGGAGAGGACGGCCCACCACAATGTTCCAAAGCTTCTTTCAATAATAATAATAATACTCAGCACAACCGGGCCACCGCCACCGCCACCACTACAAGCTGATCCCTGCAGCGAAAACAGAAACTTCGGCGGACGTTGCCTCCCCTGACGACCAGAAAAGACTATTCTAACGCAAGATACAAGCCATGTGCAAGCTTAAAAGAAACAAGAGATGTTGGCCAACGCTATACACCAATTAATTAATGACCCTAATCTTGTTTATCGCGTGGTTTCCCCAGGTAATCTATCTTTTAAGCCCCGGTAATGGAAGGCTTCCTCCTGGTCCGAGGCGTCGGATGTGCTTGAATAACCGAGGGGGCGCTAGCCTACAAGCTACTTACTTTCAGGTAGCGCTTTCGCATTAGCGGTAATCCAAATGCAGCCTCGGTGAGCGTGAACCGAACTCGGGTCTCGTGCTTACAAGCGCAATGCAGCAGCCTCTAGGCAACTGCAGCGGACAGCCTTCATTCCGAAGTAGACAATATGTTGACAGAGGTAATAGGTTACTTTTCTTTTACCTCTGATGTCACAGTTTGTGCCTCAATACAAACTTGGATTCTTGCTCAAGAGTGCTTCGAGGACTAAAAGAAACACAGCGAAAGGAAAATTGTTACACAACTTCACCTAGAATAGTCTCGAAATGGAGGAAATTGACTTGGGTCGGCGCTAATGTAATCGCGGAAATCATAAGATTTTCCTTATATTACAGGAAGGTTAGAGTCGAATGAACCTTTAATAAGATACAGTCGTTTAAACTTCATTGTTGTCAAGCTTGATGTACTATAATCCACAAGGAGGAGGAAAGGTGCTTCCTGCAGGCTGAGCTTTATCCCCTTGCGCCACATATCAAACTAGATATCAGGCACAAGGGCATCGAGTAGCTAAAGGTAATGCTAAGGGTGGATCTGAATCCGCCAGGTCACAAGAAATTGCACTTCAATTTTTTTCACGTCGGCCCAAGTGGCTCACAATTAACGCCGATGCTTGGTCTGCATGAATTGACTGAAACCCCTAGATGGATTTAAATGCGGTTATCAATGACATTTTCTTCCCCCCAAGCACACTGGATTATTTGGACGAAAGATGCTCCTGGGGAACTCTTGAAAGTTGAATAATCGATTATAGGCCCCAATAACCTGTGCAGTAAGTCCTGCCGATTTGAAATCAAATCCAGAAAATTATCTCCACAACATCGTTGCGCGATTGTGGGAACATTCAGCAAGCAAATCCCTCGTGTGCCACAAATATAATAGCACACCAGGCTATCAACGCGATCAAATACCCGCTTTCAGCTTAAAACCCGATTTATCCAACTCTCCCAAAGCGTTGACACCACGCTTTTAGCGACTTTCCAGAAGCAGTATACATGAGATGAACACGGTTTCAGTCGGGTGGATTCAGGGGCCTCATATACAAAATAGATTTGAAAGAAATGATTCGAACATAAATAAGAATCGAGCCGTATGGCGCCCGAACTATGTAGAGCATATGACGTTCAAATGATCACCGGAAAAAAAGCCTGAAAAGGGAGTCGTCTTCCAGCCTGAGCGCATCAAAACGAGCATAAGGCTACTTCGAGTAAGTCGCCACATGGTCATTGTAACTGACTTCTTAAAAATGCCCCACATTCCAATATTGTTGTTGTTGTTGTTGTTGTTGTTGTTGTTATGTGGGGTTTAACGTCCCAAAACCAGTTCTGATTATGAGAGACGCCGTAGTGGCTCCGGAAATTTTGACCACCTGGGGTTTTTTCACATGCACTTATATCGCACAGCACACGGGCATGAACATTTCGCCTCCATCGAAATGCAGCCGCCGTAGCCGGGATTCGCTCCCGCGGCCCTCGGATCAGCAGCCGAGTACCATAGCCACCAGACCACCGTGGCGGGGCTTTCAATATTGAATCTGCCGCGTAGGAATGGGGCCATTAAAAAATCTTTCTCCAACGAATGTACTCCAGTTGCCTCCGATACCCTCTTAATGTTTTTCACTCGGGCAAAGACCGGAGTGATGACCCTTCACCTCGTGTGCAAGCCCCATCCTTACAATGTAGGCCACGGCATGTTAGCTGAAGAGCTATGGCTACGATTGAGCTTTGCTTAAGCGAGTCATACCAGAGAGGCAGCTTTCCTTCTTCGCAGCGAGATCAATAAATGGGTCAGCTACGTTATTACCAAGGGGCAGCTTTTTTTTTTTTTTTCACAGTCTGGCACAGTGGATGTACTCCGGTCAATGCAAAGGCTAGGACGAATGTTGTATTGTTTACACAAGTAATTCCTAGTGGCTTGCTCTTTAGCGCCGACCAAACGTATTGATTCCCGAGTGGAGATCCTTTTCTGCCGTCTGACATACCGCCGTGTCCCTTTACGCATTGGGCAGTCATATACATTCGATATGGTAATGTGTACGGGACTCAATGCTCAAGAACTGCAGAGCAGTCGATACTGTACGTACACTGTGCAGTCGCGCTGCTATGTTTGTTGATTGATACGGCACTTCGGCGCGCACGTTCGCTCGATCCCTTCCGCTGCAGCCGCATTTCGAGGGAAGCCAATGCACTCTCACGCGCGTACATTCAGGTGCACGGTAAAGATCACAAACTAGTGCCGTAATTGGCCTACGCGGCATGCTTCTTAACCAGACTCAAACTCAACTTAACACGCGCCACCTTTATGCGGCTGCTGTAACCAAGCTAGTTTGATTTTATCAGTAATTTGCCCACATAAGGAAGGTGGCATTTAAATGTATTGAATATTTGTTGGTTTATTTTTAGCTAGGTAAAAATGGTCAAAAGAGGCGGCAGAAACTGCTATGACAGATAAGCTTTATTTTAGATTAAATGCTAGTGTGTGTGCCTATCACACAGAAAGAAAATAAATGTTGATTACAAAAAAGTGCGCCTTTATTTCAAATTTATCGAATTTGGTTACTGAATTAAGTACGACTCCTGATGTTCATGTTCGAATGACGTCCGTACAATGTTATTAAAACACAGAGACATAATGAGACTAGAAGAGGAACGCTGGAATGTACGTTTATGAAGACGTGCGATACAAGGCATCTAGCATGTATGTACAGCTACGTTAAAGCCACTTTCCTTAAAAATAACACAGCAACCGCGCAAGCCGATCCAGGCACATGATTTTCGACTGGATAAGTTACGTTGCTTCTGAGATTCTGCGAGTATCAGCGCGCCTTACAGTGCCAGATCAAGCAGGAACTGAGCCTTTCCTTCACCGTCATGAGCTCAGTAGCAGGCCAAGTTTGGAGAGAACACTTAAAATAGTGCTCTTGAAATTACGAATATAACTGACGTAGAGAACTTCTTATCCTAATATTCTCCACTTATGCGAAGAGTCGGGGTTTGTTCCTTGGGCTGACCTCTATTTCTCCATGAAGCACTTGTGTTTTCAATAATGGAACACGGACTGCACGACGCAACACGGGGCGTATTTAGCGTCATTCAATAGCCTCGACTTGCGCAAAAACGTACAGGTCGATCCAAAACACCTTCACTATGTCCTCGCCGTGATTAGACGTGAAGAGATACACCAATCAAAATAAAAAAAAACTGACACTTACTTGACGTTTCGGCACCCCATACGGGAGCCTTGTTCACAGTAAAATGCCATAGGAATGGCACAGCGTATGTAACATGATGTGAGTACATGAAGTGAGCTGAGAGGGTAAGCAAAGAGCACCTAACTACGCATGAGTATATGACGTTAGCAGCGGGATTACATTGTTGGAAGTATCCCGTCACTCCTGTTCAACGTGTGCGCCGTGGTTTGTATGTGCTGGGATTCCAAGTGCAGGCGCGATGCAAGCTTCGTTTCCCTGGCCAGAACACTCGCACTTGACCAATCAATGCTGTCCTCGACATAAGCAGTACATATGAGAGAGCGCTGGATTAGAAACCACAATGCGAGGATATAACCCTCAACAAACTTGTCTATAGATGGCGGAAGCGGTGCGCTTCGGTGTTTGTCACCACTTTCTGTCGCACCAGCTTCTCGTCCGACGCTGTTCTTCTGCGCATGCGCTGCCAAACAAACCTGCCAAGCAACAAATGTGGACATTAGTGTTAAAAATTACTGATTTCTGGCGCTTTCCGACTGATTTCTGGTGCCAGAACTACGATATGATTATGAAAGACGCCATAGTGAACTAAGGGCCCTGGAAAGTTCGACCACTTGGAGTTCTTTAACGTGCGCAGGGACATCGCACAGCACACGGGACTCAACGCTTCGCCTCCATCGAAATGCAGCCGCCGCGGCCGGGATTCGATCCCGCGACCCTTGGATCAGCAGCCGAGTGTCATAGCCAGTAGACCACCGCGGCAAGGCTTAGCGGCGAAGAATAAATGATGCACATATATAAACCACCACTTTCGTATCCCTGAGGAGACATTGTTGAGGCCCTCCTTAAATGTGAGGGGGCTAGCCCAGTTTAAAAATACAGAAAGCACAAACAGGGGCGAAGATGCCTACTTGGTAGCGCATGCTCAAAAGCTATGTAGTCTTTTCTGAAGAAAACCAGCTCAAAGCACACGTACACAGAAGAAGAAGGCGCACAGGACGATGCTGGACTAACAACTGAAATTTTATTTCGGAAAACCGACATGTAAAACCTTTCCAATCGCCCGCACCTGCGCGAGAGTCATTAACAAGCACACAAAAAAAAATAGATATGCTGGCGCATTACACAGCACTACCAGATATCGGGCCACAAACACGTATCTAAGAACTACAACACACATGGAACGCCAGACCTAAGAAAACATAATTCCTTCCTGCTGAGGCTTACTGATGTGGCGCTTACACACGTGTCTTCATTTTTGGCAACGTGGAAAGCTTCTAAAGCTTCTCCTAGCCGTCTTGCTCTTCCCCTTGCCCAAAATGCTGACTCGGTCAAACCAAGGGGTGCAACCACATTCCCTTACATGTCGAAACAAGTGCGCGCCGTCACGAGACGAAAGCGAGGCTGGGTGTTCTTTCATATGAATATTAATACATCGTCCTGTTTGGCCGATGTATTTGTTGCCACATGAAAAGGGAATGCAATACACAACCTTGGGTACACAAGAGGGAAAAAAACACACTGTGTTGAGAACCACAACGGTCCGTCATCTGTCCATTTTCGCTAATGCGTCTACATAAGCTGGCCAATTTTCGAGGGGCTGAAAAAACTACGCGCACATCAAATCTGTTTGCCATCTTCTTTAGGTTGTGCGATAGCCCTAAGTCTGAGCCCCCTCGGCCACTGCTACGCCAAGATAAAACTTGTGGTCCTTTCAGCTGTGATTGTTTCTAAAACAGTCGATTATCTTCTGAACGTTTCGTACGTAAAGGTATATCACAGCAAAGCTGTTCTCAATCTTTTTTTTTCATATTCTATTACTTTTTTCTGTATCTCCTCATAGATGGTGCATCTGATACGGGTGGGGTTACCTTAAACTACCCTTTTCACCGTAGCTTGCCTAACCTCCACTTCGGTCAGTTAGTCTGTTATTACCTTGCTCTGCAACTCTTTCTTCATTTTACACGGCCGAGGTGCTTCCTTTTCCTTTGCAAACAACAACAACAACAACAACAACAACAACAACAACAACAACAACAACAACAACAACAACAACAACAACAACAACGACGACGACGACGACGACGACGACGACGACGACGACGACAACAACAACCGGATGCAAGACAAATGTGCGTCGTAAGTATAGAGCAGTGAATCGAAAATAAGCCTTTTGTTGACATTGCAAGGCACTGACCCCTGAAGCCAAGTTCCTTGAACGTTTTCTCGCCATACGGTACGGGGGGTAAATACATGCACTAACGTTCGAAAGCAGGATTTGGAGCACTGCGCAGCAAGACCCCCTCATCTGCGTAACGCCGTCTTTCAGCAAAAGCAATTAGTGAATAAAACAAAGCGCTCTACTCGTGAGCCATCGGTGGAAGAGCATTAAGCTGGCAATCTGCATACATTTTCGGCGCGATAAGGCGACGCCAAGAACCGTGATTTCGGTTCGCTACCATAAAGTAGTAGACCGTGGTGAATGATTAACGTCCGCGACGGTCGCCAGCAACTACGGAAGCCTCGTCAATTAGCCGTGAGTTGAATCTCCTTTTTTTTTTTTTTGCTATTCTATATTTTGTATCGCTTACGATTACCGCCACAAGCTGCATAAAGCATCATGTGGATTTGCCTTTACGCAGCGTTCAGTTACATTGAATGGATTTTTCTACGCCTATGGCTGCGTATCCTTGATTTCAGCTTAGATGATAGCCTCTGCTTTTTTTTTTTTTGTAATTTTAGCAGATTCGCTAGCACGTAATAGGCAATAAAGACTCTGCCGGGCAGACTTGCTTCCTCCTAGAGCAGTTTAATGGAACCGCTCATGCGCTTTCTTCTTTTTTACTCTGAAATCTTGCAAGCAAGGAACAGATTTGAACAGTTTGTGGCGCTCTCCTCATTCTGGCCGCCAGCGATGGTACATTTCTGTTTGCCCCTGAAATCGCTAGCGAGGTTCCACCGTTGAGTCTAGATGAAGTTTTTTTTTTTTTTTGCTTTCCTGAGAACCACCAAACCTCGAAAGTAGGGTGGAACTGCATTCATATTAAAACATAGGTATGTAGACCCAGAATTACTTGTCTATAGTCTTCAGGTAATGTACAACCTTCCTAATGACATGTAGGGTTTGAAATATGACATTTGATCAGACGGTTTTTTTAAGGGCCCCTTATTCATGTATCCATTTCATGGTGACGTCATATGACCGTGACGAGCAGCAAACAAAGCATGATATATCGCATGAACAAAGAGTCCAAAATCTACTAGTGTGTGCGTAACACATGAGAATGAAACTGCATTATTAAAAGAAAGTTGAAGATTTAGAGTGACGCGACTTTTTTGAAAGGGTGCTCTGAGGTTTCTTGAACATAGCGGCCGTCGTTCGAATTGAGCATCACTGGACCTCACCAGCACTGGACTAGGTTAAGCTTCCTATTTTGCTTGTTCTTGCGTACCTCAGCACCGTAATGATCGGGAGCACTGGTTGCACAAAAAAGAAAAGAAAAGAAATAAGAAAGGTAGTCCTAGTGGCATGTTGAACAAATACTACCTTGGAAATAAACGTTTATTTCATTCATTCATTCCCTCTCTCATACCCCACTTTTCGCTACGACAGTCGATCGGCAAATCTGGCCTCGGCGAGCAAGCCACTCTGGCAATCAGCGCGTAAACAAACGGACAAAAACAATAAGAAAAGAAAAAGGCGAGTTCGCCTTTCTTTGTGCAACTCCTGCGCTGCCATCATTAGTTCGTGCGGCGGCCAACAACGGCCCTCTGCAACATCGCGGCCGATACACCGTAATCACTCTTCAATCAGAGTAGTAACAATGCGGCCTGCTCTATTTCCGCACAGAATGCTGAACGAAGAAAGAACAAACATGTCAATAGAAAACGTGGGCCGGAACTAGCGCTTTCCGAGGTGAACCTTCCTAAGGGACGCCGCCTAGTAAAGGCCACGGCCCATCGAATGCATTATTCGGATACGGCCGTAGCTCTAAGCCAAGTATTCGTCAGTAATGTTCTAGATTTGTAGAGTTACAAAGCAAAAGTGGCAGTCCGTACCATACACAAACAGATATCGCAAGCCATTGCAACACTGAGCACTTTAGCTGAGGTGCGGTTCGGTTCTCCAAACTGCAGCAAACTACGTGGCCATCCGGAGTTTGCTAAAGTACTTTTTTGTAACATATAAATTGCGTTCTTGTTGCAGAGCAAGAGAACGGCTGTGCGTTGCGCGCGTAGCGAAGCGCCACATGCATACTGCGTACGTCGGTTTAGGGGGTCTTCGATTTAGTCCTTTGTTTTGGTGCTTAGGCATCTCCTGTCCACCCTCATGTCTGTCTGCAGCGTGACGCTACAGACGCAGCATGCTGTAACGCGAAGACCAACGCGTAACACGAGGAACACGGAATGGTTTTCTTTGTAGTGGCTATCAATAGTTGATATCTTTTAGCGATGGCTACATGATGAATAATATCGGCTAATATTACATACTGAGGGATAAATGACGGCTAATATCAGCTCGTGCTAGCTGGTAACGGCTGTATGGCAGCCAGTATAGGGTAAAGTTAACCAACGAATGGTAACAATGGCGCTTTATATATCGTGTGTGCACTCTAAATAGAGTCACCATTTCTCTCTGGTACCTGTTTCTCTATAAGTATTTCGTTCTTTCACACTTAGATACTTTTCCTTGCTTCTCTGTGTTCTTTTTCTCATTCTATATATAAAAATATGTATGGGCAAGAATTTCAGGGCGTGGCCCTTTGTGGTTCTCACTGGTCTGCATGTTGGGCTGGGGAAAGGAAATATAAGCGGAAACAGCCCACAATAGAGGACAACAACGAAGCAAACAACGTGCATGGTAGCGATTATTATTTCCTAAGTGAGTCACAACCGTGACACATTAACCGAGGCTAAAGTGCTGCAGTAATGCCAACTAATTACCGAAATGAACCAAACCTTCCCAATGTATTCTCGTAATGGCATCTGTGTTTTGGTATTGCTTTCATCATAGCAAGCCCATGTTAGTTAATACTAGGAAATTTATTCAATGGAGTTCGCATAAGACGGCGATAAGCCACAAGAACGCGTATGAGGCTTCTGGTGCCTGACAGCTAAAGCGATATGTTTAGTATTCATAACAGGGGCTGAGAGAAAGACAAACGCTTGATATCCTGAAATAGTACAGGGAGATGGAAGGGAATAGACGGCAATGAGCCAATCCTGTGCTGTTTTGCGAAGCCAATATATACTACTCTGCCTGGGACTGCCGCATGAGCTACAAAAAAAAGATGTTCAAGAGCAAAACGTCTTGAAACGCGTGAAAAGCTCCGAAAGTGTGTGTGTGTGTGTGTGTGTGTGTGTGTGTGTGTGTGTGTGTGTGTGTGTGTGTGTGTGTGTGTGTGTGTGTGTGTGTGTTTAAATCCTATTATCTCGCACTAAAAAAGCAAACAGAAAAGAAAAAAAATTCATGCTTTGGCGTACCAAGTACACATACAAGAGAGGTGTTTGAAGGCTGCATATTGGTTCCCACGATCGCTTCAAGAGTTTGCTCAATCGACCGATGACAAGGCGCATTCTTTGCTTGACGAGTACAAAAAATACACAAGGGTGCCAGGAGTAAATAATAAAAGAAAATACTAATTACAAAATAAAATGACAAATGTGAACAATGTCATCTTCTATGTTGGTGCGGGGAGAACGCCGTTGCCACAAGGGGTTGAGGCACCCGCTCCAGCCATGCCCCCCGTTGCTCAATAACTCACCACCCCCGCGTTGTGCCAGTTGCTTCCACAGCTAGCACGAGGCGCACAGAAAAGGCATTGCTTCATAACAAGCTCACCACTGCTCTATCTTGTTGCGCAGTGCCAAGACTGGCTGCGGACAATGACCTGTAATTACTCTACACTGGTACCAGTGCCAGAGCAGAGGTCGCATCCTTCCATCCTGCATCTTATCATAGCGGTGGGCAGGCATCGATAGTACTAGATTGTCCAGTTGTATTTCAACCGGATATATTTGATGAAAGCGTTGTGTTATAATGTTACCGGTGTTCGTCTATGATATAATAAATTTTTCTAAACACAAATGATTTTATGGTTTTTGTTTTCGTTGGACAACTATGTAGAGCTGTCTCGTGGTAGAGTACGATGTATACTTAATCGTTGACTCTTTATTCTAAACATGAAAGTCTGTTCCGATACCGAAACCCTAATTTAGTCGTCATGTGACTTCGTTCGGGAGGCCGCAGAAGCTCTCCTGTAGTAGAGTACAAAGTGCTCTGAATTGGTAGCCTTGCTGTCAGCGCACAAAGACAATGCATCCCCTTTTCTAAGCTGGTCCCTCCTTACTCTTCGCTCTTCATCGGAGTTAGTCGCGTATTATTACACGACACCTCCCAGCTCACATTTTGTATGACCACTGAACACGCGGTCGGTAGAACTTTGCCGCGTTATATTGCAAGTGTTATCACACAACTCCTGACATTTTTAATAAGCTACTTTAAGTGGAACGGTCTTACTTAATTTGTTTAGGGACGAAACTTTTGAATTGAATATCAGCCCACACTTATACGTGTCGCTGAGAAGGTGACATGTGAGATGTAGTTTACAGAACAAAAGACGGCCCCAGGCTAACAGATGGCAAACAGAGGAACTGCCGTTTTGTGAGTCTTCCAGAGAAGATACATCTTTAGCTATACAATATCTCATAACCAGCGTTACGTTTACTCAGCTTCCTGATTCAATTATACATAAATTATCGTCATCGCTATGGGTTTCTTTTAGCATTCTGGTTGCACTGACTGCCGCTTTCTCTACAGTGTTGTATGTAGTGAGAAAGACAAAAAGAAAAAAAAACACGTGTTTTTTATTTCATAGCGCTGTTTTGTCAGTAAGTTGGATTACGTTCTCTGGATATCCTTCTATGCGTTCGAAATATGTTTTCAAGGAGAACCGTTTTACGTGTCAGCTCCGTAAGAGAAGCTGAGGTCGCCAGTTCCGGCTCACAAATTATCGCACGCAGTAAAGCGCGAGATGTGCAGCCGTGCAGCAAAATCTAATTTTAGAAGAGGCGAGCACACTAAGCTGGCTACGAATGCAGCAAAAGGGGAACGAAACGCAAAGGATATTGTTCTTGAGAGGATGAAATATCTGGCTGCAAAAATTATTGCCCGCGAAGTAACTCCTTCGTCACAATCGCAATTCATGAGAGGGCAACGCAGAACCAAGTTTATGGAGCTCGTCCCGACGAGACCAGAGACAAGAAAAGACGTAGATTAAAAACCACTAAGAATGATTTCCTGGCTAAGAAATCGTGGCTCTATTTGCGAGAGGACCTTCAACGTTTTTATGGCTCGCCAGCCACTCAGCCTAATTCGCCATTTATATTCAGAATATTCGTAGCAGAAGGCAAAGAGCAGAAAAAGCAAAGATGAAATGCGAGAGGCCTGAACTTTGTGACGGCGGGGTCAGCGGACGATGGCCAGCGAGTGCGCAAGAGTCTGAAGGACGTCGACAAAAATCGAGAATAATAGAGTAGCGTTGCAGGGCCGTTCCAGTGCGGACTCACAGCTGCGCTGGAGACGCATTGTTTTGCGGCATCGTGTGATGAAGATGCATAGGGACAATCCGGCGATGGAACGGTCCGTCATTTGTTACATCAACAGAGGGGGGAAAGCACTCGAGTGAGATATGTGCTCCCCTTGAACAGAATACCGATAAAGAAAGCCTGAGTGTCTGCAAATTCAAGCTCAACGTCAAACAGCTTTAAGGAGTGCTTCCTTGGAGCACTCCACGGGAACATGAGCGAGCAAGACCTTGCGTTGTTTTATGTATGCGTACTCTTCAGTATTTTTTTAGTGTCTTTAAGCAGCAGCTTCATGACACGTCGCAGGTGCAAACGGATTGTATCCAAACCTTTATTCAGTGTTTTGTTTTTTCATCGTGATTACGTATCTTTTCTAACATAGTTTCTGACAGGTCACAAGGATACGAATGCGCAATTCTTACAGCGTTTTATACATAAGAGAAACATTTAAATGGTTTGTCAGTAGCTTGCGTGTGCATGTGGATAAGGTTCTTGCAAAACAACGTGATGCTGCTGTTATTTTCGAAGTTAAAACACAAATACCGTGGTGATGTAGCCGTTTCGCCTTTTGAGAGACCACCATAATTATTTGGCTGTCAGGGAAGGACAACAAGACGGCGAGGTGGGCTAGTTGGTGAACATTCATCTTTAAAGCAAAAGCTTTTTTAAGCGCACATGAAACGTGGACAAACTAGCGAAGAATACTGACAGGACAGCGCTGGAAGGAGAAGTACTAAGTGGTAGGCAAGGTACAGATGGGCTCCGGAGTACTTGATGAATCTCGATAGGTTCCCTTTATGCATGAAAAATATGAGATTATTTACAAGTAGCTGCGCAAACTGCAAGGAAAACATCGAAGCTGGAAACTAATACCATTCTGCTTGAGCCTGTGCTTCCCTCCTTGAGCATGAGGTATCGAGGCCTCTGGAAGCGCAGGTGCATAACGAAATTCAAGCTCAATGCAGTAGTTACTTATATTGCATATTGTAACACTGTAAAAATGTCTGTATGTATGTTGTATTTTTCTCCTACAGCTTCGTATTTGTGTTTGAAATATGTATTTTTTGCTGTTTTGTTTTCATTATACTGTACTTTATTTTCCTCCTTGTAAATTCAGTGGACCCACCCTGTTACGGCACGTACGGCCAACAGTATTTGGAAAAAAAAATTGTGGAGTAGACACCAGGAAGAATCTCGTGGCAGTTACGATGTCCTGCGTGCGAGTGGTTTGGGTATCTGCTATGCAAGTGCGCTTTCCTATACGCTTGTATTTGATGCATGCAGTCACTATAGTGTTAGCTACGACATAGATGTAGATATCACTCTTCCTCCCAGCCTATTTCACCCCTTTATCCCTTTCCCCAGTGTAGCATAGCAAGATGGACGTGCGTCTGATTAACCCCACTACATTACCTTCCTTGTCTTTCTCGCTCACACGCAAGCTCAATTCACCTACGTGCGTGCGTCCATAGAATACGGTTTCATGAAAGGGCAAATGATAGAGCTGGCGGCTGTAAGTTATCCATACCAGGGCAGTGCGGGCAGAAAAATGAACTCTCCAGCCTGTAATGAGACGCTGACGCTAGTCACTGAAAACTGTCGTAAACGAAGCGACGAGTGATGGTGTAGGCATCGCCTTAAGTACGGGCCGATCCGTCATGCCGGCTGTGCGGCTGCTTTACTCATTAATAATCACCCGTGGTCTGATCCCTCTTTTCACCGTTGGCAATTTGCTTAGCAAGCCCCTGACTTTCGGCCTGCTCGTACCCCTTGTTTGAGCGCCGCTGCCTCAAACTTCGTGTCTCAGAAACGGGGTCATGCGAATTACATATGCGCTGATTGGACCTTCGACTTCTCCGAGCAAAAATGCACACGAATTTACGCACAGTAAGGCAGCGCCCTCACTTTCTGTGCGTCTGCAACTTCAGTGCTCTTAAAGAAGGTGCCAGCTTTTCTTTTTTCTTTACGAAACACTGCATCAGTAATCATGACGTCGTCGTGAAAACTCCGGCTAATTACTTGCGCGTATTAAAAGAATAATCATTCAACGCACGCTGCTCATGCCTGCGTCGAGTACCCATATTTGCGGAGAGCTTAAGTTTTGACTGCACTAAACAAATATGGATATTCTAGTGATGAATTAAGAGTCACGCATTTTTCCTTCCGCAGAACGACCATAAGCAAGTGTCCTGATAAGTAAGCACCCTCGATATTATCAAAGGAAAAAGGAACTTTCCGAACATTGGCATTTGAATAGATATCAAGTGGTTAGGAATCTTATATTAGCAACTCAACGTTGCTTTCCTCCAAATGAAGCTTTCTTGGGACAATATTTGCTTCGGTAAACTTCCTTATACATCAAGTGGGTATTTTATGTCTGTGTAAATTACTTCGTAAGCACTATGTAATTTCGATATACTGCGCGAGTACTATACAGCATGCATAAATTGGTGAAAAATGGTGAGCTCAGTGAAGCTAGACTTGCAGACGGTGTGTCATCTTCCTGCGCACTACCACATACGTTCGTGGCTGTTTTCTTCTCATTTTGGACGATCGATTACCATTCCTCGAGTGCTGGGTGGCCGCGAACACGGTTAATACATCCGCTCTCTTTCTAAATCTTTCGCACTCTATCTGCATTCAACTCTACTGCAAGACTCGCATGCCTTTCCCAGAAAGTACAACGCGCAAAACTCTTAATCAAACCCCACCGTCTTACGATGCACTATCACGCGAAACCGAATGCACTGTTGGTCTCGCCTGTGCCCAGGTTGACTCGTCTTGCCACGAACGAGATCCTTACTTTCTCCGGCGAAGTTTCTTCCCATGTACACTGTATTTCCTCGCCCTTCGCTAACGGATTACCATCACCGCTCGAGTCACGCATTCGTTCAAGAAGCGAGCACATCAGGTCTCCTCGTTCGCGGTAAACCTTCTCACTGTGCCAAGGCCGTGTTTGTCAACGTTGGTATCGACCCTCCTTAATCCGGGGATTCTGAGAGAATGCCAGGGTTGCGAGAGGCGTCCGTTGTCACAGCTTCGTCGCTGCATAGCGTGTCTTGTGGCGTACTTAAAGAGACTGTATATCACCCTTCATCGATCGCTTTCCTTTTGTCGCAGTAGAAAGCGTACCATTTGTAGTATACAAGGTTGCAGTAGTTTCTCTGGTAGTCAGAAAAAAAATTCTTGCAACAGAATTTTTGGTTCTTAGTGGCCACCCCTCTGCACGTGTGGAGAAGGCGGCAAAACACGGTGCTAGGTCATAGCAATATTTAAAAATGATGGAAATTACTCTCCGTCGCGAAGGAACGCTATCATATGTGTGTAAAATGCAACTGTAAGAAATTCTTCCTTTTATGCAAGTTAAGTCGGACTACGGGGGTATTTTTTTTTTTGGCATTTCTTTATACATGGAGTTTGTCCCACACCACTGCGGATGGAGCCACCGGTCAGTTTTTCGAGACTCTGAGGGCCAACTTTAAAATGATATTTTGTTGTCATGGGGTACAAGCATGCTAGTTTCCGTCAGTGTAAGAAACGGTCTTCTTGTTTTCGCCACGAGCAAAAAAAAAATTTTTTTTTCGAGTAGTGGACAGTCCGTATAAGAATCGCAAAAATAAAAGCCTCTTTTCCGCTGCGGCGTTCCCCTTAATCTTCAGCAACATCTGCGCGATCCTCTAAATAAGGTGTTGACTCTAGTTCCCGCAGAGAATTACTTCACAAGATAGGAAGCTTTCCTCTTAGTTTTGTCATCGGTTTATCATCAACCTTATTCACTGCATGACGGTCTCACGTTCGAAGTGCGACTGCAGCTATACTAGTCAAGCTATCGCTGCTGCTGCGTCGGTTAAATGCACTCGCGTTACATGTTGGGCTCAGATTACCGAACACGATCGAAAAACGGAACGTTACAGCCTCGGTATTTCGTGCTACATTTTATTTGGCAAAGAACGCGACACCGTTGGCTCATTTCTGTTATTTTTTATTTCGAAAGGAAATTTTGCTTTCGCTAGAACAGAACTGAAACAGATAACTGATACCACTGGAAGCAACTGAAACGTGCACACAATTTCATCATTAAAAAATAGGATTTGTTAAAGGTAACAGGCAAAATGAACTATGAAGTCAGTTCGCGTCAGCTACCAGACGCTATTAGTGGCGTGGGGAAGTCATGTCTAGTGCACAACAATTCGAAAAGTGAAATTCAACAGCTTTGATCTCCATTTTTATTCTTTTTGACGTGGGCGGTTTTATTCATCAAGACGATGCACGACGTGTCATCTTTTTTTTTTTTTCAAGTCTGTGGGAGCCTATTTCCACGTACCGGCACGTATCTGTACTCAAAAAGGCCGGTTCTTTTAACTGGGAGCTCTAATGACTCACCGAAAGCCTGCTTGCCGCAACAAAAATGGCGAGCTATACCTATAGATAGCGTCGTTAGGTTAGGCAGAAAATACCTAACAGGCGGCTCCAAAAAGCGAAGAAATATGTTACTGCAGCACAGTAACATATTTAAATATCATCCAGTCCTGAAAGCTTTAACTGAGCCGGATAAAAGCTAGTAGGGCGTTGCGGAAACTTTCTGTATCTCCTGCTTTTGACGGCCGCTTCGACGTAAGTTGGAATACCCATTCGATCATTAATGCAGCTTTCGTATATTAACTTGCTACTTGCCCATGTTCCAAAATAAAAAGAAAATGCGACGCACAATTCTTTATTTGTCTAATTAATACAGTATGCCATATTAATACACCATACTTCTCGCGTGTACAAATATGACAATGAAAGACCCCGAAATTATAACATTTGTGATCAAGATGTTTAGATATATTAAGTGAATGTTTGCGAATGGTCATATCTTCGGTTCTGTCACTATTGCATCCTTTCATACAATATATCTTTTCTTTAGAATAAAGAGAGAAAAACTAAAATGTGAGCTCCTGGTTAGCAACTACTAGACACTGCAAAAAAAAAAAAACGAAAGAAAAGAAACGCAGGAATTCTCTATCATCCGGTCCTGAGAGTTTTACAAGAATATTCCTTTTTAGAACACACAATAAAACGTGCGTAGTCTTTGTAACTCCGGCTGTATTTTTTATTAATAACTTAGAAGACCTATGTGAAATATCAACATCACTTTCATCTCTTTGCTCACTTGTTCACAGTGCGGCGTAATACGAAAATTTTGTACAAATTAGCTCTCATGTAAATAATTGTACGAATGCAACTACCGGCGATTCGCTACCGTCAACGACACTAGCGTGATCTGATCGGCTCACTGCGTGGATATCAATACTGACCCGCCGAAGTGCTGCTGAGCTTGAAGCCGCAGATTCAACCTTAACCGTGGTGTCCACATATAGACGGCCTTGAGGAGCAACACAACGCCCATGCAATTTTATGCCGACGCCATTGGGAAATACTTGACTAATCAAACTTATATAGCGCATTAAGGGCGGAACACTTAAGGGGCCCGGACTACTGACGTCTACTTATGTCGTCAGCAGTCCGGCCCCTTAAGTGCTCTACTCATGTCGTGCTGACATGACGTCATGCTGACGTCTGCTTCACTGTCCCTTTAATTTTTACAGCCTACGTACAATTACGTTCACGTGATGTGAAACGAATTTAGAGATAAACTGAACCAGCCCCACTCCAAAGGATCTTTATGAAGTGCGGAATGGCTTTCACCGCCGACTCGTCTTAGCACGCGATAAGCGGCAGGGGAATTTTTCACGCTGAGTAATAAATGACTGTGACTCGTAAACCACGCAAATTTCGCTGTGCGGCTACTAATACGTTGTCCTAGGTTGCCTAAAACCTTAATTGTTTCCTTCTTACATGGCATTTCATTCACAGCCCGTCGCCGAACATGATGCGCAGGCCCGTTCTCAATAATCGCTGGAATTTACAACGGCGAAACCCGACTACAAGGTGACCGAGTTTCTTGCATAGCTTCTGGAGTCACTAGCAGAACAACAACAACAGCAAATAATAATAATAATAATAATAATAATAATAATAATAATAATAATAATAATAATAATAATAATAATAATAATAATAAACAAAGCTCGACCCGCACAAGAGCGCCTGTGTGTCATGGGAGTTCAGCCGGCTGGTTTTCGATCGAAGCGTAAGAATTTGCGCTCTTCTATAGAAAACACTGCTCAGATTTGCAATTAAAGGTTCAGCTTTCCTGACTAAAATATCGAAAGAGGAAAGGTCAAGGTCGCGTTTCTATTGTCACACACAATCTCATAAAGCTAACAGACAAAGAGGGCAAGGAAGGCATAGGGGAATTTGTTTGTAGTTTTTAGCTGCGGTGTAGTGGTTGCGACATATATGGTAAAGGATTAAAGTGGAGGAAGAACATACCAGCCGTCGGCGGGGACCGAACCCACAACCTTCGGATAAGGTGTCCGATGCTCTACCAAATGAGCTACGGCGGTGGTCGTTCCAACGTTCATATTATTGAGTATTTCTGTACACCTATTCCTGGGAGTGTTTGTCAGCGCCACTCGTAGCCATGGCGGCGAGTATGGCAAACTCTTTCCTTACCAGAAGGCGCCACGTATAAATTTCGACTGAGTGATGCCATAATGTGAGAAAAAAATACCGAGAATGGTCATGTTCTGCACTTAAAGACAGCGATGCGAACGTGCACCTCCATAATCAAATCAACAGTCTAATGCACGAGAAATTGACGTCACGGAAGGGAGCTAATGCGATTGGATGGAGCACCTATGCAAATTCTCTCCATGCACGGCCACAATAGTGGTAGGCTGAACTTGTATCTGTCTTAGTTTGCAACCAATATGTAGGAAACGCCGTGTAAAAAAGGTGTTTTCAAACCCAAAATTTACTCTTCGATATAGATTTGCATCTGTCTGAAAGCTTTTGAAACCAGTGAAAAACATTTTTTTTTCCGGTCTGTAAATATTTGAAAAGGAGGATACGTCTACTTGACTGCGCACTCTCGATGCACAAAAGCTGCGCGCGCTTCCTTTGTCCGAGGAAATCGAAAACTTTTTTTTTTGACGACAGGCATGTTCGACGGCCGCGCAAGCCATCGGTGTTGCTTTTTAACCGAGCTCCTGTCACACGCAGTTGTCAGCGCAGACGATGCCCGGGGCGACATGCGTAAAGTTGGCGACCTGCATTTCCATACTAGCAGAGCAGGGCACATTGTGCGACTTTTTTAAAACGCTTCAAAAAGCACGGTACAAGCACCGCAATGTGGTATTTGAATTAAAATAAGAGTTTCGGGCAGATAGGCATAGAAATACGGATATATACAGGGCTGACACTTTGCAAAAACACTGATGTTATTGTAAGAAAGAAAAAAAAAAAGAACAGTATCATTGTGAACGCACCTTGTCTGCTGTTTCGAATAACGCCTTGTCGAGGTGCTTGAGGAACACGGCTACGATATTCTCGTCTAAACAATGAGGCTTACGTTACAAGCAAATGCGGTCTTCAAGCAGAGCCTTCGTCGCAGCTTGCATAACGCAAGTCGGAAATAAAATGTGATTTCTTGTTTTCTTTACGTGTGTGGCTTCTCTCGTGGGTGCATTCAGGCTATGCCCGGCGGCGAACAAACTCAAGAACGCCAATATTTACAAACACTTCAAGCTTGAACTACTTTTCAGAGCTGATTCCCGACGACAAGAAGGTCGTAAATATCGCAGCTGAAGAGCCAACGAATGCACAATGAAAATACGAACGCAGAACTGTCCTCAATTCTTGTCTGTTAGTTCATTCGCGTAGACGACCGCAAGTGGCAGATTTTGTGTAGCTATATATATAACCTTTTACCATCTCTGTTCGCGTTTAGTCGTAATGCACAAGGCCTTTTGCGAAACTATAGCGACTCTCGAAGACGCCTTTGCACTTTTCGTGAAACTGAGCTCAGAAGAGCTCGTTCAGAACGGAGTGAACGAGCCTGAAGTCTAAGTATCCGCGCTTCCTTCGCACATGCCATTTCAGTATCGCCGAGGCACCACCAAAAAGCCTTATATGCTGCATCATGGCAGAGGCCAACTCAAAGGCTCCCCAGAGTGCCATGAAGGCATTGCCTTCTCTGAAATCCACCGGGTAGCAAAACTCTTTCGTCAGGAGAAAGCCTTCCAATAACACATTTTCTCACACATCGCTCGTGACTTTTCGACCTGCCTTTGTTTTCGCTCTTCCCTTGTTTGTTGATCCAAAAACAGGAAGAGTGTCTCTCGAGGAATGAACTAAGGGCATTAGGAATAAGCTAAGGCCTTGCCCGCCGTACGTGTCGCGTCATTTATCAATGCCAAGCTTGGAGCCCTATTATTCCTCGCAACTCCTCGAAATTTTGTGACCTTCCTATATTTCATTTATTTTCTTATTTTTGTTTGGATCAGAAGGATGGGCGGGCCTTACCTTGACGCGGGTCTCTAATCTTTTAGAGAATTCAACAGAGTAACTCCCAGTCTGTCGCAACTCAATTTCATCGTCATGCTGCACGCCTCTGTGGCCTCTTAGCTTTTGTACTTTCAACTGTAAAATATTCATAATATTTTATGGAAAAAAAAACATTTGAACTGCAAAACGAATTGCACGTAACGGACTGGCGGCGCGAAGTAAAGAAACGGCGGCCTGGGTAGCCGGATGACTTTTATTCGAGGCTGTTATTTTCGATATTCCACGGGCAACTGGTTAAAAACGTACCATGCGCTCTCTCTGTGTTATTCTTTTTTACTGTCATCGTGCATTTTGCGCAGTGGTTGTTTAAACAAGGATTACGACATCGACCAGGAAACCTCCTTCCTCCCCTTCGCCCTCCCTACGTAAAAAGAAAAAAAAACATGAACTATCACGCAACGGTCCTTTGTCCAGCTTTCTTCGACCCCGTAAGATTACTCCAACAAACGATGCATATGATATGGACATCAGCATATCGTAGCGTGCACATCTCTTCATTAATCCGGAAGCATGTGTACCGACATGTGTGCCGACGTGGCGTCGTACTATTAACTACCCTTTCGAAGCCACAGTTCTGTTGACGTGCTTGGCATGCCCACGTTAGGCACAATGCACACAGCTACTCAATTTGAACAAAGACACCTTTCTCCTCGCAACACTGGGTCAATGTTAAACAATTCAGAATGGATGATTTACTCACTCAGTGCTTCGCATAACATCAATTCGCATGACATGGTTGCCGGAAATTAAACTACGTTCAACTTCTTTAATTATCCACGGCTTTTCCAGTTTCCTTCGTTTATTGGCTCATTCATCGCAAAACCTACTGCTACCTCTAAAACGTCTATCTAGAAAAATTCTCTTAAAGCTTGCATCTCCGTACCATTGCGCTCTCAGCTATTACACGCGTTTTCACCAAATAAAGAGAAATGTACATGAAAAAAAGAACCTATTTTGAAGCAAGTAGTGTAGGAAGACATAAAATGACTGGGTTTCCGTGTTATTTTATTGAATGATTGGAAAAGTACTTTGAACAAGACCAGACTCGCGAAGTGACATGTCGGTAAGCGATCTCCTAAATCACGAGGCGGCACTTAACGGTGCCTCCGTCGGTGGAAACATGGGGGAGGTACCTTAAATGACGCTGATCGTAAAATACGCGTTCCCTGACGGGTGCTCGATAGTTCTTTTCCATGTTTTTCACAACCTAATGAAAGAATAATAGCTACTCATCGCACCTTATATTGATAGCACAATATATAAAAGTAACAATTTATCTCGAGCAAGAAAATACTGACGTCACATCCAAGATATTCTACTAGGGCAACCATGCCGGTTAGCACGTTTTCGACAATCCCCGCCACGGGGGTCTAGTGGCTCTAGTACTCGGCTGCTGATCCGAAGGTCGCGGGATCGAATCCCGTCCGCGGCGGCTGCATTTCGATGGAGGTGCATTGGTGATGCCTGTGTGCTGTGCGATGTCAGTGCACGTTAAAGAAACCCAGGTGGTCGAAATTTCCGGAGACCTCCACTACGGCGTCTCTCATAATCAGAGCTGGGTTTGGGACGTTAAACCTCACAAATCAGTCGACGTTTTCGACCAAAAGGGAAATGAGGTGTGGCCTTACTACTCTGTTTCTTTTTGCAGATTTTCTGTTGTGTATAGGTAAACCTAGTTACTGGGTGGTACTGCTGTCTTGGCTCGGGTAACTTGCAGAATTTTAATGCGTTAGCGTAAAGCACCTCTTCCGCTCTGAACACGGTAACCTTTAGTTTATTTTGTAGGTACACAAAAACGTGAAAATACGCTCCTTTATTAAAGGTTAAAGTGCTTTAACTTTTAGTAAAGGAGCATATTTTCACATTCCTTTTGTATCTATAAAATAAACTAAAGGTTACCGTGCTAAGAGTGTACCACGGAAAATCACGTGTCGACGAAGGCGTCGGAGTCCCCGGGGAAAAATATCATCAGCGCCGCTTATCAGAAGACGTGTTGACCCGGGTATATTACTTACTCGGCAAGGCCGCACGGAGAGATAGATACGTAGAGTAGCCCCGCCACGGTGGTCTAGTGGCTATGGTACTCGGCTGCTGATCCGAAGGTCGCGGGATCGAATCCCGGCTGCGGCGGCTGCATTTCGATGGAGGCGAAATGTTGAGGCCCGTGTGCTGTGCGATGTCAGTGCACGTTAAAGAACCCCAGGTGGTCGGAATTTCCGGAGACCTCCACTACGGTGTCTCTCATAATCAGAGCTGGTTTTGGGACGATAAAACCGCATATAACAACAATACGTAGAGTATTACACAGGATGCGCAGGTTTCACTTAATGTACTCTGCGCGTTTGAGAGCGACAGAGCTGCGATAAGAATGTGGCCGGATAACGCTCTCACGTTCCACTTCTATAGGTGAACCTTAAGCGTCCTCCACTTTTTGCCTACCTTCTTTTATCTGTAGTCAAGACAGACAGGGCAACAATCAATGTAATGATCGGACACTTAGAACAGTCGTAACCATCCGATTAGCTAACCTTATCATTTTAAAATTAGGTACCCGCATCAAACACAAGTTCGCCAATGCGGCATGCTCCATAAACGTATCGTAGATGGCGGGCGCATGACCGCAATACAATTTTTTCGGCTGCCAAACAAGGGAATCGATAACCAGTATCCTGTCACTCAAGCACAATGTTACTTTTTTTTTTGTTTCGAGCAACATAGACTGTACTAGAAGGGCGTAGTTGGTGGGAATTCATTTTGCCAGGACAACAGCGCAAAAAGACGGGGACTAAGGAAGAACACGACGAAGGTGCTGATGTACTGTTGTTTCTCTGCCCTCGTCTTTTTGCGGCGTTATTCTTGTAAAATCAACAGAGCATGTTTGGTTGTTCGAAGAGAAATACTTAAACCCCCCAGTTTCGACAACGCCTGATGCCTGAGGTAATACACTCGTCGGATCTGCGTGCACAAATGGTGGGTACCTATGCGCCGGGCAGGGAAGCGCAGGCGCGTGACGACGCGCTAACGTAGTTCCTGCATAGTCAATGTCGAGAAAGAAAAAAATTACTCCATCTCCCGCTAAAGGGAACCATGAGGCGATGCGAAGCAGCACGGGGGGTGCACACCGCGTTTGCATCGGTTTGACGCTAGCAGACGCTGCCTGCGTCAGCGTTGTCTCTTGCGAGCGAGGGCGCGTTCTCGTTCCTTGCGAGCTGGTAAAGCGTTCATCGAAGAAAGAGCGTTTCCATAGTCAACGCGCTGTTCGGAGAGGAGGAATGCCGAGATGAGAGATCAGGCAAGGAGAGGAGGGAGAGGAGGATGCGCATGCGCAGTGCAGGTGTGGACGGCACACGGCGGATGGATGGAGGGAGCGAGTGACATAGCTCCGACCATAAGCTGCTTCGCATCTAAAATTTTATTTCCTTCGCGAAACGTGCTTTCAGCGTACACGCCTCGGTCTATTTCCCGCTTGACAAAACAAAAAGAATTTCAAGTAAAAAGAGTAAGGTAATGCTTTGTACGGGTTACGCATCCAACTCGCCGGCAGCAAATTAGTTTCCTTAATCCACGATAAGCTCGTGGTAGCCCCAGGCGTGTTTCTTAACACGACGCCTCCTTTATTTTTGTAGATCACGCGCTGCCTCGGAGCCTCCTTCCTGTGGCGTCGCGGTTTCACTCGATGGCGGCGTATCTAGAGTTGGGAACAAAACGGCAGGCGTGCACAAAGCGGGTTCTCGTTGGTAATTAGGGACTGCGCTGCTCTTCTTTCGACCCCCTTTACCTCTCTCCCCCCTTCCCTTTCACGACCAGGCTTCTTTGTTGGTTGGGGCAGTGATGACGATGATGACAACGACGATCACAATGATTATTAGGGGCGAAGCTCCTCTTAATCTAACCTTGTCCTGCGTCAGGCGTGACCGGCGTGCCGGGAGGCACGCGCTCGCCCTCGGCGCGTGCCTCTCTCTCTCTCTCTCTCTCACTCTTCCATCTGCTGTCTTGGGAGAGAGAGAGAGACAGAGAGAGAGCGAAAGGCGCGCGTTGACGGAAACGCTCTCTCTTAGATGAACGCTCTACCAGCTCGCAAAGAAGGAGAACGCGCCCTCACCCGCGAGAGACAACGTTGGCGCAGGCAGCGTCTCCTAGCGAGTTTCTTGATTGAGAAATACCGACTGCTCGCGTTGGAGAACCGTTCTGAAGTGCCGGTGGGAGATTTCACTTGTGCATAGTTCAACCATAAGGATTCGTAGCGTGCGCGTTAACTAAATTAATCCGGAACTCGGCACGATCTACGATGAACCTCCGGAGCTTCGCCCACTCATCATCATTCACTCCGTGGATATGCTGTAATTTTCATAATCACATTCATGTGAAACATTGCCTCATTATAAATCAAGGTGCTTCATACACCTGAAGCACGCTTCCTCTAGAAAACTTGCTCTCGAAAAGTTACTCCTGCATTGTTGTTTAGAATGATAACTTATATTACGAGAACTCGATGGCCTTTAATTTCGGCACTTCATGTTAAATATAAAAATAGGTAATGAATGTCAAATTGTTACTTTTGAAATTGACGCCGGGACTTCAGAACCTAACGACATCAAAAGCCCAATTTCTTTCTTTACTATTCTCGCCAAATTCGCTCGATCAAATGTTGTGAAACTCCTTGTGTTAAGTCTCTGACCTCCTTGGAACAGAATGTAGGCCTTAACGGACGACGTCAAAAATATATGACGTCACGCGTTCTAGTGATGGAACTTCAAAGCGGAAGTCGCCACCCATATTTTATTTTTGCGCGTTTTCTAGCTTACCGAAGGTCTTCTCGCAAGGTTGGTGGTTTTGGTATTGTGAAAAGCTAACCTACTGGTACGAAGAAAAAAATAGTTTTTTTTGCTTTAGTGTCCTTTCAAGTTCCTTGTGCATCTGTACCCTACAAGCTGCTTTTCTCACTGTAGCAAGTTAATCTCGTTGCGCAGTCTCTTCTAATTTGAGCCACCAAACTTGCAATGTTCCTCTACCGTGCCTCTCATTTATGTTTGTTCTGCGTTCCCACGAACGTAGTGCCGTGAGCGAAGAAAAACAAATTATGATGATTATGATGATGATTATACTGGTGATGATGAAGAAGGTTAGAACTATCTTCCCTTTTTTGCTTCAGTGCTTAATGTTGTAGAGTTTCCTTGGCGGGTTCGCAAATACGATCCATTAATTTAATTAACTGTGTGATTACCTGAAGTACTTTCATCCTTTCTCGAAATTGATTTCTCGTTGAGTATATTTGCTCCTCCCCCTCTTTCACATACCCGTACTCAGAAAACCTCAAAGCAGCGTTGCAGGGTAGATTAAAATCGAGACAACATTCTCAAAGCAGCGATGTTTGTTCCGGCAATTTATGCGGCATGCGATATAGCGAGCGTTAGTCTGCGTCACAAAGCGCTAAACGTTGTTGTCATGTCTTTGTCATGCGTCAACTAAAGCTACTTACCTAACGAGCGCAGTGGTTATGAATAGAAAAACATAGGTCGATGATACGAGGTTGTTGGCCCCGTTTAAAGGGTCGCTGAAGCAAAACACTGAGTTCTTTTAGACTGATAACATAATCGGGAACTGTACTGTCGTTGATTAGGCCGTATTATATTCAATAGTGGAAGAGGAAATGAAGGCTGAGTTTGATTTTTGAACTTCGTGTCGGCACGTAAAGGAGATCAAGCTTATTTTCTACACCGCTGCAAAATAAGTTCCATTCAGTTCAATTCATGATGGCTTTACGTCCCAAAACTGCGAAACCGCGATCTAATTACGAGAGACGCCGTAGTAGAAGACTGCGGAAATTTCGACCACCTGGGGTTCTTTAACGCGCACTGACATCGCACAGTACACGGGCCTAAACGTTTCTCCCTCATTTCGCCTGTATTTCAGTGTAGCATGTTTTGTAGCTCAACAAGCAAGTTTTCTTCGGAAAGGGCGTGCTTTTGGTATAAGGGAAAAAGATACTAATACGAGAAAGCCGTTCTTTATTTTAGTGTTGATGTTAATTATCGCTGAAACACGGTACGACATAACAAAGAAAAAATGTTTCTCGTTGCCTAAGTTCACGCGGAATTGAATCAACGTTCATTTCACCTCGGAACATTCATGTGTTCGATCTACAGCCGCACAAAAACCGAGCGAGGAAATAAAGAGAAATATCTGCAAATGTTCTTCGTAAAGCCGACGAGCCCCGGGTGCGACATGGCTTGATGGACCCGTAGGTCGATCTATTCGAAGCCACTCCGACTGCCTTCCCGATAGTTTACAAAGAATATGCGCTATTTCAAGTACCATACAAAAACGTAAGTCTTTTTCTGCAGCGGAAAGTTATTTGTTTTCTTTCCATCCTGTGCTGAAAAAAGCAAAGTACTGAAGAAAAAAGAAGGACGTGTGAATTAACCAACACCATCGAAATTATACTGCACTATGTCTTAGTGATGTGTTTCAATTAAACACAATATTCTCGGGGCTGATTTAAGAATGTTACCCAGGTTAACTACACCTCTAGTGGACAACGATCACATTGCAAAATGAGTGACGATGAGGATTTCCTACTTGTGGTTGAAAGGCCAAGTTGTTTCGGGCATCTTCGGTACGTCATTAACTGCAGGAAGAGCTAGTAACTACTACCTGAACAAAGTAAGGCCGTTTGTTTTGCTTTACCGGACAAAGCCATGACGGCATGAGTGTACGAGCATATTTCGATGCCTGTTCAGCACTTTCTTATTCTTTACTCGTACAGTGCTTGAGCTGCGTAGCGGAACCAGGACACTTCTACGGAGTTTCGAAGCAAACACAAATGGACGAGCAGCTATGTAGCAAGGTGCTATCAACCGAATCAGCTTGTTTGTCAACAACGCACAAGCGCGATGCAGTCACTTCCTGCTCACATCCCCTTGTTATCTATGTATGACAAGTTCGTCACCGCAACTTAGTTATCGCGGCAAGCGCCGAACGAATGCGTCGAAGCACCGATAAGAGATTTTCTTCTTACTTGAGATCGTGTGACTGTCGCTGTCGTGCGATTGACGTGGAGGTGCGCAAAGTTTCGACTCAACAAGGGACAAAGAAAACAAAACTAAAGGTGGAGAACTTCGCCCTGTATGCACATCAAAAACTTTACGAACCTGTCACCAGGTGCCGTGATGCCTTCATGCAGGGTTCTGACACGTCCGGAACTTTCTTCTGCCTCTAAATACAAGGAACATGCACGCGGAAAGAGGAGAAAGGAAACGAGAGCCCCAGGCTGTCACGAACCAACACAACTCCAACACAACTTTCTTTCTTTCTTTCTTCTTTCTTTCTTTCTTTCTTTCTTTCTTTCTCTCTTCTTTCTTTCTTTCTTTCTTTCTTCTCTCTTCTTTCTCTCTTTCTTTCTTTCTTTCTTTCTTTCTTTCTTTCTTCACACATGTCTAGGCGGGTGTACGCAGGCTTCTTTCGTCTCCTCACTGAAGTCTAGTTCTATATACCCTCAAGGCGTGCACCGACGGATAAGATCACAACGGAGGAATACGAAAGCCGCTCACCAAAAATACAGTCTGGCCATATTTCTCGCATACTTACGAGGTCGGCTCGAAAAACAGACAAGTTTAGGCGTTGTTTGGCACTGTACGTCGTGATGTGCTAATACTGCTGGAAACCGAAGGCTGAACTCAAAAAAAACTTCAGAAGGACAGCTTGCTGGGCTACTCAGTCTGACATTATTACTTCATCGATGAACAGATCGCTAAAAACGATGTAGAACAGGGAATGTCGCTCGGGCCAACGTTTCGACAAGTGAACTTGCTTCGTCAGGGCGGCAACTGCTTTCTCGAGCGTTCGTTGATGAAATACGCGCTAAAAATTAAACACACACTCGAAACACATCCAAATAGCGCTCGTCCTTCTGTGTATGTTTAATTTTGGAGCCTTTTTATTGAAATAATAATGTAACAAAGCTTTTTCGCATAAGTGTCGTCTTCCATAACTGCCTTCGGTCTGGTTGAGAAGGGGCTCATAAATAAATTGGCAGACACCAACATTCAAGCTGGGGAAATCCGACGTTTCAGACTCGGTTGAGCGCCTTCCTCAGGGAAGAATGACGCCAGGTTCCAGCTGCCTTATATAGTCTTTGGCGCGGCGACCACGCTCAAAGGAATTTCCCGCGGAGCGCTGACCTTGCTTGTATGCCGTGGGTAGAGTTCTCAAAGAATGGTTCACGTTTTGTGCCGTTCCCTGAATGTGTCACGATTCAAGCAAGAGTCTTTTGTTTTCGTTGGGGCTCGCTTTCGAAGATTGTCGTCCTCTCGAAATCAATTTTGTGGTCGAAGCATCACAGTGCTCGTTGTGGGCGCTTTGTTCTGTCTTACTTTCGGACTTCCAATGGGCGACACAAGAATGACGTCCTTTCAGTATAATTCAAACTATAATCGAGTTATTCTTAGTATAATTTAACTCTTAACTCTTAGTATCGTTAAAACTATGATCAATGTAGCGACTCTTACTAAACGCACAATGCATTTGTACATTACAGCGAAACAGAAACCCACGCACGCGCATCCTGGTCCCCGTTCTGTAGAAGATACTCCGAGTTCAATAACCCTGGGGGACCGACTTACTTGTTGCGTTCCTACGCGCATGTGTTGAGCCCTAAGACGAATCTCTCGCGAGAGCTGAAGACAGATCGAGCTATAGGATCCTCCTCCTAGACAGCGAAATCACTCTGCATAGTGCCTCAGGGAAGAGTTCTATTTGCACACCTTCAAGGAGTGCTCTCTTGTAAAGCCTAGAAGTTCCTCCCAGAATAATGCAAAGCCATCCATCAACGCCATCGGTGCGTGCAGACGACGTCCATATATTTCTGTTTGGAAGCCTCGCAAGCGGCACCTAGCGTCTCTTATTTTACTGTTTAAAAATTCAGCCTACTTTTAAGATAGTGCGCCGGTTGCTCTCGTGAATAAGTGAGCCAGGTATAGATCGCTCTTCCGTTGAAACCAACGTGTGGTTGGGTCTAAAGTACTACGCGAAGGTGGTCTTTCCCGGTTCCTGTTCCTGTTGTGTGCACTACTGCGTTCGTGAGCCATAGACTGAAGTTGCCTGCTTTGTCAAACTTAGTGCTGCGGGTATCTGTGGTTGATGCAAGAATGAGGAGTTGTCTCAATATAGAGACGACAAGAACATCAAAAAGAAACACTGGTGCCTTTCGTTTCTTTTTTTTTTTTACATTAAAACATAACGTGTACCGCGTTTGGTGGCATTTTTATTTGTATGTTTACAGTTATCTTCAGCATGCCACGCAGACTTCAGGTCCTCTCTGATTTGCGAACGCTCCGAAGCCACTTATCGATGAGTAAGAGCCCCGTACACGCCCTTTTCGCGTATTACGCACTATCTGTACCACCGGGTTTCCCTACACAGGTACAAAGTATCCCAGAATCATCACAATACCATCGTATCTCGATTATGTGTTGCGAAACTGTACGCGGTACTAATATATGCATAGAATGACGGCGACGGCCACGCTGAAAATTCCTTTCAGGTGTCCACATAATTGCTACCGCAATAATAAAACGCATTTGAGCACTGGCTCTGCCAGCATTGAAGCATTTTTACCCTTGACAACACATAAAAAGTGAGTACTGCGAATGCGCTTTGTTCAATTTCAAACATAAGCAGCGAAGTAATTTAGACACGGACGCAGACAAACTATACAGGCCGGGCACTGTGTAGTCTCTCTACGTCCGTGTCTTTTGCACTGCTTACATTTGAAATTGAACGATACATGACCAACTAGCCCCTCAACATGTTCTGCTAAGCCAGTGCGCTTACACAAATTAATTCTTAGCACACTGCTAACACTTCGTTGACATTGCGTATTCGCGCGCATTTCAAACGGTGAAAGAAGCGCTGCCAGGTACCAACTACCGCATTGGGCAAGCATGCTTCCTACTGCCGGTCCTCCTTATCCCTACAGCATTGGGACTGGAAGCGGACACAGTTGCCATTGATCCCTCATCAAGTGCGTCTCTGTGTACTTGACTACACTGTTGAATGTTTGGTAGAGTAATCCTTACCGTAATTTATACAAGCCATAGAACTACTAACCCTCAACGAGCAAAATATGATCGAAATATGGCTGGTCATATCAATGCTGTGCTTCTTGCGCGAAGACTGCGGCGGCATAAATAGTGCTTAAACATTTATGAATATTCTGTCTGCTCCGAAGCTAGGAAATGGGCTATCGACGGACTGTAAATTTCTAATTTTTGACAATTTGCTTACCATGCAACCCGTTGGTGTACCCCAATTCAAAGGGAATACATACTCGCTGAACATTCGCGAGGGATCTCTCAGCATTTTTCTTTATTTTTTTGCGTAAGAGCATGGTCCCCTGATAATAGTAAGGAGCTAAAAGAATAGCAGTGATGTCAATCAGTCTGTAAGCGACTGAAACATTACCTCAGCTGTCCTTTGCAGAACTTCCGAGTCGCAGTACTTAGGAGAAAACCTTGCTTGCAAAAAGTAAACAGTACTTGCCACATACATACATACATACATACATACATACATACATACATACATACATACATACATACATACATACATACATACATACATACATACATACATACATACATACATACATACATACATACATACATACATACATACACACACACGCGCGGGCACGCCCGTCTGCTGTCGCGGCATCGACATAATGTTCTGGCCTAACGCAAAAGTGGCTTACATGTGCAAGCTGCGCAGTGAACGGGAAGATGCCCACGCGTATTGTTAATGACGGACAATTCAAGCTCGCGCAGGCGCACGTTCATGCATCTTCCAGTCTGCCCTACGTAGACTTTTCCACAAGATAGCGGTATCTCGTTGATTGATTTGTGGCGTTTAACGTCCCAAAATCAGCTCTGACTATGAGAGATGCCGTAGTGGAGGTCTCCTGAAATTTCGACCACCTGTGGGGTTCTTTAACGTGCACTGACATCGCACAGCACGTGGGCCTCAACATTTCGCCTCCATCGAAATGGAGCAGCCGCGGCCGGGATTCAATCCCACGACCTTCGGATCAGCAGCCGAGTGCAATAACCATTAGACCACCGTGCACAGGTATCTCATATACCACGCCAATGATGCAGTCTACGTAGGGCTTATTATTGTGCTTTCTTCCGCAACCTTGCACCCTATTTTAACTATTTCCTATGCACGAACGCAATCCAGCAAGCTTGTCAGGCGCCGAAAACGCTACCTCCACGTCAAACATTTTCCCGCCTTCTTTAGATGATGGGGTGTTTTGTGAACGTACGGCAAAACTTGGCATTTTCTGTCTATCCGTTTCCGTTCAGTTTCAGCAAACTCGCTTCACAGCAGCGCACATAATGCGCCACTACGCACAGTCACCTTAGTTGCCCCGACTTCAAAAAAATATGAGGTGTGGGTGCATAAACGTACACACTGATGCTTATTTCTGGCGCAGACCGTGTCTCAGGCACTTTGTTTTCTAACATAGCGGTCATTATCGGCGTGATGCACCGCGCAGAAAAGGCGAGGACGGAGACGAGAAGACACAGCGCCTGTGTTGTGTCTTCATGTCTCTGTCCTCGTTTTTTCTGCTCTGTGCGCCACGTCCTTTCGCGTCACCAAATTGTCTCAGCTAGCACTTGATTGACGTAATTATCACTTGCCGACCCCAAGTTCCTCATTCTTAATAGTTTAGAGAGCCGGCAAGCGCTACTACTAACAGGCGAATTGAATATCATAAGTGGAATTAAGGCCAAGTCGGGCGGCACATGATGAAACGAAATACTGTACGTGCCAGAACGCAAGTGCGTGAGCACACGTGTATTCACCAGAAATGTTGGGCTTACGTACCAGTCATGGCGGGGAAGAGGAGGGAGGCAGGTGTTGGGTAGGAAGCACTTTACACCACCGAGCCTATCTGCAGTGGCGAGGCTCGTGGACTCGGCAATCCATCGTGAATATTTCAGCGCGCTTTTAACCGAACTCTGAGAGGCGCCGTCAAGACAATATGCGCAATACAGAACGCAATACAAAATGCCTACGACTCGAAAGAAAAAAAAAAACGGGAGAGGACTTTACTTTTGCTTGTACAGGGGCTGGATGCCCTGGTAGAAGAGACGAAAAGATAGAAAGAAAGAAATAATCGCAAGGACAAAATAAAAGTATAGACACGTGTAATAAAGGGGAGTGCCATCCTTGGAGCGGCTGCCATCGATCGTGAGGTTTCTCTCGGCCTGCCACTTTTGTTTTCTGTGTCACCGGCCAGCTGTGTGTTTTATTTGGCACGCGGCTTTCTTTCTCTGACTGTATGGGTATTTCTTTCATTCGTTGCGTTAGGCTCTTTGACGTTCAACCATGTCGCGGCGTTTGCTTCGAAACCATAACTTTATAGGTCTAGCTTTTTTTTTTTTTTTTTGCTTTTATCGGGGATAACAGTGGTGTGGACACTCAGGATTCACGGTCGGCCACTCTTTCCCGTTATACAGCTGTTCTCTGCTCACGTTAGGAGGACAGCGCCCCGGCTAAGAAGGAAGGAATAACTAGGTCGAGACCTACAAACACAGGCCTCATGCATGTGCATGTGTAGGCTCGGGCTCTACATATACCGTTTTGCTGGTGCTAGGATACCTTCGCTTACCTTGTCGGTGAGTGTCCTGCTTGATCAGTTATTTCGCCTTGTTCTCCCTGCTTGCTGCTCCATAGTGTACTCGCTTTTAAAATCTGAGCTATTTAGGCTCGAGGTTGATCCGTAGTAGTAATCGTCGCTTAAATTATATCTCACGTAAAAATATGTTTCTCTCTCTCTTTTTTTTTTTTTGGGGGGGGGGGGGGGGGTTGTTCGCTCAGCGCAAATATGTAATTCATATCAAGAGGCAGGATTTTTAATCTCTTACTTTCCTGGATGCCTCCAGGCTATGCGTAAATTAAATCCTATACTAGGCTTCTCTATAATCGTAACATTAGGTACAGGGGCATTTGGCGTTTTGGAAACTTGAAAAATCCAGAGCCGCTTCGCAACTTTCTCTAGTTGACGTGTCTCATTGAACTGCTCCTTCAACCATCGTTGCCCTTGGGTAATGAAGCATATATGAACATGTATATTTGTTTAATTTATAAAATGTGCTCTTCGCTTTCTACATCTGCTCATAAAGCGCAAATGTTACAGTTATGTTGTACGTAGCAACGTTAAGGGATCGGGGCGTACGTTCGCCGCCTACCTCATAAACGGCGCACGGAACCTCTAATCTACGATACACTGTCCAGGTGATACCTTGGCCGGCTGTCGGCTGAACAGGAGTAGCACTGGAATAACACGTTTGGTTGTAATCAGCCGTCTTTCTGCCACACTTTACTCATTTATTTAGTACAAGACTGCTCTATATCATGTTTCCTTTGAGCGACTGACAGACCAAGTGATTGTTCATTTTAAGCTGATCATGTGACATATGCGATCATTACTTGAAAGTGGCGATACCTCAAGGTGGTTTAAGATGGTTTCTTGTAGAGCAGCCACTCATAAAACAACCTTCATTTTTCTTGTGTCCGTTCCCGGACATATTTTCACCTCTTTCCAATTGAAGTGAGGCATATCCGATGAATAATAAGAGTGCCACCTAACCATACTTTTGATAATGCTTCGCTGTACATTTGACTTTTTCTTGCAATTTTTTTCTAAAACCTAGCTCTATCTTTGACCCAGTCAACCCATTTTAATTATTTAGACTCATAAGTAATCACAAGAATGTTCCTACTCTCTTATCTCATTCTGCAAAAATTATCAACTGCGTGGACTTGCACTTACCCCTATCACCGTCTCTCCGCTCCTATCCCAAAAATCAAACAAGAAAAACGCCAAGCGAAACGTGATAACACGGAATATAAATGTCAGCTATGATAGTAATTTTATAAATACGTTTTAACTCCGTAATAGCATACAGGTCAGCAGAATGAACAGCGTAAACTGACAACTAGCTTCTTGAAGCTCTTTTCGTCATTATTCTTTCAACAGTCGCCTAGAAATCCAATATAACGATCGCTTTACCATTGGTGGGTCGAACCGAGCGCACAGCAACATGTGAAACGTGCTCCATGCAAGGAGTCACTGTATATATGAAGGGTAGCAAGCATCTCAAAATTCCAGATAGCCATGTCGTAAGAAAGAAATTATGCTTCCGCTCCCACCGCTCCTTGGGTACAGAGTCCGAAGGAAAGAATACCATAAAAAACACAGAATCGAGCTTTGTTGCTCGCTTCTCGGGTGCCGGGGCGGACATCATGTTGTTTTATAGGTCCAGAGCCAGCGATGTTACTGACGAAAACGTGCGGGCATCGGCCCGATGCTTTATTTTCCTCGGCCGTGCATGGACGGCTAGCCCTGTTATCCGAACATCAATAGGAACAACGAAAGAAAAGAGGCAAAAAAAAAAGAAAATAGAGGAAGAGCCTCACAGTCGCGTAGAACTCGACAATACAAAAAAAAAAAACACGGAAAAAGCTCTTTGCGGGCCAGGCACCGAAAAAGAGCCCTAGGCGCCATACAGGCGCCTCACAACGCGAGAAAGCACCGCATCTCGCTTTCTCTGGCGTTCGTACGCTGAAGGAGAGGGCGCCCTAAGCACAGCGGGCAGCACCACCCTTACGTTGACGATCCGCTCACTCGCTGCTGCTGGGACGCCTATGCGGTGGCCACGTGGTGCACGAGAGACTGCGGATCGAAGTCGCAGTCCCACGGTGTTCCGCGGGGGAAAGACACGGCCCCTTTCTTTGACTGGGGATCTGGGAAAACTTCCAGTGGCCCGCAATACAAGGAATGTTTACGCTGTCTACGCCAGACGCCAGTCGCATTCATGGAGACGAACATGCCAGCCATCTAGACTTATGTCGCGAGTCCCGTGTATACTACTTGTTTCGGAAGCAATCACTTCGATGTATAACATCGCCGCTGGGTTACCGTCTTGCTGCTACTGGTTGCTGCCGTGTCAAGTAAGCAGACAGGCAGAAGTGCTTCAAGAAAGTGTGCCTTAACGGCACAGGAAGCTGCACTTATTCGCGGGTGTGCGTGTGCGGGCCAGGAAGGAGTATTTCTGTGTGACCTTTAGCGTACTGCTGGCTTTGCGTGTGGCAACACCGGAAACGAATCTCCTCAACTACCCTGAAGTTGTCGCAACAAGTGTCGCTACCACAGGATCAAGGTTTTTCCACTGTTAATGAATATGTGGGCAGCGTAATGCAGCCAATCTACGATGCCTCTTTACTAAACAATGTTACTTGCCACGTTGGAACTGCACGTGATGTAAGTCACAGCTGAGACGACTAGCTGAAAAGAACATATCGGACCATTATCGGAAGATAGTAATGTGTGGACACATCCATCAGTGTGCTGTGCAGCATAGAGCGTGAAACAGTGCTGTTGCAAGGAATAGCGAGGACGCCATACCGCGGGTATGCACTTGCTCAAACCACCAACTCGTGACCTGCTTCCGGCATGACGCAATCCTTGCAACCATGTGTATAAATAGGCCTTGCTCACGAAGAATGAGTGAATTAAATTATTTTACTAGCTCACTTATGGAAAACCGACTGCTTGCCCACCAAATGCTCGTGCGCTTAAAAAGAAATTTCGTGACGTTTTTGGTGATACGACTCCGTTGTAGATGATACGGCGTGTTTATGCTAAGCGAAGCAGGAAGGGGAACGCCCCACAGTAACATTTAATTCAGTAGCATTGTATAGTTCACGTAATCCTCTTAAAATGGTGCTCTCCGGAATGACTATAATATTGCAAACAGAAACGAGCATAGCTTCTATTCTTTTGCATCACAACGATACTTTCGTACTCTAACCATAGTTCGCTCATTGACAAATCATATTTGTGTACTTTTGACGCCTACTCTGTTCTGTCTAAGGGCCAGCTTAAGTATGTATTAGTTTTCTATAAGTGACCTTATTTACCTTTACAGATCTTTCCTTGTTTAATGTGCGTAATAGATTTTGTGAAGAAGACTTCCTTGAAAGAAGACTTCCTTGAAAGCGTGCTTTACCGTATACTCACATTTATTGCAAGAAAGCACACCTCGAGAGGCTATAAAGTGGACGTGTTATAGCTACCAAAAAGAATAAAAGGCAGGTGTCCAACAACCATAAATTCCAGCACGTGCCCCTAAAGCAGAGCTGTGCTTTGCTGTGCTACGATCTGTCTAGCATCGTAGGCGCTGCTACACCGTCCGCTGACGCATCATAAAATAAACGGGGCCTGAGCGCACGGCCCAGCCCTACGTGCCATCTTCATTTACTTGTTATTTTCACACTCAGCACACCACCGTCGAACCCATGCAGACTTCGGTCCTGCCTGTGCTGTAGGAAACAGAGCCTGATGATAATTATAACATTGAAAAGGCGGTTTCTTTTGTGCCTGTGGCATGACTACAGAAACAAATAACAGCGTTGAACACGAAAATCACCCAGTACACTTATCGTAGACCAATCAGCGCCTCAGTGAACTGTCAGTGTTACTGCCAGTATCAGTAACATATAAATGGAGCTACACGTATGTCTTCTATTTATATCGAGTCTAATGCGAATGATTTGCTCATTTTCTCTTTCTTTTTTATTTAATGGCTATGGCTCTTCGTTACCACTTTATTTCATGAAATTATTTTGCGCGCATCTATTTGCATTCTCCTTGTATTACATTTCCAAATAAAAAATAAGAGAGACTCAATTTAATTCATGCCTGCAGATCCAGGTTACTGAATTACACGCTCCTGTCTATTTTTTTTTCGTAGATTTTGCTAGCTGCCTAGAGATGTGTTGAGCTGTGGTGTACCTATGCCATTGTTACACACTGTCGAAATGTACCACATGGGTTCGCGCTTTCTCAAGCTGCAGTGATGTAGCTTTTTCCCGCCGCCCGCTTTCTGTTTGATGAGATGAAATAAAGTTTTGGGCTGATAAGATTAGATCTCAACTTTTGATGCAATTACATCTCCCTTAAAGGAGTACTGACACGATTTTGCGGCGGCGCAAAATATACATTTTTCGTTTCCTAGCCATGTATTGTTAACGCCCTCCACACACGGAAGCCAGGAAACACGTACAAAATATTTTAATTTGGTTTTAAAGTTTTCGTCGCCCAGCACAGCAAGCCAGCCCCATTGCAATGGACACTACGATGACGTATGAATACGGGCTCTTAAAAATCGCCGAAATCGCTGTCAGAGTCACTGGACGACCGTGAAATTGCCGTTGTTTGCGTGCCTCAGGTGTAATTGACCAAAGACGACAGAGTTGCAGCGACGCTATGAAGAATTTCTGTCCCTAAGTGACTCGGACGTCGTCCGACTATGTTGATACGTCACTAGGAAACCGCCCCCTCGAAAGCGAAACCGAAAGTCAGCTTTTAAGGGAGCCGTATTAAAAATATATTCATTGTGTTGCGGGGCACCATGACACTGTTCCTGGGGTTCTCCACGCCAGTGCTTTCATTTACAGCAACAATAGGAGAATGTCAAAAATTCGTGTCAGTACTCCTTTAACACTCCCGTTAAATATATAATCTGAAATTCAGCTTACTGTAAAATACATAATTAATGAACGGTCTTATAACTATTACAGCACACACGTGTCTAAGAGCATAACGACAAGGTAGGCGACGGCTCCCTGCGCTCTCTTTTATGAGATGCGGAGCATCTCTTGCTCGCGGGTATGTCACGCGTCCGGCGTCCGCACTCACACTACGCATGCGCGACTCTTCTCTCCCTCCCTTCCCTCTTTCCAACAGCTGCTGCAATAAATAAAGCGGGTAGAGAGCGCGCGCGCGGGGCGTCCGTCCGCACTCACACAACGCGTGTGCGACTCTCCTCTCTCTTCCCTCTCTCCAACAGCTGCTGCAATAAATAGAGAGGGTAGAGAGCGCGCGCGCGCTTCGCTTCAGTAGTATCTCCTCCTTCTCCGATGAAAGAAGTTGGTGGTGTTGTGTGATGGAAGCAACAGTTCCGTCAACGAGTGGGTTGACGCAAGCACGCATCAGCATCAACCCACACTCTGACAACGGTCACGCGATGCGTGGTAACGAACCAAGTTAACAACGTAATAACACGCAAGGTTCACCGCAAGGTTCATCGCAAGGTTCACCGCAAAGGTAACACCGAAAACACTGCAAACCTGTACACACCGCCGTTAAATGCCCCGTTGAAACTCCCAGCGATGCTCCGCATCACCCCATGGGCCCCTTCGGGGAGATGGTGTATTTTTTTTTTGCTGTAGCGGTTTTCTCGCTGCAAATCTAATGTCATAAATTTGGAACAATCCGATGTCTCAACCGTTGTTAACCGTAGTCTTAGACGATGTGTTCAAGAGATGTTGTCACTGCGATAAAATCACCATTTAGTCCGTCATACTGAAATCCTGTACGCGACAAAGGATTCTTATTCAAAACTTCATGGCATCAACTTGTGCTTCGTAAAACTCTGGAGCCATACTTGAAGCGCAAGTTCCCTTGATTTATATACCTGCTGTGACAATACCAACAAACGGCTCCCCGAAGCAAACATAGAAGAGTCGCTGAAACAGGCAGTGAAATCGCCAATAAGCGAAGATGCAAAAAAAAAGGACGGTGCAAATGATACGGAAAAGCTCGCACTACCAAAAACGCGACTCAGAAAAAACATGCATTGTCTAGGCGTCGCGAGTGGCGTCACTGGAGTCTCACGGTTCGGCAAGCCCGCATATTGGTTTCTCACGATCGCGTTCCAATCGCCTTCTCAATCGATCGACGAGGTCACATTCCTCGATCACGCGTGGAGACCCCCGACGCAAGTTATCCGATTCTAAAAGAAAACATGTCGAGAACGTCGAACAAATGCGCGCATGCGCGTGCGCTCCAATCAAAGAGACCACGCTCTCGTGTTTTGCACGGACGCAGTGAGAACTGCATGAAATGCTGATAGAGAAAGCTCCATACCAGGGAAGCTCATTGCGCTGCTACAACCTTTGGCATGATCATTCCTTTCCCCGTCTGTTTCCCTGGCCAGCCACTGCCATAACCCTGGCGCTGGCGTCACGCTGAAGCTTTCGCTAGAGGGCTCCATTACTGCTAGCGCTAGCCTTCTCTTAGTCCATATGCGGAGTACCGTGACTGGCCGCTTCCAATCATCATTTCTTGTTCCCCACTTCCAAAGCCTCGGCGAAGCTGCACCGCCACACCAGACAGTACGTTCATCGAGAAGCAGCCTTCCTCAGGCGTCCTTCAGTTGCCGCCGTTCCCGCCATTCTCTATAGTCCTGCAACAATGAACATGCCACTCCCGCACTGCACAGTAATTTTTCTTTCCCTCCTCTACTTCCTCTCATTCGTACACACTACCCAGGCCAGTCAGCCCAGCCGGCACCGCGCGTTTGGCTGACGAGTGAAGAGAAGGGCTGTCAAGTGTAAAGACAAGGGTTGTTTTTGCCGTCGAAGTTGCTTCGGCGAATCATGGCGCCGTTGTTTATTTCTGCCCGTCTCATCATCGTGGGGTTCTCATCGTTGCCGCTTGACATCAGTCTTGCTTTCTCTTGTCCTTAAGTACAATTCAAGTACACGACTCCCGCAGGCAGCGAAATATACGTCGCTTTCATCGAGGTGAGCGGATGGTGCGAGTGCGCAAAGTACGCGATGCGAAAGACTCTGATGTTTGGTTTGCCAGGTATCAGAGTGCGGACAGCCAAAGCCTAAACACACAAGGAAGAGCTAGCACCCTCCTTTATCGTTTATATTTTAGTGGCGCTTTCGCTCCGTCTTTTCCCGCCCTATAAATTGCTTTGTTCTCATTCACCGTTACATATCTTTTATTCTTCTTTGATGGCGACACCTCATAATGTACTTCTGGCGCATTTGTCGACTCGGTAATGTCATTTTCCTTTTGGTGCCTTTCCTCTTCCTCCCCTATGGTGCCCGTATAATGAAGTAGGATGCAACCTTGGAAGGCAGGATAGAAAATCATCCTCCGTGGTCACAACCAATTATGAACAATATAGGCGACGGAAGCGAGGTAGGTACCACACAAGGCAATGAGCTGGCTAATAACATTGTTAGTAAGCGCGTGCGCGTCGTCCTGCCTTTCTTCTTCTTCGTCGTTGTGTGAGCGCGCTGTCCTTACCCCGTCATGGACCAACAAGCTCGAAATATGTTTTTCAACCTGGCTAAGAGGAAATAAATGAAAAAGGCAAATACGCTAAGCATGAGAAAGCCTTATTGGCTGAACCACGCTAACGAGGAACAATAGGATGGAAGGTACGACTTACGGATATCGGGAACGCAGCGCTAGCTGCACGTACTAAATTCTGTGCGGGCTACAGATGTTACTGCTATCAGTTCCTATTTCATCAAAGAATTTATGGGTATGATAGGTTTCACATTCTCACTTTCTCTCTTGCGGTCCTTTATGAAGAAGCCATTGATTTGGGCGCGCTATGCAGGAGGCTACTTACGTAGCCAACGCAGCTATGAGCGTTCAAAGTGCTCATGTCAATGTCATTGGTTAGCGAATGCAAAGAATAGAACAACAGCCAATCTATCGTTAGCAGAAACTGCGAGCACCCATCCCTTAGGACCTTCCCCACCTGATGTCTGCTTTAAAATGTATGCGAAGGAGAAAAAACAAAGAACAATTCCAGAGACCGACATAGCGGCCCAATGGCTCGTCTTTATTAACTTCAGATTAACTGCTGATTACTTCTTGGCGTGCTATTTCGTTGTTTTAAGAAAGAAAAAAATGATTCGGCTTCATTTCTTTTCGCCACGCACTTCGAAATAACTAATTAAATGATTAGCAGAGCCCATCTAACAAACACAAACGAGAGATAACGTAGAGCTCGGCTGCGTCTTAGTGCTAATGAGAAAACGGACCATTTTGTTCTTTTTCTTGTTTTGACTCCTTACGCTCGCGTTATCTACGGTGCCCTTCTGGACGAAAAAAATCTTGGTCGGTAGTCACAGGCTCACTTGGCCGCGTTACGCACCTTCCTTGATGTAATTACCTTTCTAAAGCTCAAGTTTCAGATCAAACTGCGAAGCTGAAGATACAATGATAAGAAAGATTTTCTTCGAGGTTATTTTCTTCGCGTGGTGGAAGTCTGAAAGTTTATTTTCGCAAAGTGGTAGGTGGTTTTTGCTATTTTATATGGCAGGTCTTCTTAATGTTATTTGGCTCTTCGCTAAAAGCTTTAGAGTAACGAAAATATAACCGACAACGTGATTGAAAGATTTTTTCACGCATATACCAAATACATGTTTTGATAGCAAGTTTAATTACTCTAGAAGAGGTAAGCGCGTTCGAAGATGAAAATTAATACAGACATATTGCTTTTGATATAAAAGAAGATGCAGCAAGAAATACTAGCATATGTCCCTTTTAACAACATGATTGTTATTCCAAGTATTTCCAGTGGCGAGGTGTCTAAGGAGAAAAAAACAAAAACAAGATACAGCTGCAGTTCCCGTAGTCATCGCAATCATAGTTTAAGTAATTACATCCTGTGGCTGCAATTCTAGATCACGGCGGCCCTGTTTCGATGCGGTCCAAATGCATGTAAATCCGTTTAGTCATATTTATGTGAACACATAGCTGCGGGCTTCCTTTCGCAAGCAGAGCATCCTGCAGACGTTGCAAAAACGTACTTGTGCATCTCGAGTCAAGTGAGCAAAGCAATAGAATAGGTGAAATTTGATGCTTTCAATTAAAATAAACAAAGAAGCGTTTCATTCCTGTTAGAGATTGCAAATACTGCTGTTATCGTACACATTGCGAGAGTCACCGATTTACGCAAATATATGCAATCAGTCAAGCGCAGGATAACACCGAACACAGGCCTTTTCATTATAAATTCGCTTATAGCAAATGAGAGAGAGAGAGAAGACAAAGACAAGGAAAGGCAGGGAGGTTAACCAGACGAGAGAGAGAGATTCTTTATTTGAAAAGAAGAGAAAAGCACAGGATAGTAACTGTCTCTCGTCGAGGAGGACACCTCAACCGTCCTGTGCGGGGGATGGGGGAGGGGGACTAAAACAGAGAAAGAAAGATAAAGTAGACGAGCGTCCGGTTTGCTACCCTGCACTGGGGGTAAGGGAATGGGGAACATAGAAAGAGGAGAAAAGGGAGAAGTCGAGCACTGCGCGTTCTAAGGAGTCTGACATTGGCGGCTTAAGCGTTCTGGCACTACACTAGGAATTCAGTGCGGAAAGACCATCTGCGAGCAATGATAAGCACAGTCCAACTGAAAGCAGTTTGATGAAGGGTATCCAATACTTTCAAGCAGGCTTCGGCTACCGGACTCGGTACCCCGCTTAGGAGGGTGCGTACTGTATCCAAAAGAGGCCGAAGCATCGCTGTGATTTCCTCATCTGTCTCGGGCAATCTTTCGGAAAGAAGCGCTGTGTTTGACTCGAGCAAAGTCTGCTGAGTCTCTTGTAGTCGCTGCCGCTTTGGCGCTGGCGGTGGCTGTCGCTCAAACTGCAGTTTTGGCAATGTAGGCCATTCTTATCCAGCACGGTGCTGTCCACAGTGGTCCAGACGGACGCACCTGGTCAGGGTGGCAAAGGAGGAGATGTCATCGGATGGGCAGCACTCTTCAACTGGGCATCGGCGTTTCTTGAACTGCGACAGCGTAAGGAGCGTCGCTTTCGAACAGCAGCAACGGCTTCCCGACGAGACGAACAGTCCCGCACCATCCGCTTGTGGATCTACTTTTCCTCCTTTACCTTGGGGCAGTCATTTGACCAAGCGTCGTGGCATCCGAGGCAGTTGTAGCACTTCAGGGCCGTGGCTGCACAAGAGTTTGTAGCGTAGTGTTCGCCGCAGCGTGAGCGTGTTATCGTGCTCGCGCACACAGCGCTCACATGTCCAAACTTCATACATTTGCGGCATTGGAGGGGCTTTGGAATGAAAGGTCGTACGGGATGTCGGACGTGTCCGACCTTTCCGTGTGATGGGAGGCGTTCTCCCTTGAATGTCAATTTCACACCACGAGACGACCACAGACGAGACACATGAACGATGTCGATGGCGTCTACAGCTGGCTTTATCAAAATCTGCAAGTCAGTGCTTGAGATGGACGTATATGAGCGTACCTTTATGCCATCGAGTTCAGAAATTTTGCTAAATGTGGTCAATGCAGTCTCATGTGACAGGTCAATAGCTAACACATTTTCTCTTGTGTTCAAGCTGACGTCAGTCACTTCATTCGGTGCCACCGCTTCGAGTATAACCGAGACAGAGTGTCTGTTGAGTCGCCTCAGGTTGCTGGTAGCATGTTCTCGCACAGAAATAATTGTACTGACCGCGGACTTCCGAGTGGATTTCAGAGGCGACTTGCCTGAATATAGAGAAGGTCCGTTGTTCCTTCGCTTCTCCTTGCGGCTTCGCGCAAGCTGAAAGTCTTCATCGCAAGTCTTCACTGCTGAGCGAGTAGACACTGAGTAGACAGTGCGATTCCTGGAGGTTATAGGAAATGAGTTCTGTGAAAACCCGAAAAGTGGAGTTACTCCACCTTGTATGTTTCCGCTGAACACATTTGCCATATTGGTGCCCATCTGCTTAGAATTGTCGGTGTATTCGCCCTCGCACTGTCAGTCGCTGGCCTCCTGGTTAGCTCAGTTGGCAGAGCGAGCGCCCCGGGCAGGCGTTGGTCAAGGGTTCGAACACCGAACCGGGACGAATTTTTCGGCAGCTAAAAATCTTTGATTTCTGAGAAATCCGTAGGGATTTCCTTGTGGCTCTGTGCTGCAAACGGGTAGATGCTAATTTCTTCTTCCATAAACTGGGTTATACTGTAATCTACCTCGTAAAAACCTCTGTGCCTTCATGGTGTGAAACGGCTTCCATTCTCAATACAACTATTTGTATTTGCTTGTACATAGGAACTACGGCATAGGTTGAATATAAGGACTGATAAGCGTACCTAGCATTTGTACGCTGCTGTGGGCGTCATGAAATTGTTCATCGGATGGTTTCCCCCTAATTCTTCGAGCAAGCCGCATCTTCCTACTTTTAGTCATACTCGAACCGAGTCTCATGTTGACACCCGAAACAATCCCACCACTGCAGCCGAAATGTTCCCACTGTAGGCGAAGACAGAAAATGCCGCAGCGTACGAAGAATGCTTTCCACCGCTCCCGAATTCTGGCCTCAGCGTGAACTGCGATTCGGAGAAAATTAATGGAAAAAAGAACTCCGTCTATGACAGGCACCGCAAGGATTCTGCAGTGAGGCTGACAAAGGAGGGGTCGAGGTGAACCACGTAATTGGCAGCGGGAAAGGGGCTTCGTAACATCGATCATTCAATTACCTTCGCTGGAAGAAAATTGAATGTCGTCTTAGCGAGACTTTCCGGGACAAGCAAGCGGATTCCCCTTGGCGTCTCCTTTTCTACCGAAGGTCGCATAACATGTTAAAGCAGCAAGCACTGAATAAACCATTTGAGCCTGGACAGTACGGTGCATCAGGACCATAGCACTGTCAATATGTGAAGGAGAGCAAATATTCTTCCCTTGTAACCTAGGTTAAATGCACGAGCGGAGGACAGATAACAGATGGACAGTAAGAGCGACGGAATGGATACTAAGGGAAGGAAAACGTAACAGAGGCAGAGAAAAAGTTAAATGGAGCGATGAAATTAAGAAGTTCGCGGGCATAAAGTGGAACCAACTCGCTCAGGATAGGGCAAATTGGAAATCGTTGGGAGAGGCCTTCGTCCTGCAGTGGAAGTGGAACCGGAGTTGCGAGCCTCTCTTATATCGCGACATTAGAGGTGTAAGTACACGCGCCAAGGATTCACATAGAGGACATGGCTTCGGCGTTCAGGTACTTTATTTCATATGTACGGTCGCTTTTTTTTTTCCTTCTACACTAGACGTGGTCACTTATTACTTCTTTTCTTTTTTTTTCAGTGATACGGTATAAGGAGATATTGGCATAAAAAGTAAGGCATCGGCTGCTCCTTCACTCTTGAGTGGGAAGAACATTCAATGTGCATGGTTGGGTATGCGAAGCAATCCAGCACGATCACAATAATGTTAGCACCACTAGAACAACGAGAAAAGCCGCACATACAGATGGCACACGTGTGCAGGTTGAAGAATAATGTGATACTCTTTGAGGGCTTATTGACGTTGTCGATAGGAAGGGACCCAGGTACGCACCCATACATACATACATACATACATACATACATACATACATACATACATACATACATACATACATACATACATACATACATACATACATACATACATACATACATACATACATACATACATACATACATACATACATACATACATACATACATACATACATGTTTACGTGTGCGCCTCAACTAACCTAGTGGACATCTTGAGAAAAGGAGTCACATTCTGCGGAATTTAGGTGAATTTTCATTAGTTCTTGCTTGCAAAAAATGTTCAGCATAGACGCGCCATACAAGTGACCGTTTTGTCATTTCTGCCAGGCAAATAAACCGAGCAGAAAGTTTTGTGCTATTCACCGATGCACACTTCCATCGGTAGTTACCGCAAACGTTTCTCCGTGCCTCCCAGGTGTTTTTGTACAGATTAGTGTGCACGGTACTATTTGCGAAAGGTCGGACGCCATCACTTGGAATCATAACATTGTTCTTTTTTTTTTTAATTTAACAACCCGCTGTTTGCGAGGAAGTCGGCGATGAAACAAAGCATAAAATTCTAATTGTACCAAAGTACACCATCATTTCGAACAACTGAAGAATCACCGCACGGTTACATTACAGCACTCATGTCAAGGGTCATTCACTCAGTACACGCCGGAGACACTCGTAGTAGCGAGTGCTGTGCAAACCTTTCGTGAATTAGGGGACGATTGCATCCTGATTCCCAACGCGATTATCGCTTTCGCAGCGTTAGCAGGACCATCCGGGACGATCATCACGACGAAAGTGTTCGACAGTGCGTTCAGTGAGTGCTCAGCTATTCGGAATAAACCGCGAAGTTAGGTAGATCGCTGGTTATAGAGCTTCATTTGGCGACACGCACATCCCGGACGAAGTGGGCGTGAAAACGACGATAATCCCATTTCCACTACGCGGAACTTTTGCCTCCCCTAACGCGTTCTCCGCCACGACCTGATTGCCTGCAGGGAATCATTACCGACATGCTTCCCTAGATACTTTTAGTCCTACGACAGCGATGACGGCCAAATTCGAGATGAACTTAGCGCAAGAAAATGCCGCTGGCCTGTTTGGCCTTCTCGTCCGATGAGAAGTGTAGCAGTGTTATTATCTCGGATTATTTGCGTCGTGAGAATGAGTTTCACGGTAGCACGAGATGTTTCCGCCAGATATAACAAGACTGCCGGTTCTACACCGCACCGTTCGGAGAGCACGTCAAAGTACAACAGGGGATTCAGGTATTGCGTTAAGTGTCTGTGCCAACTGCATAACACGCTGGGATTTGGTTAACAAAGTAGCCTTTGGTTGGTGCATTATGGGATATTCACATAAAAGGTTCTGGACACGCCTTGAATATGTCAATAAAACGGCACCGATGAGTCGTGGAGGTTCCCGAGCAGGGTGTGTTCCAACTATTAATGCACTGCACGCACCAGGAGATTCGCAGCAGTTTCCTTTCACACACAGATGGACACTGCTTATTATTTCAACCAATAAATTCCCACGGGGTACAGACCAAGTCACCTGTCTTTTCTTTTTTCGGTGTTCTTCAAAAGAGATACACACATTTTTCTGTATTTGTTGAATTCAAAACCAACAAAAAAAGCGTAGCAGATCATCTTTCCCTGGATCGTGAAATTAATCAGTGCTATGTCTTCCTCAAGCGACTCAGTCGGTGCCTTATTTACGTCATATGTTGAAAGACGATTGATTGATTTCTGGGGTTTAACGTCCCAAAACCGCACTATGATTATGAGAGACGCCGTAGTGGAGGTCTCCTGATATTTCGACCACCTGGTGTTCTTTAACGTGCACTGACATCGCCCATTACACGGGCCTCAACATTTCGCCTCCATCGAAATGCAGCCTCCGCGGCCGGGATGATGTGTTGAAAGAAGAGCGGGCGTCTTGCAGATGTGTTTGAAATGAAATTTCGGATTTCCTGGTGATGCAGTGCAATAATATTTGGCTCTCATGTTCACGGGAGCCTCCTGAAAGAACGACACCTTTTCCTGATGTTCAGGAAGTGTTTCAGGGCCTCGTTAAGTAAACTCAACGCTGACGGGTACAGAACTGACGCCAGCTGTTACGCCTTTTCTGTGAAAATTAGATTTTTCCTAAAATGTTACCTATATTTACAGGCCAACAGTCACCACTGAACGCATTGGTCAAGTTTTCAATCATTCATGTGGTTAGCTTCGCCCGTTCTTTTTGTCATTGTGGTTCATGTATATACAGCCTCTGCCATAAATTGATGTAACAGCCTTTAAATCTCTAACTGAGGAAAGTTCCCCAGACTAGACACGGAATATATGTTCATCCAAAACAAAAACAAAAAAGCCGCGCAGGCGTCACCTGCGCTCGCGCGCCCCCGGTCTCCACCGTCTAGGTAATCGAGTCACCATGCCTGTTTCCGTGTCTGAAGCTTGGTCTTTCGATGGCACATTGCCACCCGGCGCGGTGAGCCGATGCGAGTATATATTCTCATTGAGCCATTGATCCGAGTTCGATCAAGCGGTGTTCTTCTCCTAACACTGCGGCAGACGTCACCTGACCCGTCGTGCCACCGGCGGCCTCCTGTCGGCTGCGTCGATTCACCCAGTTCTCGACGGCTTCTTTACGCCTTGTACTCGTCGATTTCATAAAGAAGTCCGGATTGTGGTGGTGCCATGATGAAGGATGGGGCTGGTGATAAGGATGAGGAGTAGGAGATTGTGGTGATTATGACAATGATAACGATGAAAACGAGGAGTTACTTCGCTAAGGTAGATTTCTGGCCTTGTTGGTGCAACATGTCAGAGTTAAGCGCGGAACTTATTAGGCGCGGACTTGACAGGAGAGTAACACACACACACGAGGACTTACTTCACCATATTTGGTACTCTGATCATCACAATCATGTGCCGTGTCGTTCCCAATATCTTATTACTTTCATGGTATACGATGAAAAATATAGCTCGAGCTATATCTTGAGGGAGGATAGCGTACGAGGACCTAAAAAATATTGTGACATACAACGACGTTCGCAAAAAGTGAGTGCTCTCTTTCAAACAGCACATATAGTACACCCCTTCTCAAGAAAAACGAACATGATAGGTAGAGAACTTGGAGAGAACTGCAACGTATCGACATCACTTCGATAGGAATAATATCTTCCTAGAAAAGAATGATACGGAAGCCCCGCCACGGTGGTCTAGTGGCTATGGTATATACTCGACCGCTGATCCGAGTGTCACGGGATCGAATCCCGGCCGCGGCGGCTGCATTTCGATGGAGGCGAAATGTTGAGGCCCGTGTGCTGTGCGATGTCAGTGCACTTTAAAGAAGGCCATGGGGTCGAAATTTCCGGAACCCTTCACTACAGCGTCTCTCACAACCATATCGCGGTTTTTTGATATAAGACCCTAGAAATCAACCAAGAATGATACGGGGTAACATACGTAAGCCATCACCAGACCTTGGATATGGAATCCTTCCGATAACAGGCACTCGGGATTGGCCACCGTTGTGTATCGACACCTTAGTGCATTCGTTCGCAGGGCGCCTTGTCACACAGCGCCCTGTCGCTGTGCGAACGACGCGCTGTGTGACACGGCCTCGAGTCATGAATTAATCAGCCAAAATGCTCAGCCTTCTTTATGCTATCCTCATTCATATCCGTAGTCTCCATCTCCTTCCTGATCTCGAGTTTTTTGTACTGTAAGTGATGGCTCTCTTTTATATAGTCCATAGTTAAATCAGCGCCGACTCTGGCCTCAAAGAGCGAGAAAGAACACTGCATTGAACAAGGACTCTATCCACTTACGCCGAAAGATCGCAACAGCACTGCCAGTGCCCAGCACGGAAACAAGGCAGCAACACAGCATTGCCCAGGGAAGCGAGCTGCAAATATCCCGCGGCCGTTCCAACCAAATCTGACGGCCCGATAGCAGCATACAGGCTGCTGCTTTTGTAGAGCAAAGTGGGCCACGCGGTTCACTACTCGGCTGCATGAGGCGCCAAGAGATCCGGCTGCGCATGGTTCCCGCCGTGCCTCAATATGTCACCCCTAGGATTGCTGCCTGTCGCATATTTCCTTCCGTATAAATCCGCTTTGAAGCCAACAAATATGGAAGAACCATGCAATCTATAACGAGGTTCGTAAACTTCAGGTCATTGCCAGGTGTTATTCGACTTCGAAACTCTCCATTCAAGCAACTACAAGAGAGACAACACGATCGCGCTTGACTCCCGGAGATCAGCGATAGGCTCACCTCCGAAAGGGACTAGGCTGCATTAAACTCCACACGCATCTTTCGCTCTAGCCCACGCACGCGAGAGCCCCATAAAGCAAGTGCTTCCGGAGAGGCTTATGTACCGCTCCTTCCGCTCGCCAACCAAGTTCCTTCCTGCAGCCATCAAACGGAAACGAAAGGGAAGGTAAGAGCTATAGCTGGAAGAAGGAAGGAAAACAGGATAGCGTTTCCTGTTATCATAAACGCAGCGGAAGGGCTCCCTTACTTCTTCACGGTGTGCGTGAGTTTACTGGAAGCTGCAACATCACTGCGGCGCCTCCAGTGATCTTGTACACTAAGTTAGAAAATCGTGCCGACCATAAAATGGCGGTGTAGCAAATTACCTCGGCCTACAATGGCAGGAAAACAGGCGTGTTTCTTGCAGGAACGCGTGTGTAAAGCAGCTTATTTCCTGAGGACAGTAAATTGACAACGAAAGAGATATTGAGTGGAAGAAAAGAACTGTTCGAGCGGCACTATACCGGCGTGTTCATTTCCTATTGCGGGGCTGTGGCATGGCGCTAAACTTTAACTTTGAACATTTATGTTTAATGTTAAAATGTTGCCTTCCGGGAGCAGAGGGTTATAAAGCAGCAAGTGCAGGAGCATTCCCAAAACTACAATCCACCGGAAACGGCCCCACGCTCAGGACAAAGGGAATCGACAAATCTGGATCAAGAAAATTAATTTATTCCCTAACGAAGGAACCTGATCGCTCTCTTTGCAACGCGAGAGTTTCGTTTTAAAGGAATTCGCTGAACAATCTGCCTGATACGCGATCAGCGAACGAAGCGTCAGCTCAGTGCTAATCCTCTCGGATCCGCTCGGCGATTTAGAGAACGAAGAGCAATAGGGATTTCGAAATCGATTCCGGAGCCGCTTGTGCTGCCGATCCTTTGGCGAGCCGCACGTGCGCAAGCTCGGTGAATACAAGTTAACCGCAGCTTCATAATGGCTGATAGTTGACCCAAAATTTGCAGTTTTGCAACTAATATTCCCACTCTCTCCAGCTACTCTCGCTTTATACTTAAACGCGTGCCCGCGTATACGATGTGCCCCCGTGAATTGCCACAATTTCAAAAGCTCTTAGTTCCACTTCCCCCACTTAACTCAAACAAAAAAATAAGCAAATGAAGTCTACGACACTAGCGATCACTTAGAAAAAAAAAAGAAAATAGTAGGTTAAGCAGTATAATTCACGTTTCAGGAATTACAAAGCAGCGTCAGATGAACCATTACCAAAAAAGGGGCTTTATGCGGAAAGGTAACTGCTAGTATATTCATTACGGCAGTCAATGACACACGCAGAGATGACACAAAGGCTTGCAGAACCCTTCGATCCAGACATTCGATCTATAGCAGCGTTTATTCTAGGAGCTATACAAGAAGTGGAAGAAAGGGGCTCAACTCGGAAACAAAGTATCACTGCTGCAAAGCACAGTTGCTGCCTTTACGTTCAGCGCCGAATTATTGGTTCCTTTGTTACCGTCGTCACGAAATTTCAAGAGATAAGCTGATACGTAACTTTTTTTTCTCTCTCTATCTGCCAAGAAGCAGTCTTTGTTCACGAGCCGCTCAATAGCTTGCTGCTCATTTTGTTATCGCAAAAGCTCACCCTTCTCTCATTACTGGCAAAACGACTTGGTTTTCGTTAACGTGCCTTTGTTAGCCTCCATTACTTCTGCTGTTACACGGTTTATCTTTCCTACTACGGTACGCGAGCTCCTTTCTACTTTCCTTCAGCACTTTTTTCAGTACAAGCCCGCAATCTATGTTATTTTGCGTGCGTTTCTGTTGATCATTTGCTTAGTTTACGAACAACACAAGATGAGAACAGGAAACATCTCCGTTGCTGAGTCTGCCATCTTTTGCACGTGGCGTTTAACGGTCGTGAAAGAGCGCACCTCAGTGCTATTCATTACGAAAAGAACGGCTCCGCCAAAGCAGAATATCCAAGTGCATGCCGGCGTACATTGAAACGACGTTCTTGTCTACCGGCTCTTTCAGTTAACTCGCGCCAAGCTTTGATAAAATCCACGTGAGCGTTACGAGAATGCTGCCATCTTAGTATTGCTCACTGTAGTCTTGATAACAATGGCTAATGAGCTCAGGTAATGAATTACTAGTTATTAATTACCCAGCTTTGAAAGCGTTGCTTTGAACCCAAAAGTTCAAAGGCGAAATAGTAGAGCACGCAAATTAGTGTCCGAATCATGCATTTTCATAATAATGAATGCAGTGGTTTTATTTCTCTCGCCTTCAAAGAACGTGCACAAGATTTGTAAAATGTATCACGTCGCCAGGCACTTGCTGAGCCTGACATTGGCACTCTCGAACATGCTACGATAGAATGATCGATGGTGCACGCAGACCTTAGGATAAACAGGCCGAGATCGTTACGGTTGTGGCCACATCTTAGCAACTTCTCTTCTGCAGTGTCCAGTACTGTCTCTCACACAGCAAATATCTGTTACCGATCACGGTTTTCATTCATTCGAACGCTTTTTTTTTCCTTAAATGTTGATAAAGTACTTCCGAAAAATTTATGGCACTCAAAAAGAGTCCTTTCTTCTCTCATGGCAGCCGCTATAGAGGCCCGAGTCTGAACATGTTTTATTCAAATCTTCATGTGCATTTATCTTATTTTCCTACGCTCGAATAAACGTTTCTTTCCGTAATTAGCCCCGCCACTTTCAGCCTACTTTCCGTTCCGTTTAGTACGGTACAACATACTGCATTCGCAACACTCTTAATGCAACACTCGCCCGACCCCTTTGGCTAGCGTTGTCCGTTAGTCAGAAGCGCGTTAAAGTTAGCTCAGCCGGAGTTTATCCCGACCTGAAGAAAAGAACGACGCTTGAGACAGCGGGCGCGCTTCTAACGCAAAGGCTGCGTTATTGACTGTTGCCGCTTTTACGCGCACCAATAAATGAAGAGAACAGCGGTTACGATAGATATATTGCAAAAGCAGATGCCAGAAAGTGCGAAACAACGCGCTTTTCTCATCTGCTCAAAAGCTTGTTCCTTCATCGACCTATAGATTCAAGCAGCTATTCCTCTCTGCCTTTCATTCTTGCTTTAAATCCCTTACCTTATTTCCCGTTCCTTGCTTGCCAGAACATAGGACGGCACTCCCTCCCATCCATTCCTTTATAACCTCTTCGAAGAAATTCACCGAGCTGTCCCTACTGGATAGAGAACGGGTAGCCACTGCGAAAGAGGGTACCAGCAGACACTCACCTGAAGAGAGGAGACACCGTTTCACACTAAAAGAAGCACATATCCCTCCCGTCTCACCGAAATTTCTAAAGAGGCGTGCTCCACCCGTCAGCGAAGTGGGCTCATTGGAAGAAATAAAAAAGAAGGCAGAAACTTCACTTCTTCATATGAGGTACAAAGCTGGCACTTAAAGCGATGAAACTTCGCACTTAGCTCGCCTTCCCTCTTTATATTTCATTACTTCTCGCGCCTTTTTTTTCTTTATTACTTCGTTTTATTATTATTAGCCATTCCTTGAAAGTCTTCAATGTCCTCTTGTAAGCGCCGCGAGCTCGTGTACTTGAGTTGATATCATTTTATGAGTTCATCGCGTTTTTATTCAATTTTTGTTAAGGCCAGGATTGATAACAGCGTAAAATAATGAAAAAAAATGTGCGCAGACTTCTTCCTTGCAGGTGTTCCTCTTGAACGCACAAAGCAGGTTATTAATTTTTTTTTTTTTTTGCAATTTTGCCTTTCTTTTTTTTTTTTCACTGTGAAAATCACAGCCGCAAACTCGTGAAGCCATGACGAGGTGATATTTCCTTCTTTTTCTTCTGCTGCACTTGATGCTTTATTTTACTGCGTTTGTCGTCGTCATGGTCCTGTATCAGTCTTAGGGTACTTTCACTAATTTTCATTGCATCAATTTCTTTTTATTCCATTAGTCGAACTGAGCTTACCGCGGCGTTGGCTGTGCACCTGAGTATAAAAATAATAAAGGCACAAGTCCAAAAGAGCTACGAAGTTTTTTTTTTCCCTCTCTTTATTCAAACTTACACAAAGAGTGCGAAGTCCGCGGTAAACATAACCGCAGTATAGTCGAGTACAGTGACAGTGACGAAGAGATTCTGCCGCTAGCGTGCGCGCGTCTGGGCCCGAGATAAGTTCTTACGGCGAAAGGGCCAACGCAAGGCATGTATTACGATGGATGCATTATTATAATGAAGGTGACGGAATAACAGAAAGACCCTGTTATGGAAAATAATATTGCGCAATATTCTACAACTAATTTAATTTGTTTTTTCTGCTGTTGAATCATGCTTGTTGTTAGTCAACGGCATCTGCTAACGCCTTATTCGCTGCCGGAATCGGCTATTAACCGTTCTTTCGAACTGCTGCCTAGCCTAATAACCACTTCAAAAATATTGAGCCTCTGTTTGCAAAACGTATTCGTAAATGTTATCTTCAGATGGTCATCTCCTGCCGATTGACTTCACTGCCACGCAAGGCATTACTGCCGGCCGTCAGGACGACGCATAGTATAAGCAAGAGCTTTCGCTTAAGAAAAGCTTCGGAAAGCCGTGCCTTGTACGCTCAGTAAGCAAAAATGTAGGCATCTGAGAACTCCCGACCGATCACGAACATAGGCGAGCGCCGCCTATGTAGCCTTGATCACAGTAAACCGAGGCGGCCACGTGATAAACGAAACCATTGTTCCGGTACATTAACGTGAGCAACGCATTTAACATATATGGTTGTCGAGACGCACCCCTCGACTTACTGCCTGTGAGCAGTGCTCTTCGAGTATATGAAATTACCCTATATTTCACCAGTAGGTTGACAGCGGTGTGTGTCCGATATCGCAGAGTAACCCGCTGCTATCACAGCCAGAAAGTTGAGCTGCTTTTTGACTGATAGCTGCAACACGGGATCTGTGCGGGAAACATGCTTCCACAAGCACTTCCGGTTTCTACTCCAACTAAGATGCGAAGCCTCGATTTCCTGCCCAGGCGTGACGAGGGCGTTGTGGTTCATTACGTGTTTTTGCTGAGCAGAGGTTACGTGGTCTCAAAAAAAAAAAAAAAAGGAGGAAGAAAGATCCGCAAACAAAAAACGAGCCATCTCACTTATCAGGCGAGTCTTTCGTTTGGTGGCACGCCTTGTTTCAGCGTCGACTTGTGACCGTTAAACACAAAAGGTGAAAGGTGAAACACTGAAGGTGAAGGAAATGCGCGCGCTAACGCCCCGCATCGGGCTTCGTATAACCACCACCATGTTACAGTGGGCGGTGGGCAACAGTGCCACCGTGTGATAGGCGGTCGAGAGCAATAGCACGTCTGACTTTCCGCCCGTGCGTGACATCGGTCACGGACAGCGGACGGCTGCAAAGGCTCGGCGTACAACTTGGCTGTTAAGTTTTACTAAAGGGGTCAAGCCGGAAATTTAGTATGTCTGTCTAAGACGTGAGCTGCTACATTTTCTGAGTTCTTATAGATGACATCACCCATGATACCACCATGCAGCCGCAGCGTCCGTTGGAGCGGCTGTGTTCGAAGCCAAAGCCAGACAAAGGGAGTTTCTAAACACGAATCTCGAATCCAGTAGCTGTACAGAAACATTTAAAGTCCAAGAATCGCTTGGGAGATGCTCTCTGAGTGGCTGGAGCCACCCACGCGTTCTTCGGCTAATCCATAAAAATGGACCGATTTAGAGAATTACGCACTCGAGTGCATGGCGTATGCGACAAATGCATTTTAGGAAACCAAATGACGTGGTACGTGCCCTGCGCCATCATTACAACGGTCGTAGACTATTCGAGAGCGTTTTGCAAGATATTCATTGTGCTCTGGAAACAAATACCAAAGAAAAGCACCTCTGCTGTTCATGAACCTTTTCGATTAGAAAGGATTTTTGACTACATGAATGGTGCCATTTTACTTTTGTGAGTGAGGTACGCTTAAAGGCGCCCTTATTGTTGGGCACGTTTTAGCGTGATTCCAAAGCAGCAGACTAAAATCAAGAACTCATCTCTTAATCGTTCCTTGTGCATTTCGCTTAATGAACCCTCTTATGGTGGTGCCGTGCCTAGGGTATTCCACTGCTGATCTCTAGGGCACGGGCTGGCTTCCTGAACGCCTTCCTGTCGACATGCACAAAATGAATCAAGAATGGTCATGTATCGGGCGTTAGCTTCACGTTAAAAAGCCCTAAGTGGCCAAAATTAATCCTGGCCCCCCTCGTCACGACGTCTCGTAGGCCCGCATTCAAAATCTTACCTTCTGCTTATTGCTCCTGTGACATTAAGGCACGCTAAGGGCATTTAAGTAATAATTATTGCAAAAGACTATCACGATGCTTGTTTGTGGCATGACGAGAGCACATGGAAGACAAGGAAAGCAACCCTGATCAACCCTCAGTAGTATCGGGCGGAACAGTTGCTGGCTTTCTATGCCAGGCTAAACCCGCCTGATGCGACGCCATCACCAAGGAAAAAAGGCGCCGAGGAAAACGTAGGTTTATGAATAGGCGCCTTAGAGCCGCAATGTTGCTTCAGGACATTCAGATCTATGAATCAGTGAAACTACTTGATGCGGATTGCCCGCGATAAGCAGACTTCTGGCCCACAACCTATGAAGCAGAAGCGTCCATTGCGTTTGTCGAGAGCAGATTGATTGACTGATTGATTTCTGGGGTTTTACGCCCGAAAACCACCATTGATTATGAGAGACGCCGTAGTGGAGGGCTGCGGAAATTTCGACCGCCTGGAGTTCTTTAGCGTATCGCACAGCACACGGGCCTCAAGATTTCGCCTCCTTGAAAATTAAGCCGCGCGGCCGGGATTCGATCCCGCGACCCTCGGATCAGCAGCCGAGTACCATAGCCACTAGACCACCATGGCGGGGGCCAACAAGCACTTTGAAAAGCCCGAAATCTGCTGCGCAAAATGATGTTGAACTTTGGTCTTACCAAGAAACGGCGACAACGCAGCAAGGAGGGAACCCCGGGGACCTCAGCATCAACTCATAAGCTTGTTTTGGCATGTTCACGAAACACAATATGACTGGCCACAGTCACTACTGAACACACACTGAGGCCAAACGAGGTCGCGTCGCGCCGTTTTTGATATCTAGTTATCGCGAACGGATCGGGCACTCTCGAACCGGCCAAACGCTGATAACACGGGAAATTGCTAGGCCGTATTGGTCGTACCACACGCCTCTATGAGCCACTTTGACAACATTAAAAGGGGTATGCAAGTGAATATGTGTTTGTTCTTATTAAAGTGGGAAGTTTTGTATCGCCATCTGTCGAGCGTCCATGAATACCGCAGCTCGACGTCAAAACGACTCCACAGTCTATTCCTAGTTTTGTATACGCAACTGTTTGCTATGAATAAGCGAGAAATCTGGGAGTTACCGCAAGCGCGTGCGGGTGAAAACATGAGTTATTTTAGCTTCAACGACGCGGTCTAGAAAAAGCGGCAAGGACGGTCCGCTGCTACCTCAAACCACCTGAGCATTTAAGAGTTTTTCTTTCTTTTTCTTTTTTTTCATTTTTTCTTTGTTTTTTCAGGAACGGCGTTCGCGATCTGGCTCTGGCTCGCATGTCGTTCCTTTCTTAAAGAGACGGTGCCACCAGATTCCTATAAGGAAACATACATATGCCGGGGTGACAGTGTCCCCGCCATTCGTGGCATAAAAAACCGGGCGCGCGGCACAAGCGGACGTAACCAAGACCGATCGTAATAACTGTTGTAAGACAAAGAGATGATCCAAAAAGATCCACTCTTTGAAAAGTGTGCCATAAGAAACGTAGGCGCAAAGGAACATGCTGTCATCCCATATACTATATCCAGCTGCACTGACAGTGGCTGTTGCTTTTATGTGCCATATGGCATGCACCTCGTCCGCTGATGTACGAGACAACGTCGCTGCTATTAGGGCTCGTGGGCATAAGCGGATGACAGCGGTGACACTACAGAGTCACTCGCAAACAACTGGTCACAGGTGGTTGCTTTGGTTGAAAAGCGCTTACTTCGGCTCAGCCGCTCGCTGCTGCATATTTCACTTGTGCCACAGCAATCGCAAGCCTCTCAACTAATGGGATGCGCTCCATGCTCTGGAAGAGGACGTCTGCTTAATTAACGAGGAAATATCGGCGTGAGCGGATGTTGGCTCGATTTGGCGACGGGCTCATCATGCCAGAAGGTGTGAACGCCGGCAGCTTTGAGTCACTTCTACGCCGCCAATCGCAAGTGGTCAGGGAAGGAAGAAAAAAAAGGAGAGATAGAGAGATCTTATCGCGCGCGCACGCAAACACGGCAGTGTCAGAGACGGTCAACGAGGCCCGTTGCTCGCAAAAACTTGAGCACACCCTTCGTGGAAGCTTTCTGCTGGGATACTTTGTCGTTCCAGAATTCCAATACAGTTTGCTCAGATAGCGGTCGATTATCAAGGCGTGCTAATTCTGCGGCGAGGGACTGTCGCTGAAAATAGTACCTAGGGAAATCGCGGAGGACGTGAGCAATCGCTTCCTCGCTGCCGCAGTGAACACAGGCAGCACTGTCTTCCAGTCCAATTCGATAGCCAAAGCTGCTGGTAAATTACGTTCCTAGCCATAAGCCGCAATAAAATAAATATGTGTCGTGTTCTCCTTATATAGTGCCTCTCACAGTCTACAATGGCAGTAGTTCACAGTAACCTAAGGCGTACAAAAATGTCATAGGCGCTGCATGAACTGCTCCTTGAAAAGCTAGTCGATGTTTCTCAGTGCTACTGCGATTAAAACTTGAGAACTTCTTAATGTTCCCCCAGTATATTGAAGTTATAAGTAATGGCATCCGCGCGATAATGTGCTTCGGGAATTTTAAGAGCATTCTTCTTTTCGATTAGCTTACGTAAAAGCTATTACATTAAAACAATACTTGAACCGGCACGTTCAGTCGTAGACATCTGCTACTATACTTCAGAACGCCTACGGTTGTGAGGTCGAGAGTGCGTCCCGTGTTCTCTCAGGTACAGAACTAGGATACCGCTTCACTGTTGAAGACAGTCACTGCAACCTCTTGAATGCAAATCGGCAGCGCAAAAGCCGACGTAAAGGAAAGCTAGCTAGAAAGTCGGTCTATGCTGTGACAATTTGGAAATGCTTTGCAAGCTCCACCGTAAAATAAAAAACTGAAAAGGCAATCGATAGAAGGTAACAGTTGAATCTAGCTTCTCTAGAATGCGTCTGACATTTGGCATGAATTGCATCCGCTTTCCCACTTGGTGGGTAAATAATTGATCGATGGCACGAGGGCTTCACTGCGGTCATTCCGGGTGCTTTGTCGGTGGATTGTTCCCCCGCGTATTCCTCCTCGTTCACGTCGTCTCTCTTGGTGTGATCGCTTCCTCCATGGCGGTCCACAGGGGACATTGCGTCCAAGAAGCATTGGCTGCCACCGCAGCACTTAGCGTCCTTTCGATGGCGGCAATATCCGCCCAAGGAAGGAACTTGGCTTCCTTGCTGTCACTATATCTTAATTTGGCATCGGTAGCCTGGAGTCGAAGCAAGCTGGGGCAGAAACAAGGCCTAGCTTGTGCACAATCTGGGATAGCACTTTACGCGCTCACTACAAGTTTACCTTGGTCACATGCGAAACTCTGTATCGAGAGGGTCATGTGAGCTAAGCGTATCTTCGGTATCACTTTTCCCTTTAAAAAAGGGGAGGCGGCGGAAAGGGGGATTCCCCCTTCCGCCGCCTCCCCTTTTAGGATGAGTGGTAGAGAAGAAAGAAGTGCGCCCAGGTGTCGCACTTCTTTCTTCTCTACCACTCATGCCTTCAACCCACTACTGCAGAAAGCCGTATGCGTTTCATCACACTTCTTTCTTTTCTCCAGCTCACACCCTCAGCCAACTACTACGTAATGTCCACGCGTAATTAGTGCGTTATGATTTCATGATGATAATGCCTGCGATAAATCCGGCGCCTTTTACAGGCTTGAACAGCTTCGCTGTTAAGAGACTACTGACAAATGAACCTTAAGGAAGACTTGGAAGTGTTGGCAAATCGTTATTGTTGGTATACAGAGGGACCTAAGAAACAAAAGCTAGGCTGCGACATCACTCTCATCTTAGAGTACAACACACCCATAGGGCCACGGAGGCAGCTTTCTTCCAGTAACAAGCTCATGGATAAAGGAAGATTGCATTGCATTGATGACTGGTCGAAAACACACCGCGAAACATGTTTGACGGTTCCTCGGGACGAGATGTCGCCTAAACAGAACCGCATATACAAAATATATGACGCCATTACGCATGTGTCCCGACGCGCAGGACATTGCCGAAGCGATACTGCTATGAAAAAAAAAAAAAAACTTGCTGCAGAACCTCGCCACTGGAGAGTTCTTGTAAGCATCGTTTGTAGTTGCGTCACCTATTGGTAGGATATTGCAACACTAGGCCGCATTAACTTTCATTTTAGCCACAACACCAAACCGTCCGGTCTTGTAGTCCCTTGCGATGGCAACTGTAGCGCTCTGTTTTCCTTTTCTGCGCTGACTGCCTGATCTGATTAATTAGCACGATGACACAGTATTCACAGTGTACGACTGCTGAACCGAAAGAGGCGTGTTCGATCACGCCTGTGGTAGTCGCGTCCCCGTGAAGATTCTGCACAGCACCACACGCGTGGCCGTATGCGCACGCATACGCGCATCTAGGCGCGTCTCTTTCTTTCTCTGTCAAGCGCTCCACGTAAACGATTTCGCGCTTTTAGTCGCAGAATGTCTACGCATCAAGAGTGGAAAGGGTTCCACTATTCCGGCAGATCGCGCGCCCCCTGCTATCAGTAAAGCGTTCTCCGCGCTCGGCCGCGGGTGGCTATCGCTCTACCACCAGAAAGGAAACCACAAGGTACGAATCTAAAGCAGTGGCGCGCCACGAAGAGCCAACCCACGATACGAGCCAAGACCATCCGCAGAGGAGGAGGAGGGAGGAAAGGAGGAAAGACAGGGAGCATCCGCGCTCCTCGGTGGACTTATCGCGCCGATCAGCAAGAACAGGGGTGTGCGCATTGCTGGAATAGCCGCATCCCAGTCCTCAATTTTTGTGAGAGCAATGCTGCGGCTACATCTTGCCAGCGGCACCTGATTTTGAAAATGATAGCTCGTTACCACGCTGCGAAGAGAACGGCGCTTCAAAAGGTAAGTCTTGCCTTTATTTCTGCAACTAATCACAAATATATAGCTGATTGAGTTCTGGGGTTTTGCGCCCCAAATCCGTGACGCTGTTATGAGAGACTCTTTAGAGGAGGCCTCCGGAAATTTCGACCACGTGGGGTTCTTTATGCGCTGACATCGCACAGCACATGGTCCTCAACATTTCGCCTCCATCGAAATGCAGCCGCCGCGGCCGGGATTCCATCCCGCGACCCTCTGATAAGCAGCGGAGAGTCATAGACACTGGACCGTGGTGGCGGGGCATATCTATAGCTGAGACTTGTGAATCGAAGGATGAAACGATGCCTTGCGAGCATTCTTTTTCGCGTTTAAAAGTATAATTTCCTGCACGCTTATTTTCTTTTCTCATCTTAGCTCACCTCTGATCATTTTTAACAAAACCATCAGTGTAGGTTCGCGTGTCTAATTCGTTCATGAAAACAAGGTAGTTCGTGAAGCACATTTGGAAGCCAGCTGAAAAGGCACATTTCTGAATAAGAAACGCATTTTCGGAGCGCATATAATGCGGTTGGGGCAAGTCAGCCGTTCTCTCTAAAATAGGGTAAGCATAAAGCTTACGTCACAGACCGTAATGTTGTTTTTAATGAAGATATTAAAAACTGTTAAAAACGCTCACATTTACGTTGCTTCTAAGTCATACTTGCAGAAAATTCCAGTCGGGCATCCTTCTCAAGTTTTAAAAAATAAGCGTAAATAAATATTCACCTGTAATGGCGACGCCTGCGATATTCAATTGCTACTGCAATATTATTAGTAACAAAAACAATAATTTGAGTTTAAAACAAGGCCGATGCGTTTTGAAAAGCAAGAGCGCTGATGCGGGAAGAGAGTTGTGATCCGCGCACAGCCACACGGATACACTGAAAATGGTACGTCAGGTAGGATCACCAACTGTACTGGTTTTGTGTATATGGATGTTCCATCCCTTCTGGAGACGTACATGAGTTTAGTTACGTTGTCCATATAAAAGCAAGAGGAATAGAGATGTTTGCGATTGTACACTTCAGTATCAATTTGCTATCGATTCAGTAACTGTCACACTGTCTCATAAAGACGCTTGAGTCATTTTTTAAAACGCTATCCACAGCTACTTACCGGCGCCTAATGGTACGAAACAACAACAACAACAACAACAACAACAACAACAACAACAACAACAACAACAACAACAACAACAACAACAACAACAACAACAACAACAGTGCATGGGGTCCCTGAACATGTCAATTCAAATATATCGCCAAGCACCTTTGTTAACTGTTTGAATGGAGAAAAAAATGCAACACATTTTTGTTGGATCGAATAACATTAAGCAAGAACCTTCAGGCTACCCTCAATTTAAATTGATCGTTTTAGTTGGGTGATGATTCGGGTCTGTGCTGTCATATGTTAGCACGTTAGCTACATTAAACGATACATCAACTGTGTCGGGAGCCCAAAGCTCCTGTGTTAGATGACCAGGACGGTGTTCAATATCTGCTATTGTAAGCTGAAGTGCACCATTTTTACGAATACCGGTACGTGAGCCCCAAAACAATGAAGCCATGTTAGAAAGTATCCGACCAATTGTACACGCTAACGCTCATTAGATGGAGAGGAAGGGAACACTGAAAATATACAACTTGCAAAAGCAGACAACGTGCTTTAACTGAACAACAAAATGCGTACTCGGAGGAAACCGAGAAACATTTTGAAAGGGGCGTTTGATCGAAGCCCCCAGAATAGAACAACTAGAGGGGAAAATTAACCTATTTTCGCGCACTCATGAAGCGCTTGAAATGCTTGGCTGAGTTATCTCAGATCATCAGTACAGCATAATGCGGCAACCCTCAAAGTGAACTCGTCAGTTATTTTAACTGTGAAATTTATAACAAAATAGGGGAAAAAAACAGGAAACTGTCTAGCATCCAAATATTTTCCACATGGCTTTGTAAAGCACACAACGAACGCTACATCAATGGAGAAACCAAAAGAAAAAGACGCTTTCTATAACGTGAGGTCGACCTACGCGAGGCCTTCCTAAAGCGCTATTTGCACAAAAGGAAAAGAAAGAGCCAAACGAACGTGTTCTGGTAGCGATCTCGCTTTGCTGCTTCTCGGAATCCCGCCGTGAGACGGAACTCGTTTCACAAAGGGATTGCACGCGACTTCTTTTCCATTCTCTCTTCCACCTGGTATCTCTAGTTCTCTACTTTATCCGCTAAAATTGTTTTCATCGGTGGCCTAAACAGTGCAGCGTCTTATAGAAGTACGACCTGATACAAACAATGCTTGCACTACCTATCTTATTGATTTATCAGCCGCCTACATTGGGGGGATTTATAGTTATTTTTGTTTCTGTTTACGGAGTTTATAGAGCCTGCTTATTCGTTTATAATGTTGCTGCGGCTGAGTTTTTCGCCTCTTTTTATCCTCATGCCGGAACCACGGCGCCGTTCCTTCACAGTTGACTTCCAGAAAACAGTTCCTTTCTGCTAGAGGAACAGAAAAGCCGGCTCGGGCGGGACGGAACAATAAAGGCGCGATCGGGAAGATAAAGAACAAACAGGCTTCCTAAGTAGAGAAATATAGCATGCGAGTCTCGCCGTTTCGTTTATACGTTGCTTTCCGACCAGCAACAGAAGCCGAATGGAAACGGGAAGCGGCGCGCAAAGACAAACAGGAAATACGTGAGTATTTTGACTTCGCTGGAATCGTCGCGTGATCGCAACTCGATAGCGATTTTTCGTTTAGGCTGTTTCTTCCACAATGGCAGGGTTGAGCGATTGGCGGTTGCTTGTTTCGTGGAAATTTGTTCATTTTGTTGTTGTTGTTGTTGTTGTTGTTGTTGTTATTCTCGGGAACGTTGATACTCCTTTAGTGGCCTTGAGTTAGACTAGTGTTCGTGTAATAACGTGCCAGGAAGGACCGTACATGCGCTTTTGTTTTCCGGGATTTCTCTAAAAGCATTTGACAACAAGCCTAGCAAATCGCGACGTCGCTTAGGTATCACTCACCTGTACCGATTTCTCTACGAAAGTATGAGGCAGCCATAGAGATCGCAAAGCTCGGCTGCATATGCACGCCCTTTGGTTACTTACTAAATTCGCAAAATACGTTTTTTTTTAAATGAATAAGATCCAATAAATACAGGTTTGCTTTTCGTACAGTAACGAGTATTTACGGCGGGAGGGTAAAACGGTTCCGGGAAGCAAATTTATAGCAGGAATTTGAGAAGGCATATGAATAATAATACTACTAGCAAATAAAAGAAATAGTAGTTTTCGAAACACAAAAGTAAGTAAATCTCGACATAAGCTATAAGCATATCTAAAGGATGAAAGTAAACGTATTCGCCTACTGATACGCATTATTACTAAATTCTCGTCGTACAGCTCCACGATTTATCATTGCAAGATTAGCTTCAATAATGCTCACTTCGAAGTCACTGGAGACCAGGTGGTGCTTGTGTTTGTCTTTTATTCAGTGTCGTCCATGTATTGATGCGCGATGCCATTTAAACTAGGAATAAATGATGGAGCGTACGAACGCCGCTACAAATCATTCTCTCTGTGGCGTGAGAAACAAGCAACAAGGTTGAAACATTATTAAGGCAAATGAGGTGGGCGAAGTTTCACAAAGCTTTTTACTCCTGAATCAATGTAATGACCCCTTGCTAAACGTTAGACATAGGAAACGAGAGAGAGAGAGAGAGTGCTAAGACGTTGGCGGTGAGGATGAGAATGGCGGTGAGAAAACTCTCAAAGCCGATCATCCTTGAAGCTTTATACATTCAGAGCGCTTTCGATTTAGGTTACCCTTTAGCTCAACATCACGAATGAAAAAGGCACGGGCATACTCTTGATAGAATGGAAGCGTGATCTACGATCTTGCCGAAGAACAGTAGTTCAGTGGTAAACGGGGCAGCCTCACATGACTATTTATTTTTCAGCGTTCCGTCGTCTAGTAGATAAGTAGGCAACGTGGTGCATAAAAACAGCAAAGCCCGTGGAGACAGAGCAGGCCAGTGAATCATGTCTCCGGATTCGTACGTTGTATTCACGTCACGCTCGCTCGCGGCCCTTTTTATTTGACCCGGTTACCCAAAGCCGCCGGGACGAACAACAAGAAATAAACGTCTGCCCCTTCTTCCTCACTACCCTTCTTTTTTTCCCTTTCCCGAAAGCCCTCTTTAACCAACACACGTGGTGAACGGCCGCTTTCGTTTTGCGATTACGCCATTGCCGTGCCAACGTGACTGAGGTACACCGCGGAGGGTGGCTGGTTGCTAAGGGCCGTAACCATGAACGAACGCTACTGTGTATACAAGGAGGGCCGCAAATTATTCCGCAGGTTTAATAATACCTGTGGGTGTTTCACTGACGTTACGCGAAATTTCAGCGCAGTGTGGTTTCGACAGGGCGATATTTTATGCCCGGTCATAGCTTTACAGAATAAACAATCACCACAAGTTAAATGTTTTCATGTGGTTGTTCGAAGGTAATATTGAACTCTTTGTGTTTCTCTCACGGATTTTTGTGGTCTCATCAGTCATGAAAGTGTTAACCTAAAGAGCGGACAGCCTATGCACCTTAGCCTATACACTGCCCTGCACAATCTTATGAAGTTGCTTCTTTTTCTCTCCTCTACTTCTTTGTATCCCTATACCCTTTGAAAATGGACAACTTCCATAACGTCAGCATCACTGCAGCATTTTTTTATTGTTTTTTTCGCTCTCTCTCTATCTTTTAGAACTTTCCCTTCCCCAGTGCAGGGTAGCCTACCGGGCTCAGCACAGGTTAACCTCCCGGCCTTTCTTATTCCTTTGTCCTCCTGCTCCCTCCTTATGAAGTTGTCAATTCTGCTCGAGTGCTTTCGAGCTGTTAGTGTAGATAACCGCCGACGTTATATCAGCAACAGATTTGATATTGAGTTGTGTATTCTACTACCTATTTTAGTTAGTGCTATAGTTCTTGATATTTTCTTATTTACCTAACTCATGATGCTGACAGGCCAGTTTTGCACACTTTGGTCATGATACTACCAGGTAATGCATTAAACGAAATCAAATTGACTCAGCCTGATTTCACTCAAGCCGGCGTTCAAGTTTAGAGAGCCTTATTGATACACTCAGATGTTTAAACATTCGTAGTCTTTCGTGTATGAACATGTGGCACCAAAACTAGAAGAATTAGAAGAAGGAATATCTGAGAGTGCTGGAATGGTATTGTCTTGGTTTTCTGTTACTGTACTTGCGTTATTTAAAACCAACTATTTACGTGGTCAGCATCGACGGCAGGCACGATAATTGCATTTCAGGAGGGAACTTCTCTACCTAAATCACGTCTGCTAAGTCTACCCAAAGCGCAGCGAGCCCTTTGGTTAACAGAGAGACACAGAATAACGACTGCTGCTTCAGGAACACTTTCATGCTATAAATTTATAGACAATCAAATAGTGTTAGTCCTTCCTAGGTCCTCTCTACAGCATACCTCTTTTTGATCGGGGCATATGTTATGATCATCTACCAGCAAAAAAGAAAAAATAAAGCACAAGTGCTCCTTCTGCTATCGTCATCACTATGAAGCGTCGCTACAGCTTGGTTCTATTTATTTTCTTTTTTTTTTGGGGGGGGGGGGGGGGGGATGACTTCAGTGTACACAAAAAATGTACGTAAGAGTATGACTAAACGCTAAAGGGTATACGCCTCGAATAACAAACGCTTTGTAACTGTTCTCCTTTGACCTACTTTCCTAGCAGCCAATATAAATGCCACGTGCATTCATGATAACGCTGCTTCCAACGAAACAAAATTAAAGAAGCTGTCTAATGTATACATTTGTTTATTTTTTCCTGCCACCGCCGCTTCAAAGGGCCATTACGACACCTATGACTGTTTGTACGCACGCTCTGTGAATGGTATAAAGGGACGGAATGAAGTGCAGAGTACATAAAAATGAATAAGAACAGCTAAACTTCATGCACAGAGAAAAAAAAAACGCAGTGTGAAAAAGAGGAAGTCCTTAATGACGTTCCGATGACGCCGGTCGTTGATTTGTGCTGATGCAGTTGAGAAATATCGACACTCCTTTCACCGTGTTTTGATGGATGGCTTCGATCATTAAGGCTGTCGATATCGCGCAGTAGTTGCTGTATGAACCTCTCGGGTGGTGCTGTGTCACGCGCACGTGTTTCCATGTTGCAGCATTCAGTACGTTGGAGACAGATTCGCCGGGAACTGAAAAACTCCTGGCTTGATGTAAACAAGGAGACAATCCTGCGAGTGTTACCAAAGAGAAAAAAGAACTCCGAGAAGTATTTTGCTCAGCTGTATTTGAGCATTTACTCTCTGCGTGTGTGGGCTCACACACACGAATAAGTGGGTATACGTTGTGAGGTGCAAAAGGGCAAGGTTAACTTGAAGATTGATGAACAAGTGGAACCAGTTCCTACAGAAATGTATTGCAGAAAGAAGCTGAGGACAAGTGTTAGCATTCACTAAAGATTCTGGCACTATTTCATAAGAAGAACTCGGCATTTAGCAACCTAAATGTCTGCGATAATAAGCCGTAAAAGAATTTCTGTGCCTCATTGTAGAACAACGAAGTTGTACGGCAGTCGGTGATAGTTACAGCGTCATATTCAGCATTAAAAGCGGGCAGAGATGTTCGCGCCTCAGGAGGAATTAGTGACATTGTTCGCCCGTCACATTGCCAGAATTGCTTCCAGATATCTAAGTGGGGAAGAAGGAGAGAACAGCGCCATGTTTTACGTAGGTGGTGTTCTTACCATTGTTGTTCCCCATTAACAATGTCTGAGTAGAACTCCCGACCAGAGACGCCTTAAAACAGTATTGATGAAGCTCCTTGCCCATGTGTTCCCCGTAATGTATGTTTATTATTAATTATTGCACTGTATATGTATTTCTATATTTGAGTATTTCTGCACTGCTTGCCTTGATTTTTATTGAATTTCTTCATTTTTCTCCTAAGCAACGAGTGACCTTTGTGCAAGACCGGATTTGTGGTCTGAAGTATGTCATAAATAATAGTAAAATAAAACCAGACCTAATATTGCTATTCTACGACTGGGGTTACTCCTCACTACCATGTCATTACCACGGTGTTTCTGTTTCGCTCTCCAGGCAAACGATATAGAGAAACGTAAAACTGTCCAGTGCTCTGTCCAAAATGCATGTGCCTATAGTGGGTTGAACCACTGCGAATGCTTCGGAAATGCGTTCTACGTTGTATGTAATGTCCCGTTCCACGCTGCAGCCACACTGAAGATACAACCGAAATAGCTCAGTGTGGTTGCCTTTCGAGAGAGTACTCTGCTGAGGAGTGGGCGTAGCTGTCGGTTACAGGAGCGAAATGAGTGATGTCGGACGAAACCTGTCGTTCGAGAGAGAACCCAGATGGAGTGGTATAGCGCCGCCTTCTGGCCATAACGAGCGTGCAGCCGGTGTGCCCCTCGTTCGATCCGTTGCCTGGCCAATACTGCAACCAAAGGGGCACGGCTGCTTCAACCGTCTCGGGCGTGGATGACGGTTGTTTTTTCTTCAATTCTCGTACGCATTTCTTGAAGTGCTTTTTGTTGCGTCAGGCATTGTGGCGCCCATCGATTAGATCGCTGGCGCTTCTGAAACCGCACTCCGGGACGTCCAATTCAGCCAACCTTTCTGATTTTTGTCGGACCACGTGGTGATGCGGTCGATGTAGACAGACTGAAGAGCGGCTGAAATAACATATAACTGTGTCAAACATCTATCTATCTATCTATCTATCTATCTATCTATCTATCTATCTATCTATCTATCTATCTATCTATCTATCTATCTATCTATCTATCTATCTGTCTGTCTGTCTGTCTGTCTGTCTGTCTGTCTGTCTGTCTGTCTGTCTGTCTGTCTGTCTCGGCAGTTGGAGGTGCAAGAACTTGATCCTAAGCAGTGATTCCGTTTTGGTTGCTATACTTCCGTTCGAGTTGTCTATGCCCTCTATGGTTTCTCGATATGCGAAAGCAATCTATGTGTTTGATGTTGCATATAATGTCCGTTAGGTGCACGGCGACCACTCAAGAAGGCACTATAAAAAGCTTTGCAGAAGTGTGCTTGAATATAGGCGCTACGTATCATCCACATATTTCTTTAAAACACCTAAGGTCAACGTTATGTCTTTTTTACTTAAAGAATATCCCTTTTTTTACAAAGTGTTGTGGGACCTTAAGCTTCCCCTTAAGAGTTCAGCGCGATAGCGATCTGTGGCCCCATTCTCATCGCGCTCTCTCTTTTGCCATGCTCTTGAGTCGCCTAGGCCACGTAATAGTCATGGCACCACACTTCTTATTGTACGTCTTTAGTCGCGGAGTTGAGATTGTAAATTGGTGCAGTGTAATGGGCAAAGTACAAAACGACGGTGCACCATCAAAACTCGCCGATGAAGAAGGCACCGCAGTTCGCTTGGCGCCTGTACACCGCACAGAATCCATCACAAGGCGTGGTAACATGGCGTGAATGAACTTCTACACGCTCGCGAGCGCAGGCACAAGCACAAGCGACTCTGCTCTTAAGCCAAAGTGCAGGGCGCCCTCCTGCGTGCTCCATGCATGCAGGGCGGCGAAACATGGCGCCGTTGGTGCTCCCAAATAGGCACAGTTAGAGTTACTGTATATGCTACCTGATTGATTTATTGATTTATTGATTGATTGATTGTGGTTCGGTTAGGAAAGGACGCTAATTTCTGCAGCCCATGTAGGGAGCACGGCTAAGCGTCCGTGGGGGTGGGGGAAAGGGAGAGAAAGAGATAGAGAGGAGAGAAAGGCCGTAGTGGAGGGCTCCCGAAATTTAGACCACCTGGGTTTCTTTCACGTGCACTGACAACGCACAGTACACGGGCCTCTGGCACTTTCGCCTCCATCGAAAATGCGACCGCCGATGGAGGCGAAAATGCCAGAGGTCCGTGTACTGTGCGTTGTTAGTGCACGTGAAAGAAACCCAGGTGGTCTAAATTTCGGGAGCCCTCCACTACGGCCTTTCTCTCCTCTCTATCTCTTTCACTCCCTTTCCCCCACCCCCACGGACGCTTAGCCGTGCTCCCTACACGGGCTGCAGAAATTAGCGCCCTTTCCTAAACCAAACCACAATCAATCAATCAATCAATCAGGTAGCATATACAATAACTGTAGGCACCGTGGGCTCTTTGTGCCATCTCGTGGATGACAGTCAAGCATCTGCAACGCTGAAACAACCCCGAGACGCACCTCCGAGATGTGCGTATCACCAACGAGAAACGGTATGTGTAAAAGGCTCACCGTTAGACGGTTGTTGCAGTGCTTGTGGCGTGACCGGCCGCGTAGCGCAACGAGGGGTCGTACGTGCGATTCCCAATCCATCCGAAGGCTTTTTTTCTTTTCTTTCTTTGCACCTACCTCGAATTTTGGCTCACGGACAACGGTGGTTTCCTGCTCATAACCAACCACGCCGGCGCCGACACGGACTCCGTAATTCCCTGCGAAACAAGCTCTTTAGCGATATCGCTTTAAAAAACAAAGCGTCGTACTACCCAGAAATTACACATCTCTTTTGTGCAGCTTCATTTTTATGTTGTCATCTTGTATCAAACTGAAAAAGGGAACATTCACAAAATACGCTTTGTGCCTGAGTTTTTCTCTCTTTCTTTTTGATAAGTTGTGCGTTACTTAAATCAGAAAATAACAGAATGCGAACATCAATCTGAGCTATTTTGTTGCCTTTTCACTGGTGATGGATGGCCGTAGTGTGCAATTTTTCGTTACAAGTATGTTTGGTGCACGAAGGGTGAGACAAGTTTACTATGCAAGTGGTAAGAAAACCGTCGCATAATTTCTAAAAAAAAAAAAAAGCTTTGCTACCGAAAGCTGGCCCTTCCAGTTTTCATAAACGTATACAACTTTCAGCGGATGAAATGGGCGCTTACAAACTTCATTTTGAACCATAAATTCTAAGGCGACGCAGAAACAAACACCGGCGTCGTCGCATATCGTTCTGAAAATTTCCATTCGTCTCGGTGCTTCCTCGCGCTTTTGAGACGCGACACCCAGGATAAACAAATGCTGACGCCTCCAGGAGGAAACAGCAAATTCCTGCACCAGTGTAGGCGCTTTACATTGACCTGTATTTTTTTTTGTCTTCGTTTCTGCAAGTCGTAAGCGCCACAGCTACCCTTTTTCGGTGAAGCAATTCCTTTTTTTTTTCATTTTAACTTTTGTACGCAAAACAATTTGCCTCACATAACGTGTAGAGAACGAACGCGAAATGGTCGTTTTATGATGTCTTTATTTCTACCTCAAGGTGAAAGAGTTGTTTGTATAAAAACGGATGACAGCGACAGAAACTTCTCAACTAGAAACAACACGCAAAATATTTATACAGTACGGTGAAGCAGCATTAACGTGCATGGTTTCATACGGTCCTCGCAAGGGGCGGGAAGTAGCACAGTTCGCTCACAGGAATGCGACATTCCTATGCTCTGGCACGCGGGAGAATCAACCATGCCGGGGCAGCTGCGCTGCTTTCCTGCGTCGGCAAAAGGGTGCAGTGCTGTCGAGGTAGAAAGAGTCCTAAGCGTTAATGTGTAACGGCGCGTTGGCCTAGTCATAACGCGAGTTTGCCGCTCTAATTTCTTGCTGAAGCACGCACAGTAGTTCGGCGCTGTTTGGTAAGGAATGTTCGACTAGTAAAGCGCGCTCAAAGACTAGTGCCGAAGAAATGTCGCGCTAACTAGGTAATGCACCAGTGATACGTCGAAAGCAGTAAAACGTTCACCGGGTTGCTATGCCACCGAACAACCCTGGAGGGAAATAAGTTGTTGAAGACGGTAATGTACACAACACAGTAATAACGAACACAGCAATATGAAAAAAAAATATATCGAACGAGGTAATATTGATAAAGGAGCGACGCTTTTGTAGTGTCCTTCCGCGGCCTTGTTGTGGCTGCGATTGGAGAAAATGCATTGAAGAAGAGTAATATAAGGAATAAGGTCATAAGCCACTACGGCTGAGTTCCTGAGGTTCATCTGCAAATATGGATTCCTATATTAGCTTGATAGTCTGCAAGCTCAACAGCTGCAGGACCCTCTAGAAAACAGCCCTCTGTTTGAAATACCGTGTAGTTAGGTTGAAATGCTTCTAGCTCACATCGACCGAGGCCGAAGTAGTCTTCCCGTCTTATTTTACAATTTTCGGTTCGCCTCGGGACTTACAGACGTGTGGCTGAAATTCTGTCGTGGAGGTATGGTGATTGGTATTCGTGGTAAACACGGCAGTGGTACCTGCGACTGTTTGTAGAAATATACGTGGTTAACCAGGCTGATCGCATCGCGCACTGCAACTGAAGGTAATGTTAACAAATGTCCATCGAACCATTCTCTCTTTAATGCTATAATGCTTCGCAATCAGGCGAAGCAAGCATCACTCCGTCTTGAAACATTCCTATTCAAGAAATAGGTTAAATCCGCTTGGGCTAACATTTAGCTGAGCATGTAACAGCACGTTAGAGAGAGACCGAGAGAGAGAGAGAAATGTGCGGGTGAGCACTGCTGCTATTTCGGGCTATTTCGTCATTGGCTTCACCAGCACTCGCGATTCGAATGACAACCCGAGGTAATATGAAAACGTTTCTAAGAGGAACCGCAAAGGTGATTAAAGTGAATGAGTAAAAACAATTAAATGGTTTATTTTTCCGAAAAAGAACGCTATTAGCCTACCGAATTCACTTGGGTAACATGACAATGTGATGAATATAGAGACGAAACAAGATTTTAAGTTCTAGTATACGGATACTGCATGACATCTCTAACGAGTGTTACTGAGGATTTCAGGGAACATTACTGTAATAAAGCTTTACTGAAAGGCGGAGCAACGCCTTTTTTTTTTAATCTATTCTTGTAGAGAACGAAACGACAGTAGTTATCCAAGACATTCATCACTAATGCCGGAAAATACGTTGCGCAGCTCAAACTTGACAAGCTTATTAGAACGTGCTCTGCGTTCATACTGAATGACATGGTGAGTGAATCAAGATATATCTGAAGTATATATAAAGGGCTATACCTTATTGTAGTCTGCACCTATAAGTCTAGGACGATGGATCGTCATGCCTGTGCCACGGGCTGCGCCCTCATTTTCTTTGCAAACATTCATTTGACAGCAAAATATACAAATATGGAATAGTCAGAGACCAATGTTGTCACTGTTAATAATATAACACAGTGAAACAAATTAAAGATTCAAACAACGCGTAGCTAGCAGCATGAATAATAAAAACATCAATGATCTCGATTTTAATCTGGGAGGAAGGCCGTGAAAACATTGTCGATTTTAAAATTTAATGTTGACTGTATTTCGGGTTCACATTGATCTGACGGTGAAAGCTGTTTAGCGTGCACCACTCACTTCGGTGCTTATTTCTTTTTATTACTGTTTCTTATCTCCCTTTGTAGACCTAAACACAAGGCGTAACATGACTATTCACTGCATCATAAATTCCTTCTCTGTTTGTGTCATGATAAAGAAATATAACTATCTTTTAGTAAATCTGCTCGAACCTCCTTGCGAAGCTTTTCTAGAAATGAAGTGGCCTTAAAAGTGAAGTTCTTGATCCGCGACGTGGCGGACTTCTTGACTGGTTTTGGCTTAATAAACTTTCGAAATGTCCCTACCTTGCAATCATGTACAAATGCAGGTAGTCTTGTAAATATGCCAGAAAGATTTTAAGATTTACCTCCTGCTCGTAATTGGCGCCGATTTCACACCCTATAGGTCGCATGTGAACCTACTTGCAGCCCGTTATGTCCAAGATGAGGATCCATGTGCCCATGACAGTGCTGCTGTAAGACAGCAACTATGGCTCTTCCTCTCCGTATTCATTAAGGACATGTAAGCATACCACATACCAAAACTATTCTCCTGTTCATTCTCATGTCTGGCTCAATCTCGCTACATGGTTTATCTCTCCTCTTCCCCAGTTCGCACCAACAACAATGACCCCGCATACCTGTCCCGTCGCGGGAAAAGCACCCACTTCCCACACCAAGGCAAACTGTGAGTACCTGAAAGGCGATTTGCTATGTAGCTGTTTAGTGGAGCGTGCGTTCTAGAGCTGTAGGTGTCACGCGTCACTTTATGTACAGCGGAAGGCACTACGCTCTATGCTACTGTTTCGGGTGTACAAAAACGTCGTAAAAAGCATTGGTTCGCTTTCGGTCACAAGCTTATGTACTCAGTAACGCTATTTTAGGTTGTCTTGCTCTTTGAGCTGGGACGTTGCCCCGGGTTGATTTTCTATATGGTGACTATAGGAAGGCAGGAACTTGTCTCGTAAGCGGTTCGTTCGCTTCTCCCGAAGTCCTTGGCACGCAGGAGCGACTGCAGGTTGCGTAACGAGGGCGAGTTTTATTTTGAGACTTTAAATCGTACCTATACGGTCTGGAGCGAGGAATGTACGACTTGAGGAGTATTGCGGTTCAACCATCCTGATAAAGACAGTGAAGTTCATACTGGAACATAGCTCATAAACTCTTATACAGTTTGCCTTTCGTTTAAGTTTCTCGATATTGCTAAGGTGCGTCGGTTAATAAATAGTGATTGGCTACGTTTGCACAGTACCCATTCTTTGCACTACGCATGTTTATGAACACCTTTGAGATCATGGAAACATATGTCTTACTACGGCGATGGCAAAAAGAGAGAGAGAGAGAAAGAAAAAAAAGATAGAACTCGTAATCGAACGCTCACTGATTGCTCACCCGTGTGCTTGGAGTTTTGGTTGAAAATAATCTCTGCACACACTGTGCACTCAACAACGACAGCTACAGCGCGTTAACGAAGGACAATGAAATAATTCAGCTTGTGCCACTTACACTGGAGTGGCCAGCATGGTGTGCATGAGCGGGAATTCAACTTTCACGAGATATTTAGTTTGTATATACATATGTCCACGTACACATACAAGCTCACGCACAATATAAAAAAATATTTACAGCATATCCACGGAGTGAATGATGATGAGTGGGCGAAGCTCGGGAGGTTCATCGTAGATCGTGCCGAGTTCCGGATTAATTTAGTTAACGCGCATGCTACGAATCCTTATGGTTCAACTACGCACAAGTGAAATCTCCCACCGGCATTTCATTGCAAGTCAAGATCCAGTGCCTATATATATGGGAGCACGGCTAAGCGTCCGTGGGGGAGGGAGAAAGAGAGTGAAAGAGACAGAGAGGAGAGAAAGGCCGTAGTGGAGGGCTCCGGAAATTTAGACCACCTGGGGTTCTTTAACGTGCACTGACAACGCACAGTACACGGGCATCTGGCATTTTCGCATATACATATGTCCACGTACACATACAAGCTCACGCACAAGATAAAAAAGGAGAGAACGGACTCCTCTCCCAGACCACAAATAAAATCCTGGCTACGCTCCAGGTTTCTTCAAATGCTTTACGCGCGAGAAGCGTTCAGCAGAAAACAGTATATCATAATGTGCCACATTGAAGGTCGTACCGATTTGTGCGACGACAGATGACAAAAAGGAGAGAGAGAAGAAAAACCATTTACCGCAGCAGATGGATGGAGCCTCAGTCCCTTATTTTATTTCGTCATCTTTAACCGTCGAACGGTTCGCGTATAAGCGATTCGTTATTTACCCTAAGGACACCAACGTCTCAGGTTTCAAAGCAAGAAGTCTTGCTAGGGGAGCGAGCGGAACGACAGAAATCCGAAGCGTCGTTCAGGTCGAGGTCATTTCCTCTCTCATTTCGACACGTCGCTGTCCAAGAGAGAGACGCGACAGGAAATTGAGGTACGCACAGCGAGTACAATAAAGGAAATTACCGAGGGAAAAAAAAAAAAAAGAAAGGGACGACGAAACTGAATTATGAGACGCTCTTATATGAAAAAAATGAAACAATAAAGTGAACTTCAGAGTTGATAAAGGGGCTCTAAGAAGAACACAAAAGCACGGAGTAAAAGAAGAAAAAGCCCATATAGTTTGCATTAGGGGCTGACACCATTCCTTTTTCCCTGCAGGCTGAAGCACTGGAAACAAAATATGAGAATCTTCCACCTCGCGTCGTCTGCGCGTCCTCGGGACCGTAGCGATCTCGTCGTGCGAAGCACGCATATAGATAGAGGGAGAGAGGGAGGCAAGGAGGGAGGAAGTATGGCGACTACGAGAATCGAACGCTGAAACTGGAAACCGCGCGGCGCCCGTCTTCGTGGTCAAAACAACGCTGGAAAAAATGAAGTGAGGGCAAGCGACGACGACAGGACGGGCAGGGCAAGAAGTAAGACGAGGAGCGTTCGCCGCAGTAATATTGACGGGAAAAGAAATCGGCGGCGAGGAAAAGAGGCATCATCACGGGAAAGGTCGACCGCCTGGCTGGAACGGTTTGTGTGAATAATGCGAAGAGGTGGAGCAAGAAAGGGAGTCGGCACGGCAACTGCTACTTCTGCTTGACGCGGGAATAGAGAAGTGAGCTGAGAGAAGCGGAGAGAAGGTTGATGAAGGGTGCTTCTCGATGGTTCTGTTATATACGTAAGAGCTGCAGCATGGCCGCGGTTGCGGGGAAGGGGGAGGGCGTTGAGGGAGGAATTATGGATGATGATTAGAGACAGCCGGTCACCACGCTCATCGTTCGGACATAGGAAAGACATAGCGCTGGTGCTTGGAATAACGGCTCCCTCTTGGTAAAGCTTTTAGCGTGATGCTACTCCCAGTTATCGAGCTTCTGATGGCTTGGTCAACATACAGAGGAACGGGCGATGTTACCGGTCGAGCAGCAAATAAAGATGTGTTGCTTACCATTAACATTTATATCGCACTATTGTATATCTTTCGCTTATACAATCTCGTACAAAAATGCCAAGCGCCGCTGTCAGTTTCGATGCGAGATCCCGTGCCTGCGTATATACATTTGTGCGAAGTACTGGAGATGTATTTTCCCCTTTTACAAAACGATACTTCGTGCCGTCTCATTTGCTCTTTTTGATTATCGCGTAGCACGCAAAATCGAGAAATGTGTCCCTGCCGATCGAATGAGAAAGCAATCCCATGAGATTCTGAGTGACGCCATTGGAGACGGCAGGACATTCAGTTTTCCCATGTGCATTTGAATGAATGAATGAATGAATGAATGAATGAATGAATGAATGAATGAATGAATGAATGAATGAATGAATAATCCTTGATCTTGAATACAATTTCAAGAAAGGTACAAGAGCAAATGACGAGCAACAACTGACAGGGGCTCCTGTGCGCATACCATAATTGAACAAACATCAATTACAATATCAGCGACAGTTCATTGGCAGCGAACAAAATATATTATTTAAACATCAGATACACAGCAAACTTACTACATTAATTTACAAAGTTATTGCGATATACTCGTTCTTTAAAAAATTTTTGAAGGTGTTCACAAACAGCGATGTAAGATGCACTTAGTAATTTCAATAGCGCACTCAGATACAGCATAGGAACACATAACTATTCGCTGTGAAAAAAGAATAAAAAAGGGGAAAAAAAGGAAACAGACAAGAGAAACTATGCTTAAACATCACTCCTTCAGACCATGTCTCAGCAACAATTCTTTCACTTTACCTTTGAATGCAGTTCTGGTTGTATTGAAGTCAAGGTTGTCGTCTAGCTTATTTAGAATTGATAGTACTTGATAGTTCGTTGTTTGCTTACCATAACTAGACCTTGTTTTCAGTTCCGGTTTCCTCTTAAATCTCATATTCTAAGGAACTTCATTATTGTTTTCGCGCATGTATAGTGCATTGCTATGCGTGTGTCGCAGTAACTTGAATTGATATACGTCATGTGCAGGCTGCGCAGTCTAGTCGGTTCCTTCTCTTGCCCTTTTTTTGGTGTCTGCCTTGCGTTTTCGTTCTGCGTATGTACTGGCGAGTCTGGCTGTGTTTACTCTGACACTCTCGTATTGACTTTGCGCAGCCGTGCCCAAATATGACTAAACAGCAGCTGCTAAATCAGTCGGAGTACCACCTAAATCTCGTTATAATGTTTGCCTAGTAGTTCCGGTGTGCCCTATATAGGATTGATTTCACACGAATGCACCACAAACTTATCTGACAGCAGAGTATAATAGATGTTTCACCAAAGCATTAGTACCTGTTGAATTGTTTCCTGAAAAAGTGAAGTGAAAGCGTGGATGGGTCGAAGATTTCTTTTTTTTTTTTTCAAATAAGCATTCATGACACTGGTTTCAAATAAAGGGAATTTCAGCTTCCCTTTGGCAAGAATTGCAGAGATGATGTTGTATAAAGATCGCGCATATTATCTTAGCGTGCATACGTCATTGCTGAAATCTAAATTGCAAGAATTGCCAATATTGTCGAGAAGTTCGACCAGTGCACTTTCTTGACTGCCAATAATGAAGCCGGAAATATTTTGCGCATTTCAAATTTTGCCTTGTAAGCTGTTACATATACAAACAATATTCGTTATCCCCATTGATAGTTCATTGCTGCCCCTGACATTTGAACCATTTTTTTAAACGTAGTCAACCCAGAATCAGTATTTTTTATCGTGACACCACGTACCACCCCGCGAATCCGTTCAAAACATGTGCACATCTCTAAAAGTAATGTTCTCGTATCAATAACTTGGACATATTTTTATATGGACATACATATCTCCTGTTCGCCAACGGGCAGCAAGGGCTCAAATCTGTATTGACCGGAAGAGAGATTGCGGTATTCGTAAAGAAAGAATAAATAAAGCTAGATATACAGCAATATGGGAGCTTCGGATATTGGCCCACTTAGCTTAGTGAGTGGCATGTTTCACAGCGCAGTCTGGGGCAACACAAGCATAGTGAGCCTGGAAACCAAAGTAGCGATTGGATAAAGAGCAATTACCACCTCTCAACTCAAGCGGTCGAATAATGAGCGGTTGGCTTGGATTATAAAGTTGGTCCCTTAAAAACGAACTGTCAACAAAGGACATCTTCTTCCTTAAAAACGTCAAGTCCAGCTTCCTCACGGCAAAGTACACGGCACTCTAAAGCTAAGTGCTACGTATACACGCGTGCCTGATTTTTTTCTAAGTACATGACTGTTGCATTTAGAGTGTCGCAACTAAAATACAATCTGAACGGTGACAAATATCTGCTGTATACAGCAGACATTGTTGTGTACAGGACGCAGGAGTTCACCGTGCAATATGGTTATATAAGACCATATGACCATATTGCACTGTGAACCTTATGTTCCGTGTGAAGGGTTCAGCTGTGTGAACATTTATCATGTGCGAACTGATTTGTTGTGAGAACTATGCCCGAGAGAAGAGTAAGCGGCGCCGCAGGAAGGCATCAATCATTCATTAATATATGTTTGACAACGAAAGTCCACGTAAAAGTTTTCTGTGTATTAAACACGTTGTACCAACGCCATCATGAAGCCGGGCTCATTTTGAGATACATTTTGCCACAGTGTTCAGCTGCTTCGCCGGCCAGTCGTGCCAACCGAGATTGGCACCAATCAATTGCTCTGTACTTTCTAGCATTCAAACCGAGTGTTGGCCATCTGCTGCTTGCGTGGGGCAGTTAATCGGTCAGTCGCTTTCACCCGCGGACTTCGTGTAGCGCGTGATGCCTGCCGCTGACAGGCTGTCGCGAGGCAGCCTGCAACGACATTCCTACTGTAGTGAACGTTCGGTTCCCGGCTTTGAAAATTGGCTCTCGCATTCTTCTATGTTTGGTTGTTTGTTTGTTTTTTGCATTTACTCGTCCTTTCTTCCTCTCTTTTTCTCTTTATCTATTTTCTATTATCATTTACTCCTCCTATCTTCATTGCTGTCTATTCCCCCTATTAGGAGAGTATAGAGGCCTCACGCCCCACTCGGTGGCAGTTGTCAGCTTGCACCTTCTCTTTCCTTTTTTATTCATTAATAATAATAACAATATTAATAATAATAATAAAAGTGCAATTACTTCTCAAGTACGATAGCGACTGCATTAGTAAAGCGTATACTGCTTCAGTACTCCCTCTGATTCGACAGTCGCCAGTCATAACAACGTATCAAGCATCGGAGTAAATTCGCAGCCACGGGCAGCTCTAGCTTGAGAGAGTAAGAGCGCGGCCTCGGATAATTTGCTCCGGGCACTCGTTCAAGTGGATTCAGAGTCGCACTTACGTGCGCGACCTTTTCCAAGTATATGGCCTGTAGAAGTTCATGTCTTGGGCTCGTTCCATGGTACTATCGAATAAACAAAACTTCGACAATAAGAGCGTAGTAACTCGTTTTCTGACAGCCTGGTCACTCTGCTCCAATTCTTTCACGATATCATAATGCAAGGCTATCAAATGCAGAAAAAAATGAGGAATTTGTCCGTGGTGCGAAATTAGCGGGACATGAAATAAACTTCGTTATAGAACAAGTGGCCTGAGGGACTGTTCTGTTTGTCCTTTATAAATTGTCGATACATTGAATGTACAGGACACACTTTTTAACGGTTTCTGTATCACCGAAAAAAGCCAGACCACTATCGAGCAGCAGAACGAAAGAACTAAGTGAAATGGCTGATCAACAGAAATCCTCATGGATGTATTAGAGAGTCTAACGCTAACAAGAGCCCCTAAAGAGACCGGGGCGCATAAATATCCATCCGGGCCGGCTGCAATCCTGCTCTCTTTTTGTACATTTCGACAAAACTGTTGTTTCCACGCCACCCGATGAGCTCTTCGCCGAACGCGGCCAGAAGCAACAACGAGAAAGAACGGTTCGACCGAAGTCTCTACATCGCATTGATTGTCATTCTTGAGAAAAACGAGAGAGAGAGAGAGAGAGAGAGAGAGAAGAAAACATCAAACGTACAAATAAAATCCTGCAGTAACCACCACAGCAAGGTTATGAAAGATAAGGATGTGAATGTCACGAAGGCCCTGAGAAGAAAGCGTGCTACTATTGCGATAAACGCATAGCCGGTAGGTAGAAAGCAGGAAGCAAAAGTGCCCTTACGACAGAAACCTCACTGATATATGGCAGCGGCCCCAAGGACGCTTGGTGTTTTCTTTTTTTTTCTTTCTTGTCGATCATTTCACATCTATTCGCGTTGTTATTTCTTCTTTTGGTCTCCGTGTGCGAGTGCATCGCGCTCGACTGCCAGCAAGGGTAGTGGTCCCGCCCTTTGTTGATGACGTAGTATTTGACGTACAGCGATCCTACACTCCAATTCGTATATTTAGCCGCACGGAGCACCTCTGAGAATTCGCTCAAAAGCGTGCTGAAATATTCACGACTCATTGCCGCTTCTTTCAGCCCTGTCATGGGGAGTCCGCCTGGTGGGAATTGGGTCCTCACCATCGCTCCCACTTTCCCCTTCCTACGACCAACCCGCCCAGAAGTTCTGAAAGGAAGCGGCATATCCAGAATATCCCTCTCCACTTCTTCCCCTCTCCTTTCGTCGTGTACCGTCAGACTTATCATTTATTATTTGCTAGTCGCCCTTCTGATTTGCTCTCTCGACTGCCAAGGACGAAACGAACGTAGTGAAAGTGATACGGTAGAATGGTCTCACTGAAGTTTTTGAAGTAATGTTTCAAAATACAAATCTTTCAGGAATAAGAGCGACTGGACATGTTTATCCACTCAGATAGCAGATGTTCCAACGTTGAGGCAGCAGCTTGAACGGCTATACATTCTGCGATGCAATACGTGCGTTACATTGGCACTTAATTTAACCTGTCGATTTCGGAGTACACGTAAGAATCGGACAGCATCGAAACCATTCAAAAGAAACCTCTTCGACATGGTTAATTCGCTTGCTCGTTACTAAGCCTCCTTTCTTTTTTCTTCTTTTGTTTAAAAAGTCGCTCTATGCTTTGTTCTATTGTCGCTGCGGCTCGCTGATGTGCGATTGGAACTAAAATGGCGAAGTTGGCATTGCGTTTCATAAAATGGACATGCGAAGAAGCCAAACGTGAAGCCGCGCATATTACGCGTCGTATTACGTTTTGTGCTAACGTTTCCCAAAAACCTATCCTGATTTGGTAATACTGATATACTAAAGGAGTGATGGTCGAACACCCTTAGGCTGCATCAAAAGATAACCACACTACGTGTCTACTTGCGATCAAGATCCCCATTGGTAACCACGTAGCGGGACCACTTAGATTCCAAATATTTAGGAAGCCCGAACACTGAGGCCGCTTTTAAAAGAAATTGAAATGAGGCGCTCTTACTGAGCCGGAAAGATATGGCACTATGATGTTTTATTACAAATACCCCGCAGATACGACTCGAGCCCTTAAAGAAAATTGCCATAGCTTGCAGCCCATAGCATCCAGGTAGCAGATGCTTAACGAAATGGTAGGCATCGATATATGTGGATAAAATGTGAAATTCAGCCTACTGTAAACTACCGGGCAAATTCAGTTTATCATAACGTCGTCAAGTCACGTTGTAAAATTAGGGCAGTTAGGTAGGAGTTATAACAAGAGACTCGTGAGACGTCGTGGTCAGAGCCTCTGACCGCTTTTCCACAAAGATCGCAAGGCAATAATGTGCAAGTGTGGAGTCGTCCGTGAAAATGTGATTTTAGGCGTGTAATCAGTGCCTATATTGTCTGAAATAAAGGGTATGTGGCTTAACGAAAACGTCCTCATTCAACTTTAACGGACAATAAGTACAATTATAGACGAGAAATGAAATCACATGTGCGTTGCTTGAATTTTAGCACTTTCGTACATTGCGCGCTGGTTTTCTTTGGACTTTGGTTCAAACTGCGTGGAAGAAAGCTTCGCGTTCAACCATGCTTCTTTAAGAAAGGGGATTTTATTTCTTTCTCACTTAGACATAGTTCTGGAACATTGATGTTACTTTACATTGGGCAAAAAAAAAATAACTTCTGGTTTCATGCGATGTTACTTTACATTGGGCAAAAAAAATAATAATAACTTCTGGTTAAATGCAACACTGCGCACTTTTTGGTTGTATTAGAGTCTCCATGTGCAGTAACTGGTGCTGCTCTAAGCAAATATCTCATTTTATATCATTCAGGGTGCCACTAATGTGATTAGGAAGCATTAACACTCCAGTTGCCTAACATGCAGCGCGAGGAGGTGTCCCGTCGCGAACTCTTGAGAGAACGCTTGAAGCCGCGAGGTGACGCTAAGGATTAATCTCGGACGTATTTCTCGGTTCCACAAGTCGTTCTGTAATTTTTGTGTTTCTGTGGAAGAGTGAGCTAAGGATCGCCATTGGATTAAGTGAATGCGTTAATGTCGGCGTTAAAGCGTAAAGCGTGCTGGCCACAGATAGCGAGGATCAATTACGTCAGGAAGAGTGCGCGAAAGGAGATTGCGCTAATCCGGTGGCGAGTCCGTGTGTCCCACGCACTCACGGCTTTCGCTGTCGCATCGCTGCGTCGCCTGTATTCACTCTCAAGGGGCTTGGCTGAGAGGATCGGGTTAAAGGTGTCGACGGTTTTTCATATGCAGCTGCCATCGCTATGAGCGTATATTATAATCATTCTTGAAGGGCTTGGCTGAAAGAATTCGGCTCAAGGTGTCGAAGACTACTACAGCTGGCTCACAGATGACGTTCACCGCAGCCGTCAAGTACCAGCTAATAACGGAGCGAAAATGTGCTGACTTTAGGTACTCTTATAGACTAGAACATAAATACATTATATATTAACAGTTTACACAAAGTGGCGTATATAAAAAACGCGCAACACTCGCACAAGGAATCTTTTTGATCAACACAATCTACGTGCGTTGCTTTGATCCTGCTTGAATTTCCTGTTTGTTGTTGTTTTGTGGGATTTAACGTCCCAAAACCAGCTCTGATTATGAGAGACGCCGTAGTGGAGGGCTCCGGAAATTGTGTTCTGGAGGGCTCCGGTGTTCCACTTGTAGATGCAATGCTCGAGAACGTTCAGAGTGACATAATTAACTGAAAGCCGTTCGCAGTACGTGGCTAATTCAGCATTTCCTGCACATTCGCGAAACTCCGAAGCTATTCCGTCGCAGGCAGAATGCTGACACGCTTTACTGTGCCACTAAGGCTCGGCCGTAACTCCGTGCCAGCAGCCGAGTACCATAGCCACTAGACCACCGCGGCGGGGCGCTTGAATTTCCTGCTTGGAATTAGCAGGAACTGCGTATGTTTAGGCTTTCCGGACATTCTGTGGGTTAGTTTGGTTATGTTTGTGCTAATCTGCCTTGCTGTCTCGGGCTAGGTTTAGCATGGGCTTATCGGAAAATCTAAGATCGCTAGATAAACTAAAAAATGGCTGCGGCTTAGATCAGCTAGGGCCGGTTGTACAAGTGAAAGCTTGTTGTGCTGTGCTGCTAAGCCGGGTCGGGCTCATGCAGACAGCCACATGCTTTGCATTGTATGCACGTTTTTCTTACGGTTTGGTTTTGCAGCAGCAAATGCTCTATGGTCGACGCAGCTTGCCGTTTTTGCTGCTGCGAACGCGCACACAACTTTTTCACAGATGGACCAGTTTCCTCACACGCTACTTCCATCGCGCGACTACGCCACAAGGGCTGAACAGCAGCGACTGAAACGCCAATCCACTAACCGAGAAATAGAGATTATACTTAAGGAAGTGAGGAAAATAGAGTGAAGAGTGCACGGTAGCTGTCTCTCAGTGAGGAACGCCTCAACCGATACGCTCAGGGTGAGTCACGTGGATACGGCTTGCGAGGTAGCGGTAGCCAGCAGTGGCACCCGTCGGGGCAGCAGCGGCGATGGAGCGTGGCTAGTCAAGCGCACACACACACACACACACACACACACACACACACACACACACACACACATATATATATATATATATATATATATATATATATATATATATATATATATATATATATAGGACTGTATATGCAAAAATAGCTTGGGTTGCCGCTAGTTTATAACAGAATTGACGATGCGCCTCTTAGAGAACGACGGTTTATTAAGTCAACGTTTCGGTCGGAGCCCGACCTTTTTCAAGACATGAAAAAGGTCGGGCTCCGACCGAAACGTTGACTTAATAAACCGTCGTTCTCTAAGAGGCGCATCGTCAATTCTGTTATATATATATATATATATATATATATATATATATATATATATATATATATATATATATATATATATATATATATATATATATATATATATATATATATATATGTGTGTGTGTGTGTGTGTGTGTGTGTATGTGTGTGTGTGTAGAGCTTTCGCTTTAAAATCTTTGTGCTCATTATCATCTCTCTCGGAGGGTCTTTCCACTTCCTCACCCTAAACTCACTCGACCGCAGTCTTCGGCCTTCAGGATGCTCCAAACGGGGTCTTTCCCTTCGCGAGGCAGGTTTAGTAACTTCTCGCCCAATGTTGAACCGCATTGTCCGAACTGCGGAGAGGCTTACTGCTCACTAGCTCACATGCTCTGGCAATGTCCTGCGTTACGTGACACAGAGTTCAGCAAAGAAGAGGACTGGGAGGAAGCCCTGAGAAGCGGCGACCTTTCGGTTCAACTTCGGGCTGTCCAGAGAGCCTGCGAGGGGGCGGAGGGCCACGGTCTTCCTGTCCCTGCGTGGGAGCGGCCCGCAACTGCTACAGGATCCCCCTAAAAGGGGACGTCCAACTGAAGTTTCTCAGGACAAAAATAAAGTTCTGTGCCTGCCTGCCTGCCTCGGAATCAAGTCGCCCGGAACTGCCGTTAGATTATCTGCATAGTAAACGTTTAGCAGCGTAGCTGTTAAACTCGGCAAAGGTCCGTGGAGCGTTCGCAGAAGCTGTCAACATCGTGACATGCCCGCGCGCACACTTCTATGCAATTACCAATGTACAAAATTTTCGCGCACATGTCTTTCTTCTCCCGCGCTCATGGCCTCGGCCCACTGCTACATAAAAACCGGATATGTGCCAACAGCTCCTAACCTAGCATAGCCACGTTATAGTATAGTATAGTAAAGGGATGTGGAATGGAAGCGATGAGGGTGATGTGAGGGTGAAGAGAAACTAACGGCGAAAGGGAGAGGGTAAAGCATGAAGTAGCCTTGTATACTATAGTTTATGCGCCACAGAAAGTGGGTATGTGCCAAGCGGTCCTTAGCATAGCATAGCATAGTATAGCAATAACATAGCTTAGCATAGCATAGCATAGCATAGGTGTTGGGAGAGAAAAGTGAGCCCGACCAGGTTTAATGCGAGGGTAAGTATGAAAGAAAGTAAGCGACAATATACTATATAAATAAATAGAAATGACATAGAGAGAAGAAAGAAGAAGAAGCAGACGTAGATAGAGATACACAAATCCAATTCTTGGCCAATCCCCACAATGGGTGAGAGCCACAAGTTAGAAGCAAGAAGACGAAAACAGCGCACGACACAGGACAAGGAAGAGCACAGGCACGGGCGCTGACTAACAACCATATGTGTTTATTGCAACAATCGTCGTGCATAAGTATGCCGCCACTATCAATAAACAACAGAAAAACAAATCAGCATGCGCAGATTGCAGCTACATATCTTCAATTTAGCAATTCAGGTACGATATCTCCTTCGAAAGAAGGGAAATGGAGGGTAAGCTAACACATGCTTCTCCACTACTACGGATATGACAGGCTTCTGATACATGACGTGCGCGTTCATCACCGTACTTAGACAATAAAATCACATTTTTGAAAGATGGCTCACAGCCGCACTCATTGCAATGAATTAATAGTTGACTATCAGTGGCCTTCTTTTTAACTTTGTTCGCGTGCTCACCCATGCGTACGTCTCGTAACGGGATCAAAGAAAAGGCAACCGGATGTGGCACAACACCAGGACGAGCCACGGAAAATGGTCGCGGTTATTCCTTACGTCCATAAGGTTTCCCATAACCTAAAAAAAGTAGTCGGCAGAGCAGGTGTTCGTTTGGTGTTCTCTGCCCGTAACAAGCTAATGAGCAAACAGACAATGAAGCCAAGGAAAGCATAGGGGAAGTTACTTGTGGTATTGCGATTGTGGAGAAAGTAGAAAGGAATTAAAGTGGACGAAAAGACAAGCCTGCCTTCGGTGGGACCCGAACCCACGACCTTGGGATGTCGCGTCCGATGCTCTACCAACTGAGCTACGAAGGCGCTCGTCCCCCCGTCCACTTTATTGTGTATTTATGTACGTATTATCCTGGGAGTGTTAGGCAGCGCCACTCATGGCCAAGGCGGCGTGTGTGGAACACACTTTTCTTGCCAGGAGGCGTCACGTAGAACGTGAACTTAGATGAGATGGCTGCTGCCCAATAAGCCCTCGCATGCTACCTAAGGCACCAAGTCTGCCGCAACGAGGCCCACGCTATGAAATAACGAAAGGGAAGGGGTCAAGGGCTCGTTCTTTAACAAATAAAGAACGAGCCCTTGACCCTGTAACAAATAAAGAACGAGAAAGAACGCTTGTCTTTTCGTCCACTTTAATTCCTTTCTACTTTCTCCACAATCACAATACCACAAGTAACTTCCCCTATGCTTTCCTTGGCTTCATTGTCTGTTTGCTCATTAAGTTGTTTCTAACAAATAAAGAACGAGCCCTTGACCCCTTCCCTTTCGTAACAAGCTAGGTAACATGTGTCGACAGGTCAACCGTGAGGCCGATGCCACAAAAAATTGCAGGAAGCATAGGCAGCCTTTTCTAAAGAAGTGTTGTGACTCTGTAGTGTATAAGATCCCCCTGTCTCGTGGGCGGTTCTATATTGGGCAAACCGGCCGGTGTGTTAATGTACGCATGGGTGAGCACGCGAACAAAGTTAAAAAGAAGGCCACTGATAGTCAACTATCAATTCATTGCAATGAGTGCGGCTGTGAGCCATCTTTCAAAAATGTGATTTTATTGTCTAAGTACCGTGATGAACGCGCACGTCTTGTATCAGAAGCCTGTCATATCCGTAGTAGTGGAGAAGCATGTGTTAGCTTACCCTCCATTTCCCTTCTTTCGAAGGAGATATCGTACCTGAATTGCTAAATTGAAGATATGTAGCTGCAATCTGCGCATGCTGATTTGTTTTTCTGTTGTTTATTGATAGTGGCGGCATACTTATGCACGACGATTGTTGCAATAAACACATATGGTTGTTAGCGCCCGTGTCTGTGCTCTTCCTTGTCCTGTGTCGTGCGCTGTTTTCGTCTTCTTGCTTCATGAACCAACCAGCCCAAATGCATGCCCTTCTACAGCCACAAGTTGTCAGATAAACAAGAAGAAGAACAGTAAACAAGGACTGTTAGATAAAAGGAAGAAGATGAAGACACGTAAAGAAGGAACTCAATCTGTGTTCGTATGGTGGTAGCGCCTGCTTGCCATCTACGCTGTCTACGTTACATGCTCAGACTACGCAGACTACGCAGGCGTGAAGCAGCGTGCCACTGGCTTTCCCACTTCCTTTCTCCAACAATCTTTGGTTCGTAAAAATAAAATTCTCACTTGTTTAGACTCGCATCAGAAAGGAAGGGTAAGTATAGGATTTATGCCGAGAGTTATATCTTCGGATAATTACACACATAGATAAGTAGTTCACCGGTAAAGAAGTTGCGCAGGTGCCTTCTTTCTGCAGACTTCTCAGCGCTCTGGATATTATTCTGTGCTCAGTACACTAGGCGAAATTTCCTAAAGTTCGTTGCACAACGTGGAAGCAAGCGCTCAATTATAGGATTGTTACAAGCCAATGTTATTAGACCGGAATTATTTATTAAGGTATGGTGTTCCACTTGTAGATGCCATGCTCGAGAACGTTCAGAGTGGCATAATTAACTGAAAGCCGATCGCAGTACGGTGGCTAATTCAGCATTTCCTGCACATTCGCGAAACTCCGAAGCTATTCCGTCGCAGGCAGAATGCTGACACGCTTTACTGTGCCACTAAGGCTCGGCCGTAACTCCGTGAGAGCTGCCAAAGTTTCTCGATCTCTACAAGAATCTTCGAACGCCGGGAGCTTCGGAGAGGGCGATAAGGAAACGTGACTCCTGTTTACAACACCGGATCTTCGTGACCGTACACCCAAACATCCGGACGTTTTTGGAGTGTGCTTCCTTGAAAAGGCCAGAACTCAATGCAGCCTGCAGCTGTGGGCCGAGAAGACAGCCTATAAGAGCGAGGTTGCGTGCGTGCGTGCGTGCGTGCGTGCGTGCGTGCGTGCGTGCGTTCTTTCGTCTTTAATTTCCCTTCTTCATTTGGAAGAACGATGTGACGAGCACTTCCATTATAATGCCTCGTCCTCTTCGCTTTCTAAATGCACTTGACCATACTTGAATTCTTTTGACGGCGCCGTGAGTATTGGTAGCCGCCTGTCAGAAGAAAGACGGTGGATGTTGGGCGATTGTGCGTCAGCAGGATTAATAGTCTCTGATACTGCCATAGCAGTTAGGTGCATATGTATTATATGTAAGCATATAACTTATAGATTTCTCGACAACCTCTGAATAAGGAGTCAGGGTGATTAGCATGCATTGCGGTACGAATGAACGAACGGACGATTTTCTTCTGCTCACACGAAAAAGGAAGAAGCTAAAGGCCACGTGGTTTGGCATAACTTTCAGTTTCGACAACAATTTCGTACGCGATCCGTGCATAGCACACAAGTTAACGAGACATATCGACAACCGTTACCAACTGGAAATATCCTGATACGCAAAACATATTTTTTCGCAAGAAACGAAAAGGTGATAAATGTGCCTACAAGAAAATATAAACATTCAGGCAATATAGATTTATCGTATATGTTGTTTCAAGAGCAACTGCAACCTGGAAAAAAGATTTAGAATTGTACACCGCAGGCCTGATTAGACAAACTAAACAGACGAGCTCGGTGGTGATACGCCATTATGATGACGCGGCAGGTTACTTCATTTGTTTCTGTCTGTCGTTCCTCGCTTCTTTGTTTTCTGCTTCCATTTTCTCTTTCTTTCTTTCTTTCTTTCTTTCTTTCTTTCTTTCTTTCTTTCTTTCTTTCTTTCTTTCTTTCGTTCTTTCTTTACAAGGATTCATAATGCAAGGATTCGTGCGGCCAGATATGTTCACATCGTTTGCCGAGCGTGCACTGAGGAGCTTGCATGTGTTACGAGTTTGCGCTGCGTTTACTTGCTGAATGTGGCTGAATTGGCTAGCCTGCTGGGCTGCAACCCTGCGGTTGTCAGCTCGAATATGCAGCCCAACGGCCAATTTTTATTTTCGCGCGGCTTGAGTTCTTGCGTGTCGACCACGACGGCGCAGACGTGCCCAAAGAAGCTTCGTTTCAAAAACAGCGCTCCAAACTCACCGCCTTAGCTAAGAGCGGTGTTAGCTAACACTTCCTGGATTATATTTGCAATCATACCCCATATACCCAATAACCTGGACGAGGGAATGACCACCGTCGCAGCTCAGTTTGCGGAGCGTTGGACGTGTTATCCGAATGCCATTGATTGATTGATTGATTGATTGATTGATTGATTGATTGATTGATTGATTGATTGATTGATTGATTGATTGATTGATTGATTTGTGGATTTTTACGTCCCAAAACCAGCTGTGATTATGAGAGACGCCGTAATGGAGGTATCCTGAAATTTCGACCACCTGGGGTTCTTTAACGTCCACTGATATCGCACAGTACACGGATCTCAACGTTATCCGAATGTAGTAAGTTAGGTCCCTGACGGCGGCAAGTGTTTTGTAGCGAGAGCTACATTGGCCGTATTCTCGCCGTTTCGCTATGGCCGGTGGCCACACTGCGAGCTGAGCCCTTGCCTAGCAACCGCCGCAGCTGACAGCGCCGCTCGCCGCGCCATCTGGCATGGCGTCAGAGGAGAAGCCGACGTTGCATCATATATATATAGAAAAGGCGGCTTGGTGGGATTCGTCCCACCGAGACGAACTGTATTGGAGCCATTGAGACGGCTGTTTGCTACTTCACCGCTTCACCGACCACCGGGCCGTCTTTGTGGCAGTTGAGAAACAACCAGATTAGGACTTTCAAAATAATGCGCTACACTTCAAAAAAAAAAATGTCTAGTCTTTAATGTAACCATAACCTTGAGGGAGGTAACAACCAAACCTAAACACTCAGACATACGAAGCTAAACGATGAAGATGTAACCGTACAGAGAACCAAGCTGAACAATAAGATTAACCGTACCTCTCGCTACGCACACCCAGGCATAACTGAGGTTAGCCACAACCATTTTTTCTCCTTCCCTTTAATTCCTTTCCGTTTATGCCATAATTACTACATTACAGTTAACACCTACCATTAATGCCAGATAACGCCCATATGCCTTCCTTTGCTTGATTGCCTGTTGGATTCATAACTTTTTTGCTAACAAAGAATCGAGGGCTCGATCCATGCCCTTTCGTTATCACGTCAGGCATACCGTAACAGCATTACAGCTTCCATATGGGCACGTATTTATTCATTTGGCGTAATACGAAGAACAGAGTCCTGTTTGAAGCGAATGAAAATTAAGGGGGAAAATAACATCTTATATGTGAAGGCATACTGGTAAACTGGCACGGGTTCCTTGGAATTCGAAGCACGCAGCCGTAATTCAGAGCCGGCTGCTGAGCTTAGTGATTCCAATATTTGATTTAATGTCTAGTTGCTCCGTGGCTTTTGATCATTTTCTCATATACAGAGTCAAAGTTCCCAGCCGAATGCAGGAGCACTAGTAGAAAGAACATCTGCACAATACTTGAAGCAAATGAACAATATTGTAGCTCTTTCTAAGATTTTTCTTGGACGTGGTTCTTTTTGTTTTACTTCCTCGATGCCTTTTCTTGTGCGCACACTGCCACGTACCTGAGTTATCCAATAAATGCAGCAGTTGCTTTTGTTAGCTATGTGTGCTCGGATTGAACGTCGCTGACTTGATCACGTATATGATGTGATCAGCCAGTGCAGCATATTTGATTACGGGTTCCTTATCAAGGCGAAGCCGCTCCCTAACAAGACCGGGGTTTCTAAACACGCACGATATCAGTGGTGGAGCGTTACTCAAGGAAGGAAACTCAATTTGACAGTACTCCTCTACTCTACTGTTCTATTTCGTCGGCTCACCCGAATTCCCCCCACTGCCGCCTTATCATTTTCTTTCAGTGCTCTTGCTGCATAGACTTCGCTTCTGTGGCCCTTTTGTGTCTGTACTTAAACACATGGAGTTTGAATTGCAAGATCTTTTCAATTGCGAGATTACGGTGATTTTTTACCCCCATGCGACGATCTGCTGCGAAAGTGTGGATAAGGTTGAAAAAAAGCACACCAGTTGTCTTCATGACGCCGCTGACGAAGTTTTTGCACCGACTCTATGAAGTCGATTTATAGGCACGGATAGCGCTGCCGTCAGCAGATTTCGTCCTCTTTAAAACTGTCCCGCGCGCTCCCTGTCTAATAACAACGAAAAGGTTGAAGCTTCACGTTTAGGAGTGAACGCTATTAGCGTCATTGGACCTGTTCGCATCGCCTCCTCGTAACGAAATTACTTTTTCTCGTTCATTGAAATTACCGTGCGAACTATCACACCTGTTGGTCTTAGCTACGTCGTGGTTTGTGCTTTTTCTGGTGAATTTTACTTTGGGGAATCTTCTTCACTAACGGCGCTGTGCCTTGGCGGAGGGCTTGCGGGGTCGGGTGTTCCAGGAAACACGGCGTTAGCTCGAGATGATTATTTCTGCGGCGCACGCCTATACACCGAGACCGCATTTTCTGCGACACGAGCTCCCCAATGCTGTCGTGCTTGATTTCTAAAATTTAATTGAAATTTCTAAAACTTAATTTCTGAATATCTCGAAATTTTACGCCCTAAAACCACGATATGGTTGTGAGAGACGACGTTGCGGAGGGCTCCACAGATTTTGACCAATTGAGGTTGGTTCTTAAACGTTCACTGATATCACACAGTACACGGTCCTTTAGTATTTAGCGCAGTACACGGGATTTTAGTGATCGAAATGCGGCCGCCACGGCTGGGATTCGATCCCGCAACCTTCGGGTCAGCATCTGGAATTGGAATTGGTTTATTTCCACCCCAAACGGTACAAAATAACATATTGCAACATTTAGTATATTTATGACGCAGCAGAAAAATGTACCAGCTTTGGTGAAGATAGCAGGGTAAAAGCAATAATATCTGCTGCTTGACTAGCCCCGCCACCCACATGGCACAAAGCCAGCAACATGTCTTAAACAGTTGTAATCTAATAAAAGTTTCATGACTGCAAAATATTTAGAATCAAAAACACTGAAGATGTAACATTCACATCAGAAAAAAAAAGCGTTCAAGGACATAATATTTAAAATTGAAGTTTTGGGCATTACATGTACGCTGTCATTTGTCAGTTTGAATATCAAGTTTAATGTTTGAAAGTTCCAAGTTTGAACTTCAAATTTGATAGTCAAGCGTCATAGCCGCTATGCCACCGCGACGGGTCTCCTTCTCCATCACACATTTTCTTCCTCAAATTTAGTTTTCTCTACATTGCACAACGGAAGTCACTCCTTTCGTACAGCGATTCTAATAATCATTCCTTTTCTCCACTGGGACAGCTCGACTCCCTTCATGTCGAAGCTGGCTGTTCCACCGGGAGAGCCAAAAGGCTGCATGCGTTAATGTATACCTAAGAGGTTTTGATTACAAGGAAATTCTGCCTGCGTTTTTGCGCTGCTTCCGAGTTCTTTCCGTACGCCCATGGCCGTTAGATTCCAGTGACTTAACGGGTTCTACTTCTAAAGCTCCCTAGTATATTAAAAGAACAGAGAATGGTGGATTGTCGAATCAGGTGCACCAGTATATATTACATTCCTTTCGACACACCCTATCCTCGCCTGCAGCAGTGATAGATCACTTTATATTATGTTGCTCCAAAACTATTGACTTCTCGTGTAAACACTACTTCAAGGAGGGTCTGCTAAGAAAGCAGCTTTTCTATAAAGTACCAAAGCAATTTCCTTTCTCTATGAAGACGAGGACGACTTAGTCGTTCTGCAGCACTCGCGATGATTTCCTGTTGAAGCTCCCCACTTGAGCACAACAGCTAAGTAAACTCCGTCCCCCGAGGTTACTGAACTCAGCATTTGTGAAAGCACACGTCTGTGTGTTTACGTGTCTGTCTGTGCTCGCTGGAGACTGCGTACCTTCTGTAAAAAAGCGTGTATTGCGTGTCATCGGCATTTTTATTGTCATTCGATTTTCTCTGTAATGTTTCTAAATGTGTTATGAGAAACAGAGAGAAAGGAAAGAGAGTAGAGGTTAAGAAGTTAACCAACGTAATGTGTGGCCTGCTACAGAATGCACGGAGCTGTTATGGGAGAGGGATATGAGGAGAGGGGCCGCTGGAGGTCCCTATAACTGGACACATATACGTTATGACTTTTCTTGAGAAAAGCGCAACGGGAGCGGTACAGTGTAATATCGGTAGAGCTGCAAGGTAGGAATGCTCGTAAATTTTGATGATGGATACTGTTAAAGAGTCCTCTTTGGTAAAATTGGGTCAGGACTGCCCTTTGTGACGCCTTTATGAGTTCTTTCTACAGTGTGTGACTTGCGTATGAAGAACTTGAAAATCAATCTTTTCCCATTTTTATATTTATTCCACGTATAACGGGAGACCTCCCAGGTGCCGTAATTCGGTGCGTTTTCTTTTTTTTTTTTTTGCCATAGCACAGACACTACGTGAATTCTTATCGTAAAAAAATTTTTACGCGTACAGTCACGCTCTAATTACCATAGTTTTGCACGAAACAACAAACCGCTTAGGATACGTATGCACTTCGGCTAGTTATTAAATGACTAGAGCAGAGACAGTGCGAAAGAACGTGACGTTGTCCGTCCATTTCTAGCGGCCTTTTCCGCTGTGCTCCTTCCGCTCAAAGCTAACAGTCCTGGTTTAAGCTTTGATCCCTGCTTCTTTTCGTACTGGAAGAGAACGCGGTATTGCAATGCCGTTCCGCTCGAAACAACTTCACGACCGAGCGCCATGGCATGATTTCGTGATGAGAATGTTTTTGGCGTGTGTACATAATCAAATATAATCGACAAGATTTGGCGAAATACTTAAATGCCTAAAAAGAGCCCGTACGAAGATATTGCCATAGGCGCCTCCGGCACGAGGAATACAAAGCGCTTCGCTTTCAGTTTGTATTTTTCGTACAGTTGTCAGTTTAGTTATGTGGGAAAGTAATCGACTTCTGAGAACAGATTCGTTCGCATTTCACGCTGAGGAACATGCAGGAAGACTGGAGGCATGTTCTTTCTTTGATTTTTCTCGTCTCGCTCTCTACATGAAGATGCCGAGCAGCTCAATGGATAATTATAATTTGTCCTTTGTTATCTTTCTCAACGAATATCATGCGAAAGAAGTCATTAAAAATATAATATTCTAGAGTATGTACAAAAGAAAAGTAAACGGGTGTTTTGAAGCACATACGTTTTCGTCCTTCGGCTATATATTAGGGACTAGAAGTTTGTGCGACTGGCGTCTATGCTTAACACAAGAAAAATGCATCAACTACGTGTATATGTAAAGCATGCATCTCGAAAATCGAATTATGCGCAGTGAGATTGCAGTACAGCTGCTGTTCTTTACCTTGCCTTGCCGCACTCCTATATCAAACTGAAGTCGATGGCTGTTGCAAGAAAACAGAAATGGACCGAATGTGAGCGACCGGAAACGAATTTCAATTTCACCGAGACACACTACTCTCGTGGAACAATCATGTTTCGGGGATATAGTAGCAAAATTTTAAGAACAAGGCCATATATTATGCGGTAGTATAGGTTGGGTTAACCAAGAGCTTCGAAATTCGTTTGTTGCGCGGCTACCTTTCAGGGGTAGGCTTTGTGACTTCTGTTATAAATAACAATATTTCTCCTAAACCTCATTTCTTAGTTAGCCCTGAACGTCCAAGAATAGTCAAAGAAGTGGTCTAATAATATTAAGGAGGAGGGCGGGGGGGTTGTTTATACACAGGTGTTCTTTGTTAGGCAAACAGAAGAAGGCGGAAGTGAGGGTCGAGAAAAGACACAAAACTACGCAGCTACTCCCCAAATGGCTAAACTGCCAATTTCTATAATGAAAGTGAAATATGCGGGCTGAGCAACTTAATTTGTATTATTCATTACGTTTACGTTTTAATACTTCCATGTTGCGCGATCATAACTATTTAACAGGTCATTTCAACGTACCTTCTGAAATCAAGTGGCCACTCAGCTATAGTTTGGATTCCAGCTTGACGGATGTAATCAATTTGGCTATCTTTATTTAATTTTTATTTTCTTATTTAGTGCTTCGCCGCTGCCATTTATATTCATCAAAAAAGCTAGTAAAACGACAAATAAATGCATGCAGCTCTGTTTAATGTACACTTCTACAACGAATTCGCGCGTTCATTATGTTTCCCGTGTTTGTAGCGAACCCTCCCGTCAATTCTTACATTTTTCAACATTACTGCAGGAACGCATATATCTAAACCACTGAACAGCTAACGCTCACTTCAGGTGTAGACTCCAGCGGTGTTCCGAAATAGACGTCTTCTACATTTTTTGCTTGGGAAATATTTGTGAATTTCATTACAATGCAATGAGTTGTTTACGGGTTTGTGCTGCAGTTACAGGCGTCTCACATTGTTCCGAATACATGGTCCTGCGCGTGTTTCTGCTCATGAATCTTTGTCAGACCTTGATAAGCAAGTAACCACCGTTTGTGTTGCCGGAAAATCTTTCTTCAAGCTCTTGAATTTCGCATTTCCCTCTTAAGTGGGTCATCCATCATTGGGAGAGGTGGCACACAACAAAAAGGATGATTGTGGAATCTTTCATGTATGAAAATGCTGTTGGCGCAGGTGTTCGAGCTTCTGAACTGTGAACATGAAAAATTAATGGCTGGGTTTTCTTGATGAAAATTTACGTGTGTCATCTTATTGTGACGCTGTCTTGTTGCGCACATTCCGTTTTTCTTTTTTCTTTCGGACTCCACTTTCAGAAAGAAAGCAGTTATTATTACGATGCCCTTCCTGTTCCTTTTTCTGTCCTTTCTTTTTTCTGTCTCTTTACCATCCGCTCGCACCCTGCCGCACGTACTTGTAAAACACGGAGCATTTTCTTCCTTCCACACGAGCAAGCATAACCACATCCACTAAGTAAAGGTGCACCAGACAAGAATCTTCTTTTTGCTGCCGGTGATAATAGGAATGAGATTTTTACCTTGTAGATAAGTGCAGAGCGCTTAAGACAACGCGCAAATTTATTCGTAGAAGAAAAACACGACGCTAAAATATCTCTGCGGATTCCACACATTGTTGGAATCGATATCATTCCAATTGCCATCGCTGAACTGTTTGGATTTGAGCCAACTGTTACGAGTAGGATCAACGTCTATGTGAAAACTGAGCACAGGCAACATAACCACGACTGCCGAAGCGGTATCTTTATTTACAATACGTAAGTCGCTGGAAGAGCAGCCGTGGAGGAGTGGTAAAGTGCTTCCCTGACACTTTGGTGTCTTGGGTTCAATTCCTATAGCTGCCTAACGAGTAGTAGGTTGACGCTTATCTATGTTTGTCCACTTGCCGTGTCTACATTTCAAGGGCAAGCTGGAACAAACGGTGTGTCGATCTCTTGCTTTAACCCGCGCCAGGTGTGTACTCATGAAATTTTCAGTTGGTTGGCCATCGATTAACGTGAGTTTGTGATGTTCAATTCAAACAGCGGTGGTGCATACCAGCACAACCCGCGCCGACCACTACGGGTATCAGTCACGCGGAATTTTATGGTCGTTAATAGTGATACATGTGACGAGTATATGCTTTTAGCGATGTGTAGGTCAATCGAACATGTTCGGCATACGGTTTTATCCTTCAATCCAAATCTTCATTTGCACAAAGTGAAAGAGACAACCTGGAAAGCGCCGGGACGTAGGCGGATAGATAGATAGATAGATAGATAGATAGATAGATAGATAGATAGATAGATAGATAGATAGATAGATAGATAGATAGATAGATAGATAGATAGATAGATAGATAGATAGATAGATACGTTCAAAGTTGCTCAAGTTAACCAAGAAACACTTCGCACTTAAAGAAAAAAAAAAGGGGGCGACACGAGCGCAGAAAGAGAATAATTTGATATAGCCAGAGAAAAAGCAGAAAACAAAAATAAATAATGTAAGATAAAGACAAGACAAACGTTCTGGAAAGAGCAGGCTGTTTGTGCAAATGGTTGCTTCCGGTGTTTTCTCAAGCGTTCCACACCGAGCCGCTCGTACTTCTGGGAGCTATATAACAGCGTTATGGTTTCCTTTAAACTCCATTCTTACGTTATTCCTTGGCGTCTCAATCTTCTCGTTTTTAGAGCTGTGTACGTGCTGTCTAATGGCTTCTAGGTTCATTACGTTACGCGCAAGACAGCTTGTCAGATTTTTTTTCAAAGTCGCACCGGCGATGTTCTTGGCGGCTGGACGTGCGCGAGTTGTACCTTAACATAAGCTCTCCTCACTCGAATTAATTGATAAAATTTCCGAGCACTGCTTGCTTACACAACATGCAACAGCATGCTTGCGGCTTGTGTTCCTCATAGTATTAAACACGCACGCACACTTGCTTCCTTGTGTTCGTTCTGTAACACCTTCAGTAAGAGAAAGATAAAAATGAATAAATAAGAGGCAGGGCGGCATCACACACACACACACACACACACACACACACACACACACACACATATATATATATATATATATATATACATATATATATATATATATATATATATATATATATATATATATATATATATATATATATATATATATATATATATATATATATATATATATATAAAAAGGAGTGACCTTAATTTAAGGTCGGGCGGTCCCATGCCGCCCATTTCCCACAAGGGTGGGTGACCTCCCAAGCGTACAGTACCTTCCAACAGCCGAGCACCAGGCGGAAGCGCGCTTGTCCCTATTTTACCGGTAGGTACCCGGCGGCAGTGGCGGATGCCTCTCTGCCTACCACAGCAAGGCGGACGCTCAACTATTTCACCAAGGCCGTGGTGGGTAAGGTGTGCCCAGGGGACCTGCCACGTCCTTATGGGGCCACCTTTCGAGATAAGTACGTAAACCGAGCGCCAGGTGTGTACTCCTCTACCCGTTTTTTTTTTAACCGGTGGGTGTCCGGCCGGCACTGGGATTTGAACCCGGTACCTACCGCATCGGGAGCGGACGCTCTACCATTGCGCCACCGTTGCGGTAAAAGGAGTGACCTTAATTTAAGGTCGGGCGGTCCCATGCCGCCCATTTCCCACAAGGGTGTGTGTGTGTGTGTGTGTGTGTGTGTGTGTGTGTGTGTGTGTGTGTGTGTGTGTGTGTGTGTGTGTGTGTGTGTGTGTGATGCCGCCCTGCCTCTTATTTATTCATTTTTATCTTTCTCTTACTGAAGGTGTTACAGAACGAACACAAGGAAGCAAGTGTGCGTGCGTGTTTAATACTATGAGGAACACAAGCCGCAAGCATGCTGTTGCATGTTGTGTAAGCAAGCAGTGCTCGGAAATTTTATCAATTAATTCGAGTGAGGAGAGCTTATGTTAAGGTACAACTCGCGCACGTCCAGCCGCCAAGAACATCGCCGGTGCGACTTTGAAAAAAAATCTGACAAGCTGTCTTGCGCGTAACGTAATGGACCTAGAAGCCATTAGACAGCACGTACACAGCTCTAAAAACGAGAAGATTGAGACGCTAAGGAATAACGTAAGGAATATATATATATATATATATATATATATATATATATATATATATATATATACCGAGCCGCTCGTACTTACACACACATACGCCTCGTACCCAGAGTCGGTGATTGGCCACCAAGGGTTCATCGAGCCAGGTCTTTGTCTCTCCTCTTCTTCCTATTCCTCCTTTCCTTCTCAACATCAGCATCAGCATCATAGTTAGATACTAGAAAACGGGCACTGAGTCCGGGGTTGCTTTAATTTAGATTGATGACATTATCACTTCACAAGAATTCTAGTCAACAGCCGCTTTGCTTTTATTCTTACTCCATCACTGAGACTACGTCGGAAAGGGGAGCCGATAGCGAATAAGGCAACAGCGGAAGAAATGAAGCTAAAGTCGCGATGGGTATCACTAGATCGGTATTTCGAAAACAAACACCCGCGAAAAGGTACGACTTACCGCTTCTGCAGGTCAATGCTGATGCCGCGAGATCCAAAAAAAGAATTGTCAAAAAGAAAAAACAAGGAAACGAAGGCAAACGACGTAGCTGAAGAGAGACAAGAGGACCATAGGTTACCAAGCAGGCACTGATAAATGACAGCGATACAGGGTGCGAGTTTTCGCTTCGTCGTATCGCTTAGTCCCCCAGAGACGAAGCTTCCGCCTTAAAAATAAGAATAGAAAAGATTGAAAAGTAGCAAAGTGAGAGTTGGATCAATTTACGGACTGGGCCAGAGAGAATGTGTTACTTCAAGGTATTCCCTTGGAAGATTTTCCTTTCCCTGCGGATTTAAGACGTTCGTGGCAATCGCGCTTGTTTCTTGTGTGGGCCGTTTCCATGATGACAGATAAAACGCCCGCCCGGCCTCCCCCTTGATACTGAAAATAGCCTGCGCGAAACAGTGTGTGTGCTTTCGCATCAGGTGTGTTCACTACGCCATCAACTGGCTCTTCAGAGCTCAACTGAAAAGAGAATCATATCAGAGTCACGAGTTCGATAAAAGAAAGGTTACCTACTTTATAAAATCACAAACTAAGACCGCCGATCGCAGGGCATTCCCGGCTTTTGTGCAGTAGTTCAACGTACGTCTTCATCACCAGCATCATGTCCAAAATAGAATTGTAAACTGCACTGTTTTCGACTGTTGTTTACAATATTTTTCACAGATTTCTTGCGTATTAAAAAAAAGAGACGTTAGACAGCGTTCTTCGGTTCTTGCAAGCGGTCTAATTCTGCATGACGGAAAATATGAAGAAGAAATGCATTTTATAAAGTATGTGCCTCATAACACACTGACCACGCATCACCTTATTGCTCTGCACACGGTAGAAGTACCCCCAACAGTGCATATATACAACGACGCGGCTTCTTTCTTGCACGCTCTTTCGCCCGGTCAATGCTGGAAGCAGTGGCGCCACAGAAAGGCTCGATAACGTAACCACTTATTCCTGCAGTCGCTCTCGCTTGCTTTATTTTTCTTTTGCGGTACGTGTGCCCCGCTCAAATGTGTTTTCCACTCGCTGGGCATAATACGAAGCACGAGCCCTTGCGTCGTCTTTGTGTCGCGAGGCATCTTCATCGCACGGAGCCAGAAATAAGGTGGCGCAAGTCCAGGAGTGAGACGGCGCCGCGTCCTTCTTCGTAACATTGCTATACAATTGTTCCTTCGATGTCAATGGCATCCAAACTGCCTTGTACATGTGCGCCGTCATCCGCTGACTCTACCACCCTTTCGATCGAGTTTCTTACATTTTCTTTCATTTTAGAGTGGTGTTGAATTTGCGCATAAAAATTTCAGAACATAAAAGGTGAATTAGGGTGAGTGGCTCGCGAACCATAAAGACGCTGTAGACACTCTCGCAAACAGCGTCACGATTTTTAGCGGAATATTACATTATTCATAGTCCATTTTCTAAGTCACTGTCGAGGGTCTCGACTAGAGGGACACCGTAGGCTTGGTTCGTTGCTGCCTCCTGTCCCTTCAGTTGCTGGTGTAATGAGGCGGTTACCTTACGGAAGACAATTTCTTTTGCACACAGCCACCTTATCCTCTTACGCACACCTTTATTCGTGTGATTTTGTTTGTCTTCCGTTTTACGGATTACTTTGTCGTTGATCGTGTCCTCGTCTTTTGAGAGAGAATTTTAGTGTAAGCATTTCTTGTTTTCTACGTCCTAAACTTTCCGAGCTCTTGCAAATAACGTCACTTATAATCCTACACCACTTTTAAAAGCTTTGTTATACGAATAATGAAATACGCATAAGCAAGCAAATTAGAAAAAAATGCATGAAAAGCGCTAATAGAGTGGAAGCAGAAAGTTGCGGGGGAAAACAACAACAACAAAGAGTGGCGCAACATGTAAAATAGAAGCTATTACTCTGGTTAGCAGTACAAAAAAAAAAACACACACGGACATGACAAGCAAACGTGAGGAGAATAATGACATTCGGCTTGCGCCAGGTCGTGTCATGGCTGACATGTTTCCATGCTCGTCGGTGCCTGCAGAGATTGGCAAATAAAATATGAGGACTCGGTATCTCGTGTTTCCTGCGCGGGCAGTCTGCGGCTGCTCACTGGCCGCCTGCTCGGCTGTCCGGAGCTCGAAGGAAAGAGTGTCCACAATAACCGAACACGGCTGAGCTTTTAGGCGAGCATGCGAGGGAAGTAGCGGCCGGGGAGAGACGATGCACGTCACGCTGGCGTACGTACGCACGAATGAACCCAACACGAGCGACCGCAATCAAGGCGACGGGTTAGCGGGCATAACGCGTGAAGCAACACACCGCCTGCGCCTTCTGCGGCCCAGGACGACGAGGAGAAGCAATTGCATCGTTGCTGAAGGCATCGTGGAGCGAATAACCCTGCAAAAATACATGAGAAATACTGCAACTCTAGTTGCCGTCCTGACGAACACAAGTCCGCCTCTTTTTTTACTAGTATGTATTGTAAGGTGTGTGCGCCTGAGTAGTTGCGCTGAAATGTTCCGTCACTAACAGACACACTGCATGGAGATACGTAGAATAAGCATTATCAGATTCTTGACTACTAATAGGTGTGCTTATCGTTAGCACTGCATATTAACTGTTACTTGATTTGCTGGCCACCAGGTCACCCTAGCAAATATAGCCGTCGCGTTTCGTTCACTGATTGAGGTTTTTGGAAAAGCGACAACTGTGCTTGACAGCACCATTGTGCTATGGATGTCAATTGCTTTGCAGTGCACAAGACCACCCAGGAAAAAATTCTCATTTTTGCTTGACGCCTTGGCTTACGAATACTTTGTCATAAATATTGGTGCGATGGGACGTTGGCATAGGACGGACTCTTACTACAGGAACTCAGTAAAAGCGCATGTATCAGCCGTCTTGGTGATACGTGACCTGGTATTTGTATTTGCAAGATGTACTAACATATACGAACAAAATATATGATATGATATCATATTAATGCGTGTTCTTACTAACTGCGCAAAAAGAAATTATTCTCAGAACTGTCACTCCGTGAATATTTGTAGACTGGCTGTCACATTTGCTCGTCTAACGAATTCGGAACATGGACAGTGCGGCATGGATAATACTTCAAGGCATATAGAATTCACGCCTCCGTGAATGCCTTTCTTTTTAGCCTCGGTGGAGGCTCAGGCACCGACTGCGTGTGACAAGGCAGGAGGGTGTCGCGACTTTTCGCTGACGACAATTATATCGTCCCTGGCTTTCGTCGTCTGAACCCCCTTCCTTCTCGCCCGAATTTCGCCAGCGGGGCAATTCTTTGTTCCTCGTATGTCGGCATCGCAGGGCTATTTGTGCGGGAGCAACAATTGTGCTGTACGAACGAAAGAGGGAATCAAAGAAAGGACTGAAGAAAAAAAGAAACAGATTCCTTTCCTCCACGCTGTAGCACTGTTGTTCAGGCCTCGGGGAGGAAATCAATGGTGGCTGGAATATCGCAGTTGGAGTGACGAGATGTCGTCGCGGTATACGAGACACAGGAATGACGTCCTACTTGTGATGGAGAGACAGGTGTGAACCGTTGCTTTTGGCGTTGGCTCGGTGCTGACTAGCCATCTTTTTAAGGACGATCTGTTCTCGGGAATCAGCTGAGCAGCGGATGAAAGAGTATCCGAACAGACTCCCAGATTTCGAACTCACAGTGGAGCGTGTGCATAGTGAGAGAAAACGACAGAGAAGGAGACAAAGTGTGTGTGGGAATCATGTCGAAAGTGTAAGGCGCTCGCACTCGTTCATATCAAGTGCTCACTGATATAATATGGTCAGCGGGTGCGAGGAGTAAGTACATTGTCTGTCGTAATACTAATGCCGACAGCTTAATTCTTTGTGCGTCTCTATACTCCAATATGGGACTGTAAGATTGTACGCTAGTACACTAGACTTTTCAGTCGCAGCTCACGTCGTTCAACATTAAAAATGAAGTGACTTGTCGAGCTTTGAGCGCTGTATCATATCGTACGACCTAATGGCGGACTGAGCATAACCTTTCCTGACTCCGGACTCTTCACCATGGACCTAAATGTTTCATAAAAGCGGTTTTACATATTAAACCCGTCGATGTGTGGTCGCTTTACGGCTGGGCACAAACACGCGCACAGTAAGGTTCTTGTTTCTGTAGTGGTGAATATTTTATCAATATCTGCTTTTCTTTTTATGTTAGAATACTTACGATACATCCGGAAGTGAACGCGTTATGTTTCACAAACTCTCGCTTAATCGGGTTTTGTTGCCAACGGTGCATGTCGATGTACACAATGGTGCATGCTAGTGACGAGGTCGAAATTGAGGCGACTAGAGGGCTAATCGATCAATTATTGAAGTCACACCACAGTGAAGCACGCAAGTCATTTAGAGTGAGGGATTATTTTTCTCGAAGTGTATTGTTGCTTCTTTCGTCGTCTTATGTTCCATGCTTGAAGATAAAAGCAAGGCCAACATTTCACCTTTAAATTCCGCACCCAAACTTTGAGGGGGAGTGAGGTCGTGAGGCATATTGTCTCCTTTTCTTTCTTTTTCTTTTTTTTTCCGCTAGAGTTGCCTTACAGGTGCCATGTGGAACCCTTGACTTCGTTACAGTACAATACATATCTTTTTTACCCATAATAACTAAATGATGCAGACCTTTGTACATGCTGACTGTGATGCATGAAGCCACGTATTGATGTGCGAACCTTCTAGCGGCGTACCCCTGTGCATTTTTGTTTTTTCTTTTGCGTATTTGTAGCTTATCAATAGTATTTTCTTTCGCGCAGGAGTGGTGCCTTTGGTGATGTGAAAATCTCATTTGCTAATACGAAAAAAAAATTTTTTTTCTCCTTTACTGTCTTTTTAATGATCAAAACGACCAACTTAATCCCCGGCATATATGGGAAGAAAGACAACGCCGGAGTCGTCCTGTTTTGTTTCCTGGCACTAGATGTGCTTTTGACCCATAGTTTACATAGATTGCATGTGTTTCATAAAACGTTTGTTCAGTAATGAACGCAAAACGTTCTTTCGATCATATCTCGGCCCATACTGCCATGAACAAAGAAATGCTAAACGAGTAGAAGTCTTTGAGCGTTCCGATAAAGCTCGCGGCTCGCGTCTTTCAGGTGGCATATTCATTAGACCCTTATTAAACGTTGAGTGTCACATGTGATCGCGCAGACGTGTGCGTTCCTTCAAATCCACTTCCATGCAACCTAGTACGGAAGCGCTCATAATTCTGGACGTTAATTTAACGAAAAGACTGAAACGTCGGAAAGGACCTTGGCGGGTCAGCCCAAGTGCTCCAGAAAAGTTATTGCGCCTTTTATTATCGAGGAAATAGGAGAAAGCGAAGTCCGCTGCGTGCGAGCCTGATTTACCGCTTTTTCTTTCTTTTCTTACTTATCGCCTTTCTTTTCTTCTTTCTTTTTATTTTCTAGCACTACATACACAAACATGTCAGAGCCGGCTTGTTTTCTCCTTGTATGCGCAGCACTGTTTGCGTGATCAGCTGTGTTTGTAGGGCACCAGAAGCACGTCAATCAGCTGTTCAAGTTAAACAGCTTGGCCCCGAAGTGATGAAGTTGCACGGCCTCAATGTCCACCGTTTTCCTTGCTATTCATTCTTATTCCTTTTCTCTTCTTGCCTTTCGCATCGCAGTAATTTGTGTATGCGCCTTCGCCCAACAGCCTTGCATCTTCTTATTGGTGCTAAGTACTTATTTATAGTTTTCGATTCCCATCGTATATTTATTCTTCAGTTATTTGTTCTTTTTTTTTTCTTTTGCCCGCGGGCTGCGTGAATATAAATGGGGTATTACTAGAGGGCCTGTCAGAGCAGGCAAACGCCAAAGGTCCTTGTGCAAGGAGCCGAATAATTTTTCATCTCGGCGAACTCGCTTTCGTTGCTCGATGTTTTGCTGTTCTTTTGTTGTTTCTTCCTAGCCCGAGAATGTAAGACGTGGTTGCGAGAGGTGAGAGGCAACGCTATAAGCTTCGTGGAACAGTGCGCACAATTCTCGAGCGGAGCGAGAACGGCTGGTTTGCTTGCAGCAATTCTTGGAGATTAACGCTCCAGCCCGCCTGGATGCTGTGCTGCCAAGTGTGGTGTTGTAACACTAGCCCTGTTTCTTCTTATGAAACAGCGTCCGTGAACATGGAATAAGGAATGCTCCCTTATCAATGCGTAATTAAAACGGCGGCTGTGGAACTAAAAGAAAATGTCTTTTTTTTTTTTTTGAGGTGTAACACAAGCCGATGGCCGAGACACGTAGTGAAGTAACGTTCGATTAAAGCAGCCTGGTATGGGTGAATCTACGCAGGTGAACAACCCTGTAAGAGATTTTTTTTACAGTATCACGAGAGATTAATACTGCGCTTACAATGAACGGCAAGCGCTGGTTTAATAACTTTCATAGCCAAATAATATTTTCTAGAATAATATTTCCTACATTTCCTATAAACAAGCGTCGATTGGTGGACTGCGCTCTTTAGGAATAGGTTCGAACATGCAGTTCATGGTTACTATGGGTTACTATGGGTTCATGATTACACTCTGCCACTGGAAATAGTCTGTATTAGTTCAAGTGACGATTTTTTGCATGCTTTATGAATATGCTTTTTTTGTGTGTGTTTGATGATATGTAACCCTCCCTGCTGTAATGCCTTATGGCGAAGCAGGTACTTAATAAATAAATAATAAATAATAAAAACTTTGCGCCCAGTGAAAGCAGTAAGAAATATAAGTGAGATTTTGCATACGGCAGTTTCCATGCCAACATCTCTACACAAGGTTCTCTTACGCCAGTTTCTTAACACCGCCTCTCCACCCCCCCCCCCTCCCCCCCCCCTATAAAAAAAAGACGACATAAAACAAATAGCAGTGTTACAAATAAATAGCCTTTATTGTCAGCAAGAAGCTTTCACTTGAGAGAATAAGGCAACAAAAGCGACGGCTGTGTTTAGAAACATACGTTTATTAATCGCGTGCAATTAACACAGGTCAAAGTTAAATATATTCATACCAAACAAAGGGCCACGAGAATAATGTTGCATAGAATTTATTCGCGCAAGTATGAAAAAAGACCACCAAGCGCTACTAGTTTCAATCAAACGTAAATAATACGATGTGAGAGGGAACATTCGAATCCGCCGGATTTTAGCACGATGTTGGAAGGAAATGCACACGGATTTCTAAGAAGTGAAAGCTTCAACACTGACGAAGTATTCGCCCTGGCCCAGGGATCGAAGCCGAGATAAATTCCCCACTTATATCGCTCTCCTTGGCAAATTAACGTGGTGAATTCCTCTATTAAAGCCTCTTTTTTTTTTCGCGTGGCCAATACATGTGATGTAGTAAGCTGTATAGGAGACCCTAGGCATTAATTATAATCGCGTGGCCTTGTTTAACCTCCGTCTGCATAGCCGCATAGTTGGAGTTAGGTTGTTTAGTTTTCTGTAGCTAGCGTTCCCATTATAGATAGTATAAAAATTTTCCCTGCAGCAGTATTGCATATAAACAATTTTCAGTGTTTGGTATCCTCTTCTTTAGCAATTAAAGCCAGCAATTGCTAGAATTACGCGTGAGTCGCTGTACGTGTACATATGCTTATCTATCTATCTATCTATCTATCTATCTATCTATCTATCTATCTATCTATCTATCTATCTATCTATCTATCTATCTATCTATCTATCCGCCTGCGTTTCGGTGTTTTCTGGTCGTCTGGTTTGCCTGGTGTACCCCAAAATTTGGATGGCAGGGTGTGAACGTATGACCAACATCACTGATTAACTTTTACATTGCTAACGTGAAATAATCATCATGCACGCCACACTTAACAATACCGCTATCACGTGTGTCCGGTACCCGTACTCCTCAACCCATAGGCGGGTGTGCACCACAGTCGTTTGAATGTTATTGAGCCTATGTCAATCGAGGAACAACTAACAGACATTTACCATATCGCTAAAACACAAACAAGAAATGCGTACCGTTTCTCGTAGCTTGTGATTGAAATGTATACCGAGCGAGCACACAGACACACACGCAGCCTATCAAGCAGTAAGGGGGTATTGAACCTGGATCTCAGAAGGGCCAAGCAAGCACGTTACCACTGGAATACTGGCTGCTGAGGTGACAGCAGTACGAATCATTGCCAGATTTCTATTCGCTCATTATCTTTCTGGAAGGAAGCAAAACGGCATGTGCAAACAAGAAGGCGTTTGCACGTTAGCATTTCTGACTATGAAATGGCGTAGAGGCGCCACACTCGAACGTACAACGCAATATAAAGTGCAGGCAAGGCAGACGCTGTGCACGAAAAAAGATGGGAATCCTAGAGACTCCTTAAGGCCGATGGGAGGCCTCAAGTATGGCAGTCGACTGTATTACATGAGCATTTATTATTTTTTCCAATGACCCATCTGTATTCGCAGTGTTATAATTTATTGCATTCATTCGCTCTTTCATTCGTATGTGCTACTTGCTACATTATATATCACAGAAGTACGCATAGAAGTTCTTCCTGTAGTGTGAACCCCTGTTAGTGCTTTTATTCTTTTCTTTTTCCTGTTTTTCGTCGGCTAGTAAACAACGTTATCGTGAGAAATACTTGTTTGTCCTGTTGAACAGCACCTCCGAAGCGGATATACTAGGATTTTCACGGTACGAAAAAAAAAAAGAAAACATGCTTTATGCCTATTGATATTACAAGGCGATTCGTATCCCTTTTTCTTTCACGAAGGCGCTGCCTGAGGCTATGTCATCCCTAAAGGCCGCACGTAGACGCATCGCGTGTCTGCTGGCTTGCTTCCTGTCTTTTCCACTATGGGTGATAAATGCGCGGCCATCTCCAGGATACGACTACAGCCGTTCTAATCAACGCCTTCGCTGACTGTATCATTGCCTGGAACGGCAGCCTTGCTTCCATTGCACGAAGAGTCGTAGTGCCTGAAACTGGGTCACTTCGAGGGCGACCTCAGACTCGCCTGCTACTTTAGTGCAATCAGAGAAAAAAAAAAAGTCGCACCGTATTCAGAGCCCGTGTTATGTGCTCCGTAGGAGAAAATAAGGCAGTCGGGGAAAGATTGGCTTTGCTCTGCGTGATGATGACAGGCTTAGGGAAGGGCAACGCCGTTGCTTGCGCTGATTGGTACGGACGGCTCTTAGAGTGTCTACAGCGCAGTAGTAATAACAGGGACGGAGAAAGCCATAACGCTACAGTCTCTTTTTAGTCTCTGTTATTACCGTTGCGTTGTACACATTCGTTGTACTGCAAAACATGTAGCATAATTGGCGCGATATCGACCTGGGACGCTGAGACCGGTATTTGTTCTGAGGGGAACAGCGTTGAGTGGATATCAGTGACAGATTATGGGGGTAACAACCATTGGGACGGAAATTAAATGCACCTAACTACTTCTAAACAGGGTAAGTCATTCGATGGACTGACTAAGGCGTCTCTCATAATCAGAGCTCGTTTCGGGACGCCAAACCCCACAAATCAATCAAAACCGGTTCGCCTTGACCACAATCACATACGCAGTGGAATTTGACTTTGAACACGTACCATATTTAGTGTTCAAAGTCAAATTCCACTCTATAGACCCTCAACTCGTGCGACATGCCTACGCCCTCCTACATCGCCTGTGCGTAACAGCAGGCTAAACCAAACAATATCATTCGAAATAAGGTATGTGTCATTTTCAAAATGTTCGTGCAGCGGTTAAGATTTGTAACACCCACTGTTATACTATACTAGACACGCTACACACTAGGTTACTCTAACAGGACGCCCGTTTACTAGTCTCACATAAAACACCTTTGATTTAGAGGCAATAGGTTCGTTAGCATCAAACACCCAACATCACGAAGCAGTGAAAGCCCTTCTGTATTTCTTTGGACGCACTGACGTCTATGACGAATAATTGCTTGTTTATATCAAGTGTGAGTGCATTTCGTACTCTGTTTCTCGGCTCTAGTACACTATTGTCCAGCGCTTGGATGACTGCGCGTCCCCACCAAACTCAACTTATCTTTTTCGCACAATCTATGCTGCTAAAGAAGTAAGAAGTGCTGCTGTCCAAGCAAATATCTACAACTTCTCCTCCCATTTAATGTCTGGATAGCAAAACCACTATTAACCGTTTTAACAATCACAGACTTCCCACAGAACATGCGGTGTGGCTATGGTACTCGGCTGCTGATCCGAGGGCTGCAGGATCGAATCCCGGCCGTGGCGGCTGCATTTCGATGGAGGCGAAATGCTGAGGCCCCTGTGCTGTGTGATGTCAAGTGCACGTTAAAGAACCCCAGGTGGTCGAAGTTACCCCGGAGCCCTCCACTACGGCGTCTCTCATAATCAGAGCTGGCTTTGGTACGTTAAACCCCACACAACAACATAACAACAACAGAACATGTGGTCTATTTTTCAGTCAGAACGGCGATATCAGCTAAGCTACCTTAGAGCGCTTGTGCCAGCACCGGACAGAGCTCATTGACCCAAGTAAAATCCGGCCGTCCGCGCGCGAGCCGGAAGCCTTTAAAGAAGAAGCTACAGATGAGGCGACAGCCGGCATCCACTAAACGTCTGTGCTCGGTGAACGGCGGCATCTTCTGAAGTAACCATGGAGAACAATGCCTTCACTAAGTGAAGCGGAAACGGCACCGAGGGCACGTCTCCCACGATGTTAGGGGCATCGCCGGAGGCGCCTTGAATCTCCTGGCGTTTATTAAGCGACTCCGCTTTCTTTTTTCTCGTATTCTTCTTATCATCTCTTCTTTTTACCCACCCAGAACGTTTTCTTGGCTGCGCTCTCAGCAAGCAAGATAATAATCAGAGCAAATGTCACTGCTTGATTCCCGAGTTCTCTTGGTGCTCTTGTGATTTTTTTTACCCCCCTTATTTCCTTTTGCGTCCCGAATCCTGTTTAAAATTGTTGCATTTCGCAACCAGTCTCGACGAGGTCACGTGCGAAGCTCTGGCCTCGCTTTCGTTTCAGCGCTTCGCACTAGACTGATTAAATAAGCGAGAGCGGCAACTCGTTGCCGGCGAGAAAGGCGCTTAGTTGTTCTCACTTTGGGAACAAGCGAGAAGGGAGCGAGCGGCTTGCTTTGTGTTGTGAATTCTATCATCGGGAAAGCGCTGTCGTCTTTCGGCAGCAAAAAAACAGAAAACGGGAAAAATTTTGGAGGCTCCCTTTCGTCATTTGATCCGTCCATAGATGGCCTGGGGAAAGACACTGCAGATCTCCAGAGACTAGGATACTCAATAAAGCAGTTTTGTTTCCAATGTCTCTCTTTGGCAAGAGAGCACGTGGCGTCAGTCGAACGGAAATATAATCGCTTAGAGTGCCCATTAGAGAAAAGGGTTCTTCTACAAGTGGAGTGCTTTGGAGTATTAGGTTGCTTCCAAAAACAGAACCGCTTTAGAATAGGACCCGCTGTAGAAGTATTCGCTGTATGTCATTCGTTATCGTCCGCTGTGTTTGATCATCGTTAGCGATAACATTTCCTTCCCGTACTGCCGTTTCCACGTGCATAAAACAACTTCTCATATGAAGCCTGAAGCAGAGCAGCTATCATTTCTTTACAAAACTTACATCTGAGCTTTTGTCTCACGAGATGGATATTGACTATGGTACCTCCCATCTACTGCGGGATCTCTATACTAATATTCCCTTTTAGTCGTTGGCGTGCCACTTAGTGAAGGCATTACTGACGTTTATTTCATGTACATGACGTTGATTCCGTGCTCGTGGTTTCTTAGTGGCCCCAAAGTACATTTTTTTCAGGTGCTTAAAATGCAAAATTACGCATTTTTGTTGCTTGACCACTTCTCTCGGTGCAATCAGCAGAAGGTGCGTGGAAGTGCGCAAGGACAGTCATAATGAGCAGGCAGGCTATGACATTGTATGCTATATATATATATATATATATATATATATATATATATATATATATATATATATATATACACCTGGATTCTTAACGTGCCCACACGGGCCTAAACATTTCGCCTCCATCTAAATGCGGCCGCCGCGGCCTGGATATTTTGTAAAGAGAGATCTGACAACTCCCGTGACAGGGAGCTATCATCGCTAACCGGTGCATGTGCTGTACTCTGCAAAACGTGCAGTCCAATCTAGAGATCTTGCGGTTAGGTGGAAGTATGTTATGGGCCCCTTATTAGTGACAGCTCTTTCAGTGACCTTCTTCAAAGGAGCTTGCTAGCCGCAAAAACAGAAACCTTGTCCTAACTAGCCATTGCTCTTTTCGTCAATCCTAAAATTTCTATCGATCGCGTATAGACTAAAACAACCATGACACTTTCAAGGGGTAACATCGATAGTGAATATGTCTTATATTTGGTCTATATATATATATATATATATATATATATATATATTGTCTCCAGTTCATAGCGATGTCATGCATCATATCAAAAACAAGCTGTCTCCAGGTGACGCAGAACACAGCTGCCCTATCGTCAGCATCTCCTGAGAAGGGTCTGCAGCCACATGCCACATGCATTGACACATGCATTGGACATGAGGCACAAAGCAATCGATAGTTAGCACAACGGATGCAAATGACTAAGCAAAGGTATAAACAAATGTAACTGAAAATAACTAGCTCGTATTCAGTACGAGCTAGTTATTGGCATCCAAAAGGGAGAACTAAGAAATAAAGCTGCTGCTCAAGTAGGAGAAGGCCGGCGATATCAAGAGCACACGTCAACGTTAGTACGCAAAAGCAGCTTTGCTTAGTGTGCTAGAGAACGTAGATACCAGGCACAGAAATAAGCAGAAAATATTCAAAGGAAAAAAAAAAGAAAAATGAAGAGGCTGCAGGTGGCACCAAGACAGAGCGCTTACACGAAAGAACAGAGGAACAGGGGTAAGGGTGAGGCGCTGGCATTGTTGCAGATTTCGGTCTCAGGCCATAGAGATTCGAAGTACCCAATACCACCAAGGGAGCTCACCAAAACACCTGCTCTTCGCATCAGCGCTAGGCAAAGAATGTGCAGCCATTGAGTATTTTGTCTGCTTGAACTGCTTCGCTCTCCCTGTGAAGGCCTAAGAAAGAAAATGAGCACCACCTGGAGTGCAACCGAAAGCTTGCGAGAGGCCGTCTTCGACAGGAGAACGTCGATTGGATGGAGAAAGATGAAACGCGCGAAGCACACTTTGCCGATCGATGAGGCACGTGCGAGCGTTAGGGGCGACGTTTAGGGGACGCCATTTAGTTGCATTACCTTTGCGATGTGGCTGCGCTGTCAATATATACACGCAGCGCTCTGCGAGGATATTTTTGGGGCGGGCGGTGCCACATTATTGGACGTGGCAGCTGCGTGACCCACATCATAGTGATTTGCAGCCGTGCGGTAAGGGCAGAGCCGGCTGTTGGTGGGGCTCGTCCGAAAATAAGCGGAAAACAGCCGACGTAGATGACAAGAGGTGACGAAACGTCTGGGAGGCTACATTCAAATGAACGCGGGCAATTCGAGAAGACATCCGGAAATAAGATATTGGGCGAGTCAAGACACCCTAGAGGTACCTACAAGTTGTAGCATCCTGTCTCTTAAATATTACCTTAAATATCCTTTGACTGGCTCCCTACGCATTGGTTGCTGTCGTAGTCAGATTTTTCTTCTCTATCTCTAAATATACATTCATATTCTTGGTATATTTGATTTGGTGCCTATAATAATCTTGTTGTGGAAGCGAATCATTTCATTTTTTCTTCTTTTATACCCCAACACCACCTTTCTATGTTTATACGTGCAGGGCCGGTTCTCTGTAAGAGTCGTAGGTAATGCTTTTGCTCACTACTGTTCTTTTACAGGAGTAGTAAGGAAAGTATAGGAAGCGTGTGCTCTATAACTCACACAGCAAATTGTTATGTGTAACTATCCCAATCGGCGTGCGACGTTTTCATGAGAGAACTTTTTCGCTCCATCAAATGTTGGAGTCTTCGGTTAACCTAAAAGAAATAAGTATCGAAGCTCAAAGTCGAGAAACACGACTACAGACATGGTCTTTTTAGCTAATACGTAAAGGAGGGGGAGGAGGAGGAGGAGAAAGGAAGAAGGAAGGCCGGGAGGTTAACCTTGGCTGAGCCCGGTAGGCTACCCAGCACTGGGGAAGGGGCAATGGGAGGGAAAGCTCTGGAAGATAGAGAGAGAGAGCAAAAAAAAACATAAAAAATGATGCGGTGATGCTGACGTTATGGAAGTTGTTTGTCCATTTTCAAAGACGGTTAATTAGTCGAGTAGCATTAAGAAATTGCAGCAACGCCTTTGTTGCTTGACGTAGCTGAGATGCACAGCGCCACGCACCTAAGATCATCTGAACGGTGAAAATGTTGCTGGTCATCTTTCGCAGCCTTGCTTGGAGTTGCATTCGTTCGTTGTCATATTTTGGGCAGTGGCACAGGATGTGCTCGATTGTCTCCTCCACAGCGCAATCGCTGAAAGTACGTATTACGTATTACATATTACGTATTACGTATTTACGTAATAAACGTATTACGTAAATACGTAATACGTAAAGGGTATTCGACTTTCTGAGGTGCCAGGAAAGCCACCGTGTGTGAGAACATAGTGTTGGGCCAGGGTAAGGGCAGATTTATAACAGTCATACAGCATTAGGGCGACTTCAATTATATGGTCACCCATGCCGCTTTTAATTGTTATATGAGAGAATGCGGCGCCCTTACAAAGAAATTTGTGAGCGGACATACGAACTGCACGAGTAGAAAATGTTAATGTTTTTCTGGGGATGTGAGCTTTGTTGTACGCTCACGTCGGTACTCCAGTTGTCAGATAATAAGTAAGGTATAGTGAGTGATGAGTAGAACACACGATATGTTGTGTAGTGCGTACCACGCATTTATTTGCTTTTTTGCATCCTGGCGTTACTGTGTGGAGATTGTTTCACGTCTACTATTGAGTTCTCTATGTTGTGGTTTCGACCCAGTAATGATTAGCCGGTACTTCATTTCTGCACTAAAAACCCTTAACATCATCTTCGCAAAAATAAAATCGTACGTGTCCTTAATATTCCCTTAAGTGACTGGTGGGCTTTAGCCTTTAACGTATAAATGTAGGAGCTCGGAGATGCTTGAATCCCAGACATCTTCCTATCTCTATTTATAGCGGAGCTATGAACACTCAAAGTGGACGACTCGTATATCTTGGTAAGACCGCGGGTTCGAGTCCAATCGGTCATTACTTTACGCATGCATATGCACGAATCTACCTGCAAGCCAAACGGCACCTTTCTGGGCCTACTTACAGCAGGGTTACTACCAGTCTAATGGCCTGCCGGTGTAATTATCGCCTTGGGCACCAAACTTCTTTAAGCTCAACGTGAACGCCTCACTTATACCTAACCATCAATTAGGACCACTTCCATCTTCTTATAAGTGTGTACATGTATATGAGCGTATGAGGGTTAATGTGGATAAATGTAGGAATAACGTGAATTGCCGCTCACGTTGTTCATACATTCGCGACCTTCCATGACAACAGTGTTATATAGGAAGTGAACGAAGCGTGAGTGTTCGGTTATTCCCTACAGCTCTTTTTTTTTTCGAATTTTCAGTTGTTCATTATTGTTGATAATCAAAAGAAGAGGCGTGCAGGACACGGACACAAGGAGGGCAGTGAACAACACGAACGCCTCTTCTTTTGATTATGGACTGTTACCAACTCGCTCAACTTTCTGTCCTTTTGATCATCATTGTTGATTGTGACATAACTGGGAAGCATGCCACGTTTCTGATGTCTTGACTTACCAGTCATGTAGGTCATAAATTCACACAGTTCAATGCCAGTTTTTGGTGCACACCAAATTTAGCGAGACTCGATGGCAGAACCGAACCATGGCTGAACCGATTGCGCAACTGGTCTCTCAGTCCGGCGGTCGGTGACTCGAATTCGCATGCGAACGAGCAATTTTTACTTACAGTTGGTGATGTCATTTTCAGCGAAAGTGAACAAAGGCGTGCCCGAGCACTCTTATCGCGATGACGTTTCTTTCGTGCAGCGACAGCTTCCACGAGAGCAAAAGAACCGCTACAATGACACAGTACAAGCTTCGATTGAATATGCAGTACATTTGCGCTCGTATATGGGTTATATAACCGCGAGCATATTGGCGCCACGTGAGGTTGCCCCGAAATCACCTTGACGAAGCCGAAGCTTTGATGACGTCGGCGAATGTCGTTGAATGCACTTTATGAGCTACTATGCAGCAGTCTACTGGCCGTATAATATGTCTGAATTTATTAAATACGACTCTTTTCCCTTCCGGTGTATATTAAGGTGGCGTAAGTGGCTGTCGCAGATTATGGGCCAATTAAGTGTAACTACGAGAGTGGAGCGGTGAATATGCTGATGTACGCATAATTAGGAAACGAAATCGACCCAGCGAGTGCAGCTGGAGAGCTTCTGCCTGGAGTGTCTTAAGCGATACTTAATTAGCGCAGTATGGCTATTATCTCGCACAGGATCGTGCTAGTGTCCAGTGCCTAATTGCCTCCTGGACGCTTATCGCTTTCTTGGAAACATTGTCGTTCATCAAGCTTTTTTTTTAATTGTATCATTTTGTATTATTTTTCTTATCTTTAGATGTTGATATTCACTCCTCAGTCATAAGATAAGCTCTGTGATACGGGGATGACGATGAAGTATAGTTTTAGTTGGTGCCATAGTCCTGCGGATGTTTGGACCACCGGCGCTTTGTGTAATCTTAATTGAGCGAAATGCGGCAATTAGAGGTACACAAGTGATAAACATATTATACATTGTATATTAAGCCGATTTTCGGCTTGCACACAGCTTCAGGCCATTTCCTTAATTCTTTTCTAACTCATCCTACAGTGTGCGCCGCCACGGTGGTCTAGTGGTTATGGCACTCGGCTGCTGGTCCGAAAGTCGCACGATCGAATCCCGGCCGCGGCGGCTGCATTTCGATCGAGGCGAAATGTTGAGGCCCGTGTGCTGTGCGATGTCAGGTAGGCGAAATTCCCGGAGCCCTCCACTACGGCGTCTCTCACAATCATATTATGGTTCTGCGATGCGAAACCCCAGAAATCAAATCGATGCGTCTGTCATTTTTCATCTGGCACATAATAGCTCTGAAACTGTGTCTTGGTTGCGCGCAATTGAAAAAGTGGCTTCGCAGCAACCACGAATTCTATTGTGCCTGAAAATAAAACAGTCGCGTGGAAATCTAAAGAAACGAAAACAAGAATAATTGAAAAAAGGTAATGAAAAGAAGCAAGCATGCAGGTGGAAATCTCATAGCATTGGTTTTTCAAGTGATAAAAATAAGCGCACCGCCATGGAGTGATGCAGGATTTACTTATAGGATTCGCTAACCCGCATTTCTTTCAGATGTTGTCCACTCAACGTACTTACATTTCCAGACACGAACTGCCATTCTGAGTGTCCAGAGTGTCATATGATATGCCTATTAGGCAACTCGCTTTATTAACGCAATCCTCGTTTACAGATTTAGTGAAGCGTTATGGACGAACCCTGTTTTATACTTCGCGCTTTGTTTTCTCTCTACGAGAGTGCCCACGTTCCCCCTCTCGTTAACTTTGAAAGACTACGTTGGTATAGGTTCGGTGCATTTATTGTGGGTGCCAAGTCATAGCTTAATTATTATTGTCCAAGATGGGTCAGGAGGAGAAAGGGACGAAGGAAATGAAGGGAGATAAAGAGAAAAAAGGCATTACTGTATTGTCGCCAACAGTGTAAATGCTCTTTGTCCGTTCTCAGTAAATTGCGGAGGCAACTGACCTTCGGCTTCGCACTTCCAAATTTGCACTTCCGAAACAATATAGGCCACCGCGTTTCGTTAAATCTCTACGAACTTCGGTGAAACTCGTGCATATTGCTCATTCGCATGAATTCAAAACTAGTTCCATGGAAAGAAGCGTCGTCATTTGTGTGATTCGCTACAAAGATAACAATCTTGTGTCCATACACTATGGTTGCGGCGAGCAACAAGTTATGTGTTATTCTAGCTTACGATCAGGAACGCAAGCCTGCGAACGTTTCCGAGGACGCTGCCCCCGCTATCACAAAATAAGGTAAAGAGTCGAATGAGGGAAGGATCTCCCGTCATTGTGACGGGAGATCATTGTGACGGGAGATTTCGAATTTCTGTGGTGATTCAAATGTTGACTTCCGCGCAAACGAGACTTGACAACGCGACATAATCTAAACATGCTTATTTGGACCTTTTGCGGGATTTCGCAGTGTTGCGTGCTCATCGAGTTGCGATTATTGGGCTTTCATCTTATGATTACACATTGTAACCTTAGGTTCGCCTGACATGGAACTCATTGTATATTATCACATAACCAGGCATTGGGCGATTGGTTTTACCTGTTGCACCGCCAATACAACTATAAAAAGAGCAACTCCGACTTCCTTGCTAGTGTACGTTTGTCTCTAAACGTTCCACCAAACAATTTTGTTCCATCGCTCGCTCTCGCATCCTTGCTTAATGCACAAGTACACTGGTATCCTCAATGATTGCCCAGTAGAGATATCGATAAACGACCTTGAAAGAGGATAACTATCTGATCATGTTTACACTCCTTACGCACCGATACCAGCAGCACAGTCCTGTTATTGTGAAGTACGGCCAGGCACTGAGATCCTTGTTTGCTTTAAGCCCAATTTTCAGCTGTTTCATCGGTACTCCTATGTTTGTACCTCAATTTGTACGTGCATCATTGCGCCAACGTGCGCTCGCAAGGCGTGTTAGCTGACAGAAGTTAATGCCTGAAGATCCAGGCTTGTAATGTATCGTTCATTAAGACTCGGCAGCCTTGAGTAGTCTGGGAAGAAGCGATAGCAAGTACATACTGCAGCGTTCAAATTGAGCTTTCCTGCAGGAAGTAGGAATCACACGGAGGATCAATGCTGACATCATCCTTCACACGTCCCTGTATTCGGACTGTCCTCTCGTGCTTTCTGGCGGTATACACTGGCTGTGTCACAGCTTTCTCGTATAGGATTTGGCGAATCCATTAACTTCCGCACCACTGCTTGGTGGCCGTGTTATTGGGCGAAAGCGTGGTTGAGCTAGGCACCGCGTGGATCGACGGTATACGGTAATCCTGTTTCGATATCCTCTGGGCAGCCTGCGGCGAATTAGGCTTATCGGCGTTGTATTGCCGTCTACGGAGTCTTAGCTCTGTGAGCAAGGCTGGGAACGTCAATTTTCTCTGCTGTTCTGGTATGAAGGGAGATGAATAATAGAGCAGGTGCACCTTGAGTTAGTCGGGTGTATTTTACTACAGGCACCCCCACTTTGATACGGCCAGCACATGAAATATGCTTGCAAAAGTTAGTGTTACCTCGCAAGTTCTAACGTACATTCTTAGAGCTACGTTATGTTATATGCCATTGAAATCTTACTTAAGGGAAGGAAGCCCATTGCCAAAGCTACTAGCATCATTTTTTCTCTATTAGAACTTTGTAATGAGGGTACTTAACAACACGATTGGAACTTATTCGACCTACTAGTGAAGTCCTTTTTGAAAGGGGATTTCAGGGATTTTCTTTTTGTACATTAAAACATTCCACGAGGTTCGCCGGGCTCCTGCGTATACGTCTCATTAAAATTTATTTTAAGTCTCAAGCGCAAGATCTCTTATATATTTTATTTTGATCAAATCAGACAACGTTACTTAATTCTACATGTCGATTCGTGTTCAACATAATTCTATTCAATCTACTTCGTCGCAATGACCAGAAATGATTGCGTATAACATTCCATGCATTGCGCAATTAAAATATTAAAGTTGAAGAAAGTTGCAAATATATGTAAGAGTGAGTAAGAAAGCTTGCCCATACTGAGCTTCACCCATACAGGACGGATTTCTGATGTGTTTCATGATATCCTTCTTCGTTAGCCGCTCTATTTTATCTGTAGGTTGTGGGCTTTAGTATTTTGTGATAGTTTTTGTACCGCATAGGTTTTAGGCAATTGATGAAAGTCGAAATAAAGCTGCCGATCTTCTTCCCTGCCCGCTCCTAACTACTTCTGTTACTATCGCTTGTAACACAAGGGAATCAACATTAAAATTGTTGTAAACATGCTGGCACTTATTACCCTTTATGACAATCTTATTCAGCAGATGATGTCTCCGTGTTAGATTCACTGACTACTTAGTCGTACACATAGATAATATCCGCAACGTTCCGGCTCTTGTGATAATCAGAACCTGAGCTTCGTTACAAGCATTGCCACGTTGATGGTGCGCATAAGAAAATTACGGAAGGCTTTGACCTCAGGACCCAGGTCAGGACGTCCTTATTCAACGTGTTTTCACCTTAGGCCGTCTTGTTGCCTTGTGAAGGGCTTGCTTTACTAAGGTCGTTACAGTACGCCCGGCCGGCTGAGTGACACAAAAGCGAGCGCGTTGCTAAGGCGTGCCCGAAGCGTTGCGTGCCTTTGTGCACTTTTAGCTATTTAGGGGAAGCAAGAAACCCCGATTACGCGCTGAGATATACCCACGTCGTAGAAGCGCAGGCGTCGCGGCTGTTCTCAAACACTCGTGCAATAGAGGAGAGTTCCGATTTGGTTTGGGTTGGTGTTTTTACGTGCGTGCAGGTTTGGTCGTGTTGGTACTCCATTGCACAAGGGAGGCAGAGGGCGAACGAAAAACTAAGGACGATGCTAGGGACTCATACAATCAAGCACTGACTTCCAACTCCGTTTTTCGTTCGCGCTATTGAAGCCTTGTTCTTACGAAGCATTATTTTGCTCTCGACAGGCAGCTTCACTTGATACACTGCAAGTGTAAAGTTGCCAGAGCTCTTCCAGTTCTGACTGAAACCGATAAATGAGACAGCACTCGGTGCCCTTTAACAACTTTTCTCGTATCTGGAAAATCTGTCGAGCACTCGCATTAAAGTGCAAGGGTGAATCAGTTTATATGCATTCGTAATGCCAACAGCGTAAAAACACTACAGAAGGTTTCCTACCTCCTTTTTACCCTCTAGGTTGTTTGCTGCTCCGCTTCTATTATGGATGCGAATAGCGTGCGTAAATCGCACAAAATGACGTGTAGTGCATTTATTCTCCTTTGATCGCATCCTGGGCTAACTCTTTCATGGTGATCAATGCCGGGTCTTTCTTCATACCGAATGTACAAGCCATTTCACCTCGCAGCAAACCTCTCTCCTTTTCTCAATCTTTTCGCTCTTGCCCATTTTTTTTTTATTTCCCTTTGCCCTCTCACCAGTGCACACTAGCAAACTGCGTTCCTCTTCCAGTTAGTGTTGCTGCCGTTCGCATAACATTTCTATTTCTCCCTTTCCACATTTCTCTTTCTTTACTTACACAAAACTGCAAAACAACACTTGTGCCGACAGCCGGTGCTGTATATCAAGTCACTTACGGCCTTCTAAAAGTCGTTTATCCAGCACACCATGGCACCTTGCAGGGCTTGTGTTTCCACGGCGCTGTTATTCGAGTGGGTCCAAACGGCTTGTTTGCCCCTTTCGCAGTAGGTAGGCACGGGGCTAACGCGTGCCAAAGGCTCGGCAAACACTTGCCAAGTCACGTTTTTATGGCCCCTATATCGTTTGTCGAGTGCCTGCTAGCCAAGCTTTTTCCGCAGGCGAGCCTTCCTCGTTGCGCCTGCTGCATCACGCTTGTGCTATACCTGTAAAAACAGCAGAAAAGCGTCAACATGTACGCCATAAAGTAAGTGGCCCTCAGTACCCGTGACACATTTATGAGGCCGATAAGCACTCCTCAAAGGCTCCCGTTCTCCTCGGCGCTTCTCGGACTCGTTTAGCGCGCTGGGAACCCATACCGTTCTCTGAATACTGCGCATTTGCATTTGAGTCTGGTTTGTTTGACTTGTTTACTTGAGTATTGCTAACTTGTGAAGCTTTTCAGTGCCAGATGTATGTTCACATGGCTTGGTCCGGAGGACGTGGGCGCGATCCTGGCCGGCCGCGGCGGCGAAACTCGCAATGAAGGCAGAAATGCTATAGAAGTCCGCAAATTGCTCCTTTTTCACTCCCACGTTAAAGAACCCCTAGGAGGTCAAAATTTCGGGAGCCCTCCACTACGGCGTGCCTGGTAATCATGTAGCCATTTTAACATGTAAAATACCAGCTATTATTATTATTATTATTATTATTATTATTATTATTATTATTATTATTATTATTATTATTATTATTATTATTATCTTTTTTGTTTCAAGCGTGAACCGAAGCAAATCCATTCACTCTCCCAAGTTCACGCGTGAGCTTAAAACGCACCGTGGCACAACGTTTTATATAAACTCCCGATTGAGCTATACAATGCAAAAAGAAATAATAAAAATAAACTCAGTGCTCCGTCATATGATATATTTGCAGGCACGTGCTTGCACATTCGACGACATCGCGCGTTGGATAGCCACACAATCGTGAAGCCTACCTGCCTGTCGTTCCCACTGGCATGTGCGTAAATTGCCTCCTTGATGCCCTGCCGATGAAAATACGTGTTGCTAATAAGTTTGCACAGTACGAGTGGTCACGCAAAGCGCTCATATGAGCACTTAGAAACCCGATAAAACCACGTAACTTAATAGACGCCACGACCACGTGCATCGCCGCTGCATACAATGCCACTGCTCTGAAAACCTGACGCCTCTCCTGCCATTCCGCGTTCGCTACAGTATTATTGAGTGCCGAAAGCTCAGCGGCCAGAAAGCCGAAATGGAAATGGTAGTGGTTATTGATTGCATAGTAATGGTCCTATATCGATCGGCCGTAAAAGCAGTTGGCCTGCCTACGAATACGAGTATGCGGTCGTTACTCCCGATGCGACTGCAGTTTGCACAAAATGACTTTATTTCTTACGTTGGCGTCTGTATTTCTTGCGAAATGTCTGGGCATTGTGTAGGTGTACAGGCTGAACATGCGGTACGAAACCGAGAAACGAGGCGCACTGCGATTGCAACCAAGAAGGTGCATCGTCGCACCAGTTTTGAGATTTCGTACTGTATAACAAAAAACCCGTCCAGTGTGTATATTGACACATACAGCAGAGACGACTGGGCAACAAAAAAAAAAAAGAAACACATAAGAAATGGCTAGATTTGTATGGCAAAAATGCGGTATGAAAACATCGATATATATATATATATATATATATATATAATATATATATATATATTATATATATATATATATATATAATATATATATATATATATATATATATATATATATAATTCGGGGAAGAAGTTCTGTGGGTCCGGTTCAAAAGTAGTTTAGAAACAAATTGCGCAAGTGCGCAATTTGTTTCTAAACTATATATATATATATATATATATATATATATATATATATATATATATATATATATATATATATATATATATATATATATATATATATATATCTATATATATATATTATTATTTATTTATTTATTTATTTATTTATTTATTTATTTATTTATTCGTAGGGCGCACCGGTTATTGTTCTTCAAGTGGTAGGGCTTGTTCGAGACACTATACAACGTCAGCGTAGCGTAGCTCCTAGTACACCGCTTAATTACAAGAATATACGGTGGTTTGCGCTGTAGCTGTTGTGTTCTTATTCTTCCTCGTCAGAAAGAAACTCACTCGAACGTCCCGCACAGTAACATTATTGCCCAGATCCGATAGTCAGCGGCAGTATCTAGACATGCCCAGCCGATGAAACATGAGCTTTCCGCCCATTTCGCTTATATTGTCGGCTGTTCATCTCTCATCATGTCTAAAAATACGGCCAACGATGCCTCTAGGTATCTCTCGTAAAGCTTTTGGCTTCATGGTTAGCTTGCTCTCAAGCACAGTTAGACGCAGAACAGTGCTGATGTTCGGCGCATAGTTGTTTCTGGCTCATGCGCAGAGGCTATATTCCCGCTAATGAGGCGTTTAGAAATCACTGATATGTAAAAATAGCGGCGAACCTTCTGCAATCTGTCTTCAAAAATCTCTCCGACAGTACGGCACATGCCACGCCACGGTAGTATAATGACTACGGTACTCGGCTGCTGATGCGAAGATCGCGGGATCGAATCCCGGCCGCGGCGGCTGCATTTCGATGGAGGCGAAATGTTCAGGCCCATGTACTGTGCGATGTCAGTGCACGTTAAAGAACCCCAGGTGGTCGAAATTTCCACAGCTCTCCACTACGGCGTCTCTCATAATCGCTGCTGGTTTTGGGATGGAAAACTCCAAAAATCAATCAGTACGGCACACAATATTCATAAAGTACCTTTTATACTGGAATTGCCCGCAATATACAAATTCGTTCAAGCTTTTATATGGACATATCATAGTCTGAGGCTGCTATCCAAAGACAAAACGCGTTTACAAAATAACACATTTATACATAAGGGACCTGTGATATCGGCCTTGGGTAAAAAGCTTCCAGGCGTGTAGAAAATTAAAGAAATCTGCGCGTGAAAATATTGGTGCGAGAAAAAGTCAGTCCGGTGTGCTCCTTACTAACAATTGCCTAGCGAGTAAGGGCTTAGACATGCTTAAATCAGTTTTTTTTTATTGCTCCATTCCCATCCGATCACTATATTTTAGCTTTCCGGTTATTGCTCCCAAATAACCATGCAGCAAATCAAAGGGTGCAAAGGCGATTGGATGGGTGTCCCCTCTTTCCAAAGGTGCCTCGAACAATGACACACGCACAAAACCAAGAAATGTCACGCAAGCCTTGGTGGAAAGTTTCTAGCCAGGACGCAGGAGAAGGCGGAGCAGATATCTTTTACAGTTATAGTTGTCGTGCTGTAATGACCTCGTTAACGTTCACCGCACGAGAAGTATACGTTAAACAAGAGAACGCAGCCATGGCGCGACTAGGACGCGACCCACGTTTATCACTTACGTCTTTGATGATGTACTGGGCAAGATTCACGAAAGATTCACGGTTTTTCCCGATGAACATCCGGGGCTTCGCCCACTCATCATCATTCACTCCGTGGATATGCGTGGATTTTTTTAATTATTAAATTAATAAAAAATGATATCTGTGAATTCTATCCCTGAATCATTACACACATAAGTGAATCCCTACCATGAAGCTCAACTTACGCAAGCTTCGTTTGTCGTGGCTCCTTTTACGTATGTCGGAGCTGAACACATAGCGTGTTCCATTTCTTGTTTTGACCAAAGCACTAGCGATTACGCATTTGGTCTTTCATGTCAAATGATGAGCTTATTGATAAGTCGCATACGAGTGTTATAGAGAGGAATTTACAGCGAGGAGCGTTATAGAGGACCTATAGAGAGGAACGTCATAGAGAGGAATGCAGAACTCGTTAAACACCGCGCAAGAGAATGTTGGAATGGAGCGATCGCCACAACAGCAAGTCAACAACATGCTTGTGAAGCGCGACAACAAGCGGGGATGAAACGGAGATGCACACTGGACAAGTGCTTTGTCCTGTGTGTATCTATGCTTTGTTCGCGTGTGTTCACAAGCATGAATCGATTCACGCGCACGAGTCGATTTAAACTAGCCCAGCTCCCTGTGTTAAGTAAACAACAACCAGCACACCTTAGTGATCCCTGTAATGCTGAACTGGCTTCCAGCTACTGCACCGGTAGTGTACGGCGGACACCGTCATAATCATCCTAACAAAACCTTCATCTCGATACGCCGAATGTCTCTGCCGTTCGTAAAATTTGGGAATGGTTCACTGTAACCAACACTATGCAAAAAATAATTCACTCTGCAACATTCGGTTGCTTCTGGAAAACAATTCTCCAGAATTCCATGCATTCTTGAGGTCTAAGGACAAGGATAATCTATAGAGAGTCAGTTCGCGCGAGAGACGGCAAATGTCCACTCTTCAGTACCGTGCCTTAAATGTTGCTGAGCCAAAAGGAGCGACAGAGTGTGACCGTGTGCACATGTGACGACACTAAGCAGAACAGGAAATCCTATATGCGGGGGGTAGTGGTTAGAGTGCTCTGCTGCTGGCCATAAACACCCAGGTTCAATAAGTAACCCCACCGTGGCGCTCACATTCAGATGTTAAAAGCCAGCATACGGTGCCCTAGCACACTAAAGAATTCCAGGTGATCGACATTTAAAGAGCTTTCCACTGCGGCATGCCTTGTAATGATATCGCAGTGTAGGCATGTAAAACTTCAGAAATTATAATTGGAAGAAGAGAGATCCCGGAAACCGCCGTAGCACATGAATAACAACGGAAAGCGATGGCAGCGAAGAAGAACACGGACTGCCGATGGACAAGGCACGAACTAGAAATGTCGTTGTCGATGCCATCGCTAGTCCGTGTCCATGTTGGATAGTGTCAAGTTTCACTGTTATGACGAAGACCAACTAACCTTGCTGCCTACGCTCAGCCCGTGAATATCGTTTTTTTAGGATCCGTGGCAAAAGTTAGCATTTGCGAGTGCGAGAAAGGACTGCAAGGATCGAAGTAGCACTCCAAACTGATGTGCCGAACATTCTCATCCCTTTAACAGCGAACGTTCATCTTTCTTGCTTACATAATTCGCTATTTTCTGTTTCATAAGGATGTTTGTAGGGAGGGAGGTGCTTGTAAACCCCTGTTTTCGCTCTGGGTGTATGGATGGTGCCAGCGTTACGCTTTCTTTCGCGCAACGTGTATCTCGTCGCAACGTGATGTATCGAGGCCTTGTTATATTACGCCCTACTTCCGGAGAGGAGCGTGTTGTGCCGATCGATTGAAGAGCTTTAAGCAGACTCTAAAAACCAATATTCAAGCACCGCTACAGTAAAATCGTAGTGTGTTCCCCGAAAATATTCTGTTCGAAGCGCAGGAGCAAGTGCTATACCTTTCTCGATATCTTGCGAAAAAATGCGCACAGGAAACTCTCCCTTGTTCTCCCCCTTTCCACCCTCTCTCTCTCTTTGAAACATTATTTGAAACTTTCAAGGTTCTTAATCTTACATGCGGGTGGATGAGTGTTCTCAGTTTAAAACATGAATTCAATAGCGTGTGTTATTTGTGACCATTTTTTTCTTTTTTGTGAAGCGTTGATCGCATATCAAAACACACTTGTCCAGTTTCATTTATTCGTGAAAACAAACATATAAAGTAAAATTGTAACCCTGCAAATCTGTTCGGCTGTACCTCGTGATGATTTTTGTTTATTATTTTTTTATTCGATGATGATTTTTTATAAATCTATACATTTCGCATTATTAAGTTTCCAAGTAGAGCGCGCTGGCTGAATCCTCTTGAAGTATGTTACGTTGATGTACAAAAACAGAGTACGATAATTTAGTGACAGCTGTATAAATGACTACGAGTAAATATCTTCCAAGCATCCTTGCCGAAGGAGACTTGATTCAATCCAGTTTCTCGAAAAGGCTGAACTAGCATTTGTAACCGAACAATCAATAAACTTTTTCTTATCTATTAATAGGTAAACATCTGCCAAAGAGAAAACAAGGGCATGAAATGAAACATAAAGTCGTTTCCTACATATCCTCTGCAGACTCGGCTCATCGTTCGCATCTATGTCGTGCTCCAATAAGGACGCATATGCGAATGCACAGAAGAGCAAACCGCTAAGCTCTCCTAAATTCACCAAATTAAACATATAGCATAAAGTCGTTCCGCTACGCCTCTTGAGAAATTATTTTATAAGTTACAGCTCTTCATCTGTTCTTCTTCACCCACAGTTTCGGTATCATTAAATGTAAACGATTAAGTAGTTCGTTTTCATTTCCTAGTCACGAAACTACACTTTCATACTTTCGCTTTCTGTATCACTCGTTTTGATCATTCGGAGAGCAGTTTCGGCAAAACGCGCGATCTTCTGAAAGGACCAGCCTTCCGGCACCGTCACACATTTCCTTTTAACGCCTCGCAATATACGAAATAAATGGCAGTACATAAACGTCAGCGGCAACACACAGAAAACCAAAACAAAACAAGGAAGCTGAAAACGCATTAGGCGCTGTCACCGCCGCAAAAAGCGGGCATGAGCGGCGCCTACAGGAAATCGAGTCGAGAGCCGTCTCCGATAGAAAATGGCGCAGCGGGCCGAACGGAAGTAAGAAAGATACAAAAGTTTGTTGTAAGGCCGGCGCTTTGCCTCGGAATTGACAGTTCCTCTCGTTTTTCTGTTCCATAGGTGCAGACTAAGAAATTAATTTACGCACATGCACACGATCTGGCTCAATCTCGGTCGTGTGTTAGCGTCACAGGGGTGGCAGAGCGCGAAATGCTGCCGTGTAGTGGCGGTAAAGGAAAGAGGCGGTGAGATGGTGCGCAATGACGATTCTCACAAAAATAACGGCCAAAATTCTCGTAGCCGTTATTTTCTGGCCGTTATTAGTCCAAGGTTCTCATAGCAGCAAATAAGTATATGTTTGTAGCGTTGTAATGGAAAAGAAGGAACGAAGTGCTCAAGCGTTAACTTTGAGTGGCGTCCAGCATAAATAGCATTGCAATCAGAAAAGAAAATCGAACGCAGCGGTGTGAAAGTGGGGATGCCGGAGGCGATAAATGAATCAAGTTCTGCTGTCGACTTGCCCGGTAAACATATTTTTCTCTTTTCACGCCAGATAGGCAGTAATTTAAAACGGTGTTTTATTTTATGAAATGATTTGTGTTTATTTCGTGCCGAATTCCGTTTGTGAAGCAGACAGCCATGACACGCTGATATTTACCGTGAATTGAATGGAAAGGTAAACACCAATGTAGTTTGTTCACAAGAATAGATTTCGATAAGTTTGTTTTCGTCAGCTCTGTTGTAAAAGGTTTTTGCAAGCTCATATAGTAAGAACCAAGCATTTGTTTCATTTTTCCTGCTGAAACATAGCAAACTGGATAACAAGTCAATAGCAAGAGTAAGAAAAGAGAAGCCAAAAAAAAAACGTAAGAAGGTTAACCTTCTGAGTGAGGAGCCTGTAACTGAGTGCCTACGTGCAGATAAGCACTCCGGGTGTTGTGTTCATCAACACAAATAATCTGTCATCACTCTAGCAAGCCGTGCAGACCGCTTTCATTATGGATACGAGAATACTAGGTGTTTTCATAAGCCATAGGTTATTCTCGTACGCCATTCTTGAGAGATTCCTGCCATTGTTCGCTTGTCTCCTTGTCAGTAAGTGGAACTATAGCAAGCTCAGCTTCCGCATATTTTATCGCAATTCTTTTCATAAATATCGTTGACAAAAAGCGTGTGGTCACTTCCTACAGCCGGATCGACTGGCTGTATGCATAAACGAAGGAGCCAGAAGCAGCGGAGAAGGCACAAAAGCAAAATAAGTGAAATAGAGAAGGCAACTACGAGTTTGCGGTCAAGCTGGTAGAAATAGCCCTCATCAGGAGAAGAGAAGTCGTGTTATAACGCAGCCGGCGACCTACGTCCGCCTTCCGGCTCACCTCTAAGTCGACGCAGGAGAGAATCCATCCCTTGGGGAATCCGGATCAGTGGATGCATTTCGCCTGGAAAACTAGACAGCACGTACGGGTCAATGTTGCTCATGGACCAGCTTGCGTGCGATAACCAACTTAGGTCCACATTTCGAGCAGCGAAGCTTTGTGTTCTCTTGTCGGAGCAAAGTTAGATCTATAGCTTCCCCGGTACTCTTTTGCGTGCACGTGTCTGACCCGATTCTATTCACCGACAGTGGGGAGCACGAAGAGCGATGCAAAGTGTTTTGTTCGCTAAGAAAGCGGGCGCGCGGAATGAAAAACCTCTAAGTTAACCAGTTTCCGCCAAAGTTTGCTGTACGAGCGAACGATATTGATTTATTGATGTATTGGTTAATTGGGAACATAGGCTTTCTCTTTATTGAGTTCCTAAGAATTATTGGAGAAAGGTCATCATTTCATTTCATCAGAGATGAAGCGCCACACAAATGGACGCTTTTCTGCGACTCCAAGCCAGCATTGCAGTCCCTGTTGTCTCCTCTACGCCGCGGACCACATGAACAGCTGGTGTTCCAGGTTACAGAGATGCTGCAACATACAGGGAAGGCAGGCCACAAAATATCTTTTCAGTGGCTTCCAAGTCACTGCGGGATTATAGGCAATGAACGGGCCGATCAAGCCGCCCGTTCTGCACATAATATGGAACAACAAGTACCCATACCATTGTCAAGGACGGACGCGGCACGGATGCTCCATCTGCTTGCTCGCAAGTGTACTGTATCGCAATGGGGTGGCACACATTTCACGCATTCCCGACTTCACTCTCTCGATCCGACCTTAAGCCTTCGAGTCCCACCCAAGACTTGCCGAGGAGAAGCCACACTCTTATACCGGCTATGGTTGGGCGTCGCTTTCACAAAAGCATATGCGTTCCGCATAGGGATGGCCGACACCGCAGCCTGTGACCACTGCGGTCACGAAGAGACCATTGAGCACATTTTATGTGACTGCCCACGATACAGCGTAGAGAGGCAACCTCTTCGCCTTGCACTCAACAAACTGGACGACCAACCACTGTCGGAAGAAGGCATCCTACGCCATCGACTAGACATCACGTCGCAGAAGAAGGCCATGCAAGCGCTACTGCGCTTCTTGACATCTACCGGCCTTCGTGAACGTCTATAAGTGGAACGTTTTTTGTGTGTGTGTATGTGTGTGCGCGTGTTTTTTGTTGTGCTTGTCTTGAATCTTGTACCCTCTCTCGGCTGTCATCTTTCTAACCCCCTCCCCTTCTCCCCAGTGCAGGGTAGCAAACCGGAATCTAATATCTGGTTAACCTCCCTGCCTTTCTCCTCTTTTCTCTCTCTCTCTCTCTCTCTTGGAGAAAGGTCAGTGACATACTCGAAACGTTATGGTACAGCGAAGCGTTATGGTACAGTGTTATGGTACAGCGTTATGGTACAACCTTGCTCGCTGCTTCACATAAGCTGGTGGACGAGAAAATTAAGGGACAGAGGTAAAAACCAGCAATAAAAATTGCGGGAGCCACGTCCATCGCTAGGTTGACCTCATCTTAGCGCGTGCTGTGCACTGACTGACTGGCTGTGGTTCGGTTACGGAAAGGACGCTAATTTCTGCAGCCTATGTCGGGAGCACAGCTAAGCGTCCGCGGGGGTAGGGGAAAGGGAATGAAAGAGATAGGAAGGAGAGAAAAGCCGTAGTGGAGGGCTCCGGAAATTTTGAACACCTGGGGTTCTTTAACATGCGCCGACAAGGCACAGAACACGGGCCTGTGGCATTTTCGCCTCCATCGAAAATGCGAACAGCGCGGCCGGGATCGAACCCGCGTTTCTTGAGGGGCAGCCGTGCACCGTAACCACTACACCACCGCCGCGGTCATGGTCGAGCGATCTCCTCCCTGTCCACTAACAGCGCTCACCTGCTGCTGGCGCTCCTTCTGCCATTGGCAAACTGGTCCTCTCACTTCTCCCTGGTTCCACCCATCTGCGCCCCGTGCGCTTTCTCCATCTACAAGCAAAATGCACGCTCCCCCTCCTTCTCCACTTCGCTAAGAAGTGCGAACGCTCCGAATGTTTCAACGTCGATCTTCAATAGCTCCGCTGTTAAAATAATGCTACGGTGCGACGCTGCACCAGCTTTGTTCTATCGTAGCTTTTTGCCTGCGTCTTTTCTGTTCATAGCTAATTTTCATCTTAAATCATGTACCATCTGGTCCACCTTTGGACACTGTTGTGACAATATAATATCCTGCTGCCATTTTTAATTGGTGTTCAGAGATTACAGGTTACACCGAAATTAAAAATGGCACGAAAGTAAGTAACTTGTCATCATTAGGAGGTGAACCAGGTACCTCTGGCAGTGCGAGCGTTGCATTAACAATTGCTCTAGAGCACAGGGGGCTTCCACGTCAACATTACTGGATGTTCATATATATACTCGATATCTGACCAATGAAATGTTAGTCAGCGTCATGCGTAGCCATGGCCGCGTATGTGAAACAGGTGTTTTCTAAATTTCATCGCTTAGTGTGCAATCTTTAGGACTAGACAATTGACAAGCAAATGCTCTTGTGGCATATAAAGACACCAAACCTTTCGAGGTCGATGCAGGAATCTATATTGTGCGCTCTCTATGATAAAAAAGAAAGGCAATGATGTAATTATGAATGACGACTTGGAGAAAAGGGACCAGATGTGCCGCAGAAGCGCCTACGTGCAGCCTCTTGAAAGGGAGCAAGGAAACGAAAGCGAATGGGTTTTTGCTGCGCCTGCTTCACGACTCCTTTCGGTTAGAAGAAGGAGGCGGGGAAGGGGGGGGGCGGAGGCGTTCACGAGCGCTACACACGGCATCCGTTATTTCTGCAAGTGCGGGCTGTGGACGTCAGTGGATGACGACCATGAGCGACGCGAGGCCGCGCTGCAATTGCAGGGTCGGCATTTCCAGCTCCACGCCATCGTCCATGTCGGCTCAGACCTGTGTGCGTGACCAGAACGTGAAATATGTCAGATCGGAAAGACGTGCGTTCGGCCAGCGGCGACTCACGTTCGCTACCAAGCCCGCCGATGGCATCGTCAAATCGAAGCACGTTCACCATAGTGCGCTCGAAATTAGTATCGACGCTTGTTGACCTTGCGTCCCCATACTTCCTGCTGACGTGGTAGCGTGGTGAAGATAGATCTGGTAATGAGTGTCACACCAGCGACTCTGGAACTCCAGAAAGAGCTAGGGAGCACGTATCGACTGGGGAGCCTCGGCGTGCAGATCAAATGCAACAGTTCCAATTAAGACATATCTCGACGCGCCGGTTATGTACAGCAAATCAGGCTGATTTGTCCGCAAACCGTAATCCATGTGTGCCATTCGATGCCACCTCACTAATGGCTGAGGAGCAAGGACAACTTCGTCGCGATGACCGAGGTTGCTGGCTCAATGCTTACTCTGTAATATATATATATATATATATATATATGTCTCAATAAAATGGCATATGAAACGTACACAAGTTATCTGACTTTAATTCTGAAATTACAAACTGGAAGGAAACAACTTCGCATGTACGCTATGCTGCACAGTAACAATGCAGGGAGCAGTATAACTGGATCAATGCAGCTGCTATCCAGAACCACCTTCTGCAGCTTTCAGAAAGAGCGCCAGGATCACTACGCGCGGTTTCGTGTTCTATTTTAGAAAAACAATCTAGTATTTTTTTAAGGCATATATGCTGGCAAGTACGTGAACTCATGTTCGTATCGGTGCATTAGGCTCTTCCGAAAGCTATCTAGCTGCTGATCGTTCGTCGTTTAACAAATTTTGTGAAGTCAAGGCTGTTCACCGGTGGTAATATCTACTTTTCTTGTCAGCAAAAGAAAAACTACAATTGGCATTAAAACTGGCATGCGTTGCCAGCAGAAGTGTTCGTGCTACCGGGGACTTCACATATAAATAGCTCTATACACTGAATTTCTGTTCAGGCTCATGTTTTGAATACAATTGTTACATTCAAGTCAGCGTAGCGTCTAGGAAACATGGAAACGGTGCATCGCATTTCAGTGGCTTCCATATAGTTTCCTTTTGAACTTATGCTTTCGTTGATACTTTCATTTTAGGCACTCGCCCTGCTGTTTGTACACTGCTGTGAGGCTTAGCACGCGACTTAACCTATTCAATTTTAGATGCGGCGAATACGTTGTGAAGCGCATGGAATGCAACAATACTGGTGTGTCATTTGCTAACTGTATCGATTTTCATTTAGAAGTGTTTGCTTTAAAATACCAGACACATTCGACGTCTCCCATTGTGTCTAATTATTACAGACGAACTCGACTTACGTGAGACGCTGTAATGTAAAAACTATTTCTTGTAATATGAACTCCCCCCCCTCCCCCCGTTTTATTTAAATATTTAACCAAAATTTCATTGTTAAAGCATATTTTATTGAGTGTCACATAAACGCTCATTGAACGGTCATTCAATACGTAGCTCTTCGCAGATAATGTATTTACTGGGAACTCCGCGAACCTCAACTATATAGCTGCCTGCATGGAACTGTATATTTCGCGGAGCAAATCCGTAGCTATATCTAGCGTTCAGCAAAACTATTGTCATTATGTCATTATCAAGCGCGTTTCTTAAACACAAGATTAATTTGTTCATTTATTAATTTAACAGCGCCACATGGTTACAATGAGTCTTGTCGCCCAGTATACAAAGGCGCAGAAATAGATTTAGACTTCGAAAAAAAAACTAAGGAAAACAGGTGGTTTCCGATGTCAGCAGACATATGTAGAAGGACGCATTACTGTACCTATTTTCTCTTTGGAATTAGGACATTACTGTGGACTTCTGCTACTGTCGTGAAAACTAAAAAGAGTAATTGAAGTGCGAAAAACGAATACGCGTGGAACAAATATTTTCGCATTCCTTTCAGTTCCACATTTTAAAAAACAGCAGCCTTTTTTTGTGGGAAGTACCTGATTACGTAGCCGTTCATAGTGAAAATATCTGCTCGATCCACCATCTATAAGGTCTCTGTGCACGGTATATATAACGAGAGCAGTTCTTAAAAACCAGGCCATTACTTGAAATTATGGTGTGTCATTAGCACCTTTAATTCCTCAGGTTTAATGATCTCTGCTCTTAACGACAGCACGAAATGATGTCTGGGGTAATGAGAGCCATTATCAACTGCTGTTGGGCCATATCTTCAGATAACTAAGTAAAAAGGCACTCAGACAAATCACTGCAATAAAGGTAATATGTCCCCAGCACCTCATGTCTTTTATGCGTTGTAAAAAAAAGACGTTGGAGTATCGCGCATTTGTTTCTCGTTTCTGTCACTAAATCCTGAGTGGTAATACTAAAAAAAAATGTCAGCCTCGCACTTCTAAATTTTCCGCTTCAGGGATATGCTAGACACTTGAAGAAAGATTTAGCTTGCTTTGCCAAAAAAGGCAGCATTTTTTGCAGTGATCGACAGAGGTCTGTAAGCTGCTTCGTCAAAAACAGCACATCAGTCTATAATTTTGTTATTTTCCAAGGGGTCTAAACGGCATGCTCGTAACGTCGTCTTTTGTTACTCCTTTATTTCGAGATTGGTTTCGTACTTAAGAAGAGCCGATGTACAAAAGTGTTAAACACAGTTCAATAACTTGTATTATGGGAATGCAGCATATTTCGGCCGCATTGCATGGCCTCAATAGCAGCGGGGGATCCTCGTCACACATGCCGCTACATGATAAAGGTTCTTATCAAACCTATGTCAACTACTCCTGAAGATTGATTACAGCTTCATTATACGCTTATATTGTGTGAAGCAACAACGTCAACATGAAGGCGTGCAGATGTTGCCGTGTAAAAATTGGGGGACCTTTAATCTTCGCCTTTAAGAGTTGAACGCGATAGCGAAATCCGGCCCCTAGTGTGTACTTCAACCACTCAGTGCATACTTATTAATGCGTGTTGTTACACACACACGCGCGCGCGACGTATCTATAGTAATGGTAGAGGTTTTCGATATATTTAACAGCACTTTTACATCAACTTCATGAAAATTTTGTACAGTGATGTAGTCACATGGTCCTGTATTATGAACTGCGCGTAGGCGTGACACTTTTATTCGTAAATGGTCACATTCTGTCGTCCTTCGTGCGTTAGCTATCTGGCAGCTGTTCGATTTGTTCTTCTGGAGACCTCTTCCGGCCAATCGCAACAAGCATCGCCTTATGGTCGGTGAAATGGCAACTGCAGCACTTCACTTCTTAAATGGTGTCGTGAGAATGAAATGCTAAAAAAGTGGATGCAGAGCATCCGACGAGACCGCATATAGGCTCTGCTGTAGTCGCATGGCCTCCGAGATGGCGGGCGCGCTCGCTGTCTCTGAGGCCATGGTAGTCGAGACATCGCTTGATATGTGTTCCGCTAGAAGAACATAGTTGTCCATTTTTGAAGCTGTTATTTTTCGCTCACGGGCGATTTTTCGCTCACAAGAGACGCCGTCACCGACGGCGGTATTTCTGCGGAACGAGCTCTCTAACGCTGTCGCGTTAAAAAGTGTGGAACTGGCCGCTTATTATCCATCTCTTGAACGCAACTCGGCACAACATCTGATATTACGTTTACAGTCAACAACATTAAGCGAGATGAACCGAAAGCGTTAGCTAAGAAAAAGTGTGTGTCCAGACAACCGATCTATGTTTATTCAGCCCGATACTTAGTTTACGAAGTAGCTTATTGTCTATAGCAGTGTCAAATGTTTTGTAACAATTGAGAAACTATGACTTAATTTGCCAGTCTATTGCCCCTAACCATCCGCTGGCGCTATTTGTTCAACCACAGTATTTCAGTCAAGGTTGAAAGAACATCGATCACGGCACTATTTCCAAGTCATTATACGAATAGTTTGCCTAATTTATCTGCTTAACAAACCCATTTATGCTGCAATACAGCCGCAGCATTGTAAAAGTGTTTGGTAAAGTCTTAAAAATTTCACAATCCCACATCAGTGCTGCCAAGACGGTTGCACACAACAGCAGCATATCCGACAGTCAGAGCTGCCATAAAATTTATCAAAGCTAATCAAGCGTTACAGTCCATGCATATTTCGTTCTCAGTCAGGCTTGAAAAGGGGAATGGGTGACACTCCACTCAAACAACTCACTCTAAGGCTAATCTTATTGTAAAGCACATTCATAAACTTAAAGGAGGCATGTGCCTGGATGTTGTTAAAAAAAGGCTAGAAATGCGCCCCGCTTGTGAACTAGTGGCTGCGTCTCATCTTATAATGCAAATAGTGCCGGCATTGTTGCCTGAAAAAGAAGTATAGTGCAAGACGACAGACAAGCACTTAGGCTGCGTGGAGGAGTAACAATACCGCCTTATTTTTTTTTTGTATTGTTATATGGAGGGACGCATATTCAATATCTCTACAGCAAAGGGACAAACAGGATACGCTAGCAGGCATTGTTGCGCCGGAATGTCACGGCAAACTGAAAGGGTTCGTCCTTTGCCCGTTAAAGATTAAAGTGCACATTTAATTGTATGCATCGCCTTCAAAGCAGCATTGCAAACTCTTTAACATAGTCAGAAAACCGTGTCGACCAGTCGAGGAGTCTCTTGCGAACACACGAGCCAAATAGGGTTGCACTGCACGAACCAGGGAATTTTGTGCATTCCTTTCAATTACAGCTGGGAATCGCCTCCTCTTCTAACCAATGACGTCACTGGGGGTACCTGCTACACCACTTGAGACAGAAACAACATTGCTTGAACTCATCGTCGCGGAAAGATGCTCTGCGACGCTTTATTTGTTCGTTGTGAATTCAACAAATAAAGGAGATGTTTGTATATATGTTTAGGAGGACCTGTAAAAGTCCAAGCAGACTAGTCGGTGCTCTCAGTGACTCCATTTCTTTAAAGGAGGAAACTTCCAGCTTTATTTGAAACCACACTGCGGCTTCATTGGTGCTTGCAGTGCAACAAGATGTGGCTCACATGTTGGAGCTTCAACGGTTGGTTGGCAGCGTTTCCTGGTTATGTTCAAAAAGCCTGGCGGGGCCCTTAAAGCGATTATTATCCGCACTCCTTGCTGCTGTATATTGTTGAAACCCGCCATGTACGAGTCGTGCGCAGTAGTCGAGTTCCGCTCTCCGTGTCTGTCAACCTTGAGAATTATTCCACGCTATTGGCCGGCATTCGTAATTCATCGCTAAGTCGTCTCGCTGCTTTGATAAGGGAAACTGTGCAACGAGAGTTCGATTCCACAGACATATGAAGGATATCGTAGCTCACTTATCTTTTTGGAGAGGAAAGCACTCCTGGTGCGGCTAGGAATTTATTGTGTGACGAGTGTTTAATTTGCAATGAATATTCCCCAGCGCACGCGCCTCAGACAACTCGGACATGGAAGCGTTTTCTGATACAAACCGGTAGTAAAGTACTTATACGTAGCGCTCTTCACAACTCAAACGCGTTTCAGGTGCTGCAGTTGTTGAGAGAAGTCTTTAAAGCATGTGTAAGCTTCCACATCGTGAGTGCATGTCGCATGAGTATGCAGGCTCGCTATCTTCAACTCCGATGATACTGATCGCCGTAGAGAATTAATTGCATTGAGCAGGGCTCCTGCGAAACGTGTACCCTTTGTGACAACCACGTGCCGTGTGTTTAGCGTCCGCTGTCGATTTACTCTCGTTAAGATATGTTTAACCATAAACATTTTTTACCCGTGTTTACCAAGTAACAAAACTACTCGACACAGGAGTCGAATATACTGCCAGCTGTTGCCGAGAACAAGCGACATTGATTTGCCATTTCCATTGGCATACGGTTTCCCTACAAACGAGTGCGTAGGAGATGATTAATACCTTTTTCTTCGATCTTGTCTTCGTTTCATACACTAAATTTTCTCCTGGCGTGTTTTCTAGATATTTGTATGAGCTCACGCTTGACGGTTTTTGAAGTGCTTCGCTCCACTTCCGCTAGTACGGCAATTTTTCTCTATTTTTGGCAGTTACATTGCTCCATAGGACAAGGGAATTTTTAAAGGCAGAGTTAATTTTTAAAAAAGGACGACTTGCGACTGAGTTTCAACGGCCGCCAACACGCGAGTACAAGTCCTTCCACAGTAATGTGCACATGTGGTTTCATTTTCTGGGTAGTGTCAGCGGAATTCAGGACTGCCCAAGGCTTGGAACAGCGACACATCACAGATAATGATGGTTTACGAACAAATCTCTCATCATTTCCGATATCAGTCTTTGTTCATGAACGAAACCACGAGAATGAAGAGCGACCTCAACAGATTACCGCCTAAAAGCTACATATAGCAACGCAGAGTGGAAACTGAATGCACTTCTAGCTATGGCAGCCGAGTAGGCTATTTGCAGTATCGACTCAGTGGTGGAGTACAACAACAAATAAGATATACTATTTTGATGATTTCCTTCTTTACCTTTATATAAAAGCCGTAAAGCAGTGTGCAAAGCAAATGCAGTACCATCACAAGTTGCCCGCTTCATTGGCTGTGTCTGTTTGATCAAGGCGACGCAAATTATCTCGTGTTTCTTTCAGTTGTCTCAGGAGAGCAATTTGCGTTTCCCGTTAATACTATTAAGAGACGCTAAGTTAAGGTTTTCTTTAAGCTTTGTGCATGAGTTTTTTTTTGTTTTTTCTTTGTACAAAGACTTAAAAACAAACGGAGAAAGCGCTTGCGAATGTGCGCTTGCACTTCCTTTGTTTATGTTTCTTACCGTAATGTGAATAATTCAACTTCAAACCATAGGAAGCTCTCACGAAGCAGTTGTAGATGGCGCAAGCTTTGTTTACTCTAAGTATTGCACTGTTAAATTGAACTATTGCACAGGCGTGTAAATCGTTTGATGCATGACCTGAAACGAGCAATTTGTTTTACGTCAATGAATGCAAAGTAATGCAGTCCCCCATTTTTCACGCAGCACATTTTCCCTGGCGATTACAAAATACAAACCAGAAAAAAGATCAGGCAAGTACTTATCTTTATAAAGGTCAGGGGAAAACAAATCACCTTCGTATGAAAATAAATCGACCCTCGAAAGGCTAATACCAAATTCTAGAAACGTGACGCAGAAACTAGGACAAGCAAGCAAAAAAAAAAAAAGGTGACACGCTGCTTGTGCATCACGTAGGGCTCCTGGCTGAAAAGGACTTGTGACAAACTTCGAGGAATTCTAGCTATTAAAAAATTATCAGTTTGGAAGTTTGTGAGCCAGATTTTATGAGGTGAACTCTATAGCTTCTTCGTGTCGGCTGTGGACCTAGCTATTTTCTTAAATTAGATGACTGCGCAAACATAGCCGCTCACAGAGCTCGCAATATATTCGCCATGTGAGTTTATCAACGAAAAAAAAAGTCAGCTTTGCAAGTTGTCGGTGAAGTGAGGTTGGTGAGGTTATAACCTCACAAATATCGCTTCACCGACAACTTCACCGACAACATTGCTCAATAAAACAGATGCAATAAAGCAACAGTGAATGTCAGCTTGATTCGAGTGTCGCAATTACCTATACGCTGTCAGAACATTGGCTTAGCCTGTTTCCTTCCTTCCGATAAGACCAACGCGCACCTTCAGGTCAACCTGTGCATTAGGTGGCTTCGTATTTGTAAACATTGAGTTAGAAGGATAAATAAATATTCAACTTTTCATTCCCTCTTACGTGAAATATTCAAACATTTTCACATTGGTTGAGCAGGACTTGCAGACGTCCAATCTAACTAACTGCAAGCTTTAGGAGAGGCGAGTCTCTATCAAGAGCCAGAAAGGGCAACAGCCTGCAGCCAAAAATTTCATGGGATTTTAGCCTGATCGATAACAGCATCCACGTAGCAAAAGCACAAATAGCACGTCTTATAAAAGGGTGCTCAACGCATTTTACTGATTCAATACGTTGCACGCAAACAAAAAGCAAAGAGAAAGGTAGCTATCCTCACGTTTATCTTCGGTCCACAATGGCTGTCATTTAGTAAAACAGGAATATGAATGTAATCTGGAAATAAAAGACCGTAAGAGTTGCTTACAAGGTCCACGTGTCGTGATAGATGCTGTCTCTAAGGCTGTCACCAGTTATCAAGTTTCTTTCCGAGCAATTGTTTTCCTTTTTGTTGCTCTCACCGCCCAGCCTTTGCAGTGTTTGGTTGTGGGGTTTCTGCGTTAGCTTTCACTGGCTTCATGCGCTGCGTTTACAGAATGTTTGTCCCATGTTGTGAGGTTATATATATATATATATATATATATATATATATATATATATATATATATATATATATATATATATATATATATATATATATATATATATATATATATATATATATATAATATATATATAGTCATTCAACATGAGTATTTGCGGTCTGAATAAATTGGGTGCGTCAACGTGGCTCTTATCCTTAGTCCTCCACTACTACGCAGAACTTCATCATAGATAACAAATGTTTGTCGGGCCGCGACGTGTGCCCAAACACAGTAAGTCGTCCATACAACCTGTATGACGGATGTCCGCCTCCAGAACGGCAAACATTGGGATCATCAGATATGGCCAGGTCATCGTGGCCCCCTGTATTTCTGTTTGGTCGCTTTATTTGTCTTATGCCCTGAATTGTTGCTTTGCACAGACCCGCCGTTTCCCTATTAGCGAGAAAGCAGCTTGAGTGAAACTGCCGTGCAGTGTAACTGCATACTAATTGTGCATTCATATCTTCAAATGGCCGACTTCTCAAGCATCAATCAGCAGTATTTAGGCAACGCATTATATGTATATAACGGACCGAAGAGAAACGACCCGAAGTAGAAAGTACGCCTATCCCGGGCATTAAGTACGTTTGATGTGCGGCGTTATTTTGTGCTTTCCTTTCTTCTCCTTCTTTCCTTTGTTCGTGTTTCTCTGCTCTGTCTCTTGTTTAATTCCGCGAGTGTCGTGTCCATTTCAAAGGACAGTTGTTAGCTTGCTTTCAGATCGCAGCCTAAGCTCTCCTTCATCTGTTCACCGTCGACGAGAGCGCCACCTTACTGGCGAACTATTGGCACTGAAGATGATGAAAGAGAGATGTGATTTGTGGCGGAGAATAAATGACAGGGGACAAAGAGTGGAGTAAGAGGAGGTAATCGCGGGAAAGTAGAGCCCCAGCATAATAAGGAAGGCTGAGGCGGAGAGTAGCGACTGAAGAACACTGCGTTCCAGAAGCGAGGTCTGTCAGCATGGCTGTGAGGTGGTGCCAGAGTATAGCGGGTAGTCATACGCTCATTGATGGCTGCATCGCTAAAGTGTGCGGTGGGTTCTCCCTCGCCTCCTTCACTTAATCTGCTTTAAAACAGCCCATCCGAAGATGCAATTTCTGGATATGTAATAGCGCTGACGCATTCAACTCCACTCAAATACAACTTCTCTCTCTCTCTCTCTCTCTCTCTCTCTCTCTCTCTCTCCTGGGTTAAGTGTGGTGTATGTGCCTATTCCGTCTTCAGCGAAAGCTTAAGAGCTGGAAGAATAAGGAAAAATATGTGTGCCATGAAGGAAAGCTAAGTGTTCTAACAGCTAGCTCTACGTGAAATTGCAACGAACAAGTTTTATTCGTGCTTCTTTCCATAGGTTTACCTTAATCAATTTATGTGGAGTCTCACGTAACTTCATCTTGGAATGCGTTCAGCACGGCTTACTTAGGGATCTCCTTTTTTTTTTTTTTTCCTTGCCTGGGCATTCGCATTTGTGGACACGCCGTCATTATGAAAATACTGTGTTGTTTGACTTGTTTTATTAGCAATACCGTTTCCTTTCCTTGCGGTTATGTTGTCAAAGCTTCTAAATCCGTTAATGTTTTTAAAAAAGCACGTGAGCGCCTAATCTTACACCGTAATTGATGTCCTCACCTTAACAAATTAGCTAACGCGTGCAAAAGGTCAACAAATTTTGGCAACACACGCGACAGAGGTGCTGGAGCGTCCACTTCCCAGAGTCATTCATCCAAACCAGCTTCTCTCATTTCCTTCGAAATTTGCATGCAGTGCACCAGCGAGTGCGACGTGTTGCTTCTGACCCCTCGTATCCGCGTCTTATTTTCTTCAGCGAACAAGGAACAACAAAACAGCGAAATTCCGAAGCCCAAGAAAGAAGTTCGCCCTGATGAAAAATTATATGGCTGCTCGCGAAAGGACCTTCGGCATTTTCTTGCTCTGACAGGCCCTCTAGTAATACGCCATTTATATTCACGCGGTCGGCAAGCGAAGAGCCGACACAGCCCTCGGGTAAGGAAAAGAATAATAAATATTGAGCGAGAAGGAAAGGGTGCCGTCGGGTGAACGCGCATAAACGAATAAGATTGGGATGCTTTGAAAGAGCAAGGAACCGATGGGAGTAAAAAACGAATAAGAGCGAGGCCAATGGACATCCCGACTGCGTAGCCCATTCACCTCTTGGCTGGCGCCGTTTAACTTCAAGCTTTTCTTCACGATGCGTGCGGACAGGCCGACAAAGACATCACATCATGCAAATGCTGTTTTTCTTACAGAGAGAAAGTCGCAGGCCGTGAGGATGTAATAAATAAATAAATAAATAAATAAATAAATAAATAAATAAATAAATAAATAAATAAATAAATAAATAAATAAATAAATGGAGAAAGGAAGGAAAGAAAAATGTTCATAGCGTCAGCGCGAATACACGAAATATTGGACGAAAACATGTCATATACCGTTCATAAGCGCAAATATAGGCGAAACGTCTTTATTTATAAGGCATCACCCCGTCTTCTCTTCCTTGTTTGTTTTCCTAAGTTTACTTTATTTGAGAGGGACCAAAGAACTCATGTTTTCGGGCCTATGAAAGCAACTCCAGGAACTCAAGGTTAATGGTCTGGCAATGTACCCAAACGAGTTGAAAATATGCAAGAATTACAGTATGTTACAATACATCGTACAAAACTTTGATTTTTTTATGTAACAGTACCATGGGCCATGAGTAAACGTATAAAGAGTTCCGACTTACACAACTTAGTTCATTATTAAACTTTGTTTTAAGTATTAAAAATGGTCCAAAAATACCGATACGAACTAAAATTACATTGTTTGTGATGCCACCCACCAAAACTTATACAGAACGGTGCAGATGCGCACAGTCCCGGTGAGCTATGTCTCTGCAGAGACATATCTCACCGGCAACGCCAACACGGTTAAAATAACATAGGTCAAAACTTCTTTATAGAAACGTGCTTAGAAGTGTGCTGGCTTACCTACATTTGTGTTTAATTTGTGTCTATGTTCTTGCGTTATTTCTAATGATTCATGTGTGCAGGAACTATCGCTCGCACTTTCTCTTCTCCTGGCTTACTTCATTGACAATATGAGACTCACTCACCGACAGCCGACATTTCAAGTCGCCACAGCCGCGCCTAGTGCATCGAGCTGCTTCTGTAGTTTGGTTATCATGTTAGCTCTGTTTCAAAAGATCTCGAAATCATTTTTTTAGGGGCGAAGCTCCTCTTAGTCTAACCTTGTCCCGCGTCAGGCGTCAGGCGTCAGTCGTCAGGCGTAACCCGCTTGCCGGGAGGCACGCGCTCGCCCTCGGCGCGTGCCTCCCGGCGCGTGCCTCTGCTGTCTTGTGAGAGAGAGAGAGACAGCGAGAGAGCGAAAGGCGCGCGTTGGCTGTGGAAACGCTCTTTCTTAGAGGAACCAGCTCGCAAAGAAGGGGAACGCGCCCTCACCCGCGAGAGACAACGATGGCGCAGGCAGCGTCTCCTAGCGAGTTTCTTGATTGAGAAATACCGACTGCTCGCGTTGGAGAAGCGTTCACCGGCAATATATATATATATATATATATATATATATATATATATATATATATATATATATATATATATATATATATATATATATATATATATATATATATATATATCCACAGGATCTTGACTTGCAATGAAGTGCCGGTGGGAGATTTCACTTGTGCATAGTTGAACCATGAGGATATTGGCAGTTTCATCAAGGTATGAGTGGTACTGTAAATAAATAAATAATAAATAAATAAATAAATAAATAAATAAATAAATAAATAAATAAATAAATCTGTGTGCATCTACACGTGTGTGTTATTTGGCGATAGTTGGAGCAAAAGAATCGAGAATCAATAGAACCAGTTTTGGTATTTCTGTATGTCCCACGTACGCAAAATAATTAATTGAATTGAATTGAATTGAATTGAAAGGACCGACGTGCCTTTATTTAGACGGCGCAAACTGCTGGATTCTCCTTAGTCGTTGGAGATCGTTATAAGAAAAATTGCCAATACCTATACGGTAGAAGATAGCGTATAGAAGTCATCTTGTGGCTTACATCCCCTCTGGTGGATTGGCCAGGAACCATGTATTTTTATACAAAGCATCGATATATGAGCCTTACCAGTACTAAATATAGCCATCCTCAGGCAAAAATATGAATGACGCGTGGCTCGAAGCAAGCGACTCTAGCAAATCTTTTGCTGTGTTCGCTCGCCCAGTTACTGCCATAGGGGTAGACGGACGGCGCTCAACGCAGACACGGGCCAATAACCCAACTTTATTTAGCTAAGCACAAGCGCTAGCGCAGTGCCCTTAACTCAACGCGGCCGCCACTCACTGTTAGCGGCTTTCGCTAAGCGTAAACACATACAGTGCCTTCGCAAATGCGACGCAACCCTTTCACGAGCCGAATACTAACAACCGCCACTTCAGAGAAGCATTTTGCGAGCATCCCGACAGCGCGTAGGCCAGTTCTACTAGCAAGCTGGATAGCTGGCACCTAATTAAAATAGTACACGACCCCTTCTGTCTCCTTGCTTTAGCTTCATTATCATGCTTCACTGCGCAGAGGAAAGCAGGACGAAGAACAGACCTCACCAAGTTGTCCAGTCGTCCGCCCTGACTAATTGTAACTTTGGTACCACTTCGTTCTTTGAGCACTAACTCCTCTCGTTACGCGCGCTCACCCTCACTTTAGTTACACTATGTTCTTGCCCGACTGCAACTTACGTTCGCGGCTCAGAACAATGATTAGCAGATTAGACAAGTTTAGATGGACCTCCTGGCTCACCGCGATTACACGGGACTTCATTTTTTCTCGAGTGCGAGTGCGTTGAGCGTTCGCTATTGCGTCGAACCTTCTAACTTATAACTTACAAATGGACAGTGCATGACCAACACGTGTATGACGCTACAGAGCTTTGTAGGTTGTTGGGAACATTATGTGGATCCATATCAACATGACTTCGAAGCGGTGATGTAAAGCAGGATTGCTCCGTAACCCTGTCAGTCCAGCATATACTAATTCTTTGTGCGCACTGTGATGTACGCTGAAAAAAAATTGTGCGTACATGCAATATAAAACCGTCGGATCCGCTTATGGGATTTTTTTTTCACTGATGGGCATAAGCATCTCATTGTTCAGAACACGCGATGCGTTGTGGTTTCGTGTCATGGGTGTCATAGGTTGAACGGTTGAACTAGTCGACTTCTCTACATATGCGCAGTGCTGAAAGTCGTGCCTCTGTGCTAACGGTGACGCTGAATCTGCATGCCGCAGTGAAACAATGCGGCGTAGCTACAAACTCTAGGCTTCCTTACTTCACTTGTGGGCTCTGTTTGTAACACGACACAAGCCGTATAAAAATTAAAGTTGTTAATAGCTGGGCTCTCACACCGCGAATCATCTATGCGTACCCAATTCTTATTCTTAAAAAAGAAACTTGGCAGCAGGAAGTAAAAGCATATGATCTTTATTATAGCATGGCAGTCGAAGCTTACCTTTAAAAATTACCATTATGCCGGGGACGTCCGCCCGCTTGCAAAAGCTACAACGTTTAGACATATCAGCGACGAAGGCGTCAGATGGTCGGAAGCCATTTCAAGTGCTCCTCGATTTCGCTTAAACGATTTGACCGAGAACAGCTGCTATACGCAAGAAAAGACAAGTCCGACGAGTTACAACCGCGTGTATTCTATAGGGGGTGTTTGATTTCTGCCAAGCCTTTCAAAGACGCTGCAGAAAGCACACATGAGTCTACTTAACGGACGACTTTGCAATGTAATACCCTGCAAAGACCAATACATTGCTACAGGATTACAAAAATAAAACAAGGGCAGAATCGACAGAGGAGGGAACACACTGTCCCATAGCCAAACCCACGTATTCGATAAAAGCGGTATACCGGGTATACAAAAAATTCTAGCCAGTGTTACGCCGTGAGAACGGTTGGAACAGTGAAGCTGTTCTTTCATCGTTGATCATGACGTAACGAACAAGGGTGTCGACTTATTGATGTCATAAGCTATCACTTACTTCAGTCATACATGTGTTCACCGCCAAAACGCTACGTCCTTTCTCAGGCGGCGTTGTCTCGATACTCCACCTTTCATCATTGCCACACTTCACCATACACTCACCCATTTCTTTCTTTCTTTCTTTCTTTCTTTCTTTCTTTCTTTCTTTCTTTCTTTCTTTGCATATTGCGCTACGGAAATGCAGCCGCGGCTGCTGGGATCGAACCCGCAACTACTAGTTCATTTTTTTTTCTACACTTTATCGCACATTCGCCTGCGCATAATTGCTTTCATGCCTCAGTGGATCAAGCACAAGAAACGAAAGTGTGCGCCCGAATGCTCCTCATCGGGTTTCGCATGACCATCACAGCGCAGTAGAAGTTCGAGACAAAGAACGGGTCGGCTTTTCCCTCCTGCTTTATCCCCGCGCACAACGAAAGGTCCACTTAGAAACAGCTTTGCTGTTAAAGATTGAAGTACTTTGAGAAACTCTGTCCTACCCTAAGAAACGCCCTGTTTTTATTGTGCAGCGTAGCCCACATTTGCCGCGTGCGTTCGGCAGGTTACCTAAGAAGATAAAATATAATGATAGTTTACGTTTCCTTCCTTTTTTTTTTTTACGCGTTACGTAGTCTACGCAGAGAAACGTCCACTTGCGACCACTGGAAGCTGGAAGAGAGAGAGCCTAAAGTGCTAACCCAGATTGTGCCCGTCCTTTCCTATTTGCTTGCCTTAACTCGATTCACGGCCTGCCCACGGCAAATTGAGATTTAGTGACGAGACGAGAGCGACGTCCGTTCCCTAGGCGAGCTCCAATGTCATGCGAAAGGCACTAAGTGCTTCGGTAGCAGCCGATGCTTCTTGGAAACCTAGGTCCCCCGCGGGACGTCGTGAAGGAAGCAATCAAGCGAAGAGAAACGACGTGAACGAGCGATACTGCACAGGGGAGTGATACACACGTAGAGCTCTAAATGACCACCGTAAGGCCCTTGTGTCGCCGATCGATCATTTACTCTTGGATGAGAAAACAGCAAGCAAATATCGCGTACAGCTTAAACAGTTACTTTAACGCCTCCGTCTCTCACCCGCTGTGCGCTTTATTTTAGTGGCTTCGCTTGCGAATAGAAAGAAAGAGAGAACGTAGAGATGAGGGCAAGACAGGGTGATGAAGCATAAAAGAACTCCTGTTGACGGCCCCCTACTGCGGAGGGGGAAAAGGGGTGCGAAAGGACGAAAGAGTGTCGTAACTACCGTTGTGGTAACTAGTGTGGCAAAGCCTAACGAATAAACAAAAAAGAAGTCATTTTCACGACACAGTCACAATCTGACGTAAAGTCCAGTTTCTCTCAAAAATTGCAGCAACATCCTCGTTCTGTTATTCTTGTGCGTAGCCTGTGCCCTAGAATGCACTTGCAAAACCTGTTCAAAGGTGGCAGGAGATGGACATTTTCGCGCTCGTTTTATCGCCTTGCTTTCTTCTTTCCTTTTCCCCTAGAGTAGGGCAACGAATCGAACGCTTATCAGATTAACTTACCTGCCTCTGTATGCTTCCTTTCTCCCTAGCTTAGCTTTCCCTACGCTTTTGACACGGACTAAAGAATAGAAAGATAGTTTATCATTCCATGCCTTACCGGCTACCCTTTAGCGCCTGCGATGGGGCAGGCGATGGACACGTCGCCATCACTGCAGTACGTCAGAGGCGTGCTCATCAGCTTGCGGTCCAACGATCGCTTTATCTGTCACGAGTTTCAAATAATTTTATTCGTGCATAGACTTGAATGCCCCAGAGCAGCACTGCACTCTTAGCACGGTAACCTTTAGTTTATTTTATAGGTACACAAAAATGTGAAAATGTGCTCCTTTATAAAGGTTAGAGTGCGTTAACTTTTAGTAAAGGAGCATATTTTCACATTTTTGTGCACCTACAAAATAAACTAAAGGTTACCGTGCTAAGAGTGTGGGGCTGTTGTTATCAAGAGACCCTGATGTGTTGTGACCCTACCGCTCTTTCCCTGTTTAATGCGTAGCGAACAGGATACGCATGGGCGCTTCTTGCATCCTTGATTTGTTTTTCGTACTTTGTCCATTTCGCCGATATCAATATGCAGCCGATGGGGCCGAACATCAACACTAATGTCCCATGCTCGTGAGCAGAACAGCACAGCTTCACCGTGGTTGTTCAGTAAGCGCCAAAAGGCAGAGATAGCGATGGAAATCACGGAGCGCTGTGCTCTTGACCTTTACTTTGCACGTTAAAATTTTGAACTTATGATGCATATTCCGCGTGCACAACAGCAGTGAGCCGTATTAGCGTAACGTAACACCCATTCTACATTTTCTCTTGTATTCTCATTCGGGAAACGCATCCACTGCAATTAACGTCTGAATTGACCTTTTTTTTAAAAAAAAAACGAAGGAAGGAAGCACAATATCTGAAAAGCACAGCAAAATTACTGCCTTGAAGCTCTAATTCGATTAACGCTTCCAAATGCGCTACAGTCCTCGGGGTTTGGTGAATAAAGCAGCTCCATTTAACCTCGCATGCTCCACAAAAGCCGCATTGCTCCCCGAAAGGAAGGCTGCGTTCAGTGGTCGTATCATCTTCTTTTCATTTTCTGTTACTTTTCTTCTTTTTTTGACGCTAAAGAATGACTTTTTTGCTAACCGCTCTTTAATAGAGTCTTCAACGCTTACAAAGGCTGGAGCGGTGTGTGCATTTGGCCGTTCCATTTCCTTAAAACATTTGTCGAACTCAGTCGCGTGGATATATTCCGGTGGAGCGGTCCATTTTTCTGGATTAGCCGTAGGCTGCTGTTGCTTGTTTCAGCTCGCCACACCAGTTACCCACACAGAAGGCATGTCCACACAGCCCCGCTCCCCCCCCCCCCCCCCCAGAAAAAGAAAAAAACAAGTTCTCATTTACTAAATTCATCGCTTTTATTTATTATACCCAGAACAGCTGCTGCACAAAAACGCTTCATGCTCCACGGTGCAGCTTCCCCGTTGCCTTCTAAGTCGCTTCAATCGGATGTCCATTCTTCTCTATCAGTACACACACGGGCGTGGATAGTCCGCGCAAAATGGCATACAGTCCAGATCCACAATCGCAAAGCTCCCAGCGTCGTCTAGCAAAGCACCTAAATCTTGGACCTCCAACTGAAAAGACAATACAGGGTAACTTCCTTATTGAACGTAATCAGCGTGCTTGTACAATAAACTATAAACAGAGACTAAAATTATTAACAAATTCACGTAGGTGACGACACTACAGCAAAGGAGAGAAAAAATAAGGTGACTACAACGAAAACCAAAGCTGCCACGCTCGCTTTAACTGAACGAGACGAGCAGCGCAACGGAGATCACGTACCTTGCTGCGAGACACCGTTGAAGGCTGTAACAAAGTCTCGCAGGCAGGCCAGCATATAACTCTGGGTCCCTGGGTCAACTGATGGCCATAACGTAAACTAAGGCACAAGTGGACACGTGGTAACTGAAAATAGAAAAAGGACGATGGAGCAGTTTGAGCATTTGTCAAAGCGCCCGCCATATGCGCAAATATTCGTAAGATATCATAATTATGCAACTACAGATAATACGTGGAAATCTGGGAAGTTAACCAGAATTTTGTTACGTTGCACATGATGAAAGAGTAACGGGTAAGAAAAAAAACAGAAAAAGATAGGTTAAGCAATAGCTATGTCCACCAAACATATGGACAACATAAATGGCGGACAACTCAATTGTATGTGGACTTCTATTTTTTTAATAAGTGTAACACTTAATTAAAGAGTAGGTAAAACAGGAGCGACTCTCTTCGTGCACCTCGAAACAAGACTTTTATTCCGTAAGGACCGTAACTGTCAACTTCGGGCAATCCAAGGGACCCATGATGCGGCGAGCAGGTACTCCCTGCCTGTCCCAACGTGGGAGCGGCACGCAGGGGGGCCACGCTAAAACCCGACTCTCTTCCCTCGGTCTCCAATCAAGTTATTTATCTATAATCATGCATATTTAACCGATTTCTTTTTTTAGTGGCCGCATACTGTCTGAAGTGCGTATGTATTGTGGCGGCGATTAAGCTAGAAGTTATTCAAGAAAGTGGAATGTGTAGGATAAACTGTGGAATAGATGAGAGACATTAGAGAAGGATGAAGCAGAAGAGGAACCAGGTTAGCGTACGTATTATGTCAGATATCTTCCCAACATAGAGTAACTCATGATGTTGTTCAGCTCTCAGCATGCTAGGCTCTGTGAAGGCCTCTTCGTGTAGCGCGACGAGTATAATTGTACATGTTAAGAATACGTACACGTTCATTCATAATGACGAGCCAGAAATAAGACTGGGGTAGTAGCAACATCCCACCTGCTTTTCTGCTCTCCATCTTGTAATGTCTTGAGCTCGTTTAATAGGGATGACACTATGGCGAAGGTTGGATTAGGTGGAGGGACAGTAGCACGGGCAGTGTTGTCATCATGGCAGTGAAAAAGCGGTTGAATGCTACGGCGGCTTGGCAGCTCATTTCTGTGGGATAAAGAAAACGCAGGATAAGAAATGAACGCATTGTCTTTTTTTACACTGAACACATTGGGTCTACATAAAAACAATAATGAACTCTATCTAATAGGTATCTTTCTTTCTTTTTTTTTTTTTGGGGGGGGGGGGGGGGGAACAAAACCTATAGGAGTCCTTAACGTGCCCACTTGTCGAGTATACGCTTAATGCATCTGTTCCAACGTCAAGACACCGGTGTCCAAGAGGGGGATAACTAGTCTGCGTTTGTGTCAGGATACCAACATATTGTGTATCGGACACCTATTTAACTGTTCTCGTTTTGGAGATATATTGGGGCCTCGTACGTTTTATGTATTCAAGCAAAAGCTAGGTCAACCCTTCAGACGGATTAGACATTCAAAGTGCACTTATTACTCAACCTAGGGATAAGCAGCAGCTTTGGCCATGTCCTATGCCACGTTCGTATCTTTCAGATAAGAATAAAAAGGTTGTGTGAACGCTGGCGCTTTTCTTGGAAGCGATCAGCCTATTTTAAGGACGAGCTGGAACGCCCCTGCTCTGTGCGCGTGATTTTTTTTTTTTTGTCTGCGTGCGCTTTCTTTTTTATTATGTTATTTCTTCACTCTCTTTCTTTGTCCACTTTGTACCCAGATTTACCACCATATTCGTTTCCCAACAGAGTCATGTTTGTTTTACTGTCGTATTGCTCGCACTGAATTCTCCATGATGTATCATGCGGGGATATTTCGTACGTGTGTGGTTTCCTGTACGAGCGAGTTTGGTCCAATACCTATCTGCATTCAAGGCTCCCTTACATATTCCAAATGCGTGCAGTAAAGCAACACGCAGGATACGAATTCTCCAGCACCGGTTTACGTTTGCTGCGAAGATGTTGGGGCGCATGAACTCCTGAGCTCTTTGAATGCTGCAGACAACAGTCAAAAGCCCTGGCTCAACTTCTCTTTCGGCAATGTGACTCCCCACCTTAAACCTTCGTCAATGCCGGCCTATAACACAAGCGGCTTGAGCACACATGACAGTTTTGTACTGCTTGTATATCACATGTATAATGCTATAGAGGAGCCGCACCGCAGATGATGGGTCTTCCAGCTGTAGGCGTCTGATGTCGCTTCGAATACGTAAACAGTGGCGCTGGCACCACCCAAGAGCCGTTGTGACAAACAAGCTCCCGAGGTCCCCGCAGTTCGAACCCTTCGAGGCAGTAGTAACGCGTCACTGATCCTTCGGCAGGTGTGCGCCAGCACGTTTCCTCGCCGCTGACGTTGTAGTAGCCATTCACGATCTCTGGAGGGTCAGGCGAGCACCCGGAATCTGCATGCGAGAACATTAGCACACACTTGTAGAGAGCACTTTTGCAGCAGTGGCTTATGCACCCCCCCTTACTCAAGATCTACCTAGCACCCCCTCCACCTAAGGAAAAAAAATAGTCCAGCAGCTACCCAATAACCCCGTATTGACTTGCCCTTTCCCCTCCTAAGTTCTGATGACACTCACACAAGATGGAAATTCTGAATTAACACCCGTTTCGCACAGCATTAGCGGCTACTGAAAGGAGGAGATGGAGGAAGAGGAACGACAGGCAGTTTAGCCCGCGGACAGGCTGTCTAGCGGCCATGAGCTGGAGAAAAGGGGTAAAGGGAATAAAAGAATAGAAAAGGTATCAAACAAAAAATAGTAGTAGAAAACTTCTACAGAGCTTAAGTCTGTACATATAATGTCACTTGTCCGTTAAAATCGCAACGCGTTCAGTGCTTTGTCTGCTGACGATTGTCCCGACCATGGTCTCTGGACACTCTCCTCCGACAAAGAGCGGCTGGCAACTCTGTTTAGAGGCGGTAGGTGCTTTTAAGCGCCCACTCAGGGGACACTGAAAGAGTGCGCGCGTTTCCCACAACATTGTGGCTTCGGACAGTGAAAAGTATACATGAATATCTCAAATTATCACTGCGTTCAAATGCGTTAAATTCACTTCTCAAGGCATCCCAGTTCTATTGATCAATAAGAAGTACATATGCGCACTGTTTCGTCAAGTGTAACAGCCAGAACACGGTGTGGAATTCCTTTTCACATTATATCCAGGAGAAGGTGAACCAACCTCCAAACAGTTTGTGCGAGATTCCAGTGCGCCAGTCTGTGCCAAGGACAATGACGTGGCAGCGGAAGGTCAGGTTCCGGAAGCCGAGCCAGTCTTCCACCTGGAACACGCGATGCAGTCTCACCTCGTACGTCGAGTTCGCTGCTGTCCTTAAACGGTCAAAGGGCACCGTGTTCAAGTACACTCCTGTCTGATCGTTATACACTCCGCACGCTGGCGATGGCTTCGGGAACATGCCACCACACTCCAGTTCCACTGTCTCTGTGCACGTTACTCGGTCCGAGAACGTGGTCCAGCTGTCCTCCTTGCAAGAATCTGTGGTATAAAAGAGGTACAAGCAACACAAGCACTTTGAACATCAATGCAAGAATTCTTCGCTATAACACTGGGCACGTATATGTGCCTGTTTTTCCATCAAATATAGTCAAAACGTACCCCATTTTTGTATAAAAACCGAGGTCGCCTGATCGTAGACATCGAAGTAGGGCTTGGCAAGCTTGAAGTATACTCTGGCTGACACCCTTGCCTTTTCCTCCTTTCTAGACTCCCTATCCTCGGTTATTTAAACGTCGTGTGGGCTGGCTGCCACAGGTTGAGGTGCACAACACCTACGCACCCTGGATTCGGAAAGATTGTTGCTGAATAACACCGCGTATGCCTAGTCTGAGGTATGTCTGCTTGTGTGAAGCTCAACTCGTATGTGTATACTGGATTAACTGTGTCAGATTGCCTACGCAGATAGTCCTGCTTTGCTAATTCTGCATTTCTTCCTATCTTCTTTTTCTTTCGTGTCCGTCAATTTTCAATGCTTTTCGCCTATCCTAGTAGGAGGTAGCAATCCGAAAATATTCTCCTATTAACATGTGCATTGCCTCTAGACTTATGTCTCTATCTCAACTTGTGAGCCCTACTCAAAGCATAAGCTGGGTTCAGAATGTTTAAATATATGGGAAGGTGATGGCCCAGACACATGGCAGCACGCTAAACATAGGGCGTGCCTCCAATCATTCAAGGAGGTGCATATGTGGCCTCAGACATTTAATGCTGTCTAAACCAGAACGGTAAAGCTATCTTCCGTCGTGCCGAACACGTTGAAGAGCTTATGTGATCAATTACGAAATATACCAAACCTCGGAACAAGGGCTCACCTACGATAACGGTGAGGAAGAGGTCGTTCTGCGAGATGCCTAAATCAGTCTCTACCCTGCAAGTGTAGTTTCCCTGCATGGACATGTCGGCGTTGAGGATGGTAATGAAGGAAGGGGAGCGGTTGCTCAAGTCGACACGCTTGTCGAACAGATTGCGCGCCAGCGGACGACGTCCCTTGCGCCACACGTACACCTCCGCGCCGTCCTTGAACCATAGGACGCGACGCAGGTCTTCTCCGGGAGAGAGCACGAAGAAGCAGAGAAGCGTAGCGCCCTCGCCCTGAAGCACGTACTGCGTCTTGTTACTGTCCGACAGGAGACGTACCTCGGTGACCACGACGCCCAGAACACCTGCGTTAGGCACGTTGCGAGCAAAATGTTGTATTTAACAGTTTCACATCACATGGCATAGTTCGATGAAAGCGAAATATGCTACAGCCCAGTGCACTTAGATTCAGGAGCACGTAAAAGAACTCCAGGTGGTCGAACTTTCTCGACACCTACACTACAGCGTGCCTCATAATCATATCCCGGTCCTTGCACGTAGGGCCCCAGGAATTATTATCATTATTAATAGTATTACTATTATTATTTTATTATTAGGGGCGAAGCTCCTTAGCGCCTAGCCTTGTCGTTGTCCGCGTCCGGTCCATCACGCTACACAATACCGAAACCGAAACTGAACGCCTGCACAACGAAAAACGAAAACATTTCTGTAAAAAACCGACTTTATACGTACATCAGTCAAGTGTATGACAGCACAATAGATTATACACAAAATACACCGGGGGGAGCCGCACTGCACAATCCAGATCCTCAACCGAACCACGATCGTCGTCATCATCATCATCTGTACCAGCTAGCAAGGAACGAGAACGCGCCGCCGCCCCCAAGAGACAACGCCGACGCCGGCAGCGTCTGCTAGCGAGTTTCTTAATTGAAAAACGGACTGCTCACGCTGCACAACCGTTCACCGGCCACCCTGGATCTTGGTGGCCTGCAATGCAGTGCCGGTGGGAGATTTCACTTGTGCGTAGTTGAACCATAAGGATTCGTAGCGAGCGCGTTAACTCAATTAATCCGGAACTCGACACGATCTACGATGAACCTCCGCAGCTTCGCCCACTCATCATCATTCACTCCGTGGATATGCTGTGAATTTTTTTATGCGTGAGATCATACCAATTAGCGTTTACTGAAAATTGCTGGCAAGAGTAAACGCTTTCAAAGCGATCCTTCTCATGTTCAAAACGTGTGAAAAAAATATTCGAGGAAGTTCCTACCTCTCTTGTGCTCACAGTTGTCCCTTGCCATATTTTGGAACTAATTATATTATAACAAAGGCGGCAGCCGTTGCACTGGGCTTTGTCGCAACGCTGCATAAAAAGAAAAGAAAGGAAATTGAAATTAAGAAAGGAGGTGCGGTGTTGGAATCGTGGTGTTGCAGGAGTTTAGTACACCGTTTTGGGCTATCGTGGAGCGTTTTTCGGTCTTAGATCATGAAAGTAGTCTCTAAATGGGCTCCAAAGTCTCTGGGAACATTTTGTCGCCCCACCCTTCCTCCCATTCCCTTAGCGCAGATCAGTTTTCTTGGCCAAGCGAACGCGAGAAAAGAGAAGAAAAAGAGCAAAAAAAAAAGAAAAAAAGACGAACGCAAGAAAAACCGCACCACCACGCCATTCCTAAAGCAAATAGAAAGAAGCGATGTCAGACAAGAGCCTGTAAGGGAACGAGAGACTCATTTCACTGCAACGAAGCATCACGTAGCTGCGTGGCCAGAAAAGATGCTCTTGGATTGCGCTCATCAACGAATGGCCGGTGTTTAGATAAGCGCGCCATCACGCGCATCGCTTCGCACAGGGGCTTCTACTACGTTGCGTATTTCGCAGCGTTCCAAGGAGCAAGTGTTCTTAACTCGGTGTGTTTCACTGACCGGTTGAATTTATCGAAGATTAAGCATTCATTCATTCATTCATTCATTCATTCATTCATTCATTCATTCATTCATTCATTCATCGTCATCGCGCCTCAATATCTAAGAGGCTTTCGCAATGGTTCGATGGATGGAGGATGTTCAGCGGGTTTATTACACATTTCTTTCAGCGCCTCCTAGGTTAAAATTTAAAATGTCTATTTTATGCGTATCAGCAGTGAGTTGAGGCAGAATTTCTGTGCGTGGTCATTAGGCCTTCCCACTTCTATGCCGCACCTCGGCTTCCTTTGCGTCAAAGAAAAGAACTGGCGCCTGTAGGCACATTATTGCTGTGTAGCGAACAATGCTTGCTTTCTAGTTATGCAGGAAATACGTTTAGCTGTTGCGTAACTGCAATTATCTAGAAGCACCCGTTCTTGAACTTCTGCTGATATTTTGCATTGCCTTCTTTTGCAGCGCAATCAAGTTCTACATGCGCCACTGTTTGAAAGAAACATGTATTCTAAGCTACGTTTTTTTTTTTTTTTTCGAATGCATCAGTACTTTCACACGTCATTCGAGACTTAACCACTGCTAAATGTTGCACGCCTACGCAAGCGATATGCCGATCTAGTAATACTAATACTAACTGCTGGAGTTTTACACGTCAGAACGGCAATGCGATCATGAAGCACACCGTAATTAGTGCTCCGGAACAATTTAGATAGACATGCACCTGAACATGAGCACACGGGCGTTTAGGCATTACGCCCTCAACGAGAAGCAGCTGCGGGCAGCTGTGGTGGTGGAGTTTCAACCCGCATACCAGAGCTTAGCGGTCGAATACCGCAGCTACTAAGTTTCCACAGTGCGTCAGAGATGCGACCTCGGATGTCTAATGTCACGATATGAAAATTCTTTATTACATTAGTATAAATTGCGCACCGCCGTAATTATAGAAGTTCCAGTATAAAGTCAAGTGCGCTCAGTAGAGCTATCTCAGACATTAGCTGTCGCCGTCGCAGAATTTCCTCAACCTGCATTATAACGGCACTCATATTCACTCTCCTATCACGACAACATCCTGAACGAGAGTTCAGCGTTAGCGGAAGCCTCCTTCAAAATTCAGGGACAAGGCACGGTCACTTGCTCGGCAAGTGGCCTTCGCTTGAGCCAACGGGGAGCTTCTTCTTTAGATGACATTGCCGTCCGGGGAGCCATACGAGAGGGTCAGTGCTTATCCAGAGTCGCTTCAGCGTCGCGCTCGTATCGTGTTACGAAATGAAGAGGCTAACTCAGTGTCTGGCCACTTGGTTGCGCCTGGGCACTCAACCGTAAGGCTGGCTGGACGGTAATGTCTTCGGGGCACTTTGGTACACTGCGTGATTGCTGCGCATTATAAACCAAATGCATGAACCACACCAACTCGCATGCAAGTTAATCAGTGTTGAGTGTCGACGATTGTAGCGGAAGAGACATGCGATTTCCGATTACGTTTTCATATGTTGCAAATTTATGCATACGGTCCACAGGTCTTATCTTCCTGATGTTCAGATCTGTGGAGGGCCAGCAGATATGGGAATGACAGTGACCATAAAATACCTGAGATCCCCTGTGCATTTTCCAACACTCCTGCCCTACCTCTTCCATTTTTTGGCACAATTAGAAACGTCAGCATTACCTGAAGTAGCATTTCCTTCGCCTTTCGTCCTTGTCTTATGTAGCGCTGCAAACATCTTTAAGATGAATTATCTAAGGTAAAGCGTACTAAAGTCCCCTAAAACATTCCGTGAACATGTTTTAGAGAACTCTTGTAGGCTTTACTTCGCCAGGTTTCCTTTTTCTTCTGGAAAGCAGCCGTAACTTACCAAATTACTATTAATGGTGCTCGAATCAACAAATTCCACAGCTTTTTGGGTATTTCTACCACCAGTAAGCACGCTTCGCTTGCCGTAAGCTTACTTGACGCTCGAGAACCAACGCTGCGTACAGGCTGACTTGCTAATTCAGTGCTAAATTTGAAATGCCGTCTTCGACCACCCGTACGGAATAAAATGGCAATGACTCGTATTCGAATATGAAAGTACTTTTCCACAGCATTTGAATGTCATATAGCATTCAGAGGGAACCCTGGGGCATAGACGAACGCGAATACCGAAGCTCTAGTTTTCATAAACGGTTTATCCTATTGGATATTAACTATTGTGCATTGTGTGGAAGCCAGAAGCATTCTATGGCTTTCAGGCACCAGGCCGTAGTAGAAGGCCCAGAATTATTTCATATGACTGACGTTATCTAAAACTTGCCGAAATATGACTACAAATTTATTTCTATCCTTTTTTCGTGTTTATTGCTTGGTAAGTGGCTCCTACGGCCAGCGCAGGATCCGTAGCGCTGAGCTGAGGGGAACAAACAGCTGTTACTACTGTACGGAAAGAGTGCGCCATGATTAATTACGAAACACGTATCAATCGTATTCGACATATCGCGCTTTCGCCACTGATTTCCGATGAAATGCTAACCCTATACTGTTAAGGCTGACACTTCTCAGAGGAGGATTTATACGAAGGCAAGAGCGGCTTAGCAAACATGGTCAGAAAGGGTGGAAGATGCACGCTGTATTAAGAATGACGTTGCAATCTACGCAACGCCGAGATGAAGCTGCTGAGAATGAAAAGTGCGTGCAAGTTGCTCAACCCACACTAAACAAAGGATGCTGGACTGACAAGCAGATGGCTTACAGATGCCTGCTAGGTCAAGGCCTTCCAGGCGGCATCGCACCGCCGCAGAACTTGTATCAATGGTGACATATGCCGCTCATCGTTACATCGCAGAGAGGAGCGTGATTCGAGAGGAGAACGTTCGTGTAGCTACCGCAGATCCGAACTGCGCCAGGAGCACCAGAGCGGTTGCAAACGCCGAAATGTTGCCTCCCCAGCCGCGCAAACGACACCTATAATTTAGGGCGCGCTAATGTCCAAAGTGTGCGTAAAAGCTACAGCTATCCAGGACAATCAGTCCTGCGCGTAGGGAACTGCACTGTGTAAATGTAATGGTGAACCTCGTTCTTTCGAAGGGTTCTTATTTTAGGTTGAAGTTTACGAAGTGAAACATTTCTTTTGTAGAGGTGATATTCTTGACGATATTCTGTGCTGCTCAAAGAGGCCCACTTCGGACCTAAACTGTGCCTTCGTTCTCGAGGCCCGTGTACTGTACGATGTCGGTGCACGTTAAAGAACTCCAGGTGGTCAAGATTTCCGGAGCCTTCCACTACGGCGTCTCTCATAATCAAAGCTGTTTTTTTGGACGTAAAACCCCAGAAATCAAACAGTCAGTCAATGCGCCTTCGTCCTCAAGATATACCTGCATGACAGTTGGGTGGAAAATGGTCGAACGAAAACAAACGCTTCGAATGAATTCTTACTGCCAGGCCTGCATGGGTAGCTGCTGTCCAAAATAACAAGCTCGCAACATGAAGTCTGTTCACTGTAAGTGCCCTGGTGATTGCACTGGTGCCACCGCGGAGGTGCAACGGTTACGGTGCCCCACTCATGCGCAAATAAAGCGTGGTTCGATCTCAACCCTCAGCAATCGCATTTCGATGGACACGAGATGCTAGAGGACCGTTTGCGTACGTTTAGGTATACGTTAACGAACTCCAGGTCATCAAAATTTCCGGAGTACTCCACTACAGCGTGTCTCATAATCTTATGGCTCCTGTGGCCCTTAAAACTCTATTATGATTGTGCTGGAATGTTGTGTAGTGACGCACGGAATGCGGTGAGCCTCAAGCAATGATTGGAGCCGCTTCTCAAAGGAATTTTCAATTTGCAACTAATAGCACGGACATTTAACATCCTTTTGATTTTTACTTATGATTGACGTACTATTATACATCCGGTGCAGCACCATAGTTTTTTAATCCCAGCTTGTAAAGGTGGCACGCCGAACTACCACCCAGCAACAGAATGTTGGCTGCATTCCAGCTGTTGTGGTCCCTGGGAGCGATGGGATTCGTTCGGAACACGCGCGTTCGCTTGATGCAACGTCACGAATTAGGGGCGCGGCTCTCGTTGTGCGCGCTGTGGATTTGGCGCAACTGAGTGCGGCCGGTGAAGGATTACAAGAATGGTCACTCTTCTTTGTTTATGTATGCGCTGTTTTGTGGCATGGTGAGCCATAAAATAAGCGAGAACGAGGGTCAGAGCAGCCAGTAGGCAGACCGCGAACGTCCCAAATATTGACGAGCACGTTTTGTTGTATTCTCTTAGACCGTTCGTACCACGAAAGACGCGGTCCTTTAACCACACCAACGCTTCGACTCCAGCCCTTGTGAAGCCCGCTACCATGCCTGCATGACAGCAGAGAAGCAGGTAAATGCTTTTCATTTGTCAGAACGTTCATGTCCGATTTGTCACTGCCTTACCGAAACTCACGAGGGCACTTTCCCTTGATTCCTTTTACTGTAACTAGAAAAATCATCCTACCTCACACAAGGAAAGACTTAGCCATTTACATATACCGAGTTGTGTGCTGAACGGAGCAGCTAACAAACGCTGATTCTCGACGTATAGTAGTTTCACGTTACGCTTGGCTTGATTCTTACGACCCAGAAAGTGGCAACGTCTACGAGATTGCTCCTAAGTAGACGCTTAGATGCTGATCTAAGCATTTTATTTCGATTCCAGCAAAAATGGCGTATCAGCAGACACAACGGTGTTACTTCTATTGCTGTAGCCAGTTACTTTGTAGGGCGAGGACGGCGCACAAATTAGATTTCTGTGTCCGGGAAATTTTTCCTGCACTTCCTTTCACCAGAATCCTGCTGACAGGTCTAAGTTAAAGGCATCTAATGAAGTTTCGCGACTGCACCGAGAAACGGCGAGGCAAATAGATTTCAGTCGGTAAGTGCATAGCGCACAGCCGACTACTCATCTTCTGGAGCAAAAGGTCATTACTCGCGCTAAGCTCTCTCCTTACAGCTCATATCCTGCCATTCATATTCGCTAGGGTAATTTGGTTAGGGCGACGAATTTAGCAAATGCTACAGGCTCGCCAGCGAAATTACCAAGCCAACGTTGCCATATCCAGCCATTTTTTTTTCTCCCATTTCAGCGTGTCACAGAGAAAAGCCAAGAGAGAGAGACCTCGAGCATGGTAATGTCGAACTTCAACCTTCGAGGTGCCGAAGGTGGTGAAATGGCATTCGCACGAACATAAGAATGAACGAGAGAACAAAATCAAGTGAAGCAAACACACGAGTTGACTGAAGGAAAACGGGCACCTGAAGAAATATGTCGGTGAGACTACTACCCACTCCATAAAAGATGTGTGCGTGATGGCACAACGTGGGTGAGGAAGCAAACATATGGGCAAAGTATGTGCAGTATACAACAAGTCGAGGTACTTCGAGAAATGCGTAGCTTGCAAGAGTACGTAAAAGCTAGCTCCCATGTGCAGGCACAGCAACTCAGCGAGAACAGCACACAGCAGACATTGTGGCGAGAAACCGTGTACTCATTGAAACAACTGGGTCGTTTCTGCAAGTTCTTAGTGAACATTTTCAGATTCGTCTATGCAGTTGTGCTTCTCAAGTGGATCGTTTTCTCTGAACCGCAATTTATTAAAGGCTTTAGTGTTATCATTTCTGTCTTACTTCGATACATTCTCTATTGAAGTTATCAGTAATGTCTTGCGACTCGCCGCCATCATTGGTGAATAGCACATTGTCATCTTCAAACCAGAAATTTCCAGATAGTCTCCTTTAATTTTGATCCCCTTGGTTCCCATCTAGTCGCTTGGTGGAGTCTTCTAAGCACGCAGAAAAAAAAAAGGTTGGAGACATCGCGTGTTCTTGCCGGACACCTTTTCTCAGAAAAATTATTTTCGCTCCCTATGGAGAAGTAAGCCAGCTGTGGAGCCTTTGTAGATATTGGTTATGATTCTCACACAGGTCTTATGCATAGAGTTTTTTTACACTTACCTAAAAGAAAAACTGGCACTCCGACGCCAGTTTCCCTCTAGGTAAATGGGAATGCTGGGATGTGTTGGATTTGGATTGGCATCTCTCACGAATAGTTCGGACACCTCGAAGGCGCGTTTTCCTACGTTGCAAGGACGTTGCACAAAGCGACACAGTTTTGCTTGTAATTATAAAAAAAAGCAAATTTTACTTGGTTTCGAGAAATTCTGCTTGTATGTACCTTTTTAAGACACTTAAATAACAGCGACGGGCTGCTAAAGTTGGAAGGCAGACGGCAACTTCAGTATTCACTTGGCGACCATTTGCCAACCGTTTTTCTTTTCTCTCCTTTAGACATTTTATTACGACCTGCAGGTGAGTAACCTTCTATTGAAGGACGTAGTATGGGTGAATAAAAGCAGTTTATGAAGTTCTTTTTTTTTTCTTTGTCTGTGAAGTTTTATTTACGCAGCCGTATCCACGTTTCAATCCAAGCCTTTCTGAACGCATGCCAACACGAGCCTTACAGATACATATGCCACCATTCCCATTGTGACACAGCGTGCCTTAAACTCGTATAGACGAAGGCGCCACATTTCTCTCCATATATTATTGTGAGAATAGCTATGGTTTCACTTCAGTTTTATAAGTGATTTAAAGCTGCTGGTGATTCTGTGGAATTGTGTTTCTTCGTACTCTTAGAAACCCATGTAAGGGGGTTTGTCGCATACAGCATTCATATATATTGTTGTATGATTAATAGTATTGCTGGTATCCATTGTCGAACATCCTCATTAGGCCTGTTAAGGTTGAGTGTGTGCTACACCCTTTAGAAATTGTTTACGTGAATAACTTATATATCGCAGAACGTAGGCTGAGTCGTCTCTGATTCGTTAATTGTTTTTGTCTCCTTGTGTATTAAGATAATGTCTACATTTTTTGAGCTTACAGATACATTCGAGTTCGTAAGCCACCTTGTGTGAAGTTTCGCAAATTTCTTAAACATAGGAGCTCTTTCATCTGTCCTCAAATCAACTGACATGACGTCCTCATCAGCTGCTCTTCCAGGGGCCACTGCTTCGACAATAGAATAATTCGGACTACAAAGCGAGCTAAATAGAAACAAATAGGATGTAAGAAACATTTAGGGAAGCGAACATTGGTTTTCTGCAGATGGGAGAAGGTGTACACGAGGAAGTAACAGAAGTAGGACCGAGAGAAATAAAAAAAGGGGGGGTTGAGGGGGAGAGGCGGAGGTGCTCAATATCCTATTCACAAACTGCCGACTAAGAGGTACCTGTACACGAGATATATCACCTACAATTACTGGAACAATATTGGCTGTGGCGCTCCCACCTTGGAACTCCCATACCCTTTCAATGCCAAGCTCGTGCTAAGGATTAACAATGTCATAACTACCACAAACCAAAGCCAGAGAATAGGAGCTGCCTTAGAGGCAATATCAGCGCCTTGTCGTAATGCTTTTATTCTCACATTCTACGTTCCGTGGCAAACGCTTCTACGTCGTTTTGACATCAGGGTACACAGTCGCCGTGAACGCATGCTTCTACTTGAGTTCGTGAGATTCCTGTCCCGAACGCGTCCCATCTCATTTTTCTCATCGTGCTTTCTTAAAATTTCTCTTATAACTGTTATTTCAGCGCTGCGCCACGTCGCTTTGTTGCACGTGATCCACTGAGAAAGGAATCGATGCGATTTTGAGAAAGCAATACGCAGGAATCCCGACTTATAGGGTACTTCTCCCGCTGGAAGAAAAAAAGCGATATATTCACATTTCCCGCTTCGCGATTTACCCAGCGCATGTTGTCGTTTGTTTGTTTGTTTGTTTGTTTGTTTGTTTGTTTGTTTGTTTGTTTCCGAGCCTATTCTGTTATTCATGCGTTTGCGCTCGGAACGTCATGCTGTACGTTTATGAGAGCAGAACATTGACATTGCTGTCACTTTTCCTAGGATGCTGAAGACGGCGTAGAGCTAAAGAAAAAAAAACTATTGAATGCCTTTGATGATATACTGTTTGATTTGCTGTCATGATATTGTTCACATACTTTTCAGTCGTAAAGATTGGGACCGCGAAATAGAGCAGCGTTTGTATGTTCTTACTTTCTGATGCGGGTACGGGTAAAATGTGGACGTTTCTTTTGTACAGACTTACTTCATATAGTACAGGACAATAAGCATGATGATGCAATAGTAATGCTAAGCGAAGGTTGAAGTGTGTATGGCTATTGTATAGTACGTGACTGTGAAAGCACACATTTCTGCTGCCTGCGCTTTTGAACGTGTGCTTTTTTGCATAAAGTGTCAACTTGCAGTGAAGCACGCTTGCCAGGTTAAAGAAAGAAGCAGCGGGCCCGCCAGCACAGCCATGATGTTTTCAAGTGGATAGTCCTTAACAAAAACTTGCACTGAGCTTAAAGAATTTGTGTAACGTGCTAGAGGAGCATATTTCAGCATTACGATCTCATCATCAAAATTTTCATCGCAAACCAGCCACTAGTCAAACACAAACGCGTTTCACCGATTTTCTTTTTTTTTTTCGTAATGCTTAAGCAGTTGTATTTATTATTGTACCTTTGCTAATCTCTTCTTACGCGTTCGTGCGTGCAAATCTTTGTACACGAATTATGTGTGCATCATATATTGCAACGAATGATGGTTTTGTTTGTTCCTTGCTTTCTTATCTTGAGTTATCTTATGTGTTCTTGTTATAAGTATGAATACGTTGCACAGGTTTGTTGTACTTACAGCTTTTTAGCAGCTTTGTACACCCTTGCATTCGTACACAGATTGTATTTATGAAATATCTCCCATGTAATAGCGTAAACAGGAAAAGTTCAACTTAGCGCGAAATACACACGGACACAAGAAGAAACGAAACAGACAGGACGGGCGCTACTACCAACTGTAATAGCGTAAACAGGACTCTACGGATAACTTAAATAAGTAAACAAAGTAATGTCACCTTCGAAATTATGTTTTATGCGCACATAGTTACACCACAGTAAGAAAGCGAAAGTAAATAAGTTCCCTTTTTTCATAGAGAAAACGCGGCAGTTATACTATGCATGGCAGAGGCTAGGCTACAGTGGCCGTTAGCCCGGCCGACTGATAGAGCTTATCTTGTTGAAAAGAGGGAGTGAACGCAAGCAGATGCTCAATCTGCACTGCGTAATATGGTTATAGAATCATCGGTATTTGTTGGTTCATTCTAAAAGGTGACTGAAGTCTGCTAGTGATGACGACAGCTTAGCGGATCACCTCATTTTTACGCAGCTCATATCGCCTGTGAAGAAATATGCTGATGCGCCTGTATATTGGTATTCTTTACAACCTTGTAAATAAAATCGTAATAAGATGTGAAAGAGCTTCAAGCAATAAAAGGTGGGTTCAGAGAATCTCAGCATTAAGATGCTGCGAAAGAAAAACCTATTTAGGAGGGTTCAGCATAACTGAAGTTAAGCGAAATCGGATCAGTCGCTCGGCCTTTAAATTTGGCGTTGGTGGGTTTTTTTTTTTTTCGTTTTCAGCAACCCCGCAGAACTGATGCCCCATTAACGATTGGCCATTACGCATTTAGCCGCACTTAGATATAGGCAGGTTCCGTCTTCTGCTATTTGGAACATATCTTCCGCTCAAAAAGGCTCAGGTGGTCGGCTTCTAACGTAGTCCAGAGCACCCCAGAAAAGAACTTATAGCTGCTCGAGACAGACTTTACAGCCGCATTTTGTCGGAGTAAACAGTCCTGGGACGCCAGCCCGACCACCTTCAGCGTGTTATACACTGAACGCGTTGTTGCGCTTCTTACGGACCACTCATACCAGGGACCAACTTTAAGGTGTATCGCATTCTTTTTTTTCTGTTCCTTTCCTCTCTCCTTTTTTTTTAATGTCTCATTTCTATTATATTTTATTCCCTTTACCCCCTTTTTCTCATGCACAGGGCGTCCAACCGGTCTAAGCACTAGCTAACCTCCTTTCGTTTCCTTTATTTTCATTCTTTCTACTCATCCTCAGTTTTCGCTCAGTTATCGCAATATTTCCCTTTGCGAAAGCGTCCCTTTAAAGAGCACATGTTTTTTGTGAACCCGCACAAGCCACCAGGTTTTGGAATAAAGTCACCACGACATATATGAAGCAATAACGGCTGCTTATCGTCATATTTATTGTCGATTTCGGTAGCATTCGTTTGCGTACGATGCGCTTCATCTGGTGAGAAGGGGTATCAAATGAATGTCGTATAATTTCCGTCTATTAGGTCCAGGTTTACCGTGTCGAGTTGCGCATAATACATGATATCGAACTAAGGAAAGTACAACCTGGTGACAATCCGAGCAATATCGAACACGTATATGAACGTCTTTCCCAATAGCTCATTCTAATACGTGTTTGTACTATCGAAGGAACATGGACTATGCTTGTTTATTATAGTATTTTGATTTACTTCCATTTTAGGACGTTCCAAGGGAGCACGATTTAACATTATACGGTGGCTAAGCAAGACATTTGTGTTGGCTTAGGGAAGTGACGTCTTTAAGTGACGGGAAATTTGCCCGTTCACACAAAACTTTTCTAAAGATGCGCGAAGAAAGGCCTTCAAGAATTTTACATTTTTGGTTTCGTTCGTTTCGGTTCTTGTCACTGCTGTGTTACCCAACTTCGGGTTACGAAATTCCTTCACAGCAACGCCCGGCAAGGACATTGCTGAAAAGCCTCTCGGAACATGGGAAACTATAACAAAAAGTTGTCACACCAGAATACGTGTGCTAAAAACGCTATCTGTTTGCGTTCTATGTATGTGCGTTTGTTCCCGACGCAGTGAGCAAACTACAACTTTCACCTAGACGAATGACCCCGATCCATCGACTTTCCGTCGCAGAAGCGCGAAATACAAAACGACAGAAGCTCGCTGTCCGTGATACAGAGGCGGTCGATTGACCTCGTTGCTTAACAGCACCATATACGCGCAGTACAGTCCTGCTTCCACTAAAGCGAGGGCACGAAGTCGCGAGCAGTTCAATCCTAAAAGCACGCGCGCACGCAAACGCGCCGCCTCCCTCCATCCTACCAACAACACGGGCCCATACGCGGATAGCCGGGCCAAGCGTGACCGCGCGTGCCGCTGCTCCGCGTCACGGGGCCCGGTCACGTCGCGCACTCACCTGACACGGCAGCCGCCAGGAGTAGAAAGAGAACGACCCAGCGACGTCGTCCACCACCGCACTGGTTACATCCGACGCCCGTGGCACAGGTGGAACTCGCGACGCAGCACAACTCCATGGCGGGAACGTTGCCTCCATGGACGCGGCTGCCCGCCGAGTCCTCTCTGTATAACGCCTCGACTTTGACAACGTCAGAATACCATTCACCGCATCGCCGCACGCGGACACGGATCCCGTCCGCCCTGGTAGGCGGCCGCGGTGCGGCGGTTTCGATCCGCGGTCACTTTCACGTGGCTCGCTCGCACTGGCCCCCACGGGCGTCTGAGCACCGAGTGACGGGATCAGACTCTGTGTGGGGCGGCGCTGCCGGCGTGCTTACGCGCCCAGCCGTGCTCCGAGCGCCCTCTCTTTCACGAAATTGAGGGTGGGAAAAAGAAAAAGGAGAGTGACTACCGCTGGTCGAACAGAGAAGTGTGTCGCTGGTTTCTTCGCCGTGAGCCCTGCTCTGCGCTTTTTAATAGTTGGCCTTTCCTTCTCTGGGTGTGGACCTTCTGTTCTCTTTCACTGCTATTTCTTTCTCTCTTTCTTTCTTTCTTTCTTTCTTTCTTTCTTTCTTTCTTTCTTTCTTTCTTTCTTTCTTTCTTTCTTTCTTTCTTTCTTTCTTTCTTTCTTTCAAGCAGAAATACTAAACGAAAGGCACGTGCTTTGCAGCAACAAACATTCCATTTGAGAAATGCCTCCCGAATCGCGGATGTTTCGGCACATCTGAATTCTCTTCAGATTTAAAAAAAAAAGTATATTCGCGTTAAAGTCCAGCAAATTAGCGTTTCCTGAAATAATCGCCACTCACTTTTCAATGAAGTTATTGTTATATTGAACGGCCGCATGTAGACCTTCGGTTTGCTGTGTTGTGACAAAACTTATCGGACATGAGTGACTAGGGGGCATAGTTAATAATGAATACCAACATTACTGCTTGAACCCTGTACTTAAAGAAAAAAATTAAACCGCGTCGTTTGGCTCATTCCCCATTGTACCCGAGGACGAAACTGTCTATACCCGTGAGGGGGGGATCGATAGCATTGTTTGCTGAACTCGGAGTTCGCGCATTCATGTTGGAAGTCCAAGTGTTTGCGCATGCACTGTAAACAGTCGGGGATGCGGAAGGGGAATATGCGAACCACGAGAGTGAACAAACAGGAAGGCAGCGAGGTAAGCCTCTAGATCATCGTGTTTGCGTTTCTCGACAACAAACCGTCAACCAGACCATCGAAGCGACCTGTTCGACAAGCTTTCAGTTTAGCTTCGTTAGAAGCTTTCGTGCTGCACTCTGCGTAACAAGAGTGCTGGAGTAACTGCACCCTACTTTTGTAGGAGTTAAACCGTCGTGTATCTTGTCGTAAAATGCCCTAGCATCCACTTGGGGTCACACAGGTGCTTTCATATTTTTTTTTTTTTTTTTTACTAGAGAAGGCTTATTCAGAATAAATATAAGAATTGCTTGAATGAAGCTGTTCGTAAATACAACAAACACAAGTGATATCTCGTACGGTTAACACCTTTTGTTACAAAATTTCACTGCTGATTACCATGTTCCGTAATTCGAAATTTGAGCGGAGCTTTGTGGGCGTAATTGTTTTGCTAAACAGGAAAAATAGGAATTTCTTGTAGACACGCATGTGCGTATCGACGGCGGTAACCGGTCTCTGCATCGGCGAAGCGGATATTACCTTCCTTCCAGCGGTGGCGCTTGGCCACCACATCCGCGGTGCAAACCTCCGCATTCAGGCATCGGCGCCGCTGAGCCCCTCATCAGGCCGCTTGTTTAGTGGCAGCACCGGATGAACCACATTTACTCGTGGTGTTGCGCACTCCTCAGAATGAACTGGGCGAGATTATTTTGTATTATGTATGAAAGCATGGCTTGTTTTGCGGCGCATAGCATTGACGCGTTGGCGCGTTCCGCTCCGTGGACAGGCCTCCGCTCATGCGCCGCTTTCGTTCGAAGTATTGTATCGGCAGAATACGCTCAGCGCACACCTTACCAATGAAATCATCGACAAACGAGCGCTGTTCTGGCTTATGCAACACTGTATTCTCGGTCGCTACTCTCCTCATCCCGTCTCCTCCTCGGACTTGCTGTGTATGCGTTCAAGCACTTTCCACCCCTCTCGCTCTCTTCGCTAACACTGTGAATGCCTCCACTGCGCTCTGCGTTCGCACTATTTTATTCTCCCATGTGCCAACCGTTCGCTCTATTATAACGCAAAGCTCGCGCACGGGCACTTAACACGTACTTGCTAAGAGTGAGCTAAATTTGCGATGAAGCTTTACTGGTGGCGCAATTTTTAGTTAATAAAAAGGCATATACGAACACACACGCACGCACGCACGCACGCACGCACGCACGCACGCACGCGCGCGCAGAGCTGCCCTTATCTTTTCCGCGCTTATCTATCCTCGCTAGCATTCTCCCATTGCTAAAACTGAACTTTCAGTATTTTCGTACAAGTTCTTTATTATACTGGCCCCGTATTTGTTGTTTTGTTGTAGTAGAAGATAATAGAATCATTTACGGCATTTTGCAGGTACCTAACATGCACGTTAGGCGTGGAAGCTGACTGTTTTCATGTCGTCTTCGTCGGCATGTTGTGCCACGACAAAAATTATAACTCGGAAGCTCCTCTACGCCATAAACTCATAGCTTCGGATGTAATGCTGCGCTCCCGTCACTGAAAATGACGTTTAAGCATAAAGCGAAGGAGTGCCACAATTTTCGTGTCAACTACATCCACCCGTCAGAGAAAGCTGTGCAGCTGTCATTTATTCAGCCAACTCATCCCAAATTTTTCTTTTTTTCATCCGCTTCGACCAGCATGAAAGCTTGGAGTCAAAGTGAAAGAAGGTATTTCGATCTCATTATACCTTCCAAAGCTCTTCGAAGGCTCGAGACAGTAATATGCCCATTGTCATGGGAGAAACCAAGAAAGAAATTGTTAGAAACGTCAAAATACAAAACTAAATCGTCGCTCGAAGCCCTGATCTAATAAGGCTGTCACTAACGAGGGCCAGTTGCACGAACCAACATGCGCCGCGTTAGAACAGTGTTGCTCACATCCAGTCTTCGATATTCTTTTTTTTTCTCTTTCCCTCTGCGCTCAACGGACAGCGCACAGAAGGAAGAATGCCAACTGTCTTAACTGCAGAAAGCTCTGTCTTATTTTTTTTTTTATTGCGATGCAGACTTGCCTTCGAGGCATGGCGCTTTTATTTGTTCAGCTCCTTTCAAGGAGGAAAGAAAAGAAAGAAATAAGAGCCAATAGAGAGACGTATGGGCAGTAACGGTCCTGGACATGAAAGAGTACTATAGCCAATGGAGTCGAAAGTACGACTGCGTGTAAAGAGCATAAATGACAAACTCGTAGCAGGAAATGAAAGTGGTCGTGCCAGGGAAACCTGCCGATCGATGAGAGCCGCCCTGCATAGATAGCGCTCGTCTTTATTACGCATGCGTTCGTGTTCGCGGAAGGCTTCGTTTGTCCATATAAGCTATTTATTTATTTATTTATTTATTTATTTATTTATTTATTTATTTATTTATTTATTTACCGTCCTTCTTTATGTTTTTTCATGAGCTCTGCACAGTTCTAGTGTAGAAGAATATTACCTTGGGGCGGGAAACATGGGAGGCTCAATATTTACCAAAGGAAAAGAACGTCGTCACGTTAGTGTTAGGACGTCACCGTTTACGAGCAGCGTCCTCGTGCATATGTCCACTGTCGGGGCCCGAAATATTGTTCAGCGGGTGTTATGCGGCGTGTGTACCTTCTTTGTTTTTCTAGGAAGCGGGGTGAAACAATGACGGGGGGGCGGGGGGTGTTATACGTTGCCGTGTGTAAATATTAATGGAGAAGAAAGGGTCGAAAGTAAGTGGAGAGGGCAGTTATGCGGCGCTCAAGGGTGCTTTCAGGGGCATCTCCCCCCTCCTGGAAATTTCCCGTGCATAAGACTGCATGCTACCACTTATCAATGAGCGGTGTTGAGGCAGCAGAAAACATGTAGACTATTGGCTATTTGCCATTGTTCTCTATTGCGTTCATATCAAAGAAAAATATGTGATAGGCCAGAACGAAATGTTATCTTCTCAGTTGTCAGTGTTTACACGTAAAGCATGAAACGGTTGCTTCCGTTCAACTTTCCGTGTTATGGTCTATTCATTATGATAAACACGTGCGTTTCATACTGAAGAGACCATAACGTGGAAAGTTGAACGGAATATTAAAGAGCACTTATGTGAAATTGAGCATTGTTGTAATAAACTTGCGTTTTTATTTAAATGGGCGATGAAGATGCGTTCTTGGAGTGTGTTCAACTGATAGCAAAAGGCAATCATTGCAAAATCGGTGCAATAAATGCGTAACATGAGGGAAGTTCGAAGAGAAGTTGGATAAATGTAAATGTAGTTTTTATGCCCATCTGTGTGGAGAGAAAGAGCAAATAAATCAGGGTAACAGCTTCACAAGAGACGCAAGTCACTCCCTCTTTTAGCACTTTTATTCGCATTTTCATTTCACCATAGCAACGCTTTCAGATACACGCCGTTCCGAAGGCTACAAACGTCGTACAGCGCGTCTTCTAGGTCGCTTCCGGTTCTTTTTTTTGCCGAATAGTGATAAATGCGTGACAATCTCCAGAATACAACAGCCACCCTTCTAATCAACACTTTACTCGTCCAGGCCCATTGTACGTGAGCTCAGTCGCCTTCCCAACACCCCCTCTCCCGCACCCGCCTCCTCCGCCCCCTCTCCCACTGCTCACCAAATTGTATGGCAACTGTATCTGGGTCAGCTTCGCTGGACATTCATTGCACTTATGTATTATACGGTGGCCTCTAGGTGGTAAGCGTAAAGACAGAATAAAGAAAATCACAGCTTTCGCACAGGCTGTGCGTGGTGTGCAGGATGCGAGAAAATAGCAGCGTCGGGAGCAGAATGACTTCGCTGTGAGCGAGTTGACAGCATCGCAGATGAATTGCTTGGAAATAGTCCTGAGCAGACAGTCGCATTGTCATGTGTTCTACGAGATAAAAGAAGAACATGGAATGGAAAAGATGTCACCAATAGCGACTACCCGAAAGAGAGATGTACACCTTCCCCTCGCAGCACGCCAGGAACGTACGACATGAAAAACGAATGTCATTTACTCCGCCCAACGTCGGCAGCAATAGCAGCTAATTTGATTGGTCGGCCATGTTGATCCTATCGAAGACGCATGTGGCAGCGCCAAAGAAAGAAAGAAAGAAAGAAAGAAAGAAAGAAAGAAAGAAAGAAAGAAAGAAAGAAAGAAAGAAAGAAAGAAAGAAAGAAAGAAAGAAAGAAAGAAAGAAAGAGAAAGGAGCACGCTTAGCAATTATTTTACTTGCATTATGTGCTTTCGGTGATTGGTGGCGCTTCCTATGAGAACAAGAGAAAAAATCCGCTGCAAATGGCACTAATAATTGATAAGTTCTTACGCGTCCAAACCGTCATATGATTATGAGGCACGCAGTAGTGGAAGGCTCTGCAGTAACTTTGGCCACGTGGAGTTCTTCAAGGTTCGCCTAAATTTCAGTGTGCGGGTTTTCTTTCTCTTTCTTTTCATTTCCCCTCCCTCTAAATGCGGCCTCCGCAGATGGGCCTGGAACCCGCGAACTCGAATGAATGCAGCAAGCAGGAAAAGTGCTCTCTCCTCTTATTTTTACATTCTCGCACTAGGCTGGAAACCGTTGAGAGTTATATATCCTCCTTACGCCTATCTCAGAATGGTTCCCTGTGCAACATTTGCTTCACTTCGTCGAACAGATAGTCTTCCTCCAAGGACTGCTGGTAATGGGCAAGGAGTTGTCTTGGATTCTCGTCCCTCCTGTATAACATACTGAGTTAAGTGATACGCGGCGATTCATGCATAATGGAAAGAAAACATCATAAAAAGCCACTGCCAACCACGTGCTGCCAGGCTAACCCTGGGTGTACAACCACCACCACCTACACTACCACCACACTCAAAAGGAAAGGGAAAAAGCAAGAAAAAGTAGCTTGTTTGATTACCGTGTAAAGGGTAAATGTCAAAGGGTAAAAGATGAGAGGGTATAAATCGACAGCAATTTAACTGTCAATGCCCATGGGTGCGTCCTCAAAGCGCTGTTACGTTATTCTACTCTGGCCTGCCCCTAATACAGCCATTCCGTCTTAATGGTTTTGCGAAATGCATCGTCGTTGCAGGAGATCGTCCTTATGATAGTGCCTACTGAAATGGACGCCTCTTATTGCTGAAAGTACATCACCAATGTTTAAATAAATGTCCTCTATAAAAGTGGAACGTGTTCAGTGAAAGGGCTTCGGTGCTGCCTAAAGCCTGGATCTTCCGTCTTACCTTCTTAAATTTACAGCGCTCACAAAAGAAGAAGGATATATATCAGGTCAACGATACCTTCTAGCCAGTGGCCACAGTCGGAGACTCATTACTTATAAACGAATGCATCGGACACGTTTCCCCGTGCGGTTTTCTCATGTAAGTTTACTTTGTAAAGCGAAGCGGAGAACGTGTATGTAACGGCCACATACATTCTGCTTATCTGTGATGCTCTCTTCGAGATTGCCTGTCCACCAGGTTCAACGTAGGTGCCGAGACACAACGCATTATTGATGGCGCGACGTGGGACGGAGCGCGTACGTGTGAAAAGCTAGATTGCCTCCGGCTCGCCTTTCACGCCCACGCTGGAAGATCCTCAGTTGGGGCAGGAATTGAGTAACGTGAGACGAGATTTTCGAGAAAGTCTTACCAGTTTTGGATGTTCCTGCTCCCAAGTGCTTTTTCTTTAGCATGTTATAAAAGATAAGGATGCAATAAAATAATTAACAAGTGTCTATACAATGAAGAATAAATGAGGCAGAAGCAGAGAAAGTCATGACACAAAATATGGCAAGGAAATAAAGGACATATCTCAGGTGGGTAAAAGAACAGCATGCAAAAGTAAAGTAGCACAGATGAGTGGAAAAGCGAAATAATAAAATGCCAGAGGAATGCGTGGGTGACGCGACATGCAACGCAAGCAACCTCTTTTTTTTTCTTTGCGTACCTTACGCAATACTTCTTGAACTACTCTGCAGAACGTGCTACTGCACTTTCTATTCATTCCAGCCGTTCTGTTTTGTAGTGGCCCCAGTCCAGAACCACTGGTTTGTATTCTGCCGCCTTCATTCCCAGTGCGTGGTTGTACTTTCATCGCAGCAGTCATTTCAATTCATTTTGTCGTACGTCTTCATCATATATATTAGCATTCATTTTTTTTCCTCGTGCAAAAGAATATTCATAAAAACCACGCATTTTCCGCTGTTGTACTTGTCCGTGCTGTTGTTCAGCGACATTCCGATTCCCTGTTCCCGGCTGCGGAACCTGCAGCAGAAGTCTTTCTGCGCTTTTCTGTGTCGGTATCTTTGTTTTCCTTGTTTGTGTCTCTACAAGGCTGAATGCCGATCGAAGCGTGTAATGGCCATGAGGCATTTATATATTGGGCACCTTTCTCCTGTAGTTTCTTGATTGCTTACTTGCTTGCTTGTTCTTTTTATTTGTTTGTTTATGTGGTCCACAGTTCCATTCAACCGAATCGCGAGAAGAACACACAGGGGAATGCCGCAAATGCCACAGCGAGCACCATAGAACAACGTTCTTGTAATTTTATTTACTTCTATTTTGTTTCTGTCATGTCTCCTCAGTGACTTTCTGCTCTGAAGAGCCCACGTGCATTGGTGCTCGTTCCTGTTTTGGTTCACATTTTATCCTGTGTTGATGTGTGTTTGCCTGTGTCAGTCTACCTAACAACAGTATAATCAGCAGCCACAACTAAGCGACCTTGTAAGCGACGCAGTCTTAAACGATGCATTTTTTCAGCTAGGCAAACAAGTCCATTTTGCTAAGTGTTTCCAAATTCAATGAACCATAATGCATTTTTTCTCTTTCTTTCTCATTTTCTCTCTCATATCGGTGAGGTGTCTCTCTCTACGTCTTCGGCAGTATTTGGTCAGGTATTGGCTTTATGCCTTGGTAACTAGAATGCTTGCTTCTGTCTCAGCTGGGAACTCTGATAGGGAAGTTTGTTCTCTGTATGACACCATTGCTCAATTACTCTCTAGCTTCCCTAGTCCCCTTAGGAAAAGCTTATTTTTAGCACTGAACGTTATTGTTAGTGTTCCTCTTAGTCTATATTTTTAGGGACGATTCTCTTTAACAATCACAATAAGGACTATTACACATAAAGGTTTAAACAGGTGATCCCGGCCAATGATTCCTTAATTTAAACTTGCGAGAGTCTGCATGCTTGCAGAATCTGGTCCAATTGGTTGTGGCCGTGCTACAGCAGTTAGGGCAAAGGCGAAGTTAGTCGACTACGTTTACGGATTGTAAGGTAAACTTCTGCGAGAATGGCTTTTCCGCATTGCGCTCCCAAAGTTGCAACAAACTCCCGAAGGAATGGAACTACAGCGAACCGACCCGGGCGTCTATACGACTCACTCTGAAATGAATGCAAATTGCTCGTTCGCTTGCATTCGAAACGAGCTGTGTGGAAGGAAACAGTGGCACCTTGCCTACCCTGCCCCTAAAAAAAGTCGGCCTCAGCGAAACCGAGTTACTACGTGAGATGTGCGGTGCAAGAAGCAGAGTGCTTTAATTAAAGCTTATTGCCTTACGTCGCGCGAAATCTACGCCGCCTCATTACGAGCGCGCAAGCAATTCTGCGAACCTGGCGAAATAACAGCACCTGTACTCACGTGTTACTGAATATTTGATTTTATTACTTTCTTTATGCAACAGGACATCCAAAGTGTTTTAAAATCTCACTGTTCTTATCGGGAACAAGACAAGTCAGGAGATATTCCGGTCGCTGCACGTTCGTGATAAGCAAAAGCGCACCGTTACGTAAGCGCTGCTCGGCAAAGCACGTTAAGTGAAGATTCCTCGTCGACGTTACCTTCGTGAAGATGCAACATGCCAATATTTACCTACTTATTATTGTCTTTCTTTGTACTTCCTCCGCTGGAGACAGAGGCGGGTTCAAACAATCCACTTTCGACAGTGTCTCCCGTAAGGTGGTTCCATCTAGTGCCTGTGAGATTGGTGTCTCGATTGCTCTGTGTAGCCATACGCTTCACGGATTTGAGCTGGCACATTATCTGGCCCCGTGAGAACGAATTGAAAAGGCTAACAAAGCAAGCCGGTCGTACCCCGTATGAATAGCTGCTGCATCAGGAATTCCTTGCACACAAAGAAAGCGACAACGTAGCCGAGCCACGGGGCGAAGTTCTCAATTCACATCGAAGAACGGGGTCCTCGCGTATTTTAGGACGTATTTGTCGCAGTAATGAGCTCGTTAACGTGTACGGAGTGCGAGTCGGCGGAACAAAGGAATTTCGAGACGTGATTAGAATGGTTCTCCCATTTCACATGTTTTGCAATTATTCGTCATTTGTGAGTTCATAGAACAAATGGTCGGGCGCCCTTATAAAATTTAAATAAGGAACCAGTGAAATTCCACACGCACCCGTGGGATCATCAATGTCTAGTCTGGAATCTTGTAAAGAATTAGTCATTCCTAAATTTCACTTGAGAGGTAAATAACTATCGTTCCGGATTTCCGGATTAAGATGTAGTTATAACTGGTGCTTGACTCAGTAACTAAAGAGATAGTAACATGTTTATGGTGTGCAATAAATATTGCACATTAGTTAGATATGCGTTTGGGCGCGCATAACTCACCGTATAGAAGCAGGATAAGAGAGGGGTCGCAAAGTATCACAGTTCTTTTTTGATGCACCGTGTAGAACAGTATCCGCAAAACAGAAACAAGACGTCAAAGAAGTCAGCAAACTTCAGTGATCGTTCCAGCGCTTCCTATGTACTGCGGCGACTGTATACTCTAACACCGTGAGCACCATCTTCTCAATGACAACTTCTTTACAGCATACGTAACGAGGCCTAAATCAGTGTCATAATCACCCGCTACGACCTCTTAAACAAATGTGAAGGCGCCAGCGCTTCGGCACTTGATATACCGTAAAATGGGGTTACTTTGTGACTGCAGGGGTTACTTTGTGACACACGCTCGTTTTTCTGTATTTTAAATCTCGCGCCACGACCAAGCACCGCCGAAAAGCTATGAGTCACTCAAAAAGCTCGCCTGACGTGCCGGGCCACCTAGCGGCAGCCTGCCGGCGTTTCCGCGCTCCAGAGCCACCTCTAGACCACGACATCTTGAATCATGTTTTGGCACGTATTGTTGAAGCGCCGTAAACTTTGTGTGCTCGACCCGTCCGCACGACAAACACAGCGAAATCAGGTATGACCTTCTGATCGTTAACATGTAGGCTAAAAGAAACTGTAATACAAATTTAATCAGGTCATGTTTGTTTAAGGTTATAGAAAGCAAACTTAAATGTTGATACTTCGCGGGGTAACTTTGTGACACGCCAACTGTCACAAAGTTCCTCTAGTATCAGAGCTAGACGACCTAGGAAGAGGTCTTCTCTTGAGGACGACAGCGCAGAAGATAGCAGTGACAGCGAATCGCCTTCGGATGGTCAGCGTGGCGACAAGAAAAGGTGGTCGGAAGGAGATACAAGTGAGTCCGAGGTACTCTCCGGAAGTCTTGACAACCTATCGGAAACGGACACACCTACCACCTCCCCGATTCCAAATAGCAACATCCCGAGGGTCCGCAGTACGGGTTCCGGGGAAAGCACCTTCAAGGTGGATGACCTTGTCGTAGTAAAATTCGAAGGACAACTTTTCCCGGGAATATTGACGCAAGTCAAACCTGAGGGGTACATCGTCATCACTATGGGGAGGCCCAAAAAGAATTGGAGATGGCCCGACCACGAAGACGCTATTTTGTACTCAAAAGAAGAAATTTTGTACACAATTGAATCCCCTAGGCCGGTATGCAAGCGAGGCATCTTTGAGGTAAAAGATATTGATTGAGGAGGTACATATACGAATAATTTATAATACCATTGTAACATTGCCAGCGCAGAAACCAATTGTACATAACGCAAATAAACTTTTGATAGGGTAACTTCATGCAAGCCCTTTATTCCGCAATCATATTCAGTCAAAAACAACGTTGTCACAAAGTTGCCCCACACTACGGGACAACATTGTGACAGCTTTTAACCTGAATATAGCCGTTTGTATTAAAGATGCGGATTTGTAGAGCACACCGTTGTGTGAGGGAAGGCTTTAGCAACGTTATGCTACTGTTCATTCGCCTTTATGTTGATAATTGTTCAGCGAGAGAAAGAAAACGTACGAAATCTGTCACAAAGTAACCCCATTTTACGGTACTACAGAACATATCGATTTCGAAGAGCGCATGTTGCTTGATACACGCTTCAACGGATCGTTGCCGAGGTGTATTGACCCAGGTGTTTATTCTGTGAAGCGACTGGACATCAGCAGATACAAAGTGAGGATCGAATTGCGCAGTCAGAAAGGTGAATGTACAAGTTACTCGATTTGTCACTTCTCATCCACCAGCGAAGGACCCTAGGCGTCAGTGGTGCATGTCGCTGTAGAGGGTCCGCAGTACAAAGCAAAGCAAATTTAAATGAGCGAGCTGTTGCAACAACTTCCATACACGACATCTCACACCTAATGAACTGTCTGTTAATCATGGTTGCTTCTTTTCGTCAGATGTATTATGTTTGTGGAGAGAACTGATGGTAATCTTCTGTAAGCGCGCGAGAACTATTTACACAGACTCTATCCGCGGATGTCTGGGCTACCGCCCCATGTGTAATTGGAAACTGCCCACAACGTTATTATTTCTACGTTACCACTCATATCCGTACTCTCGGAGGGTATTCTTTTTTTTTTTTTTTGAGCGGGGCGCTTTAGGGTGTCGCCTAGTCGACGACCGTCTCCTTACTTCCATCACATGCTCCTGCTTACGGCCGACCAACGCGACGTGCCAGAAAGTAAGTTACCGTCTCATGAAGCACGCGATTGAGGCAGCCTTTCCCAGCGCGCGATTTCCTCTCCCACGGAATTTCTCCGACGCGCAAAGAAAATCGCTGTGCGCTGTCAGTGAACGAGAACCCCAGGTGGTCCAAATTTCCGGAGCCCTCCAGTACGGCTTTTCTCTCCTTTACATCTTTTTTCGATCTCTTTCCGCTACCTCGACGGACTCCTAGCCGTGCTCCCGACATCTAGTGTTTCCGGAGCAATGTGATTCGTTCGAGAACTTTCCCTCATGTGCAACTGTCGAGGATCCGTGTCCCGTGTCGAGGTTCCGCTGATGTCCCCAGGTAGCGTGTTCAGATGGTCACAGCATCCAAGCCATGTCGCGCCCCTCGATTCGCCAAATTACCGCTTATCGCATTCCACAACTTCGCGAACGAAGTGTTTCACTTTCGTGTTATACGGATTCCTATAACATAGGGATCAACTACATTTTTTTTTCTCATTCTTCGTTATTTCTATACCTTTTGTAGTCATTTGCTGTGATTTCTCAATATCAATTTCACGATGTTGGAATACGCCATTCTCGCGCAGCATACATTCACATGTCTCCACACTAGAACAAAAAAAAACTTTTTTTTTCGTTTCTGAAAACTCCATTGATAGCATGACTCACCGCGATATAAGGGAGACTTTGCTCCTGATAGCAGTATATCTTTGAGTGCTTGATAATTTATTATAAAGAAGGCCCATATGGGCAATACATCGCTGAAAAACGTTTCACAAATGCCACGTGCGTGCGTCTGCTAGCGAGGCAAATGCTGTTACGTGTCAACGCGTGCAAGTGCTTATTGGTGAAAAGCATTCTTTGAGTAATAGCATGAAGTATCAAAAGGACTTTCAGGGCTGACTTAAAAGTGTATCATTTTCAGGGTTGAAATTCGAAAAAGAAAACTAACTGGTGGAGAACTATGACAAAAGCTTTATGAATATAATGTGTATTAATAAAAATTAAAGTTCAAAAAAGTAGAATAATTATTTTTCATGAGATCCTAGTCAGAAGGCTGCTACAGGCCCCATATAAAACTACAAGGAAGACGAAATTCTAGTTAGGAGATTACCTACTTTGAAAGGAAGCTAGTGTGGATGTTAACACAGGAGTAACATGTCTTTGGAAGAGCGGAGTACACTATAGGCGAACTGTTGCTTAAGGTTCGCAAAATCTGACTGCTGGATTAACATTGCCTGAAATTGCAGAGCATGGCACGAGCACTTAAGGCTTCAATACACAATGCTTTCACAATCTTAGCCTGAATATTTTTTCTTCTCATTGTTATTTTCCACGCCGCTTTTCTGCGTCGTTAATTATCAGCGGTCAAACACTTCACTTCAATTTTCCAGCCTGACGATCTTTCTCGTATTCTTGCTGTTCTGCACTGATTTCGGTCATCGCAGGAGTGATTGGAGAGAACGGCGAATGTGACAGCGTTCTGAGGCGCCGACGGCCACTATACAGCTGAAAATACCGTGAAGTACGAAATAAACGATCGTACAAAAAACGCGAACAACTTTATGATGACGAAGAGCGACACATTGAAGCCGAAAATGCATTAGGGACGTCGTCGTGAAAAAGGCGAGCATTAGCGAGAGAAGGCGGCAACGGAAAATGGAGTCGAGACCCATTCCCGATTGAAAATGACGCTGCAGGCGAACGGCAGCATGGAAGAACGAAACGTCGTACGAGGCAGCAGCTTCGCATTAGCATTGACAGTTTCCTTCTTTCAATTATGAGATAGGCCCACGGCCAAAAGACGAATACACAAAAAAAAACGCACGAGGCAGCTCAATGTCTTTCGCCCGTTAACGTGACAAGCGCGGCAGAGCGGAAGAGCTGACCGTTCAACGGCAGTTGCAGAAAAGACACTCTTCGTGCAAATGGGATAGCGTGCAGCATAGATGCTCAAAAATAGCAGCGCTTTTCCTCGGCGAAATGAAAAGACATATACGTGTTTAACTCACGCGGCGATGTTGAATAAAAGTGAGAGAGCAAAGTCAGGCAAGATGGGCATCACTGGCTACCTGTACCAGATGGCAGCATAGAGGAATAAGTGAACGTAAGTGAATTGTGGAAATTCAGAAAGCTGTCGACTCCGCTGTCACCCTCGCCATTTTTTGTCGCTGTGCTTTTTGATTATTTCTGCTCCATAAAACCGACACCATTCTGGCTTCCTTTCTTTTTTTTTCTGCCTCTTTTTCTACTTTCTGTTCCACATCCATTTACTCAGGTAGCATGGCCAATAAACATGGGCACATCACGGCAAACTTCGTAGTTCGCTGCTTTTTCTTTTTTGTTCTTTTTTGCTACAGATTTTGAATGTACGTACCTAGGGACGTTAAACGCAGTTGCAGCGAAAAGCAGTTTTAGCAGCGGAAAGCAGTCTGTAACGTACAGTTATGAGTCAGAGCTGCGGAATTTTTCTTTTCGTCACGCTTTGGCTAGGAGCGTCATGTAATGAAAACCAGGGCTATTAAATCAACAAAACAACATAAGTCATTTCATATATCTTTCCTCGACATGGTAATTATTGCACCGCTTGCCGCGTTGTGCAAATTGTCAAATTGTTTTTTTTTTTTTTGTTCTTCTATTCTGTCCTTGAATGCATACAGGGGCGCGCTTTTTCTTTGCACCGCGAAGCCTGTACGCGGTCCTGGGTAGCAAATTTCAGCGACCTTTTTCTTCGGGATGTGGCCGTATGTCTTAGGGAGAAGAACGCTGGCTGGAGGAATACGCTTTCAGTTATGTCGAGCTCTTCATGTGGTTAACGGCTACAATATCTTAACGCAATGGTGCTGCGTTCTTTCGCCGTCACTGCAGGAGATCACACATACTAAGTGGCCACGCCCGTATTCAGCTTCGTGCCACAGCACCGACGTCTGACGAATGAGTTGGCAAGGTGAAGTAACGGTAATTAATAAGAAAATCATCATCCGCACGTTAGTGGCACAAAGTTACGACAAATTTATACAGACTTCTCAGAAATGAAAGCATCTTAGCTTGCAAAAAATCCGTCCTTGTCGGGTGCTCGGACCAACGCCCGTACGGGGGAAGGGGGGGGGGGGGGGGGGGTCACTCTGCGAGGTGAGTTAACCAGGAGGGTAGCAATTGTCAGGGTGAGGGCGAATTGATCGGCAACTCCAAGCCCATCGGCACCACTGTCGCAACTGGATTCCTCTAACTTTGTGCGGATTTCCTTATGTGCATGAATTTTCTTGTAGCTTTGCGATACAAACGGAAGGGCGATGTGTTTTCCTTTCTACACCGAAGCCTACATAGGAGATGCGCAAGCGTGTGTCAGGCGTGTCAGTAACGCTTCGTTCACAGCACTTGCAATAAGACTTCGGGCACGTATCGACCGAATGTGCGTATTATATTTCCGTGACCGAGTCGTGGTCTGGTAATTATGCATGCCCTATACCGCAAGGCAAGGAAAGAAATGTCCATTTCAAGTTGTCATGGGGACGGGCGCAGATACGGGAGGCATTCTTGGTTGTATCGATCTCTTGGCACGCCGGAGTCGCGATGTGTTTGCATACGTAGCTTGTATACAAAGTGGCGTTGAATAAATGGAACGCCACGCGAAGTGTCGTTGGCATAAAAGACAGATTAGCGCAAAGAACACTAGTTACACTAGTTAAAATTTGTTCAACGTATAGCGACCTGTATATTGAACAGTTTTGGTAGTTAACACAGTGCACATTTCTTGTTCTGTATACTGAAGTACACGGAACACAGTACAGTACAGTACCGCCTTTGCAGCCTTGAGCATGCAGGAGCGCATAGACCGAGGACCCAGGATCTTTACAGAGAGTAATTTCAAGGCTGCAAAGCCTAACTTCTAATTCTCTCTGTTGAGTTGCGTTTGATGCGCAGTGGCATAGCACATGAGCGGTTTGTCTATTCGCTGCCGCAAAAACTACATATCGGCCTCTTTGCCATTCTTACGAGGGGCTTAACGAACGCTTGTGACTCACCTACATAAATACACAATAAAGTGGACGGGGGGACGACCGCCCTTGTAGCTCAGTTGGTAGAGCATCGGACGCGACGTCCGAAGGTCGTGGGTTCGGGTCCCACCGAGGGCAGGTTTGTCTTTTCGTCCACTTTAATTCCTTTCTACTTTCTCCACAATTACAATACCACAATTAACTTCCCCTATGCTTTCCTAGGCTTCATTGTCTGTTTGCTCATTAAGTTGTTTCTAACAAATAAAGAACGAGCCCTTGACCCCTTCCCTTTCGTTATCACCAACGCTATAGTACTTTACATTTTGTGCACGTCTGCTTCTCCCTAACTGTCCTCATGCTTATTTTTCCCTGCCCTTATTTCTTCTATCTTGTCTACTGTTATCCCCTCCTCTTCCCTAGGTGTAAGGTAGCCAACCGAGCACGCGTTTGTATAACATCCCTGCATTCCTCTCTCTCTCTCTCTCTCTCTCTCTTGTTCCGTCTATAAGGTTCCTGTGCGCCTGCACTGTTGGTTCCCTCGCCACACCCCAGCAGTCACTTCTATTCCTCTCTCTAAAAATTATTGTTGTATTGTTTAAAAAAAATGTAAATTGGAAGCATATAAGATTAACTTTCTTGTCGGCTTTGCCTTCTCTCCCCGTTTTTTTAAATAACAAGATTAAAGAAGTTGTCAAATATTACTTCAAAAATTTTAAGCTTAGAATGACAGAAATCTGAGCGAGCTGGTAAGGGTTCATTATGCAAAGAACAGACGTGCAGACATGGACACAGGACTAGAGAAGAAGACAATACGAACGCCGACGATCAACTGAGGAAGAACAGTCCAGCGAAAAAAACGAAGGAAGAGTCAAAGCCTATATGCTCAGCAGTGGCAGCGCTACCCGTCAATCGGGTACATGTGCCGGTCTACGTGAGAGACGACTCTTAAGCATTCTATCTCTTCCCTTCCTAAGCTGATCGAAGGTTGACTAGCGCCGGGCCTTGCACTCATATTGGTATCCCAAGCATCGGCCTTAAGACGCGTTTCTTCGCTCTTATGTCTGTATAGGGTCGCGTATTCATCTAGCTTGAGTGTGCAGTTACCATCCCGGCAGCGCAACCAACGATTAGAAGGCGTTCCAGCGCTTCACGGCCTTTTATATTCAATTAATCTCCGACTAATACAGCGCGCTGTTTGTCTAACGTAGAATCGTACGCGGCTAAAGGAAATCTTGTGTGTCACACCCACGCGACAGTGGATAAAAATTGTTGTTGGCAGTGTGCTTTACTGGACAAACGTCAATGAACGCCAGAGGTCGTTAACCGGTGGAACGGCTTCTAATCTGTCGTTGCACTGCCGGGATGATTAGTGTACGCCCAAGTTAGACGAATGCGCGATCCTATACTGACATAAGAGCGAATAAACGATTTTTATTAGTCAGCCTTCGATTAGCTTACACAGGGAAGAGATAGAACGTCTTAACAGTTGTCTCTCCCATAAAACGGACAGATGGCACTGCCATTGCTGAGCATGCGCAGATAGGTCTTGCTTCTTCCTTCTTTTTTCGCCTAAGTGCTCTTCTTCAGTTGAGAGTCGGCGACAGTGTTGTGTTCCCCGCTACTCTTGTGTCGTGTTTTCATCCCTCTTTTCTTTTTGGCATAAATAATTCAGAAATAATGTAATGCTCTTTTCTGTGCGGCCGCTGAAGACACTCTATGCCATTTGCTTGTGTTCACCATACGTTTCCATTTCGATCTGATGACCAAAGCACTCTTTCCGTTCCATGGCTAAGGAACAGCGATATGGAAAGCTTCAACTAAACCGAACAGGATCGAAGGGTTCATATGAAAGTCAAAGTGCAGAGCGTGCTTCTTGAACCACCGACTCGAGGACGGAGTTCGATTGGAGACCCGCGCATAACATAAGAGCGGTTAAATGAGCCGCGACAGAGTCCATTAGACATCTTTGGCTGAGCGCAGCGCCGTCCCTCAATAAGAACGGCTGCGGTGCACATGACTCAGTGAAAGAATTCATGCGATTGGTCCGTCCAGTGCGGCGGTGGGATTCTTTTACGGTAATGACCGTAAGCGTACGTGGATCTTTTCTTTTATGATCCTTATTATTATTGCAATCCGCGCAGTACTTTTATATTCCTGCTGTCGCATTAGACATGTACCCGTTTCTGTGTTTCTGGCTAACGCTAACGACTAACTAGATTTCACATAACAAACTATCCTCATAGTAATAGCTTTATCTGACTGTCTCTTCCTGCTTATTTTGGAAATGGTTCGGTTTGATTATTTATTCCATTGAAAGTTTTCTCTGTGCACCGCTTCGGCCCTCATTGATTTGCTACTAAAAAGACTATATATATAGAGAGAGAGAGATGAGGAGGAAGGCAGGAAGGTTAACCAGAAGCCGGCATACGGTAGTGTGTAGGCTCCATAACAGGAACATCTTGAGCTCACCAAGGAGAGGTCGCAAATACCATGTTATATATATATCATTATATATTGCATAAAAAGAAACAGTTTGGTGTTGCCTTTTTCTAAAGCTTATTTTACAGTAAGTGTGAAAACAAATTTCTGGTGTAAATGGTGAGCCCCTATAATGACAAGGTTGTTGCTGATGAGGCAGTGTTGTAAGGTGACAATGTTACATTTCGTTTTGCCTTGCACATAACCTGTTCGCTGCTGCCTAAATTATGAACGGAGCTCTGTCTAGACACGGTGCCTTTAGCTCTTGCCCCCGCTTCAGTAATGTTAGAGAAGAAATGAGAACTTTTTTTTCCTTCCCTCTAAATAAAGAATCGGGCGAGCAGCAAACGGGCCTCTCAGAATTTGTGTATTTATTGGTAAGTGTTGTTTATTTATTAGCAAGTGTATTTATCGGTAAGCGTGAGCCCCGTGATTACGATCCCAACTTTGCACATTTTGTTGTCTTTTTATGTTTTCCATGTCTCCGTGCTGTTTCTATTGTGTAATTTCTCTGTAAAAAATTCTGCTTTCTTTTCGTTCAATGTGTTTTTTTTTTTGCATGTAGCATTGTATACGTTCGGGCTTTTGCCCATATTTTTGCTTCTTCTGTTCCAACGTAGCTAATATGTGCAAATCTTATTAACCGAGGGTACCCCTCGTCACCTATAAATTTTGGGACCCTCGTCTCTATAACATCTGTATCTATCAGTGTATCACGAACTCATATAAATAAACTTGAAACTTAAAAATCGTTTGCAGGAACCTTCCTGCTAAGTGTACACCAATCCAAACCATTTGTGACGTGTTATTAAGATGAAAGTGTTTTATGCCGGTGTCCACCAAGATTTCACTGACGTTCTTCTGTAACTGACGTTCTTCTGAAAAAAATAAAAAGTTGACACCTTTGACGCTCAAAAAGTACTGCACGCTAGGATTCGAACCTCACAACTACCCGGATGCCACGAGAGTAGCTGCCAGCTCTACCCTTCGCAACACCGTCCCACGCAGGAAATGACTGACAAAAGGGCCTTATATCTTCATTACACCGCTTTAGAATTTGCATTTAAAAAATGTTAGTTTAACACAAAAGTGTTTAGTAAGCAAAATTACCTTTAGATTAACATCGCCTCCATTTCACAGCACTCTTGGGTCAAAGCGGTGGTACCAGCCTCAAGAAACGGTAGAGCAAAGCGGACTGTCGTGCTAATGCACGACAGTCCGCTTTGGCAGTTAGGGCTTCGGTAGCCGAAGCGTCTCTATATTGCAGCGGAGCTTAGCGGCGTCCTTCAGGAGTGTTGCTTGGGCGATGTACGTACAACCACGGCTGCTACCCAACTTGCCTTGTGTGGCCAGTTGGGTTGCGACGCGCTTTGCTCCAAGAACGCAAAGACGGCCGCCGGCAAGTAAGTGATGCGACATTGTATACAGTGTGCTGCGCGTTCGCAAAACGGTCCGCTAACAACCTGTTCGGTATCGCTAGCAAGTTTTCACCGTTTGCGGACGCTCCTGGTTTATGGCAGGTTTTCGTGTGGCTCTGGCACATGCAGTGCAGTGTCTCCGGAGAAATGTGAGTCTATCGACAACCTTCACTTGTGCACAACTGTCGAGGATCTGTCTCTGCGGTGTAGAGGTGTCGCTGGTGCCTACATGAAGCGGGTTCACATGTCCAGAGCACCCAACCCATCTCCCGCCACTCAATTCACCAGGTTACCGCTTTTTCATACAGCAGTTTCCGTGAAGACAACTTTGCCTTTAGTGTTATGCTTGATTACTGCGACAAAAGGATCAACCCCATTTATTATTTTTTTGCAGCATTCCTGCTAACGCCAACGCCGACTTTAGGAAACGAACAGAGCGACCGAGGACCTTTGTTCGGAGCAAAACGCATTCGCAAGAAGTGGAGGCTGTTGCCATTGTCAAGCAACCTCTCCTGTATCGTTCAAGTTAGGTCTCAGATTACCGTTAATGTCATAGTCAATGAACAGCACTCTATTCTTTTGTAACATTATGTGGCATCTGTAGAGGACGCTGTTTAGCTGAAAGGCTGCAGTTGCAACGTGGGCCTAACACAGCAATGCATATAAGGGTGGACACGTGTGTACTCAGAGCAGAATACAACTTCTCGTGCGACCTTTCAGCTCCCGCGAACACGTAAAAACACTTTTGCTTCACGCGTCCTAAATAAACGACGTTGGTACGACATGGAAAATAGCGAAAATTCGGGAGGTAGCGCCGGTACAACGCATCGTGTGCAGTCAAGCAGTGCCGTAAAATACGTTAATGTTAAATAGACCGTTAAAGCAGAGGCGCATTCACTGCTCCTAGTGGCTCCAGCAAGTGCAGAGCCAAATCGCGTAATGCCAGCGCAAATCCAGAAGCAACACGAATCCATTAGGGAAATGAGGTGTGTACGGGAACAAAGGCAAGGCTGCGCCGCCTTATACGCCGAGAACGGCTATTGTGCACTCTACAAGACGCGACAACTCATCCTAAATGCAAACAGTGTAGGCTTGGTCCCCTGCACGCGAAGTGTTGAAAGACGACTGCCAAGCACTTAAGCTGCATGAAAAGTAAATGAAATGCCTCTATTTTGTTTGGGGCGAGACATATTGGGTAGTATTGCTACTATGGCGAGGGAAAAAAAAAGGACAAGCACACTGGTACCAGGAGGTCGTGCAAAACTGAAAGTATTAGTGCTTAGATTGTTGTTTTGCAGCGTAAACTGTTATGAGCGCGTTACAGTGACCGAAATGGGCGGCGCTGGTGTCCGCTGCCGCCGCCGTACGTGTCCGTAAGCGCTATCAGCTTCATTCTGTCAATGTGAAAAAAAAAAAGCTTCATGTCTGTGGGGACTTCAACCCACCTCAACAGAGGTGGTGCCCCTACAACTCTCCCAGACTCTCACCGCTCGGTTAGGAAACTTATTTTCAGCCATGGCTATGATATGGTAGGTGTGGTAGTGGCATCCACAGCTGGCTGAGCGTTTTGTGCTCACGGCCACGACTCCAGTCGGTACTAGTGTATTTCATGTCATTGTATGTCACCAGCCGCCGGTTGTGCTTTCGTGAACGAGCACGAGGAAGAAGAAGAAGAAGAAGAAGAAGAAGAAGAAGAAGAAGAAGAAGAAGAAGAAGAAGAAGAAGAAGAAGAAGAAGAAGAAGAAGAAGAAGAAAGAAAATGATGACGCAGAGGAAGGCGACAACGAGAAAAAAAAAAGGGCAAGCGGATGACTGCGAAAAAGAAGATGAAGCAGAAAAGGCACACAATGGAATAGGAAGAAGAGGGGAGTGGGGGACTAAAGCAGAAAAAAGTAACACAGGAACGAACTAATGTGAGAGCATGCAGCAAAATATAGCTTACGCTGCACCACTGTGCTGCGTCCTGTGCGCATGTCTGAGAGTTTTTTGTTTAATGCGACCTTAATAACCTTGGCTAGTTACTAAAATGTCCCTGCAAGAGTAAGGTATAAAAATAGTGTCCCAATGTAGCCTCCTTATGTCCAGGATTTGGCACTCGTACTCGGATAGGGCCGTAGCCCTTCCTTATTTGGAGCACCACCCTTGATAAGGTACGGTCAAGTCACTTTGACCGTATCTATCTAGTCGTGTACGTCTCGCGCTCTCCTGGTCGCCTCGTTCACTTGGTATACCCAAATATTTGGGAGGTCGTGTATAGAAATATGACCAATATGAATGACTGATATTTGCATCACTAACGTGATATAGTCCCCATGTACGCCACGATTACCGATACTGCAATCACGCGTTGTTTTTCACACCTCACACGGTGCGATCCAGGGTTGACCCACACACCGGATGGTCGGCTTGAACAGCTTCGCATTTAAGACAACGAAGCAGTACCATTTGCCCCCGCTTTCGATTGAAATATAGACATAACAAGCACACAGATGCACATGCAACTTACCAAGCGGTAGAGGGGTATCGATGACGGGCCCTCAAGGTGACAAGCAAGTAGGCTGCCCCTATGCTACGGCCGCTCCTCCCACGCGGTAATTGAATAAATAAGCCTACTGCACCCGTATTTGTAATGATGATGCTTGTCGAACGTGAATTGCGTTTGTAATGTGTGATAAACGCTATCATAGCAGTACTTATGTTCTCCGATCATTCGGTGTACTTTTGTGAAACTTTGCACAATACCATAGGAACACTTCAACGAACGATGTTTCTGATAGCACATGAACGCACCGTATAGTGCATTTTTCTTCGACAAAACAAATGTATACGTGCTTCGGACTAACGTTGGTGCCAATGTTACGTTCTACCATGAGTTACTCAGTCGCCACGGTGCCGTCGACGTTCCTGGTTAACCCACGTCAGTCGTACGCATGAGTGGGTGTTCATGCGCTTTGCACAAAGACCTTGATCCTACTCGCAAAGCTTGGCTGAATGCCAAAAAGTTCGCCATATGCAATTTGCTCGCGGGCTGCTTCGCATGACACCAATTCTCACAATGCGTGGGATCCGCAAGATTTTTTTTATCGGTTTTCCTGAATTTATTTCACGTTCTCGATTTATTTGACGTGATTCCTCACAACCCAAACAAGAGAAAATTGCAGTAAACTGATTAGCGTCTCAAGAGGTGAACGCCTGAAATGTTTACTTTAAATCTCATTGTGTATCGTAATTTCTTTTTGAAATGCGCGCTCAATGCGTTTCTTCACTTTCCTGTGTGTTGGAACTTGTTCTTTTCAGCACTTGCTCGACAGAATGCAAGCTGCTGTTCAACCGTTTGAAAGTATCTGCAGACCATTCTGCATCCATGTAAGTGTTATAGACTCTCACGCACCGCACTATATTTTATCGTAAAGCAACTATTGCGCACGCAACACGGACCACACAGAAAGAGTACACAGGACTAGCGCAGTAAGGACTAGCGCACAGGACTAGCGCAGAGTACACAGGACTGCGCTAGTCCTGTGTACTCTTTCTGTGTGGTCCGTGTTGCGTGCACAATAGTTGCTTTACGATGTCAAACCAACTAGCCCGCCTGTCCGTTTTAATGCAGTTCATTTCTAGTTTTTCGGGCTCTTTCTCTATGTACCCTCATTTGGACGTAAGAAAAAAAAGAACTGCGCTAGTCCTGTGTACTCTTTCTGTGTGGTCCGTGTTGCGTGCACAGTAGTTGCTTTACGATGTCAAACCAACTAGCCCGCCTGTCCGTTTTAATGCGCACTATATTTATTCGACGAAGACGCGTAACTACGCTAAACGACTACAAAGAAAGCGTTGTCAAAGCTAAGCTTAATAAACAGTGCTTCATTGTCAATTTTTATTCATCGACACATATTTACGCGCATTCTTATATTAATATTCAACAAGAAATCGATAGTCAATGTTATTGCGAACGTAACAATTTTGCCTTTCTGTTATTAAGTAGAGTTTTTTAGTGAACTTGTTCAATTTTCTAATTTACTACATTAAAATGAAAGTCCTAAATGTTTCCTTTTACGGTGACTCAGAAAGTGAAGCTAAAATTGGCAAATGTCGCTCGGAATATGTAAAAAGGAATCAATAAGTCAATGAAATCACTACAGAACATCTAACATTGTGTATCCATCGATGGCCGTTTGCATGATGAATACAAACAGTAATACATTATCGTAATAGTGAATAAATTATTCATAATTATGAATATGACAAAGCTTAAAAATTAGTAAAAAACGCTAAAGTGTCCCAGGATCAAGAATTAGTTATTGTTACAATTTCCAGTAGCATTACTGCACACATTCCTTGAGAATATTTCGTCACCTACCATGATATATCAAGTATTGTAAGCTTGACAAATTCCCGCCTTTCACTTGCAGTTTTCCACTCAAGCCTGCAATCTTTCTGGGCCTTTCAATACATGTCCTCGGTTCTAATATCGTCTCTCCTTCTCTCGTCTTCTTTCCGTACGGCGTCCTGAACAAATGTCTTGCCCTTTTATAATGTGCGTCGCTTCTGACACCCAGGCATTTCCGTCTCACCCATGCCGAGCAAAGAACACGCACGCTACTCATGTCTCCTGATGAGAGAACACCTTAGACTAGCGCAGTGCCAAATGCATCCCATCGCGTTTCAAAGCAGCCTGAGGTGCAACTTACATCCCGAGGACTTCTTGCGGCAAGTATATCTTTTTTTTTTCCCTGACGGGGACGGTGGTTTCAAGGCTGCTTGCTTCACACATTGCGGCGGCTAATTCAGCCTGCAGACCTTATACCAGAGTAACTCAGTGCTCATTAAAAGTCGCCTCTAAACCTCGGTAGGCTGCATATTTGCATCCGACTCGGCAACCCGCCAACTTCCACTCCAAGTCTCAGTTGAAGTGTGCATCACATAAACCGCGGTCTACGAATCCAGCTTACTTCCAAAGGAGCGGCATATTCTCAGATAGCACGACGCTGAAATTTATCCGCTTGCGTAGTTTCCCCCGGGACTGCCTACGGCTATTGTTCTGCGTATTTTGGTTAGCCCTGTACAGAAAACTTCGGTGAGCAAACTTCGTGACGGCATGAAAGCTACAGGAGTGTCAAGTGTTTGCCTGGTAGGCTGATGGAAGGCTCTTGCAGGGGGAACCCAATTCTTTGATAATGCTTTCGGCTAGGAGAGTTCACAACAATTAGCGCTCTTATTTCAACTTTCAGCTGAATATTCACTTTGTACGACCGAGTTTAAAAAATTGAAATTGTCTTTAAGTGGAGCGTCACAGCACATTACCACTGCATCGAAAAGGTTTGTTTTTCCTCAAAAATATTAGAGCGATGCTTCTTTAAGAGACGGTTTTCTTCGAGCATCTGTAGAACCCCGCATAATTAATAAACATGGGCATCACAGTGTCGTGCAAATTCACTCGAAATAACGGCCTGGACTCAGTAGGCAGGGAAAGGCAAGCAGATAATGATTTGGGCGGAAAGCAGGAAGCTTGGTTAACAAGAATGGCACTTCCAGTTCACTACCCTGCATTGGCGGAGGGGTAAGAGGAGATAGAAAGGTTAAAAGAAAAGGATGAGAGAGAGGGGGAGGGAGGAGAGGGAGGGAGGGGAAGCTAAACACAGACACACACAAACACGACAGAGTTGTCATTCAACGAGGCCCGCTTCACGTAAAATCTTCAGCTTTGCCTTCATGGCTTTCCCACCAAAACTCGTTCGTTCTGCCATTTCAACACTGATTGTTTCAATAGCGGTTGGTCTTCGAGGCGCGTTAGTTGCGTTGCGAGGGACTGCTGAGATTTGTACCAAGCACAGTCACAGAGGGTGTGTGCGATAGGTTCCCCTCTGCCGCAGTGGTCGCAGGCTGCACTGTCTGCCATTCCGATGCGGTAAGTAGAGCTTTTTGTGAAATGTCTGTTACGGACCGTATCCCGCATGCTGACGCCGGCCACCGACAATGTTCAATAAAAAAGGATCTCATTGTTAGACGTTGCACGGCTCAAACGAGAGTTTCTCATTTACCGTGTCCACGATGTCTGTATGAGCTTTTCGTCTACATATTATTTTGAGGCAATCGATAAAGATATTCAGGAAGATTTTCCCACTGAACCTCGATGTTATGAAAAGATAATGATTTCTCATGAGATCGCAAAAGCCGCCTCGCGCAGCCTGTTAAGTTTAACGTGATTCGACAACAGTTGATACAGTTTCCACAGAAGAAACGCCAGGGCAGTGAGCAGCATGAGATCTCTCGCGTTGTCACTGTTATTTTACTCGAACATTCCTCGATGTTCTGATATTCCTAAATCTTTATCAGTCAAGTATCTAAAATAATAACAAAACTATATTGACTCTAGCGGCGGGTGGACGAAGCTCTCAAGTGTGGACGACTCCTTGCGTCGCCTGCTTAGCCACTGCTCTGTCAGGCAGCACTTTCTGCCATTCCGATGCGGTAAGCAGAGCTTTTTGTGAAATCATCAGTTGCCGCGATCAGGCGAGTTGGAGGCGGCAGAGCCCGTTACTCCTTCAGGCTCGCATCAGCAGAACAGTTGTGTCGTTTTGCTGCGATAGACGAGGTCCTGGGTTCGAGTCCGAGAGCGCGGCTTATGAGGTTGGTGGAATGCAAGAACCGCCGTGACTCGCAAGCGATAAGTAAAAACGAATTATGACTGCATTGGCCCACAGACAGTAGCAAAATTCTACTTCTCAACCAACTTTGAGCTTGATTCAGCCGTCTGTTTACATGGAAGCACTGTCCACAATTCGCGCCTCTCTTTGCGCAACACTAAGTATGCTACCTCGGCATTCTATGGTCTTTCTTTCCCCATTATTTGCACATTCTCGCATGTGGTACGTACGCCGCCGGGGATTAGAGGCGGGGAGGAAATTATTAAGCAAGTGAACCATGGTTAGCATGGTTTAGCGTGTTTCTGTGAAAGATAATCAAATTTTGCTTTCCCAAGATATGTAAGGGTATAGATTATACCTTTCCGTGACGAGAAGTAACCGGGAAGGAAAATAAAATTGGTTGTGGGCTCGAAGTCTCTGGCGCGGCGTACCCAGAAATTAATGTTTCATATAACACCGAGCGAAAGGAATTTTTCTTATACGAAAGAAGCGCAATCTTAGAAGGAAAACTCGCATTACCCATTATTAAGAAGTCCGTATGAAAAGGAAATATTATGCCGGGAGGGCACGATGAGAAGAATCATTGAGAGCTAATCTCCATAAAAAATTTTAAAAAATAAGTCCGCGGTGAAGGTTTTTCGCTCACGCTAATACATGCCTGCGCGTCATGTTTCCCTTTTTCCTTCTTTCATTTTCTGCGCCTTAATTGCTATGTCACGCGAACTCACTTTTGTCGTGTCCGGAATATTTCGTTGATTGCAGGAGAAACATCGAAAGCACCGCTACGCCAATCTCGAGATGGGCCCGTTTGATTTTTAATAAAGAGCACAGCTTTCGCCGCCGAAGATGATGTTTTATCGATTACATTTGTTTTTACTTATCTGTGGATGTAGAAACGCATTAGCGGTGGATAATAGCAACCTCCGATTACAGAGAGCTCGTAATGCGAGCAGGCACGCGCTGCTGAAATTGATTGCTTTCCGCCACGACAGGCCAGAAACGAGTTGTCCCTTTACTTTTCGTAGCGAAAGCTGATCTCGAAATTCAAACATGGACGATTGCATGCAATGCAGGCCGTAGTCTCAGCACGCGACGTGCTAGACCTGCGGTATTCTATAATTGTCACTTGCGTAGGTAAATCATATATTGTTGCAGCGGGTGTTCTGATGCTCGGTAGATTAATGTTATGAAAGTCTGCGGGTAGTGGCCAAGTTGCAACTCGCACTACCCGCAGTTTCGCGATATGCCAGCTTCGCCCGTGTGAAACCCGCGTGAAACTGGCATTTTTGTTCAACACTTCGACGGTGTTATTTCCACGAAGGACTAAAACCCACGTATTCTATCATCATCTTCGCAAACCTGCTCTGAAGATGTTATTTGTTTGTCGAACATGCCTGAATATCTTAGTTTTACCACTTCAGGCCGAGAAAGAGATACAAAACAGACCAATTTCCGAAAAAGCTTGGCGGAATGAACCCGCGAGTGTGCAGCTTTCACTCCAAGTGCATATGTTCTTAGACATATAAGGACATTACCTCACATTGAGTCAGGCTCTGCTTTAAGTGTGGCGATGGGACGTTCAAGAGGACGGAGTCCGCATAATGCAATGCGAGCAAATGACCCACGAAAAAAGGGTGCTTATGCAGAGACAGGCCTCATCTGGCAGAGCTTCCCTTAAAGGCGGGAGCACCTTTTAAGTTATATGTTAAAGAATGTCATTGCGAACAAAATGAACCAGGAGATATATAGTAAAAAGACGTTAAACGAAAAACACTTGCTTTATCCAACGAGTGCTCAAGTTTTCTCGGTTCCACTGCCTAATGGCACAAGCGATGATCCTGCGGCGAGTGGCACCTAGCTTTAAAGCGAGATGATGACAGTGTTCTACGGAGGCGACAGATGTGAAGCCAATAATGTGAGCGCTTCTTCCATGGTTTCAAATGGTGGGGCGTGCATTTTAGATAGAGGTACGAAACATTTGGTTTTTTTTTTCCTTTATACTTATTCCTTGTATATCTGATCACAGTGTGGGCACCTTGCTTATATGCTGCTCTTCTGAGGCTTGGAGATAGGTGGGAAGAGTATAGGGGCGTTGCATATAATCTGCACATTTCAACAAAACATGTTGCCTGGTGGAACCTCTGTCATGGCACATGCGAATAAAGCCCGCCAATATTATACCAAGACTGCCAGGATGTCATGACTTAAGTGCGAATGCCCATGTAAATTCTATGGCAGAAATTACGAGTATAGGCGTAATCAATATGCCTGCCCTACCTTATCCTGCCCTTTTATCAGGTTAGGCGTTTTTATGGTCCACTTCCTTCAACAACAAATTACCGTCTTTTGAACACTACACCATTTTGTTTACGACGTCCTACATTACAGCTACACTCTTACCACTGGAGTCACCCAACTTTGACCTGCTATGAGTTGTTCACGTTTATCTGTTACTGTCGCTGCTGTTGCTTCTGGATAGGCAAACAGAGCCCCGGCCACGGTGGTCTAGTGGCTATGGCACTCGGCTCCTGATCCGAAGGTTCGCGGGATCGAATCCCGGCTACGGCGGCTGCATTTCGATGGAGGTGAAATGTTGAGGCCCGTGTGCTATGCGATGTCAGCGCACGTTAAAGAACCCCAGGTGGTCGAAATTTCCGGAGACCTCCACTATGGCGTCCCTCATAATCAAAGCTGGTTTTGGGATGTTAAACCCCACAAATCAATCAATCAATCAATAGGCAAACAGAGTTGCGGATTCCCAAGACTTTATCCGCCCTTTTTTCCTTCTAGGCATACCGTTGTCTGTCTCTTTTGATTACTGACACAAGGCTGAAGTACGTGGCGTCGTGCAAACAGTTAAAAAAATAGATCATATTAAGAACTAGTGTATTTTGCTTAGCTAGGCTATTTGAAATTCACAAAACTATTAAATGGGGCATGCAAATGGGGGAAATAGGTGAACCAAATGAAACGTTTGCAGCAATTCCTTAAATGTTCACTGTATCGCTGACTTACTGTTTCGTCATTGTGATAAATCCTAGCCACAGTGAGATAATACTCATAATGCGATAATTTCTTTCATGTTTGGTTGTTTTTCTAGCTTCAAAAAAAATTTTTTTTCGGGGCACACAGAACAATCCAGAATGGTCAACGTGCGTCAGATCATCGGTGTTCTGGACAGCGAGAAAAAATAACATTGTTAACCCGCCAGTATTGTTCATGCCTGATCTCTTCTTCCCTACTAACCTTTCTTTCTTTCTTTCTTTCTTTCTTTCTTTCTTTCTTTCTTTCTTTCTTTCTTTCTTTCTTTCTTTCTTTCTTATTTATTTATTTATTTATTTATTTATTTATTTATTTATTTCTGTTTACTCAAAACAATGTACCACGAACACGTAAAGACAAGTGTTTCTTGACTCGAATACCCTTTCTTCAAACTCTCTTCAGTCGCACAAAGTGCATTGTCATTTAAAAAATAACACTAAAGATATTTCCCTGAAGGACCTCACTGTGAATGCTAAATAAACCTTTTTTGTGAACTTCTTTTTCTACGAGGCGTTTTTCTTCATTGCTGTCTTTTTTTTCCTTTTTTTTTTTTTTTTTTTTTTGCAGGGCTGTGGTGTCTGATCGCGGAAATTCTAGGGGCACTTCTCGGAGTGGTTCGGAGGTTTCACGTGGTCGTTCTGTTTGCACAGTGAAATGTTAGGACATACTCCGACATCTCCGATGTAATGCGTACAATCCACAGTGCCCAACTAAGCGCAAACGTTGTAATCCCCATGGAGTTCCAATACACGGGCTTCTGCACAAAAACATGATTGTTTTATTAAGTTAGTTCCTCTTCTTCCTCAGGGGCCTCGTTTAGCTTCCTGCACTCGATCGTCTTATATTTATTTTCAGGCAAGTGTCTAGAAATTTGTGTTTATACCCGTTTATACCCGTTCATACCATACTTTTCTTGGAGGGGAGGGTAAAATTTTCTGAGCACTGGAAGAAGGCTACTGTGCCATGTCCCTACTGTTCTATACTGTGCTCTGGTGAAGAAGGAAACATCAAGCATGGCTAGACGTCACAATCTAAACTAAGTGCAAGAGCTGCTACCCGATATACTTGCGGTGAAATGGACAAAATTTGTACAGCAATGAAATGATCAAGATTAAAGAATGCGCGTTTATTATTATTATTATTATTATTATTATTATTATTATTATTATTATTATTATTATTATTATTATTATTATTATTATTATTATTATTATTATTATTATTCGGTTGAGGAAAGGACGCCAATTTCCGCAGCCCATGTCGGGAGCACGGCTAAACGTCCGTAGGGCTAGGGGAAAGGGACTGAAAGAGATAGAGAGGAGAGAAAAGCCGTAGTGGAGGGCTCCGGAAATTTTGTTCGTTAATGTGCACCGACAACGCACAGTACACGGGCTTCTGGCATTTTCTGCTCCATCGAAAGACATTGAAGACGCGCAGGAAATAAACAAAGAAATGACGTTCACTAAGTTTATTCACCATAGTAAGTTAATATCAGAAGGCAAGATACTGTGTAAATGATTACGCCTGGTAGTGCTATATATTGTAAAACCACGGTCGTAAACGATAAACCATGAAACCTTTTTATGTAATATCAAATGCTATGTCATTAAAAGTGAAACCGTATTGTCTTTATTACAACACTGAGTGACAGTCATACTTACACGTTGGCATATATAGCTACTTATTCTATGTATACGTATATTAAATATATAGTTACCTAGAATTAAGTCTTGGTGTTAAACAGAAACTGCTCTTGCTCCACGGCTGCAAAAGTGATTTCTGCCAAGAGCACAACTCCACGAAAAAGCATCCAACGCAGCACCTTTTGTGAGAGTGCACCATGCCAGCTCTTTTGGTCTGTGTCAGTCTGAGCTCGCTAAACTCGCATTCCGGTCACGCACTCTATTCGCGGCCAGACACCGCCACACGGAGGCCGCAACACGGCTTGTTGCTTTGGCAATCGTGCGTCCTTCAGTCAGCCGCTGTCGCCAAATGCTTTGAGCTCCTCTTCCAACCATCAGGTCACGCTTTCGTCTCGGCCGTGATTCCCCTTGAAAGTGCGCTGCTCTCTCACCGCAAGCGACTCGGACGCCTCCACCTAATGCATCGTCCCTCTTGATGCATAATGCGGCTCTAAAAATTTGAAACTTTTGGAGAGAATGACGCTCTATGCCCTTCTGATGCACTAACTTGTGTATATGGAATTTCAACGCAACGATAAAGTGATGCGTTGAAAACATCAGCAAGCCGGCGACTCAGATTAATTACTGCTTACGATGCTATAGCCCATTAAGGCAGCGTCTTCCTTCATTAAATTCGAAATTCCACCACTACTTTGTCGTATTAGTTACCTTTGCCGGCAAGACTTCACTAAGCTTTCAAAATAAATTAGACCAGCTGTGTTCGCCTAACTGGCGAACAGAGCTGGCTATCACCATAGGAATTGCAGATGTATGCGTACAGTCGGGTTGTCACGCTGAAAAGGAGCGAGCACTTTATTCAGGCAAGTGTGTTCAGTGCTCTAGGTGGAAGTAACAGAATGTGGGGAAAACATCACGACACGAGCTGCGCACAACGGCAAATTGCAAGTAAGTGTCACAAATTAAACACCTATCTCGGCGACAGCCACCGTAACAAACGAACGCAGGAATCGCAATAGATGGCGCGTTCAACTTAGTTCCTCTGTTGAATAGCGCTGCCTCGCCACAGCACCTGCTCAACAGAGATTTCATTGTTTGAAAAACAAAAACAAAAAAACAAGCACCGAGTATACGACGCCTACGATTGAAATAATTTATACGTCTCTTTAAAGCCTGCGCTACAGCATCAGCCATGGTAGAGTAAACGTAAAAGGAGAGCACATTCACCAGGTTTCTCGAACACCTTTCGCGCGCGCAAAGTGGATATTCTGCTATCCTGCTTCGAACATGTTTTTGAAAACAAAGTTTCTCGTGAAGGGTTGTCTTCCGACGAGCACGGTCGTTGGATGCATTATTCAGATTTTTGCTATGCTGAGTGCGGATACGCACGCAGGCCCTCTCAGTTTTTATGGGCATAGGCACGAGTGTTTCTCGCCGAGATAAAACAAGAGGGGCCCGCGGCGGAAAATACAATAGGTCTGAATAAATATGCGGCACTGAGGCCTCGGCTGCACTAAGCGACTGTATACTACGAATACCAATGAAGCGTGCGTGTGCGCAATCATCATTCTCTCGTCGCAGCACAGTCGTTTAGTTTCTTGCTACGGCTGTCTATTCGCTGCTCTCCTCTCAGGGTATCAACATCATGCATTCTGCGTTGACGATGCGCATACGCATGTCGCAGCTCCTTGGATTGTGCCCGCGGCTGTGTATCTTTCGACAGTTTCCTGCTTCCACATGTCCTATACTATACTGCATTTCCTAAAGCACAGCAATATTTGAAGTACGGGAATTTGATCACGCTCACCTAGTTCGTTTTGTCTAGACTGCAATCTTTTTAGTAACTATAGTATAGTTAACTTCGTACTGCGTAAGCTGCGACACTTTCGAATTGTCTTCACCATCTGTATATTTGAAACTACGGCTCGTCTGTTAGCAAATAGAATTATTACGCTAAGGAAGTAAAAGTATTGCAATTTATGTTATTATATTATATGAATGATTTGGCCGTCATTAAAATGACGCAACGTTTCCATTAATGCAAGAAAAAAGAAGATCAGTCAGCAAAAGTCATCATAGAAAAGGACCGCCCGTTTTTCTTCTTTTCTTTTTTTTTCCTGAAGAAAACATTTTGATGCCTAAAGAAGCTGGTTATCCGTTGCGAAGAAAGAAATAACGTCTTATTTTCACAAAGGACATCTCCAAATTAAGTTGTCTCGCACTGTAGAAATTCAATAGCACATATTCTCTGGCTTTATAATTCAAGCATTTTAGCACTTTCGAAGAAATGTTTTCTTTTACAAACGCCTGACGCGACAGTTCAGAATGCCGCGTCAGGCACACGTTTATATATATATATATATATATATATATATATATATATATATATATATATATATATATATATATATATATATATATATATATATATATATATATATATATATATATATATATATATATATATATATATATATAACGAAGGGGAAGGGGGTCAAGGGCTCGCTTTATTTGTTAGAAACAAGTTAATGAAACAACAAACATTGAAGCCTAGGAAAGCATAGGGGAAGTTATTCTAAGTCGTAATTATGATATTGTAATTTGGTGGTAAGTAGAAAGGAATTAAACTGTACGAAAAGACAAACCTGCCTTCGGTGGGAACCGAACCCGAATCCGAAGGTCGTGGGTTCGGTTTCGATAACCTGGGGCTCTCTAACGTGCACTGGCACCGCATGTTTTGCCGTAAGTTAGTCCGAGATCAAATGATGTGGGAGCAAACATGGCGCCAGGGAATACCGCGGCCTGCCTGTTTTTTTTTTTTTTTTTCATGCTTGCGCTACGCGTACTCCGTGGTCTGCATGCCGAAAAGTTTAGTCTGCTTGTGCAAACAAACTGATCTGTGTAAAAGACTCCACAACACCAGCATGATGCGTACAGGTAAGTTATCGATCGATCATCCAAAATCCAAATATCTTTTTCCTTAAATACGAATTGAACGTGACCAGAAGAAATCGCTCCTTTTTTTTCTTTGTTAGGACACTGTCTTCTCCCTTTCGATTGATATACGTTTTTCCTCTTCTTTTTGCTGAAGGCTGGGGACTGACGCGGAATTCCATCGTGCAAACGTTCATTCTACAGAAAAGAAAAACGTGGTAATGCAACTCACTGCAGAGACGGTGGTCGAGAAAACGAAGAGACACAGAGAGGTGCCTCTTTGTGTCTCTTCGCATGCGCGCTTGTACATGTGCGGAATGGTAATCGCTTGATAAACGAATATAGTGTAGGTATTAACCAGAGGATTACGCAGAACACAGTCATCCTTGGAAGCGCGCTTTGCCGCATCTGTTTGTCTCTATGCAGAAAAGCCTACTAAGTCAAGAATTCCCACCATCCATAGCTCTTCGCGCATTCCCCGGGTGACAGCCGTTTCGTACGCATTTTCAGTATTCGTTAAATTTCTCGCAATCGTAGTCAAGTTCTGTTACAGCACACCCAAGGAAAACTGATTTCTTTTTCCTCCGAGTATATGAGGTTATCATAGCAGCGTTACTACGATCTGAACTAATAAATTAAATTTGTTTACGTAACATTTCGTCAATATATGAACCATGGTTTTAAAGACGCCTTTTTCAGCTGAGATGTAAAATAATATGGCACGTTGTTCATTCCAAAATGAGTCATAAGAGATCCTCTAGTGCACAACTCTTCCTTCCAAACGAGTATAATATCCGTAGTATTGAAGATAGACACAGAATAATTGGCTCCCACGAAACATTACTTACAATAACACGGCATAAGATGATCCACCACATCCGCATAAAGAGTACAATTCTGACTGCTGTACACTTATGCATATCCGTATCGACGCTGTCATAGAAAGGCCAGGCAAAGTCAACTCTCCTGCGTCACAAACAGGGGGACAGTGCGAGCTGCGAGGCACATGTTCAACAGAAACAGCGCAGCGCCAACCAAAACGAAGGAATCGTATAGTGCACAAACCGTGGCCCAGAAAAGCTGAATATATGGTCTTCTCGATGATCGTTCGTTTCGGAAGGCGCCCGTATTGCCTTCTCGGGATCGCGTCGATTGCTTTCTCAGTTGTATATTGGAGTTACGGCGTCGATCGCACAGCACTTGGTTCTCCCCGCTCCAAGCACCGTCACGAAACGCACAAAAGCTAGAAGCCATAGCACAATAAAGCAAACAAAGAAAACGATGCTACTGCAAACCACGGAACTGCGTTCGCAAACGGCGGATGCATTTATGCCTGTTCGACGTATGCGTTACCACGTGCGTGATAGCGACAATATTGCCGTTTCGAAAAGCGGTAAACGCGAACGAGACGTTCATTTTCCTACAGAGTTGGCTCCCTGGATGGCTGCCCCTTCGATTGCAGATGGCAGTGGCGTTGCTAAGCCTCGGCGCCAGCACAGTGCTGGAGGAATAGCGATGTTGTGAATAGGGTAGCTCAACAGGCAGTCTCTTGTGATCATGGGCAGTTACTGTACTCTTTAATCATTGCTAGGCCATTGTTATCTAAAACTGGTATTGGAAAAATGTGTCCCTATCTTCTACCTCTACCCACTGACAAGCATCAATATTCCAGTAAACTTCTGTGCTTTTTCTTTGTTTACTAAGGTTTCTTGTTTGTTTTTCCCGCCATATCTTATTGCTTACAATCTGTTACGCAACTGCTGCGCCCTTCGATCTAACACAACACCCTAAATGTAACTGAAACAGCGTTACTAGTTAATTAGTGCGCAAATAAAGGAGGCGACAATGAAAAATGACTTACTTAATCATGCCATTGAGTATTCTATAAATCGCTAACACAATACTGAGTTGTAGCCTTGGCACTATCTACTAGAAATAAGGCAGTGGGCTCAGGTGTAGTATTTTATTCACCTATTACACTAAGAAACAATGCACGAATAGATAAAAACATCGACGTTATTGGGCTGGTCAGCGTTAACGAACGTTAAGTGCGTATAACGTTGCACTTGGTGCAGACTGTGTAATGCTTTGCTGGACAACGGGTTGCTCCTGTTTGTTATATTAAAATAGCCGCACGTTTATGTAAAAAGTGTTCGTACGTCCTGGTACTAGAGAAATCGACCGACAGAACAAAGAAGCCACAATGTTAACGCTATGGGTACTTTACCATTATAATCATCCTTGAATTGTGTCCTTCCTTGCCCCTGTTTATTTTGTAGATGAATGCGAAACGCAACGTTTGGCATTTCCTACTGTCATAGTGGCGTATCGTAGGTGATGCCTACTCTCAGCTCTTGTACAAATATATACACCTCCACCTTATGTCCGGTTTTATGAGTATGACATTGAAAACTCGTCACTCCCATGCTTGTTTTGTCATTCGTTTAGGGTTATGCGCGCGGTTCTATCAACAACCCAAGAAAAGGTGAGCGCGTGGCGTCTAGGCAACAGCAACAGGGCAAGATAACCGTTTCCTTCATAATTGCTTGTCTTCTAGACACTGGAAAGGAAAAGTTAGGTTTTTGTTACACCCCTTTGACGCGTGAAGGCCAGAGCCTCCTTCACATTCGATAATGCACTGAGTTACGCATTATGTGTTACTTTTGCAACATACATCTTGAAGTCCTCTACTACGGCTTTTCTATTCTTTCTATCTCTTTCAACCCCTTTCCGGTAACCCAACGGACGCTTAGCCGTGCTCTCGACATAGGCTGCAAAAATCAGCGTCCTTTCCTTAGTCCGCCGCGATGGTGCAGTGGTTATGGTACTCGGCTGCCACCCAAAAACGTGGATTCGATCCCAGCCGCGGTGGTCGCATTTTCAAATGGAACGCTAGGAGGGGACTTACGAAGTGTTGTAAGTGACAGTGCCTGCATAGCAGATTAAAAGTTCGGACCGCACATATCAGCGTAGGGACGTTCCCGTCAAACCAGAGACGTTTACAGACGCAGCACGCGCGCCACCGCCCGTTCCAAAGCCACCTAGATTTGCCCGTTCACCGGGTCTTCGACGGAACGGGGGAGGAGGGGCGTACTCTCTGTCGCCAGTGACGTCACGACATTCGGAGACGCGCACGTTATACATGGAGGAAGGGCAGATCTGTTAAAGAGCCCCAGGTTGTCAAAATTTCCGGAGCCGTCCGCTCAGCGCCACCTAAAGAAATTAGGTGCTGTTGCTCCACTAAGGCTTTTCTCTCCTTTCTCTTTCAGTTACTTTCCTCTATCCCAACGGACGCTAAGCAACGCTTAGCCGTGCTGCCGACGTGGGCTACACAAATTAGCGTTCTTTCCTCAACCGAACCACAATCATCACCAAGAGCGGAGAACGAGATTGTGGTGCGCCAGCTGTGACGTCGGCGGCTGGTAGTGAACGGCAGAGCCGATTATCTGCGGAGAACGGACGTTTTCATGCCTTGAATGACAGCTTCTTTGTTAAAAGAAATACTAGTGCTCTTAGTCAGTATCCTGTTTATTGCATCGAGCATTTCTATGTTATATCGAACATGCGTGTCTACTATTTATCTTTTCATTAACGAGGACGCCTAACGCGCTTTGATTCTCACGTACTGCTCATCAATCACACTGCATTGTTCGTATTCGCACTGATAACTCTCTGTCGCATTACTTTCTCTTCTAACGCGAAGAAATTTGAGAAGAAATCAGGAGAGGTCGAAGACCGTTGTTAGCGACAAAGCGCTGCCGAGCGCTGCCGGCCACATAGCGCTGCAGTTTTCTACTCACAACACGCTTATACTTACCGGCAAGACGCTAACATCAATAGCTACCTCTCGGAAATGAAAACGCGCTGAGCGGAAATGTCTGCCCTAGCATTTTGCTCAGGCTCCTGGAGAGTTTCAGTTCTGTAGCTATGTGTTCCCCCTTTCCCACCATTTTTGATGCTGGCAGCCGGCCGCTGGTTCTCCAAGAACACTCTGCAAAGCAATAACCCCGGGCATGTAGGCACTTGCACATTCACTGAGTCTTTCGTTCAGTGAATACCAAGCATGAAACCAGATAAACGACCAAAAAAAGTCCGAGTTAAGCTTCGTCGCTCTGCCTCAGCTTCGCGACGGCATCAGAAATAATTTGCAGAACATAGTAAAGAAACGAACCGCTTGTTATGATTCCCGAATGAGGCACGCAAATGGTTGTTCAAGCATTAACAGTGATCGGATGACTTAGCTAGAGAGCAAAATCTCTCGCACTCCCGCAAATGTTCTTCTGTGTGCAGCATTCACTACCCATTCACTGCCTTTTGTGACCTCTGACTGCAGCTGTCTTACCTGTTATACCACAAATCACTCTACTAGGCATGTTCAACTGGGCTTCTGTCGACATAGGCGATGTTACAATACCAATATAATATATTCACAAGCTACAAAAACAACAATCAAAAGCGGAGAATAACTGTGCGAAGGCCTGTCCACGTAAACTTCTTGCGATGTTTCACAGAGCGCGTTTCCTTGTCGCGTCACCAGTAGGGCGCTGTTTCACGTCACTAGAAGACTCATTAGGTAGCATGAGTTGGTGAACGCTCAGCGTCGAGGAGTAACTCTGAATCAGCTATCACTGTTCTTTTTAATCTATGAGAGACGCACTAGGAGCATGGTAGTTTCTTCCTTTTTTTTTTTTTTTGCATTCAGATGGAGGTCCAAGAGAAAAAAATTGTATGTCGAATATGCTTTAGAGCTTCGTAAGCATAATGGGTCAGATAGGGTCAGTAGAGCTGACACGCTACGAGTGTCGCTGCACTTACCGCCAGAGGACGCTTTATTTTTTTTCTTTGTCCTAGCACTGAAATTAGAGCTGAGAAGGTGATGAAGGGCGTGCCTGCAGGCGAACCAGCAAAACTGTAATTTGCTGAAAGAAAAGACCTTTACGTCGTCGATCATTCAATTACCTTACCTCGAGAAAATTGAGTTTCAGACTCCGAGGACCCTCCGGCCGAGTCTTCGAACTATAATGCAAGTGCACAAACAAACACATAGATAGAATTGAGAAGAGAGGTCGAGCGTCTGTCGTCGAGACGGTGGGCTTCTTCCTTGGAACGTGTTTCCTCTTTGTGCTATTCTACAGCGGCAACAAAGCTGCCTGCGTAAAAAAATATTAACAGAAGGTCTTCAGTTAAAACTGTGAACTCATAGCAGCCCTCAGTTGCACGAGGGGGTTATTTGGACGGCGTATGGAAAAGGCATCTAACATTCGAAGAACCGATATATGCATGTTTAAGACGTTTTGCTCTATTTTCGCGCATACAGTTCACAGTTTTTGGTGACTGATAAAAGGAATGCACGGAACCTTAGCTATATATAACTCCACTTAATATCTACGGATACTCAGCACCTAGTTTTATGGTTTTCGCAGTCACGTTCCTCTACCAACCACAAATGGTCTTCCCTCTCGGTGGCAATCGCCTCGGTTGTCGATTCCATGGTGGTCGACGTATGTACGGGTACATCATCATTGACCTAACATTTCCCAGTAGTCAGATTCTCCGTCTAGGGGTTCGACCTGACAGCCGCTTTCGGGTCCTGGCAGAGAGAAGCCCAAACCGCAGCTCGCCGTCGACGCCGGGCCGAGGGTTCTGTTCGTTCTCGGGAAAACGACGCCAAGAGACTCTCTAAGATGTGCAGTTATACAGATTTGCACGCTACAATACCAGCAGTAGTTATGGCGTAGTGGGCACTTCCCTACTTGGCGAAATGATAAGAGTTATGGAGCAGGGGATACCCACCGCCTCTACTTGCACTAGTTTCCCCAAGCGTTTAAAATGACCTCTAAGAACGTCACTCCTTTAGCTTACGCTCTCACTGTCCTGCGGTTCCGCGCAGGCCTGGCTCACTTTTTTTCATTGCTAGCAGTCGTCCCTTCGTAGTCGTGCGAGTCTAGTAAGGCTAGTCTAGTAATGCTTCTGGGTTAAAATGGTGCTGTCTTGCGCAAGTTCCATACTTGTTCTGTTCTAATTTTACATTGCAACTAACAAAAAAAAAAAACAACGATAACTTTGTGCGTCAGCCGTGCTAAGGTTACGAACAAATGATCTAAAGACAAAACCCATCGTGTAAGCGCGTGCGTCTACCTTGTATAACCTGTACCATTCTTCCAAGTTTGCGGAGGCAACGCAAAACACGTTGCCCTACGAAATATTCAAGGAAACCGTATTGTCAAGGTATCTCTGAAATATATAGGTGTTATTTCAAAATAATATCACACTTCTTTTGTATTTGTTTTGTGTATTTTAGTTAGCAACGGCGTTCCTTCAGTGCTGTCTACTTCAAAAATGCAAATAAAATAGACCCCGAAATGAAGTCACGTCGCCAGCGCACTTGCTAACAGTACCACTCGTAGGTTCTCCTTGATGTTACTGCTTTCTTTTATTACAGAAAGCAGCCCGGCCACGGTGGTCTAGTGGCTATGGTACTCGGCTGCTGATCCGAGGGTCGCGGGATCGAATCCCGGCTGCGGCGGCTGCATTTCGATGGAGGCGAAATGTTGAGGTCCGTGTGCTGTGCGATGTCAGTGCACGTTAAAGAACCCCAGGTGGTCAAAATTTCCGGAGCCCTCCACTACGGCGTCTCTCATAATCAGAACTGGTTTTTGGACGTTAAACCCCACATAACAACAACTACAGAAAGCAAGACTTTGTTCTTGGCCAGAGTTTTCCAGCTCGGTCGGGTAAATTCCATGACTCATTCGAAGTACTGCAAAATACACTTGCACTACTCGAAAGCACAATAACTAGACAAACACTAACTACGCCATAAAGTATCTATTAAGACTCTGTTTTATTAGTCTTGTGCTCTTTATAAACGCATTCTAAAAATTTACCTAGCTCGAGAGCAGATACTTTATCGAATATTTAACTCCAGTTGAGGTGCGGCAGAATTTCATTTGGAAAAGGAGAACAGAACAGGAATAACGTCGGCGCATACAAGCAGCAAGAAATTAACGGTCTCGAAAATTTTCAACTAAATTCTTGCTCACTATGCAGAGCATATAAGCACTCTCAAATTGACAAAAATTCCTCTTCCTCTACGTTGCTGTTCAACTCCGATCAAGGTGCCGCACTACCGACTCAGGTCTTCGCTCAAGCTTTGGCGAGCAAAATATTCTAGCTTGCAAGATTTGACGTAGAGGACTTCGTAGGAGCGCAAAGGCACCGAAAAGAAAAGAAGACGACAAACACGACGAACATTCAGGGCTTATTTGTGCAAGGACAGGCCATCTACGTATCTGCAAGAATTATTATCCCCAAAGTAACTCCTTCATTACCTTTTAAAAGAAGGTATTGCTGCCTCCAGGGAGAATCGCACCAAACCGGACTATGGCAACATTTTGGCCTTTCTCCTTTCGTTCCCTAATCTTGGCGCTCTGTGCGAGATGGCCCGAGGCACTTAGCGCTCAACCCAGCACTTGCTGAATTCCCCATTTACATTTACAAATTCCACTGAGGAAATGCATATGAAGACTAAAGAGAGATAAAGGGTGAGAGGAAAGATAAACTAAATAAATTTCTGAGGAGCGCGGCGACCTTTCGAAAAGGCGTCTTTATATGAGTGAGAGCAGAAAGGAATAAAAAGAGAAGAACATGGGAAAGAAAGAGCAACCCCTCCATTGGTCTTCGGGATTATTTTTGTCCCCTAAAGTACTTCTGCCCCGTGCTTTGTCTTTTTTTATTTTACACCACTTGTGGTTAGCAGTTGCGTTCTTTTTTCTGTTTCTAAACTCGAATTGAAGTACATGCTTGAGCTCAAACAATTAAACGAACGCTAATTTATGCCGTCTATGCAAACAAAGTCTGGATTTCCTTTGATTTTCGTGAACGAAAAGCGATAGCAGGAAAACGACAAAAGAAACCTGTTGATGTTTAACAAATATAGCTATGCGTGTGATCACGCATAACTAGGCAAACAAATATACGAATGCTATAACCTTGCGCATTTTGTAGGCTGCCCCTATGCGAATAGGTAAAGACTAAAAGGAAACTTCGTGCATTCTTTAGTCCACTTGCTAACATATCTTCAGGACGAAGCATTAAAATGTGGAAATTCACTTGCTTGTTAGCCCTCCCTCGCAATTTCAGAACTTAACAGTAGACAGTATATTTTTCTTTTTCTTCGTACCATATATATATATATATATATATATATATATATATATATATATATATATATATATATATATATATATATATGTGTGTGTGTGTGTGTGTGTGTGTGTGTGTGTGTGTGTGTGTGTGTGTGTGTGTGTGTGTGTGTGTGTGTGTGTGTGTGTGTGTGTGTGTGTGAGGCTATAGCCTCAGATACATTTCCTTCATGCGTATGTCAGTGTACTTCACCTTTCCATATGTCTTTGCATGTGAAAAGAGGAAGATAGCCTTTCATTCGAATTCAAAGCGAGCGTTTATCGGGGCTTTATTTGCAGCGGTTATCATCCTATGCAAACGTCAGTCGTATATCTGCTTTCATCTCATCACGCTACTGAACTTGGTATTTGGGGTATTTTGTTGATTATGTGAAATGCATAAAGAATGTCCTCCCTGGCAGCGCCTTCAGAAGTCTTACAGACGACACGCACCACTTTTCATACGACTCACTTTCGTCTAATGAGTGTCGGGTGCTTTTCGAAGTGCCTTTCTGTGTTGCCACTGACAACAACGCGCGCGAGAGAAGAGTTGTTGCCCCGTAAGAAACATAATCACATCCTTTATCTCTCTCAGTCCTCGAGCTCTGTCGATGCCTACTTTTTCTTCCTTCTGCTTTGTCGCTCACACAAAAGGTGATCGATTTTCGATAAAGTAAAAAAGAATAGCAGTAATATTTCTTGCTTATTCTCGATACGATTCGAATGCGCGTATGTAGTTATAGATGACGCTAGAGCAGTGACATAATGTCAGCATCGCACTTTGTCAGCAGGTACTATATGTCATATTATCTCGATTACACTGCGCCCTTATGAGTAGCTGTAATCTGATTTTTCTGTATGACGTGCCTGGGGCAGCGACCCTGTACTCTCCGAAATGCTTCTCCTGTCGGACAGCAACAAGACTAAATACGGCTTTAAGGGTGATGATGCCGAGCTGCTGTGCCTTTTCGCAGAATAACCAGGACGGCACTTACAGCAGAGGAACTGAACTCCGGTTAAAGCACATACGAAAAACGAGCCCCCAAAATTTAACTTGTAGAAAACGGGGTGCGTCGTGCGCTAGCTGCGTTGTTGGATCTCACTATATGGTCCAAATTCTATTTTCTTATACTTTTATTCCCTTTTTTATTTGCCTATGCCGAACTGTTTGGTATTCTGGCTATTTAGCAAAGTGTTACGATCAACACCTTTTTGCTAATTGAGTAGTTGTGTGTGAAACGTTGCTTAATTTCTGGAGTTTTACGTCCCAAAACCAGCTATGATTATGAGAGACGCCGTAGTGGAGGGCTCCGGAAATTTCGACCACCTGGGGTTGTTTAACGTGCACTGACATCGCACAGGACACGGGCCTTAACATTTCGCCTTTATCGAAATGCAGCCGCCGCGACCGGGATTCGATCCCGCGAACCTCGGATCAGTAGCCGAGTACCACTAAACCACTGTGGCGGGGCAAGTGTGCGAAACGTAGGCTTTTCAGAAGCGTCAACACGACAGTGTTGACTGAAGGGTAGCCCGCGATACGACGAAACGCCGCCGCTCACGTTAATGTACAGACACCTGTTTTGTCGAAAAGAAATGCACGCTACGCTATACTTTTGTGCATATCATAAGCGTCGTTGGTTGATTATTCCTATGGTGTCAAGAAAATTAAGCTGGACGAAAGCATTCTGCGTTGTAGTAGTGCCAAGAAATACTGCGAAGGTGTTTCCTGACGTGTCTCTTCCTTACGCGCTGATTCTCTGCTTCCTGTTCCCAAGAATATCTTGGTAGGTTATTTCTGAACGAAATGGAAATTTCGTCTGTAGGGTGGGTGTTATCTGGACAAATCAAAGGGCTGAAGTGTAGGAGTCGTTGCAGGTATTATCGCACGATGTCGTAAATGCACCGCAGTTAACTAGAGGTAGCAATGCATAAAAAGTAAGTTTGATATTACGTTATACTGTAAAATTGTTTGCGGGCACTTTCCGTCTCTACTTCTTCCATGCACTTAGCTATAAGCTGGAATAATTAATTCTACTGTTGAAGCATCCAATGTCTGAAATGAGCTCCAAAAATATAAGCCTTTGTTCCTTTCTCACACTCACACTCCCTCTCTTTCTCTCTCATTGTTCTTAGAGACGTGTAAACCTGTTACTGCTTTTGGGATTAGAAAACGTTGTTCAAGCTGTTTGTCCCAAACAGATACTCAAACAAGGACATCTGCTTCGTGGGTTCTTTCTTTTTTTTTTTTGTAGTACATTCCATATTGGAAGCTGGAACAGGCACCGCGGTCTGCGGCTTATCCAGATAAATGGACTGGTTTAGAGGATTATGCACTCCAGTGTGTGCGAAACACGACAAATGCATTTGGGGAAACTCAATGGCGCTCCCTGCTCGCCCACAGCGCTCAAATTTCACGTGCCACAGACTCTACCCTAAAGTTCCCTGCAAAGTGTTAATTGGTTTCTGCAAATACAAAAAAGGGTCATATGTTCATTTATGGATGACGCTTCTTTTTGTCTTTTGAAAAGGACGAGCGATAAATGGAGGTACCCTTCTTTTAAAGGGCCCTCAGCTGTATACCCCACTTCACGGCATTTATTCGATTAGAGCTTCGATGCCTCTAATGTAGCTTTTTTCTTATTTCCATACATTGAACTTCCGTAAGAAAATATTATTTTCGGTACTTTCGTCGCACTAGATTATACTGCGTGTAAAAAATAATGAACTCTTTAGCCGTGGCTCATCGCAAATGGTCACTTTTTTTTCTATGCCTGAGGTACTAGTTTCGTTATGTGCTTACTTTCCCGGCTACAAAGTATAATAGAAATAACTCACAGCTCAAATGCTCCTCTGATACGTACTCACGTGGCACGTATACAGGGCCCGCCAAATGCTGAAGAGGCCCGTAGTGTGCTTAATCACGACAGCACCTCTCACATAGATGGTGAGCAGTACATGCGATAGTGGGACAGCAAACTACAATTTTACCGCGTATTGCCAAACGAACCTCGACTGGCAGTTCGTCCTTCACTCGTACGAGTTCGACGAAGCGTTTCCGCCTTCTGAGTATGACGCGTAACTTCTCAGGAATGGTAACGCATACCCACTTACGTAAGAATGACCACGCATATCACACATGCTCGTGACAAATTCTGCCAGGGGCAGCACAGCAGACAGCCTTGTCAAGCAGAGGTCGATACATGGGAGGCTATGGTTGGGTGTATAGTGAATCGACGTTCTAGAATACAGGGGTGCCGGCAATGACGCTAGGATCACTTGTTCGCACTACTGATCTCACTACTGATCGGCTGCGGCTTCTATGACCTAAAACATTTCAGAGCCTTTTCAAAGCCGTTGCTTTGAGTCGTCATATACTGCACGGGCTATCCGCGCCAGGGTCTTCATCCTGTGAAACGGATTTCACCCTCATGAGGCAACGCAGCGTCAGATGATTGGTAGATTGCCCACCATCACTCGAATGAACGTAGTCCATCCCAAAGAGCTGTTTAATATGAGAATAATATAGCTTATTTCGTAACTGCTGGTGATGTGACTAATCAGCAAGCCTTCTTACTGAACATTATTGTGTACTTGTCTCGGCGCACCTCATCGAACAGGAAAGGACGAAATTTTCTGCCTTTTTGTACAAGGCGCACTGCATAACAGTGCACGGTGCCTTCCCACACGCTGTCTACCATGACAGTAACTATTCTAGAGTAAACGAAGTCGTGCTCACAGCAACGCATGGTTGGAGCGCTGCAAATACGACACACGACGCAAAGCTACGCCTTTGTGAGCCACAGCAACTGCGCTGGTTTACTTCGATGCATGACATTGCCGAGGGCACTGGCGTTCCACTGAGCGCAGCCACTTGTTCACCTAGTACAGTGAAAAAGCCTGTGCTTATAGCTTTTTCCTGCTCTACTAGACACGCGTAAGCTTGAGGAATGTTGTCCCATGAACTCATATGGTAATTTCTCTACACCTTGTTGGACATGTACTCTTTGATATGGGAAAGAGCCCCGAGATACTGTTGCTTAGACAAAACGAAGAGTGCCTATGACGATAGATGGAATAGTTGTCGAGTTTAGCGCGTGAAAAATAATCGGCGGAAAATGCCACCTATAGCCCAAGACAACGATGATAACGAAGTAGATGCGAGCGACAGCGCGGGATGGGAGCACGCAACGAAGGAAATACAAGAAAGAAGCCTTCGACCAGGGCAACGCGGGTGTCCATCGCTTCTTTCCCGCTACAGTACTCATAATCTGGCCTGTTCGAAACCTGTGAGGAATACATGCTAAACCATAGAAATATCCACGAATATAACTAACTGCGGAAGCTAAATTCTGCACTATACGTGTTTTCGAGCTATTGGGGCTTAAGTTTGTTTCTCCCCATCCGACACTAAATGAATGATCGATGACACGAGAGCTTTACGTTGCTCATGGAAGGCGAAGCAGGACCATATTGCTCCCGCGGGTGTCCTGCTGCACCCACGTCGTCTCTCTCTCTCTCGCGATTACTTTTTTGCGATGTTCCGCAGGGGACAGCCGCATCCTTCAACGGCAAAGCTGGGGGCGGTGAGTCTCGGATGAGATCGGAGCTGAAATCCGGCTTTATCCCCGTCAATAAATCTTAATTTGCTACCTGTATGCTGTAAATTGAGTTAAAGCAAGCAGCGCTGGAGAACAGGATTCACCCTGTGCACAGAGCCAGCCCTCTTGGTTTTCCTAGTCGCCATTTTCGTCACAACTAAACCTTCCTTCTTCGAAGAAGAGCAGCTGATGTTTGAGCTAAGCATGGTTGTTCCTGTTTTTTTTTTTTTCACATGATTGAAGGGGTGAGGGACAGTAGCTGCTTACGATAGTCAAGCGTCAAGTTAAGAAAGCAGTGTTTACGTAACAGCATTGTCTTTTCTTTTTTAGAGATTCACTGTATTACATGCGTCATTATGCTACACTTTCGCTGCATGTCAGGTTTTCATGCTTTCTGTTTGTCAAAGGTTCTTGCTTTGACAAACAGAGATCTGTGATGAACATATTTTAATGACACAATGCCTTATTTTCTGCAAGTGCCGTCGAGGAGCACAACTACTTTTTGGTTCGGAGTCCACTCATTACGGATACGTGCCATCACAATTTCATTTATACCTTGGTCAGCCAGCCATTACTTACCACGAACCGAGTGGACACGCATTGCCGACTGAACGTCGTTTACAATGCTTTTTTCAGGAGTGCGATATCTGACGCTGCTCCCTGTGTGTTACCTTAGCGGCGCCACTAGACACAGCTGAGTTCTTGCGCCGGCGGAGATATACATCGCTGCACGACATACCATCAATGGCGTATTGCTCTGTCAACCGTCACTAGCACGATCCTTGGTGCACGAATGCCAGGAGCACCTCAAGACATGCAAATCGAGGTAGCAGTTGACCCGTTCCGGACCGTAGCTTGACGCCTCGATGGAACCGACCATCTCGCTCCCAACCGCGGTGACTGCGCTTGCAACCATCGCCACTACTGGGCGGTGGAGGCGCAACTGATGTTGCGAGCTCATGTAAGAGGATTAACTTCATGCAGATGCGTGTGTCAGTTACGGCGTTCAACAAAAACGTACACGGCTTAATAGATGACTTACGTGAAGGAGCTTCAGTTGAACCTGGGTAGGGCAACAATTTCCGCTAGGAGTCTTTCATACAAGGACCGCTGTGGCAGCAAAGTTGTTTTCTTGGATCGATGTTTTTCTGGGGTCCCACCTGGGTAATTACGCTCTGTGCTCGCCACCAAAGTTTATTGTTCTCCAGGTCTTCATTTCGCGGCAGCCGTGACGTCGCACTATAAATGCGTTTCAAGTCTCGTGACTGCACACAGCACGTATTGGCACTGCGGTGTGGACGTTGCGTGCATACGAAATCTCGGTCTCCGTATTTCTTCAAAGCGACAACGAATTCGCGTTGCTGTAGGCATGTTGAGTATGCGGCTTAATGGTACTGATTTATTCATTCAGCCAAATATGGCCAACTGTACGCTTATTAGAAATTATTTGTTACCTGGAATTTTTGTACGATAGTTTTTCGTTTTGCAGGGCGTTTCTATTCTGCCCAAGCGCAGGTGTTTCCGGAAGCAAGCGCTCGCTGAAGCAAACTGGTGAAGATGCATTACAGCATTTCAACATCACCTGCACTCGCTCCTCGCTTCCCATACAGACGTCGAGAGCACTCTAGCCGTGCTTGCAGCCCCTGGTTTTCATTCCTTCGTTCGTACAAAACATACGCTCCCTAGTTTATTCCTCCCTTGTGAAGCGAGAAAGGCTTTTCCGAGTGTTGTGATGCACACTGATGCAAACACGCTACCTTTCGTGACTGCCTTCGTTCGCAGAATTAACTGTGTGTGCGCAAGCACTGGAAGATTGCTTATTCCTTGGTTCTAGCTTTTCTTGTACAAACATTCTTTTTTCGAACACACTGACAGTCAGAGGTTCGTACCATAGTATGCTATTTACTTTTTCAGGCTCCGTAAATTTGCGAGTAAGCAGAAATAATCAATCTTTTTTTGTTTCGCAAATAAAAGAGTACGTTTTAGCCAAATTCAAGGCGAGGGAAGACAATGTAGGTACTGCATTTTTTTTCTTTCAGAAGAATTCTTAAGTGCTTATCAAAAGCATGAGGAAGAAAATAAGGTAAGTAAATGTTTGTGTTGTACGTTTAAAAACGCACAGTATACTTTTTTTTTTCTCGTTTTACCCTTTAAGTACTGCAGCCATCGTGAAAGCAGGAGCAATTCATAATAGCTAGTGTCAGAACAGTAAAGTGTTGAGCCAGTTGGTATGTCATACATGCGGAGGAAAACGCTGAAAAATTGAGGAAGACTAGCTATGAACACGTCTGAGTGTCTTTCCTGTCCACACCTACCCTTCCTCAATTTTTCAGCGCTCTCTTCCGCAAGTAAGAATAATAAGTGTACCCTTCCCATCTACTCATTTCATGCGCGTTACTAAGGTCGAATTCACAAAACTTCTCTTTCGTAAGTGATTTTTGGAATTGTTCAGATGGCTTCAATAATCCAGCGACCGGATTGGCTGAAATGTTCCCTTAAGTACTGTTTTATCGTAAGGTGTGTATGTGAGTACGGCCCTGATTGCCACTCATTCATGTTTTCGAAATACCCTAGCGAAATGCAATAGCATTGCCATAGGGAATACTTCCTCGAGAAGCATAAACGGGCATTACGAGTTGAATAAATACATTTCCTGCCGCATTGAAGCATATAAATCGGTCCTTATGTTTCTGGTATACTGTCGTAACGATTACATTTGAGTTAATTCAACAAAGCTAATTGTTGGTGCCTTTCGACGTCATCTTTCACTAACTATATGATACGGCTTACTACACAGTAGCTTGGACTCATTGCGATTATGAGACTGACGCGCTGCCTACTGCGATGCTGAGGCGGATATACCATGCCTAATAATGGGCGAGTACCATATAATAATAATAATAATAATAATAATAATAATAATAATAATAATAATAATAATAATAATAATAATAATAATAATAATAATAATAATAATAATAATAATGAGGCATATTTTATTTACAGTGACACGGCACAGAATCAACATGATTGCAAATTCACGTGTAGCATGAACTTGTCATGACTGGCTACAATGTATATTAGTTCCAGTGGTCAAAAATTTCAAATAAGCTAACTGGTGTATAGCACATAGTTTTGTACTTACAACACTACGCTGCTTGCATACATTTTTACTTATGGAGCAACGTTTGCTACCAATATCTATTTCTCTTCGTAAATAAATCCTTCGCGCACAAATCAAAGGTGTCTTGTCGTCGCTGATCTTGTCTCAGTAGGATGAATACTGATGCTTACGTAAGCATACCTTGCTAAGTCTTTTTTTAGAAGTCCCAATATATGCAATGTATGCTGTTTCGTGTATCATTCCTTTCTAGAGTACTATTCCTTTCTACACAACATAGTGCGCTCCGTAATTTCGCGACCGCGATACTTCGCAGCTTTCAAGCAATTGCTAGTGATTGATTGTCTAATTACTGGGCCGTAGGGCGTTTAAGTCTGAAGGCGGCCTACCATAACAGGACTTGCGCCACAAGCACCTGAGAAACGAGGTCGATTCTGTCGTAGAAGATATCACGCAACCTACAAAAACGACCCGAATTAATATTGCGACCGTAAAGCACTGCTGTTCAAACTTTCGAAATACAAAGGGTCGCCTTGCGAAAGTTATTAAGGGGTCCTTGCCGGGAAGAGAAGGAGGGGCGGTGGGGTATGGTTGCAGAACCATGTTTCATGTATCTTTAGCAATGTTCTTGCGCTTCTACAACTATGCAGTCAACTGTACGTGGCTATAACGAGCCCTGGAGCGCCTTAATTGCTAATTGTTCTATTCCTCGCACTGCTACACTCCACGGCGAAATTAGTTGACTTTTTTTATGCGCTGAAAGCGGTTTTCGTTCATTTTCCTTGGAATTATAGCGTTTCAGGCTAAAACATCTCACCTGAACAGCAAAAAAAAAAAAAAGTGTGTGTGTGTGTGTGGGGGGGGGGGGGGGGGGGGTATACAAGCTTATACAGTTCCTATTGCCCAAAAACTTGATGCTAACGCCATGGCCTAGACCAAACCTGCGTTTTGTGGTGTGAGTAGCCAATCACCGTCACTGCTGTACCACAGCGGCAGACACCCCCCGAGGAATTTCAAACCGGCAGCATCATAGGCAATAAAGTTACCGTTGTGCGTTTCGTGTACGTAATGAACCCAAATTACAATGCGAGGGGGACACTAGCAAACTTCTAGTATCTTTTCCTAAGGGAAGGAAGCATTCGAGATACGAAACAGGTTCACAACTTTCGTTGTTGCAAATGTCCGCGTGAACCGTGCAAGGTCTGTAGTTTTCATGCGCCGCAAAGGGGCTGTGGATGAACAAGCAACGTAACATCGAACGTTCAAACACAACGTACAAGCAACTCCACAGTCCAGTTTGCTTTTTATAGGAACACACGAGTCCTCGCCTAACAGTCAGATTGTCGAAAGAAACATTTCGCGTATTTGTTGAAAAACCATCGTGCTATTTATTGTTGGAAAGGCAGCTACTACGGCAGGTCTTACCAGCCTCCATAGAAATACAATCTGCGTCGGAAACCGAGTATAGCAGAAAAAAAAAAAAAAAAGACGCTCGAGCATCCTAAAGACATTCATTGTAAGTGAACGGTTCTCCTTGGCATTTCGTCCATTAGGCCTTCAGTAGGCAACATGGGCCGTATAAAAAAAAAAAAAAGCTGATCGAGTCGCGGCGAGATCAAGGCCACTCACGAAATGTCAGGGAACGCAATGAATATTCGTGTCACGCTTGCACCCGTGCCTTCTTCTGTGACCATGGAGCTCGGCTAGAGCCGTGAACGCCAGCACCAACAGACACTTGACCTTGCTTATTGGCTTCCGCTGAGCCAAACCCCTCCCTTCCATTAACCGGCACACGTTCTGGGCCCGAGCCTTGTTGCTGGCGCTCTCATTTGTCAGTTCACCGCTTCAGTACAAACGTGACTGTCGTACGACGCGAAGGTGTCGTTGCTAAGCGACGGAACCATGAATGAATCCGCCAGCTCTAATGTACACACACACACACACACACACACACGGTAGCAAAACAGTTTCGTAGGCCTCCAGACAACGGCAAGATTTCTTTGACACTCCATGAATTTTCTGTGGATGTGGTTTGGAGAGATAATTAAGGCAGATAAGAAAGTACGTCTCACTGAGGAGCGCAAATATCTTTTGGTCAACTTAAGAACGCACAAAAGTTATCATGCCACCCAAATCAACTTGCGTGCAGATAAGTGAACATGAAACATCATCGCACTCTGTTGGGCTGTTGGGCTAGCTGGCTAGACCTATGGGAATGAGCTTTGAAGCCACAAACCAAGGAGACCAGACGCCCACAGCTCATCAGCCATGAGACATCAGGCGTGATAACTCTTCTTTGTGCTCCGGTCATAAGATCGTCCGATACATATCAGACGGGTGTCATCACGATAACCAGAATATAAGTAATCAGCATTCAGTCATTATTCATTCTGATCTCAGTCACGTAATCATAAATAATGCTTGGTCGTTGCTTCGCATAACTTTCGCGATGCTTTTAGGGAGACAGAAAACAACTAGCCTCAAGGAAAATGCCAGAGCAATTGCGTGTGATGCAGTTCGAATCTCAGACGACCCTTCTCTTAATAGGCCATTGAGCTATCGCTGTTAAACGGACATTATTTATATTGGGATGGGAATAAAAGAACGACGATATATATATATATATATATATATATATATATATATATATATTATATATATATATATATATATATATATATAATATATATATAATATATATATATATATATATATTATATATATATATATATATATAAGCCACTAGACCACGGTGGTCTAGTGGTTATGGCACTCGGCTGCAGATCCGAAGGTCGCGAGATCGAATCGAATTCCGCCCGCGGCGGCTGCATTTCGATGGAGGCGAAGTGTTGAGGCCCGTGTGCTGTGCGATGTCAGCGCACATTAAAGAACCCCAGGTGGTCGATATTTCCGGAGACCTCCACTACGGCGTCTCTCATAATCAGGGCTGGTTTTGGGACGTTAAACCCCACAAATCAAATCAGTTCTGTAGGTCTGTTTCGAAAGTAGTTGATGAAACGAAAGAGGTACACTTGCAAAAATTGCATGTTTAATATTACTCAACGTTACGGTCATGGTACGGTCGAAACTTTGAACAGTGCTATCGTTATCGCGTTAGAACAAAGATTGTGCGCTGACACTTAACCACTACCACCACCGGTTAAAAATCTATTTCGCGTGGTAGAAATGGTCAACAACCCAGGGTGTAGATCCGTGACACTTTCCTCATAGACTGCTGTGTCGAAGCTCGCCTCCAACAAACTTTCCCAATGGCCTTTTTTTTTTTTCCCTGACGCATAATGTGTTCTAATGAAGCATTCTCGATATAGCCACAAGGCTGGCAGCACTTCAGCCTTCATATTATCAGCATTCAAACAGCAGTGAACTGGAAGGCAGTTCTGGCACATTGCCCAGCCCAGATTTACCACTGGCAGCCTCGCAACACTCGGCACAAATGGTCGTGTAAGGATATCGTGATAGTGACACGAACAAAGCCCCGCTTTGCAGAGCTTCTTTTGCGCGGCAACTTACCTCCTGATGGTTTACTACGTCGCGTTCTCGTGCCTTTTATTTCTCGGCGTACAAATCGCGTTACCCTGCACTGAAGGACAAAAAAAAAAAAAAAAATCTCCGAGATACCAACCTGCACGCATGTAGCCAGAGATAAAAACGTACAACTCTAAACCAAGGTTTCAGAACTCGGCAGGGACCGGTCGGTGTTTGAGACCACGGTAAATAATCTCCTTTCTCGTCGAGAAGCATTCGCTGAAAGGTAAGAACTCAGATACGATAGACCAAAGAAAAGAGAACAGAAAAAAAAAACGCATAAAACAGGAAGTAGAAGGCGCTGTCATTGATCGATGATCTCGATATGAAGCCATCGCTTTGTCCGCCGCCTTTTTTTTTTTTTTTTCATCTATACACGGTCCATTCGCTTCTCCACATCTCATACAAAGCGGAAGCAGCGAACAACACGTAAAAGAACGGAGGTCCGGAGACAGGTTCTTCATCAGAGTCCGTGTTCTCAAAGGGCGCTTCGTATCGGTGCAATTGGATGCTCGACTTGCGTGATTGTTTTTTATTATTATCTCGGTTAGGAGCAAAAACACATGGCTCTCGGTACGGCTATTATTAATCATAGAAGCATGTTAAAACTGTGTGCAGAGAAGAAAAAGAAGCTAGCAATTGTTGCCTAAAAGGGACAGCGCCCGCCTTTCTTGAAGAACAACAGAAGGTGCAGCCAAACGCATCATGTCACAGACAGATGCCGTATAGGAGCGCTGGGAACTAGATACGAGTGTCGTGTATGAAAGGACTTCTAAGTCGTCTCTAAGAAAGTTCTATGAATAGGATGAAGCGCATAGAGGAAGCTTGGTAGAGTTCAAGCCTGCACATCTAATACAAACGATAATAAATCGCGTAAAACAGTTTTTTTCCTTAGAAACTTGCTCGTTCACCTTTTCTAAACTTTTCCCTTTCACGAGAGAATAGCATCTGAAAAAACGCTTGGGACTCTTGTGATCAAGGCTCGCTCGTTAAAATTTCGTGCCTGTCTTTTCTCAATGCAACGGGATCGTTTAAACAGTGGTCTGCTAATGAATAGAAGGAATTAGTTCCCATTTCATCGCTATCAGCACAAATATACCGTCCTGGAACATCTCTGCTGTCTTTTATTCGGCAGCCGTTGCAGTCTCATTTACAGCGAAATGAGCGCCACCGAAATCTGAATCCCCTGGTCGGCCCTTTGTAATTTAACGCGCGCCAGCCATTTCGATGGCTGTATGAATGGAAAGCAGACGCCACTTCTCTAATTACGGTAATAACACTTCTTTCCTGATCAGCTGTTCGTTATGAAATGAAGCTTCCGTCCGTGAAGAGCTCAGTGAAAGCGACCGAAAAATATTTGTGGTAAGGGAAATTAAAAAAGAAGCATGCTGGTACGTTAATGGGCACGGATATTAGGGCCAGTGTATACAGTGAAAGTCTCTTTTCGGGCTACTCACCGCGAATTATAGCGATTCTATTTTTAAGCCACGTAATGAGGTCTGATGCATATGTGGTTTCGCTAGCTATGAACATTCCTTGTTGCTTCCTGACCAGCAGTAGAGTTCGATATTTTTCTTTCCCCTCTTTTGTCTTTTCGGACGTTAGCCCATTCTACCGCGCTTGAGGTGCCGTAAAATTCTCAAACCAACACGCAGTCTTCCCGAGGCGGTTGTCAGGGGTCATCTTACAGCATAATTAGCAATAAAGTTATACCAATCGTGTGTGTGTGCGTCTGTGTACATGATTCATATCCCATACCTACAGCGTAGGGCACAGAAACGCGAACGTGCAATTGGTTGACATTCTTTGTGTGTGTGTGTGTGTGTGTGTGTGTGTGTGTGTGTGTGTGTGTGTGTGTGTGTGTGTGTGTGTGTGTGTGTGTGTGTGTGTGTGTGTGTGTGTGTGTGTGTGTGTGGAGTAAAAAAATCCTGGCATAGATGTGTGCTGCATAAGCCCGCACCGCTGATCTAAACGAACGGTTGTTTGTGTGGGTTAAAACAAACCTGAGCATAGATGTGTGCTGCCTGCACTACGGTTCTAAAGGCTTGCGCACATGCTTACGCAAGCGTGTACTGCGGTTAGTGGCCAATGAGAAAAGGCACAACGTTCAAACAAAGACAGCTAGCACCAATAGCGAAAAGGGTATTAATGGAGGTCGTCACCCTGATGCACCACCGCAACGCGCCCTCGCTCTATTCCAATGTCTGCTTGCGAGGTACGGTAACGAGCTCATTAGTAACGGCTTTACGCTAACGAACGTGTCGTCTCGGGACGTACGGGCTTTGAGTTGAGCGCAGCATCCCAATCGGCGGGAACACTTTCCAGGCTTAACCCTCTCGGACCCTATTCCAGGATATGTCACGTTTGTTATTTTCCCATAAATCGGTCGGTGCACCGCGAGGAAAAATTGAGGGTGGCTGCTCTCTGAATATGTAGAAACCGATGGAGCACACACATTAAAAGGTAAGAACAGAATCGAACGAAGTTCGTAGGCCGAATCAGGCAACTCGATCGCAGCTTTGGCGCAGAGCTTGTGTCTGTCATGTGCTCTCACTGTTAGCTTGACGAGTTGATACCAGGAGCAGGGCAAAGGCCACAGTGTGAGCTATTTTTTCTTGCATGGCATCGATCATTGAAATTGAACGCTGGAGCTTTGAGACAATGACGTGGCGGCCGGTACTAGAATTCACGCCTCATATTAAGCCTGTAGTTACAACACCGGGCTTCGCAAGCTCGCAATGTATAACTGTGCACCAATGGCAATGAATGCTTTGACGTAAACGTCAAATCAGAACGGTGCCGCGCTGGTACTCTTCAGGTAAGCTTCTTTTAAGAAATGACGCGGAAGGTGGTTAATGCGTCTTCAGGAAAGCGTCTTTTAATAGCAGAGTGCTTAATGTTGAGTGTAATCTCTACGGTCTGGACAAAAATTACCATAATCATGAAATATGTGAAACATGTGCGCGTGCACCGTTCCAGGCAATGCATGACATTTGCGCGCGCACTATTTGCTTCTCTTGCCCCCATGCCTTCAACCCACTATAGTGCATAAAGACGGATGCGTTTCATAGCATAACACAGATTGGTGTAGCGTAGCTATGGTGTGGGAAAGAGGAGTCAGGGTGATGAGGAGGGGAACAAGTAAAGCACAGCATAGCCTTGTGAAGTATATAGTATTACAAGAGGGTAGGAAATCGAAGTGATAGCGAGGATTAGGGAAAGGAAGAGGGGAGAGGGCGAACCATGCCGCAAACATGCACAGTATAGTAGAGCAAGGCGTGGGAAAGGCAGGTGAGGGTGAGGATGGAAAGGGAGAAGGTGGAGGACGTCACGATCGAACATTGCCCGCCAAGCCAATTTGAACCAAGACACGTGACCCAAATCACGTGACATGACGTACAGCTATTCGTGTGGCGTGTTTCCTCCAAAGCCATTGAACACCTAGACATGCGACATGTTCCCGCCGAAACCATGTAACAGGCAGTCACGTGAGAGATCACGTGGCTTAGTTGGCTATATAAAAGCCGGACGAAGCTATAGGTCGGCCACAAGCTTCGCTCTTAGTCCTGCCTTGCACCTCGAGTGCAAGCTGCCTACATTCTTTCTTCGAAAGGGATTTATTTATTTATTTATTTATTTATTTATTTATTTATTTATTTATTTATTTTGCGTTTAATTGAATGAGTGAGCACAAATTGTTTAGCGAGTCGCTTGCTTTCTTATTTTGTTTGTTCATTTGTTCGTTTCTTATTTAGTTTAACACATATCCGTCTAGCCGAGGCAACTATTGGACGGCGAACGGCTCTGCTATTGGTCAGTTTGGGTCAGTTACGGCTATTTTCCTTCCAACAGCTTCTAAGCATGACTGCATACGTCGATGGCGCAGAAGGCAGCGAAGGAGCTGGCAGTGCACCTTGTATAAGTCGTCTAACCTCTTCTACCACTTATTGTGCTACATATTTATTAAACTCCTCCAAGCCTGCGTACGTTTAGCCTTGTTTCTGTCTTTCATTCAACCACATTTCTTTTGTCCCATTATCCCAACCGTCACTTTTCTCTCTCTAGCTGTTAAGCGATTCAGCGTCTCGTTGTTTGCAACGCCATGCAAGTCATGCAAGCGCTACTGCGCTTCTTGACATCTACCGGCCTTCGTGAACGTCTCTAAGTGGAACGTTCTTTGTGTGTGTGTGTGTGTGTGTGTGTGTGTGTGTGTGTGTGTGTGTGTGTGTGTGTGTGTGTGTGTGTGTGTGTGTGTGTGTGTGTGTGTGTGTGTGTGTGTGTGTGTGTGTGTGTTTTATTTGTTGTGCTTGTCGGGAATCTTGTACCCTCTCTTTCTGTCATCTTTCTAACCCCCTCCCCCTTCTCCCCAGTGCAGGGTAGCAAACCGGAGACTAATATCTAGTTAACCTCCCTGCCTTTCTCTTCATCTCTCTCTCTCCCTCTCCCTCTCTCTCTCGTTGTTTGCATACCAAGAAGAGAATTCAGCCACAGTGACCCTGGATCGAGCACACACCCTCAAAATGTTACAATTCCAGAGCAACGACAACCCACATTGCCAACAATGATGATTGATTGTGGTTCGGTTAAGGAAAGGATGCTAATTTCTGCAGCCCATGTAGGGAGCACGGCTAAGCGTCCGTGGGGTCAGGGGAAAGGGATTGAAAGAGATAGAGAGGAGAGAAAGGCCGTAGTGGAGGGCTCCGGAAATTTTGACCACCTCGGGTCTTCGACATGCACTGACAACGCACAGTACACGGGCCTCTGGCATTTTCGCCTCCATCAAAAATGCGACCGCCGCTGCTGGGACCGAAACGCACAGTACACGGGCCTCTGGCATTTTCGCCTCCATCAAAAATGCGACCGCCGCTGCTGGGACCGAAACCACGTTTTTCGGGTGGCAGCCGAGTGCCATACTACACCACCGCGGCGGTCATGCCAACAATAGCTGCGCTGCTGTGCACTCTATTCGCGCGCAAATTTCTTTACTGAGCGTAGTTTGCCCCAAAGCTTCAAATGCTGGCCTGCTGGCGCCGACTGCTGGCACGAGGGCGACAAAGCAGTCGAATCGCAGCCTGTTGCAGCGGCCAGATGGCGCTTGCATATAGGCGTCAGCTTTTGAACAGGCTGCACACCATGCATTTGAAGCTGTTGTATTGATGATATTTCTTAAACAGCAAGCCGTTATAGACATTGCACTAATGTTCAGCTATATTGCTCCCTTCGGGCGATGTCCATTAAAACTCTTAATTTTTCTCACAACGTAGCATTTTCATTTGCATACAGGAGTTGCGTACCACCATCGACGCAGGTTTCAAGTTCTTCCTTGCCCGAAAATAAACGCTGTTACCTAAGACAACTTGAGGAGCTCGAACATGGTCATTTTTCGCTCTTCATTCCGCTTGCTGGAAGTCTTTACAAAAAAAAAAAAACAGACCAATTCGCCCTACCCGTAGCTCACGTGCCATTTACGTAGTGGCCCTCTCATGACCAGCCGATGAGACAAGCGGAAGAGCAATATGGCCTGTACAATGCAGCACATTCAACTAGATAGGCTGCTCTAGAAGCTTTCCATTATTTACTTCTCTCTTTTTTTTTCAAAAATTGCACTTGGTTCTTATTGTATATGTACTTCAGAACAGACGTCGGCACCCCAAACATACATACTATTTTATATCACCAGCTTTTCAGGTATAATGCGATGAGTAACGCGACTGCAGCGGGAAAACTCAGAGTAATATAAAAGTGCAAAGGGAAATAATGGAAATACGATGAAAAAAAAATAATGAAGTAAACTGAATGAGGATGGGCGAATAAATCAAAGTATACGCGGGAACAGTGCGAAAATGAATGTCAATATACATTACATAAAACATGCGCAAAACGCGTTCGCGTTGAAAGTGCTCGCTGACACTAGCAAATTTCTGCCTATTCATTTTATGAAATTCACATACAAGTCAACGCAAACCGAAGTTCATGGTTGTATTGGCTAGGGCACCGCCGACATGTTATGTCATAGAAACCTGAGGTAGATGTGTGGCGCGTGTTCCTCACCTGTAGCCAAACCTTGGTAAAGGAAACTACATGCGTCGTCTATATCAATTGTAACTGAGCGATTATTGCTTATAGGCTATCAGGTCCCTGCAAACTTTCCCAGAGGCTTTCGAAGTCGAAGAGCGCAGTGCCACCGTATTCCTTAGGAAGTAAATTTCTTGGTACTTGAGCGTGCAGGCGTTCGAAGTTATCGCCGTGTAGGTGGAACTGAAAAGCGAAGACAAAATTAAAGGCAATAAAATATGTCATTGTAAATAAGAACACCAGCGTGAACCGAAATCTAGCGAAAGAGGTGGCGTTCAGCACCAGCTAAACGGAATTGTACTGAAAACCGTAATCAAACACCGAATCACATCATCCTTATCTCGAATTCTTGTACGGGATATCAGTGCACCGTTATGTTTCATTGAAGCGGGAAAAATATGACAATGAAAGTAGAGGGGGACAATTCTCTCACTGCAGTTGTCAGTGTTGCACGTTTACCTTTCCAGAAGGCAAAAAAATGCTTTCTCGATTTTAAAATTGTGATAGTACAGAACGTTGCTTTTCCATGGGAGTGATAGAAATGGGAAACAAAGGTAGAGAAAGGTAAATGAGAGGAGGAACGAAGGAACGAAGATACGAAGGAGCAGGTACTAAAGAACGAAGGAGAAGATGAGAATGAATGCTCACCCTCGATAGTTCGTCCTTGCTCAAAAACGGTTTCAGCAGTGGAAAGAACATGGAGAAAGCTCTTGGCTGCCTCAACACATGTGCTTTGGTGATCTCGAGTGGTAGGCCATCCTGAGTACGAAACGGATGAGGAACTTTTAACACATATATGGTTATCCTTGTGTATTTGCTGCTATCAGAACTCTCTAGGGAGCAGTGACTGAGGAAAGGAATGAAGATCAAAACATGCGGATTGTTACTCATAGGAGGCAGGTTAGGGCTAATTTTATGGCTCGAGAAGTATGTCTCAAGTATGTCCAGACATCTCTCAATCGACTTCAAAGAGCATTTCATTTTTCGTTCACCTTCTTCAGCATATTGAATTAGCTAAACCTTTGGCTTGGTAGCGATTATTATTCCTCTGCACTTTAGGTTACTAAAGACGTCGATGTGTAGTCCCGCTTCGATGTCTGTAAACCAGACTGTCAATGAAATTTAATAAGTGGTGGGCACATTAGCTTTCGAAGGAAACTAACTAAAAAGAGAACACAAACAGGAGAAACACACCAAACACAAGACAAGCGCCTGTGTTTCTCCCGTGTGTCTTTCTCAGATGCGCTGACTATAGTTCCCTTAGAAAGTATGAACCAACTAGTCTAGCAACAAGTACTGTTAAACGCATCAGCTTGTTGCAGTACCATGAAACAGCGTAAGCCGTTTGTTAAGTATTTCTGCTTGCTATTAGGTCTAATAAACCAAGGCATGATAAATCATCGATGAGGCAATCACAGCATGAAATGCATTTCCATGATTAGTCGCCACTTTTTTAGACTGCACGAAAACCATGCTACCGTATTTTCCGACTTTTTTTTTTTCTATTAGCAATCCCGTGTAAGCGTCAACTACATGCAGGACAATTCCTTTTAGTCGAACTAAGGCAGGCTTGAAAGCAGTTCATAACCAATTTGTCAAATCTGCGCCATGATAGTTTGAAAAAAAAAAAAGGAACTAGGTAGGCGACCCTAGTCCTTGAATCAAGTGTCGCGTAGTGGGACTCGCAACTCGGCACTGGTGTGACCCTGCGGTTGCCTCATAGCGCACAACGTTGGTATGCTCTATGCGCGATCTCTTTCCTTCTTTCTCTCTTTCTTTCTCAAGTGTGGCGCATACCCGAACATATAAAGCGAGTATGCGCCATAAGTTATTTTGACTTAACCGGAAGTGCATTATTAATTTTCATTAATCATTGTGATGGCTAAATACATCTTTCTTATAAGAGGCATACGCTCTGATATCATCTCCATGAAATATAAATCTTAACATGTCCCTTTCGTTTTTAACTACTGGCAATTCACCTCATTTCATGCTCGGTCGTCTGAGGAAGTGAATCGTCTTTGCTGCGCAATAAACAAGAGTGTCATGTGGTGCTCATCCTACTAATAACGCAGCGTACACGGAACTCTGAACCCTCCAGAGTGCGCCCTGTGTGACCTTAAGTTAAAGCGACAGTGTTTTGCTCCTCCTTCGTGTCACGGCCAATCAATCATCGCTTGTGGACATCACGTGGGCTGCGCTCTATGTAGCTGCCACAATACACCTGCCTTTCGCGCGGATGCTATTAAGATATAGATCAGTTTTCGTTGCGTAGAATCTTCGGCGTAGCAATTAGGCGCGATTACCTGTAAAAGCCTGATTGCTTTTTTGGCGAGGCCCATTTCGCATGCTAGGCTTTTGGAAAAGGACCAGCCACCGAAGTCGAGAATGAAACAGATGCCGACATCTTGAGTTGCTGGGTCGCGGGCGAGCTGCTCCAGCCAAAGGTTGACTGCTCGCTGAACACGGTACTGTGGGAATGACGAGGGATCCCACGCACCTAAAGAGATACAAACGATGAAAAAAGACCCCTTCCGTCTTCTATGTCTGCTGGGCCTCTCTGTCTCAAACAATTTCTATCTTTCCTATCCGTCCGAGCACATATTTTCTGATGCGGGAAGGTCACAAAAATTACAACTTTTTTCGAAGTCGACGACGCTTCAGAATTCAAGACGTCTCACTCAAGTGTACACGAAGGGTACTGTTTTCGCAAAGCAGCAACTGCCAGTGAAATGAAACTCCAGCGTGCTGTGTCTCTTTGTGCGAAGTATTACGGATAAACATGTCATATGCCAAATAGGCTGACCACTGGTCAGTAAACTTCAAAAACCACATAGCAGTTGTCCCTGTTCACCGCCGCACAAGAACGGTGCTTACACTCGGCATTCTGTCTTCAAGGCTGCCCTTTTCTATGCTGTAGAAACCTTTCTATGACATAGTAAATACCTAGTACCTCTTCAAAAGGAACACGCAGCTATCCTTGGTATTTACGTCATCTGAGTTTTTTCTATTAAGGTGAATGAAGGAAGGTGAAATGATGTTTAACTTTCAAAATTTTCCTTCAATCACTGAAAGTCATCGAAGCTTTATTAACACTTACCGACCTTTAGGAGTAAAATTGGACGTCCCTGAGTATCCTTTCCAGGAAGAGCCGCGACCAGATTTCGTGCTTGTGAGTCCATTTCTTCCGATGCATTCAAGTCCTTGAGAACTTTGGGACAGGAGCTTCTGCGTCTGTAGTACATTTGCGTTTTTGCGAGCGCGGCTTTGACGTCGAAATTTGTGAACCTCAGAAAAGGTAGTAGAAAGATCGTGTCCCTCCTCGCACTGCATCGAGCATCGTCTGCCATGAGACAAAGGGAACGAAAATTAAACCGAAGTGAACGACCTTTCGCCACGGCTACATTGTACTTTTCGTGTAATGTAAAGTCAACTATTTGACGTAGCGTGGTCATTCAGTGTAGGCGCTGTTACGCATTACTCTGGAAACCAGCTATGCACTCGTCTTTCCGTCTTGTCGCGCTGTCTGCCGCGAACGGCGACGGTTTATTAAGCCACATCACTTGTTTCCCAAAAGCTTTCACATCAATAATTATTATTTTAAAATGTCATCGACATGCAAACAGGCGTTAGATACATTATACGGTACTAACTGTTGTGATGCATGTGCGAAAATGCAAACGCGGAAAGAACGGCTGACATCCCTTAGGCATGTTCATGCAACCGTTGGAGTCAGTTATGTGAGTGATATAGTAATGCGGTATCTGCACGTATCACGTGTTAGTTTTCAATCCAAACTAGAAGAGAAGCTGAGGGGAAGATGGAGGTTTGAATCGATGAACAGATCGCTAAAAAGGATTTAGAACAAGGAATGTCGCAGGAGCCAACGTTTCGACAAGTGGACTTGTCATCACCAGGAGGACGACGTCAGGACGGCGACGTCAGTAGTCACCGTCCTGATGAAGACAAGTCCGCTTCGTTACCCTCCGCAAGATCAGGTATCGAGCCGTGCTCACCTTTGAGAGATTGCCTCAGTTCATCCAGCGCTGTTCTGGCGTTATCCGGATCCTGCGCATCTCGCTCCCTATGAATTGTATTCCAGTCCGCGCCGCCGCCAGTGACAAAATTCATTTCCTCACTTGCACGACGTTCCTTTTCCTGTGACCTCCTCCTTTTTGTCATATCTCCGGTGAACTTGGTTCGGCCTAGAAGCTCGATATGCAATGTCAGTCTAACAAAAGATTGGCTGTTCGATCCGGCACACCGCCCTCCGCTGGACACGGTAGTCGTCGCGGTAGCTCGGCGGTTATAAAGACCCCGTGGCGAGCGTGCAGAAACGCAGGAACAGGTTTGTGTTTTCTTTCTCATCAAAAGGAAAACATACACTTCTGACGTCGGCTTCTCAGCACTTCTGCGCTGTTGCGTACGCAGAAAAACAAACATGTATCTACTCGTAATATAGAGAAGGAATGTGCAACGAGGAACGATGATCATTGTGTTTTAGGAAAATAACTGCTATTTCTGATATTACTTCCAATGACGAAACGCTCTGGACGCCTTAAAAGCGCCAGTCAGCAGCGTTCGAAGCACTTCCTAATGCACGTCCCTGAGCAAATGATGCCGTTGACGCTCAGTAAAAACGCGGCTTCGCGTCAAACACCTGTAGACGTTAAGCAAAGCACAAGAAAACAGCCGGATTTTCCTTGCATTACTTTCCTTCCTTATTTGTTTTGTCTCTTCCCTCCTTCACCCGCCTTGGCATTTTGCTTGGATGCTCAAGGTCGCGAGACCGAATCATGGCCAAGGCGGCAGCATTTCGACGGGATCGAAATGCAGAAAGTAGCCGTGTACTAAAATTTCTATGCACGTTAGAGAAGCCCATGTGGTCAAAAGGGCTCCGGAGCCCTTCGCTACTGGGCGTGGTTCATTATAATACTGGTTTTCGCATGTGGAACCCCCCCTGTTATTACAATTATTGCGTCTGTTTTGTCTATGATGTTATCTTCATCATCACCACGCCTGATCAGCTGCAGTGTAGACCAATACTGGTTCTTGGGCACTTTTTCCATTTCACTTCATTCATACGGCCGAAATCAGGGTTAAAATGTAATGCATGACAAAGAACTTACAAGCACCCTCATTGCGCCCTTAAGAGTCATTGCTTTGCTGTACCAGCAATTGTACAAGTTCTAACTCGAGAAACATACACGCGCGCGCTCGCACTGTAATTAATCGAGCACATTGAAGATAGGTCCTGCCACGGTGATCTAGTTGCTATGGCACTCGGATCCGAAGGTAGCGGGATCGAATCCTGACTGCGGCGGCTGTATTTCGAAGGAGGCGAGATGTTGAGGCCCATATACCGTGCGATGTCAGTGCACGTTAGAGAACCGGAGGTGGTAGACCTTTCCGGAGCCCTGCGCTACGGCGTTTCTCATAATCATATCGTGATTTTGGGACGTAAAACCACAGAAATCAATCAATCAATCAATCAATCAATCATCAATCACCTTGAAGATACAGCAGTGCCTTTTGACAACAAGAAGAATAATCATTGTACAATACTTTGAAAGCATGCACTCCAATTTATCAACATATGTTATTCGTTGATGACTTTCGTTCCGCCTCGGTTCTTTTTCTTTTTTTTTTTTGGTCAGCGACCAATACTGTTTTTTAACTGCACGGAGCTGCGTCTGTATAAAAACTTCATGCACATGAAGGTTCGCAGCAGCTGAACTAGCTATCGCTCATCGGCTATTCGGCGTATTCTTTGCGGATGACAATTCACTATTAGCGCATACCTCATCACTGCACGAAGAAAAGGTGAGAGCCAGAGGTGAAAGAAGGAGAAAATCTCCGGATTACCAAGACGCCATCCACTGACTGACGCACAAGGAATACATTACACTGCTGATGCGATAAATGCCCTGTTCCTCATTTGCAACAGTGTTCTCGACAGGCGCCTTGTCAAGGTATATATGGACTAGCCTCACCCGTCACTGAGCCCTGTTATTCTGGTGAAAGGAGCCTTGCGCAGTTTCTGTGCGTTCGAATAGTCCTCCCCGCAAATATGAGAGGAATATATGGTTATCATATTTAAAGAAATAAAACAGCCGCCATTGTCCTTTTTTAGACTACAGTCGGACTTGCTGTCATATCGTAGTTGTTGTTTTCATTTGTTCCAATAACCAAGCGCCCGTAAAGTGTGTATATTTGTTTGTCCTTCTAATTGTTACTTGTGATGTTGCAACTCGGTCAACGTTACTTGAACAAATACCTATTTGTCATTCTTTTTGGCATGCGCCAACCTAGCATTTAAGCTCATAAGACTGCTGAATGCATTCACCAAAACATAATACAAGGCCGATTATCTTAATCCAACGATTAAGTTAACTGAAGCGGTATGGTTCAAAGCAGAAAAACTTTATCGCATGGACCAAAGTATTAATCACATGGTTTACTTTCATATTTAAGTGTTTAAAACGAGCTAAACAATGGTCGTATCAAGCGACAATGCAAAATTTGAGGCTAAGTGGGAGCTGTAGAATCTATTGTACCAGTAGCCTGTGAATAAACATTTAAAAATGCAGACAAGTAATTTACTGAAATTTGTTTGAACCATAATAATATACGACCAACACTAGTCATTGTTCGTATGGTATCGATGTGTTAATTCGCTAGAACAAAATGGTTTCAAAACTTAGTACCAACTAGCGTAGCCAAACGCGTTAACAAGTCGATTTACTTCAGTGACACCTGCAATAGATAGATTGTCTTTAAAGTAGGAAGAACAGTTGCAGGGCTGTGAATATATATATGTATTGTGATCATAATCAGCAGCATCAATGTGTATACGCCCACCGCATGCTAAAGGTATCTCCCATGTTTCCTCAGTTGACCTGCCTCAGCTGACCCAGCCCCTGTGATAACCGCGCTCACTTTATTCTTGCACACTCCAGCTGTCCAACTAACTTTTTGCTGGCCCCTGCGACACTTGCCTTCTCTTGTAGTCCAGTCTGTTACACATAATGACCATCGGTTACCATGCCTTGCCAACTCATGCCCTGCCCGTGACCATTCCATCTTGACTTCCGCTAAAATGTCATTAAGACATGATTTCCCTTATCTACTCCACTCTCTTGTTGTCCCAGTATTTCCCATCTTCAATTTCATTATATTCGCTTAGATCATATAGTACGGTATAGTTACTTATAGTTACGCTTACTCCCAAAGTCCAAAAAACCAAAAAGAGTGACTTTTAATTTCCGTTTTTTATATGCTATGAAAGCGCCCAACTGCTGTCAAACACTCTATTACTTTTGTTAGTACAATATACTTACTCAGGTTTGTCCACGTCAAGTGCTTCCAATGCTTTTGCACGCTTAGTGCAAGGTGGACAGAAGTTCGGTTGTCTGTACAGCGCCACAGCAGAAGGTGTGAAATGCTGAAATGGTGCAACTTTATTACATCACTGAGATTTTCATCTACATTAGAGAAACTCCAAGGCTCGATCGATTTCCTCTTGCGAAGCGAAGTCGCCGCTGTTGCTCTTGGGGTAGCCGTAGCTATTATCTCTCTTGAAGTCATCTTCCAACTCGCCCACTTTGTTCCAGAAAGCGTCGTAATCCAGTGGCGGCGCCTTACCGCCAAATTGCGGAGGAAGTTCTTCTGCTGATATTTCCTTGTGGAGGCTCTCCATATTTTCTCCGTGCAGTAGAAACTTGGGAAAGAAAACGTTTCAAAAGTGCAAACTCAGCAGCAACTTTCCTGTCAAAGAAAAGCAGTAGCCGGCGCCAGCTACACGCACCAGCTTCTCCTAATATAAGGTAAATATAAAGAAAGCTTGACAGCTAGGCGCCATCGCATGTGGGTTACGCACGTTATTCATGGACTTGCCAAGGGTGCCCGACATGGCAGCCCCAATAGCTAAGATGCTGGGCTGCCAAGTTTGAGAACGCGGGTTGGGTTCTTGTCTGCGATGACCTCTTCTATCGGCACGAAGTGCAAGAACACACTTATTCTCCTTCAGGTACTCGTTAAACAATCCCAAGGGGTCAAAATCAATCCGTACAGTTCACCATCCTATACGTCGAGCCGTCATAATTATGTGGTTGTTTTGACAAGGTTAGGTCGATAAGAGTTCCACAGGAGCTGCCTTCGTAGACGCCGTGCAGGCGGTCAGTCGGGAAGGTTTTTGTGTCGCCGTAATACACGCTCACGAACGCGTCTGCAACACACTTGTCTGTTTGCACTAAGAATCCTGAGCTGGCCGAACAAATGGCCATTGCACTCTCCCTGCTAGATCCGCAGCACTTTGTAATCTACAGTGATTCTAGAGCGGCTAGTCGCGCATTAGCTAGGGGACTGGTAGATACCAATGTTTCCAAGTTACTCGAATGTTAGCCCTTTGGTCTTTACTCTATCGTCTGGTTCTCAGCTCATATGGGTGTTTGTTTTTGTTTGAAACCTTTTTGTTTCAAATATGCCGTACACACTAGGCCAAGAACGTGTTTTACTCATATGGGTGATTTTGAGGGAGCACAGGGAATCCGCTCATGGGGCCGCGCGGCACTGTTCGTTGGTGGTTTAGAGACGTTTTCTTCGATGGCCACCTTCCTATACAAATCCTGGAAGCTGCGGATCCAGGCCTTGACGTACTCACTCGAACATCGGGGTATAAGAAGGCGCGATATTTGTCAACGTTGAGCTCATTTTGAGTGGCCTCCTTCTCAGTCAGTGAAACGCGTGTATTCAGGATGTTCGGGGAAATTAAATATCACCAGCAAAACATACCGCATTCACGCGTGCATAGCACACGCGGCACCTTTGGTTTCCCTGGTTTACCGTTCCGCAGGGCTTGTGTAATGCGAATGAGGAGGAAAAACAAGAGAGGATAAAATTCGCTTACCCTTTTGGCCATCTTGTTCTTTAGAAAAGGCTTCATGAGAGCGTACATAATGTCGAAAGCACGTCCTTGTCGCACAACGTGCAAAGCTTTCATCCTCGATGGCATGCAATCCTGAAACATTCCTCACCGTAAGTTGTCCAGTGAAAATAAAAGAACACAGATGTTAGGAGAGTGAACAGGCTGCGTGTACAGGACAAGCTTGTCATTGCACGGCATATCTTTAATTGTTAACGTTCGGGCCATTGGTGATTTTACTAACGTTGCGTAAGCGTACAACCAGAAAACCATTCGGTGAATATAGAAGCGAACGATTTTATTAGTTTCTCAGGTTATTATAATGGCAGCAGATAATCAACGATCCCTCAGGTCAGTTTTAACCCTACGTCGATCCGTATCACCAACCTTGATAGCAGCGAAATTGTTTTCAAAACGAACCCCACGCTTTATTACGATAAAAGCATGCCATCACGCATAACAAGAAGCTACGCAAACGTCTATATCGTTCGTCGTTTTTATCTGTGACGCAATCTGCTGTGACGAATATAAACAGGAAATCAACCTTCGCTTGATTAACAGCCTTTATGAAACGCAGTAACAAGCGACATCACTCACCTGCACGTATTCAAGACCTCTCTTGAGGACGCCAGGCTTTAACGCCATCGCATTTTCTACAGCGAAGTCCTGGCAGTTCACAAGCGAAACAACACCAAGAGTCTGTGCTGACGGATCCAACATCATATACTCTAAGCACAGAAGACATGCCCGCATAAAAACAGCATGTGCCAATTCCTTTGGATTCCATGCCCCTGCAAGAGTAACGAGCAGTGGGCCCATGAGATATAATCAGTCCTGTCGACATAAGTAGTTTGGCGCTATATTGTTTTCTCTTCCGTGCTTCAGGCGAGACCGAATGCGTAAGCACACCAATCTAAAAAACTGTTACGTCTTTGTGAACGACCGAAATAAGACAACGAACAAGGAAACACGCGTATATATAAATCTCAAACGCACAATATGAGCCTTACGCTCAAACAGCAAACATGGGGAGGGGGAATGAGAAATCGCGGTTGCAGAAAACAATAACTGAATAACTACAGTTATATCAGTTTAAACAATTTGACAGGCCAGAGCGTTGGCTTCGGCAGAAGAGTGCAAATGGGGCACTCGGCCCCCTTCTAGCGCTGTAGATCCGCCCCTCCCTTTCCAAAGCAACATCAGTAATACAACCCCTTCGCCGCCGTGCAAGAGGTTTGTAGCGTTCAAGACAAAATCCTCCCGACGCACGCGGGCCGGAGAGTGATGTCGCTTGCCATCTTCACATAGAGAGAGAGAGAGAGAGAGAGAGAGAGAGAGAAAAGCAGAGCAGAATTACTTCTCTTGAATATATGTGCGTTCTCGGGTGTAGCCTTATCCTTCATGTTACACCGGGCGAAGGATCTTGAAGACGGTAAATCTGTGAAAACTATACTCCCTTTCAGGCGGTATATAGTTTTTGCTGCAGAGTTTTCATATTTAGGCTTGTAAGCTATTAATTCACTTCCAGATAGCACGAAGTCTGACATGTCATAATTATCACCGAGTACTTGGATCTCTTTCTCTATTTCTCTATCTGATAAGCAGGGCGAAACTTCTTTATGCTTAATGTGGTCATGCCGATGCGTACTTGCACTAGTTCAACATGCACGTTAACAGCCCCACGTCAAAAGGAAGGCGGTGTTTCAAGAACTACAAACGTTGGATTCTTCGACAGGCTATGTGTCCTTAAGGCGTATCGTGCTATCAAGCGACGCTCAGCCCAAAACAAAATCAAGCGAAAGAAAAGACAGAGAAGAATGTTCTCTGCCTACTAATTGCTTTTCTGAACGACTGCGAGTTCATATGCGTTCGGTGTAGCCCCGTTATCTCTGTAAACAATGATCTGTTCATGCGTAGCAATTTTTTCTCAAGCACTTCAAGCTGCAGTTGTTGTGTGCAACTCAAAAGCATCCTAAATGGCGCATCCATTTTCCACGTATAGCTCTCTACCGTGGTACGCCGACCGTATACCCGTAAAACTTCAATTTGTTTTTATGGAAACCACTGTCTGTGTTTTGTCCTTGTTAGAGTCCGAATTTTCACTCGCACATGGGCCATTTCACGCAGATGCGCGTGCGTGCTTCGTGTCATAGTTTAGTGCAATTAGGTTCCTGGAATGCAAAATTGATGATACATACATACATACATACATACATACATACATACATACATACATACATACATACATACATACATACATACATACATACATACATACATACATACATACATACATACATACATACATACATACATACATACATATTGACATTCCTTCAATGACATTTGATGACGAAACTTTAAACACACACCGTGCCTGACCGAGAAGTGGCAGTACCACAAAACAACAGATAAAGGGGCAGTAACTTGGGAACTGTATTGATAACCATACATGATAACTCTACGGCATGGCTATCCATGCCTGCTGCTACACAGCCGTCACTGCCGCAGAGTTTTTGATGGAATTTCTAGAAGCTGGCATAGTAATACTTGCCCATGTTGCAGAGAATAATCTGACGGCCTTGCCGATCCTTGAAAGGCAAAACTGTGGCAAGTTTCCGTGCACACGGGGGCAACGACGAGGGAAAAAATTCACGGTAGACGGCATCGCAGGCCGACCGGTTGTAGTAGTAGTTTCTGATGGTCTGCATGGCCGCCTCCACGTTATACTTCTTCATGCGTAGGAAACGGAGGAGAAACTCGGCATCCTTTCTTGCGTTTAGCTCTTGCTCCTCTGCATGGGTCGTTTTTAAAACACAGAATCAGAACGAGTCTTCCGAATACGGAAAGAGAAAAGATAAACAAAAAATAGCAGGGTGGTTAACCGGGAGATGTGTTTCCTATTCACTGCATAACACAAAAGGCGCAAGAGAAGACGGGAAAGAGAAAACATGTATGGAAGAGGAAAGGCAGGGAGTAGAAGGTGTGCAGTCTCGGTGATTGGCCACTAACGCGCGAGGATTTCGGTAGTGCACGCCCGACACTTCCGTGTGCATCTTTCTTGGCCGCTCCCTGTGTCATTCTCGCTTATAAAATGCATTGTGGGTCCGCAGTGGACAGACGCTTGTGATCTGCTCTCTAACAGTCGCACCCCCGTATCTTTCTCTCTTTTAATCCCTAAATCACTATTCTCCCAGAGTAACAAAGTGAATGCTTCTCCGTCTGGTTTATCTATACTTGTCTTTACTTCCTCTTCCTCATCTTATTCACTGAGTGAAAGCCCACCAGCAAGAAAGCTATTGGATCTATTTCTGCATAGTCTTCGAGCTATAGTGAAAACATAGGCGCATATGTTAACCGTGAAAACAGGGGGAACAAAAAAGTGGCTCATTAGAGCGGCTAATTCCAGTTTATGGTCACTTGTATTAACTACGTCAATCCATACATTGACAATCAATCAGTTTTACACATATCTATATTCCGTGCTTTTTAGGCATACTTTCAGTCCTTCGTGGCATATTATTATTTTAATAATACGATAATTTCGGTGTATTACTTCCCAAAACCGCTACATGATTATGAGAGACTCCGTAGTGAAGGGTTCCGGAAATTTCGACTACCTGGGGTTCTTTAACGTGCACTGACATCGCGCAGTAAACGGGCCTCAACATTTCGCCTCCATCGAAATGCAGCAGCCGCGGCTGGGATTCGATACCGTGACATTCGGATCAGCAGCCGAGTGCCATAGTCACTAGGTCACCGTGGCGGGGTGCATACCATTTTAGTCAACCGGGTATAGTGTACTAATCTCGGGTAGTAAGCGCACACTGAAATTTTTCATCCCACTAGGGTGCAGCTAAACGGAAGAAGCCGAACCAATATTTAACAGTACACTGTGCAATACACGAACAGCTCTTGTTGGATGGGAGGACCCTTGGTAGCTGGTCTTCCAGACCATCCCTAGCTGGAAACGTGTTCAAGGCGCTGCCCTCCCTCTTGAAGAGATACAAAAATAAGTGGCAGGCTCTGAGAACTGCCGTGCGCTAGGTAGCAGCTACATTCGGAACACCTTTAATTGTCTTTTTTTTTTTTTTAGGGCGTTCTTCTGTTGCCCTCGAATTTACTTACCCCTCTGCTCAAACAATGCGTAGATTACGAACATCATGGTTGTGCGCCCTGCATTTCTCAGTCTCATTTTGTTCTTCTCCTATCCAACGACACCTAGCAACACATGCTAGTTTTGTACAACAGCCCTGAATGGACACTAATGGGAGCTACGCCTTTTTCTCGTATAAGTAAACTTGCCGTTTCACGTTACCAAAAGCATCATTCACGCGAGGAGATGACGCTTGTTAAGCTAGAAAATGCGCAAAAAGAAAAGGCAGAGTGGCGAAGCCTGCTCAGACGTTCCCTAAATTACAGGCGTGACGTCGCACAGTCAGGTACATGATATGGCATGTTTAAGACAATATGAGTTAGCCAATGTTTCGAGAAAACGCAAAAAAAATAAAGAAAGAAATGCGGTTCGTCACGTTACTTCCTAAACGTTTGGCGTGGCATTCAAAAGCGAAACTTAGATGGAACTTCGATGTTCATTTTCGCGTCTAATATTGAACATAAACTGGCGAAATTAACGACCAGTTGAGTTTCCCAATACTACAATCTATCAGTCTAAGTCACATTATTGTTTCACTCCAGTGTCGCTTTAAATACTTTACGTTCACATTCCGTATTCGGCGAAGATGTTTAATGCAAGAAAAGCTGCATGCGCCAACATATTTGCTCACCTGACATAAGCTTGGCTAGTTTCTCCAGCGACTCTTTCCTCCTCGCAGGCGTTTCACCGAGTTCATCTTCCGCGATACGTTGCAGCCGATAGGGTAGCGCTCCCTCCGATATGTCGTACACGTCATCAGTCGATCTCTTCGTGTACATGCCCTGCATTGCGACTGTATAAAAGAGTACACTGAAGGTCGAACCTTTATAATATTCACGAACGGTGGTGCGACAGCTGCTTCGTAAACGAAACAAACACCTGTTCCCGCGTAAAAATATTCTCACTCCAGCGCTGCTGGGTGATTCGCCCGCGGGGCAGAATGGAATTTCATCTACTTGACGTGACGTTGTTTCGCGAAGCAAATGTCTGGCGTGCCCGATGTCATTGTCTCGACATCACCAGTCTGTGCATGTAACGAAAAATTAACGAGGTAAAGGATCGCACGTATACAAAGATAGCGGCACAACCGAACAAACTGACATGTGTCACATTTCATAAACTGGGTGTGACATGTTCAAGGGTGACCCTCAGAACTGGTGTACGAAACAGCTGGCCAAGGAATTCGTTGGTTTTTTTGTTGTTTTTTTTTTTTTGTCTTTTCGGTTTCGCAGATGTGGCTCGCTTATTTTCCTCATGCAAAACAGCACACGAACGGGGCGGACACAAGAGAGAAGTAATACGGGCGCTTAACTTCCAGCAATGAAAATTTGTTGCGAGAATGCAAAATATATAAGAGGAAAGCACCTGACATGCATTATACGGGGAAGATTAAGAATGTGTCTATCCTGTAGATGTGTAATTTCATTGGCAAGCAACTGGGCGGACGGTAAACTGATACATGAAGGCGGCCCCGTTTCGCAATGGCGAACGCCTCAACGGTCTCGTACGTGTGCTGATCTGCATGTCTCTCGAGGATGGCTGTTTGATTAAAATACGGGATGCAATCGCATGATTTACAATGTGCGGCGAAGTTGCTGCCATATTTCTGCTTCACGATGTTAAGGTGCATTGGCCATCGTTGGAGCACCGCCCAGTTGGCTCCACATAAGAAAGCCCGCTGCTCAAAGGGACGTCGTAAACTGCTTCTGTCGTAAACGGCCCGAACAAGAAGTCTTCATGACCTTTCTCGCACTGCTCTGCCGTATGGTTGTCCCGGCTCACGTATTTGCGCTCCAGTTCGCGTTGGGCGGCACCGTAAGGCTGATATGAAAAAATGAAATATCATCCTCGGGGAAAATGAACGCACTTCAGTTTTCGGAAGCCTCGTTGCGAACTGCTGCACAAAAAAATGCCTTATTCGCATTCTGTTTATTCGTTTCTGTTTATTAAGAGCAAAGCGTGCTGGCGTTCAAATCAGAGGTCGCTTTGCAAAGGAATGTCCTTGTCGCAGGACGCAGCGGCGCATTCAATTAACTTTACATTTCCTAAACTTCTGGTGGAAAGAGGGTGGGGGTGGGGTGGGGGGGTGGGGCTTACGCTACATGGAGGCTCGGCCAAGTCCGTTCTCTGCAGCTGTTCATGTGGTGCCGCAGTAATTGCAAATAGGGGACGCTCCACGCAGTATTCCCTTTCCCTGATCTTGCTTTCTTTGGCATTATCAGATTTCCACGCAAGCACGCCCCCCACAGCAACGCTTACAGTACTGCCACCTCCACTAGCACCACCACAGTGATCCTAGGTGCGATATTATGAGTGTCTAATAGTGAACCTGTACTTGGTTGTTGCCTGCTCGAGCCTTTATAGCGTACGACGCCACACAAGGACAGAGCTCTATACAACTGTGACAGGCGCTAACTTCCAAAAAATCCATATTTCAGAAGCGCCGGTGCAACGACAGCACGTGCAAACGCATTTGTGATATTCAGCAGCCCTTAAAACACCTCGTTAAGATTCTGATATTGTAACATGAATGAGAGAACCGACCGATTAAATCCAGACGATGGCCCTTACATTTTCTACCAAAGATTTATTTCTGGGGTCTTATCTCCTCCATCGACGAAAATTGCGCCTCTGGGGCCTTTTCGTCTCCATCGAAATACAGCCGCCGCGGCCGGGCTTACCAAGGAAAGAATGCGTTGAATAAAGGTGGCAAAATAATAATAATAATAAAAGAAGGAAACCGGGAAATAAGTAACGAGATACCACAAGAAAGAAAGAAAGAAAGAAAGAAAGAAAGAAAGAAAGAAAGAAAGAAAGAAAGAAAGAAAGAAAGAAAGAAAGAAAGAAAGAAAGAAAGAACACGCCAAGGTTGACTTTCCGCGCTTTTTTTGATAGGAGAAAGGCCCCTCAATTTTTTCTTAGTTTAATTCATTTCTGCATCTGTCACACATTTCATTCCCTCTTGCTCACAGAAGTTTTAACTAGCCGGCCTACGCCTAACCTAACGTGTTCCACGCCTCAAGTTTCTGAGCACTGACACTGGCCCTCTCAGAATACTCCAAACGACATTTATCTGCGAAAATTGTAACCCTACGGTCGCGAAGGACTTTTTCGCTCATCAGCGTTTCGCCCGACGTGCACAACCAGCCCCAACAACATCAAGAATGAAAGGAGGCCATGAATCAGAGAAAAAACGATAATTGACCCCTCTGTCATATAGGAATCGCTATAACACGACGGTTAAACCTGTCTTTGCGAAGCTGTGGAATATATAAGCGGCAACCTGGCGAATCGAAGGGTGGGAGATGGGTTGCGTACCCTTGACATGTGAGCCCTTTGAATGTGGACATCAATGCCATCTCGACACTCCACAGGGATCCTCAACAGTAGTGCACATGTGAAAGTTCTCGAACGACTCACATTTCTTCGTAGACACTGCCTCCCACGCGCCAGAGCCCTACGCAAACCTGCCGTAAACCAGGAATGTCCTCAAACGATAACACTTTACAAGCGAAAGAGAACGGATTGTTAGTGGATCGTTTTGTGAACACAGAGTCCGTTGCAGCGGAAGGCGCATCATTTGCGTTCGACGGCGGGCTTTCCGTTCCTGGAACAGGACGCTTCAAAACGCAACTGGCTGCCGTATATATACCCCACAACACAAATTATGTAATGGCCGCGGCTGTATATTGCGCAAGTAACGCGTCGGCAGGGCGCTGCCAACCTCGGCTTCAGTGGAAGCGCTGAGCCTGCCGAAGCTCGAACTGCCGGCGCGCATTAGCACGACAATCTAGTGCTTTGCTCCATCGTTCCCAGATGGCGGTACCGCCGCTACGAACTAAGAGTGGAGTGAAGGGAGGCGATGTTAATTTAAGCGTTATTTTGCTTGCTAAACACTTTTGCTCGAAACTGTAAAGCGGTGTATAAGGTACTTTTGCAACACCCCGCCCCCTTCCTTTATATGTATGTATTCGGTGTGTCGGTAGAACTTCCAGATGCTATCATGCCGGGTGAGTATGGGTTCCAATACTAGCGCGTGGTACTATTTCATTGTCAAACGCGTGTTCATGTTTTCAGACATCCACTTCCGTAACGGAAGTATGTCCCCAGACGGCACGTTTTGTCCAGCGGACGCCCGCTTAAGGCCCGAGCGCCCAGTGCCAATGTCGAGCGTCCGTCGGACATCGAGCAATTATCAGGATTTTTCGGTCCCGCGCCGGACGACCGCCGGACAACCGCCGGACCTCTCCTGAATCACTATAAACCGACGTCAGGGCTCGGACGTCCACAGGACGCCCGACGAACCTGCGGTCTGGGATGACATGAAATCTCGCCAACGTGCACGCTATAAAAACGCCTTCTTATGGTCGCCGTGCATCTAGGGCACTTTTTTTAAGCGCGCCAAACAGCCTTTCGAGCGCTTGCGTGGATACAATAATGTCACAGTTTTAGTCTTAGGCAAAATAAATTTCATACAAAAGATTCAGCAATTATAAACTACGTGGCATGGCATTAAAGCACGCTTACAGTGTAATCCCCATGCACTTCTCCCCAAGCATCATGCAGCGCAAGTCTTTCTTGCCTTGGAAAACAATCTGCCATCCTCTTTTTTTTTATGGTTGTTATTTTAATTATGTTATGACGTTTTTATTACTAGTATGCTATCTAATATTTCATGGGCCATTAGAAATCCCATCCGTTGAAAGATGTTCCCTGAAAATATGAAGAATATAATATCTTAAGGAGAGTGAAGAGCTGGGCTGGTTGGTTCATGATTAATTCGACGAAAAGTCAGCACTGCAGGACACGGACAAGAGAGAACACACGCATCCGGCGTTGGTGCGTATGCGTGTGTTCTCTCTTGTCCGTGTCCTGCAGTGCTGGCTTTTCGTCGAATTAATATAATATCGCATCCATTTGTTTGGAAATGTAAATATGTCAGCTAGCATTATCATTTCTTTCGAAAGTTCACCTGTACGCGCTCTCTATACCGACTAGTAACTTTAATTTGCTGGACGTGCTGGTTTTAACATAATTATTAGCATTGTCGTATAGGCCCGCACGTGAAAAATTACGTTCCCTGCAGGTAACGCCCCGGTCTGGTACCAATGTGGTATCGGTTGCCTACAAGACGTTTAAATTTCGCGCCCTACTAGTGCCTTTGAAAGTGAAGGCCTCTTCTGCATAAGTATTCCGGCGTTCCATAGTTATCTTGCTGTGCCTAATATTTTACACAATAAGCAAGCGTTGCACTTAGGTGGTCGAAACAATTGTGCATAACAACGGTCTTGGCATACGGTCTGAAAACTGTGTGCTCCCGGTATTCAAGCAATCCTCCTCTGTTTCCTCCTTGCAGCTCGTCATGAGCAGTAAAGTGTAAAGTCCCTGTACAGATAGCTTTTCCCGCTAAAATCTAGGGACTCTGCTTTAATGCGCAACGGGCTACGGAGCCCTCAGGGGGCGATGTCCAGAGGTTCTGAGTTGCGTTTGGCCTGAACACCAAGATCAGCTGCATGCGAAACTCGTGCGGCACCAACGCGGTGTAGGTAGGGTGGCTTTAAACAGCGTAGGCAACATGCTTAGTGGCCAGAACGAGTGCGAACTTCATGTCGAAGGTCGAGGGGAAAAAAGAAAGACTTATGAGAACATTATAAAAAGCTCTTGAGTATTGGTGAAAATGGTTTATGCCACGATCGTAGGAGCAATAAGAGCAGATATGTTGAGGGAAACGTTGGAAGTCTAGGTGATAAAGTAAATCATTGTAAAGGATGAAAAACAGGGAATGCTGCTACAGTGCCAATGTTCACGTGTTCACGTGGACTTGTCTTCCTAATAACAAAAACTGCGTCAGCTCAGCTCTAACCTTGGCAAGTCATTTGTCAAAACATTGATATAGCGGCATTACCCCTGCTTTCAGCCGTAGTATACGGAGAAAGAAATCTTTGTAGCAAGAACATAGAAGTAAAAAAAATATTAAATTTAATTAGTCTTGCAAACTTGCGGCAACAATGCAAATACAATGGAAATACTGGGCATTTGACAACTGCAGCAAACAAAAACGGCAACTATAATAGTGCAACTATAATTCTCATTTTGAGAATCTTCATCCTCTCTCTTTTCCCTTGCTGTACTTTCTGCTACATTTAAAAAGTGCATCCTCGTCAAAGTGAAAAGCCAATCACTTGATATATGAGCTCTATACTGTGCTGGGCGTAGCCAAGTTCAGCTTGTTTATGGAGAGAGAAGAAATGAGGTCGCGGGTGCTTTCAGACTCCAGCTTGTTTAATCTGAAGCGATATGTGAATGCGTTTTCTATCACAGAAATCAGCTTTCTCAGAGCCTGATCTCGCAATCATATTTTGTTAGCGCAGATGAACAAACAGGGACACAGAAAAGAAACAATTAGACCGGACGGGCGCTAGACATCAACAGATTTGACTTTTGGAAAAACACACAAGTTGAACAAGTCACACGTGTTCGCACATGCAAACATACACAGGCGCAGGTGACTTGCGCATTTTTATCTTACCACCTTTCGTTAACAAGATTCAGGCCTGAATATTCAGATCCTGAGAAGGATAGCAGAGTCCTCTCCTGGTCTGTGTACTTTTTGAGGCACGATTCCTCCAGTATGAAAGGCCCTTCTCATTTCAATTGGAAACATTCCTGGCACTTTGTCTTTTAGCACCTTCCTAGCCACGATAAACATAATATATTACGCGAGAGTTACGACAGGTACGTCTGGTAGAGGCACGCACATAAACACACAGACAGGAAGCACCATATAAACATAACTACGAGCCGAGTGCAACACCGCACAGAACCCCACCGGAAAGCAGCTAGTCATGGGTGGCGATGGGCAGTACCGCAAGCAGGCATCGCGGTGTTATCGCGGATAAAGCGCACTTTATCGCGGGCATGGAGGAAGCAAAACTTTTCCCTCCATGATCGCGCATTCGACGAGAGCGCTACCTACTACCAACATGAAAAACCAACGCGATCTCTCCTCACGGCTGAACGGCGCGGTGTTCACGCCTCTTCCTTCTAGCCACCATACCATGGTGGCCAACTGAACGCCAACCGATGCGAGAAAAATCGCTTACATATTTTTTAGAGCTAGAAACCGTATAATATGTTTTACAAATGTATTACACCTTTGCACACTTGCAAGCTCGGTCCTCAGAAATACCAGCGGTAGAAGAAACGCACACATTTGGATTTTTATACTGTTTTGTAAATAGCACCGCCCACCTTAGTAATGCGGTCGGCACAAGTCATTTCGCCTAGAAAAATAGTCTCAGAACGTAACACAACTTTTGCTGCGAATACATTATAGTTTTTAAAAACAAGTCCACGTCTTAATTACTAAATAATTCCTTAATAATAAATTTATTAAGCTGCTATTTTATTTAGTTATGTGGCACTTACGATCTGGTGTCGCAGAGATCGGAAAAGCGGTGCTATTTATTTTTTGTGCCCCCCCTCTCCTCAACGCGGGCTGTAAGTGTTCTGTGGCGGGCTGCCGCAAGAAGCAAGCGTGCTTTTGCTAACACGTGGTGGTAAAGATGGGCCGGCCAGGTAAGCTCTACGATGCCTCTTTATATTGTTTATCAATTGCTGACTGCTGCGAAGTCATCCAGCGTAGAAATAGTGAACTGTTTAATAGATAATTTAGCGCTTAAACATTCACGCTTTTGTATTTAGGCGGTATTTCAGTGCTGCGTGCGCGAGGACTGAGCCCGGTGTTGTGGTAAGGAAAAATTATTGCAGAGATACGTGCGGTTCAGTTCTTCTGGGCAAGTAATCAACCTTAGGTTATGTTAAGGCTCTCTCATCTACGGAAAATACGGGTTTCATGTCATTGTATCCTTGTCGTGGTGCATTTGCGACCGGTTGGCGGCCGTCACCATCTTGGTTGTTTTGATTAACAGCACAGCCTTTTTACAAGTTTAAGCTTTTCAAAAGGCGACACTAAATAAGAACACAAGAGCACGTTTTATATTTAAGTTTAATTTTCTTGTGTTGTTTGAGCTTGTCGGTATAACGCACCGACATTTTTACCCAGCCGACGTACTAGACACGGTATTTGCCCTTTGGTGGCGAAGCGCCCATAATTTTCTTTCACACGTGCACACGAAAGCTACGAAGTCTTCGACAGCGAACGTTGAAGTGTAGATTTGCGCTTGTAGATTAAAAAAGTAGTAATAAACTAGTCGCAATGTTAGCGCGCCGTTTCGAAGTTGTGCTGTTTAATATTTTCATTTTGTTAAGTGTTACTGCTACAAATGCTTGGTTTGATACGAAGCCCTTGCTGGCTTGTAACCTTTAATGTATTTAGTATTATAACCCCGCAAGCTCGATTCGGAGCGACCTACTGACGATGTGGTGCTTGTGACAGCATCGGGACAGCGCACCTTACGCCGGCAGGGTGCTTCAGGTTATGTGACTGTTTTGTGCAGTAGCAATGGAAAGTGTGGTCCGGTGTGCTTTCTGCTTTTGAAGTTCGTCAAGAGTTTTCTTCTTGCTCCTAGGGTTCACTCCTCGAGGTGATCGTGGCGGCAGAGGTGGCCGCGGAGGATTCGGCGACCGTGGCGGCCGCGGAGGTTTCAAAAGTGATCGTGGTGGCTTCGGCGATCGCGGAGGCTTTGGTGGTCGTGGTGGCCGCGGAAGCTTTGGCGACCGTGGTGGTGGCCGCGGAAGCTTTGGCGACCGTGGTGGTGGTCGTGGCGGCTTTGGTGACCGTGGCGGTGGTCGCGGCAGCTTTGGTGACCGAGGCGGTGGTTTTGGTGACCGAGGCGGCGATCGCGGTGGTTTTGGAGGAGGCCGGAGCAGCTTCGGTGGCGGCGGCGACGCAGATGGTGGCGGACGCGGTATGTGTTCCGTGTAGTTTGGTATGAAACACGCGCCTGTACTAAGCTTTGGGGAAGGAGAGGTCTTTAAAGAAAACTTGTTGTGATCAAACTTTAATGTCCCGACACTACGCCGTTGCTAGTAGGCACAGCACATGCCCTCTTTGCTTTCCATGTGAAAAGGGCGTCAAGCTTAGCCACTGCAACTCTGGTTAGATCTGGACCTCTTACCTACTTTTGCTTTTTACATTGTAATTGGAATAGCACGCACCGATTCCTCAGCCCAGTCTGCTACTTAATCTTGTGGGTGAGATGGGTAGTGTTGTTGTGTTCAAGGATGTGTATATTAACAAGCTACATATTTTTTTTAGTGGATCAGTGGTGTGCACCAATAAGACGTACAGAATGTAATGAGTGGTGCCTTAGCTCACTACCACCACTACAACATTCCTGGGCAGTTCCTGCAAACCTGATTCACATAGTACAGCAAGCTTGAGTATTGAGTCTTAAGATCTAGCTAAACAGGGCTAGAGGAATGTTTGTGCCTGTGGGAGCGAAACATACACATGCCATAAGGTGTGAATACCATATTTACTCACACACTGCCATATTTACCCGGACAGCGGAAGGGAGGCATTCGAGTGTGTCACCCATGGCCTATCCAGTAGCGGGGTGTGTGGATACCAAGTCCAGGGTTTGCACAGCCCCTTGAAATCCTTGAATATCCTTGATTTTAATACAAGTTCAAGGGCCCTTGAAACTCTTTGAATACCCGTGAGATCCTTTTAATCCTTGAAAATGCCATGGTATTTGCTTCGCGAGAGGAAATTAATGACGTACCTCTGTAAGTCACGCTGATTTTAAAGGCATTTTCACCTACGAATGACCATGAAAACAAGCTGTGTTGACTAAAGGGCGTCAGGAAGTTTCGGTTTTAAATTACACAGCCTCATGTCGTCTGGCAACTAATATTGATTGGAAGTCCGATCCAAGGCATATCGATCGGTCGGGCTACGGTCCCTAAACTGCCTCTGTCGTCTCCGCGCCGTTAATGCATGCGAAGGCGGCGCTGCTATCATCAGAGAAGAAGACAAAGCTCCAAAAAACTCTGAAGTGCTTCCTGGAGTCAGTGGATCGCTTTTCAGAAGACGCCGAAGCAAAAAATGACATGGCTTGTCAGAGCCAACAGTTTCCGTCGAACAGCTAAAAAAAAAAAAAAGAGGCGGAGATAGCTGCTCTTGAAAAAGAAATTAGTGCGAAAGTAGAGCGCGTTTCTTAAGTCATGTGCGGGATTAAAATTACGTGAACACTCCTTAAATTTTCCTTTTTGCGTCCTTGAAATCCTTGAAATGTCCTTGAATTTTCAGCTAAATATTCTGTACGAACCCTGTAAGTCATTGGTTATCTGGAGATATTTGAGGGGGGGGGGGGGGAGTATCAATCCATGGCTGAGACAGCGCGGAAATATTGACGCCACGGCATCTGGTTGCAAGACAGGCCGTGTCAGTTGGTCGAAGACTTCGCCGCCAAGCTCGCTTTAACATCACCGCGTTGGCTGTCCGAGAAATGCTTCTCGCAAACATGCTCACAGGACATGAGCCTTTGGTCTTTCCTTGGTGTTGCACGAGGGCACACCTCCAATTTTACCAAGTAATGGGGAATTTTGAAAGTAATCAGCTTCACGTTGCAGAATGAGCCAATGTTAAGGTTTGGCACAACACATTTCCCCCCCGAAAACGTCCTGATGGAAATCCTGGACAGCGCACGCCTTTGTTGCAACACGAGAAGTGCGTGCAAAGTTTGAAAGGCCACCCCTGCAGCACGCTGCGGAAGCCCGTGAGAGTCCTAGAGGCAGCAGATGACAAAGAATACGCGGCAGCTCTCACGCCCTTTCTTCCCAAGGCCATTTACTCAAGCGTACTCACAACCCGCCAGCGAGTTCCAGCGGCATGCGTCGTCTGCTCTGGAGTGACTGCAAGCAGCTCGTTCCAAGCGCTGTACGGCATGTAATTAAGCTAGCATTTATTACTAACTGCAGCTAAAATGTCTGCCGCCCCTATTTGTTGACGCTACAGACCGAAAACTCGGGAAATTTGCAATGTATGAGACGGTAACACGATTATTATGCGTCGCGCCCATAGGACGACACGTAAACGATGGCAACAGGCCGGAAGCGTCATCTGTCATGATGCGGAGAAAACTCAACTTCCTCCTCGCCCAAGCGTTACATTAAGGGGCCCCCCGCCGCATGCTGCCGTGGCATAGGAGTTTCCTCTCCTCAAATACTTCTTTCTCCGTGGCTGTAGCATACACAAAGATACTTGATCATTTAAAGGGTCCCTGAAACTTTTTTTTTTTTTTTGACATTGCGTCACTGATTAGGCAACACAATCGTGAAATCATTCACACCATAAATAAAGTGAAACACCATGCACTAAGGCAGCTATGGGCTTATTTCTGATGCCTTCCTCTTTACCACTGCTGTTCCTCCTTAAGTCGATCAGCTGCGGAGTGTGCGCTAGTGACGACTGTGCCTCCCGCGTCAGCCGCTCTTCTGAGCCCTCGTAGCAACATAGTGCCCCGATATCTTTACTGAGGTCACCCACCTCGGCAGTGCTAGCCTCTGTAATAGAGCAATCCTCGTTAAAAATTAGTGGTTTGTGAATTGAGTAAATTCATTCTTACATGTGAACCTTCAAATTCAATATAGAGGTGGTGTACAGAGTGGCCTCTCATGAAGGGACACATGCAGGTATGTATCCTGCAGCAGTTGCTTAGATTGGCAGCAAAAGCAAGGACATATGCTTTTGTCACCATCTGTTGGCAACCAAACTAACTAAAAACAGTCAACAAACAAGTGCATTTTACACTTCCCTGCTTCTCTGCTGGACAGTTGCCGTGCAGGTTCTGCAGGTGCTTTGTTATCCTGGTAGCCAATGGCTGATTCTGCTTGTAGTGGAAGTGCGTCATTTGGGTGGTGCTCCACGTGGCTGGCCGCCAGAGAGCACTGGCCATGAGCTTATGTGTTCCCTTTCATAGTAGGCCACGATGTACATCACTCTATGTGTTAACAAGTCATTACACATTAGTACTGCCTATGGGCCACTCATAGAAACGTACAGTACATCTGAGACTGCTGCAGACGTCATAGTTGCCATTTGTTAAAGCTGTGGTGAATCGTCCAGAGTCTCTTGATATCCAAGCAGTAGCTCTTGTCATGTGTATAGTCACCTAGGACACTTTGGTTATGGGTATTCTTATTAACAATGCTTTGCTTCCCAGGGGGTTTCAGGGGCCGTGGAGGCTTTGGAGGTCGCGGTGGCTTCGGAGGCCGTGGTGGCCGCGGCGGAAGAGGGGGTGACAGGGGTGGCAGAGGATTTGGACGAGGATTTGGACGAGGCCGTGGCGGCGGAGGACGTGGTGAGTACAAGATTTTTGGGCTAAATTAGTCCAGTCATCGCAAGTAAAGATACACAGTTGAATTTTGTTAGTTCAAACATGCTTAATGAGAACTTCCGGTTTATTCGAATTGATGAGGAGCACACCACGCTCCACTAGTTTTCTTAGCAGTGCGCCAAATTCCGTGATTACTCTTCCAACCAGCACTGTTTTGACCCTATTATGGTGAAAAAGTCTAGGAAGGACCCCTGTCGCAGCTAGTTTTTGAGTGATGCTAGTTGAGTTGTAGCAAGAAATGTCTTTGGACATGCATTATTGATTACCGTATACAGAATAGACCACTTATAACGTAAGTCGCCGGAATCGCGAATACCCGCACTATAACCAAACAATATTTTTCAAAGTCTACACGTGTGTAAAAACTGTCGAGCAGGTAGCGGCGCGTGTGAGACATTCTAAGCGCGCGACAGGGCTGCTCTCACCCGCTTAAAAATAAAATTAAAGAAAAATGGATATTTGAAAGATTTAAGTCCGCGGCCGCGCTGTGCAAAAAGAAAAAAGAAAGAAAAGGCTATATAGCGACGTCGCCATTTCTGCGGACTTCCCGCGGAACAGGAACGGGAGCGCAGGAACGGGAACCGATTACTGCTCGCACTAACCTTCGTTTTCTCTGACGCGTGTGCGATGGCAAAAACGTAGCGACCGCAAACAGCCATTCGAGTGGTGCACCTGCCATCCATGCCTTCGCTTCCGTTGTCGAAGTGCTTCGTCCTCGTTTTAAACGCAGCCGCCATGAACCACAGTCGCCTGCGGCACCCTATCTGCAGCCAGCACCAAAAAGGTAGTGCTCGTTAGGCCTAGTTTGTGGGGTCGCGGGCAGCGCGCCGTACGGGAAGCTTGCCCATGACAACACAGGGATCGGGTGCACAAGAAATCGCGCTCGCGGGGTGATTCAAGGGCAGTGCGCGTGAAATGATAAAAAAAAGAGAACTGGCGACAAACACCGGTAACGCGGACATCACGCGATCGCGGGCGCGCGTTCGGAGCTGACAAACGCCGGTAGCGGCATTTTCCTTCGCCTTGGTAATCCTATCAATCCTATCCTCACAGGGAGTGCCCGCGACGCGCTGCTGCCGCGGCCTTTTTTTTTTTCTTCTTCTTCTTCCCTCCGCTCCCTGTTCATTCGTTCCGCACTTTTTCCTCCTCCATGGCGATTCGCATTATAGCCGGTCCTGCACTATAAGCGGTTATGTTATAAATGGTCTCTGCTGTATACATTAATCTATTGTGCCTTGGAACCTAAAGGGAACCCAGTTTTCGTCAGAAAAAATGTAACGGACAAGACACGCTTTTGGGCTAGTTCGTTCATTGCAGTTTGGAAAAAACCAGCCAAAATGGACACACACAGGAAAATTGAAGACAGGCTAGAGGCTGATTGACTTGAGCAAGGTGTGAATTTGAACACAGGAGAGGGCCCAGTGTATGAGAAAGGTATTCTAGTAAGACACGCTGTTGGGTTAGTGCATCACAATTTGGAAAAAACCAGCCAAAATGGACGCACACAGGAAAATTGAAGAAGACAGGATAGAGGCTGGCCTCTTATCCTGTAGAGGCTGACCAACCTCTATCCTGTCTTCTTCAATTTTCCTTTGTGCGTCTATTTTGGCTGGTTTTTTCCAAGTTGCACTTTACCTTCACAAAACATGACCTTTGTTCTCCTGGCATTTCCTTTTCTTCTGTGACCCAGTTTTTCTGGCTTTAAGATTACCTTTGAATACGCCTCGATCCAGTTCCTATTTGAGGTCTGCTACTTTGGCAACCTCAGCATGCATTGAATAGCTTCAAAAAGTCTGCAGTCATGTTCTTGGAAGCATTAAATATCACTGTGTTCATTCCAATTCTTATCCTAATCTGAATTACCATACCGTAAAACCTCATTATAACAAAGTTGAAAGGGGAGCCGTAATTACTTCATTATAACCATTAGTTTGTTATAGCCAATCTCCATGTCATCTATGGGAACTTCAAGGGGAATTGCAATTGTTTCGTTATATCCAATAGTTCGTTATATCTGGGTTCATTATAATGAGGTTATACTGTATTAGGTACAAAATGGCACATGTGCATCTTTCATAATGCTTTTCTACACCAACCACAGGTGGCTTCAGGGGAGGCAGGAAAGTTTTCATTGAGCCCCACAGGCATGAAGGTATGTAGCTGTTTTCTAAACATACAGTCAAACCTGTTTATAAGATCTCTATACAGTAAAACCTTATAAGTATGTACCTGCTGTCAACATACTAATGCCTAAAACATACCGTATTTACTCAAATTTAATGTGCCCTCAATTGTAATGTGCACCCATTTTCCTTGACAAGGGAAAAAAAAAAAAAGTCCTTGGTAATCAACCTTCTTGCATTCAGAAAAGCAAATATTTAGTTTTAATGCACCTGCAGTTGCAATAAAATAAACGCACAAAGGTAAATGGCATACCTTGCTGCTAAAATTCGTCACTACAGTGACACGAGTTATTGCTGCCGTTATCGCTGTCAAACAACTCCTTGTCGCTGTCAACAGCCCAAAGCGGTTCATCCTTGGTGCCGCCCATGGCATTCGTAAATACAGCACTTCTTGAAGGCCTTGATAACCTAGGCAGAAGGTGTCGAACACCACACATCCTTCGCCCATCCAGTGAAGTGTTCTAGTGAGGTACGCCTCATTCTGTTGCTGGGCGTGAATTCGTGTTTGCCATTAATTGACCGGTTGGTGTAGAGCACCTTGTCGTTGACTGGCTTGTTCAGGCAGACATCAAGTGTTTGAAGCTGCAGCTGGCAATTTCTGGCATATGCCCGCGTACCTCCGAAGGGAAAAGCCCTTCCTCTTCATAAAATTTGAGAGCCAGAGCCTGCTAGCTTTGAAATCACTGTGTTAGCCCTATTTTTAAGGGGGGACGCGGCCTTCGTATCGCGAAAAATGACCAAAAAATCGATTTTTTGAAAACCACATAGTCAGTTTCTACAAGTCCTTTTTTATCTGATTCCGAAATATGAACGCTGAAAACCGCGTAGAAGTGCTAAAAAAATGTTAATAGAGGCCAACGTGGCGAAAAAACTCGATAGAAATCGTGAAAAAACGGCAGTTTTCAAGTCCCAATATCTCCGCAACGGCGCAACCGAGCGCCGCCATTTTGCCCTCGTTGGAAAGCGCGATTCTCCGTCTTCAAATCTGCCGCTTCAGCCAGCTCCTCCATACAGAAGCAAGCGCACAAAAAGCAAAAGATTCAAGGCCGTGCCGAGGCCTCCAATTGGCCGCGCCCGTCACGTGACGAATCGGAGCCTCGCCATTGGTCTCCTTGGCGGTCCGCGTCTTCTGCTACCGCGCCGGCGCGCCTCTCTGCGCTGTATGTTCGTCTGTGCGTGCCTTCCCCGATAGTATTTGCAGTGTCGGCGATCGGGCGGTGTGTAGACAGAACGGCAGCTGATCCCAAAGCTGATATCTTATCGCTCGCGGTGCTCGCGCCTCGTGGCGCCGCGCGTTTGACGATCGCGTCGCCATGTTCGTCGGCGCGTACGGAGCGGTTTCGGCAGCGGACTCCGCGAGTGCTTTGTGCGCCTCTTGACATCTCAGCACGCCATTATCGTCGGTATTTGCGGAACGTAGTTTCAGCGGCGGATTTTTGTTGTGATGGGCGCGTTTAGACTTTTCGGCTCGCTGTCGGTGCGCGCGGAGCGTGGTTTCGGAAGTAACGCGTGCGAGTGCCGATGGTGCGTCCGCTCCCAATCAATCGCGCGCGGCCGGTATGCTTGCTTTTGTCAACTTTGACGGGTCGCTTTGTGGCATTTCATACGCGGGCGAAGCATCATGTGCGAGCGGCAGTGGCACCGTTGCCCATGTCGCGCGGCGTCCGACGTTGCCGACTGCATGTAGCGATCGCGTCACGGATGTGCCCGAATCTCGTCACGTTGCCACGCCGTCCGCAAGTATGGACGATACCCTTCAGGCACGCCTAGAGCCGCATTTTGTATCACCAAACGCATTCCGCGAGGTCGCCGCGTACGTGCCAGTAAGTTGTGTGTGTGCGACCGCGCTGAAAACGGAATGACAGGCGCCGGTACGCAAAAAAGCGAACGAGTTTCCGATCGTTCAAAATCACGACCTTGAACCCGTTTCTCGGCGTTGTAGGAGTCAGCAGCGCTCCTAATAACTTTTAATTAAGTGGGAACTAGATATGGGTCAGCATCGCAAATGATACTGACGTGTACGCGCGTCTGGCAGCGCTCTCGCGAACGGGTGGTTAGAGTAACTGTATATGTAGAGGAACATATACAGTAACTCTAGCAGTAGTAATTGCCGCGAAATGAATATCGTAAGATTTTCTGTGCATTAGGAGAGCTGTGCAGGCTCTCAAAAGTATTGAAAAGGGGCTAGGAGCTCTGACTAATTACACTGGTCAACAATCAACATCTCACATTGAGGGTTGCACCATAAAACATATCAGAAAAGTCTGAAGGCTCAGTCCAGACCTTCCAGTGAGACAGTTGCTGACAGTATTTGTGTACCCTGGTACCAATGCCTTTCTGGCATGCAGATCTGTCCATGAGGCAGTATTTCAAGTACAGTCATTGAGCCCACCATGCTTATGCTGAGTATTGTGCAACACTTTGACTGTAGCCTGGACAACATGCCTTTCCCAGAGCAGCAAAGAAAGGTGTCTTTTAGGAAAAAAGAGGCCAGCAAGGCATACCAAACTAAAGAAAGGACATTCAAGAAGCCGTGCACCAAAAAGGACACAAACACTGCGTATTCAGTGCCCTTTTCTAATAAAAATCCATGGAAAAACTTTGAAAGCCGTTTTCTCAAAACGACTTTTCTTGCTCCTTGCCTTGCTTGTTCCGCTGATTTCTTCATGACTACTAGGTCTATTTCAGTTCCGTTTTTTTTTTCCTATATTCCTAGAAGAATTGCCCAGGGCGTGACATTCTTGCTTTTCCAGTTTTCCTTCACAACATTTAACAATACGACTAATTGCTCACAGCCTGAGCTCTTGTGGTGCAGTCACCTTGTAAAAAACGACAACTGAAAAAAATTGTGTAGCAAATAAAAAAATCTAAGAATGTTACGCCCTGGACCGTTCATCATAGAGCTCACAGCACTTTGAAAAAGCTTTCTATCACATTTTTTAAGCGATTGAGGCTCGGAACAAGGTCAGAAGGAGGACATTGTTGTAAATCAGAAAGTTTTAAAGATAAGCTCATGAAATTTATACAGTAGTATCACAGAATCATTGCTAATAAGTCTACCAAATTTCATCAAAATCCATAAAGAAATAAGAAAGTTGGTTTCCAACGTCACGTCCCCCCTTAAAGGAGTACTGACACGAATTTTTGACATTCTCATATTATTGCTGTAAATGAAAGCACTGGCGTGGAGAACCCTAAGAAGAGTATGACGGTGCCTCGCAACACAATGAATATATTTTTAATACGTCTTCGTTAAAAGCCCACTTTCGGTTTCGATTTCGAGGGGGCGGTTTCCTAGTGACGTATCAACATCGTCGGACGAAGTTTCAGTCACATAGGGACAGAAATTCATGATAGTGTCGCTGCAACTCTGTCGTCTGTGGTCAATTACACGCGGGGCACTCAAACAACGACAATCTTGCGGTCGTCCAGTGACTCTGACAGCGATTTCGGCGGTATTTGTAGCTGTACTCATACGTCATCGTAGTGTCCATTGCACTGGGGCTGGCGTGCAGTGCTGGGCGACGAAAACTTTACAACCAAACTAAAATATTTTGTACGTGTTTCCTGGCTTCCGTGTGCGGAGGGCGTTAACAATACATGGCTATAAAACGAAAAATGTACATTTTGAGCCGCCGAAAAATCGTGTCAGTACTCCTTTAAGGTTATCTGCATTGCCTTCACCTGGAGTAGATCGGTCGTCACAGGCCGTAGTGCTGCTCGCTCCTCTAGCACATATTCAGCGAGAAGCTCTTCAATTTCGGGGAATCGGCCCTGCTTCGGTCCACTGAATTCTTTTCATGTCGACTTGCTGTTGAAAATCTTGTCCTTCTGCTTGCGCCAGTCTCGCACGCACGTTTTGGGAATTCTAGATGACTGTGACACGGCCCGATTACCGTCCGTCTCAGCATATCGGCATAAGTAATCACTTTTTAAGAAAAGATGCGCCATCATGGTGCACTCCTTGAGCCTTCAGAGTCTGCACTTCCGCGCTGACAAAGCAAATGCAGAACGTGAAGTCAGGCAGTGCGCAAGCTGTTCAGCACACATACAAACTGCGGCACATGGAAGGGCGGTAACGGCAGCTAGGCCCGAAGCACGTAGGAGGCAGCCACATTGATGCCGATGGCGATATGGTAATGGTGTCATCCGTTCGCACTCGATTCTAACACACATGCGATATTTGGACCCTTTTTATCGGAAAAAAGATGCGCGTTGGATTCGAGTAAATACGGTAGTTGCGATGAATTTCAATCGAGTTTCTGTAGAGCCTCTTGTATTCACTAACCACTTGAGGCATAGTGGGTTGCTGCAAGTGTACCTCAATGAATATATAAATCAACTCTTGACACATAAAAATTAATTGTGCCCCTCAACACTGGGGTGGGAGTTTAGTGGAAAACCTTCTAAGATGCGGCTCATGAAATCTGTGTTGGAGTGGCGTTTTATAATTGGCGCCACTTGTTTGCCCCTGCTGAGTTTAAGCCATCTCGTAACACGATCTGTTGTTGTGCAGGTGTCTTTATTGCACGAGGGAAAGAAGATGCCCTGGTCACCAAGAACCTTGTGGTTGGAGAGTCTGTCTATGGAGAGAAGCGGATCTCAGTCGAGGTGAGCTGACTGTAGAAGCTTGTTACACAGACATTTTTACCGCCACCTCTGTACAGTGCAGTGAAGGAGCTTCAGTGGCTCTGAGAAGGTAAAGAAGCCCACCTGCTGTTAACCACTTAATCTTCTGCCACTCTTCCACATGCTTAAGTTGATCCCTGCTGTAACCTTTCTCGTGGGACTTCAGTAGAAAAAAAAAAAAAATTAAAATTTTGAGTAGCAACTGCACAGGGTTCTATTTCTATGCTTACAGTTTAAAAAAGGGGGAATTGTTGCCTAGGGCATTTATTGACACCTGTCTGATCACCACAAAGTGTTTTTTCCAAGAACCTGGCAGATGGCGTATCAGCTGGGAAACTGCAGCAGTGGGTAATGCAACAGGGTTCCTCTGTATTGGGATTTTAGGATTAGCAGGTAAATGTCAGAAACCTCTTTCTTGGTTATGTTAGTGAGCTTGAGGCTGCATACCCGTTGCAGTCTATAGTCGGGTACAACTTTAGAAGGCAGTGGCATTTTCTCCTCAAAGGCGGATGAACACGAGCCTCCACCAATAGCCGCGCACCTCAGGTGACGTCATGAGCCGGACTGCCGGGGATGCCGCCGTCGGAGAACAACATGGCCGCCGTCGCTTCGAACTGGGCCGAGTCGCGTCAGATGTGTGCGTCCCCGTTCGTCAGAGTGAATTCGAATTGTTCATGGTGGTCTGTCATGCCGGAAATTGAGTTTCGTGAAATTGAGATTCGTGAAAAAGGCAGCAACGCCCATTATTTGTGGCCGCCGCGAAACAAGCACTAATCAGAAGTGAGCCACGGAGGCGTGCCGACGGTGGTGCGGACGCGTGGCGCCATCTGTCCGTCAAGCGTATAACCACAATACACAGCGTCTGAGATTCGAAAGTGACATGGCCGTCGTAAAATCTCGGAGGCCATGCCTAGACCTATATGCAGTTTTCGTTAAGCCTGCCCGTACCGAGACGCCGAGCAAGAAGTATCCTCGCAGTAGGTTTTTTGATAGCGTGAACAGCCGTAACGCTAGAGAGACGTACATGGTCTACGAAAGACAGTCATCAGGTTAGAGCTCACGTTTTCGTGAGACCTTTCAAATGGAACAACACAAGTTGGGGTGCAAGGTCGTTCTTGCCTGCCTCGTCGCCGCTTGCCGCAAAACGCAAGTGGGGACTTGTTGACGCGCGCGTGCCGCGGAAGCGCTCGCCGCGCGCGTTTTTGCTGCTAGTGGGGACCGGCCTTTACGATGCACAATTTATGCCGCGTTCGTTTGTTTGAGCCGTGAGCTGGCGATGAGAGATTGTAGCGTCCGGTGCCGTTGATCTTGCTCCGTAGCAGACGCACAGCGTTGTAGAAGGCACGGAGTTATTTTTCTCTCACGATATGGCATGTGCTGTAGCATTTCCATCATGACAGCTTTACCAAAGCACTCGCCAAGACACACAAATCTTATTTATACCGTCAAATATGCGTTTTAGAAGCAGTGACAATTTTTTCAGCGGGACTATTTCTTTAGTCGCGGAGGCAATTGGCTGCTGCGCTTCGGTCATATGGGCGGGGCCTCTCCTGTCTTCTAAAGTTGTACCCGACTATAGGTTGCACTGGTGGTGTTCCTGTGTCGCGCCTGTGTTGCAGATTACTTTTGACATTTCAGGAGAATGAGGTGAAGCAGGAGTACAGAGTATGGAACCCCTTCCGGTCCAAATTGGCTGCAGCCATTCTTGGAGGTGTGGACCAGATCCACATGCCACCAGGCTCCAAGGTGCTTTACCTTGGAGCAGCCTCTGGCACCACAGTCTCCCACGTGGCCGACATAGTTGGGCCGGTGAGTGTGTTTTCTGGTCGGTGGTTCATAGCTGACGTACAGGTTATTGAACTGAACATTGTTTGAAAAAATATCTCAGGCTTGCCTTTTTATTTCCATCAACTGGTCTGATTGCCACAGTCACATTCGCAATACAGTCAGTCCCAGATATATCGAACTCTAAGTGGACCTCGATATATCAATAATTCAAAATACCAAATATTCTTATTTGAAGCTCATCTTAAAACAGAGCACGTCTCAAATTTGTTTCCCGAGATAGTAACAAGCAGTTGAATACTGAATTTCCTACAGTATGCAAGAGATCAGCATGAAAACAGTTGCACCTTATTTCGTACAAAAGAAATATGTAACGTATTTACTCTATTCTAGAATAAACGTGCCCTCGATTCTAATGCGCACCCGTTACCTGCGACCCCAAAAAATGAAGTGAAACGTCGATTGTAACGCGCTTCCATTTTTTGTGACACGGAAAAAAAAAAAGGTCCTTAGTAATCAACCTTATCACATCCATAAAAACAAATGCTGTACTTGCGTAATGAATGCACTCGCATAATAAGCGCACTGCCAAGTTTGAACCCCCGCATTCCCTCCAACGGCGGTGCTATGGCTTTCCCACTTCACTCAATCCGCGTCGTCTCGAACACGTTCGGCACGCATATTCATAACTCCTGCGTCCCGATAAAACTGCCACACATTGCCGGGCGTAGCCGCGTGCAAGCGGCGATAACATCATTTGCTCGCAGTGCTGCATTCCTCCGTGCTATCGCAGTTCCCTCACGCCCGCAGCTGCATGCTGCCATGCCTGCTGCGCAGGCTGGCGCAGATAAGCCTTCGCATGGTCAGGGCGTGGTACCCGAGATTGCTTGAGGTTCAGCACAGATATGAGGGAGAAACGCGATGATGAGCCGTTTTGAGTGCGGTGATGGGAAACATCTCCCGTTACGGCTACCCGCAAATGCTACCGAAAGCTGGTGCGGCTGCGCGTCTCAGAGATTGCATCGGCGACGTAGCAACTTTGGTTAGCCGCAAGATAGCCAAGCCGGCGCGGCGTGTATCATCGGCATACGCATTATGTGCATCGTGGCGTCGTTCAGTGCGGGACCGGCGGTGACATAGAAACTACAGAAACTGTGCGCGCCAAAGATCGCCGCGCCGCTAGTTCATTTTTTCGCTGGTGACCGTTCGACAGCGCCCAAACCTCGTAGGAGGCGGCCATTTTGATGCCGACGGCGATGTAGTAACAGTGTCGTTCGTTTGCACTCAATTCTAACGCATGTACCATTTTTGGACCCGTTTTATCAGAAAAAAGGTGCGTGTTAGATTCGAGTAAATACGGTAAGCTTTTTGCAAGCCATCAGGTTGCTTGAGCCATCCTGGGGCCTTACAGATCAGCAAGTGCAGCGAATGCCAACGCACGCTCTCGGAGTATGGTATGAAGTTGTTTATCAGCGGCGTAGATGTTCATCACTGGTCGGGTTCAACCCCTCGGCAACGGCAACGTCAGCTACGATCTCGCGATGGGTGTGGAATTACATGGACGCCATCAGCGGTTTTTTGCAGTCACCGCTGTGTACAAGACTAAATTGATAATATCGCTTACGCATTGCACGTCTATTACGTGCGAGTAAAAGCGCGTTAGCACTGGGAGTGAACGCAGCTGAGGTGGAGATGAAACGTCCGGACGTCTCCATCGCACGAATGGCGATAACATCACTCCGTGTGTGAGGCCTGTTGTCGCCTGCTTCTCAAGCAGAGAGGACCACCTTTCGTCAAGCGAAAAGCTCCGGTGGGAGATGGGCATTTGCATGCACTATTTTGACAGGCGCCGTCTACTTAAAGCAGCACTGACACACAATTTTGAAGGGTAGATAACTTGTGGGATAGATTTATGTGGACACACACGCACCGTCTACGAAATATCAACGGCTAATACATAGCCATAACATACTTAAGATCAATCAATTTTAAATTTGTTAAGCGAGTAGAAACGAGGCACAACTGCATTTCCGGGAAGTTTTCCTATTACCCGTACAATCAGGAAAAACGGTCAAAATCCAGAAGTTTCTCGGGTAATCTTGGAGACATGGCAGATATGCAAACTGCAACTAACAAAAAACATGTCCTTCGGGATTGGTACCGTAGATATGACGAAGACGTCATGCAGCCCCAAATCTAGAAGGCTTTTTGCGAAGTACAGCAGCAGCGTGAGGACAACCGTCGGAATGTCCATGTCGCCTTGATGCAGGTCGACGCTGCCGGTGCAGTCTGCCGGAGCCACAGCCGCTTTGGATCTAGCTCTTTGGTGCCTTTGCCTGTCAACCTTTTTCAAAAATGTTGCTGTGCATTGCGATCTAAAGTTGGTTTAGCAGATAAGTTAGTGCTCTGACAAGCGCTGTGCAACCCCCCCAAAGCAGCACAATGACGCCATGTTTTCGACACCGTCACGCGCAAATATGGATCGCAACACATCAGATTACGGTTGAAACAAGATCAACTTATGTAAGGAGGAGTGCATTTGAGGGGTTCGGTGTGGGTCAAAGTTCGATATATCAAATGCAGTGGTCCACAGGTGTTCGATATGCGCATACCACCCCTATACTTCTGCATTGAATTTTCAAGGGGATTTTTCAGCTGTCTGATATAGACAATAATTCTACGTATCTGAGTGATATATCCAGGATCGACTGTATAGTAATACTGTTGAACCTCTTTACAAGAGACTATGATGCAGTAAAAGCTGTTAATTCGGATTTCTGGGGACTGGAATAAATGTCCGAATTAAGCAACAGATCACGTCAAGTGGTACGAACGAGATAACCTTGCAGTCCATGCCGACGAGCATGCCAACGAAAACGAGGGAAATGCATGGTGCTGACAATGTGGCATAACTGCTGACGCCTTGAAAACAGTGCGAGCAGACGTTATCAGCAACTATTTCCATCACACTGGATTTACTTTTGCCGATTGCAAATGAGCCTGACCTTGCAACATAAGAGCCTGAACTGCCACCGATCACGAGCTAAAGTGTGGACATCGTTGAGTTATCTCGAGGCTGCTATGTGGCGATTCCTGCCACCACTACATTTGAAGGCATTGTCAACATCGTGGTGTGTTGTCGTCATGCGCCGACTGGACGATTATGAAATACAGTAGACTCCCGTTAATACGAAGTTGATGGGGACCGCGAAAACCTTTGAATTGACCCAACTTCCATTTAATCACAGTGGGTAAAAACAGACATTTTTATTAATTCATTTGGAAAAGAAATCCGTTAGTGCCGTCTGCTTCTGCTTGCGGCATCTTGCCGCGGAGAGCAAGTTCTGCAGGCTGTAGTCGTGGCCGAGTGCTTCCTTGGCATTGCTCTCTGCAGCAAAAAGCCGCTGCGTGAGGGCAAGGCCCACAGCTACATCAGCAGCCGTAGGTTGCGGCTCGCTTGAAACATCGTCGTCCAAGTCACTTTCGTCAGCAGCCTTGTTGGGCCGAACGATCCCGAGTATTTCGGTGTCCGTCAGCGCACCACACGTTTCAACTTGACTGTCAACAGCAACGTATTCTCCGAAAGGGACGTCACCGAGAGCTGGTCGAAGACTATCGGCGTCAAGTTCGGTTGTGTGCACTTCCCCCGCTGGAGAAGACGAACCTCCATCTCTCGAGGCATTTGCACTAAAACCGCAGGTCCTGAAGCAGTTCGCGATCATCTCCTCTTCAACGCGACCCCATGCTAGCCCCAGCATGTGGATAGCACTGAGGAGGCTCACCTCGCACTGCGTGAAGTTATCCATGCACAAAAGCATCCGCTCGAGAAAGTGCTTTCGTTACAGCCATCCATCGGACGAAGAAAAATTTCAATGTCTAATATCGCCACAAGTGATAAGGCTTTCGCTGCTACGATATCGCCACTGAGCGGAAGTTGGTTGCTCCGGGCCTCCCTAATTGAAATGAGCAACGCTTGCTCTTGCTCTAACTCCGGGTGGGCACCAGCGCACATTCTCTTGCGTGACATTTTAAATTGGTCGTTCTCAAATCCTTCGAGTATCGAGCGCTTGTTCTTGAAGTTCGAAAGAGCACTTCATGCCGTACTTCCGTGCGATGTCATGCTTGGCGGTGCCTCCGTTGCCTCCGTCCTCAACTGCTTTCAGAATCTTAGCTTTCGTCACCAAGTCAAGCATACGATAAGGTCCGCGAGTTTCCATTGTTGCGACTGTGCAACGATGTCGGTGGGATTCACGAACACTTTGCCACCATGCAAGGCTGCGATTGCGCTGTGCCAATGCCTGCCGCCTCATCATTTTCGGCACTGTCGTCAGCTGCGATGCCGACGGTGCCAGTACCTAACATTGACGCTTCATGAGCTGTGCCGCTGTAGTCAGCTGCGATGCTAGCGATGTAAATTCAGCACGCAAAGCTGTTTTTCATTTTAATAATATGGAATTTCTCAAACATTACGATCATCTCGAGCCATAAGACTGAGAAATAACTTCTAATTAACCGACACTTTAGGCTTCTAATTTCCAATTACCGAGCATTTTTTCCCTATTGGTTTGCATACGTAACTGACGGGACCTTGACTTCACTCCCAATTAACCGAAAATACCAATTAAGCTAGACTTCGAATTATCAGGAGTTGACTAATTGCACAAGTGCTCCAAATGTCAGAGTGACTAGGACTCTGAATTTGTTCCGTGAGCTACGAAGCTTTGACGCGCGGATCTGACTGATGTGTTTGCTGTCCTTGTACCGTCGTAAACTTCCAGAAATACATGCGGGCTTGGTCCCATGTAAGCGGAAATGCGTGCAGCAACGAATGTACCACTTCTTCCTAGTCCAGGGTCCCTAACATGCAAATAAAAAGGTCATTTGCTTATATTAGTGTGCACACTTTTCTCTTTCGAGGCTCCTTCAACTGCCCCCTTGCCTTATAATCCTAACCGTCTTATATTCGAATAAATATGGTATGCAGTCTTGTTAAACAAGAAAATGATACGCAGCCAAAATTACTGCCTTCAACCTTGTGTGTTAGCTCTTGTGACGTTGCAATGTGAGAATTGGACTCTTTTTGCTGTTGAGAGGTGCTTCTACCTCCTTGGTGAGATGTTGCCTCCTGGCCCCCTTAAAGTATTGTTTGCCTTTTGTAGAGATGTTTTTCTTTTTTCATCTTTGCAAACACCTTTTCCACAACTCTTCACACAGGAGGGCCTGGTATACGCCGTCGAATTCTCTCACAGGTCTGGCCGTGACCTCATTGGGGTGGCACAAAAGAGGACAAATGTGATCCCCATTATTGAAGATGCCCGCCATCCACACAAGTATCGGATGCTTGTTGGTATGGCTCCTACTTGTCATGTGTTTTATTATTATTATTATTATTATTATTATTATTATTATTATTATTATTATTATTATTATTATTATTTATTGGATTGGCTTGTATTTGCCAGGTGTATCCTTTTGTATTTAGCACTCACTCGCCGTGAAACAGTGCTATCAAACAGTTTCAGCAAAATTTCCTTCAATACGCAAGCGGTTTCATTGTCTGAGAATTTTCTGGTGTGCATGAGAGTTGTCATGGTATTTGCCTCGAAATATTCAGTCCAATATTTAATTTTAATATAGATATTTGTGTCAAGTTATACAGTAGAACCTCGTTATAACAAACCCAGATATAACAAAATATCGGATATAACGGAGTAATCACAATTCCCCTTGAAATTTCTATAGATGAAATTGATATTGGTTATAACAAAGTAATTACCGCTCCCCCTTCAACTTTGTTATGACGAGGTTTCACCGTATTTACTGATGTTTATGTAAATGGTTATTGCTTTTCAGGTATGGTGGATACTATCTTTGCGGACGTCGCTCAGCCTGACCAGGCGAGAATAGTTGCCATAAATGCTCACCACTTTTTGAAAAATGGTGGGCACTTTGTTATATCCATAAAGGTGAGTGGTGGTCTTTTCTGTTTTTTAAGGGGAGACATGGTTCTTAAAGGCTACGTTGATAACTTTTTTACCAAAGTAGATGAAACTGCACAGCTTCGGTCATTTCCTTGAGCTTATTTTAAGTGCCATATTTGTTCTAATGTAGGCCGACCACGATTCTAAGCAGAAACCCTAAAGTCCGAAGGCAGAAAAAAAAAAAAAACTTACCTCGAATGTAGGCCGAACAAAAAGGTGAGGACAGTGTTCGCAAAAATAAAACACATTTATTGAACAGCTCATTCCGAGTCATCATTGCTGCTAGTGTCGCTGCCGACTTCTTTATCACTGTCATCTTCAAACAGTGTGCTGTCCTCAGTTCCATCAAGCACATTCGATATGCTGCACTTTTTGAAGGGGCGCACTATTAAAGTTCCAGGGATGTTGTCCCACGCTGCAGCTACTCAGCCCACCACCTGTGACAGTGATGTGCGCTTGATGCGGCCTGTTGCTGTAAGCTCTTCCCCATTCAACCAGTCCGTGTAGAACTCTCACAGGCGATCATTGAACGGCTTATTAATGCAGACGTCAAGTGGCTGCAACTGGCCCGTCATGCCACGTGGTATCATAGCAAGGTCTGTGTTCGCCTCGGTGAGCGCAGATTCACGCTGTTAGTCAAGTGCAGCACTGGGCACTCGTTAGTACTACTAATTTTATAGTTATGTGTACAGTAAAATCTTGTTATGAGAGATGTCGTTACAAGCGCATACGTGCCAATGTATGCTCTTGTAAGCAAAGTTATTTGCCTGGCAGACTCCACATTTTGGATCAGCCCTCCTGATTGTGCGGGCATGTTCATAAATCTCCTGATAAACAGCTCTAGCATTACCACAAAAAGGAAATAAAGAAAGTGCACAGCTATTATGAGAATTTCCTGCCCTTGAACACCCAACAGCTTGCTACTGGACCCTCCGTTCTTTCTTATGATGCAAAAGGCGAGAAGGCTGCCATGTATACGCATGGCCTCTGTTGTCAATGGTTCAGCATGTGTTCTTTATCCTGACGAGGAACTCGCATAACATACTGCTGTGCAAGCAAAGTTTGCTGTGCAGCATTGTTATACAGTGAAGCATGCCAAGTCTGAGATGGCCTTAAAGGGCAACTCCGGCGGTTTTTTCACCATGTTCTGATATCAGTGTTTTTGAATAGCACTTATAGTCCTGTAGCAGCCAGGGTGGTTCAATTTGCTCAGAAACGCACCATTAATTTTATATAACCGACCAAAAGGCGTGATCAAACCGAAACCGAAACGCGTAGACGCTTCTTGCAGCGTATGCGATGACGTCACAACCTTCCCGCCGTCAGAAATATGGAGAAAAATCACAGTGGCGAGGTCATCCGACGATGTATTGAGTTATGCCAGCTTTTCTGAACTTGACAGCGACGATTTCAACGCTGAAGTACCGCCGTTTTGCTTTTAAAGTCCCACAGGCTCGGGTAGGCAGTGTTGAAGGTGATGACGTCAAAAACACAGGGTGGCTCGCAGGGGAATCCGCTAAAAAATTTTAAAATTCGTTTCCAGGAAAACTAAATCACTTGCAACCACCTGGTTTGGAATATATTATTACAGTGCCGAGGGGAATATATATTGAAAATTTCATTAAGATCAGTGGACATTGAAAAATCGCCGGAGTTGCCCTTTAAAGGGCCCCTAAACCAACAAGGGGTCGAAATTTAGTTGTGGTGTTGCTTTTGTGCCGGTGTCCGCAACAAACACGTAGCCGTAAAAAATTTTCGAAGCGGTGCCGAAATAGCCGAGTTACACGCGTTTGATTATTAAAACGCGGCGCTTGCTTGTTTCGCTCTCTCCTGCGCCCCACCGGCTGCTTGCCGCTGCCACCTCCTCGCCAAGTGCTCCTCCGAATGTCACGTGACATACATCGCCGATGACGAGCATCCGGTTGACGCGCCTCCACCGGGCTCCCGTGTTCGTGCAAGTGTTCTGCTGGTGCTGTGCCAATGCTCTCTGTTAACGCTATCCGTCGTGTTCTGACAGTTGCTGCAGTTACTAGTCGGCTGTACCTCACTTGCACTTGCGTAGTGCAGCACATTTGCGAATTCACACGCGAACACCACACGAACGACACACGACGAGGAAAACGAAACAGGCAGGGAGTACGTGCATTTGCTAGCAGACTAACCAGAAGTCGACGTTCTCCTTCGACCAATAAGCGGAGCTCGGACTCTTCTGACATCACCAAAACCACGTCGTTGCGGCTAACTTTGGTATGCTGGAAATGGCCGGAGAGGCACACGGGATTGTTCTTCAAGTTTGTGGCGCGGCCGCATTTGACATCGTTCATCGTGATGGCATTTTGAACTCGATGCGCATGTTAACTTGAAATGTTAAAGAAATGTCGGGGGTGGTTTTAGGGGCCCTTTAATGGTTCTCCTCAGTAATGGCGCATCTTGCCCCGAGCATTTGTTTAAATAAACACACTTTATAATTACTAGTACTAGTATGATTGCTGATGCCTAAATGTTTTACTGGCCATTATTCAGAGCTGTGTATGACATACTGTGGTCCTGAAAAGCAAAAAATAAAAATGTGCCTGGATTTTGTTTTTTTGCTTATTATGGTCACGTCCCCCTCCCTTGCCGTTTTGCGAATGTCCCTATTTTCTAGGCCCCTATGTATTGGCCAGAATGCAAGAGGCAATTGAAAACGGTTCGCTTGGTTGCCCTATGTTTGCCATGCTAACATTGCACACACAAGGCATGGTTGCCAGAGACACTTTCTTGCTGTGATAGTATTGGGGCAGCACCACTCCAGAAAGAATCATACAGCATGTCAGTGCATAAAACACACTCACACTCAAGCACGTACAAACACGCGCTACAACATTTCTCATATACAGGATGCAAGCTAAGCTACATGAATGAATCGAACATTCAGCCTACAGTTCAGGTCGTCAGGGTAGTTGCCTGGGCCATCATTGATGTGACGTCAGAGTTTTCATTGGCAAGGTTGACGTTGCTGCAGCCGGTGGTGACGGAACACGGGAGACGCAGGCTCGCCACGTAGAACTCGGGTGGCTCTGCGCCACGGTCTCATGGACTGGAGCCGACAACACACTGGTTCTGGCGACATGGAGCTGTGCCCTTGAGTACCAGCAGCACATCTCGGAAGCACCACGCCAGCTCTCCTGGACCGGTCGCCCAGTGGTAGAATGAGCCCGAACGCCGCCTCAGCCGTCCTAGACGAGTCATCTAGCGGAGGACTGAGCTGTCCACTTAGCTGGTGGGAGTGCGGCTGGGGTTGTACCAATGGGCCGGATGTCGGAGAGGTAGCCCTGCCTCAAACAACGAACCTCGCACACTGTCTCGCACCCTCGAAGCTGTAGTCATGAGCTGCAGCTGTCTTTCTCGTCGACACTGCACACATATGCGCACAAATCACATCCGCACACCACATATTATTACAGTTACCCAAGGGCCTTAGGTCCCTAGAGCGAATTCCTCACTCTTTAGTGGCAGTACAATAGGAGTCTTATATGGAAGATCTCTGGAAAAATTTGTTGAAGGTGAAGCTTGGGCCGGAATCCATAAGTCTGCAGAGGTTCCAGAATCTTTTTGAGGAGTTTTAATCTGTTTATAAGAGAAAAGCAAATAGCTGTTGTGAAAGCAAAGAAAATAAAGGATGGGGACTGTGAGTGCTTTTGGCTTTTCCATGGAATAATCAGCATCCTCGTGGTGCGCTTCTCTGCACTCTTTGGGCATGTTGTCTTTCATAGGGTTTCGAAGCATGGTTCTTTGTGCCATTAAATCCTCTGACTTCACAGCGTCGGCATGTGTGGACCGTCGTGTTTTCCTATGGATGTACGGATTATGCAGTCCTCGCGCTAATAGATTGAGCATGTGCTGTAGAGGAGATCCAGAGGAGGAGTACGTTGACGAAGACATTGCAGGGCAGAAAGTATCGGTAGTTGTGACTGACAAATGCCTAAGAGCACATATTGTGAGCAACAGGAACGTTTGCAAAGTGAAGTGCTTTAGCACCGGGGTTTGGAAGGAAGACCACTATAATGCGTTATTGCGAGTTCTGTTCCTCCTGGTGTTTGGAAGTAAAAAAAAAAAAAAAACACTGAATGGCTTGTTTAAGCCGTTGTGACCAATGTCCTACAGATGTGTTCGAATGTATGTACCTTGGTGGTGATTTATAATAAAGTGATGTAGTCATTAGAAGTTGTGGTTATAAGAGAGACTTCTCCAGAGTCACTTGTGTGTCTCTTGTAATGATGTTTTTCTGTGTATATGCTTATGGTAATCAGCAGGACATTACGCAGACCATTTCTTCAGCCAACCAGTGAAACCAAGTGTTTGTCCAGGCCGGTCCTTTGTGAGTGATACCTTTTCACGAGGTGTAAAGTTAATGTGGTGTTGTCATTTATACGCGTTGACAACTAGGCCCTTTGTTTTCTCATAGCTGCTTCAAAATGGTTGAAAAACACATGATGTATGGACGTGCTTTTTTTTTTTTTTTTAACGTTTATAACCACAAGGTGACAATGTACAACAACAAATTTTGTTTGCCTTTTACCTCTGTACAGGCCAATTGCATCGACTCTACGGCTGAGCCTGAGGCAGTGTTTGCTGGTGAAGTTGAGAAACTCAAGCAGGAGCGGCTAAAGCCGCAGGAGCAGATCACACTTGAACCCTATGAAAGGGATCATGCTGTGGTCGTTGGCATGTACAGGTACATTTTCTTGCGTAGCCTGTAGTGGGAGCAGGCATTTTTTTATGTTTTGTGAGATGTTGCTTAGCGCATTAGTTCGTGAATTTACTGCCTTTTCCTGCAGCAAAGTAGTTGCCACTGCATAGTTAAGAAAATACTTAAAATACTGGTCATGTGAACATTGGGTTCACGTGGCCTACAGCAGTGCATAGATAAACTTGCAGGCAGTCATGGTCGAAGGATTGTCGTCTTTTTCCATTGATTACTTGTTGATTTGAGGGCATTCATTATTTTACTGCAACATCCGAAGAAAGGAAACTGCGCGTACCTGAAGATTTATTCTGTGTAGTGCCCAAATTGTGCTCTGTGGCTTCTTACTGGAAGACCACAGTGTGGGTAAAGACATGACCACACAATGGTTGATGGTGGTAACTAGGCAAGACAGGTGCTGGGCCAGCGCATGTGCCAGTGGTGTGCCTCACCTTAGCTTTCAAGTTAGCTTCGCTGGATTTCCCTCAGAGTGGCTGCTCTATTCAGGCAGGCTTCATGGCATTTCTTTAAGGTTGTCTGTGAACTGTTTCTCATTGGTAGGTTTAAGGGCATTGGTGTGCAAATGACACCCAGCTAGTGACCAAGTTTCAATAGACTGACAAAAGTGCTGTACTAGTTTACAACAGCTTGATTAGCTGTAAAAAAAAAAGATAGGAAATCTCCTAAATAACTGCGCAGAGAACCTTGATTGCCATCAAGTCAGTCGCTCAAGTAGGACCAGATTAGCTGTAAAAAAGATAGGAAATCTAAATAACTGTGCAGACAGCCTTGATTGCCATCAAGTCAGTCGCTCAAGTAGGACCAGTAGACTGCTATAGACCCTTTTCATAAACTGCAAGCTAGCTTTCCTGCAATGCAGCTTGCCCTACTAATGGTGGCATTGGCAATCCGGCAAACAACGTGTGCAAGCGCAATTTTCTTGCGATAGGGCGTGTAAAATGTCGACCCAGCCCTTCTGATACAAACAACCCCAAAAAACGGGCCGCAGCATGTGCAACTTGAGTTTTGACAGCATTTAAAAAAAGGCAGCTGTCGCCATTAGTAGGGCAAGTTGCATTGCAGGGAAGCTAGCTTTACAGTTTATGAAAAGGGTCTATAACGGCACACTTAGAAAAAACGAGGGTTGCAGGACGCACTTGATCCACTTAATGGTGAAAGTAGTTGCCCCAGGTGAAAAAAAAGTGTTTCAAGAATAGCCATATTTGTTGAGTCAGTCTGTGCCTGTAGCGTTAATTTGTAGTCTCTCTCTCTCTCTCTCTCTCTCTCTCTCTCACACACACACACACACAAACAGAAGCCGCACGCGCGCAGACGTGAGTAAAAAAAAAAAAAAATGCAGGTCCGGACCCGAAACAGACTCCCCAAATTTTCGCGCGCATAGAGAAAAATCATCAAATGTTTTTGCGTGAGCCCTACAGGTGGCGGCACCATACCACAGTCTTGTTGCCCTAGAGTGAGTCTTGCAAAAATGCCAGATGATGTGTAAAAAGGGATATTTTTGAGTTGATGTCTCGCGTACCTCTTGTGTAGGAGTATGCTGCATTCTAATGACTCTCTTACTTCTTAAATTACAGGCCGCCGAAGAAGTCTGAAGGGTGATTCTGGGACCCGGTGCATGGCCGTTTTTATTATGCTCTTTGTTTTTATCGTCTTGTACCAGATTCGCAGGGCTCGTCGCGTCTCTGTGACGTGTAATAAACTGAACTTTTCTCAAAGCACTGTCTCCCTTATTGCAAGGTGGTATTTTTGAGCTTTGCTACGCGCCCTAGTTGAAATCCTTGCTTTTATCTGTGTGGTTACCCGTCCGCGTGCAGCAGCACCATGTTTCGAAGTTGCGTAGTTGGTTTTTTTTATTTGTGTCTTTCTAAACGCCGATATTTCTGTTGGATTAGTATGGCCGAGATTTACTATCGGCATTTGAACTTTTTCGAGTCTAAATAAACGTGACCAGGTGTAGCGTTGACCGTACGCAACTAAAACGTCTGGCGCTCGGCTTATCCGCTTTTGGCGGGAGGAAATGCAACGGCCATGGATAAACGAGATTCAAATTGAATCGTTTTCCGCGCCATTTTAATGTCTTCTAGATTTTATTTTGAGTGTTTGTGCCTGCTGGATTACGTCTGATTGGATTACCTCACCCGTACTGTGGATTGAAACAACCCTGGATAGCCGTTGTTGAGGTGGGTGGCTCATTTTTTCTGAGGCTGCGTGGCAATCTCTCGCAAGCCAATGCGCCATGTGGTTATGGCGTTGTCCTTTGAAAAGGGGAACGGGCAATGTTTACAATTGCATTTTCATTCAAGTACGTTCCCGTTCGCGCAGTGTGGATCACCGTTAGAACACGTAGTGCAATTTTTCAGTTGCGAATGCTGCCTGTTGCGGAAGTTTAATACAAAATTCCCTAGTTCCGTTTCTTGCCCGAGAGCACATTGCGCACAGCAACACGTGAATTTCGGCTGTGTTTACTTTCATGCACCACACTTGCGTGAAACCAAGCGTGCAAATCGCACGAGGTCGCCCACTAGACGAGTTGTGCCGTTCTATTCATTCACCATCCCCATCGCTGACGATTCTCGCCGCCGAACAGGTACCACGAACTGCGACAATCTGCTAAGCCTTGCAGACGCCGTTCACTTTCAAGGGGAGACTGGGCGCCGCGCTTCTTATCGTCTCGTCCGTCGATCAGTCTGCGTTCCGACGGTCGCTCGTAGCACCTCTGCGTGACTCGGTATCTCGATCGCGCGCCTCACAGGAGGGCACGTGTTAACGATACCACCCCCGATTCATCTCGTTCGTGCATCTCAAATCGGCCAACTGGTTTGCTTACTCGCTTATTTATTCTCGCCGTTAAGACGGGCGCCGCGCGATCGGCGTGCATCGGAAGCCGCTTTCGGTCCGAAGTGGGCTTCGTTGCAGTTTCATTTCCTCGCTAATTTTGCAGTGCCGGGAAATTAGCGGCGCGTAGTAACAAGCGGTCGTGCGCGATCAGCTGACGACGCTTCGAAGATGTCTACATCCGGGTGACTCACAGAGGAACCGATACGCAGCGCGGCCGGTGTGTTGCCGAAAAAGAAAACGTTTCCTGCATCCGTTATCGTTTTTCACACTGCCCGAGTATGTCTCATTCTTTTAGCGGCTTCGAATGAATTGGAGCCGCCAATGTGGGACGTTTTGTGCTATCGACGCTGCCCCTTTTTTTCGGCGTATTTTTTGTGCTCGCCACCGCAGCGTCGCGTTCGGCTAGAAGCCCTCTCTCCCTTCTGCCGCTGTCCTCCTTTCCAGGCGCTCCGCCGTTGTCTGCTGCTTCAGATCGGGGGCGCCATATTTGCATGATATTTTGTGTCCTCCTTTGCGGCGACTGTGCAGTCGCCGTTTGAAAGCACTTACCGTGGGCTTGTTTTAACCATTGGAACCTTTCGTCAAGTTACGAGGACCCCGCACACATTTCTCTTGTTTTGCGCCTCGCCCACCTTTCTGATATTTTGTTCACCCTCGTCGTGCGCACTGGTTTCGACGTTCGGAGTGGTGGTTTCGTTTGTTTTGTTCCGTGTCCGTCTAGCCACGCTCTCCGCCTCGTTTCCTGCGTGTTTTCATTCGCCCGTCAGCCGTCGCATGTCAACAAAACCGCGTGGGCGCCATGTTTTTATATTGTCCATGCTATCGTTGTTTGGCGGCTTTACGCGAGTGGTACACGCTTGATTCTCACCAGCTGTTCTCATTTCTACAGCGTCTTGGTAAATTGGTTGAAGGTGGTGTAGCATATAAAATATGATGGAGGGAATGAGGGGTGACGTAACCGCCGAAGTTAGTATGTTATGGTATTTGTGCGGCCATTCTGCGAACTAAAAGATGGATGCATTGAGTCAGGACGTTATCGTGAATTCGAATTGTACTGAGCTACTGGCGCGGTAACCCTGAGTCGTCGCTTTCTCACGAGTAGTCGAGCGCGAAAATGTGTTCACTTGTTCGCATTTCGTCTCTGAGGCGAAATACGAGCAAATTAGCCAGATCTGCTGCTCTTGTCCGCGTCTTCTGCTTTCATTTGTATCATTTGTACCCGTGCTTTCATTCCTCCGTGACAATGATGTACAGTTCGTTACGATTATCGACGCGTAGTAAATGGATAGTCCACATTCGAAGTGTTTTCTCTTTTGCAGATGTTCACTGCATGCCTTTTATGATCACATTATCCCCGTTTTCTTGGTTTTTCTGTGGTCCTCCAACGACTTTTAAAACTATCTTTTCATTGTACATTCACGTGCTTGTCTTTCAGTGACACTCGCTCAGCATTTTTAATCAAAGTAAACGTTGAATGAATAAGTCGCAGTTTGTCACTCTATTCTGCAGTCTGCAAACCAGGCATTTCACCCCCGGTCGGACCCTCACACTCCCAAAAGATTCTCCGGATAACCAATGACTTAGTATCCGCAACCCCCCCTCCCCCTTTCTGGCAAATCGAAATTCTGGATAAGCCCCCGCTGCACACCATGAAAGGGGGCTACTAGTTCATGCTCAAGAATTCCGTCAATTTCTTTTGAGTGCGCGTATCTATCATGCTTTGAGACAATTGTTGTTGTTGTCCTACAAAGGCAAGTGCGGACTTCCTGCCGTTGGTGCTACGTCATCGTCATCTTCTTCAGCCTGTCATGTGTCGACTGCAGAACGAGGGCTTCTTCTTATGCTCTCCATCCCTTCCTCACTAAAAATAAATCCAGCGCCTATTTTTAAATATTAGGTTCGAAATCTCACGTAACAAACACACATACACACACACAGGACGTTACCTGTCAAAGGCGTATAAGCATTGCACATATATGAAGGATAGCGGAAACCGGCCCCTGCAATTTGGCAGGGCACTGTTATGCAGGAAATCCGCACTTGCCTTTGTAGGAGGTATTCATTTCTATAAGATCAAGGCGATAAAGACGAATCACAAAGACAAAGATCAGCCCCGCCACGGTGGTCTAGTGGCTAAGGTACTCGGCTGCTGATCCGAGGGTCGCGGGATCGAATCCCGGCCGCGGCGGCTGCATTTCGATGGAGGCGAAATGTTGAGGCCCGTGTGCTGTGCGATGTCAGTGCACGTTAAAGAACCCCAGGTGGTCGAAATTCCCGGAGCCCTCCACTACGGCGTCTCTCATAATCAGAACTGGTTTTGGGACGTAAAACCCCACAAAACAACAAAACAACAACAAAGACAAAGATCTGAAAGAGGCGCTCGATTTTGGAAACATTTCTACAACATTGACCTGAAGCAATGCAACCTGAGAACGACAAACCGTTAAAATAAAGACCGCGCCTTCTAGCGGCCCACGATCTTTAGGTTGAATCTTAGATCTGCGAAGGGCAGTGGAATTTGCTTGTCTGTGTACCTACCTAAAAACGTTGCACATTAGCGTCCTTTCCTAACCGAACCACAATCATCATCATTTCGTTTCCCGCTGAGATATCTACGCATATATGGCTTTAGGCATTGCGCGCTTACGGCCTTTCCATTGTCACGTGGCACTTCTTTGTACTACGCCGGCGACAGTTTTTTCGACAATGCCATGGCCAATTCTCTAAAGGACACTTCCGTATAGGAAGCACCTAAGGAATTCGCCTTGATATACCAAGGTTTTTGGGAGGACAGGACCCGTATTCTGAGATGTGTGGTCATCGGACAGACTCGTAAATGGAAGGAAACCAATCTAAGAAACAAAAACGCCTCTAGGTGCTCAAGGGGCTTTACTAGGTGCACGTATTGAGCGACGTCTGGCGAATTAAAAGAAGCAGAGGATGAATAAGGCATTGTTGTATTAAAGAGACACGATGAGATTGTACAAAGAATAAACCCTGCCGGCTAACCATTATGGGTGGCTTGCTTAGGATGCTTAAATGGCTGAAAGACATGAGGCCAGACAGTCGTTTTCTGAGAAGCGTCTCTACGCAACGCGCGCCGGCATACTTCCAACAAAGTTCTCGAAACTCGTGTCTCAGCTCGTTCTTTTGCTTCATTAGCGTAGTGTAACCTATCTTTACGGGTTTACAAGAAAATTACTCCGCTAGAGTGGAAGCTGTCGAAATGCGCGGCACGCGGCGTGATTAGGGCGGGAACTTGTTGTTGTTGTTGTTGTGTGGGGGGGTGCGCTACCGCAGTTTACCGGTACAGTGTCATTCACCATTGCTATTCTCTTCCGCCTCTTCTACGCGCATTGTGTATGCAGACAGGACCAACGTCCCACCTCTATCTTCCATACTCACACACTAGCAGCGCTGGCCAACTGCTGGCTATAATGTTGGTTAGTGTTGGATAAGTGATAACTAACGTTGGCTATTCACCGTCTTAACAGCAACATCAATAAATTTCAGTTCATTGATCTAGTGCACTACCAATTTGTTTATTTTTTTTTTTTTACTTCGCACCTTTTTAATCCTCAAGAGGTACCGTTTTTTCGAAGGCGCTCCTAGCGTATATAGATCGAATTGAGTCACTCAGTGAATTCCCGTACATCTCTTTTTTTGTGTTCCCATGTGTGTTTCGTCAATCGACCTGTCGACCCGCCGCTTTACGTGTCTTTGGCCCTGATAACGTGCACATATGCCTAATTCGACACCTACCACTGTCAGGCCCCGCCACGGTGGTCTAGTGGCTATGGTACTCGGCTGCTGATCCAAGGGTCGCGGGATCGAATCCCGGCTGCGGCGGCTGCATTTCGATGGAGGTGAAATGTTGAGGCCCGTGTGCTGTGCGATGTCAGTGCACGTTAAAGAACCCCAGGTGGTCAAAATTTCCGGAGCCCTCCACTACGGCGTCTCTCATAATCACAGCTGGTTTTGGGACGTTAAACCCCACATAACAACAACAACCTACCACTGTCAGAGACCACAGCCGCCGTTCGTGGTGCATTTCGATGGCTCGCCGTTCTCTCCTACCGCGTCCTTGTTACTCAGTCCTTTTTTTTTTTTTTTTTCGTTGTCCCTGCAACGTTGTGGGGAGAGAGAGAGAGAGAAAGGAACGCTGTCACAGCTCCGAAATTTTCCACATATTGACTCTGTATTTTCGCAGCCGTGCGTTTGTGGGCTTGCGTGCATAGGGCCAATATCGGACGTATAATCCACATATCTCACTGCAATCTATTGTTCGCGTGTTTGGCAACACTCTCTCTTTCGTGATGTGTCGGTCTTTGGGCTCCCGATAGGGGTCCCGCTAAAGCTCCTTAGGAGATCAAATAGACTTCACTTAATCTCTCTCTCTCTCTGGGGCCGTGCATACCCCAGAACTATATGATGATGATGATGATGGTGGTTCGGTAAGGAAAAGATGCTAATTTCTGCAGCCCATGTAGGGAGCACGGCTAAACGTCATTGGGGGTGGGGAAAGGGAGTGAAAGAGAGAGAGAGGAGAGAAAGGTCGTAGTGGAGGGCTCCGGAAATTTAGACCACACGGGCCTCTAGCATTTTCGCCACCATCGAAAATGCGACCGCCGCGGCCGGGATCGAACCCGCGTTTTTTGGGTGGCAGCCGAGCACCGTAACCACTACACCACCGCGGCGGACCCCAGAGCGATATGACATACGGGGCACATTGTAGTTTGGGGCTCCCGATCCTGGGGTTCTTTCACGCTCACCCAGATCGCTTGTTAGTAGCCAGACGTTATTTCTCGCATGATGACATCTCATTTCACTTTCTACTTCTGTTTACTTTTATTACAATTATTACAGTTTCTGCCATTTATATTTCGAAATGGGACCCGCACTAGCCTTTGGCTATGGGATCATTCACTTCGTGCGTATTCTGTACAAGATATGTGTGCAGTAATGTACATTCGTTCATTTATTCATCTAAGCACGCGATTGTTTCTCAATTTTTGTCCCCGTCTAAATCCGATCGCCTTGGCCGGGAATCGAACTTGCGTCCTTGCATGAGCTTCGCAGCGCCTTAGCCGTTAATCAGCAGCGCCTTCTCGTGAACTGGAATTACGAAAAAGGACATTGGGAAATGGCCCTTCGGTCGGGCGGCTCTCGGACGACGTGGCGAGCTGCTGCTCTCTCTCTCTGACCACTGGAATTTTTTCTCTTCTCGGTAATCTATCACTGCATCGGCACGCGGAGCCGACGTTTCCGCGTTCTGCGGGCCCCCGGACGTCACCAACGTTCGCACCTCGTCGGTCCGGTTCCGAGTGGTTCCTGGAAACCAGGGCTTGGCCGGAGCGCTGACGTCGTCGCTGGCTTTAGAACGTTCCGCATCCGCCGCTGTGGCTGCTTTTGGCGTCCTCTTCATTGCGGCCGTATGACATAATAATCCTTGGGTGGATGGTTAGTGTTATAAATGATGTCTGACCGCATGCTATAGATAGCGAATGACTATCCTCATCGTAAGCAAACGTCCACGCCCGAGAGCGCGCCATGACTATTAATTGAAAAAAGCGTGTCTACTGGGTCGTTTTCTCGCCCGAGCATGTTGGTCCGATCTCGGAGGCAGTGTAAAAGGAAACTATTTGAGGCCCCGCGGAACTGCAAAGGAGAGAAACATGTACTAGCTTTCCGGTTCTGTTTTCGTGTCGACGCTGCTTTCTTGTGGGTGACGTTACTTTCTTCATAAGGCCGTTATGCGCGGTTGCCCTATCTTGCCTACAACAGCTCCGACCAATACGGCGTACGTTCAGCAACCTACGTAGCGCGTCGTCGTCATGACACCACTCGCGATGACCGGCGCGGCCTCTCTGCGGCAATTCAGCGATAACCAGTGTAGTGCCGCTGATTGCCAGCGGCTAGTCAGCTGATAGCCGAGTCGCCGTGGGTGTTGAGAGAGAGAGAGAGAGAGGGTTGCGTGGGAGGCCGAGCTTTAGGAGCCGTTGAGTAGAGCTGTGGGTGGGCGGTGGAGGAGGAGATGGGGAGGGAACGGTCGCGTCGGAGCGCGGACCCTGGGGCCCTATCAGCTTGCCCCTCGCACCCGTGTTGTGCGTGCGTGCTACACAGCGTGGGATGCCGCCCGTATCTGGCATTTCGCTGGTCCGGCCGCCGCGGCTCTTGGGAGAAGCGTGCCTTTCTCCGCCTCCTCCTCCTCTGCTGACTTTCACCAAGCGTCCCGGAGCGGCGGCACGTGGAGTTGAAAAAAGGACGCGTTGTTGCCATGCGTCGCCCCCGAGTCCTCCCTCCCCCTGTTGCCTGGTGTCGTAGCGGCCTGTTGCGGAGGTCTGCCGCCCGCCCTTTCGCGGTGCTCCATTTTACGCGCGTCGTCGCTACGGTCGCTACTACGCGCGCCGCGCAGTGCGGAGGAAGAAGAAAGGCGACCGCGCGTGCTTTGACGTCATTTCTAAAAGAGCGATAGTGCGTAGGTGTCACCCCACCACCCCCTCTCTCGTTTTTCGTTTAGGAGAGTTTGTAGACGTTGTTTACACGGCTCGGCCGAGAGTTCTCGCGCGGCGCGAACTCGATCTGATAACTGCTGCGGTGTAAGCGCGAAAAAGGCCTCAACCGCTGGCTGAACGGGAGTATCGTATTCCTCGCGAAATGCCATCCTGCACTTTCCCCGCAGACATTCCATTAGGACTGTCTTGAGAAAGTACGGCGGAACTTCCGAAAGGTACGCGGACTATCGCTCCGTTGTTAGTCGGCGACTCATCGTCTAATAATACTCTGCGATAAGTGACGGAATTGTCTGCGCACACTCCTCCCCCCCCCCCCCCTTCCCTCCCGTCCGCCTTCTCCTTTTTCTTGTGGCTTCAAGCGGCTGTTAAAGGAAATTCAGAAGTGCGGAAAATGGAGGCGCATGCAGGGGCGTTCTCTCTTCCCGCTTCCTGTGTTTCCATTCTCAAATCAGGGCTGCATGAATGCCGGAAAACCTGGTTCTCCTATAGCAGAGCAGAAATATCGATACGTTCGTTCTGACAGGACATGATCATGTACTGCAGCTTTAAGTTAATTTCATATCGCGTCATATCTGTCGCTGTGCATTACAAATTACAAAAAGCACATCGTATTCACTTTCAGCTATGGTTTTCGCATCGTAACGCCGCTTCTCTGCTGCCTCATGTCGCCCCACGGAAACTCCACCGCCGCGTGGATACCTTTTCCGCAGTACTTGGCAGGCTACATCGGTCGCGCATCAATCCACGTGGTCGTGTTATTTATATATACAGCGCCAGCGCCCTCTCTAGTCAGCTGTCTGTGTTTTCTTCTCCTCCAACCGGCCTTGCCGTTCTGCGTGTACGCGCCACAGTTACGGGAAACAGAGGGATCCTTTCGGAAGGAGATCAAAGGATTTGACCACGGCTTGCGGAACAAACCCTTGCCGTGTAATGCGCCCGCCCGGGAAATCCGCTATCGGCCGTCTCTGCGGTGGCAGCTCATAACGAAACCGCACTACCAGGTGTTTGCGATCTCACGCAGGGATCACGTGGTCGGGATTATCCGGCCCTCCCAAGCCCTCGCGCACCGCAGGCGCCCGTTGTTGTCCGGAGCGCGCTTCCGTAGCTTCCGAGTTCGCGGGAGGTCTCTCGTAGTTCGCGTTCAATCATTCACGCGCGGAGAGATCTTGCATAGCAATCCCGAAACGCAATCAAGGCAGGCTTAGCGAGTTCGCGACCTCGCTTTCTTTTTTCTCTGTTCAGTGCCGGCGCTTAATCAGTGCTTTCTGCGGGTCGCGAACAGTGTGTCCACGCAAGCTCGTGCCGACTTCGTCGATGTCCTCCAGAAAAGGAAAGCTCTGGTTTTACATCTAGTGAGAAGCAATTGCTCAGCGGTACAGTCAGTGACATCCTGTATACAGGAGCATGCATTGGTAAATGCTGACTGCACAGAGAACGACGCGCCAGCCAGTTAGGTTTATCCATTTCCGCGGCATCGGAATGATGCAGGCAGAAGGAACAAGAGAGAGAGAGGGATGGGGGGGAGGGGGGGGCCGTGGCGTTTCGATGCTGGACTGAGGATCTCTGCAACTGCCTTATTATTCGATGTATGGGCTTATTTGTCTGTCCCTTAAATCCCCAATCTCTTGCTGTTCGTCTATACGCCCGTGTAGTGTTGAATATCCAGATAAATGTCTCTCTTCGCCCAGAAAAAAGAAACAAAAAAAAAGGGGGGGGGGGGGGGGTCATGCAGACGCGGACGAAACAGAAGGGGCACAGTCACACGGCGTTAAATTGTGTCGTCTGGTTTCATTTTCTTGTGCTCAGCACCTATTATCATATACCGAGAATTTGTGGGTTCGAGAAAGAGAAACTAATAAATAAACAGGCCCGGCAATTTGGTCGTGGTAAGGCCACAATCTCAAGGAGTTCCTTGTGCCTGGGTCTGCATGCCTTTCTTCTGCGACAAATCCCTACCAGATTGCTCAGCTCCATGTCGATGACCCAAGGAGGGATAGAAGCGAACCAAAGCGTGTGATCCGCGTATAGGAGATGATAAATGATTCCCGAAGTTCATTATTGATTAGCGATTGTACGCGTGTGAAATATACTGTGGGACTTGTATTACATTCTTGTAGTTTGTTGCCGACCGTAAACACTGACAGTTCGAACACAGTCGGACCAAGACGTGTTCATTATGTGGGGAAACGGCTACATAAACTGCGGCAGAGGCTATCGAAGGGCTCTGGCTGCAGTAAGCACCAGCAATGTCTTCTTTTTTTTTTTTTTCGCTGTTAGCCATCGTGTCGCCGCTCGTCGTGATATTTATTACCAATATGATTGATTGGCGGACGCGCAAACGCTGTTACAGCTTATGTTAGGCAAACCTTTCGTTCCTGCAATTACCCCGCACGATGGCCTCAATTACGAAGAATTAACGCTTTGCGCCTCTGCTTGAGGTGCCTGGCAAATTAATAATTGACTGCAGACTTTCGTGCACACGGTTAATCTACTGATCGAAACGTCTTCAATGAAAGAGAGAAGAAAGCCCATAGAATTCTCGCCATGAAGACATATTGTGGAAATAACCGGCTATCGCGTGCCTCTCGGGTCAGCCTTAAAGCGCGACCTTCAATGGCGGAGAAGCAAGGTCATTTCACTCCCCCTCCCCTCGAATTATTTCGTCGCTCGCATAGCGGCAAAACGCAGCTGCGGAAAGTCGGTGAGCCCTATGGTGCACGACTGCGGCGTGAGGCAACCGAAGCGCGCCGTCTCTGCACATCTTGTCTGCGCTAATGGCGCGACCTGATGAAACGTGACTCGAATTCGGAGCGCGGAGCCATTCTCGGGCAGTGAAGTTCTGTGGCGAAGCCTTCTTCAACCCGCTCACGTGCGTCGGTGGTGCCGCTGTGCGCAGTTGCCCAGTGTCGTTCGTCCGCGCACCACCCTCAACCGCCGCCGCTGGTGGTGGTGGTAGCTGAGCAGCCAGCGAGCTTGGCGCGCATTGCGCCACGCGTGGCGCACGGCTTGCACCCTGGGCCAGACTCTGTGAGAGGGTCTTGCCGCCGTCGCGTTCTTCTCCTCGTCGTCGTCGTCGCAGACGGTTGCCGATCGAGGCTGGCGCTGGCGCTCCGCAGCTCCCGACCGCGGGGCCGCCGGAGGTGGTGGTGGAGGGATGCACGGAGGGGGCGAGCGAGGAGGCCGTCGTGTTGTGCCGCCGCCGGCCGTGCGCTGTGCCGCCGCCGCCGCCGCTCGTGTTGCCGTGGCAACAGCGGTGCCGCCGCTCTCGCCCTCCTCTGTCCGCCGGTTTCCTTGGCAACGGCGAGGCTGGCCCCAGCGTCGTCGTCGTCGTCCGTGGTGGTGGTGGTGAACCCTCGGAGCTGCTGCCCCGTCGCTGCCATGCACCGGCCAGGGGCCTCACGGCGGCGCCGACGCCCGAAAATGTCAAGGGACGCTCGAGGGCTGACGACCCGGCGGCGGAAGGGGGGCTGCCGTCGCGCGTGGTGCGAGGGTAGCGCCTAATGATTGGCGCTATTTTGCGCGCTCCCTCTCAGGTGGTCCTTCTTCGCGCTGCGCAGCGCGGCTTCGCCGTCGTTAGGGCTCGTTTTGTTGCGTGGCGCGGTGTTGTGTCTCGGCGGCGGCTTCTTCTCTCTTGCCGCCGGCCTTCTCCTCCTCTCCCCCCCCCCCCCCCGCCCCTATTGCGGGGCGAGCTCGGGGGCAGCGCAAAATGGGGCCGGCGACGTAGCGCGCGTGATCGCCCGGTGTTGGCTGGGTGGCTGGTGTGGACGAGCAACGACCTTGACTGCTGTTGCGCGGCGGCGCTCTTCTCCCTTGCAAGGGCTTCTTCTGTAGGGCCGCGTGCGTGCCTGTGCGTCGTCCGCCGCTGCCGCTTGTCGGCGACTTCGCCAGGTGCCGCGCGACGACGAGACGGACAACCGAGTCGACCGGGCCCCCGACGAGGAGGGAGCGCTCTTGTTTCGAGCTCTAAAAATAGGCCCCGCCGCCTACCGCGTTCGGCTCCCCTCCTCCGTCGCATACTCTGCTGCACCTGGTCGGTCCTGCGTTGCCGCGTCCAACTTGCGGCGCTGCCTGTCGCCCCTCGCGTCCTCCTCCCGTGTTTTGGTCCCCGAACGTGAGGTGCAGTGACACGGAGTTCGCGTACTGCTTTGAACCGCGCTTTTCAAGTACTCGAAGCTTAAGTAGTCGCGGTAGATGTGAATTTTCCGCTCGGTACTTGATTTGCCGTGCTTACTCATTGCTCTTTAGAACTCTCTCAAGACGTAAGAGGTTGGAGGGCCGGGAGTCGTTAGCGTGGTCACGCAGTAGTTTCATCTCGAAGGCTACGTAGTGTGTGTGCAGGCGTTTGTGCAGCCTGCAAGAATATTTTGCCTCTACGTGGGCACACGACTGTTACTTCGTCGCCTCATCATGTTTGCTTCTCATTAAAATACTGTGCTATGTCATTGTGCTGCGCTTATCCTCCTCCAACGCAGCACTACGCGTACTAACATGGCTGGATTAAAGTAACGTTTCCTCGGAGAATACGAAATGTTGAGCGATCGATTTGGCACCTGGAAGTGCCACATGCTTGAACACCGATAGATTCACATTCGCTTCATGGGATGTGCCTGCTACACCATTTCGCTGTAATTCCAGTTGACATTGATCCGACTTTTCTCTGTTAAACTGGCTGTAATTGGGTTGACACACCACGCTATAGCTTATTGAAATATAAGTTAAGGCTATAGCTGGGGAAGTGTTTTTGAAATGTATGTGTAAGTAATCGGTGCAATTACACCATTTTAATGTTCGTTCTTTGTGCACGGCAGGCGCTGCATGGTCGAATAGCTGTCACAGTCAACGCGCTAATTAAAATTGCTTAAATAAAATGTTAATTGTTGGTTTTAACGACAGTGCTGTGTTGTGAGTATAGGAGGAGAAAGCCACAAGAGGCAGGACGTTCTCCTCAAATGTACGTGTTAAAAGAAAAAACAAAGCTCATTGCGTTAAGAAATTCGTTAATGAAAATTTGTCTCTTCTGTATTTTACTTATGATTGTAATGTCATCACTAAATAAAGAATTTTAGATTTAAGTATAGGAATATGTATAACACCGAATCTGTGTTAACTTGATAGAGGATCCGCGACGGCTCCTTTCGACCATAAGAAGTTCGCTATGCTGAAAGAACGAATAGCAGGAAAGAGCACGATCCCGGCGGTTAAATTGTATGTTTCAAAGCTTTCTTCTGTTAAAATATCAAAAATATAGATGAGCCGGTTTGGCGCAAAGTGTTGCGGAGCGCGAGATTCATCCTACGGAGCGCGTTCGTCGACTCTGGCTTTCCCGCAACAAGGGGGCTTGTGTGGCAAAGGCCACTTTAGAAGCCTTTTTTTTTTCTTTGTTTGACGGATGACTAATTGATGAATATATTTACGGGTTTCCTATCCTGTGGGGTCGTCGCCTTTATAAAATTAAACCGCCGCACCCTGAATTAATGAATAAATAATAGCCATTCATTATAAGTTCTTTCAATTCCGAGACCGGTGCCTGAGGTTATTGCATATGCAATACTCGAATACATAGGACACATTGAAGCGCGTATGTTCAGAACGCAGCCTAATCTAACCTAAACCAGCCTTCTGTTTGCGAGCACGGGCTCGTTTGTGTAATTGCTAACAATAACGAAAAACAACGTGAAAAAATTCTCACGCTTCAAACGGAACCGCGCGGCTATGCACTTTGCTCGAGCGGTGGCGCATGCATAGTCGCTAGCCCTTTCCATTCATGAAGGCGTGGACCAGTTGTTATAACAGCAGTTACGGTAACACCCTCTATCAATACATGTGCACATACACGGCCTTAACATTACTACTACTACTACTACTACTGCTGCTGCTGCTCCTGCAGCACGTATATCTAAATTACAAGCGGCGTGTATTTATACGGGCAGCTTGTAAATAAACAGTAGGTAGCGTGACCGCGACCGCTGGCACGCGACCCCCTTGGGCCGCGCAGCCAGCCAATATAGTATTCAACATGCAAACATATGTACAAAATGCTCGTTGTTGCGCCCCACATTTAGAAAACGGGCTCGATCGCAAAGGATGCCGCCCGCCTCCTCTTCCTCTCTCTTTTACACTCACGCCTTCACGCGTACCCTCCGTGGGTTGGTTGTTCGTACGGTACACATTTGTATATATATATATATATATATATATATATATATATATATATATATATATATATATATATATATATATATATATCGGTCGGTATGCAAAATACGTGCACGGTCGTTATTTGCGACCGCAGCAGCCAGTGGCACGCGATTCACTGACCCTCGGTTGGAGCGCGCGGTAGAGGTCACGACATTTGCGTGTGGCTGCCGTTTTGATCATCCGCGGCCGGTGTTGCCTGTATAGGTTGTGAGCCTTAATATACTCAGGGCGTATCTGTTAACTTACGTAAGGCTTTATTTATAGGTGTATATTGTCACGTGGTCGTAGCTAGGTGTCACTATATATATATATATATATATATATATATATATATATATATATATATATATATGTGTGTGTGTGTGTGTGTGTGTGTGTGTGTGTGTGTGTGTGTTGTGACACTTACTAGCACGGCAGTGAGATTAAGTTTATTGCCATAGTCAGGGGGCATGTCTTGATGTGCTCATATGTGGTGTATGCAGCTGTGTGAAATAAAATTTAGAGCAAACTGTGTCGCCTATTTGCACAGTTCCTTCTCTTTCTTTAGTATGGTTTACTCTCGTCTTGGCTATGGCAGATTTTATCTTCAGTGAGCTCAGGTAATCAATTATTTCGAATAGTTAACCGAGTTGTAAATTGTGGCATCGAACGCACAAGTTCCTTGTGGAAAATTTGATAGGGAAATGCAGTTGTAAAGTTGTTTCCGTCCTCCGCGCCGAACATTGTCAATGATGTCGGTAATTCGAGGTCGCAAGTTGCTACACGACAACTTGAGTCACGGCGAGCGACGTGTTCTTGTCAGGCCATGGGCTGCCAAGGCCGTTATTCGTAAGACGATGTATATAGACTGCGTAAGATATCGCGGAGATATTCTATCACCCTTGTTAACTTCATAACAATAAGAAAAACCGGATTCTGCCTTTTTCCAAAACCAGCGGTGCCTGTCGGGAAAGCGAGAAAATTGCCGCCGCGGCCGGGATTCGATCCCGCGACCCTCGGATCAGCAGCCGAGTACCGTAGCCACTAGACCACCGTGGCGGGGCAACTTATGTATTTCGTTTTTGGTTAACTTAAATGCGCACGCTTTTATTCGGTGCTGTGAGTGAGTCTGTGAATATGATTCCCCGAAACACGTGACGAATAATTGCAATGGCGCGCGTTAACATCGTAACCAACGTCTCCGAAAATCGCAGGCTTAAGTTGTACGATTGAATTTAAAGGATTCATGATAGAAGTCCCCCGAAGTATCATATAAGATACCTAACCGGTACTGCTATAAGTTCCGTTCTTGATTTAATGTACGGCTAGGTTACGGTGATGGTTTACGTACAGCTAACGTCTATACTTAATTTGTGTGTGTGCAAGTATTATACATTATGCATCTGCTGACTTGCGCGCCGCGTCCAGGAAACGCTTACGTGGCGACTTTCAGGGTCCAACGCAGGTGACTGAGCCGCAGTACCATATGCCTCGGCCCTTTACGTGTCATAAGCGAGTAATGGTATACTTATTTAACCATTCCGGTATACATTAGCTGCGCTTTGGTAAATGCACCTGCCCTTCACGGATGCCTTGGGATCCGTGGATCCCTTGGGGGAACGCTGATGACGGATTGTGCCATTATTGAAGCCATAAGCACACGCGGCAATATACGGTTCCTATAGAGGCTCACTGACGGTTCCGCGGCCTTTTTCGCGAGAGACTCGCTCCGTGGCTCGCTGATACGGTCCGCATCATTTGATCGCGGCTGATGGGCTGTTATACGTGCGTCTCGGTGGCAAATAGCACGTGTTATGGGTCCGTCCTGCGTGGGGCGAGGATTGGAGGTACAGAGAGCGAGTGTTTGGCGGTATACGGTCAGGCAGAGGAGAGAGAGAGGAAACTATGAAGGTTGTGCGGCGTTATAGAAGTCGCCGCGCGTTTTCTCTCTTTCCTAATTCCTCCGTCTGACCCACGGTTGGAGCCCCTGGCCGCGTCAGGATGACGGAAGAAGGGGGGGCAGCCGATGACGAGAGCTTTTTCGACGTCGTCGGTCGGTCGAAGCAGACGGAGCAGGAAGGGGTGGGGGCCAGAGGCCGGCGGGTCTAGCCGGTCTAGAGCGCGCGTCGGCGCTTGGCGACTCTCTCTCCCTCTCCTCCGTCTATCGAGCGACGGGTCCGGACCCCGTGTGGAGAGAGGAGGAGAAGGGGGCGTCGGAGGGAGAGAGGAAAAGCGGAGTTCGGCGGAAGCAGCCGCGCCGAGGGCCCGAAAATCGCCTCTCCACCGATGGGCAATATAGTCGCGATGGTGCACGCGGAGTGCGGTGGCGGCGGGTCATGCAGTGCATGCATATTTCGAGTCGCGCGCTTCCTCGCGCCCGTCTTGGCGCAGCACCAGCGGTATATAGACTGCGGGGTGAAGCGGGAATGCTGCGCGTCGCGGTTTTTATTCCGCGGTCGCAGAGAGATGTCCGCGCGGAGTGCTTAGCCCGCGTTGCGACGCTGCAGCCAGCGAGAACGTCGCTGGAGCGTGCCGACCCTGGCCGGAGGAATCACGTGATCGAGGCGATGATGATGATGATGGTTGTGGTTCGGTTAGGAAAGGACGCTAATTTCTGCAGCCCATGTAGGGAGAGCATGGCTAAGCGTCCGTGGGGGTGGGGGGAAAGGGAGGGAAAGAGAGAGGAGAGAAAGGCCGTGAGGACTCTGGATATTTAGACCACCTGATGGGGTTCTTTAACGTGCACTGACAACGCACAGTACACGGGCCTCTGGCATTTTCGCCTCCATCGAAAATGCGACCGCCGCGGCCGGGATCGAACCCGCGTTTTTTGGGTTGCAGCCGAGTACCGTAACCACTACACCACCGCGGCGGACTCTTTTCAAGGAGGCTGTTTCTTATCGGTTTGGACAACCCACAGTCACGAAATCCTCGCCTCCTTCTCCTCTCTCTCTCCCCTTGTCTTTTGTATAAGATGTGTCTGCGTGCGACTGATTTCGTAATGGGCATGTGAGTGGGCATGGAATAAGTGTTTTATTCTTATTCCCCTCCCCTGATATATTATTTTTTTTACCTCTTCTCCCCTTATATACATGTTAAAGCATGTACTAGGCGGAATACCTAGACATGCTGTCCAAGGTAAATCCTGCCGTGTGAAACTTGCTGCTGTGAATGACTCTGTAAAACGTGTATAATCCCGCCTTCACTGTATTCTTCTATATGCAGTATAAGTAAATACAGAAAATAACTGTAGCCAACTGACCCGAGCGAGAGTTGTGTGACCGTTTAGTTGTGATCTTCGCTGAATGAAGCTCAACATTACTGCTTTGTACTTTTCGTCTCTGTTCGTGCGAGAGAGAAAGAGTAACGCCTGCGTGTGTAATCCACTTTATTTGCATATGTGCAACAAATGCGGCTCGTTCGTGTATATACAACTGCATATATAACTATATATATATATATATATATATATATATATATATATATATATATATATATATATATATATATATATATATACTGCACGCGTGATGCTCCGTGCGCGACACCACTCCTGCATCGTGTGTATAATATAGCGTACATACATGCGCTACGCCTCTTCATTCACAACCAGATGCGAACCCTGCAGCGCCAACCTCTCTCTTTCTCACTGCAAATGCGCGTGTCCCCGCACCAGGTTCGTATTGCGCGCGCCCACACCCATGCATGCAGACAGCGGCACTATTGTCAAGGGGAGCGGCCTCGCCGAGCATGCGCCCATCGGCGCCCTGGTTTCCGGTCGCTTCTCTTCTGACAGGGCTCGACGGTGTCGCGCTGCAGTGCGGTCGTCGTCGTTATACACACGCACACGTGCGCCTATCACTATAACGTATACGCACGACTCCCTGCTAGCTGCTCTCTTTTGTGAATCGTCGCAGCTGCGTGGCACTCATTCGCGCGTGTGTGTATAGTATACACTATTATAGTATAGTATATCGTATGCACGCATACGTACGTGATGCGCGGATGTAGTGCACATGTGTCGCGCGTTGCACCTTCTCTGTCCCTTTTTTTTTTTTCTTTCTTTGTACCACCATACACGCCGACTGTAAGCGCATGCTACGATGCAGTCGCATACGATACACGCTTCGTTTCTTGCGTAAACTGATACTGCGTGCACTGTTGCCGGCGGTTGCCTTTGTGCGCTTACACACGGTGTTTTGTACGCTCATTGATGCCGACGCGTCTCAGTCACGCAGAAAAGGAGGTGAGTTGGCTGGGCGCGGCCTGCGACACGCTTATGGCGTATATGTATAGTAGAGAGTTTTAGTTTGTCCGTAAACTTCTTTACGTTTGCGGATACCGGTATACCGCGCGTGTTTACGGTGGGAGTAGAACTGCTAGTGCCATCTATTCGCGGTTTTCTTAACTACAATGCATTCGATTTTCTTTTTAGTAGAGGTGGGTGTTTTCTTCGAAAGAGCTAATGAAAGTACTCCGAGACAATTATTCTCTCACGTCCAATGCTTTACACTAGGAGTCAAGCAAAACGGGCAGGCAACAATAATATTAGCTGTTTGTGTGCCTGGTTAGGTTCCGCATCATCAGGTGTCGCCGCCAGCGCTGCTGGTCACGTACACTTTCCCGGTAAACCGGTATCCGTAAACGTGAAGAAGTTTACGGAAAAACTAAAACTCTCTAGTTACAGAACGCATACTGTATATTTGCTCGGTCTGTCACTTGCAACACAGAAACGCGTGGCCCGAACGAGCTCCGTCCATAGCTGCGCATGGCATCCACTCGTCCTTACCTTCACGACGTAACGTTCTCCAACTTGGGGATTATACCCCGTTCTGTTTGACGAGATACAGTACTGTTAATTGTTATGTTGCATTCTGTTTACCATTTGTTTCGTACTGCAGTATGCATCCTAATTTATCTTTGGTTACATGTTTGCTTTCCGCTTTCACGTATCTTTGTTCATACGGGTTATTGCTTTTGGCCGACGTGTACTGAAGATGCCCGCTCGCGACTCTGTTTCTTGTGAACTTTTGATTTGTCATGTCCTAACATAAAAACACCGATTACTGCTCTCTTTTCCCCTCCCCATCGCCCAACTTCTTTCAGTGCTGGGAATATTTTATGGGTACAGGAGAGCTCATATAGCTGGAAAGAATTAACCTTCCTTTAATCTTTTTCTTCAGGCAGTGCTTGTCTGTATAAATGCCCAGTGAGAGAACGACGCTTAGTCGTGAAAGTAAGAGCAAATGGAAGTCACGTGCTCTGTGCGTCGTGCAGTAGTTGAACACATTCGACTTGCACGCCCTTCTGCGACTGTCGGTCATATCTAGCGTGATATGTTAATGTGCCTCTTGGGAAAGGGTCGAGGGGCGGTTTGTCGGCCTTCATTGTGATGGCTTTAGGAATCTTAATTTTGTGCTCTATATAGTCTCTCTCGCTGTTTGAGAAGTGCAGCCGAATGTGATTGATCGAAGGATTGTTCAACTGTCACTGCAAGTTCTTTTCCTGTTTATGCGTGGACGCCTCGAAGAGTTGGGGACCCGTGGCTGCTGCATTCTCGTTCGACCTGCAGTTGCCCTGTCGCTCGACGAGACGAAACTTATATAGCCATGGAGGAGGGCGCGAAACGGTCAGTCAGTCTAATTCGTGCTCTTCTCGGTTCATTTATACGCGGTATGGGGTAACCTGCGAACGATATAATGCGTGGTAAAAGTGTAGCTTTTGTTTTAATTCGCGCAGTTTGCTTTTTGCGTGCTTGCACAAAGGGTACTATATCAGGCCCGTATAGGCGGGAATTTTTTTTCGGGGAGGGCCCACTTGCCGATGGCCTGATAAGAACATGTATTTTCATTATTTATTTTTGGTAAATATCGCAGTATGTAGTACAATAAGTGACTTTTCAAATGCAACGTTGTTAACAGTATTAAATCTTATGTTATTAGCAGTATATACACCATGGTATCAAAGCGACTACCCAACTGCAGTTTCTCAGGACCAAAATAAGGTTCTGTGCCTGCCTGCCTGCCTGCCTGTACCCAACCAAAATTACGGTAGGGGCTCGTGCCTGGGGCACCCCCTTCCTTGGCTTAAGGGCTGATATAAATGTCGTCGTCGTCGTCATCATCATCATCACCACCACCATCACTTCATATTTTCAAGAGGAGAATATACAGTGCGTGCCTTTTCATGCAAGGACTTGCTTTGTATACCTCATGCACATGATCTAACGCAGTACATAATCACAGATGAGGGTCTCTTCTTCTTCTTCTTTTTTTTTTTTCGATAGAGTGGGGCCCTTTAAGCCGCCCGACCATTCACTGTACAGTCCGCGAACAGAAAAAAAGAAGATATTAACACCATCAGGAAATAAGTGCGCGTGCACTTCTATGAAATGCACGGCATTTGCGCGCGAACCTTAATTCTTTTTGCGTTCATATGCCCTCGACCCATAAAGCGGCCGGATGTATAGAATTTGTATAGTTATATAGGAGATGGGAGAGGGAAGTAAGCGTTAGGAGGAGGGAAAGGAAGCTTGATTGATTGATTGATTGATTGATTGATTGAGTGATTGATTGGTGGGGTTTAACGTCCCAAAACCACGCTATGATTGAGACGCCGCAGTGGAGGGCTCCAGAAATTTCGTCCACCCTTGGGGTTAATTCGTTAACGTGCACTGACACCGCACACTACACGGACCTCAGCATTTCTCCTCCATCGAAATATACAGCCGCCGCGGCGGGGATTCGATCCAGCGACCTTCGGATCAGCAGCTGAGTGCCATATATCCACTATAGACCACCGTGGCGGGTCGGGGCAGCAAAGGGAAGAGTAGGGAACGAGACGGCACACAGCGGCACCCTGCAATGGAGGCAGGCATGCGCTGACCGGGCTGAAGCACCCCCCAAATTTTTGCAGGATGCGCCGCGCTGTCTTGCTGGCCCATCGTGCACCTATGAACAAAGGCACACATCTTTGGAACGTGTGGCTATATGTGTTAGCCCCTCCCGAAAAAAAAAAAAAAGAAGAAAGGAAGAAGACGTGTGGCTATCCCTCCGGAAATAAATTTCTGGCTACGCCACTGAGCGCCACACAGCGTTCTCTTCTTCCTCTGTGTTTGCTGCGCGCTATTACTTGAAAAGCTATGCTTCATCAACTAGCCCACCAGTCGATCCGCTTGGAGATAAAATGACCGACATGCGGAGCGGATCTATGCAAAGCACGTAGCGGTATTGTCTTTCGTTCCAGCACGTGCCAGCGCGATATCCGAGTGTGGGAAATGTTCCGGTATCGTCTTTTCGCATGTGATCGGCGACAGTGTCGGGCACACCTGATCTCGTCGCCGATTCGCATTCCCCATCTCCCTGTTCTCGGCGGTTTCGTTTTTTTTTTTTTTTTTTTTACTTCTGCATTGCTCTCTCCTCTTGTCCGGCTTTACCTGCTGCGCATAGATATTTCGATGTCCAGAGTGGTCTCAGTGAAAGGTTCGGTATATTTTCTTTTTGGTAATAATTGAACCACTGTGGATACCTATTCTATCACTATATATCATTGGAAAACAGCGATATCAGAACATGTTAAAAAAAAAAGAATAACGCTGTAGTTCTCGTTTAAAGACTCCGACATGTTTTACATAATGTTTACGAATTTGGGCGTTCGTTGCTTGGCTTTCTTCTATGATATACACTGACCTCGAATTGAACTTTAATTCGCTAGTTCGCAGGCATTCACAAAGCACATTTGGCGGGCCTAGCTGGGTTGTGTAGTGTAAGTATATATACATGGTATATGCGAGCTTAATATTGGTGGATGTTTGCATCGTCGTTCCCCGAACTAAATATAAATCCTTATAGGCGTCTGTGTATGCATCTACTGAAGGATTGCCCAAGGACTTCACAGGACTTTTACGCAGGATGGCGTTACTTGATGTCCCGCTCTATACATTTCGCCCGGGTGGTCCAGTGGTTATCGGTGCTTGGCTGCTGGCGAGAAAGACGCAAGTTCCCCACCGCGGCGGCAGCATTTTCGAGGCCCGTGTATATTGTGCCTTTATCGGATGACGTTAAATAACCCATGGACAGGAAAAATTTCCGGAGCCCTCCACTTATGCTGCGTGCCTCATCGTCGTTTCGGCACGCAAAATCCGAGCAATTATTATTACATCCTGCTTCTATATCACAGCAGTTTGCCGTATGTAACTTTATGCGCACTTGTATTAGATGCGAAGCAGCTCTTTGACTAGCCTGTGTAACGCTGTCCCTCCGTGCGTCCGTACGAACGCGCTCCCCTCGCCGCAGGTGTTGGAGCGGTGCCAAGTACGTCACGCCGCAGCTGCGCGTTGACGTCACGCTCCCCTCGCAGTGCACGCTGACGTCACTCTCTCCCTCGCCTGCCGCGCGCTCGCCGCAGCGCCCGCAGCTGCCGCCTCGTCCGTTCGCCCGCAACACCTGCCGCTACCGCCGCTCGCTACACCGCCGACTCGTCGGTTCACGCGCAAAAAATTAACACCATCTTCTCAAAGGGAACCCTGATGGGATGCGAAGCACCCGCGTTAGCGCCGTTCAACCCGTGACGCCACCCGTGCGCAACGCTGCTGCTTCGCATCCCATCAGGGCTCCCTTTGGGAAGATGGTGTTAATTTATTTATTGCATGGGTTGCAACACAAGAACCAAGGGCAGTGTCACCCTTCCGTTTCCGATAACGATACGAAAATGACCGCGAAGGGACAATGATGGAATAGCAATATGACGTCGGCGACAGCGGAGTCTCAGGTGACGCAATACGGTATCTCAAAACAACACGCTGTCTATCATGCTGTTGAACGGTGTTGCAGTGAAGTTGGCTGCGTGCGTATGTGAATGAGAGGGGAGTGGTTTTGTATAATCTCTTCGCAGAAACGCATGCTTCCCTTGCTTTCTTTGTTCACCTGCTCCGACAACTGAGACGCCGTATATATGTCTGCCACTATCGCGCATTGATGTGCAGACAATGAAAAGCAAGCCAAGCTGCGTGTTTGATATAAATGGTGTGATAAAGAAATGGTAAAGAAAAGCGAAAGTGGACGAAAACAAATATGTTGTGCAATTCGAGCCAACATCTTAGCATTACGTGTGCGTGTTGTCAGCGGTTTAGCTGCTTGCTGCGCGGCGCCGTTTAGGGCTATCTGCTGTATTGGATATACTTTTGGTATGTGTACGAAATCATGAAACTTGCGAGTGAATGTTGGTGAGCGCCCTGGACGACACCAAGGCCGTCGCCGCGTATCCATAGAACATCCCGACGGAATGTCATGTAAGTGAAGGCAACTGATAAACAAACCTATCGTGCTTCCTGAAGGGCTGGTGTTGGGAGCTTAGCGACGTATATAATGAACGAGAAGGCTGACCAAGAGGGCCCGGGTGCAGTGCGCACAGTTTTCTCTCCGAGGAATCTGTGGGACGTGAAAACCTTCTGGAGAGCAGCTATATATAGCATATCTGTATGTATACATATAGCGTCAATGGAATAGCGTAAAATTAGCTATAGGGACAAGCAAGCGAGACAAATTTAGTGGGGCGCAGCGATAAATGCATGAAACTGAATTAGCTTTTTTCTAATATGTCTCGAACATTGAACAGCTGTTGTGAACAATTTATGTTGAACATCCGTTGACTGTTCCGATATATGTTCGTAACTTTAGCATTAAGAGCCCAAATGCGCCATCTGCATGGTATACGACCGGACAATTCGCGTGCTCAGAATGTAGCCTGCTTCACTATACATCGTAAGCTGTCTCCCTCTCCTTGCCTTTAATATAAGCCAGCGGGGATGAAATTGTATGTTTTGGACGCCAACGTTTTTGTTTATTTCGGTTCAGTGAGCGTGATATGGTTATGAGATATCCTGAACATATGCAGTATTACGAGTGATGGTCGTGATGGAATCGAATATTCGAAATTTTCGAGTGTTTGCACGTGCCTAAAGACAGCACAATCGCTTGTGTTGCCTTTGTTTCTTGTCCCCGTTAATTTAACGCTATTCCGCTGCCGAAAACAACCACATACACGAAGCAGACACGAAAAAAAAAAGGAAAATAAAGAAAAATCGGGGATGAAGAGCACGCGCTCTTTATAGACTAGGGGAGCGCAGCCCTATCGATGGCGTCCAGCTGTGTTGACGTCTACGAAGTCGGCTGGAAAGTGGCCGCCGCCCGGTTGGCGCGGAGGGTCATGACCAGCCCGTGGCCAGTGTTTGGTGACCCGTGTCAAGGCTGTTCGCCCGCCTGGCGGTGGCCGGCCGGCAGGCGTCTTGCCGAGAAGACGCCGCGCGCTGATGAGACGAGAGAAGGCCGTTTCGCAAGTCTCCCGCGCCCGCCGCGTGTTTTCTCGTCCCTGTGGAAAAATTTCTCTTCTTTTCCCGTCAGAATGGACGGTATCGTTCCACCGGAGGAGACGCGCGGGCTCTCAATGTCGGGAATGTGGAAGAGCGTGAGAGGAGGGACGAAGGGGGAGAGAGAGAGAGGGCGGGGGGAGTCACCGCCTGTTGTGTCCGGGTGGCAACTGGATCGAGGTGCTCGACTTCAGCCTCCGTTCTCCTTTCGCGGACTCATGTTCACGCGCCTATTATTACGCAATGGCGACCCTGTAGCGAGGGCCCCCAGAGGAGCCTGCATGTGGCAGTAGCCGGCAATAACACGCGCACGCGCGCATCGGTTGGCAAGGGCCGATTTTCAGGAGGTAGCCCCCACGCGCCGACGCGGCCAACGTCAGCAGACGACGGCGACGACGTTTGTAGCAGCCGCTGTTGTCGGGCCGCCGACGCTCCTCTCGACGTGGAGAGGTGGGGGGGTCTCTGAACCTTGGCGGCCGTCGCTGATTGGCCCGCGTCGCTGCTCCGACGACCCCGATAGGCCGCGCCTGGACCGCCGCGTCCCGTAGCAACAGGAGCGCGGCCAATGGCATCTTCCGTGACGCGCGCGTGACGTCGGGATGACGTTGACGCCGCGTGATGGCGCCACCGAATGGACCCTCGGTAGTCTCTTGTTTCCTTTCTCGCGCGCTGCCCACGCGCGTTTTGAACGGCGGCGCGGAGGAAGCGGCGCTGTCGCTACGGTGGAAGTGAGCACGTGTGCGCTGTGCCGAAGAGAAAATTGTAAAATCGAGGAAAGAGGCGGCTCGTATGACGGAACAGAAAGTTGCACAATTCTAGTAAAGAAAAAAAAAGCGTCCTTGTTTTACACAGTGCTTCGGGAACATCGAGACCTCCTGATCACAAAGGGCCAGCAGAAAAGGGAGCTGAAGAGAAATATGATAGTGCCTATATAGATTGGGGTATTTCGGGACAAGCACGGGCATAGTCGCAATGTCGCGGCGCATCTACGCTGACATTTGATACATCCTCCTGCCTTCGACGCAGTATTTTTTATCATTTACCGGCAGGCACACAGAGCTTTTCCTTTTTTCCCCTTTTGTTTTGTTCTCAATGCTGCCCTGCTCCCATAATTTGTGCATTTTGCTTTTGTTGTACGTTTGCTTAATATATAGGACCTGATAATGACTGTATATCAGTCACCAGCAAACGCGGCGAAGTAAGGCGTTTGATCGGTTAATTTTTTCCTGAAATCGGTTTGAGCGCTTTCTCCAGGCATCGCACATCATCGGTCTTTTCGCCTTTTTTTTTTCTTTTTTTCTTTCAAGCGGATGCGACGGAGTAAGAACATGCTTATTTCTTGTTACAGCTACAAGAAAAACAAATTTTAAGTCACACTTTCATTTTGTGTCACCCGCCGCGGTGGCCTATTGGCTCTACATCGGTTGCTGCATTCCGAAGGTCGCGGGATCGAATCCCGGCCGCGGCTGTTGCATTTCGATGGAGGCGAAATGTTGAGGCCCGTGTACTGTGCGATGTCAGCGTACGTTAAAGAACTCCAGGTGGTCGAAATTTCCGGAGCCCTCCACTACGGCGTCTCTCATAATCAGAACTGGTTTTGGGACGTAAAACCCCGGAAAGCAACAACCCTCCGCCGGAAACAATTGTTTCTGCAAGGCGCTAGCGCCTGGCGCCATTATGGCTGATCTCCTTCGATTCACCTCCAGATAGAGATTGTTACAGAAAAAAAAAAAATAACAGTCTGGAAAAATGAAAGAAATTACGTAAAGGCGTTCTAGGAGGCAGACGTGATATACGAGAACTAATGAAGTGTAATGAGTCACCTAATCGTCCGCGTGTAATTAACGAAAATTAATTGAATGGTTGGCGGTGCACACAGTTTGAATATGCGGCTGTGAGCCATGGGGATATGCACGTATGAGCCAAACGTGAGAAAGAATGGAAGAAACCAAGTGTGACTCGCATACCTGCATTGGTTATTTATTTATTTATTTATTTATTTATTTATTATTTATTTATTTATTTATTTATACACACTGCAGCCCGTTATGGCTATGGGAGGAGTGGGCGTGCATGTAAAATATATGCATATATACAGAAACATGCGAACACTGAGAGTGACAAGTAAAAACAAAATATGAACATGTAAGGGAACTATACAACATAAACGGCATTCAAAAATTGAGAAATTGGTAAAGAACGAACTTTGGCAGGCAACAAATTCCATTGTTCAATCGTGCGTGGAAAAAAAAATCCACGCATATCCATGGAGTGAATGATGATGAGTGGGCGAAGCTCCGGAGGTTCATTCGTAAAAACCGTGAATCTTCCGTGAATCTTGCCCAGTACATCAACATCAACACTGTGTGGCGCCATCTAGCGCTCTCCTATCACACTAGAGCACGCAGCGAGCGCCTCCGCGCCATCTATTGATCAATTCATGTACTAGCTAAGCAGCACCGCAGCGCTCGGGCGGACAGACGGACGGACAGACAGACAGACAGACGGACGGACGGACAGACAGATGCTACGCGTTCCCATACATCTGAATGAAGCGAGCACCGCGGCGCCATCACGCCGTCTAGTGAGCACTTCATAAAATTATAGCTGGCTACATACATACTACTACTACAGAGGAGGGAATGACCCACACCCTAAGGAGCTTCGCCCCTAAAACTGTATTTAAACGTATTAGTGCGTGGATGGAATGGTCCAATGTTTGAGACATGATAATCTCTATAGTTGATGTAGGGCAAGCAGGCATCGAAAGGGAGGGATCAGAGTGGGAACAAAGGGAGTTTTGATAGGAGTACAAAAGCTTCAAGGATTCTACGCATACATATATGCGGGCATATATGTATGGTCCAGTGCAGGTCATCAAGTGTACTCGACGATAAGCGAGACAGCTGCTCTGACAAAACGAAATTGAGTGCCGAAAATGCCCTCTCAACGCTGACTTGTGTGGCTGGCACACCAAGGGCCACTTGCGTTAACATGTACAGCTCCGGTTGCCGCTCTTTGCGCTCGTCACAAAATTTCAACACATAAGCGACGACAACGCCCTCTCCACGACGGCCTGTGTGAGACGCACGCGAAACTCCGCTTGAATTTAATACAAGCAGCTATGGTTGCCACTTTCTTGGTTTCCTGCATTATTTCAACGCATCTTTCCTTTGAAATACCTGCCCGAGATGCGTGCTGACGTTGAACCCTGAGTTATGCATCATTGCTCACGTTGCATGACCTCGGTTGTTCCGGATCGTAAAGTCTTCCCGTGAACCGAAAAACGATAAAAAATATTTCGTTTTTGCTCCGGAACGAAATAATAAATAACGTTCCGGTTACGTTTTCGTTCCGGTCAAAAATATCGTGCAGCACCTGAAGTCATAATTTATATATTGAAGTCTGCCTCAGTCAACCATGCAACAGTGCAGTTTCTAGAGGGGCAAGCTCATTCAACACACCGAAGCGAACGTAGCACAAGTCAGGCCACCCGCATTTTGTCCTGCCGGTCAAACACATTTCATGAGAAGCTATATATGAATGAGACCGTTCGCGCGAATTATGCCGTATAAAACAGAGGCCGCTGAATAAACTGCGGTGTACTATACGCGGCGACCTATACCTGTTTAAAACATTTTAATGAATCGCGCTCTACGCTGAGCGCATAAGTTGGTCGGTTAGTCACCCCGAAGGATCTACAAGCTGCCGGTTCAGTGCGTTTCTGAAATGTCGTCGAAACCGCATCAGGATTTCTAGTCCAAGTCGGGCAGCAAAAAGCTCCGTTTACAGAGGTGGGAAGTTTTCTTTTAAAGGTATGTAGTCTAGTTGTGCATGATATTCTATGGTGGTGGATAAACTCATTAGCTTTAGTTAAAGCTGAAGTTGAAGTTTATTTCAGGCAAAAAGCAGAAAAAAAAAAAAAGAAGAAAGCTACAATTTGCCTAGGGGACCGTCGAAAAGACGTAAAATTTTGCCTGACAAAGCGCCTGCCTCCGGTAAACCCAGAACCCACCAAAATGACACAATGCTCAGTGTAAAGGTTACAGTCAATAAGAAGTTAAGCATAAATGAGTTGCAATATGCAAATCACGTGTGTACGAAACAAACAAACAAACAAATAGATGAACGAAATTTGTCCAGGCAATGACATCAATAAAGCATATATATGACCAACATATACGTAACAGTTAACGATACTTCGCATGTTAGTGCATCCTGCTGTGTGTAATTTCTCTTCTCGTTCGACCTGTGGCTGTTCCCGGTCTGCGTGGGCGCCCTCAATGACGAACTGCGTGGGCGCTTTTTTACTGTCACTGTTCTATACACTATATACTGCCGCTGCGGGCTTTTGCTTTCTGTTTTCTTTTTCTTTTCAAAGCGCTTACGTTGCCTGTCGGCTGCTGCTGTTGCTGCTTGCTCATTCACGCACGGATGATGGACAGGCGCAGCAGCGGGGGTCGTCGGGCCGCCGCCACGAGCGCCGCCGACCGACGAGGCAGCGCGGTCTTTGTACGATGCCGCGGCTATGGCATGCCGGTCTCTTCAACGGGAACGCCGCGGGGCGATGTGTGTCCGATCGACAGCTACTGTCTGCACCTCGTTTCTTGACCTTATATATGTGTAGAGACGTGCAGGGACGAGGCGTGAACCTGGTGCTATATATATGGGTGGCGAATCCTTTATGCACACAGCGGAGCTTTCTTTGCTGCGAGCCTGTCGAGTGTTTGGCTGATGGTGGTTGTTGCTGCTTTCTTGCCGAATACGTTGACTGCTCTCGCGGGTTTGGATCCCTGGGCGGCATTTTTGATGGAGGCAGAAATCCTATAGAGGCCCGTGTATTATCCATGTGCGTTGTTGGTGCGCGCACGTTTGAGAAAGAACACCATGGCGGTGAAAATTTTCAGAGCCTTCCACTGTAGACAGCGTGCCTCGTAACCATATATCATGGTTTGGGCACGTGAAACGCCAGCTATTATTATTATTATTATTATTATTATTATTATTATTATTATTATTATTATTATTATTATTATTGCTGCCGCCGCTGGCGAATACGTTCTATTTAAAGGTGCATGACTGCCTTCGCGAACATTGGACATATGTAATAAGCCATTATTACATGTTGCGTATAAATGAGGGATGTCCTGCAGTTAGAAACTTAAATGGGAGCTCCTGTGCAAGAATTCTTAATACAGACATTAGTATAACGAGTAAAACCTACGACGCTAAAAGATATTAGGAGACAGGACAATGCTTTGTAAAGGAGTGTTATTAAGGCTTTAATCTTAAAGCGTGACAGCACAGGCGATAACTACCATGGCTTTGGCTATGTGCTTGAGAGGTCGCTGTGCCCGCGGGGCGAGTATTTGCCGCCGAAATCGCCGAGCATCGGCCAACACGCACGCGGCATACCCCGTTCTGTTGACTCGCGTGATGTTCGCGAGCAAACCCACCACGACTATAGAGCAAGTATGCATGGCCGAGCTACGGCCACCGGTCACTCGGAACCTTCGTAAAACTGGCTCGCGAACGAAATGTCGGGTCACGTCCGCAACGCGCCGGCCGTTCCCTCATCCGTGAAAAGTGCGGCTTCGCTTGGTATGCGTTAGGTTACGGCTATGCATTATACGGTTGGAAGGAGAACTATAACGGCCCTGCAGAAAAGGGTATGGTGGCATGGAGAACCGCTATATTGGGCTGTGCACAGCTGTACAATGGTCCATGTCTGTTTCGTTCCGTTTGTCTTCGCGTATCTGCGCTGTGTGATAATAAAGACCTTCCAACTCGCCAAAATTGCTACTACAAACCCTCGGCAGTGCTTTATTGGGAGTCACGAACACGTTGCACAGCCCAGCGGGCGTTATGGCGGCGCCCATGGAGCCTTCTCTGAAAAGGTGTACATGCAGTTGTTCTTATGGTGGAAAAAGACGCTTCTTTCTCCCATACTGGGGACACGGCTTTATACGGTCTGAGGACCAGGTGGCATGCAATGTTACAACCCCCCCCCCCCCCCCTACTCCCGCCCTTTCACTCCCTTCCCCGTGAACCGTCGCCTCATCTCTCTCGAAGTTATTGTGGAATTTCCCCTATGTCTTCCTCTCCCCTTACACCTAGAATGGAATCACTATAGTGGTTAGAGCGTCCGCCGCTGGTATTGTGAATAGACAGCTGGTGCACATGGTACCGGGTTCGATTCCTTTTAGTGCGGGCGGGCACCCAAGGGTTCCTGTACAGGGGGAAAGACGTATATACCCTGTCCTATCGCTCGGTTGTGTGAACTAGTGATCTCCTGTTTGGAGAAGGCCTCTCCTGTCCACTCCCCTCGTGTGAGTGTTTTCGTTTGAGGTATCCTCAGTCTGAAGGCATGTTATCTTGCACTCCGAACTAAATTTCTTTCCCAAAAAATCGCTCATACATACATACATACATACATACATACATACATACATACATACATACATACATACATACATACATACATACATACATACATACATACATACATACATTGGTTATTGGATGGCTATTTCGGGGCAATATCGGAATAGCAGGCCTGTCTCCGTTCGAGTAGCCCGCTATTATCGTTGCCTTTCTGCACCCCTCTCGACCTTGAAACACACTGAAGAATGAATACTTATACATACGCTAGATGGCTCGAAGGCCTTTCCTGTAAAAATGAGAACGAACTCCGACGCTGGTATTGTTCATTGCACGAGTTTCTTTCATATTAGCTTCGGACATCCTTGTGTCATCGCTTTCGAGGAATTTTTCAAGGACAGACAGACAGACAGAAGACAGAGAACTTTTAATTAGGTCCTGACAAGCGCCGCCCGTAGAGCAGCACTGCGGGCCGCTCCCACGTGGGGACAGGGAGGCCTAGCCTCACTGCCGCATCGTGGAGTCGTGTAATTTCTGTAAACGCGTCGGGGGGATAAGCTTCTTTGCTATACATTGCAAATGTCATGATGATGATGATGATGATGATCGTGGTTCGGTAAGGAAAGGACGCTAATTTCTGCAGCCCATGTAGGGAGCACGGCTAAGCGTCCGTGGGGGTGGGGGAAGGGGAGTGAAAGAGATAGAAAGGATAGAAAAGCCGTAGTGGAGGGCTCCGGAAATTTTGACCGCCTGGGGTTCTTTAACGTGCACTGACAACGCACAGTACACGGGTCTCTGGCATTTTTGCCTCCATCGAAAATGCGACCGCCGCGGCCGGGATCGAACCCGCGTATTTTGGGTGGCAGTCGAGTACCGTAACCACTACACCACCGCGGCGGACCAAATGGCATCTGTGAACACAGACAGCATAAACCTCCACTTGCAAGTGGGTTTAGCCCCCTCCTCCGCGCGCACGCCTTCCCTTGCGACGGTCACGTCTTCTTCTTCTTCTGTCCCTCTACATCGGCAACCCCTCCGCAGAAGGCTGCAGTATGGACCGACAAATGTCGCCAGTGATGTTCGAAACATGGAGGCTAATATGACAATTGTTTCCGTCGCCGTCACCCAACGGTGTACGGTAGATAGATGTGGAGTCACGAAATAAAACTTTCACTCGTAAGTCAGCGCTCGTGTTTCGTCTCCATTTTCGTGGCCTCCATGTAGTTCTTTGGTGCAGTTGAGCCAAGAAGCAAGAGCTTCTCCAGCTTCCTGGGTCACTTGTTATTCGGAGGGAATCCGTAACCATATAGGTGCGGGAACTCAAACACATATACTATTCACAGTTGAGTTTCATGAATAGATACGATATTAGAGCATAAGTCTTTTATACCAAAGAGGCGTTTAACCCGAAAGGTGAATAATGAAAGTTAAAGAATATTAAACTTACGTATACGTACATTTGTTGTTAGGAAATAAGTCCGTTCGCAAAGTTATGAGCCTCTTTGAAGGTATACCAAGATCAAGTCCGACCAAATGTGTATACAGCTGTAGTCATCCACTATACATGCAGCTATAGGTCGACCATATATGCTTGCCATATACCATAGTAATAATCGTCGCGGTGTTTGCATACTGCGACCGGGTCTTATACCTGCGTTCTTCATCTGCAGCAGCAACAGCCGAGCACCGTTACAACCTCATGTCACCTGCCACAGCTGGCGCTGCATGCATCTCGAAGAACGACAGCGTAGCGGCGCGTCGTTGACAGCTCCGTCCACTTTTCCTCCTTTATCCCGATTGTCTCAATCGAGTTGTCGACGTTCTTCTTCGAACGTGCGGTAGACAGACAAACAGGTCGCCGATGTGCATCCTATATACATATTCTATAGTAACTTGACTTCGCTATATATGTAATTCTAGCTAAAACTGTATAATTCAGAAGGCTTTGTACTTGAACGTTCTAACTGTTTTTATCATTGTTTCTATGTTAATTTGCTGTAACCCACTCCCCCCTTTAATGCCTTGGCCCTGAGGGTAATAATAAATAAATAAATAAATAAATAAATAAATAAATAAATAAATAAATAAATATCTGCGGCTTAGAGGGACACTGAGGTGAAAGACGATTTTTCTCGCACCATTAAATCAGACCTTTTCACCACTCTTTCCAGGTGAAGCGATATGCAGCATGCCATAAGAAAAAAAAAAATGAGAAAAGAGGTGCGATAAAAATTCAACCAGCTGTATGCCGTGGTAACAGTTGAACGGCGAAACTTTCGGTCGCCCTTTCCGAGTGAAGCGTATCGTATATCGGTAGTTTTCATTAAAGTCCTTTTTTTTTTCTTTTTCTTTGTCCCGTATGTATCTGCTGTGTGAGGCGATCGGTTCGCTTCTTTGTTGGACTGTTTTTCACGCCGTGGAACAGGTTGTACCGCCGTGCCAAGTGTCTTGTCGTGTGTGCGGACGCCTCTTTTTTACATTACGTATACCCTCTTTATACGAGCCAGGTGCCTCATCTTGGTCTATTACAATTATTGTAAGTCCCAAATGAAAGTACGAACAGCTTTCCCGGTGTATTGTACGGAAGTTATACACCACGTTCGCGCCTTTGTCTAATTTTTTAAGAAAATATTTCTATAAGCGCCCGTGGTAATCGTTTTGCGTTTCAGTTGTGCTGTAAGCTTCGGTACATCGCAGTCGTATGCCTCCCATAAATTCGCTTTCTTCAAGCGTGTATAGGTGTACAGCCTTGTGGTTGTGACACTTATTAGCATGCGCACTGTCCGTGAGGTCCCAGCTTCAAATCCCGCCCTCGCTGGAAAATTTTATGTTATTTGTATCTTTGCTCTCACCTGCGCGACGACTACTGCGACAGTGCATGGTGTAGACAAAGACAGCTTCGCTGTAAAATGAAAACGCAGGTGGCGAAGCCGCTCTGATGTTCCCGCGCTAATGCGCGTGACGCCGTTGATTTTGACGGGGTCTTGATATACACGTTGCGTTGTTAAGGAAACTGTAAGAGAGCGTTTCAGAAAATTTTATTGAGCCAATGTGGCCAGAACACGAAAAAATAAAATAAATAAATAACACTGGAGAGTATGATGCGGTGTGCTCATAACTTGCAGCGTAAACATGCATGTAATTCTGACCTGCGTTTTTTTTTTTTTCCCCGCCCGGTTTTGATATTCAGTACAGTATGACGAAATAACGACAGTGGTGTTCCGGAAGAAAACTTATTAGTCTATGTTTCTATTTGTTTTCACCTGAAAATCTGAAGGAATTAAAGCCGAGGCGGTCTGCATGCTGGGCTCGGCCTATTTTGTAAAAATTAAGGGCCCCACCCTTCCGCGGTGATCAGAAGCGCGCGCTCTCTCTCTCTCGCACACACACACACACATTATATATATATATATATATATATATATATATATATATATATATATATATATATATATATATATATATATATACCGCGGTTATCCCCCCACGACGTGTACGTCGTAGCGTTTCCTTTGACCTTTGGTCACTATTCATATCCATCAAGGTTTTCCTCGCCCGCGCTGCGCTTGTCAGACTGACGTGCGCCTTGAATATACAAACCGCGATGAGCGCGGGGCCGAAAGGTCAACCGAGTATATAGGCCTTCGCTTGTTTGTAAACGGAGCACATGCTTTGTTCCTTTCCATGTCGTCGTGTGTGGAAAGGAACACGCACATGTTGCTTTCCATGTCGTCGTGTGTACTTTCGTTCTCACCTGCGCCACCTGATCTCTGTATCGATTTTCTCGAGGCAAGCGTTGTGGCTGTGAAAGAGATCGCCAACGCCGTCTCGCGTGTGACGCGTCGAATTTTACTTCGTTTGTTCGTTACCTCCGATATCATTTCGGTGCCTCTCACGCGTGCACACGCGCGCGTTATCTCCCGTTTATCATTTACAAGTATAGCTTTCTCTCCCTTCGCTTATCTTATGCCGTCGCGCAGGCGTACACGGGACGTGAATTAAAGGAACTTTGTTTCTATACTTTGGATTACAAATCCGGTTTTTCTATACGCTGAACTTCGAATACGAATGAAATGCAGTCACTTGTCGCGAATACATGTAGGTACACAAGGGAGCCAGGGTGTATACAAGTCAATTTTAGGCATTCGACTTTAGCGTCGTATTGTATGGATTATGACGCAGATCTAATTATATATGGTATGTTTATTCCATTCTGTCTTTATTATTATTATTATTATTATTATTATTATTATTATTATTATTATTATTATTATTATTATTACGGCGCCATGAGTAGGCGGGAACCCTGAACAGCGAGATCAGGTTCGCACTTCTGTCGACGAAATTGTGTGCAGTGGTTCAACGACACGTATTCGTGCTTGTGTCGCTTGAGTTGATGTGCACTTTGATGCCGACTGGTTGTACTGCGCAAGGATTGCGTGCGTTCAGGCCGTCGTCAGCGTATGCGGCTGGCCGCCTTGTGAAGTTCCTTTTTATTTCGTTTGCTTATCGAGGTTTTGAGAGCCCGACGTTGACTAATATATATATAGAGAGGGAGAGGGATAAAAAATAGCATGCAGCTATTGTCAGAGGACCTCCTTGAAATAGCACATAAGCATTACAACAGGAGGAAAGAACACGTTATTTAGTGCGCATTGTTTTACACTGTCCACCGACGTCCACCGCCTAATTTTTCTTTCTTTCTTGTTTTTTTTTTTTTTTTTTCCTGGGGCTTTTATCCTCTTGAACTGTGCCAGTTGTTCCTTCGTTGTCGTTTACACGGACTTTCCGCGCTCTGCGCGACTTTGTCGCCACAGTGAAGGGCTGCCTCGATGGGGAGACGGTGTATTGTTTACTTTTTCTGGCACACATTTATTGCGTCAGTGAAGTGCATGTTCCCTTCTCAATAACAGCTGAGTTCAGCTCTAATGGTCACGTGACCGCTCGCGCTACTCCGCCCTACTTAGTCGTATCTCTCAGCACCGTAAAAATTAAACCGTGTCGCCGCGGTTTCCTTGTACGTTCATTTTTTTTTTTTTTATCCATTGGCGTTACACCCCAAGGTTAAGGGCACTACATATCCGGTAGAGTACAAATGAAGAGCGTTGTGATTCTGGCTGTGCAGTGACATCGAATGTGTTAATTACTTACTATATAGGAAAATACGAAAGGTATAGTAAGCACGTTTTTGCGAACCTTAGTGCGCAACAATGTTACATGGAAAGTCTATATAGGTTTCTGTATCCGAAAGTTGACTTCCCCTGAAAATTCAAGCCCCGTTGCAGATTTCGCGCTTGGTGGAGAGGACAACGTCGACAGCTGGAGTCTCCTGCGATCGCAGTTATGTCAGTTGTGGCGCTTTGCGGTGTTCCACGCTGTGTGGAGAAGCTCGCTTCTGTTGAGTTTCACAACTGCACGTACCTATTTTCACGGAGTATATATTTGTGCGCCATATTATGGCCTCCGACGACGTGAGCATTTTCCCGAAGTCTAGACAGCTGTTCCTTTGGTGGCTATTCGATTCCGTTTTCCGTCGTCCCTTCGTCGATGGCTGTATTGGCCGTCCTTGTGAACACGATTTTTGAAGACAGTGCTTTTCCTTGGCCATTCTCTAACGGGATGCTACGATTTCTGTTCGAAAATGCGGACCGATACCGAAGGCAGTGCGGTCTGTATGAGAATATACCGCTTTTCCGCGCACGTTACTCGCACCTGCTCTAGCTATAACGGATTGCCAGTGTTACAAACTCGATGTTATAACACCATTGTTTCCACCCGATCTCACTCTATTGATTGACTTGTCGACGAACCTCTTTCATCAGAACCTATGCCGTCACTCATGTGCGGTTTGGAGCTTGCGTGCTCGAACAGGTGGAAAGCTGGCGCCAGATATGATTCGTTGCCTCCATGGTTTGCAGGGAAGAGCTTTGAGTGTACGAATTGGCGCGAGTGCGACTCGGTGCCCCCCATTTAACGAGTTCACTTGGGTCTTACCTCTCGAGTTGTGGCCTTGAACGCTCTCTGAGACATATGTCTCTTATTATTCTATCCATTGTCTCGCGGAACCTGCGAATTGCCTCTTGAAGAATTCGTAAGACAAGCGTCTCCATACCGCGTGTATTTTACGCTGCATTATAACCCCGGCGAAAGTGCGCGTCCCTCGTGTTGGAGAGTAAAGCGAGGCCCGATCGAGCCTGCAGCTGTCTCGAGGCGGGGTGCGCGTTCGTTCAACCGGGTCCGACGTAAAAAAACGGGGGGGGAGGCTGCCTGTCGCCAACTCCATTCACAGCTGGCAGAGGGGAGGTTAGCGGGGGACCGAGCGTTGCTGGCCGCTTTTCTTTATCTGTCACTTGTCAGATGGCGGATGCTGCTGCTGCGCTCCCCCGAGCAACGGGCTTCCTGCCTTGCCGTCTTGGAGTGGTGGGGGGGAAGTAGCGGCGCCGCCGTCCTTGGAGGAAGCTTGCGTGCGTACGTACTTACACGGCGAGCGTAGGCGCGGCCCGACACTTCTATGCATCCGCCGCAGCGCTCGAGCGTTCATTCAAAAACTCGCGGCGCGGCTGGGCCGCTGTTTCTAGGTCGCGCCAGGCAGAGCTGGATGGGCGCCGCCGACGTCGGAGCGCCTCCAGCGAGCGCGGGCCCGTGCTGTGCGGCGAAGACCGCTTTGTTGTTGTTTTTGCTCGCCTGCGTGGCTGGCCTGGCGAAAAAGGGATTTTCCGCGACGGCGCGGTACGAATATGGACGCCAGCATAGGGCGTGCAGCGAACAGTCGTAGCTTAACGGGACTCGGCAACTTCCTTTTGTTTTTTTGTTCGAAAGTCTGTCGGACATGGATGGCCCGAGATAGTTGTTTCCGCCGATTCTCGACGACCCCGCTGGTCCGACAGCGGTCGCTCGCCTCGCCAGGCCCGACGCCAGCCGCAGTCGTCATCGGCTGGGTCGCCGCGTCTGCCGCGCCGCAATTGGTCGGCCCGGCGCTGTGGCGGCCAATGGGGCGTCGCTATCGCAGACGACGCCAGGGGCCGCCGCTGTTGCTGTGCGCGCCTGTGGCCTGTTCCCTCGGCGCGCTTTCCTTCGTCGGCGTCGAGCGCAGAAAAGAGCCAGCGCCGACGGGGAGAGGGAGAGCGGCGCGAGGAGGGGGCGCTTTTTTGCGAGTGGCGAAACTTTGTGTTGGTTTCCTCCGAAAGGACAGCGCTGGCGGCGGTGGATTGAGGCGTCCACGATGGGGATGGTTCCGTGAAAACGAACGTGCTGCTGCCCTTCGGTGGACCGTTTTTGTTTGGATTACTACGCGACTACTCACTGGGCGACGAGCTTCCGTCTTTCGGCGCAGTGTGTGTGCTTGTGTGCTGCAGCAGTGGTGCTCTCGGCGCGCGAGTGTGTGTGCGTGTGGTGTGTGCCCCAAGTGTTGTTGGCCCGGGCTGAATGGTGCCCCGTTGTCTCCATGGTGGTGGCCCGCAGTGACGGTGCAGCGGCAGCGGGGATGGACACGCCGGACGACCCCGTCCTGCTCGCCAAGCAGTCCGACTGGAACAAGGCCAGCCAGCTCTTCCACCTGGACAGCATCCGCGTCAAGCGTGAGTACCATAGGCCGCCGCCAGATTGTACACGGCCGCCGCCGCCGCGAGCCCCGTCTTTTTTTTTTTTTTTCCTCCCTCCTCCCGCGCGGCGGCGGCCGCTCTCCCTCTTCCCGACCTCCTCGTCCTTTAGTCTGAGCCCTCCCCCCATCTCTGTTTTTGCATGGCTCGTCGGCTGCTTGCGTACTTTGCCGAGCGGCGGCGCCACCTGCGCGTGCGTTTGCATCATGCCGCCGCCCGACCATACCATGCCCTCCTGGTGCCATGCTGTTGCGCGATCATGGTCACCGAGGCCGTGACGGCGGCACTCATTCATGCGTCTGCAGCATGTTCAACGACCCCTTGGCACAGCCGTACACTCCTGCGCGGGTCTTCTGATCCGCGGACGAAAGGGCTTCTTTCTCGGTTCTCTCGCAGTCGTCGCGCCTGTCTAGCCGGCATGCCAACGTGCGTGCCCTGCACACGCACACAAGCAAGCAGACACTTCCCAAGTGCCCGTACCTTGTCGTTCCACAGAGACGTGAGGGACGTTCGCGGTGCAGGAAGCCGTACAGGCGTGACGACTGTGGAGCGGCGAGGCCGCCTGTCGCTTGCCGGCCCGGTCCGATGCTTTTTCATTCCATTTTAGTTCATTGTCGAGCGGGCGCAGCCAGCAGTTGCGCGTGTCCGCATGGACGGGGTGGGGCGGAGGGGGGGGATGCTCCGATTTGCGCCAGCCGACGTCGGCGCGCTGCTCTTGTGCAATGCGCTGGCTTCCAGATAAGGGGAGCCGCCGGCACTCGCAACAATGTCGCGGGGGCGGAGGGTGCCGCCGCTGCTGCTGCTGCTACCGGGCGGCGGCTACACCCCCTCCCCCCGCGCCTATTTTACGAGCGAGCCGACCTCGGGGCGAGCGCCGCCGCCGCGCCGCCGGGCCTTATCGGCGCCGAGACGGCCTTGGCCAACGGCGAGGCGAAAGCGCGCTTGTGCAAAGGGCGACCGCGGGGTTCTGCTCCCAGGCCCACGCCCCTGTCTTCTAGACTGGGGTTGGCTCCGTCGCGCGTGTACCCGGAAAGCAGTTCGGCGAAACCCTGAATTCGTCCGGTGCAGCCAGGAGGATATCGCCTCCATCTCGGGCTACATTTGGGTCGCGGCTCAAGGACACCTTCTGGCTCCGACATTTTTTTTTTTCTATTTTTCTTCTAGCATCCGCGATCGTTTAGTGCATCGCTGGGCCTGCAATGACTCAGTAGCAGCTGCCCTAGACTTCTATACCTTCGACCTCTTGCAGCTGTTTTGACGCGAAGCCAAGGTTTTCGTATGTGCTCTAGTTTTAGCGAGGAAGCTGTCTGCCACGAGATTGGTACGTACGCGGCCTTCCGTTTGGTCGCGTCTGTTCCAATACGCGCAGGGCTGTTTGATCAGGGGTACCCTTTTGTTTTTCGGTCTCTCTCCGGTGCCGTCGGGTTTTATCGTGAGACTCGCGCACTGCTTACTAGGTTACACTCCTCCGTCGTTGACGGTAACAGAACTTTATGCTAAATGAACTACGCGTAAATTATACACACTCACATGAAAGAACTGGCCGTGAACGATGGCCGTTTCGTGCACGGCAGGAAGCTGTGTAGGAAAATGAAAATAAGCTTTTGAATTAGTTAATCTCAGGACACTGTTAGAGCGACGCCTCTTTAATAGAGCATCCATCGACCTTGTTTGCTGGGACCCAAATCATACGTGCGGCCGGCATCGTCATCGATACATGTCCACTCGAGTTGGGGGCCGAAACATGTCACTGACGAAAATTTGTTAAATTGGATCCAGATTAAGACCGGTCAGGATAGACCAATTACCATAATAAAGTAAAAGATGCACTAAGTGCAATTAATCGCATAATTAGATCAAAATAAGCGAGAACATTTTGAAAACACCTAAGGTATATAAGCACAAGGGAAACACACAAAAAAAAAAAAACACTGCGTAGCAGCCACAGGCTTAGATTTCTGAGCGGGCGAAATCGTTGCTCGACAGGCACTTGAATGTATGTATTGTGCTGTACCGACGCGGAGTACGCAGGAAAAGAGAAACGTTGCAGCGTAGTCGATTTTTTTTTTTCTAATATGTATAATGCCGCATGTGGGTCAAATTTCTCGCGTAACCTCGTCGCACTCGCAGTCCGGCAACTGCGGAATGTGGAAGGAACGGCGTTCTCTTTTCTATACGCTTATTCCTTGCTCTCTGTCGATCGTTCCGGCGCGCAGGCTATAATATACGAGCGTCGTTGAAACAAACGACGAAGATGTCAAGCCGATCGCCACGTATGCGAATAATACGCCATTCTCGTGTCTTGTCCGGACATCGTGCTTTCATTAATTGGGAGAGGTCTTCGTCTTGCAGTGGACGTAAAATGAGGAGGAGAAGGTAATCAACGTCATTTTGTTGTTGTTGATATTAGGTTTATTTTATTTATTTTAGCATACTGCAGCCTTAATAGGCTATCGCAGCAGTTGGGTACAGAATACAAGAAAAAGTTGCAATACAACGCAAAAATGTACAGAACATGAAGATCAGTGGTTATTAATCTACGAAATGAATTCGTCACGTGATAAAGATTTAACATGGCCGGGCAACGCATTCCATATTTCAATAGTGCGGACAAAAGAAACTGTATTTATACGAGTTTGTTCGGTGATTAAAAGGAGCCTCAGCAAAGTTCTGGTTTGGCGCTCATCGTCAAGAAAGTCTAGCTTAGGGAGCAAATTTCCATTAAAATAATTTTTCGCGGCGGCTGAATTTCGACGGAGGCGAAATGTTGAGGCCCGTGTGCTGTGTTATGTCAGCGACGTTTGCTTACTCCGCGACTGGCGTTGGGAAACATTTGCACCGCTTATCGAATCGCTCAGGGCATGCTGTGAAATGGAAGTTTGTTTAGTAGAGCGCCGTCTCGATCGAACCGATAATCCTTTCCGCCGTTATGCATGCAGCCAGCTCACGGGGCAATGTTTATTCATTGACGCTACCTGTCAGCGCGCTGCTATCTCGCAAGCGCTATCGTTCGAGTGTAATTTTATATCGCAGAACTGCATGAGCGAGAGGCCGGGATAGACTGCGCAAACAAACGACCACGTGGAAGGCATGACGCAAGAAGCGCGGGCTTGTTTTAATTGACCTTATCTGTTTTGCGCTCCATGTGGTCGTTATATAGCTTGCACAGTTCATTTATACCTTTTGTGGATACGCAACAACTTGCCCATCTTTTTAACTGTATAAGCGTCGCGCACGTCGTTTGAGGCAAGCACAGCCGGTTTAGCTCCGCGACTATGTGTGCTTGTTTGTGCGGCGAGTTCTGTGATTCCGCTGTGTACACGAAGAAGGAATGCGTTCGTCAGTATCAGTTCGAGCCTCCTCCTCCTTCCCATGTGTGTGTGTGTGCACTCTTGTTTAGAAATCGTTGAACGGCCTGCAGCGCTGGAGCAGCAGAGGACTTGTAGTCGAGTGCTCTTGTCGAGACGTTGTCTGCGTGGCTGCATTCCATATTCAACGGTTTCTCGTCCTTCGTGGCCTCCACCTTGTCGTTAACTGATCTCGTTTGGTCTGCCGAGTGATCTAATCTAGTTGGTTTAATAATTACTTGTAAGTTGCGACTATCCTCATTTCCGCGTTGGCAAGTAAATTAAAAGAAAAAGAAAAACAGGCGTATGTATATACTGCACTTGTAGATGAGGCACTCTAAGCACAACTGATTTTTTTTTAAGCGTCAGGGTTGCGCTTGTTTACCAAATCTAACAAATAGCGATGTTGGGCACTCCATTGCGGCATATATATATATATATATATATATATATATATATATATATATATATATATATATATATAGCTGAAAGTCAGTGACAAACATATTATTTAGTATTTATTCTGACGTTACGGCTGGAGACCAGCCTTTATACACACACACACGAAATCCTACCGCGATACCAGCAGTTAACGGCGGATGAGACGCGCGCTTCTTTTCCAGACTGCAGCAACGTTCTGTCAGGTTTAAAGGATCGCCCGTCGAGATTGGAGGGGACACATTGTTGCATGGAAGAGTTCCGTTTCTCCCCGCGTCACAACAACTGCGGAGAATGGAGAGAGAGAGTATGGTGTGGACGAGGGGAGTGACGCGAGCGTGCCTGACAAATTGAGCCAAACAGCGCAAGCAAAGCAACGAAACAATGTATGCGCCGAGTGTCGCATGCACCGTCGGCGAATGCAGACGTGCGTGCCGCTGACGTCGTCGTCGTTGTCGTCGTCGCCGTGGCGTCAGGGAGTGCGTCTTTTCGCTTTAATGAGGTCTTAAAAACGAGTACTGACACGATTTTTAGGCGCTGTGTTAGTGCTGCTCTATACAAAAGCGCCGGTGTTGAAAACCCTGAAAAGAGTATGCTTGTAAGGGATTTCTTATTTATTTAATACCCTAAATGCCCTGTTGGGCATTACATAGGGCGGGATTTAAGTGAATACATACATTTCAAACAACATAAATAGAAAACAGAATACCAAAAGAAAGCAAGAAAAGAAAACAGCAAGTAAATTGAATCACAGCATCCAGTCTAATACATTCACCAACATCAGTCGAATAGATACTGATGAGTACAAATCTTTAAAAAAAATTCAGAAGTGATGAAAACACTTCTGAAAATTACATCGGAAACATTGAATATATATATCGCGAAAAAAAAAAACGTAAATGAAACGAGGACAATTAGACCCAGGGCTGGCAATGTTACTCGCTATGCAAATAGCCCTGCAGCATCGAATGAAATATGGAAGGATCTGTTATTTCGGCGATATTAGGTGGAAGGCAGTTCCACTCGATTATGCATAATGACAATGGCGAATTTTGAAACTTCTTGGTCCTGGCAAAAATGGAGGCCACCTTGTGTGCATGATCAAGGCCGCGGAAAGATATGAGACTGGGCGAAGGATGAGTTATACTTATGGATGAAATATACTTATAACGCATCGGAACGCAATAGATGTATGTTTAATATGGCTACCTCGGAGACCAACTTTCGGTTTTCGATTTCAATGCGCATTTTCATAGTTACGTGCCAGCATAGTCGGACGTACAGGTCCGTGTCACGTGGTAACATCAACTCGTGACGGAGTCGTACGGCGGCTCTGTTAATTGGCTGCTGTCTTTTGCATGTATATAGTGCACACTAGGAACGATGATTTCATGGTCGTGCAACGAGACCGACAGCGATTTCGGCGATTTTTAGGCGACTCTAATGTTCAGGGATCACGTACTACATCGGCAGCGACGAAAATTTTAAATCGAAATTACGATGCACGTTTCCTGATTCCGGTGTGCGGAGAGGTGAATGCCAAGGAAACGTAAAATGTCCCTTTCGCGCCGCTTGAGAATTGTGTCTGTATACTCCTCCAAGTCGGGAAAACACACACACACATACACACGCACGCCTTGAAACGACCTTGCCGCGCCTACAGGTAAATCACGTCGCCGCCCCTGTGCCACTCGTTCCACATCTTGTGGTGATCGAAATTCTACTGCGGTCACGTTAAATGCACGGGGAACTTTCGCATGACTGGGAAGAAGCAGTGCACGACACGACGTGTCACGCATGCCTTCATGCGCATGTGGTTATCGCGGAAATGGAATGGCGCGGAAAGAATTAAGCATATGAAGCATTTAAAACACCCCACGCACTGTGGTATTGTCGATGTTCTGCGAAGCGTCTTTTGCTATACTAGCCGGGCTAACATCGGCATCATTTGATTGATTTCTGGGGTGTTATACGTTCAGCTCTGATTATCAGAGACGCTGTAGTGGAGGTCTCCGGAAATTTCGACCACCTGGGGTTCTTTAACGTGCACTGACATCGCACAGCACACGGGCCTCAACATTTCCCCTCCATCGAAATGCAGCCGCCGCGGCCATAGCCACTAGACCACCGTGCATGGCGGGGCTGTGTTCCTTTGAGAACGCATATCCTGAAAGATAAATGCGCCTTCCACTTTTGTTTCGCACGTGTGCAGTTCCGTCCTGTATATTATAGCTACATCGAAGTAATTGTGTGTGGCTCCGAATACGTAGACCCGAGTTGACCCGACTGCGTGGACCGGTCATTCTTGTCGAATCACCGAGAAGCGCCAAACGAAAACTGATCTTCGTTTAATTGATAGTATGAAGGCCGGGATTCGATCCCGCGACCTTCGGATCAGCAGCCGAGTGCCATAACCACTAGACGGCATCATTTTGTATTACGCAAAGCGTTACTATATACGATGGACGAGAGATCTTCCGTTTATAAGACGCAGAAGCTCCGCGTGCCTATTTTGAAACCATGCGCGCCTGCGTGGCATCAGCAGAAACCCGACGGTGACGTCGATCGTGTGACGCCGACGGCGCCCCGTTTCCATTCCAAGCGTTCGAAGCGATCAATCTTGCGCGAACCGCCGAAGCTGTTCCGCCGCACGTGTAGGCCACGGCCGCTCGATGGAAGCGCGAGTGAGCGAAACGTCATGCGACGTCATCGCCGGATACGTCATAATTCGTACGTACATACCTGACACTGTATTGTCATGGCGTATGCTACCTTCCCACCGGCGATGATACTCCTTAAATGTGCACTCGTAGCTGTGCCGATCGTGAATGCGGTACACGAGGAAAGTATTTGTACGGATCCCGGAGGCGATGCATTCTGTGGCAAAGCGTGGGAAAGCGAAGCAGACAAAACAAAATAAAATTAATAATAATTTCTGGAATTTTGCGTCCCGAAACCACCGCATGATTATGAGAGGCGCGGGGCTTTGGAAATTTCGACCACCTGGGCAAATCTAACCTGCACTGACATCGCAAAGTATACACGGGCCTCGACATTTCGCCTCCATCGGAAAGCAGCCGCTGCAGCCGGGATACGATCCTGCGACCTTGGGATCAGCAGCTTAGTGCTACAGCCACTGTATAGACCACCGCGGAGGGGCAGCTAAACAGAATTGTCGATAGTGCTGTGGTATACAAAGAAAGAACGCGAGATAGTGGCAATGCCCCCACCCCACCGCAGAGACCACGGAATGAGGCGGAAGGCCGCTTCGCCTTAACACTGAGATAAAAAGGGAGTAAACAAGCGGTCCATACACGCGGTTTCACATCGGCGGAGGTCGTTAACGCGCATTCCTGCAGTCCGCCGATATGTCGCCGCTCGCTGGGGTCGCAATATTGTTCTCCCGTTTCCACGCATGCGCCACTGTGCGTGTACGGGCGAGGGAAAACGAAAGCCTCCACGGGATGATTAATGGTCGCCTCTGTAATGCGGCGAGCTCCACCTCGGAGGTGTGGCTCGCCCGGTCACCAAAACACGCGCGGCGGGTCGACCCCGCGAAGTCCCAGTTTTAGTCGCCGACTTTGTGTTGTCTCGTATTTTATTCAAATTTAGGTACGAAGTTACGGAAATTTGGTAAGTCGGCTAATAGATTCGAAGGTTTCGACATAAGAGGCGCCTAAACTGAAGAAAAAGAAAACAAGAAGTATGAATATTTCATTTATGCATGAGTCTTTTCCGAAGTTTAGTCCGTAAGAACATTTTATCAGTACAGGCCTCGATGTCGCGCGCTGTTGAGACATCGGCGAGCCGTTTCCATTTTTATGTGTAATTTTTACAGCCAGATATTATCGCGAAGGCCGCTGACCAGTCACGGAAGAAAAGTATAGTTCTTATGCAACAAAGACCTCATTTGCTGCCGCGGCGGAGCTATACTGCACAGATGATCTGAACGGCATGCCCGTTTTGAGTCATGATACATGTAATCATATCTTGCGATCCGTTGTCGTTAATTACCTCTACTATGTGACTTCATGTGTAGCGGACTTATTTTATCTGCGGTTTATTTTTCTCTTCTTTCCGTGTATCAGAGATCCCCCATAAACGCCATTTTGGGTCACATTTGAGCACGTCAAGCACGGGTGCATATATGCATAGCATCGTTTCATTGGTTGAGTGATTGAATGACTGGTTTATTGATTTCCAAAGCTGCTTTTCGTTCGAAATCTCATTTCTTTTATGCACACCCTACTGAACAAGCCGTGTGTATAGAGTATCGTCGCGGCAGGTGCGCGTTTAAATAACCCGGCTCGATATTTGTATCAACAACGCTCGCATTTCGCTGCCGTCTTCGTTTACTATATAATTGACGCTTAGTGTTGCACGCATTCGAGGGAAGCCTTTCGTTCTTTTTTTTTTTTTTCGGCTATCCTGATTTAAGCAGTCTGTATAGTTCAAACTCTGAAGAAACGTGCGTGCGCAACGCATGTGAGGAGGCAGGGCAACCATTGGTCATTACGGGTAACACACCATGATTCCCCGCAGAGAAAGAAAGGCAGAAAGTTAGGTGGGCAGACGAGATCATTAACTTTGCGGGCATAACGTGGCCACAGTTAGCACAGCGCGGGGTTAATGGGAGAACTATATGTATGTGGTGTATATAGGCGTTTTACTTACAACAACAACACGAGCTCTCGTGTTGTTGTCTTCCTTGTCCGTGTCTTCTAGCGCTATGTTTTCTTCAAGTGCATCTAACCAACTAGCCCAAAAAAACCGTACTTTTAGCTCTTGACGTGCGCTGACAACGTTGCTAGACTACATTATACTGGCGTCACACGGGCGCTTCGAAGGCCTTCGAACCGACGGTCCATCGACTCAAAAGTCATGTTTGAGCTGCTAGACGGGCGATTTCGATGGCCGTCGAGTCGATAGTCTACCGAGCTCGATAGACTAGACCAGAGCTATAGATCTATAGCCTATATGCGCTGACATCGCGCAGTACACGCGGGATTCATCTTCGCCTCCATCGAAAATGCGACCTCCACGGCTGTTATGGAACATGCGTCCGCCGGGTCGGCAGATAAGCGGGACAACCACCGTAGCACCGCGGCTGACTTGCGTATATTCTAGGCACTGCGGTTTGTCTATATTGTACACCTCGATGCAGCGGCCTGTCACGCGTGCGGTGCGCGGCCGTGTTTGGGTCCGCGGGTCGAGGGCGGTGTATGTGTACATACGCCGCAGCCAGCTTATGGCATCAATCAGAAAGCGGTCGAACGCCCGAGGCACCTGCGCTATCCGTCGCGTGCGCGGGTGACTCAGTGTAGGTGTCTCCCCTCGTGATTCGTTTATTTTGGTGGATGTCCGTGTGTGGACGGTGCATGCCGTACACGCTGCTGGCGTGCTTGTAGAACGACGTTGCAAAACACAAAGGAGAAAGTGCAGCTGGCGCTGCAGAGCACCGCCCGCCGGTTGGCTTATATATACGCTCTCTCGGCGCCGATTCTCGTAGAATAGATCTGCTCCCTTGCTCGTACAGGCCGTTTTAGACTAACATGCAGTGATAGACGCAAGTGTCGTGGGCCGTTGAAAACGCGTGTGGTGTCAGCGACCTTATTTTAAAGGGGCACTGTAAAGTGAAACAGTCAAACAGCCTATGTTGATAGACCATTCTTGATAATTCTAATTTCCTTGCTTTCGTCATTGCCCCGCCACGGTGGTCTAGTGGTTATGGCACTCGGCTGCTGATCCGAAGGTCGCGGGATCGAATCCCGGCCGCGGCGGCTCCATTTCGATGGAGGGGAAATGTTAAGGCCCGTGTGCTGTGCGATGTCAGTGCACGTTGTATCCACACGACGGACTAAATCCGTCTTTTCCGCGGCGGACGGCGCATCACGTGACCCGACGTCACGGTTTTGTGCCGTCCGTGCCGCGGCCGCGGACCTCGCGGACGGAAAATGCCAAGCTCTTTTTCGCATTGGGATTCGCGCGGACTAACACAGCAGATTTAGCCGAGAGTGTCATTGTAGGTCTGGCAACAAGCACTGCTTTATTTTTCTCGTTTGGTTTGAACTTAAAATAACTTTGCCACAAAGACGAAAACATAAAATCCTCCGATACATTTGCTAACAATGAATATGTTATCGACTTTCATACTGTTCGCGCCATCTATAGAGAAAAGAAACAAGCAAACATTCGTACGTAACGCGTACGGATTTCGATGTGTTTTTTTTTTAGTATTTTGCTCGCATTGGCTCCGTGGAATTTCATGAAACTTGCTACGTTAACTCTGGCCACAACACATTGCGATTCGATTTCACCAGCGCATATACTTACGTGGGGCCCAGCGGGCGCCTTCGAAATCGGTGCCGTCACAGTGAGTTAGTGCGGGAACCTGAAGGTGGTATCGCCACCTGTATTTTCCCTTTTGCGCGTTTCTCGCATAATCGCGTTTTCTCGTTTGTCGATTGTGGTTTTGGGGCGCAAAAACACAGGAATTATTGATGCAGTATAACCTACAGATACGAAAACGAAACTCGTTGGCATTGCTGTGTTTTTTACGATTGTGAGTGGACCTCGTTCAATTGACCAAAAATAAAAATGAGACATTGAGTCATGGGAGCTCGGCATTGTTGATTTAAATAAATGAACTCATCATGCCGCATCTACGATGCGATTGTGTTAGGTATATAGGCCGTATACTCCAGTCTCCGGGCTATGTATACGTGTAGACCTCGTCTTTGAGGAGCCACATAAATCGCACGCGGGTGTTTTCGTTACTTCGCCCACATCGAAATGCGACCGCCGTGGCAAGGAGTCGAACTCACCACATCGTGATTATATAGCAGCGCCGCACCTCTGCCGCGATTACATTGTCGGTCACTTCTGGCTCTTTATGTCGCACACTTGGCTAGTGCAGTATACGTACGGCCGCTTTCCCTTACGTCCATGCACTTCAAAATGCAACCTCCTCGACCGAGAACCGAACGACAAACGAATTGGTTAAAGGGAAGGTCAATGTCAAGAAGGGGACGGAGATGGCGGTTGATCGATTGATTGATTTTTGGAGTTTTACGTCCCAAAACCACGATATCATTGTGGGAGAAGTCGTAGTGGAGGGCTCCGGAAATTTCGACCACCTGGGATTCTTTAACGTGCTCTGACATCGCGCAGTGTACGGGGCGCAACATTTCGCCTCCATCGAAATGCAGCCGCCGTGGCCGGGATTCGATCCTGCCACCCTCGGATCAGCAGCCGAGTACCATAGCCTCTAGACCACCGTGGCGGCGGGATCAGGGATGTGGGGTAGATAGTGCACATACGAACAACGCGAACCTGCGTGCACCTTCCCGTCTGGACTCGTATAGGGAACGTCATTCTCTGTTATATTGATAAACTCTTGAACATTTGCGTATATAGACTGACGTCGACCTTCTCTCGAATGCCCCACGCACTTGATGAGTGGTTTCCATGCCGGTCGCGCGGCGGCCGCATTTCTGGGATAAAGGCTAAAACGCCAGAGGCTCCCGTGTTTACATACCAGTGCGTTGTCAGTGCTCGTCGAGGAACCCCAGTTGATCGGAATTGACCCGCGGGGCCCTCCATTATATACGGCTTTCTTCGTGATCATATCCTGGGTGTGGGACCTGAAACCACGGCATGCATCTATTGTTATTCGCTGGTGACATAACGTCTCCCAAGAGAATTCGACAGAGGCGAACGCGACAAACGTTAGGATTATATCGCTCGTGCCTGCGAGGAAAATAAATGTAGATATATGACTGACAATAACTTTAGTTCGTTATGACAGTATGTATTTATATATGTAGTTTGACAGCTATTAACGCGTAGGTTTCTCTTGCGTGCTGTGAATCTAAATGCACGTTTCTTCATTTCTTTCTTTCCTTGCGTATCTTCTACCGAAAGTGCAGTAGCTGGGAATAGAATGCGCGCCCATTCGCTAGCAAGCCAGCCGCGAAGCCTTCGCAGCGCGCCAACTTGCCGCCACGAATGTTTTTATCGCCAAGAAGTGCATTCCTCAGGGCGGGGACTACCTTGTGTCACGTGGATGCATTGGTATGCGAGGCGCTCGAAACGAAATGGCAGCCGCGTAACGTCGCTGCCTATCTCCGCTGCGGGTGTACAGTGGTCACATGTGTAACGTATGCGCGCTCATGCGCGTTTGGCGATGGACATATACGAACATTATCGCGCGCCCTTGCCAGCTTTCGCGGAAGGGTGCTGAGAAAAGTTTGTACGAGAATGAACGCCTGGAAAAGTGAAGGTCGTTGTATATTATAGTGCTCGATTGTTCACCCGAAGTATGCGCAGGTTTGACCCCGACCGCGGCCGTTGCATTTTTTGATGGAGGCTGTCTATGCGATGTTACGTTGTTGATGCTCGTGATAGCTTATATAGCTGCTAAGCTCCTGTTGCCAAGCCCGAGGACGCACGTTCGATTCTCGTCTGCGGCGGAGGCACGTTAAACGCGACATAATGCAAAAAAAAAAAAAGGAAAGAAAAAGAAAGAAAAATTACGTGGATTTTGGTGCACCTTAAGAAAGCTGCGTATAATCAAAAGTAATTTAGAGTCAGAAGCTTTGCTTACGCCCCCTTCATCGCATCATCGTTTTGGCCCGTCAAACACCACATTTTAGTCCCCCCGCCCTCCCCGATCTCGTACTGTTGGAACCGGTGTTGTTGTTGGAACCGAAACAATACTTGTAAGTATTGTTTCGTTGTTTCGCGGCCATCGCCGCCGCCGCTTTGCACTGCTCTACACGTCCAATTCGCCAGTACTGTGTGCGGTCACTTTACATTTAGTGTATAGTCGTAAACCCGCCGAGTGCATGCGTCCGCGCAATCAACCATTTTCGTGCATGCATGCAATTCGACCACGCAGTGAAGCGCGAAATGTCTCGGATGCGGACAAGACAAGACACCGGCGGCGGCTGTGTAGACAGCTATATAGCGCGCGAGATGACGGCACCCTGACGCTTCCTCGCTATAGACAGCTCGGGGGGAGGCGGCAGCCAGCCAGATAAGCGCATTGCAACTTGCAGCGCAAGAATACATGCGCGGATGTGTTCGTGTAAACGCCGGCAAGGCGGAACCGTTTACGCAGCGGACCGCGATGCTCTTCGGAAACTGCATTTCCAACGTCGAACGCTCGCACGTATCGTCTGAGTATGCTCGAGTCTTCAAGGTTTCGCCATTTCTCCGTGGTTTCCCAGACGTCTCATTTTTCTTTTTTTCGCACGCTCGGCCGCTCCTAGCTCGCGCGCCGCCTGTTCTGAACGCCTACATCTCTGCGTATATTTATTTAAACGAGCGCGTTCGTGTGTCAACACGTGCGCGCGCGTGCGCCTTTACGTATACAGTCTGCAAGAAGTTTCCGCACGGCGCGTTGTCTTCCTCCATCCATATATCCTATATACACGTGGAGCGCGCATATATATGCTTGCGCCCGCTAAACACCCGGGAACTTTGACGACCGCGTCTCGGTAACCTGTGACGTCAGCACGCGGGAGCGTGCGGTCGTAAAAATTGAAATTAAAGAAGGAAGGCGGAGGCAGGCGGAGGCAGGCGGGGGGCTTGTCTCCTGGATGAGCGAGGTTGTATGCCCGCCGTTGAGGGGCCCGGGGACATCGTAAAATAATTTCCGCGCCACTCGACCGTTCCGAGATGCGCTGTTCTGAAAGTTGCGTCCCGCCGCGGTGCAAGCTGTCGCGCTGACAATTGAGGTTGGATAGAGCGGAGCAAGAGGAAAGTCACGCGGTGCGTCGCACGTGACCGCCCGCTTTGCCGTGTATATCTGTAACGCCCATGACGTAATTCATGCAGGAGGCTCAGTTCGATGCCTCTGTTGCCTGGGGGGGACGTGGTGCTGAGCGAACGGTCTCGCGATTCTATAAGAGCTGTTTTGTAAGGTGTCGAGTTTTCGTACCATTACTCGCCTGGCGCCCAAGTAGGGAATGAGGGAAGTGTATAGGGAAGGCCAAGGCATGCATAACCTCTCAAAAAGCAGTACTGGGTGGTTCCCTTCTGCCGTGCTGATGTATAATTACGGAACGCGCGTGCAGCACGTGGCGGAGGTACCGTCTGAGGCACTTTATGGATACCGTAATTTGTCCAGTTTTACATGTAAGATTGACGTCGCTCACATCACACATGTATAGCGTTCAAGAGATTGCGACGTAACTGCCCTGGCAGTGCATTTCCTTGTGGATCACGCGAGCTTATGCAACAGTCTAAAGGAGTGGCGGCGCCCAAGGAGGCTTCTGTGGAAACGTTTATAACGCCTATAGTCTTGGCAATTGTAATATCTATATCGCAGAGGGCAAACTGCGGCGTTCGCATATATGTGTACTTTATGATTAGGAGGGAAAAGTTCACGTGCATTAATTGTGTGCAACAAGTAGCGCAATTAGAAACAAGAGCGAATCACTGTTCCATGCCCGCCCGAGTATATTTCCGTGTATCGTGCGTTTTCACTGTTGGCACGTAACTCTGACGATCGTGCACACGGTGTGTTGTAAGGCATGGTACGGATTCCCAGAGGTGTCGTGCGTGGCGGATGTGCCTGCACATGCGCCGAGTACCCGGAAAATTGTGCCATGAAAAAACGTCTGCCGTTCAGTGCAGAGGAAGAGCGGGTCCGTATTGCTAAACGCCAAATGCTCTTCCGCGATCCGACGCTACTGTCTTTGTCCATGCAGCGTTCTTAGTTTTATTTTTTAGGTATAATTGGCCACGACACACAGGCGTCGTGTTACTCACTACGAGTGTTCGCCCCGCCACGCAGTTCTAGTCGTAGTGGTATTCGGCTGCTGATGCGACGGTCGCGGGCTCGAATCCAGGCCGTGGCGGCTGCATTTCGATGGAGGCGAGACGTTGGGATCCGTGTACTGTGCGATGTCATGTGCGTGTTAAAGGACCCCGGTTGGTCGAAATTTCCGGAGCCGTCCACTACGGCGTCTCTCCTGGTTTTGGAACGCAACACCGCAGAAATCAATCAATCAGTATCAATCAATCAGTCACTGCGCGTGTTCGAATATAGTCAAGCTTTAGAGTTTTGAATATTGAATCTTCTTTTAATGCGAACGTCTTATTCATCTATAGAGCTAAAGTTGCTCTTCAAAGAGCCGGCAATGACCCTGCATGCTTTTACGCTACATTATTCGGTACATGCTCGTGTCAACTGTAGCGATTATTATTTAAGAGCAACCCTTTTTCTACGTATTAATTACTGTAACTACTGTAGAAGACAACAAACGCAGTAGCATCTCAACGTCCCATTTATGTAAAGTGTTATGTTATTTTCGTTGAATAGGAGGGCTGTAATATCGCAGCGTGGCAGATTACCTTCTGACAGATATGTCACGTAAATGAAGTGCGACTGGTTAAGTAATAAATCTCATGGCCTAAATTGATACAACCGGCAAACTCGTACAGACTGCCGTAAAGTTAAAGGTTTTATTTTGAATTAGTGCGCACGTTATTGAGCAAAAGTTATCCGTGCTCAATGCGTTCTACCAGGAGCCTCCAAACGACTACGGTGGGTCTGATACATCTCTGTTTATCCGTTGGAGAACTTCAGTAAGACCTCTCATCCCTTACAAGAGAAGAGAGAGGGAGAGAGAAAAACGGAGAGGACACACACACACACACACACACACACACACACACACACACACACACACACACACACACACACACACACACAGCAATTCCGAACGGCCTATAGTCTGCAGCCAAAAAGTCCGAGTATGCTGCAAAGAGATGTTCGAATGTTCGCACGCCTTCAGTGTGGATCCCGCTTAATCTGTAGTTATTTGCGGAGCGTATGTTACTCCTTATATAGCGCGTCTTTTGTCCTATAGTTTCGCCATCAGTACACGTGTACCGAGGGCGCTCGTGTTGGCCACGTCATGCTACGCTGACATCCGTCCATTTGCAGGACTCCGGCAGTTCTCTTTGTCTTCTACGTAGCTCTACAGGACCGGATTTTTTTCTTTGTTTTGTTTTACTCAACACTACAGACTCAATCGCTCAGTGAAAGCGCCGTTCGTCGTGGTTCCGTCGCCATAGCCTGCCATTTCTGATGCCCGGAAAGGACCGCTCATAAAGTGCGCTCCTGGCCATACTGTTCCCGGACTAAAGGAGCAAATAGCCTTTGTGTAGCGAGCTCAGGAAAGAGCCGCGCTGTTCTGCGTCGAGTGGAAAAGGCCGTGGGAGGTGAAAAAATAGCAGTGGGAGTGATAAACACCCGGAAAGAGGTGTATCTACTCGAAAGCGACTTTTTTTTTTTTTTTTTTTTTTTTTTTGAGGGGGTGGGGGTGGAACAGTTTTGGAGCGTCGCTCAGTTTCCTCGTGGGCAGTCCGTAGATGGCCCCAGAAGTGGAGGCCTCATTTCAGCGCTAACACATCATAGTCGGGTGAGCCGAGCGTGTCCGGGCCCGTTATAGGGAGAGGAAGGTCACTGCGAGCGTTGTCTGGGGCTGCGATACTGCAACAGCAGCCGCGGTCCAGGCCCGCCGGCACCGGCGTCAGTCGCGTGGCCTACGCGCGCCGTCTCTCTCTCTCTCTCTCTCTCTCTCTCACAAACCTTCTCGCGCCGGTCTCGGCTTTGCTGCCGCCGCCTCCGGGTTCCCGACCAACGCTTTCCGACAGCGTGACCCATTTGTGCCGCCTCTCGCCGCCGTTTGGGCTCCCTCTCTCCCTCTCTATTGCTCTCTCTCTCTTCCCCTCCTTTATCTACCGTGGAGCCCTCGCACCGGGCGCGCATCCCTGGTCGCGCGTTTTCGGCGCCGCATCCGACCAGCCGACGAAGGTGCTGCGCCCGCGCCCGCTCGCCTCGTTTTGTTCTGGCAGGCCTCCTCTTGGCCGTCCAAGCTTCGTCTCTGCCTCACGCTCTTGCTTGAAACGAGGAAACGGTGACCGAAAACAGCGCAAGGGAATCCTCAGGCCTACGCGTGGCAGCTTGCTGTCTGAATTGCTCTATCCTGTCCGAACAGGAACAGACTTCCTTTATTTTTATTTTTATTTTGGCACAGCGATATATATGCGCCGTCGCAATCGCAGTGTACTTCACAGAGTTGTCGGTTAAGACGTTTAATTAATTAATTATCTTTTTACATACGATCATACCTTGATTGTGACAGTATATGGAGGAAGGGCAAGGTAGTGGTTTCCAACTTCGAAGTATTAGTCGCACCACGCGGTACGTATAAACATAGTCCCTCGTATATAAGCATTGACGCGCACTTCGTCCGTGCAGTAAGGCAGCAGCAACCACGCCGTGAGAGTGCTGAACGAGAGTACAAGGCTTGGACGTAGCCCGTAGCCGTGTCTCATGGTTTCGGTGCCTCCCGTGAGTCTCGCATTTCAGTAGGAGGGAAATGCAGGAAAAACGTTGAGGTGTAATTAGATGCACGGTATGGAGAGCTCCGAAGCGGTCAATTTAGAGTCAACATTCATCCGGCGCCCCTCATAGCCTGATCGCTGTTGTGGGCGCGTCCGTAACTTGTTATCGCTCGCGCCGCAGCAAGAAAGGGCGCCTGTATGGGCGAACTTGACGGAAGAGAAGCCGATTTGTGTGCCATAAGAGGGTTTCGTAAACTTTGACCGCGAAGGTTTCATTAACGTACACTGCTATCCAGGTGGTAAAAATTTACGGAGCATTCTCTTTACTCTTTCCTTTTCCCCCCACTCCCACGGACGGGCTCTTTCACGTTGGCTGCACTCAGTTATTTAACAACCGAATCACAGTTCATATTATCATCACGCCTTACTCTTCCATTAAAGAACTGCAAGTGGTGAAAATCCATCCGGAGTCTCCCATTACATGTGGTGGCCCTCATAACATACTTCTTGGCTCGTGAAACCGGTGAAATTAGTGCCGGAAGCCTTTGTCTCGCTGAGAGTGAAATACGCGGTCCCTATTTAAACTGACGAAATGTTAAATGGTTCCGCCCAAGCGTCGTATAAGTGACGTCGAGCTGGCGTGTGAACTTGGAAAAGATCGTCGCCGTCTTCTTTGTTTCGTCTTTACTGGCTTTCCAGCCGTTATTTCTCTTCTTTCTTTAGGTGAAAGTGGCCTTATTTTGTTGATGCCGCAGAATTCATATTTACTAATGCCGTTCTGATCCTCTTCTAATCCTCTATTCAAATGCCCCACCGCGGTGATCTAGTTGCTATGGCATTCGTCTGCTGACCCGAAGGTTCCGGGATCGTATTCCGGACGCGGCGGCTGCATTTCGATGGAGGCGAGATGCTGAGGCCCGTGTACTGCGCGATGTCAGTGCACGTTAAGGATTGAATTGAATTTATTTATTGACATTGACATAAGACAAAAAATACAATATTGGAAGAAACGCATCTGAATCCCTAGCCTAAGGCTAGTTGGGATTCATTGAAAAGTAATAATGAAAAAAAAAAAGGCATGTCACTTATCAATAAATAAGTGTACAAGCACAAATATTTATACTAACACTATAGCGCTTGTAAAAGTAATTATAACGTTATGCATTTACAGAGGTTAGCGACTGTTCATACGTATGGAAGAGCATATGAAGCAGTAAAGAAATAAATGAACATGCGAAAATAATTTACTGGCATTAGGACAGTTTGAAAACTAATTATTTCGACCCCGCGTGATCGAAATTTCCGGGACCTTCCAGTACGGCGTCTCTCATAATCATAGCTGGTTTTAAGACGTTAAACCCCACAAATCAATCAATCAATTTATCTCCTCTATTAATTCTCTCGGTTTAGTGTGTACGCACCGCGCCGGCAAACAGGCGAACTCAACTCGCATTCCACCCTCATCGGAACGCGGTACGACCGGAAATCGTGAACCCCCTTCTCTGCACCGCAGAAAGGTCTCGCAGCATTGCCTCCCAAGGGGCCACTCTCCCGGCGATCGGCGGCCGACTGCAACACTGCCGAGATTCCTGCGTGCGTGGTGTTAGAGGTCACCGGCCCGCGCTCTCCCGTTCCCACGGTGTCCCGTGCGTGCATAACTGCGATGTGCGTGCGATATGTATATGGTATCCGTGCACGCGGGCGCATTGCACAATCCGATCGAATGGGGCGGTGAGCTGCTTCTCCCGGCTGTTGCTGAGCCGAAAGGGCGACCCGATGACCGCGGGCATGCTTCTTTCCTTCCCGCGGGCGACGGGTGGGTCATTCCGGGTCCAGAGCGCTCGCGCGTTTCCCAGAAAACTCGGCGCGGCCACGCCGCGCTCGAAGACAAATTGCGCGCGCTGTCCCCTTCACGTATTGAATTTTGTGTTTGTATTTGCTGACGGTTTTAAGATTGGCGCGTGCGAAAGGTGATTTGTTTGCTTTATTGATATGTCATGCGCTTTATAGTTTTTTTTTTCTTCTGACGCATTCATGTACTGTAATGGGAGACGGAGCAGTCGTAATTTTTGTTATCAACACTTTTGTATACGTTAAATAAACGTTTGAAAGCGACCATATATTAGGCTATGTCACTACACCAAGTATTTTTGCGTCCTCTCACTTGAAAAAAAAAATTGTTTAATTTCTTGCAATATGAAAAAGACGAATCAAGATATGGGCAGATGGTAGACATTTACTATAGATAACCATTAAAATAATATGTAGAGATTCTTCACTTTCCATTTTTGAGAGGCTTTACGAATATTATCGCTCTCCCCTTTTTTTTAACATATAATAATGCTTGCATGCTGAAGTGTTGCTGTATTCTTCAGCACGAATAATTATGAAGACCTGCATCAAATGTCAATGCCACCTTCATTTTCTTGATGACTGGTTTGTACTGAGGCGTTTAGATGTAAAGAGCAGTAAAATGGGGGCTCTGTAGTTGGTGCTTTATCTTTCGAGAGTGAAGGCGAATGTTGGTGTTGTACGGAAATGAATTGTGAAAGCATAAGTGAGTGAGCAACAACTTTATTCGTTAAGGAGTCAGAGGGTATGGGGACCTAGGCTATAGGTAGGGTGGCAGGCCATACGCTTCACGATGATGTCTTCAACTCGTGCCAGTACCCGTGCTTGGGTCTCTTTACTGACGCTGAGACGTGCTCTTCCAGAGGGCTGTAGACGTAGTATCTTTTCCTCGCCTTCATTCACACCCCAAACCTTTTTTGCCTATTCTAGCCACTTTTTCTTAGTACGTATACTAGCTTTACATTTTTCACTTTCCACTCGTTTCCCATTCAGTCTGGAAAAATATTGGAATTGGGATTGGACTACGTCTTCCTCTTAAAACAGCACATAGCCGCCATGGTTAGCAATTATTAGCCAGTGCTGATAGCACAAGCGTACGCTGCTTGAAATTCTGTCGGAACCTAAGGTAATCATCTCATACTCTGTTGCAGGAAGTGTATATAGATGAAAAAGACCGTCTTTTGTTGTCGAAATGCGTTCCGTATCGCCGTCTCCGACACTATACATCATGCTGCATACGCGAGGCCATTCTCCGTCTATATACATATCGCGATGTTGTCTTTAGAACTTATATTAACCATGCTCGGTGTCATTGTGCGTTGAGTTGTCGTTTAATTCGACCTGGCGAGCAGAGCGACTTCTTTGCAGCATCCTTGAACGAATGACGATCGAGAGACTGCGTAACTTTAGCAAGCAGTTAAAATGTTGAATGGTCGTTCGGTGTGTATAGTTTCTTTCCCCGCAACATTTCTCTTGGCCCCTATCGAAGCTTTATTCCAGATCTAAGAATGGCATGTGTATATATAGTTCAGCGTCTCTTGGTATTCTCGCCGTATCACACTATAGCAGGTGTCTCCACTCACCGCACCGTTCTTTCACTCGCTTTAGGTCTTGGCTGATTCACTGTGAGTTCGTTGGACGCAGTACAGACAGCAGCGCCCGGATGCAGCTCCGCAAGAGTCGCTCGAACGCATTGCGGTGCCGCAACGTTGTGCAATGTCGGGCGGCGACACGCAGCTGTGGACACGTCCAAGTGAAGGCACGCGCCGTGCGTGCAGCTTGCCCGAAAAGAAGCCTCGGAATGTCCGCTAGCCGGGAATGTCTTCGGTTACGCTCGCGCAAGCTGTCCTGTAGCGCTAGCACGGTGGAATGTATCATCGTCGTCTTACATGGTGCTGCCTGTACGTGCTGTTTCGTTTCAACGGGCGCCGCACGTACACGAGTCTCCCCGTGGCGTAAGCAAATGACGGTGCATGCTCTGAGAAGAACGCCCAACGACGTAGAACTGCAGGTGACAAGAAAAGACGAAAAGTGTCATTAAACGAGAAAATTGTGCGGTTATACACTACACGGTTACGTCACCTTGTTGTGTATATTGCATCATCCCCGCCGTAGTCCGACGAAGAGTAAAAAAAAGTTTATAAAAATGAAAAAAAAAAGTGCGACTACTTTTGGGCTCCCGTACGGGGACCTTGTTCACAATGAAAGTGAGCTCATTTTAATTGACGTCATTCCCGATCAGACGGGCTCCCGTTGAACTCTCGATTTCAGAACCGAAAGTGATCAGCCCTCTTGGACACAGTGCGACGCTGGGTCATGGGAGAACACTTTGCTTACGACGGTCTGAACAGAAGCGTGCTTGGAGCACTTGGCAGAAACTATACACAAAGCTCGTCTTTGAGCATCCTGTCAATCTCTGTGTATTGGCAACAACTTGCGTAACTTTTAAAACGGTCAATATTTTGTGCTGCTGCTGCTGTGCAGAATTCTGTACCACATATAGACAGAACGGCGGCCAGCGGTGCTGCGGGTTTTTCCCCACTTCGGAGTGGCTTTCAGTTGGCGTGCGCGGTAACGGATCGAAGTTCACTGTGAACACTGAGAGACGCGGCAGCATGCGCGCTCTCCGCCGGCCTTTTCTTTAGCGATGATAAGCGGCCAGTAGCATGTCCGGGCCACGCACGCTAACGACTCCGAGCACACGGAGGGCTCGGTGGCGTGCCCGGGTGTCGTTGGCCGAAAAGCCACGATCACCGACGCTCTTCTCGCGGCACCCACGAGAGCACGATGTAGCGCGCGTGCGGACTGCGGCGGGGCTCTCGTTTGGGGGGCGGGAGTGGGTCTGTTTCGAGTAGGGGGGGACGGTTGGCGTGCGTGCGTGTCGGTTCTCGACTGAACAGCTCGTTTGACCATGCTACGGAAAGTTATAGCAGTGTGTTTGAGCGGCGCGGGGCACGCCACAGCGAAGTTGCAACTGCGCGCGGCCACTTCGTGTTCGAACACTCGGCGGCGATCTGCGGGTTTATGTGACATGCACAACCGTTGACGACAGATCGCGGCGCATGGGATGGTCGTATAATTCGTTCGCGGTTTCGTCGTCGTTGCTGTAATGGGCTCTTAATTCGTACTGTTTCCGTTCTTGTCCCCGGTGCTTTTTAGTTGCGCGCACTTTTTGCGCAACAGAAACGCGGCATCGTACATACAGCATCGTTCACGTCCAAAAAAGCCAAATTATGATTGAGTGCGGAACTGAGCACTCTGCACCATGTATGCGAACTATCTAGATCCATTCGGTCTTTCTCTTGCACCGCTCCATACCTTCGCGTATAGTTGAATGCGCCTCAAGCATTTACACACGCATCGCTATCATCGGAATGCGGTGGCTCCCGCTGCAGCCAGAATTCGAACGTGTGATGTTGTTCTCGGCGGGGATTTATCTGAAATTTCGTTGTTCATTTTTTGGGGTGGGTAAGGGGGGGGGGGTGGATACCAAGTCATTGGTTATTTGGAAAATTCTTGGGGTATAGGGTAGTGTGAGGATCTAACTGGGAGGGGATGTCGGCGCAGCGCGACATTGCATCTCCTTCGAGCAGTCTACGAGCACGAGCAGGGAGAGAGAGAGAGGAAAACAACACACACACACACACACACACACACACACACACACACACACACACACACACACACAGCGGTTGATACCGGCAAGCACTGCTGGCAAAACTTATGCCAACAGCGCAGGGAAAAAGCCGAAGTTGTGTACCAGCTTTTTGCCGGCCTTTGCCGCCAGCCGATGACGAGCGGGGACGCCCCGAGGGTGGTTCGAGAAAGACGCAACGCGAAGGAGGTGGGCCTCGCTCCCGCATCGTTCCGCGACCGCCGCGGGCAGCCGCATTCCTGGCGTGGCGCAACGAGGGAACGATTGAGTTCGCGGCGAAGCCAGAAAGCGAGCCTCCTTCTTCCTCCCCTTTTGCCGTCGCTTGTTCGCGCTTCCGAAGTGGCTGAACCTGGCCGGGCAACTGTTCGCTTATTCTGATTTACATTTTCGTTCCCTCTCGAACAAACCGAACTCTTAAGGGGTGCACCACGCCATGTATCAGTGTTTGCCTACCCCTGCTTACTTTTCTGCTCTCACCCTGTGAACCTCTCTCTTCACATCTCTCTGTGCGTGTGTCCTTTATTCGACAGTCAACAAACGGTGGCAGCAGCCAGCAACCGGATTTGACCTTCTGGAAGCTGCATGCTTCTCGAATCACTGCTCCTGTTACTAGGGTGGGGCTGACTTTGCACTCTGCCGGCGTTGCAGTTGACTCGGCAGGGAGGGATGGTTCTTGTTCGCTGAACCTAACTGTGAGTGCCCGCTCAGCTGTCGTTGCAGTTACCGCAGCCTTTTACGGCGGAGTACGAGCGAAGGGAGAAGGGTGTTGCGGGACTGTCACAACCCTCTCGCCACTCTGGAAGGTGCATTTTCTTGTAGCTCCTTTTTTACTTGTGTATCTTTTCCTTGCGAAATTTCCACTCGTTAGTGATCAAGTGGTCGTTGCCCCCTCTTGTTTTCCGAGTGCGCCAAAGTACTGAACTTACATGTAGTGGCTCTGATAAGGTCAGAGGCAGCACGAGGATGTTTCTCTGTGTGTCATCATGTTCCGATTCCAATGTTTTGATGGTCCGATCTCCGTTCTTACCAGGCTCTTGGTCACACAAGTATGTTTTCTACATTTGATCCACGGCAGCTTTCCTTTTTGGGTTGCTTGCCTCCTTCCAACATTCAGCTCCTCCAGGCGGCTACAGTGTTCACAAGCCAACACCCTAAAGGCAGCTCCCGAACGGAATCGGGACAAGTAGTCTCCTTGCGCGCCTGGAATGCGAAATCGCGGCACGTTCGGTAATTGAGATCTATCGAAGTTATGTAACGGTGACATTAGAGCATGGCGTCACGTAGTGGGTCATGACGCGTCGTTGCGTGGTGACGTCATCATGGCGTGGCCACACGGTGTCATGTGATTACTTCCATCACTGGGTCACATCCGTTTTGGCACCATCTGCCGTTGACGGTGCCAGATTTTTCTTCCGACGGGACACGCGACGATGTCAGATTAATAAAGCTCTACGTCATAGCGCGCCGTGGCGTGTCGCGTCATATTTTTCTTTCTCGGTTTTGCAACCACTGGTGGTAACAGAAGCGACCACATTCACTAGTGGGACACCTCGAACTCGGACGAGAGAAACCGCTTGACAAGACCAACCACTCTGACAGGGGAAAGAGCGTGTATTGTGCCGAGAGGCGAAAACAACATCGCTATTTCGGATGCTGCATTTATACGGGCTGTATGTGCATATATGTCGTTAGTCACATTACCACAGGCGCATTTCACTGGAAACGTTCGTGGGAGGTGCCGAGTTTAGCGGTAAAAACAATAATGCCATTGCCACCGCGTGTGCACTTGCTTACAAAGAGAGAGTACACCACACATTGTTCTGCCGCCTCGAAATGCAAACTGTCGTAAGCAAAGCCGTCGCGCGAGATAACGGCATCCCGTCAACATTTAGAGCCCGACATATGCGCTCGATCGAATACGGCAGAGACGGGAGTGCGCAGTCTACACTGAGCGAAGTGGTCCCGTGGCACTGCATGAAATACACCGAACCACTCCTTCGGCTACCCGGTCTTGGCGTGTTTCTGGGTGACTTCTGGAAGGGCCGGGAACTTCCCGGCCGGATTTCCCCGTTTCCGGGTCGATGAAATGCGGGTGGAGTCACTGCGTATAACGCTCGCTGTCCTATAGTTCGCAAGGAACACCCACATAGGCTAACCTATAGTCCCGCATTATTAGGCGACTCCCATGCTTATAGCGCTGGAGAGTTTTCGGAACTGGGCAGACCGCTCGTGCGCAGCGAGGACACGTACACTGAATCCATGCTGTATAGGGACGAACCTCAAACGGCCTCCAGAGATCTGTGAGCACGCACTGTAAACACTGCGCGTTGTATTCGCAAACCACGTGTCTTGTGTCAACTACATTGTTTTAAAATCAACGATGTACTGTAGTGACCCCGAAAGATAAAATTGTCATCCATTGCTAGCGTTCTGGTGATAGCTCAATTTGTAGTACAGAGCGACCACACCGGTAAAGGCGTTGGTCTCCGGTTCGATTCCCGGACTCGGACGAACTTTTCGTCAACATCCGGAAATCACGTTCCAGCAGTGCCTTAGACCGCGTTCTTGAATCATCGCGGCATAGAAATACTCTCATTTAACGTGGTATATCGAAGAGAGGCGAGTTCAAATCTCTCGAGACCCTTCCTTGTGTCCGAGTCTGACTTTCTGCTTTCCAATGACACGCGCTCGCACGCACGCACGCACGCACGCGCACACACACACGCACGCACGCACACACACACACACACACACACACACACACACACACACACACACACACACACACACAGCGCTGCTTGTAAACGCTGGCCTCTGTTGGCTGTCGAGGTAGCTAAATGTAATTCCAGCGCACTCGTTTAGTATGTACCGCTGAATGGCCACCGAATTCTTTAGACGCCTCGCGTATCTGGCGGAATGTGATGGCACGGTGACGCACCCTACTCGCGGCGTCACCGTCCGACATCCTCCCACTTTAGGCAGAGAACGTGTGGCGCTTGCTGCGCCCCGGCTCTTGCTGCTGCTTCTATGGCACGTGAAGTGACACGAAGCAACAGCGGCGCGCACGCAGGCAGCCGGGTGCGAGCCCATTGAAGGCATCGCGGTCCGCCAAAAAAGAAAAAAAAAAAAAGGAAAATCACGGGGTAGCCGGTTGCGCGCCCCGTGGAAGACGCAAGTGTTGCGTTCCGGGCGTCTTCTTCAAGAAGGGCCCCGAGATGCTCTGCGACGGCTGTGCCGTTCTTCTTCCCTCAGGTGCCTCCTCTGCCGCGCCGTGGAGAGGTCGGTGGCCCCCGCAAGGCCGTCGGACGGCATTCCACGCGCGCCTGCCCTGCCGAGCAGCGACTAGAGCAGAGGCATATGCCTCGCGCCGCTGTTGCTATCCGCTCGGCTCGGCCCACCACCAGCAGCGTGTGAGCGAGCGCTTCACGTGGTCGAGAGAGTCGCCCCTCTCTACCCTCGCCGGCGCGGTTTTTTGCCATGCCGCGTTGCCGTGCACTTGCCGCCTTCGCCAAAGGGTTGCTGCCGCTGCGACGAACGCCCGAGAATGGGAAGGAGCTCGGGGCGATGGTGGCGCCCACCCTGGGTGTGCCTCGATGCCGTCCTCGCCCGCGTGCCAAGCTGCGCTCTGTTTGCTTCCGGTGACGTGGCTTTCGCTGGAGCTACCAGCGTGAAAGCGTTGTACGCCTCGCTGGACTTCGAAAAGAAACGTGGCGTCGTCCACGGCAGAGAGCACCAAAGGTCGTGTGACCAAGTGATGACGTCATTCTATGACACCATGTTTTATGTCACGCGCTATTCACGTCGGCATCGTCGTCACGCCCAGACATCGGCGGACATCAGCGTTCGGTCATTAGAATAAAATAAAAAAAAATAATTGTTCGCTTAAGGAAAAGACGCTCATTTCTGCAGCCGTTGTAGGAGAGCACGGCTCAGCGTCTGCGGGAGAGAGGGAATGAAAGAGTGGAGAACGTGGGACCGGGCCCCTTGACTAATTAATTCCCGCCCTTCTCGACGCAGCTGTATCTCAGCTTCTCTGTTAGACGTTTGCGGCACTCTCGTTATGCGAAAGCATATATAGTTAACAGTTACGCTGCAGTATTTAACTTGGGGCGTCCGCCGCGACATTTTTAGTGGCTGTGTCTTTTCACTGCCTAGCTCGAGGGCACGGGTTCGATTTCTAGCCACGGCGGCTGCAGTTCGACGGAAGCTAAATGCAAAGAAAAGAAAACGAACAACGACGCACATAAGTAGAGGCTCGGACTCGTGCGAGAAACTCAGGGTCAAAATTTGTCGAGAGCCCCAATTAGTATGCGCGTCCTGATCGCATCTTAGTTTGGGAACGTAAAAAACCACCCAGCTTAACCTTTTATAGAACTATTTATAGCTGGGCGTTGAATAGCGTGCGACGCCCCGTGATCTTCCCGACAGCGCGAGACACCTACTTCCGCGAACGGCGCTTGCGGCAGCGGCACGTGTTCATTGCCAAGGTCGCTTATTTCCTCTGCTATAAACACATTTCTCTGTCCCCGCCTCCTCCTCTCAAACCCTCCGCACTCACGCGTGGAGTTCATTCTTTACCACGCAGCGCTATGATAAATGAGCAGTCGGTGTATGATTTGCACGGGCTGACCGAAAGGGGACTGTACGTAAGCGCCACACCAAACGCACTCATTTATGGTGTTGGAGTTGGTGTACATTTTAGTTGCTTGATTGCTGCATGCTTGTTCCGTGCGGGCTTTGTGTGTTACTGTACAGGGCCGACCCCATTTGGGGAGAACACCACCCTGGTATGCAAAAGCGGTCTAATAAAGTTTCTTGTACACTTTATACAGGGGGAAATGTGCCTTATATGACATGTAATCATGATTTTAATCAACAGGTGAGACGATAGTCTTTTTTTAAACAACATGCTGGAAATTAGTTATGAGCTTTCGTATGGTGATGAGGTGTCGCTTCTGTAAGTGTGCTCTGTGCCCTGTATGCCAACGTAGCGTAAACAGAAGAAGAAAAGAGCTGTTGGTCTGCAAAATGGGAGCAAGTGAAGCTTGGCGTGTGCTTTCAGCGCTTTTGTGTTTTACCATGGCTGTTGGGTCAAGTGACCGAACTGCTTCCGTACGACATCCTCCGAATGCTTGAATGTATTAGCGGCTCTTTTTACTGTCGCTGATTTGAACGTGCACCGACACAGCTCTTGGGCGAGAGCGCAGGTACATGCGACGTGAGCACTGGCACGTTCGCGCCATCCAAACTGTCTGCGAAGTCCTCGATGAGGTCCGATTTTCGCGAAATGGTCACGGGTACGTGTTCTTGATTCGCGCACCTCACGAGAATTATCCGCAGAAGAGTCTGACAAAGTCAGGCCTGCCCGTCGAAAACGTTGGCTGGAAGGACATCGCGCCTTGCTCGACCCACCTTTAATTTTCACTCGACACACACGGCTCCTGCAAACTGTACCTTTAATTGACGACTAGAGTGGTGTTCTGCGTGATAAGTAGCAGTGTATATAGGTCGCCCAAGCGCATTACGTGTACATGTCGTTCGGCGCCTTTTAGGCCCGTTGACGACAGTGGCATCTGTCTCCCGATTGTACGCGCGCGGCCGTAAATCTCTCGATAAAAAACAGGTCCTACACCAGCGCGAAAATGAACTCAAGTAAAGGGCAGCTGTTGTCTCTTTCTCTCTCTTCCTGGAAAAGAAGCTAAAAAAATATAAAGGCAGTCGAGGCCGCCGCTTTTACGCGTAGAATTTGTTATACGGTTCGGCGCGTCGTCATTATCGAGACCAACTCGCGATATCACTCTTCAGTGCGCGCAATGCTAGCTTCCCCGCCGTGTAATCGTGTTATGCGGCAAAGGTTGTATGTAACGCGTGTAAAGGGCTCGCTGGCTTCCTCGGGTCTTATCACGTCCTGCCTTGAGTGCGTCCGGAATTCACTACATGTTCACTGTGTAATTACAAATTACGAATATGATCACCGACGTGTAAAAGTTTTGCGAGAAGTCGTTCAGATATGTTCACGTTGTTACTGCCGGCTTGAGAAGCAGAAAGTAAAAAAAAAAAAAAACCTCAGTTTTTTTTTTTTTTTTTTTTTGTCTGCCGTTCTAACAGGAGCATTCATTCTCAGTCCAGTTACTGAGTTTGCCAGTCCCAATTTGTTACTGGCGACATTTTCTGTCCGTATGAATTTAACTCCCGGAGTGGCCGTGTGTATCTTTTTTTGGAAATGGCACTTCTGAGCCCAAAATATCGGGTTTAATTCCCAGGCGCTAGGCATTTCGATGGATGCGCTGGTGAACAGCTTCACGTTGCCAACTTCCAGCCGGAGTCATCCAGTGTGCACAAAGTATTTCACACGCAGTGTTCGGCTTCCGGGCGTTTGCGAAACCAGCACAATTAATGTCGTGCGCACCTTTTCATATACTATGTGGTTAACCAGCGGCGCGTTTGTACCCGTTGGCCGTCCGAGCGGTTAAAATTAGTCCCCTCGTGGCCGGCGCTCCCCGCGGAAACAGCGCAGTTGATTGTTCGCCTTGCGTTATTTATTACGCGTCTCACTTCCTGCCTCCTCCCTGTCGGTGTTAAAAATAAGGAGTGACCCGTTGTCGCGTGCTTGTTATTTCATTTTCTCGCGACACAAACGCACTTTCTCTCTGTTTCGGCGAGTCGCCACGCTCGCTCCTCGCAAGCAGCATCAACGTCTCGGGTTGCACGCAGAGATTCAGCTACCCCGTGTACTCGGCAGAAAACGAGACTCCTATTCCCTAAGTTCAAGACAAAGCAGTTTTGGCCTGTCAGTTGTGATGTTTGACGTATTTGCAGTAACAAGGAAGGCGACCGCGTCAAGAAATCCCGATACTCGAGCAACCTGCCGCCGCCGTCCCCGAGCTCTCCGTTCGCAAGTCAGGGGGTCCGAACTCACCGCACACGTCATCAAGGTCACGTGAGCAACTTCAATGCCGAGCGCTGGGCCAATCGGGACTTCGCGCTTTTCGTCCGTGATAGCTTGTTATGACGACCACGCACGCATACTATAGGTACGAAAATCCACACTATACACGATGGGAAATCTGTCGTTTGCCCACGACAGCCGAGCATATAGTAGACGAAGAGTGTGGGCGACTGCATGGCGAAGCATCCTACAGAAGACAAAACACAACTGAATGATGTCCCATAATCCACTTGAGAGATTTCACGCCTGTGCCTGTGGCATCGCATGGGTCATGCCGTTGCATTAAGTGTGTCTTGAAGAACGTTGGCAGGGAACACTTACGAACGATACGTGGCCACGTGATTATCGAACGGAGAGCTGCTCATGTGCATCAAACTTCTTTTTGTATACCATTATGTACACAATTATAAAAAAATCACAGCATATTCACGGGGTGAATGATGATGAGTGGGGCGAAGCTCCGGAAGGAATCATCGGTAAACCGTGAAACTCTTCCGTGCAATTCGCCCCACAATTAAAAGTGAAACACTTGAGTAAATGTCATCAAACTATTATAACATCTCGCATCTTTCATCATCAACTACAAGTACCGCCATCTAGTTTTATAACATCTCGCGCATGCTACGAATCCTCACGGTTCAACTATGCACAATGCACAAGTGAAATCTCCCACCGGCACTTCATTGCAAGTCAAGATGCAGTGCCTATATATATGGGTTGCCGGTGAACGCTTCTCCAACGCGAGCAGTCGGTATTTCTCAATCAAGAAACTCGCTAGGAGACGCTGCCTGCGCCAACGTTGTCTCTCGCGGGCGAGCGCGTGCCGGGAGCCACGCGCTCGCCCTCGGCGCGTGCGTGCCTCCCGGCAGGCACGCGCCGGTGGCTACCTACTACTACTACTACTACTACTACTACTACTACTACTACTACATACATCGGGGACGCACGACCCACGCCTTAAGGAGCTTCGCCCCTAATAAGCGGAAAAGTGGAAGAAATGGGTCATGCTACGCGGCGGTGCGGTATGGTCACACAATAACTGTTATTGAGCACGTAGTGTGCCCACCTGCGTGACATGACTGTAACATATCAGGGCACCGGTACCTCAAGAACAGCGAATAAATTTTAAAAAGAGAGAGAAATCGCGACGTCGCGCACATGCAACATGACAGAAATACGGATTTTTTAGGGCACATGTGATAAGATCCTCAAAGGTACTGAATTTAGGCATAAATACATCGCAATGCTGTCGTACGATTTTGATAAGCATCCTCCCATAGTTTACATTTCATTTCTTTTCCAACTTCTTTCTTTTTCACCGCGCAAGGCGCGCACTTACGAACGCTCCTTGCACCATGCATCGCAGATGTCCGAGCTTGCCGCAGTTTAGGTGTTTACTTCGTCTCTTACTTTTCTTGGTTCCTCTGAGAAATCAGTGCGCGAAGTGCACCGTGGCCTATCACTCACGATGAACTTTTTGCGTACAGCTTGTCGTCACTGGCGACGCTGGCCGAAGCCGCGGGGAAGATCTGCCAGAAAAACTGCGCCCGAGTCACGATCGCGATACATTGGCCTCTCGCGGAAGAACTCCTCGGTGACACCCGGACACTTGACGCGTGCGCGCTTGGTGTCTCGTTGATCCTGCGCCCTTTTCCGTGTGTATATACGAGCTGTTCTTGTCAGTTTTTTTTTTTTCTTTCTTTCTTCCCGTAGCCCTTGGAGTGCCAGTGATCTCCCGCCGCGAACAACGCGAGGTCGGGCATCAAGACGCCTTCTCGAGGTCTTTTGCGCAGGGCCGTCGCGTTTACGGGCGAGTGACAGAGCACGCTTTGATGGGATGTGTTTCTTTTTGTTTGTTTTTTCTTCCTCAAAGGCGAAGATGACATGGTTTGTACGCCATGTGACCTCATGATAATATGTTAATAAGGTAGAGAGAGCGCTGGGATCAGTACGTAAACGTTAAATCAGTACGTAAACGACGGAGTACACGTTGGTAGGAAGGATAGGATCAGTGTTGACTAAGTAAAGTTTATTGTGTATATATATAAACGAAAGTCGAAACCCAAAATCCCTCAGAAACGCTTTCAGCTGCACTCGCGAGATCCTGGGTCACATGGGCTCCAAAAAAAAAAAAAAAAATGACGTGCAACATGGGCGCTTCATTACCTAAACAAACATTCTCCGCACGCGTTGGTTCTAGTTTATGCAATTTTGTGTAATTTGCAAGCATTCCATAAGTTCCTGTTTGCACGCAACAGAGTATGTTTTGTTGTTTTATATATCTAGCCCTCTCTATAAGGTAGAGCGCCTCTGTGCTTTATAGACAAATGCTCCAAGGACGCTCCCTTTTCCCTTGGCTCTCGCTACACGTTGGCTACATATCGAATTCCACGACATGCCCCATTCTCTCTGCTATCGCTTGCGGATAGGCCGTCAAAGGCGTCCGTAATGTGGGCGATGCGTGAGACAGGCGAGACGAATGCGTGCACATCGCGAGCCATGGTGTATGAATCACGACCGGAGTGCCATGAACGATCTTTGCTGGAACGGGCCATATACATTGGTGGAAACAGCATGCGAGTCGACAGCGCGCTTGCTCTTTTCCGTATATTGCCCAGCGGGTTGTGCCAGCCCAACTGCGCAACCCCAGATGCAAACTGGAGGCCGCGCTGCTGAGGACGTATAGCGAAATCCGTGAGCAGAGCCATCTCCGCTGCCAATCGTTGCGCGCCGCGGATTTGTCGCAACACATCCAAGAACCACATGAAGTCACAAAACAGCCCGGTATAGCATCATGCTTCGGTTGATCTGGGCTAACCCACTATACCATCTTACAATCTCGCTCTTGCGGTCTGGATGCCATATGCTGAGGGGACGACAATGCCGCCTGAGTTGAATGCCCACGGAGTTTAATGTTGAGCCTGCGTGTTCCCGAACACGTTGTCCCACGCTTCGGCCGAGAGACTGGGGAGGGGATCAGGCGGGGTAGGTGCTTGCTACAGTCCCAGAACACACACACACACACACACACACACACACACACACACACACATATATATATATATATATATATATATATATATATATAAACTTGAGGCGTGCTGTCGTCGTAGAAAAAGAGCAAGAAAAGAAAAAGCGTTTCGCGTTCAGAGAAGCATGCCAGCAAAGGCGTTCGCATTCATGTTCGGAGGTCATTCGCCTCTGTCTAGTTGGCGCCCGCTCCGGCGCGGTGGCCGAGCTGCTGGCTTTGCCCCTTGTTCGCCGATAAACGCATCGGAGCAAGGCGTGCGTGACGATATTTCGGATCGCAACACGTTATAGTGACCCTACGATGGTGCAGAATCTCCACTATGACGTCATATCGCGGGTATTTATGTATTTTTCCCCTGCGACGTTAAAAAAAAAAAAAACCGATGAACCAATCAATCGATCAGTCACCTGCGGGAGCGGGTCGGGGGACTCGACAGATGCCGAGGAGGCGATGACGGTGAGAGCCCCGGGGAAGAGGTGAGCCCGGGGTTCCCAGACGGCCCGACGATCGATGATGTCCCGCCGCGGGCGGGGCACTCTTCCTCTCGTCGTCCGTCGCCGCTGTCTGCCGCAGCTGCGAGCGTGGCGCAGTTGCGGGGGCGTCGTACGCGCCTCGGGTTTGGCTGGACGTGAGACGCCGACGCCGCGTCGTCTCCTCTTCGCGTCCCTCGTCTTGCCCCGAGGTAGCCGAGGCGCCGGCACGCTTTCTCGACTGTGTGTTTGCGCGCGTGGGCAGATGGCAATACGCGCGGTCGCATAGGTATGACGTAAGGCCGCGCACCGCCAAAGGTCATGTTCTCGAAGTGCGACAGGCTGGGGGAGAAAAAGCAAACATTTACTACATCTTCTTTATGTGCTGTGCAGAAGGGCGCACGAACAAGAGGAACGACACAGACGAGCGGTCGACCTGTCATATATACGTTGTGCTAGCACGTATACAAACAGCCACGTTGCCGGAGGTCCTTTACCTCCCGCTTTCGTGGACTTGGCATAAACGTAGAGTCATTTTAATTAATAAATTTTGTTCCGAGTCTTCTGCACAATCGTTATGGGATCGCGCCCTTGCTACGCAAGCAAAACGGAAGCTACGCAAAACGGAAACGCAAACGCTTTGGCGCGGAATGATAATTACGCGCCAAAGCCACGATACAATTACCGCAATAATTATCATTAGCAGCAAAATTATGATATATGTGTTCAGTTTGAAGAGAAGTCTAATACGGAAACTGTACGTAACAAGTAAGAGCAACATAAGTGAAAGAGAATCAAAGGTGGCGAACACCATAACAATGCAATACCCAAATAAGAAGAAAGGTAATTCCACGCTGTGACTTTTCGAGGATTAAGAGGCGATGTAGTCACGTAGTGTATTATTCCTAAGAAGCTGGTTCTGGCATGCCGTACCCGCTTCGGGCATGGTCTCTTCGTGAGGTATAACACTGCTTTTAACGCTTTAGCTAACAGCCTAGTTCATAGCAACCACGTCGCAAGTTCTCTAAGGCGGTGCTGAGCCGGACCAGAGCCATCTCCGCTGCCAATCGTTGCGCGCCGCGGATTTGTCGCAACACATCCAAGAACCACATGAAGTCACAAAACAGCCCGGTATAGCATCATGCTTCGGTTGATCTGGGCTAACCCACTATACCATCTTACAATCTCGCTCTTGCGGTCTGGATGCCATATGCTGAGGGGACGACAATGCCGCCTGAGTTGAATGCCCACGGAGTTTAATGTTGAGCCTGCGTGTTCCCGAACACGTTGTCCCACGCTTCGGCCGAGAGACTGGGGAGGGGATCAGGCGGGGTAGGTGCTTGACACAGTCACAAGCACACACACACACACACACATATATCTATATATATATATATCTATATATAAACTTGAGGCGTGCTGTCGTCGTAGAAAAAGAGCAAGAAAAGAAAAAAGCGATTTCGCGTTCAGAGAAGCATGCCAGCAAAGGCGTTCGCATTCATGTTCGGAGGTCATTCGCCTCTGTCTAGTTGGCGCCCGCTCCGGCGCGGTGGCCGAGCTGCTGGCTTTGCCCCTTGTTCGCCGATAAACGCATCGGAGCAAGGCGTGCGTGACGATATTTCGGATCGCAACACGTTATAGTGACCCTACTATGGTGCAGAATCTCCACTATGACGTCATATCGCGGGTATTTATGTATTTTTCCCCTGCGACGTTAAAAAAAAAAAAACCGATGAACCAATCAATCGATCAGTCACCTGCGGGAGCGGGTGGGGGACTCGACAGATGCCGAGGAGGCGATGACGGTGAGAGCCCCGGGGAAGAGGTGAGCCCGGGGTTCCCAGACGGCCCGACGATCGATGATGTCCCGCCGCGGGCGGGGCACTCTTCCTCTCGTCGTCCGTCGCCGCTGTCTGCCGCAGCTGCGAGCGTGGCGCAGTTGCGGGGGCGTCGTACGCGCCTCGGGTTTGGCTGGACGTGAGACGCCGACGCCGCGTCGTCTCCTCTTCGCGTCCCTCGTCTTGCCCCGAGGTAGCCGAGGCGCCGGCACGCTTTCTCGACTGTGTGTTTGCGCGCGTGGGCAGATGGCAATACGCGCGGTCGCATAGGTATGACGTAAGGCCGCGCACCGCCAAAGGTCATGTTCTCGAAGTGCGACAGGCTGGGAGAAAAAGCAAACAACATTTACTACATCTTCTTTATGTGCTGTGCAGAAGGGCGCACGAACAAGAGGAACGACACAGACGAGCGGTCGACCTGTCATATATACGTTGTGCTAGCACGTATACAAACAGCCACGTTGCCGGAGGTCCTTTACCTCCCGCTTTCGTGGACTTGGCATAAACGTAGAGTCATTTTAATTAATAAATTTTGTTCCGAGTCTTCTGCACAATCGTTATGGGATCGCGCCCTTGCTACGCAAGCAAAACGGAAGCTACGCAAAACGGAAACGCAAACGCTTTGGCGCGGAATGATAATTACGCGCCAAAGCCACGATACAATTACCGCAATAATTATCATTAGCAGCAAAAGCATGATATATGTGTTCAGTTTGAAGAGAAGTCTAATACGGAAACTGTACGTAACAAGTAAGAGCAACATAAGTGAAAGAGAATCAAAGGTGGCGAACACCATAACAATGCAATACCCAAATAAGAAGAAAGGTAATTCCACGCTGTGACTTTTCGAGGATTAAGAGGCGATGTAGTCACGTAGTGTATTATTCCTAAGAAGCTGGTTCTGGCATGCCGTACCCGCTTCGGGCATGGTCTCTTCGTGAGGTATAACACTGCTTTTAACGCTTTAGCTAACAGCCTAGTTCATAGCAACCACGTCGCAAGTTCTCTAAGGCGGTGCTGAGCCGGACCAGAGCCTCTGTAAAACGCTACGTGTCGGGGCTTGGTGTGGTCACACACACACACACACACACACACACACACACACACACACACACACACACACACACACAGAGAGAGAGAGAGAGAGAGAGAGTCGGACCACACCTGAAATAAAATTGCTACGCCCCTGCAGTTTATTGCGTAGCTTCCTTGTCCGTGGCACATGTCCATAATGAGATCGCTCCAAATACCCCAGCCCAGGTCACTCAGTCTTCCCACTTGAGTTTTTTTCCTCGCTTGTTTCTCCGCGCCGCGCTGGTGGGCCGTGCGGCTGTTTGTCTTTCCTGTTTGCTCCAGGTGGGCTGTTGTTTTCCTCCGTCGGTGGTATGCTGACGTGCGCTTCTTGGTTCGTGTGTATCGGGGCCTGTGCTTGTGACGGTGACACAATCTTGTATATACCGACTTCGGGGCGCACCGTCACACTTGCTGACTCGCATTTGTGAATACACAAAACTCGCTGATCCCGCCAAGATGATGTGTGTACCAGGGAGCAGTGTGCTGCACCGACCCGTGGAGCTGTGACCGCCGGCAGTGGTCATGGTCCGCGGACGCTGCTGGCCCCCGAGGGGCTTGCAGTCGTTCTGAGTCCTTCCTTTATTTTCGTTTTAATGGTAGCCTTTATTATCGTCGTCATCAGGCGTGATACTTCAGGGTCACAAAATGTTGATACGATCTTTTAAAAGGAAGTGGCGCCTATAACTTACCACACGTGAGGACTGGCTAAGAGTAGGGGATTTCATATAGAGGCGCGTATATAGTATAGAAACATGTGACTGTGTGGTAAATTCGTGATACTCAAGTAGCCTGTACATATCTCTTGATCCTATTGCGGGACAAATGCCGGAGGACTTACCAAAGAAAGTGTCTTATATTTCAAAGCGGAATTATTACAGCCGTAGAATACGTGAATACCAGCCCGAGACGCGCCTGCCTGCCGTATTTTTCACCCAAAGCGCATAGCCAAATGAAACAAGCTACCAGAAACGTCTTGTCAAAATGCCCGAGGTAGCGCAATGCGCCGAGATCATTCTCGAATAAAGAGAGCCCTGTTAGTGAATGCATATTGTCGCAAGGAAACGACGGAGCCACTGCCTTGGAGCTCTTCGCCCGTTCGCGTTGACTTCCTCAATTTAGAATGCGTCCGCTAGTCTCTGTTGATTTATCTGTTAGTTTATAGGCAAGGACTTCCGGTAATTGCTGGTAACATTTTGTTACCAGAGCGAGCGTAGTCTTGCCCACCGTGGGAGCTGACGTGTCTGGTGATGATGACCTTGTATAAACGCTATAGCCCACTCAGTGGAAATATGGTTCGTCGGGGCAGCCAGAGATATAAATAGCGGCACGAACTCGGACTTGGTGGTGCTTCGTTTTCCCTTATCTTGTTAAGGCATTTCGCCGGTGCAGCAGTCGTGGTTTAAGCTGTCGTGCCCTTATTCCGCGGTTGTGGGGCACGAATTCTCAAATGGCATTCCGAATGTCTCTTGGCTGTGTGCTGACACCGCTGCGGTTGCTGGCCGTGTTCGAACTCGCTCGATTGCCCGCAGGCATGCTGAATAACGTTTTGATTTGGTTATAGTATACTATACGTGAAAAGGAGAGAAGAGGGGGGCTGGGATGCGGAGGAGTGGTTGAGGATAAATAAGACATTTAAAGACCCACCAGCGTCGCGGCCATTAAGCAGACGTTAGTGGGTTAGAGCCATTGTTTGCCATCAAAACAAACAAACAAACAAAAAGAAATATCGCTGTCGTATCTTTACCGCCGAGAGAAGAGGTAACGAACAAGAACGGCGTCGTTGTCGTCAAGTGCAATCGCCTGGACCTCCGACCGCGCAGGGCAGCGAAAAACGGGCGAGGCGCGAGAGTCCGTGGTCGCGCCACCGCGATGGGCCCGTCGCGGACGGACCTGAGCCCACCTCGGCTAGCGCTGTCGTGCTCACTGCCATCAGCAGCAGCACGCACTGAGTCGCGGTCGGTGGAAGGCCGCCGTGGTCGGCGCCCGTCGTCCGACGCGCCCTGTGCAGCGGCGGTTGCTGCGGGGGCCTCCTTCCAGCCATGCAGCGAGAGGAGAGCGTGACGTTCTGCTTGTCCGCCCTGGCTGCCGAGGGCGTCAGGGACATCGTCGCGTCCACTGGTCGCCTGTTCATAGGTGCGACACCTCCCGACTTCTGCTGTATATCTCCGCGTTCTCTTGGAAAGGTGCGCGCGTTAACGCTATTGTAGCAGTTTGTTCGGGCGCGAGCACGCGCTCAGGTGACCTTGTACCTGACTTGCCGCTGTAGGTGGAAGGCTGCCAACTACGTGTCGGAACGTCTGGTCGGCGGTGATGCGTCGGTCGGCGATTTGAGATTCCACCTGCAGGAATTAGGGCTCTGAGTCGCCTGTCCAATACGGAGGCAATCTCAGTGGCGTCGATGCACAGAATTGCAGTTCTGCCTCGAACCGTGGTCGCTTACTGCTGGTGCACGGGCTCTCGCAGAAAGAGACCTTGACAACGTGCATCCCGAAACAGAGAGAGAGAGAGAGGGGGGGAAAATTTTAATGAGTAGATCCGGCGATTTTGTCGGGGTAGGGCCGCCGCGGTGGTGAAGTGGTTACGGTGCTCGACTGCCACACAAAAAGCGTTGGTTCGGTCCCGGCCGCGGTGATCGCATTTTAGATGCAGGCGACAATGCCAGAGGCCTGTGTACTGTGCAATGCTAAACATACAGGGACCTTTTAAAAAGCCCCCAGGTGGCCAGAAATGTTCGGATCCCTCTACTACGGCTTTTCTCACCTTTCCATCTCTTTCAGTCACTTTCCCCTTCCCCCACGGACGCTTAATTAGGCGTGCTACCTACGTGGGCTGCAGAAATTAGCGTCCTTTCCTTACCCGAACCACAATCGGGGTAGGGCCACAAGCACCCCAACCTACCACTAATTATTGTTTCTCCTCCCTACCGTCCCCGTCGCCGCTGGCGGAATGGCTACGATTCCGCCCAGTTGCAGTTCCGGGCTTCCGCTTTCGCTGGGGTGCGAGCCATCTCGTAACAGCTGCCAGGTCAGCATGCGTTCTTGCATTCCTGTCAGGGATTAATGGTCGGCGCAATCGAATCGGCGTTAATATTGAGCGCGATTACAGCAACATGTGGTGTAATGCAAAGCGGTCTGATGAAGACATCACGTACGATAAGAGTCATAGTGCGCGCATGTTGAGAAAGCGGCGGATCCGTGTCCTAACCTTTGCACATTGCGGGGAAAAATGGAGTATTTGGGGAGTCTTTCTACCACGCAGCTATGATCTTTGTGTCTCAAACGCGTGCGTTCCGTTATCGCCGTACTTGCCGGTAACGAAGGGCACGCAGCTTCGCTGGCATGATGGGAAAGTGATGATGGGGTTGAAACACTCCATTTCTTGTATTTGAATTTGAACTTTATTCAGACAATCAATTGTCTGGGATGAGGGGGCTAAAGGCAGATGCAACTGCCTGACAAAGGCCCCCCTACCCATACATTGCTCAGGGGTGGAAAGCCGCGGTACATGTTCAAATACAGGTAACAAGAAAAGGAGAGGAAATGCAGTCGCAATTCGGCTTTTCTTTCTTTTTTTTTTTTCTTTCCTTTTTTCTTGCGCCTTGCGCTCATCGTTTGCACATGCCTGTCTTTTGAGGTCCTGCTACAGTTTCTCCGTGCAGTGACCTTGATTTATCCACTGCCGTTTTAGACCCATTCGGTTCCTCCGTGTACTTGTTCCGCCAAGGTGTGGGGTTGTCAAGCAGGTTTTTTGAATGCCGTGCTAGATTCGATGAGTGGAAAGAAGTTGTAGTTTTATTTGTGACAATGAAAAATTGGAAACCGTTGGGTCAATTTCGTATCTCGCATTTTGCAGACGGCGGTTGTAAATTTGTGTTCCTTTCGGCGTTTTTTGGTGTACTGCCTAGATGCCGTAAGATAAAGCGGCCGGCGGCTGAGCACGTTGTCGCTCTGACTGTTGCTGAAGGAGGGATGCGGTCACGTTCATTAGAGAAAGGGACCATATGACTCCTCCTTCAAAATCATAGGGACATATATTTCTGGTTCGCTGTGGATCGTTTACACGGGTCGAACATCGCTCCGTCGCTTGGGAAAAGCAACACCAGGCACCCTTGTGTAGGAGTAGTGTGCCGTACCGTGGCCGTGTACTGTGCATACGTGCTGCAGCATATCAACACTCGTAACGGTATAAACATGCGCTCTCCGCGACCACACTCGTTGCGCTCGCGCGCCGGCGCGGTTGGCAACAGCTGTTTGCCGTTGCGCGCGGCCCCTCGCCGCTGCAGCCTTCGACGTCGTCTCGCGGCGTCGCGAGAGCGTAGGCGCATGCGGAGGGAAAAAATGAAAATAAAACGACAACAAATAACACGGTGCGCTACGCGGAAGTTTGCCAGTTGCCACCATGAAGTGAGAGGCGCCGCCGTGATGTACGGCAATGCCAGCTGGCGAGCGGTGAACTTTTGATGGGTCGGCCTGCACCGAAACGCCCTGGCAACGCCGGCGGCACAGGTCCAGCCCCTTCCCCTCCCGTACGTACTCCTCCTTCCCTCGCCCCCCTTATCCCAGCGTACGCATTTGTTTGCCCTTACGTTGCTATGCCCTTTTCCTTCTCCTCCACCTCCCACCGTTTTACTCTCTTTGTGACCTTTAGCCGCTATCCCCGTTTCTTTTCTTGTTGTTTGCTTGGTGCACCGCCAATTTGTGACGCTCTTCGGGATTAGGCAATGCTACATAATAAGCCTCCCTTGATTCTCGTCTCCATCTGTTTAACGTGCAGGATGTTGCGGTTCTGTTGGTGCGCGCTGCTTTCAAACGGAACGTGTCAAAAACAGCTGCAGAAAATGAACGTTAAACTAGGCCAACCATTTCCGCCAGAAAAGCCCAGTCAGCAGTGGGTTCCATTTGTTGGTTGTCCAGACGTGCTCGCACTTCTCAGCGACCCCTTAGTGAGGTGGTAACGTGGCCCAGCACTTTTCAGAGAAGCTGAAAATCCACAGGAGAGCACACTGCGTTTAGTTGAGAGCATCAGGCTGTATTATTAGAAATGAGTGAATGCAAAGAAAGAAAGAGGTAACGAGAGGACACGAGATATAAATGTCAAGACGCGTGCTGATGGGGGTGCAAAGTGCAGAATTACAAAAATAGTTTCAAACTAGCAGCTGGTATGCTCATCTGAAAAGAGTACTGACACGAATTTACGCATTTTCGCGTTGGTGCTCTAAATAAAAGCACAGATGTTACAAGCCCTAAAGGGTATCACAGTGCCTCAGGTTGCAGTGGATATCTCTAACACAGCTACGTTAAAAACCCACTTTCGGTTTCGATTTCATGGGGCGGCTTCATTGCGACGCATCAGCACAGTCAACGTGGATGTAAATCACATAGGGACAGCATCTTGCGACTCCGTCGCAACAACTTTGTTTTCTGATGTTAGCTTGCACATGCTGCACACAATTGATGATCACTTTTTTGTCATCCAGCAACTCCAATAGTGATTTCGGCGATGTTTAGGCAACTGTGTTCATACGTCATATTTTTGACCATTGTGGTGGGCCAGGCTTCCAGATGCTCAGCAACAAAACTTCATAATCAAATTAAAATACTTGTACCTACTTGCTGGCTCCAGTGTGGGAAAAGCATTAACAATGCATGCCAAGAAAACGAGATATATCTTCTCTGCGCGATCTCAAAATCATTTCACTACACCTTTAACATGAAAAACAAAGTCGAACACTCAAACCAGTAAGAAATACTATGTTCTTTAACATAAGAAAACTGCCATCATGTGGCAAGTCACTTTCTCAAAGTTTCTGCTTTTATTAGAGTGAAAAAAAATGAGTCTTCACTGTGATTTTTATTATAAAGTTGGGTTGCAGGAGTCAAAAATTATTTGTGCAATCTGTGTATTATCATTGAAGGACCTTCCACAAGTAGTGATTTCGAAGTCCACTACCATCTAAGATCATAAATTGTAATGCTCCTTGGGCATAGCCAGGTTTTTCTGGGGTTATGAATGAAGGAAACAGCTGCAACAGTTATTGCTGTGTTTTTGCCACCACTGTTTACCCACTACGTTTTTCTTATGATTTTCCTCATCACTGATTACGTTGGCAGCTTGCGATAGTATTTGAGGTTAAGCGTACTTGCGCTTAATGAGAGTGTACAAGACCAACACATGTCTACAGCACAGAATACTTTGTGGTAACGTTGCAGGGGAGCAGCAGCAACAGCAGCAGCAAGGGGGCGTGGTGGCCAGTGCTGGTGCTGGCGCGAAAGGTGGCAATGCCACGTATGGCCGGCTCGTGACACAGGACCTACTGGCAGCCATGGCCACAGACCCGCAGCACCTGCCCTACAAGTTCAGGGACTCCAGCCAGGCGCCTCTGCGGAAGCTGAGCGTCGACCTTATCAAGACCTACAAACACATTAACGAGGTGGTTCTCTGCACATGCTCATGTTTCAAAACTTCTTTTAAGTTGTGTGGTGTGTATTTGAAATTTCTTAGAAAAGTGAACATCCTGTTCGACTGTCACGCTGGTCGAGTTGTACTAGTGAAGACAAGGACAGAGTAAGGGGCGTAGGACAACAAATGTGCTGCCTTACCTTATTTCAGTACTGGAAAGTGCAATGTTACCAGTATTCAAACTTGTCTATGAAGTGGCGTTTCCTTCTTGGTATAATCAATAGTTTCATCAATATGAATATTCTTTCACATAGTTTCCTGTTGCTTCGTAAGATTACTTGTGTGCAGTCAAGCATTAAAATTGAAAGTGTGGTAAATTTTATCTCTGTGGCTATAATTTAGACATAAAACAGAGTTTTCTAGCAGGTGAGGCTGCGTTGCTTGGGTGCTATGTACAGCAATAATTTATGCTCCATAGATAAAGAGACAACTTGATTGTTCTTAATGCTGCATTAATGCTTTGAGTAAAGGTTCATTATGTGCTATACAGTAACATCAATATTGCATAAATTCTACGATGCAGAGATCATTTAACATCATTTGTGAGAACAATGGCTCATTATTTGAAAACTTTTCACTAGCTGTTTCATGTTTGATTCACTTCTTACTCTTTTTATCCATGTTTAAATCAGTCTCAGTAAGTGCTGTATTTACAGTCCTATTTTAAATATTTTTTTCCACAAGGTAGGATCATGGCATCATTGTTCATGTTGAAGTGAAATTCTCAAATGTCCCAGATTTTGTAATGTTCACATGTTTTCTACTAATTGCTTTCAACCTGTTAAACATTAGCAGCCATGACACATGTTTGTGGTGGCACACCATGCATCCCCTGCTCGGGTGTGATCTGGCCATGTACAGCGTTGTGTTCGTTAATGACAGTTGCTACTTTTAAACATCAGTGACAACTTGCTGTATTCATGAAAATCGTTGGGTCGGCATCCCTCTGTAATGTGTGCTTTGTTTTGTCCTTTGCACTACATGTGCATTCAGGTTTACTATGCCAAGAAGAAGCGACGTGCGCAGCAACCCCAGGGAGATGACCAAAGCCACAAGAAAGAGCGAAAACTGTACAACGAGGGCTTCGATGATGATAACCATGACTACATCATCCGCAATGGGGAGCGATTCCAGGACCGCTACGAGATTGATTCCCTCATTGGCAAGGGCTCCTTTGGTCAGGTCAGTACTACACGCTATGCCCCTGTCCTTTTTTTTTTTTTTTCCAACTTTGAATTGATGCAAATACTGTAGGTATGAGGTGCCTAATGTTCCCCACATCAGAACTGTGTTTTATATAACAATTGCCTTGCAGGTGGTAAAGGCATATGACCGAGAGGAACAGTGTTTTGTGGCCATCAAGATCATCAAGAACAAGAAGCCGTTCCTAAACCAAGCTCAAATAGAGGTTAGACTGTTAGAGATGATGAATAACCATGAGAGCAATGGCACCTGCTGTCACCTGGGCAAGGACAAAATAGGTAGGTACCAGTCTGGGACCTTGACTTCTGGCAAGTGTGGCCTTGTTTTCATGAGTACCAACCTCTTGTTCGGTGGGAAAAGAATAATATAAAAATAGCACTACATGTGATATACTTAACATGGCACCTTCACCTTTCTTGAACATAAATTCAACCTCCTGTACAACCCCCCCCTCCTCCTCCTTGCCCGCTTCAACCCTGCCAAGTGTCGGTCTTTCTTTTGGGAAAAGTTGGAAACTCTACACCAATAAAATTTCCAGAATCTTGCTATGCCATAGTGTCTAGTTCGTTTACGATGTATGGTTACTTTACGATGTAATTTATTTTCACTGATAAGGAAGTTATGTAGGTCCTAGAATATGCCACCAAAATTTGATGTCCGATTGGGTTGGTGGGGAATGCCAAGGCAATTTCGTCGCCTGTATTTGCGGTTTTTGCCCTCCGAGCATCGTCTAAATGTGCATTTGGCATTGTGAAATGGTGAAATTTGGTTCTGTTCACCACTGACGTATACTTCACTTCACAACACTATGGAAGCTACATGACTGTTCGTTTGTGAATTTCACCTGAACTTCAGAATGGTTCTACAAAAGGCTGATTTATCCCTGGTTATCATCTTGAAATATAGCACCCAATTTCTGGCCTCTTGAATTTGAAAAAATAAATAAATGAATAATACCCAAAAATGAGCAACATCAGTTATATACTATAAAAGTGATTATGCAGATAGTTCTTGCGTTTTGCACTTTTGCTGTGCATGGATTCACAACATAACATGCGTATTGTTAATTTAATCTGATTACAAATTGCTCACAAGCTGTGCGAGTGTCCAAGACACTTTGCGTGGCCGTGCCAGATTGTTATGTAATGTTGAAGTGCCTATATTGGCTCTGTGCTCTGTTTTTTTGTAGCCTTTAAGTAAAAGGATAGTTTTGTATTGCACAGTTGTTGCAAAAAGAAAGAACGAAGAAACAATCTTGTTAATGTGTTTAAAATAGACATGTTACACAATTTTTATTTTGCGTTTGCCTAAACCAAAATCACTAACCTTGTGGAAGCATGTGTGTTGATGACATGGCCGTCATTGCTGCCTTTCATTTTTATATCGGCATTTAAAAAAATGCGGACAGTGAGAAAGGGGAACACATCTAGCAGTATAAATTGAACATGCCATTGTACTTCCGTGCACGTGAGCAATTTGAATTGTAGAGCTAGGAAGTCTAGCATTTTAAGAGTGGCGGGCATCTAGCGACAATATCTAGTATGTCTTATCTTGTGCTACAGTTCAGGATGGTTAACTCATGCGTACCGAATAGCCCAGTTTCCTGTTTTGCTCAAGAAATAGCCTAGCCACATATTATTGAGAGAATAAATGTATGTGTGGCATATTTTTTTCTCTCCCATTTGCCTTCTTTCCTGCCCTCCTGGTGCACCACTTTCGTTGGGGATCGCAGTGAAGTTAAAAGGCCATTTCACATGGCGAAGCCATCTCTGCCTGGTGTTTGAACTGCTTTCGTACAACCTGTACGACCTCCTGCGCAACACAAACTTCAGCGGCGTGTCACTGAACTTGACCCGCAAGTTCGCCCAGCAGATGTGCACGGCACTGGTGTTTTTGTCCAGTCCGGACCTGAGCATCATTCACTGTGACCTCAAGCCTGAGAACATTCTGTTGTGCAACCCCAAACGGAGTGCCATCAAAATAGTGGACTTTGGCAGTTCATGCCAGCTCGGGCACCGCATCTACCAGTACATCCAGAGCCGGTTCTACCGGTCTCCCGAGGTCCTTCTTGGCATACCGTACGACATGGCCATTGACATGTGGAGTCTAGGCTGCATTCTGGTAGAAATGCACACGGGCGAGCCACTCTTCAGCGGGGCCAACGAGGTCAGTTGCCTTGGTACTCTCCATTTCTTGTCCGCTCCACTTCTGAATTTTCATCTTGCTTTTCAATGTAGATTTCAGGATGGCAAGATATGATTGTTCAGCAGTGTGTAGTAAAGATGAAAAAGAGCCTAGCTAATGTATGTCACACAGAAGACACCCCTTTCGGCCAGTACAAGCTTACATGTTTTATGAAGTTGCCATTAGGTGGTCTTGTCGGTGCGACAACATAGTTCAGAAAGTGGAGCACTCATGGCAGAAATTAAAAAGTAGGGCAGTGAACACATTTTTTTTTTTTTTGTCCTGTTCTTGTGCTATTCACTGCAAGTATAACTTAATGTGAAAAGCGTCTCTTGTATGATGCCAGATGCATGAATCTTATCGACAGGTCACAGGGAAGATTTCATTCCAGATTTAGGCTGCTGTAGGTACTTGATATTGCTAATCAAATGTTTCTGGTGAAAGCGCGTCACCTTGTACATTACTTATGTGAAATTAAGCCTGTGTAATGGTTATCCTGTTGTTAGCAAGGTATCGGCTATGTGGGAATAGACGTTGCTGGCACATCTTCTCATCATCATGAGTGAGAGTATTCAGCTGCCTGACATGCATGCAGTTGCAATGTCGATGGTCTTTTTTTTTTTCTTGCTGTAATAAATATATATATATAAAGAAAACAGCAAGAATCACTGGCCAATCCACTTCGTGAACACGACAAGCAGACAGCGAAGCTGTAGGAATTCATTTCTATACATTCACATCTTGTAAGCATGGTTGTGCAGTGTAGTGGTTAGGACACTTGCTTTTGGAGGGTGGGGGCCAGGGTTTCTAAACACCAGAACCAGCAACAAATGTCTCCTTCTTTCTTTCTTTCTTTCTTTCTTTCTTTCTTTCTTTCTTTCTTTCTTTTCTTTCTTTGGCAGAATATATAAGGCATTCATATGTTTCCCATATGTGAATCTGCTGCTAGATTTGAAACATGCACTTACACCAATTAGTCAGAGCGAGTTCATGCAAACTGCTGGCTCAGCCAACAGCATTTCAACAGGTACCTGCTGTACTGTGATGGCACATGTGAGGCAAAGAGAGCTTCGCTGTAACACTGGTGCACCAAACCTGTGAACCATTCGCTTAGTGGCATATTTGCATTAGGGGAATGAAGTTGGCCAGCAGTGAAAGCTTTTTGAATTTCTGGGTGGGACAGCTGGTCACCAGAACTTTCTTGCATGCTACACTACCTTCAAACTCCATGTGGTCACTTATTTTTGTGAGCACAGCACTTTGTGTGTAGCTATCAGAGCTGGCAATGCAATATGGTGAAAAAGAAAAGAGCACGTGGAAAAGATGGAGTTGTCATTTGGCACACATACTGACTGTGCTTTTTTGTCTTGTTCTATTTTTCTTCGCTCTGCTTTGTAGTCTGAATAAGAGCATTCATCTCTCTCTCTCTCTCTCTTTTGTCTGCACACAGTGCGTGTTTGCATGAAACAGCCATGTCATGTTGGAGTATGTTGTGGTGCTGCTCATGATATTTAAGGGTGTGTGAATAGTGTAAAATTCCAAGCATGCATCCCTACCCATGCAAGCGCCTCCTCCCTAGTTTATGGCGACTTGAAATTGCTGCTCTTTTCCAAGCAAGAACCTCCTCTCCACCTGCACTATGCACTTTCCGTTTGCTCATGCGTACTCTGTGAAGTATTGTTTGTTACTGTTAAAAATGGCCATTTTTAATAGACAGTCTTGCATGGTGAATAAGTACTTTATAAATTCAGTTTGCCTTGGGTGGATGTGGGGCGCCAGTTGCTGTTCCAGTCCATTTCAGTCCATTCTCGCAGTCATTAGGCTAACATCGTGGTATCGCAGCATCACCGAGCTCAGTGAAGTGGGTACAGGACTTCACAGCATTTGAACATTGATCACAAAAGTATCTGTGCATGAGATAGCAAGTTTGATACTTTGCTGCAGTGAAACTGCCTCAAGTAGAAGTTCCTGACCAAGCTAAGCAACGGTACTTCAGTGTTTAGCGAGGAGATTCATCAGAGTTTTCTGAGCGTGAGAGCAGAGAACAGTTATGTCCGATGATTGTATTGTTGTATTGCATTGCGATGAGTTGCAGGCCAGATGCTGCAGCATTGCCTTTAATACTGACTCAGAGGACATTGTGTCAGAGGGGTCTTGATTTCTTTTCTTAGACGGGTTGGGAGAGGTTTTCTTAAAATTTCTTACCAATTGTATAAATGGGATCCTGGCCATTCAAACTTTAATATACATTGCTTCATTGCACTGCCTGCATTGATTTACAATGACAAAAATGCGGTTTCAATTTCTTAGCATGCACTCTCATCAACTCTTCAGTCGAAGTCATGTTAGTCCCCACCCACAGGCTCCGAGATTCAAGCTCACTCAGAGGCCATGGAAAACAAAAATGTGCTCCAGCCTTGCTACCTTTTAGCTTTCATATCAATCTGTTAATCTAGAGCAGACAAAAGTTGGAAATATGTTAAACGTTTTTAAACGTCTTAGGGGCCTATGCCAGCCTGTGGTGTCGTATGATTGTTTCAGGAGCTTAAGAAAGCTAGGATTTCAAACGGGCGTTATGAAATGTCGACTGAATATTGAGCCGAAATATTTTGGAAACAGCATGCTGAATGCGTATTGAAGCAGTGAGAATGACAGCCGCATAGTTCGATGTTATTTTCACAATCCCTTTAAGTCCTCCTACTGTCACCTTGAATTTTGCTGCAAGTTCAAGCAAGTTCCCCCCACATCTATCTTGGTCATTTTTACCAATCCAAGGGTGCTTGCCCAAAATTTTACGGTATTTATTATTGACACCAGATCAATTAAGAATCAAATAGCAACAAAGGCAAATCGCCTACTTTTCAAATAATTCTTGTATACTGAGCAGCTGTTTCTACTATTAATGTAAATCAGTGTTCACATCCTCATATTCATCAGTACAGCACTCAAAGCAGAAATGTAGCATCTGGAGGAAATAAACATCTGTATTTACACAATTACTGAGATAGTGCGAATGGTCATTGTACAGCAGACAAAGTAATATGCTACATTAGCGAAGTTAGCTCTCATGCGTGCATAAGATCTCTTGTCTTATGCCAGTTATACGATTGGGAGAGGAAGTTTATTGTATTTTTGCACCGAGATAGTGTTTGTTTTGAGGAAGTTAGAATCGAGAAATATTCGTAAGCTATTAGTGATATATTTGGGTTTATGGATAACGGCTATTTGGGTTAGAAGGTTTGAGTAGGTCATTACTCAGTTCTAATTTGCTAATGTATTCACATGCACTTAATGGCATTTAACATAACTTTGCATAGGTTTACCTACCAACTTGTCCAAATTATTGCCAGGCTTTTCAGAAATTTGGCCTTGATAAAGGTTTTAGGATGTGGCTAGGGTGCAGTTAACTGCATTTGTGTAGCAGAAGGAGGGTCACCTCCAGCTAAGGAGGTTACTGCTTGTCTTTGTTACATTACATACTCACAACTTAGTATGCTTTTTGCCATTTCTGCAGGTGGACCAGATGAACAAAATAGTGGAGGTACTTGGTATTCCTCCCAAGTCGCTCTTGGACAAGGCCAACAAGGCACGCAAGTTCTTTGAGAAGCTTCCTGACGGCAGCTATGTGCTCAAAAAGACCAAGGATGGCAAAAAGGTATTATAAAAGTCTCAATTTTTTTCATTCAGCAGCTTCACTTGTCTTTTTCTCTTTTCTGAACATCCAGCTGCTTGACAGCATGTGCACTAGGCTTTGTGACCTGCTCTAAATATGTACACAAAGTTACTCTAGACTAATAAGATACCTAGTCTTTCAGAACTGTATTTTTGCTGGTATTGTGGTAACAGGCGGATTGCTTGAAGAAGAAAGAAAAAGCTGGAATTTTTATTTCTCAAATTTCTTGTCATAACTGCAATGTTGGTTATGTTCATAACGTGGCATAATAGACTTAAATTTGATTGTTCGTTTAAGTGAGCCCTGCAAAATTTATTCAAGGCCACCATTTTTTACTTTATGGCTTAGTTTGTCCAGGAACTGCTGAGCAAAAAGTGTTTGCACTGCTCAGTGCACTGAAGTCCGATTTGTAGGTTAAGATGAGCTTTAGAGAAATAAGCGTAACCCTGAGTTCTGTGGCTCTTGATGCCACTTTGTTAATCTTTGACAGTTTGATTGTATGTCAAGCACCTGCTATCCACAGAGCATCGGTGTTACATGAAGTATCTTGATGACCCATGGTTTTCGAGCCTGCTGAGGTTGTTAATCAGGATGTGTGTGGTTTTGTATTTGAGGCCATGTCATCATTTCCTGTAGTTGTAGCACTGTGCTCTTATGGACGTGGGATGCGTAGATGGCACTTTTCAATTGCATTAATGTAAGGTTGTAATCATTTGGCAGTAATTGCGAGGTCATACCTCCACTAATTGCCTGCTACATTTTTGTAACCAACAGTTGCACAGAGGTTATAAAATCACCATATAGTGACACTGCTGTAGGTGCCACCCAGAGCTTTTTCAGCAGCTGTTGCAAGGTCCATTTAAGGCGCGCTACATGCACTATTCCTTCTAATCATTATTGTGACTGCCCCACCATAACTGACACCCTGTTACCCTGCCATTGACTAATTTTTTCGTGAAGGAGAGACTTGCATGCAACCTTCATTTGCACCAATCTTGGCCATCCAGTTGAGCAAACTTGGCAAGACTTCATGTTAATTTATTCATATTAATTGCGAGGAATTCTCTGCAGCTACTTTGGGTATGTATAAGGTTTTGTCCTGACCTGACCTGTCTCCTCCCTTTGGGAAAAATTTTTTCCAAATTAGTACCGTCCTCCTGGCACGCGGCGACTGCACGAGGTGCTTGGTGTGGAGTCTGGAGGTCCCGGTGGCCGACGGTTGGCCGAGCCAGGGCACTCTGTTGCCGACTACCTCAAGTTCCGTGACCTGGTGCTTCGCATGCTCGACTACGACCCCAAGGTAAGCCAGCAATGGTGGAGGCCCATACGATTTGGTAACTGGCGGCAAAGCAGGCGCAGACTGTAAAACAGACGCACAGAAAGAAGTGTGTTGTGGCTCCGTTTTAATCATTTTGCTTGTTTTGGTTAAGGTGAGCTCTTCTTGGGTTCTCTTCCTACCGCTTTCCTGAGATTGACAAACTTTTGCTTTTGGCAAGGCTGGTGGTAAATGAGTAATCCTTGCAATGACTGAATCAACCTTTGCGATGCTACAGTGCTGGCAATCGTCTAGCATTCTTATTAGGAGCCTTGTAATGACACTTCGCTGTTTGCGGCCGTGGCAAACAAAGGTCCCGGCAGGTTGCTCTCGAGACTTTGAAGGTTGCCCTGCATGACTACAGGCATTGCCTGATCTCCAAGTTCTTGCATTTGACCTTATTTCTGACAGGCAGTCTAGGTGTTCTTTTCTTTTTCTTCTGTTTCGACATCAGAAACAGCTGAATTAACCACATTTTCCTGTTGCACCCCTGTATTTATAAAACATAATAGTTTGGACGGATGTGGTTCTGTATACTTGCACAGTTTTAAACAGGGCTCTCCTTTTTCTTTCTTTTTTTTTTTAAAGGTTTAGATTTTTTGTTGCAATCAACCTTAAAGAATTGTGTGGCATAAATCAAATTCAGAGCCTTTGCATTGTGTACTCCATACCCTTTTTTTTTTTGGTTTCTGTATGTTTAATTCTCTCCTGACATGGTCAAACAGAGAGGCCCAGTGTAATGGGATGTAGTACACTAGAACCTCGTTGTAATGTAATGGGATATAACGAAATAATGGATGTAATAAAGTAAATGAAGTTCCCCTTGAAATCACCGTAGACATACATGCATTTCAAACTTCGTTGTAATGAAGTAAAATTGACCTCTCAATTGATAAAACAAACTATAACCCTCTCCCAATCCAGAAGTCAGCGTGCGTTCACGCCAAAAAAATTGCTTCCCATGGTGTTCGGCAGCCATTCCGCACGGCGATCAAAAATCCTGCTGCCCGATGAAGCTGCCATACATTACCCCACTAAGCCGCGTGAAAGTGGCGGTGTGCACCAATATGGTGCTGCTGCCTTCCTTTGACCTATTGCACACTTTACTTGCCACACCTGCTTTTCTTTCTTTCTTTCTTATTTTTTTCTTTTTGCTCGTGGCAGCTAAATGCATGGCCTCCGGCATCGTGTCATGCCAATCGTGGAGGCCATGCTAAGTGCTCTATCAGATGGACAGCAGTAGGGATATGAGGGGCAAATGTGATGGTGTGCCACTGCTTGCGTGTGGTGGTGAGAAATGATTACTGCATCCACAGCTCTTGATACGGCCGCCTGTGAATGCTACGGAATGCTGATGTGGCTAGGTGTGGCCTTCTAGAGTGCGTCAGCGATGTAGCAACCTCAGGAACCGCAAAGCAGCCTAGACAAGCCAATACAGCGACAGTTGTTAGCCTACACATTTTGTGCGTCTTAGTGGCCAAGGCGGCGAGCTCGGTAGTCTGCCGCGTGCTGCTCGTTCATGGCGAGCACATTTTCGCTGTTGACTCTTCGATAGCGTTGCCGTTTCTACAGTTTTGCGGTAACGTGGACAAGCCGTGCGCTGTGTGGAAGCGGAAGACAATCGCGTTGTGACATAACACGGCCTGTTACGCCAGCTACTGATTCGCATGGTACTGCCAAGCCAATCTTATTTTTTCCCCCCATGATGCGTGGCTCTACGTAGCATTACCGTGGGCTACAGTGCCATTGTCTTATTTGCACATTAAAATTTTTGCGCCCAAATGGCAAATACTGCAGTTAAGGGCAATAATGAACAAAATAATGTATATAACAAAGTAATCTTGTCTCCCTTCAACTTCGTTATAACGAGGTTTTAGTGTGGTTGCAGTTCGCTGGCAAGTCATTTAGTGCTAGCTACTACTGCATGCCAGCCATGTAGAAATGAGTTTCTCAGAATGAATGTGGTACTTAGCACATTACATGTGTTGCTTTTTAAAATGCCCGTTTGAATTTTTTCTAGGGCCGCATCACACCACATCATGCACTACAGCATTCATTCTTTCGACGCACTGCGGACGAAGGCACCAACACATCAACATCACCGGCCGCCATCGAAGGTAGCTCGTCGACAGCTGCATCATGTCTCATGCTGATGCCACCACACCAGGCAGCGCTCAGCAATGGAACCTCCTCTGCATCCTCCTCATCAGCATCCTCGGGCGCCAGCTCCTGTGAGTGTAATCCACTGTATAGCCCATTGCTGTTTTTCATGGCAAATTTCTTGAGGAAATGAAGAAGCACACTGTTGTTTCTCCTTGCCCCTGTTAATCGAAAGCCCTCTCAGCGCTCTGTCCTGTGTCTTCCTGGTCCGTGTCATCGGTTTTTGTGTTTTTGTGCTGTTCTTCTTAGAAGATATGCATCACCAACCAAGCCTGCCATCTGTCGCCATATAAACAGCTGATTGTTACCACACTGCAAAGGCCTCATAACTCATGTCTGATTATGACAGGAGCAATGACTTGGTTCGCTGCTATGCTTAAACGGGCGCATGTTAACTAGCCATTTGAGAAGGTGTGTGACCTGTACTGTAGTGATTCTGTCTGTTCTGTTTTTTGTTGGATATTTATATTAGTTTGCCAGGTGAACAATGCTATTTTACTTGCCTTAGAAATATAATGCTCCGAGTTTATGTTCTTGACCCGACTAGACAGTGGTCAAACAAGTGATGTGTTCGTGGAAATGCCTCGTGGGCTCCATTTCTCGTGTGAGTGACGTTGATCGTAGCTTGTTCGTGCCATCGGATCACTCACGGTGTCTGGTTGTGCCTTTTGCACAGCAGCCTCCTCATCAGGCAGTCGAACCCGGTCGGACCCTGCGTCACTGCTGCACTCGTCGCTGCACTGCATGATGGTCCCTTCCAAGGCCGTAGCAGCAGCAGTGGTCGGCTCCTCATCTTCGGAGGCTCGATGCAGTCGCGGCACATCTCGACTGGTGGCCGAACCACAACTGCAGCCTGTGCAGCAGCAGCGCCTCAGCCCCATGGACACCCTGGGCTATCACCACGGTTACGGGGCCCCATATGTGAGGGCATCTGACGGCGAGGACACGCCCATGGCGGGCATCTGTGTCGACTCGGCACCCGTTGTCTCCCATTGATGCGTCCCCCGCCTAGGAGAGGAGAGAAGAGGCCACACTCCCCAGCCACTGCTACGACCACCAGGAGGGGGGCTGCTGCTTCTTAGAACGCCAGACGATGTGGGCATTGTTTAATGCATGGTGATGAGCTGGGGCGGCCGGAGCATGTGATCTTCTTTGGCAGCCAGGGTAGGTTTGCAGGCCGTAGCGGATGGAGGTTCCCTTTGCACCTACCCGACGGACGAGCATTTCTGCGTGAAAGTTTGATTCATTGGTGTCCGGTTGGATAGGACGTCATTTTTTGTAGTGCAGGGGCTTAAGAAAAAAAACAAAACAAGATAAAACAAAAGCACAGGAAGCAAATATCTGGTTCACGGTGCATTTTGCTTCCTTTATTATTTAATATGTTGCCCAGTAAATGGTTGCCACATTTTGGTTGCAACTCTTGCTCAAAAAGCTGCAGACTCTGCTAGCATTAGTGTGGCATTAGATACAGTCCTGGCTGTAGTTGCCTTTCAGATTTTGGCGAAGGCACTCAGCAGCAGCACTTGCTGTGGTGCTGGTGCAAGGTATGCCGAGCTCATTTCATGTGATGCGGCAGCTAAAGAAGATGACATGCCTGGCCAACATACACCGACTAACAATATTGCCTTGGGAGCACCTGTGGTGGGGCCCTTCTGAGAGGCTTGACGAAAAAAAAAAAAGAGCTCCCTTTGTATGTCTATGAGCCATGTGGGTGTCCTTCGAAATTTTTACTGAGGTCACCCAAGTAGGCTTTAGCATTGTACATTTGCAATTTCACAATGCTTCCTGGTGCCTGCTGAGCGTTTGGTAGCTTTGACAGCACCGTTAGTGCTCTTTTGCAGTTTTTACTTCTGACACGTGGCATTCTTACCACTTAATATGAGGTGAAAAATTTTTTTAGGCATTTTATCGTGGTGTGTCTTGTGTGAGAAACTTGTTTAAGCAAATGCGAGGCTACAAAATTATGGTGAGGGAAAGAAACTCTCCATGGAACCACTAGGGATGAGATAACACTTATTTGCTTTTGTTTCTTTATTTTTAACTGACTTTCTCTTAGGAACCAAATTTTAGGTGCTTTTTTTTTTGTCCCTTCTAAATCCGACGAGGTCACATTACTGAATGTATGGCATCAAATTATTCAGTGGGGAGCAGTTTTTGGTAGCATTCAGCGACTGCGAGGAAGTAGGCATGTTTCACCAGCCAGTTTACGCACTTCCTTCAAAGCCGCGCTCGTAGGCCAGGGCAACTTTTGCCAGGCAACCCTGAGGCACTTCCTCACAACGCAGCATCTTGGGGGGGTGGCGGACATGGTCTCTGTATTGTAGACCACTATGAAGAAGACATTCCCCTTGTCGGATGTCGTCCGCTGCCTCTGCAACCAGTTGGGACTGTAGGGGGTCGGCGAGACGGGAGTACTAGCATCGTATATAGCCCCCTTTAGGAGTTTGTGGGGTTGGTGGGGAGTGTGGCAGTGTACATAGCTAGCTGGAAACGGGGAGGGGTGTTGACCGTGTATTGTCACCTGTACATAGATGGGGTCTGCCCCGACATCCTCTGCTCACTCGCCGTTGGACACCTCGAGGGAGAGCTAGAGAAAAAAAACAAATGTTAAGAGAAATGTGTTACGGTGAGAAGTGGAGGAAGAGGGGCCCCGACTGGTTGCTCGTGCCGAGACTTGAGAAAGAAAATAATTTATACTACCTGTACATCACCTGCGCATCACTTGAGAAAAGGCGCGCCATGGTCAAGACATGCTGTATGTTACTGTACATAGCTATAAATATTATACATACATTATATAAATATATAAATATGCTGTGCGCTACCCTTCCCCCCCCCCCCCCCCTTTCCCTGTGAAATCGGCCACCAAAATGGGATAACATAAAAATGTGTAGTGCATGGAGGCAGGTGGCAGAGCAGCGAGTGTTGAAAAAAAAAAAAGAAATAAATGCCGGGATATTTATTTTGCTTTTACTTTTCTCATTTCTGTCTCCTTTATATTTTTCTTCCCCTTGCTGTGTCTTTTTTTTTCTTCCTATTCTGGCATTGCTGTGCCGGCTTGTCCTTTACTACTTACGAAAAGCCAGAGATGAATTGAAAAATCACTCCATCAGTGCGAGGTTTACATGGGATTTCCTTTTTCTCCTTTCATCGTGCCTTCACAAGTGCAATTCTTGTTTTTAGAGAGGAAAAAGTAAATGAAATTGCTCGCAAATATGTTCAGTAGGTTTGGACAACTACGATGTGCAATCTGGGTGGAATGACGTAGAAAAGAAAAAAAATAACAAAAACTGATGTTTGTATCAATAATGATTGCTTCTTTGGGACATCTAGGTGGGCTTTTTGTAAGAGACACACCAAATGAGTTCGTATTTTTCATGACTTTCACGTGTTGCTTTCGAAAGGTTTGCTTGTGGGGTACCGATTTGAGAGCTGTCCACTCGGCATGTGGAGGTTGTGCTTGAACTGCCTTTCACAGCAAGTACCAATACATGATGCTAGAACTACCATTAGCATGAGCATGCCGTTTCCCATAGACTTCTTGCTGTGAGAATGAGGAGCCCCCCAAAAGGATATTGTACTGCGGCATACAAGCGCATTGACATTAAAGGTCAACTCACTAGGCCTCACTGCAAATGTTGGTTGCATGCTGGAAATTGTAAGGCTTTGTCTAGCAGGCTGTATTTTACTCAAAGAATTTCTTAGAATTGGTTCATCAGTGGAGGAATTGAACCAAGAATTGAGAGCCACTTTCAAAGGAGAAATGGTTCACTTTTGCCTAGTTACATCAACAAGCAGGGTACTTTCCCTGTCCCATGTGCTAAGGCATGTTATGCTTGTGTGGTGAAACCCGCCTCCTTTTTGTTTTTACTGCCTTCATGGTGCATTTCGAGCAGCAGCACAGCATGCATTGCAGTGAATGTAGCACCAAAGCCAGCATTTCAGGTCAGCGATTTTCCAAGCAGTTGATGCTTTTGCATGTGACTTCGGTTTTCACTTGAATCTTGGCTCTTTCAAGAAAGGGGGCGCGCATCTTTTAAACTGGAACCGTTTTCATGCCGTAAAGTTGTGTTGTGCTTCACAAGCGTGATCGCTACCACATAATTTACACGCTGTACTTAGTTGTTTGTAATGCTCAAACCTTGTCAGGTGTCCTAGAGTGGTAAACTATAAGCTTGAAAACTTGGTGCGACTCGTTAACGAAAAAATGTGAGTACACTCGAACCTCGTTATAACGAAGTTGAGGGGAGACACGGAATTACTTCGTTATATCCATTATTTCATTATAACCATTATTGCCTTTAACTACAATATTTGCTATTCGGATGCGAAAATATTAAGGTACGTGCAGATACAAAGGTGGTGCTGTGGACTGTGGTAATGCTACATAGAGCCGCGGGCATGGGATCAAGTTTTCTGAAAGTAGTAAAAAAAATGTACTTTTCAGTACCATGACAAATTGGTAGCCAGTGCGACAGGCCACGTTCTAACACAGCAATTGTGTTTTCCTTCCGTTTAATGTGTGGCCCCCCGTCAATGTTACTGCGAAATTGGAAAAAAAAAATTTTTTTAATATGGCGGCATTATCAAATGCTCAACTGCAAAAATAGGTGCGTTATGAGCGTAGCAGCTCGTGGCGGACTGCCGAGCACACAGTCTTCACCGCTATGATGCACACCATAGCAAATGTTGTCATGCCGGCTTGGCTTGGTTGCTGTGCGTTCTCCGAGGTTGCTACATCGCCAAAGCACTCTCGGAGGCCACGCTCAGCCACACCGGCGTTGGGTAGCACGAGTGGAAGTAACGAGAGAAGTGGATGCACTAATGATTTCTCACCACCATACACGAGCAACGGTGCACGATTGCGTTTGACCGTCATGTCTACTTTTGGCCAAGATGCATCTGCTTTGACATCTAGCTGCTGTGAGAAAAAAAGGAAAAGAAAGCGTGAACTGAGGGCTATAACTGCAATATGACGGAGGAAGGCAGCAGTTGATATTGGTGTGCGCTGCTCCTTGCACGTGGCTAAGTCCGGCAGTGTGCAGCAGTCTCATTGGGCTGTGGGATTTTCAAACCGCCATGCTGAATAGCTCCCAAACACCACAGGAAGCATTTTCTTGGCACAAACGCGTGGAGATTTCCAGTTTTGAAGCCGATTTTAGTTTGTTACATCCATTGAAAGGCCAATTTTGCTTCGATGGAACGAGGTTTTAAATGAACGTATGTCTGGGGATTTCAAAGGGAATCTTACTTACTTCGTTATGTATTGGTATGTTATAACAAGGTTCGAGTGTATAACTAACAGAGCCTGTAAAAGCATTTGCGTGTTGTCACGTCACATTACAATCAACAATAAAGCAGCTTGCACCTTAAAGGGACCCTGAAACGGTTTTGATGATTTTGTGCAAACATGGCGATCCGGTAGAGCGGGTCATTAGGACCATTATAGGACAGATTTCAGCGCTGTGCGTAAGGTGTGTAATTTACAATAAGGTTTTGAACACTCGTATCGCAAAAGGTCGCAGTGGCTCGCCAAAATGCGTTTTCAAACGCCCCCGCCAATCGGACGATGAATGGGCGGTCGCTAATTGGCCCCGCACCAGTCTTGTGCACGTAATTTTCAAAACCTAGCTGCAAACAATGTGCTTCTACAACGTACTCCTTCGCTTCAGCCAACGGTATCGTTGCGGCATCTGGCGGCGTACACACGAGTCGCCGGCGCTCTATTACAGAGGCTAGCACTGCCGAGGCGGGCGACCTCAGTGAGGATATCGGGGCGCTATGTCGCTACGGAAGGCTCGGCAGAGCAGCTGACGCGGGAGGCGCTGTCGTCGCTAGCGCGCATTCCGCAGCAGATCGAGTTGAGGAGGAACAGCAGTGGTAAGGAGGAAGGCGACAGAAATAAGCCCATAGCTGCCTTAGCGCATGGTGCTTCGCTTTATTTATGGTGTGAATGATTTCACAATTGTGTTGCCTAATCAGTGACGCAATGTCAAAAATACGTTTCAGGGACCCTTTAATGTAGGTTCCATATGATAACAGAAGGCAGTCTTGAAGGTTGTGTTGTAGTTTTAGGAAATGCATGGACACTGTTTTAGACTTTACCTATTCTGGCCCTGCTTGTGACATGCAACATTTTTAAGGCTAGAGAATTGTACCCAGGAATTCCCTACACGCTTGACAACTGCGGTTACACATGCTGTGTCTACGTAAATCACGAGGCAGGCTAGCCATACCAGTCATGATACAGCCTCTGAGAGCACACACGACTCAGTTTTGGAAGCCATAGAAAAATTTAAGGCTCTGTGTGAAGATGTACAGTAGAACCTTGTTATAACGTAGTAATCGCAATTCCCCTTGAAATTCCTATAGATGAAATTGGTATTGGTTATAACAAACTAATGGTTATAACGAAGTAATTACCGCACCCCCTTCAACTTCGTTATAACGAGGTTTTACTGTAGATGCAAAGCATTCAATCGGGTATATTTGCTTGCACTCTATTGTGGGATTAAGGGAAGATGCGGCCCTTGAAGTTGATGAATGGAGAAAGTAATAAAAAAGAGCAAGTCATATTCTTAGCAGATTAATTGTTCCTAGTGAGGAAGCTATGCAATCTGATGATCTTGATAATGAAAAAAAAATAAAATATTCAAGGGCTTCGCACATGAATGAGCAAGGCCATTGGTAACAAAAGCGAGGCACCCATGAGAGGCTCAGCAGTGAGATGTTCCTGTGGAAACCACACGCTTCCTGTTTATTTGCGAAGCTAGTACGTCATGTGTGTATGAGATTTGAGATGACCTAGGTGGCACTTTGAGGATCCACCTACATTTCCTTTTTTTTTTCTGTGGAGTACTAACGCAACAGTTCCATGCAACGAAGAGGAAAAGGTGATGGTGCAAGTGTGATCTTTGGCTGCAACAGAGGGGGGGTGTTCCCTATGATTCTGTGCACCGAATCCACGCACTCATGCCTTTTGTTTTTTGCATCTCTAAGAGGCCAGTAGCAGTGCAACCTCTGCTTTTCGAACCTTCTCACGTGCTCGATCGATTGCTGACTTCTCTGTCCTACCTGTTGATTTCATGCAGTGTAAATAGTGCCATTGATATATATATATATATATATATAAATATACATAAATATATTGCTGCATACCGACACAAGACAAGATGCATTGCAGATGCCACCCAGGGGATTGTGTCGGTCGGTGAAGTGTGTGGAAAGAGTAAAATTGCTTCAGTTTTCTATTGTTTTTTTTTTTTCTTTGCTTCTATTATAAGTGGTCCTTGGAGTAAAGAGTCGATGTTCTGGGCTGTGTTCTAGTTCTCTAGGTAACTGCAGACTTAGTATCTATGCTTGTCGATGAACGGTGCTGCTAAATGTTTAAGGATAGCTGATGGCCGCCCAGAGTTGCGTTCCGGACAGCTGGCATGTGTAACTTTTCCTATAGTTACCTGTATGAAGGATTATTTTATCTTTTTACACTATAAGCAAGCTGGCCTAAGCATAAATAACAAAGTGGTTAAGACTGATAGAATTAATCTATGAAACTTATTTTCATTAACTTCACAGCAGTGAGCTAAGAAAAATTAGTGTGAACCAAGTTTAGTTGAAATCATCCCAATGTGTCGGTGTGAGGTAGTGGGCTCCAGTGCTCCCCCCCCCCCCCTTTTTTTTTGTGTGTGTATTCGGGCCATTTTGGCCGAGTAGAAGTTAAAGAAACTTGTTAATCTCGACTTTGGTGGTGTTAATGTAAGCAGTCCTCTCCGAGGGAAAAGAAATGTGGCTAGGACTGACCTAAAGTATATATTTTGCACTAATCAATACTGACCACACTGCCATGTCAATGTGGCTTTTGAGTATCCTTGAGGTATTTGCCGTAAGTCACTCTTGAAGGGGGGGGGGGGGGGGGGGGAATAGTTCACAGCTTCCCTTCTTGGGAGCTGCCTTGAAAACACAGAAAACGTCACTTTGTCATCACTCTCATTTTGCTATTACGTCGGGGCATAATTTGATTTGGCTGCGTTCCACGGGGCAGTCTGGCTGAATAAGTTTGCAAAAAGGCCCATCTCGTGCAAGCCTGGTCTGTGAGCTGTGGCTGAATATTCCCTACAAGACGTACTCGCCATCGCTGAACTCGATGTAAACTGATGGCCAGCCCACGTCAAGCATTCAAATTTTTAAACTAATAAAGAGTAAACGAGATTGCCTTGGATGCGGTCGGCAGTTATCACAGAATAGGGACCCAGCCCAGAGAAAAGAAAAATTCTTTTTCATGAATTGTGCCGCAAGTTGTTTCTACAGATTTGCTTTCACAATGTTGTCATTTGTTTCGCTAGTGTGCCTAGTGTGTTCATGTGTCGGGACATTCTCTTTTTAAGTTTTTTTTAGTGTGAAGGAAGCTGTGGTTCCCCGGGGGAGGAATAAAACATCACACCGCCTCTTCCTCATTTTCTTTTTCTAAGTAAAAAAAAAAAACTGCATCAGTTTTTGATGCTACACTGCCACGTCACATCCTCCCACCACCAGAGCAGTCGGTGGTGAGGATCAACTGTTTTTTCGCTGTATAACCATAAACTCCCCCGGAATCACGGCCTTTCCTGCGAGACTGCAATGTTACCCCTTCACACACACACACACACACACACACTGTGGATACACGCTCTGGCACATGTTAACACCGTAACCTTGCAATTTTTTTTTTCTCTGCTGCTTGTCATGCTCTCTCAGAGACTGTTCTGTTTCCTTGCTTGTTTCCGATGACAAGGCAGTGTAGAAAGGCCTGCAAGTGCTTGTGTGTGCATCTTTGGGGGAAAAAAATGATGAATATTTCTGTCAACAAATATATTTTTTTTTTTGCATTTGAAAGTGTAGAAAACAGTGTAGCACTTTTTTCTTTTTTTTTTCTTACCTTTTACTCCTCTCATTGCTATGTATGCAATCCAACCACAACAACCAAGCAGCTTTTTTTTTTTCTCTTGCAAAAGACAGATCCCTTTATAGCGTGTTTATTCTCTTATTCCTGCAACCATTGTTTCATGCAAATGTTTTTCAGAAGTGTCTTGTGCATTTTTTGCTCCGATATTCTTTTTTTTTTTTTTGGCTCCTGTATTTTTTCATGTATGGGAGAATCTAGTCTAGCATTGCATCTTGGCAACCATTTTTTTTTAAAAGCATATGGGACAGGGGTTGATTTCCTTAAGAAAAAAAAAAGCATGAAGGAAAAAGAATGATGAGAAAGGCGTATAATTTTTTTTTTTCCCTTTCGTTTAAGAGGGGAAGGGGGCGCGCGCGTCCTTGTTCGCGCGCATATGACGGCAAGCTCACACACTTTCAAAAGTGAACGACTGCGGGAGACAGAAAGTGACCAAAAAAGGCCCATGATTTTTATTGTGTATATAAGTAAAAGAGAGAGAGAGAGAAACAATGATATTGATGACAATAAAAGTTAAAACCAGCAAAAAAGGACGAGTCGCCTGCAATCCTTTCACAATTCCTCCATGTCTCCACTGCTACTGGAGACACTGCTCGAGCTGGGCTTCGGCAAGTTTGAGGGGGGCTGTGACGCAGGGGCTGTCGTCCTTCATCTCTTTCAACCTGCACATGGAACAAGAGAGGTTGTAATCATGTTATGGCTGGGGTGTGTGCGCGACAACCTAAAGAACATTTGGCACAGTTGCCACAGAAAAAATAGTAGGCCTGTACACTTTCACTGCAACATAATTTTTTATATTGCGAAACAAGTGACAGCAAAAGCAAACACACAGTTGGTTACCAGCCTCATGGGGCTCATTACATGACTTTCAGCACTGTAGAGTGCATAAACACTGATGATTCTTTAGTAGGGAATTTATGCTTTGAAGGCTCAGAATAGTACAAAATTCATACCAACATTTATTTATTAATTTTTGTTACCCTCAATCGCAGAAGCATTATAGAGGGGAGCGGGTTACAAGATATGAAAAATACAAAACGAAGCAAAGTGCTATATGTACATGAAACAAGACTAAAGCAAGTAACGTCTCTATGAAACACAACAAAACTGAAATGTAAGAAATATAAAATAAAAGAATGAACACAGTGAATGCGGTAAGATTATACAGTACTAGCGGCAAAATATAAATGCAAAAGAGGGAATAGATTAGATGACTATGGAGGGTTATCGCAGAATAGGTGGGCTGGTGAATGAGAAAAGAGAGTGATCAGAAATGGAGACAATGTCACCTGGATTCTAATTGTTCGATGTGACTGGTATGAAGGAGCAAGAAAATGTGTTAAGGAACTACAGTGAAAATTTACTTTGGCAGACTGCTAACAGTACCAAAGTGGACATGTGGCTAGTAGTTTAGCATATGAAACATGCATCACCAAGGCACATTGGCTCCTCAGATTTTTCAGCACATCATGGACACCTCACTGACTCTACCAAAGCCAAGTCATTTCTTTTTTTTTAAAACCTGCTACTCAGCAGTTGAAAAAGTCTAAATAGTATAGACTCACGTTCCCCAAAAGAACACACTGGAGTCTGAATTATTCCCAGTTCCAAAGTAAATCTAGGCTGCACTTCTTTCTACCATTTTATGAGCACCTGTAAAGCCTGAAAGAACACTCTGGTGGAATGACAAATTATTGAGAACTCATTTCTCTTGTCATCATAGGTCTATTGTGAAAGGGAAAAATGAAGGTCAAAGAGTGACCTTGAATGCAGTGCCAAAACTTCACCGGAATTTAAGTGAGACATCACCAATTTCAGACTTCATACTTTGTCCGCAATGACTACAGTATGAAACAGAATACTAAACACAGTTCATTTTTACTGATGAATTTTTTAGGCCCATAGAAGGTGGAGTCTGAATGTGTATGACGTGGTGGTGAGTCAGTGCAAGAACTTCAAAGTGGCACTGCCACCTGTCTTTTCTTTCTGCATGTTTATAACCTGCTAAGTGTCCTCACGCAGCATGAGTGACGTATTTGATATTGTGAAAGATTAATAAGACAAGAAAGCAACATCCCTATAAGTTGCATGACTGAACTGAAACACCATACCGGTGTTACAGTAGAACTGTCTGCTCGGCAGACACCTTCTGATCTCTACTTGTGAGCCAATGGTGTAGCAGCAGATTAAGCGTTTGTATAACTGCCATAGCATTAATAGTTTGGCACTAATAATGCTTGGCACTAAATAATGCTCCTATAATGCCTCAGTAGGGGAATGGAGCTGGGCAGGTAGTGTATTGCAAAGGACAGATATCCAACAATCAGTTGGTGACGGAATGGGTACTAAAGAATTGGCAACGTAGCCAAGGAAGGCAGAGTGTTAAGTGGAAGGATGGCATTAAGAAACTCCAGTGCGACAGTTTGTGTGTGTGTATGTGAATTCCAGTCCTGGTGAACTCCCGAATGCCGTCACTCAAGCTGTGCTACATGGAGTGTTTCAGGCTTGCAAAAACACTGCCGTAAAAGGTATGAAAATTACTGATCCTAACTGGTTCAGTGTTGCAAACCGGTTCACAACACTATTTCTACGAACTGGAACTGAACAGGAGTGAAATGGTGAGCGTTGAAGCTGAACTGTAACCCGAACCTGTATATTTTTCGGTTCGAAGCCCTGGTCATAAGTGCTAATGTGTTCACTGAAGTTTGTTGCAGTTAAGACTTGATCTGTGCACCGCAGTTACAAAACTCAACAAAGCACAAAAGATGAGCTCAGTTTCCAAAAACGATGCGCAATACTTCAACTGGTAGGAATTGTTTACTGAGTTGTTTCACGTGACAGTATCTGATACTTCATATGCTTGACCAGCCGACGACACAGTCCACCCAAGCTACGAAGCACATTCATGAGCGTCTAAAATTCAGTGTCCCCTGGCTCTTTGAGAAGCTACAAAACCACAGTTCATTTCTTTGGTTGGCGAGACTGTGTACGTCAGTCATTCTTACATGCTAGAAGTCTGATATGATTACGAAGCGTGCCATAGCAGGCGACTATAAATTATTTTGATGATCTGAGTTTTTTAAGGTACAGTAGAACCTCGTTATAAAGAACCCGGATATAACGAACTCTCGGATATAACGAAGTAATTGCAATTTGCTTTTAAATTCCTACAGATGAAATTGATATTGGTTATAATGAACTTATTGTTATAACAAAGTAATTACTGCTCCCCCTTCAACTTCATTATAAAGAGGTTTTACTGTATTGGTATGAACATGAAGGACAACGGACAAGAAAGTAGAACAGGTGCTGACTCGTAGCCAAGTAACCGCAGTGCCCGTCCTGTTTTGTTGTCATGTCCTTCGTATTTTTGTGCACTTTCTATTAAAGCTAAGGCGCAGTACCTGGAAATTAGCGTCTCCAGCTGCCGCTGGTCCAGGGTCATTTTCTTCAGGGCCGTCGTGCAGTGTGTTGCGAGTGTTCGCAAGCACACCAGCCTGGCCTTGTTGTGACTGCTGTCCTGCCACTCGGGCATCTTGCGCACAAAGTTCCACGCTTGCTGTGCATACTCCAGTAGGGAGCTCCACTGCTCGGCTTGGCACAGCTGTTGGCCACGCTGCAGGCACTTGTGCTGCAAATCGGACAAATGCTGACACGTGAGCTTCTTTGAACATGCTGGCTGTGTAATGTTTTCTGTTGACCCCTGCACTAGAGCTGTGCAACAGCAATATTTTAGTACAAAGCAAATTTGAATGTTTACGTATAAACGTGAATCAAGTGTTATGTTTTTTGAACAATGCTTAAATATTTTTTTTAAAGTAGTACAATGTTAAATTACAGAGAAATGTACTGCTAAACATTAGCAAAACAAACAAATTTATTATATGACCGGCGTACTCCCATTTGCCTTCCCTAGAAAAAGAACAGTCAAGTCCTAAAGAACAATCCAACAGAGAAGTGTGCATAGTATGCATTAGCTAACTTCGGTGTAGTACATGAGCGTTATGCAGCGAAGCGTACTACATGCAGGAATGGGTCACTTCTCATGAGACATAGCATATTTTACCTTCAAATTACAGACTTAAAATAACAAGCATAATACAAAAATTATTTGAAATTTTGAGTATTCGCACTTCCTTATCCTACCCCAACCCAGGGCAAAAACTGTCCTGGAATACACTACACAACTTTCAGTCTGGACCTCGTGAGCAGCAACAGTGTGTCAAGCTTTAACATAACAAAGGCAATTAACTATAAATATAAAATCATTTGATTGACTATATAATACACATATCTCAACGGAGCAATATTAAATGGAATATCCTGAGTTTTGATGCACATTTGACAAGCTTTTTATTCCACATTAGTGTGACCACTATAGCATCCTTCTTGATATTTGTGTATACGTATGTGTTTACGTTATATATATATATAATACACAGCTGTGTTTAGTACTGTGCAGGTCGCCACTCGGTGGAGTATTATTTAGTGGTGCCCCCTTCTGGGTGATGGCAGATTTCGTACAGAATGTGAATAAGGTTGAGCTGTTGTGTGGCATTAGCAGTATTTGGTTGGCTCTCCTCGCTTTCCCGAGGCTAACGTAGCAAGCACTACCGCTTCTATGGCCACAAGTGCCTGTCACTTGATGCTCCGTGATAAAAAAAAAAAAAAAACAGCCAAATCAAGTGCTGGACCGCAGCACACGCGACGTGAAATGCGGGGCTATGCGTTCGCTGCACTCGGGCACGCACTCCGCTCCCTCCCCCTTTCCCACCCCCCTCTAGGCTGGGAGAGGTGCTGGTCCATATCAGCGGCTGCTCTGTCATGCAGCATACAATTTGAAAAATGTGCTTGGAAAAACCACATGCAACTTTCCCATCTGACCACTGGTGCCAGCAGAAGTTTCAATTTATTGGCTTGGTCCACCTCTGCAGCAGCACTGAAACTTTGTTACATTGAAGTTGCGGCTAAAAATACTTCATTGTATGGAGGTAAAAAAATTACACCACCTCCCCGAAACGGACCATGGGGTGATGCGGAGCATCACTGGGAGTTTCAACGGTGCATTTAACGGCAGTGTTTACAGGTTTGCAGTGGTTTCGGTGTTACCATTGCGGTGAACCTGGCCGTGAACCTTGTTAACTTGGTTCGTTACCATGCATCGCATGACCGTTGTCAGAGTGTGGGTTGATGTTGGTGAGTACTTGCGTCAACCCACTCGCTGACGGAACTGTTGCTTCCATCACACAACACCACCAACTTCTTTCATCGGAGAAGGAGGAGATACTACTGAAGCGAAGCGTGCGCCGCTCTCTATCCGCTTTATTTATTGCAGCAGCTGTTGGACAGAGGGAAAGGAGAGGAGTCGCGCATGCGTAGTGTGAGTGCGGACGCCGGACGTGTGACATACCTGCGAGCAAGAGATGCTCCGCATCTAAAATACATGGTGTTCTATGGAGATCACATTCTAAAAACCCAAGTAATACTTTGTTCTATCAAGGTTTACCAGCACTTATATGATACTGCTTTCTTCTTGCCCACTACATACAGACTAAAAAGCTGAGTACTCTCTTCCATCTGTGCCAGACTTAACTCCTATGAGAAAAATTAATTTTTAAAAAATTAACAGACCCACATACTATGACTGACCTGCAGGAGAGTGGACACATGGCACTAAACTGATTAATAGGTAGTGCCACGTGCAGGCATTCATAACGACCACAATATGGAATAAGCGGATTATCAAAAAGCCTGCTTGCATAGCACCTACCTTGAAGGTTTCAATAGGGATCTGTACTCTGCGGAAGCAGAACGCATCGCGACTGTTGCCCCAATGCTTTTGAGGGAAGGCTCTGTAGATCTGGTGCAGCAGCTTCTCTAGCTTCTGCATCGAGTGGGCAAGGTCAGGCTTGGGTAGAAGCTCTTGAACAATCTGGATGACCAAGAGATCAAGGCAGACTAAGAGGTAAAGATGGCTATGCAGAGGCTTTCATGACAAAAGAATGAACAAGAGGTCACCGTCATTAAAACACCATTCATAAGCTACTAAAATAGACACGGCAGACAGCCCTACTTGACCACCGGCAATTCTCTTGCACAACCACATGCGATGAAGGCCAGAGAGTGTCAGAGACATTTCCAATTATTCCAACATGCCAAGGGCATGGTGATAGTTATTCTTGTTGGTATCATAGCTCCAGGTAAAAATGTATGCTTTGGCCAAAGAGCATGGGGACTGTAGGCCTTCTAAATGGAATGAGCAAGGCAATTGCAACTTGTATCTTCTAATGTGCCATTATGTTTCCAATACTTGTCACAATGCACAGAGCAGGTGGCTCATGCCTGCAATGACAGCAGTGTGCTGTGCCCAATCCAATGAAGGACAGAACTGGTGGAAAACAGAAGTTGCTCTAAACTACAGTCCTAAAGCACTGTTCTTTTTAGTTGCTTGAGGTCGAGACTAATTTTTACTCAAGTTTCACACTGAATTTTAGAGATCAATGTGCCAACAGATCTCTCAGCTACTCCTTTAGTCATGGGCAACTTGGCATTACCAAAGCTTTTTTTTCCCCTCTATAGAGTGTTGTAAGCTTCTCTGCAAGCTTTCTCATGTTTGCAGCTTATTGGAGGAGATGGTGAGAGATACAAAAACCAGCTCCACTCAAGAAAGCAGAATCATAGCACTAATTAAAGGTAAGCATCCAAGCAGCTTGCCTTCCCGTGACCACATTAACATTTGAAGCGTTTAATATTTGATTAAGGATGCTTGACAAGGCGAGTTTACAGAATTTATAAAATGTTGAGTATTCTTTGAATAAAAAAAAATTGTGGCTGTCACGATGCACTTACTTACTGAGTTATGTTATGCAGAGCTTTCCAGAACTGTTGGGACTATGAAAGTGCATGAAGCTGTGCTTTATTTGAGACTTGTCCAAATGCTTATTATTTTAGTATCCCACACTTGCACTTGTTTGCTTCAATCTGCTGATAAATGTGCACATCTTTTGGTGAGTGTACGTACATTTCCGCCTACTCCAGTTCCCGTGAACTTTTGTGAAACCAAGGCATCAAACTGTAATCACTTGCATTTTACAGCAATCCATAAGAATACATGTGATGCACAAACTCATTTAATGTTGGTTACACTACCGCCGGCACACTGTGTTAGCAGCACAGTCCTCGCTAAAGAAATATTTAATATGCAGCTAAACCTAAGCGCGTCGATGTTCCTGCATTTTGTTCACACGAAAATGCATCCGCTTCGGCCATAAATCAAACCTGCATCCTTGAGCTTAGCCATGCGGCACCTCAACCACTAAGCTGTCACAGCATGTCTATGACCGACTGTGTGAGCACCACACTGAATCTGTGAGAATATGTGATGATCTATGCCATCAAAAATAGGACAAGTTACCTGTTTAGCTGCTGCATTGCGGCTCATGGTGTCCTTTAGCAACGCCACCAATTGAGGCTTGGTCAAGGCAGTTAATGCAACCTCAGTTTCTGCTTCAGCTTCGCGTGATTGAAGCCTCAGGCGTTTCACAGGCGACACCAGCTGCGATGGACACAGACAGTTTCAATGAGCGCACACAGAACACCTTCGTTTCTCGGCACTTGTGTTTACACATAAACCCTTGTGCCCATCAGCTTGTCTTGTGCAGACCATGTTATGTACACGAAAGAATGCAAGTAGTATTCAGCATAGTGCAGAAGGAAGTTTTAATGAGAACTAATTGCAGCAGCTTTATATGCGGACCAAAATTCTTCTCTATTTTTCTTTCTCCGTTTCACTGTTTACAAAAACATGCAACGAAGTGCAGCATTAGAGGGTAGTTACTTGTATGTAGCGATGGTGGGAAAATAAATACTGCCTTTCAGTAAGTCTACCTCGAAGGGCAGTTATATATCTTGGAATGTAAAATACTACTTTGGTTACATACTTTGATTGCCACAGAGAGCAGAATGGAGTTAAAATTCGTAGATAACGTAGATCCCAAATGTAATGAGATGCTCTAGATGTGAATAACGTGAACATGGCATATACATCGCCACTTGTGTGCCACTGAACTGCTCTACAACATGGACATTTAAATCCATGGACACTTAAACCCATCCTCAGCTGACGTAACACGCATGGGGAAGTGTGAGATTTAGTATTAAAGACAATCAATACTATCCTATAATTTCACAGCATGCTTATGTTACCTTTAAGAAGTGACATGGAAAATACATTGCCCATGAGCAAGGAAGATGGCTCAAGGTGAAATAGAATTACGCAAGGAAGCTGTTACTCTTGTGACCTTGAAAATTTATTACCTGCATACTGGCAGCTGTGTACAAGGCCACAATGAACTACAAGATTTCAAAAAATATTGTTTTTAACAACGATGTTAGAGAAAACTTGATGACTGACTTCATGGCCACCAGTGCCTTTCATCTACCTGTGCTACCTTACCCACAGACTCCCAGTTATCACATGCCCTAACAAAACTACACTCAACGGAACAAAAGAAACTGGTTTTGTCAACATGTCAGAAGAAAAGCTCTTCTATCGTCCTTCTCCAATTGCCTTTTACGAGACATCAACTACTGCAGACAATTTTCTACTAATATTTCTAACAGCAATTACATACAGAAACAACAAACATGACTTATCGCAGCACATACTGCAGGGAAACATTACCTTTTTGGAGGGTGATGCATTGACTGCTTCTGATATATCGGCAGGAAGGAGAAGGCGCTTCCTGGGAGAGCTCCGAACAGGGCTCATCATGAGCTGTGACTTGCTTGGTGTCTGGGGGTGCTCTGAGCTAGAACTTCCTTTTGGAGACTGCTGACGTTTTGTTGGCGTGCGTGGGGGTGTCAGCGCGAATTGGTTTCCTAAGAAAAGCAACAGACAAGAAAACATTGCAGCACAACCAAGCATTCAGTTCAGGCTCAAGCAAAAAATGCGGCAAGGTTCTTGAAATCTGCGACTGGGTTAATAACGAACACTTTGACTTTTGCGTAGCCTCTTTTGTCCATCCCTTGACTGAGCTCGAGCTAGCATATTAGAAGTGTGGACTGCAGAGGCCTCAGTGTCGATGAAATTTAACTGCATCACAACTAGAATATACGAGAGGCCAAGTTGTACACTTCGGAACGAATTGGCAATAAACAAAGAGAAAATGCAGAACATCTGCAGTCCCTGTTGAATATAATCTGCTATTGTTGGACAGCTGGCAACTATCTGCACAAACTCCATAGAACTCCACCTGCATCTCACCTACTATGTACAAAGTGGACAACATGCAAACCCCAGGCGAGAAGAATCTAATTTTACACTGCACACCACGTGGTTATGTGCAACTACCTAAAGGCAGAACGATAAGTTTAGAAGACTATACAACATACCTGCTGGTATGATCCTCCTTCCACGCCTGCGGACAACTTCTTCATCAGGTGATGTGGATGGGGACGGAGAGCCAACGTATCCCATGTTGGCAACAGAAGGTGGCGAACCATAAGCTGCAAATTAAATTCTAAGTCATACCCTTTCCGAGCTAAACTTTAGTGATGTTAGGAGACGTACCATGCTTTATAGCGGCAATTTACACAACACTGTTGCCTCTGGCTACGATGCATTTATTTTTTTAGTCTACAGTGAACCATACAGATCTTGAAAAGCGTTAAAAGGACTTTTCGGCGATCTTGCCAGTTCATTTAGTTTTTGGTCAAAGAAAACACGCACAGATACCTAAACACGCAGCTCTCTCGCCTTGAACTGTAAACAACTCGCCTAGGTACTTCATAAGCATGAGCGACTAATTTGCCACACTTAACGGTAATGCGAATTCCGTGAACGTATGTAATCGTTATGCTCAGCATAGTCGATCAAAATGTTATATCACTCGTTACACTGTTACATGAAATTATAGCTACGTATCCCTGAATAAGCGTGTAAAAGTGAATGACCTGGCTATCAGTTTACAAGGTGCAAACGTTCCAGCAGTCACGCGTAGGCCTACAATTTTCGCGCTATTATTGAGATCTACGATTTCTCACACGGGCAAATACGAAGAAGCCAAGCTTGCTAAAATATGTGGCTCTTGATAGAAAAAGCACAGCGTTTACCTTACGTATAAGGTTGTGGCTTGCGCACTAGATTGCGTCTGGGAGTTATGTTCAAGCAGCAGTGAGCATACAAAAAAATGTCTAACATGCAACAGACCGGGCTGTATGTTTTATTTTCGGCGTCAAGCGCGATCGCGTGAGAAACTGCTCGTTTGCAGCCCTGCGAGCGACCTCAGCAAGCACCACGGAGTTAGCATGCCCTTGGATTGGCGCTAACATGACCGCCACCCATAACCAAAAGTCGTCAAGCTACAACTACGCTCTAAAACGAAATGCATATGTTCTTAGAGCTTACCGCTTCTAGTGATTTCCCTCAAGGCCGATCTCGTAGTCACGGTGTGCCCAGCACGGTTCATGTTGACGCCCCAGGTTGACGCCGCTGGGCGGGCATAAAAAAAAGGCGCGCAAACGCGGCTGCTTACGCGGCACGCCACTGATCAACTAGCAGAAGGCGCCATTTCGTTTGATGAAAATCGCGCGAAAGAGAGCCCTGTATCATTTGAGATCGCCGATTGGCTGGGTGAATAGCAGCAGCTGAAAGCTTGTCCAATCATGAATAACATAGATGGCGCCAAATATGCTGTGGCGGCGCTGTATACAACTACCATTCAACCCAATGACCCAACTCAAAAGCGGTATATTTCTAGGCACTGTGACGTTATTAGTACGGTTACCTGTGGTCGGTCTAGTGATTGGGGCAAATGCAGTTTGGCGCTGGCGCCAACGGAGCTAACTGCGTTTGAAATTTTACATATGTGCGTTACTTACGGTTTCACGTTTTGGCGTCCGTATTATTGAGGTTACGGCATCGAACGGAAGCGCTTTTGTTGCATAGAGTGGTACAGCTAGCAGGGCTAGCAGGTCTTGCGCTGAGCAAGTCTTGCCAAAAGCTGCGATTTTTGAATCTTGGCTGATGGCGTCTGGAGGTGCTGCTGGTGTAGCGACCTTGGAGAAGTTGCTGCCACTTGCATCTACCGTAAGTCTCTATTTTGCACTACGCTACACAAAGTACTCAAGAGCAACGACTGCGGGAATAACTACGCTGTACAAACACTTGAAAGTTTCGGTGCCTAGCGGGTGTCGTCTGAGAGCGTCTTGCGGAAGCAGTTGTTGCGTCGAGGAGAAAGGTTCAGCACACCGTCGTTCTTACGCGTACGAGTTCGTTGCAAACAAGTGTTAAAAGCAGCGCAAATAATTGGGAGTTCAGCGTGCTACAATTGCAGCTCTGTGCTATCTTTGAAGGCTTCTTCTGCGTTGGTTGTAATCGTCAGCGCTTTTTGCGCGCAACGGAAACGCGCGCTGCGCCAGAAAAGTTGTGGGCGATGCGTTCTCTTGGCGTCTCGTCAGTTAACTGCGGTCGGTTGGCGGGAACGCTTGTGGCCACGATACGTTATTTAGCAGGTAGTGTGTTTGCTTCAGTTCCTGAACGCCTAAATTAGTGCTGGACATGGGGATGCAGCCAGCCAGCGTTTTCATGGTTTCGTTTCTTGCGACGCCCATACAACTCCGCGTTTTTCGCGCTGCTCCAGCTTCCTCTTCCAAAAATTTTCAAATTTTTGTGTGCTAGGACACCTGGCATGAAACCAAGCGCGTCAACGCCTACCTGCTATGAGTAGCCCCTCCCCTCCCTCCTTTTCGTTAATTCACTACAGCTCCCTCGCCTCCCTTCCGAATGCTTTTCCTTCCTCTATGACTTGTTCCTGAGCAAAAACTGTAGTTTCTTTTCTATTATTTAAAGGTAAACATGGCAAATACATTTTCTTAAAAGTCGGAGCAAGGACTCTGGTCGAACCCATCGCCTGACGCGTCAACGTGTAGTTGATGTGTATGTAGACCTAATTGAATGGCGCACAAGTCCACTCACTGCCGTCGCACATGAGTTTCGATTGACCATAAGCGAGCATCTCGCATATATTTTGCGCGTACAGGGCACACAGCGAAAAACAGCGTGTTCACGTACCGACCCTCACGAGGGTACATTTCTGGCCGTAGACGATGATTGTGGTTCGGTTAAGGAAATGACACTATTTTCTGCAGCCCATGTCGAGAGCGCGGCTCAGCTTTCGTGGGGACGGGGAAAGGGAATGGAAGGGATAGAAGAACGCCGGTAGTGGAGAGCTCTGGAAATTTTGACCACCTGGGGTTCCTTAATCTGCACTGAAAACGGGCTTCTGGCATTTTAAAACAGTCGTTGAGATGATAGTTGGTGCAACTGGTCCCAGATGGTACTGGCTTCTGCCGTAATAAGGATTGTGAACCATGCCTAGCTGGAGCCATACAAGACTGTTTAATACTAGTGAGATTCAACTTGGAGAAAGGGGGATGTAGATCTTGGCAGGTTACCATCGCATGTAACAAGTCAGTCACTATAATGTTCTTGGCTGCAAAGCCAACTGGTCCAATAAACTGCATACAGTGAAGCAGCATGGTGCCGAAGCTTGACCATTTTTGAGGCTCCAAAATAAAATAGCAAAACTTGCTAGCGCTTGGAGTGTAAAAACACATTGATACATAGCAAAGTGTCATGTTGAAAGTATTGTTTGCAGTGCAGTGTTCCATCGTGTCAACATCTCAAAGGCACTGATAGTGTGTTGAAGATTTTGTGCCTTCAGAATACACACAAAACACTTGCACTCTTTTGAAACATAAGTGAACTACCCCATCTTCACATCTAGCATTGGCGGTGAGGAAAGCAGCCAGCTCATTCACACACCTGTGTTGTCATGGGTGAAAACAACTGTGCACTTGCCGGAAGTCACATTTCTTCCAGAGGCACACTGTACAATGTTGATTCAGTATTAATAAATTAAATGGGCATTTATTCCACAGGTTCCTCTTTAAAAAGAAATATCGCAACCCATATCACACAGCCACAGTGCACGTGCAAGCCCCGTCTTGCCTGGCTGGTGACGTTTACTCCAACAAACTTCCATAGTTGTGTGTGCAAATTTTCCTTGTGCGAAAAATATTACATTTACATGAGGTAACAAATTTTAATTGCATCATTTTTTAATTGTTTCAATCATTTGTTTGCTATTTTACTACAGAGCATAACAGATGCACTACTAAATAATGGCCGTCAAAGCGTGGGAGGAAGCAGTCATCTCGGTAGTCTTGGCATAGTAGCTATGGCATTGTAGCCGAGAGCTTCATAGCTTTTGTCCTTTTCCCGGCACAGCTTTCTTTCTTTATTTTCATAGGGAACCAATCGCTGTGCTCCAAACAGGTGCATGATGCAGTTAGCAAATGAGTTCGATGACGCTGCAGTGTCGAGTAGGATGTAACTGGAACCAGTTGACTTTCAGCTGGTTCCCAACTGGTGCCAGTTGGCCTGAAAGCAGGACCACTTGACATGTAACTTGAACCAGTTGACCTGTGAATGGGACCAGTTGATACCATTTAAAACCAGTCAGATTCCCAGTTGCACTTTCACTTGGGCTTGGTGCCCTTTCCAGTGGTACTTTTTCTCGGTTCGCTCTCCTTAGTTTTCTGCTGGTAAAAAAAAAGTGTGCAGCTTACCGTATGCATGAAAAAAAGTGAGTGCGGCTTGTCTGTCATCCCTGCATGAAGCCTTAAATATAGTTTTCATACATAAGGGCACTATGCAGAACAATTGCTCGCAGTGCCAGTGGAACTTATGTAGTCATTCTTTTTTTTTTTTTCATTTTTGGGAGGCCCTGTGATTACATAGCGGTCAAAATACTTAACACTTGGCTATTTCTGGTGTTTTGTAACATTTACTACAACATAGTTTGCGTGCAGGTTTTGGTGTTCCGTAGATATTGAGAATTGATGTGTAAGTGTGCTAACCTTTCGTAGGTGCTATCATGCCCTAAGAGTTGTAGCCAAGCCTGTAAGATTTCTGACCAGTTACTTTCTGCTCCTTCCTCTTCTGTAAATAATAGTAATAATAGTTGTGCTTTGGTTAAGGAAAGGACACTATTTTTGCAGCCCTTGCGGGAGCACAGCTCGGCATCCGTGGGGGTGGGGGAATAGAAAAGAGAGAAACGCCATAGTTGTGGGCTTCGTAGCGGTCGTCTAGTGGCTGTGGTGCTCAACTGCAGATCCGAGGAACACGGGTTCGATCCTGGTCCACGGTAGTTGCACTTTCGATGGAGGCGAAAATGCTAGAGGCCTCTGTACTGTGTGATATCAGTGCATGTTAAAGAACCCACTGCTGTCTTCTGTGAACTCATTAAGAAGTTCTCATGTTTAATTGGAAAGAAATCAAACTAAAGTCGTATGAACTATTTGGGTTCAAATAGATGTAACTCTGGCACTGAAATCTCTTGCCTAACATGTTTCTAAACGATTTGCCTTATTTGCAGCAGTTATTAGTTTCAATTTTCTTGTGCAGAAGAATGCATCTGCAAAAGTGGAACTGGAGCAAAAGATCCAGGAACTGCCTGCTACTGAGCGGGGGTCGCTTTGCAAGGCTGTGTTCGACCATCTTAAGACGACTGTTCTACAGGTTATGTCCGAAGAAAGAGTGGTAAGTCTAAGTGGGTTGTTGGGCAAAAAGTCTGCTGCGTGCCTGCTAACAATGGTGCTTCATTTCTCTTCGATATGACTCTTGCATGGCATGTTATTATAGTTTAAGCTTGCGATGTGGAACTTGTCAAATATCTGTCAGCCTGTCACTGTAATGCTCTTTGATAGCTTGTTCCATAGCAGATTGACTTGTAAGCGTTGCAGGAAATAGAGTAACAAATGACAATTCCTTCAGTATTGTAACTGGTTATTGTTAGCAGGTATTGCTCAAAGGCACTAATTAAGGAACTTATGGAGAGTAATTGAATAATCATTTTACTTTCCTCCAATGTTTAATAAAATTGTGGAGTATATAAGATGAGCTGGACTGGCTGTTTTGCTGTGTCTTCTTTTCAACACTTCCTGTTCAGAAGTTTTGGCAGGCATCATTCCTTGCTTATTTGTTGGTACATCAGCAAAATTACTCAAAACCCACTTGATATGTGGGCTGGCACAGAGGGCAATCCTATGACATAAATGAACCCCTTGAGCACAACATTGTGGCTACGTTGCCTTAGTGCTTGCATTTGGGTCTTCCTGCATTGCAGGATATTACAGGTGTTAGCGCTTGAAGATTTTCTTTCTCTAATTTTTTTTCTTGGAAAGTATCAGCCACTGGACAGATGTGTGTGGCAGCGGAATACATTGGCACCCAGTAGTACCCAGTAGCACCCAGTGGTGGTCACTGTAAACAGAGCATGTGGCCTTAGGGGTGATCAGCTGGGACTCTGTGAAATTGGTCAGTAGCTGTTGAACTTGGCTTGCTGCATAGTTGGTGACAACAGAGGAGAGATCAAGCAGTCTTTGGTTCGTTTTAGATATCAAATTCTATTCTCTGCTGCATGCAGTGCAAAATGTTTGGCTCAAGTGTTCACAGGAGCATTAACTGCATATTGAAAACCCTTTTTTTTTGGCTACATTTAGCAAAGTGTTCTGGGAGCTCATTCCCCATTTCCCCATTTTTCTACTGCATGTAATTAACTCCATGTCATCCAAATCAGGTCCTTTTTGCTTAACTATTTTCCCTAGGTGGCATTAACACTGCCATAATCTCAGTAGCTAATCGGGGCACAAATTTTTCTTCTATCGCCACTAAACTGGTGTTCAGACTTGTGGGTCGGGGTGTTGCAGAAGGCAGGGGGAGCAGCTGTTTAAATAAAAATATGCTACAGATCCTGTAAATTTGCAAGTTCCCCACTTGGGCCAAATTTGAACAGCGCACCTCTACATAAATGTACCATTAAAGTATTAATCGGAAATGGTATTGCAAAAAAAAAAATATACATAATGCACTATGCAGTCTTGTTTGCAGATAGGACTTGGAAGGAGACGCGAGTCTTTTTGAGGTAAACACATGTAGCGGAATGTGTGCTTTTGTGAATACATGTGTTCATAGTATCCTGCTGTACCTGAGCATTTGTAAGCTAATCTTTCTGGCCTCTACTTGCAGGAAGATGAATGCCTTCCATTTCTCATACTTTGTCATGCGGCTCTGAAGGCAGACACATTTTGCAATGGTCTCACCAATGCAGCCCACTTTCTCAGTGGTAAGTCTTTCTACAACTCATGCATAGTATGCCCTAGAGTTAGTAACATAAACACCCATTCCAGAAGTAAGGGATTGTTATGGAAATATATTTTGTTTTTATTCTGACATATCCTCACTCTTATTTCTGGCTCTTCTATGACATGTCTCGCGATAAGCTGGCACCGCAGCCATGGTTACCTGCCTGACATTCCTCTTGGAGCTGCACCTACATCTAGTGTCAGTTCTTTGTTGACTGTCTAAGCCATTTGCTCTCGGTTGACGCTTGTGTTACCTTCAGATGTGTGCCATTATGTTTGAACAGCAATCAACATTCTGTACCACTTTCAGCACCTGTTGCCCCGCCACGGTGGTCTAGTGGCTAAGGTACTCGGCTGCTGATCCGAGGGTCGCGGGATCGAATCCCGGCCGCAGCGGCTGCATTTCGATGGAGGCGAAATGTTGAGGCCCGTGTGCTGTGCGATGTCAGTACACGTTAAAGAACCCCAGGTGGTCGAAATTTCCGGAGCCCTCCACTGCAGCGTCTCTCATAATCAGAAGTGGTTTTGGGACGTAAAACCCCACAAAACAGCACCTGTTCACAATTTCTTGGCGAGTAGGCTTAAGAAAAGAGGCCCCATTCACTATACATGGCCTTCAATATTTTGCAGTGCAGCATCTGGCATGCCGCAGATGGTCCCACGCACGCTGTCATGTCCAAATGGGGTTCTACTGTATTTTGTCACATTCTGTTTTGCTATAACAAGGCTCATGCATGTGCGTGCGTACATGTACGTGCGTGTGTGCATGTGCACGTGTGCGTGCGTGCATGCATGCATGTGTACCTAGTTTTTTATAAGACGGGTGAACACTGCAAGCTTACAGGTAAACTCGGGCGATTTTTTTAGCATGTCAAGGTAATGGGGCGACTACGTTCCTGAAGCGCTCCTTTCACACTCCTGATAGCAGAAACGTTCAGCAAATGCGAAAATAATTTTTAAATCTCAAGAAACCGCAAAACCAAAACCGAAATCCAACCTAGCAGTGATGTCAAATCAGTCAGCCCGCCTTTTACATTACAAGACAATGCATGTGCCCTTTCGCTGGTGGTAATGTTGCAAAGGTTGGAGGCGCATGCAGATCTTCAAGGCCACGATATGGTACCAGTATGCTTCTGTCGCTTTGCCTAAAGTAACATCAACACAGTGTGGCCAATAATTGTAGGAAGCCAGGCGGGCGGTTTGAGGTGATCAGTAAAAATTGAAAATGCAAGTGATCTGTGCATCTCTTAAGCCTACAACTTTGCACAAATGACGGAAGTGTGTCAAAGCTGTTTTTTTTTTTTTTTTTGTGCGCGCTCTCGCTTACCGAAGGTCCTCTCCTCGCAAGATTGGAGTTTTTGATATTGTTAAATGCTAACCTACGAATATGAGAAAAATTGTTTTCCGCTTTTGTGTCTCTTTAATGAGTTTCCCTGTTCCCACATCATATACACAGTAGAATGCTTTGGTGGTGCCAACCACTTCCACGCTCTCAGCCATCTGCATGGGACCATGTGTGGTCCACGCACTGCTTGCTGGTGTATATACAGGTAAATAAATGGTTGACAACCCAGCAAGTGCCATTGTAGTGCTTTTAGCAAGTTTGCTTCACAGTCTTGGACAAAGTTTACCTTTGTCGCTCAGGTGTCATGCCCCTGCTGGAAGAAGGAGAGCTGCTCAACTCCATCCATGACTTCTGCGTCGAGTGGTGCACCAAGAAACTCGACGGATGGAAGGACCTGTGGTTGAACACATTCATAAGATCTGTACAGCTTTCCCTGAGGACACCCAAGGTACTTTTCATCATCTGCATGTCTGTGCTCCTGCAGGATACTTGATTGTGCATATGCACTTAGGTTTGTTAGCTGAGCCGCAGTTGGCCCAAAAGTACTCTCGCTGTATCCAGTGTATATTATGTGCTTGCATAGTCAAGAAGCATTGAGTTTTACTTGTCCGCATCCAGTACTTTATTCATTTAAATAAGTTGATTCATTGAAATACTTATAGCAGCTCTGCACGGAGAGGCGTTGACAGAAAAATCATGTAGATCCCACACATTGCGGGAATCAGTGTCGTGCAAAGCAGAGGAAATTGCCTATGATGAATCGTGTGGCACTTGTGAATTGGATGAACGTCATTGCAAAATTCATTAGTAGGTGCATGCTTAACACGGCATAACCAGGAAACTCGACAGCACCATGGTTGCTGAATTTTAGCTCATCTTACGATGTAACATTGGCCCTGTCGTTATTGCACAGCACAGACTCCTGTTTTTTTGGAGAGATACACTGTTGCTTGATACAGACATTGTACATACAATGCAATAATTTCTCGTGTTAAGTGCTGCCATTGTCTCAAGACAAATGTTTGCACAAAGTATTATGTAGTCACATTGCATGGCTAGTCGTCGCAGCATCAGTGCAGTCATTTGGCCTTGCATGTAATGATCTTAGAAATGTTCAAATTTTCTTGAGTGAGGCCATCGAACTGGAGAAGTTATGTGTTTACGTTCTTCATGGTTTATTTTGCAGCTGTTTGCAGAAACAAACATATATAGCTGCTCATAAACCTGTGCAGCTGTTTTTGCTCAGTAAGCTTTATTTTTGATGTTGGACTGGCTATGCAGAGTTTGGTTAGCTCCATAAATGTACGGTCGGCCAAAAGAGTTAACAGACCACGTCTTAGGCGGTCGGAGTGGCTGCGAGATCCATAACACAGGTGAAGCTTAACACGGGGGCATAGTTTGTCACTTGGGACACTCTTGACCTGAGTGCACGGAGCGAGACAACAGCGCGGTGTTGTGACCCTGGAAGGATGCCTAAGCTGCTACAGTCTGTGTACCTCTTTGGCAGGCAGTACTTTAGGTAACAGTGTAGTTTAACGGCATGGACAAAAGAAGAAAGAAAAGCACAGCACAGCACCGTGTTGTCTCTTATTTGCTTCTTATGCCCATTTTGTTAAGTTGCACTATTTCCGAAAGTATACGATGAATCAAAACCAATTTGTCCGCCTTGCTGCCTGGATTCAACAAGGGGTGCCATTTGCTGTTGAAATGATATGCTGTGTGTTTTGTTTTCTTAGAAAACGGAGAAGCTTGTCGCATCTGTCGTGATGATGAAATATGGCCTGGGCAAGGATAAAGACGGGCTGGATGCTGTTGAACTGGATCCTGATGACTGCAAGGCCCTCTATGAGCAGCTGGCTCACTGCGCTGTGTCCCCAAACTACCTCAGTATTGCTAAGGTAAGACGCCTTCTAAGCTCTTCTTGCATTGCACACTAGTAGGCAGAAATGGTAGTGTTTGTGCTATGTGCAGTAATTTTGAAAGAAAGGCCACAGAACCAAAAAATTAAAGTATGTATGTGGAATTGGTTGGGGGCGAAAGTGGCGTGTTTTGCAGGCCTGCTGGAGTCGACAGCAACTTGCCAAAATGTCAGCTTTGGCCTTGATAATATAAGAAAGCTTTGCCCATACGATTTGTAGTCCCGCTCGGTGTTTAGTAATTTTATGCCATGTACCGTATGGCTGAAATTTTCAGATCGTTCGTATTGGGCTACTTGACGGTTTCTTATCGTACTTGGTGGTTCAGGACTAAACAAGATTGAGGACTGTAGGGCTTTGGTTTTTTCTTCTTTTTTTGAGGGGAGGTGTCTCTAGTCTTGTTTGAAAGTGTCATTTTGGGCAGCCTCTGGACATCCCATCTCCAACCATACGTGGCCCTTTAGCAGTTAATTTGCAGTGACTTTAAAAGAGAGCAAGCAGGAATGCCAGTATAATATGGTTCATGCATGGCACTTGGCCAGTCTTATGGGAATTCATTGAAAAAAAGGCATTGTGAACAAGACTTAATTCAAATTTGATTTCGGAGTGGACTAAAGGGAGGACATGGGTCTTAAAGGTGTCTTAAATTTGTGAACCAAATTTGATGAATGTTTGCATGCTTGTTTACTCTCTTTTTCTGATTCTAAAAATGCTGTTACTTTTTCTCTGGGTTCATTACTTAATGACATAATTAACAAGACAACCTCTTTTGTTCTTACTACTGCGGCATGCAGAGATGCCGCAGTGGGAGTGCCACAAGTAAAGTGATTATAATTCTATTTCAATGAAGGAGCCACCTTCTGCGGGGTTTTTCTTGAACTGTGGCAGCACAGAACGAACGGCGAATTTTGTTACAGGAAGTGACTACTGTGGAAGGGCATTGTTATTGGTTTGGCATGCCAATTCGCATTTTACATTCATTGATTCCTGTTAGGCTGCGCGGTTGAGCAGAAAAAATATAAATACTCATGTCCGGGGATGTCCTCTGCCCATAAGTGCACGCTTTATTCGTGGTGGTTTAAAAAGCATAGCTAGTGCACACGTGAAACTTGTTTGCTGTACACCCTCAACGGAGGCGCAGCTGCATTGGGGAGGCGATTGTTCTGAAGTTTTCTGTCTTTCTTTCTTTCTTTTTTGTGTGTGTGCCCAGTGGCGAAGGGGTGCCAGAAACCGTTAGATAGCAGCAGCGGTGCTGTGCTATGTAGAGAGTCGCCGGTGCACCTGAAAGTGCTGGAGGCTTGTCAGGGACACAATAGAATCATTGCCGACATGAAAAAAGAAATGTTTTCAGTATAATATTTTGAAAGCCCACTGCCTCTTTTGATAGAGGAGGTCGCACTATAGTCATGCTGCTGACCGACACGTGTGGTTTGTCGTCTGTATTGTAACCACGATGACAACTCTGTTAAAAAGAGCGGTGTCAAGGTAATTTGTACAGGCCACCTTGAGAAGAAACTTCCGATATCTCTGTATAAGAGACGCACACTGATTGGATCGTACCACATACATCAGTGGGAGAGCTACATGTGAAAGGGAACGTTTTTTTCAGGCCGTCTGCTCATGTTTTGAACTTCGAGGACTAATAACTTCAGTTCTCGTGCACCAATTTGTATAATTCGTTTTGCATTCATCTCAATATTCAATACTACAAACACTCCAGTGCTCCAGAAATGCAGTCGAAAAAGTGTTGCAAGGCCTCCTTTAAAGGGCCCCTTCCCAGGTTTGCCGTGTTTTGAGCAGACATGCGCATTATGTGCATTGCACCCTCAAAATCATGTCTGCCAAGAAGGCATTCAATTTCACTCAGTCTCTGCTCACAAGCATAGTGTGCCAAGATGCGGAGGACGGTGCTCTGAACCACTGACCGTACACCGCATCACCATATCACCACAAACTGTGACGTAACACTTGTTGAGAGAGTACCAACTCCTTGGAGGGGATGACCACAGGCAAAATAGAGTGGGCATATTCCCCCCCCCCCCCCCCCCCTTCTTTTTTTTTTTTTGTGTGCCTTTGTTTTGTAGCACAGGCATGTGATGAGGGTGTCTACTCGCCTCCTGAAATCCTGGTTCCATGCTGCTTGAAACATTTTTCTTTGCTAACAATGGACAAATTTGAAAAATACTTGTGGTAGAACACTTCCTATTGGGCACTTAAGAACCTCCAGTGTACTATAACTGAAATTTGCCATGAGGCCTAATGAGTGAGGGGCTTTTTAACCTATCCTAAAGCTACCCATTGAGCTTCTTTATGCTTAGCATATGATGCACATCTCCAGATGAAGGTGCAGCACGGAGTGCCCATTCGTGAAGCAGTTTAGGCCAATTCTGTTATTAGCTGACTAACATTGGGGTCTTGAACTCTAATTGTACATGTACTATTTCTGGTTTTGGGCATTTTCTTAACTTTCCAAAATGTGGAAAAATAGCTGAATTTTAATTCAGTTGGTATTTCATAGAGAGCAACAGGTGACATTGCTCTCTTGTTTTCAGGAGATACTGAACTTTTTATTCCTTTTCTTTCTTTTTTGTTTGGTTTTCCCAGGGAAGGAAGTTCATCACCTTTCTGCTGACACTTGACAAGGGCCTTGCAAATAGCATATACAAGTTGGTGGATGGTGCCCTGCCGACCATGGCAAGGTCTGTAAGGGATGCTGCATATTTTGCATTCATTATTCACTTGATGAAATTTGCAAGAATAATGCATAGTTGGTGACTTACATAGAGAGGTTGCTGGGTGATGCCATCGTCCTGCATTGTACTACCAGCCTTTAAATTAAATGAACTACGGCTTAAGTGGCTGGAGCGGCTCTAGTACTGCAATGCTGCACTGCTGTCTCGCTGTGTGCACTCGCATTTAGAGTGCCCCGACTGACAAACTTCGCTCTCATGTTAAACGTCGCCTATGTCGTAGGTCCTGCAGCCGCTCCGGTCACCTAAGGCCTTGCCCGTTTACATTTTTGGACAGTACCAGATTCACACAATTGCAACTCAACCCAAACGTAGGTTGACCCCTCTCCATATCGCAAGTCAAAAGAAAAAAGAACAAAAGCCTGACTGGCGGTATAGGTGTGGTTTTGATTGTAAGTCAAGCCACCAGCTTTGAATTTCAAATTTCAACAAAATGGGTTGACTTACCATAGTGTAAATATGGTAGTACATAAAATAGTTTCTTGGTGATGATGATGAGTGCTTTATATTTGTTATGGTACACCCCAAGGCTCATACCCCTCTTACATGTTCAAAATTAATGTCATTTTAAGTGAAAAGTGAGCAAGTGCTCTTCATCACTAGTGTTATTCAAAGGCTGTCTCACTTGAACGTTTTGTGGTTCTCACTGCATAATATACCCTCAAGCATGGGTCTCCCGGGAACTCTCTGCGGAACTGGAAGTGCGAAGCCTCTTGCAAATGCTAAAATAGATTTGATATTGAAACGAATGGATACGGATCCATCTCTTGTGAGAGTGGTGTTATCCTCTCTGCTCGAGGGGCCTGGGACATCTCAGCTTCAGGGGCTTTGCAACCTAACCTTTATGGGCAGACTTATTTATTTGCTTGTATGTGCATGTGAGACAGGGAGGGAGGCAGAGGGGGTACGGAGTATGTATATGTGGTGCTGATACTGGTGATCATCCTCTGATTTTAACTTGAGGGACACATTCTGTATCTATGCACCTTATCTGTTCCAGTTCTCGCATTGAATCGTTGGCGCAAACCTACATGCAAGCATGGAAAGCAGTGGTGGACACACCTCAGGCTACGGTAAGGTGCCACGTTCTGCATGCTTTTGCATTTTCAGATAAGATGAATGTGTGGCACTGTCACAAGCACAGTTTGACAAGATTGCTTATGGGTTCAACTTACTCTCACTCATACTGACATGCAGTACTGAGTGTTGGTGAGTGTGACTGAGCAAACCTATCGCGAGTCTGGGTCCAAGCAAGCCCAGCCAAGCTGCATATTGGTGAATTTGAACATGAGTGATTTCGTTCCAGTGAAATTGTAGTAAGCGAAAAGTGTCGAACCTAAAAGAAGATGTGGGTTCAGTTCACGCTCAAGTTCACAGTGAAACATTTTGCTCTGGTTCTGTTCCACTTTGGAGAAATACCATATTTGCTTGCGTAATGAATGCACCTCTTTTCCCAAAAAACAGCGGAGTTGGGGTGGGAGGGTGCATTTATTATGTGGGGCAAATTTTACAAAAGCAACATGCAAAAAAGACAGTGTTGCAACCCACGGTAATGCGTAGAGCCACGCGTGTGACGAAATTTTATTAACTGTTAGAAAAAGCTATGGCATCAGTACCATATGGCTCGGCACGCACCGTAAAGGCATTTATAGTGGCAGGATGCATTTTGTCCCAACGTGATGGCCCTTTGCTTCCATATAATGCGTGGTTCACCAACAGCGCCGCAAAACCATAAAAGTTACATAAAAATTGTGATGCTGTCCAACCGTCAACAGCAAAAGAAATCCAGCATGAATGAGCAGCATGCAGCGACCTTCACTGTGCATAATTTTTGTAGTTCCTATGTTGCCATGGGTCCTGCCTGCAACAATGCACACGATGTGTAGGCCAACTGATCCTCACCGTCTGTGGGTGGCTGTAATGGGAGAATGGATGTTTCTCACCACCAGAAGCAAAACAGCTCACCATTGCATTTCTCCCTCATCTGTGTTGAGCCTCTCAGTTGTGCTTGTTAAACATGACATCCGAGATTGCATCCTCGGAGACCATACCTTGACCATGCTTAGGCTTAGCTGTGCCAGCCTGTGCAGCAAGCATGGCAGTATGCCGCAGTGAGCAGTGCGGGGGAACTGCGATAGCACTTAGGAATGCAGCAGTGCGAGTAAATGGTGTTACAGTTGCTTGCACGCAGCTACACCCTGCAGAAACGTGCAGCAGTTTTATTGGGACGTGGGAGCTTTGAATCACTACGGTGAATGGTTCCCTAACACTGTGGAAAAAGTGACAGTAAAAGAAAGGAAAAATAAAAGCGCTAGGGCAAGGAGGCGTCGCGCGGCTGTGACATCAGTTGGCTCAAGTGAAGTGGGAAAGCCACATTGGGGCTGTTTGTGGGACTGCAGAGGTTCAAAGTTGTTGGGTGCATATATTGTGCGGGTGCGTTCGCTACGCGAGTAAATACGACAATATGCTACAACTGCTTTGCAAACCAGTTCTCAGAACTGTTTGGCACTGTAAACTTTGTTTGAAACTTGAATAATGCTACTGATGTAAATGTGCTAACGTGTAACATCCAAGGCGACGCAGCTCAAGTGACTGAACTTGTAAGTTTACCAAGACCCAAATTCGCATATGCACACATACCAACATGCAAAAATTTCGGCCAGTCCTAACTCGGACAGTAGAAAGTCAACCGGCCAAGGAGCATTTACGCTTTTGAAGCTTTGGAGATCAACCATATAGAGTTTAACCTTGATATAACAAACTTAATATAACAAAATTCACAATATAACAAAGTACTTGGCTTTTTAAGACATCATGGTGTCCATAGAACACCATGTATTTACCTTCATAGAATGAGGCATTTTTATGCGCAATTTCATTACAGCGACATTGAAGTGATGTTGCAGAGGTAGTGACCTAGAACTAGGGAGTGTTTGGAATGGCTGCACTGTCAGGGCATAGAAACTAAAGCCATAAGAGGTTAAAACCACTCGTGGCACTGCAGTCATTAGCCTGCGTCATTCTGAATAAACAAAACATGTTCAGAATGATATCTTGATTTGGTTTGGCTAAATCGAAACAGTGAATTGAAAGGCTGGATAAAAGCGAGACGTCCACGCTTACAGCATCCTTAAGACATGCTCTATAAAATCCTGAGGTTGTACAGCAAGGCCACCCTTTCATATTGTCTGTTCGCATTGCTCATTAAGGTATACATTAAGCAGTTAATTTCCTTTGTCGACTTCCAGCTTTAACCTCAGTTCTTCTGAGCAAAGTTTAGGAAATTCTGAAACTGAGTGAGCGCTATGCAGAAAAAAGTGAGTCTGAGCGAGCATAGTTTATCTACTGCACTGTTTATGTACAGCCTATGTACTGCACTACATGGGCGTCGTTTGCTATGCAGTTCAGCTACTTTCACAACCTTCCTCCTTCCCACACTGTACCAGTGATGCAAATTGATACCTCTTTGTAGGTTGCCATGGTGCCACGTACAGTGCGCTTGCCACCTCTACTTCCTTTCCACTTATCTCTGCTTCCCTTGCCCTCCAGTTACTACTGAAAAAGGCAACGCCTAATTTTCACAGCTACTTCCAGCTGTGCAGTGAGTGTTTAATGATACTTGCAAAAATAATGTCCCAGAATCGCCTTGGTTTTTCCTTTACAGTAGCATTGTAAGTTCAGCCTGATTGAAATCATGGTCAATCACATTTGATAAATTGATGTTGCAAATGCATGAAATTTTATGGACATAGTTTTAAGAAGGTAAATGCATTAGCATAATAAGGTTTGTTGGATCATGTATTAGTGTATCTGCCACACCGACTGTACTTGAAGCGCCTTTCCTTTAGCATCTCGTAGCGCATGTATGTTCATGGAGTGTTTGGTGCTTGCATTATGCTTCCACTTCCTTATTGTCGGTTAAGCCTTCTCACTCATTTGCTGTCTAATATTGCAGGTCCTTGAAGAAAACATACAGGAGATAATGCATTGGGCAGTGAATGGGGATCTTACCACCGCCCATCATGAGAACTTATTTAAGGTGAGAGGTGAAATATTCGTTACTAAGCATTAAACATTGAACACTAAGTATCAGATTTTGTAGTCCAAAAAAAGAAAAATGAATTCGTGCTCCCTTACATCCCTCAAATGCTCAGCAACTCTCTGCTCCTGAATTGCCGGTCTCGCACTTGTGGGATGTGGATTGTTACTGGAAGTCTGCAAAATTACACTGCGAAGCTGTATAAGAATGCATGAAACTTTAGGTGTCCTTATACAATGGCTCTGTATGTTACGTAGCGGTGGTGAAAAGGTGGCTTGAATTACCAGGCATGTTGAAAAAATCGGTTGTTGACTGTAGCTGGTTTCCTCCTGCCCCCCATGTGTTCTTTAAAGGGTCCCTGAAACGTTTTTTGACATTGCGTCACTGCTTGGGCAACACAATTATGAAATCATTCACACCGTAAATAAAGCGAAGCACCATGCGCTAAGGCAGCTATGGGCTTATTTCTGTCGCCTTCCTCCTTACCACTGCTGTTCCTCCTCAACTCGATCTGCTGTGGAGTGCGCGCTAGCGACGACAGCGCCTCCCGTGTCAGCCGCTCTGCCGAGCCCTCCGTAGTAACATAGCGCCCCGATATCCTCACTGAGGTCACTCACCTCGGCAGTGCTAGCCTCTTTAATAGAGCGCCGTTGATTTGTGTGTACGCCGCCAGATGCCGCGACGATACCGTTGGCTGAAACGAAGGAGTACGTTGTAGAAGCACGTTGTTCGCAGCTAGGTTTTGAAAATTACGTGCACGTCACTGGTTCGGGGCCAATCAGCGACCTCTCATTCGATCGGTCGATGGCAGGGGCGTTTGAAAACGCCTTTTGGCGAGCCGCTGAGATCTTTTGCGATGCACGTGTTGAAAACCTTATTGTAAATTCCACACTTTACGCACAGCGCTGAAATCTGCCCTCAAATGATCGTAATGACTCGCTCTACTGGATCACCATGTTTGCACAAAATCGTCAAAACCGTTTCAGGGTCCCTTTAAGAAAAAATCTTTTCCACAGTCTTGGATTTCCTGCGAAGTGAGTTGCAAGGCATTCATGCAGAGTTGTGCCATTTGCTTGCCTGTTGTTTCGGTTGCCATGATCGATTCTCAAATTTAAGAATGACTCTTATGTGAGTTCGTAATAGTGAGGCAATAATATGGTGCAGAACTAAGTATAGCTGTCATTATTCTAAAATGTTTGGTATTCTAAAGTATATTGAACTGAAATAGTATCACTTTGTGTTCATAATAGTGAGGCAATAACGTGGTGCGGAACTAAGTATTTCTGTCATTATTCTAAAATGTTTGGTATTCCAAAGTATATTGAACTGAAATAGTCTTACATTGAAGATATAGGAAGTCAACACGCGATTGCTGAAATGTTCATTAATGTGGTATTTTTGTACCGAGATTTGACTGTACAGCACAATTAGACTTATGCTCCTCCTCCTCTTGCACACTCCTTTTTATGGTGCTGTGCCCGTCTATGCCTATTGATTCAAAAGTGGTATTGAAGACAAGGTGCTTGTCTTGGTGGCGGCACTGCCATTAGGTTCGTGTGCATTGTCAAATAAATGCACGAAAAAGGAAAAAAAAAACAGTGGACAAGCTGGGATCCGAACATCTTAAAAGCAGCCTGCATGAAAACACCCTAAGTTGCTCTTGTGCGTGTTCTTATGTGTTGCAAGATACCTTATCCTTCTCCCTCTTCTATCCTTGCAGTTTCTGAGCGTTTTGCATGCTGCACGAAAATACAGACCTCTTGGTCTCATGCTGTGCCGAGCGTACCAGCCTATCCTTTGGCGAGGCCTCCAGGTGAGCATCCTGCTTCTTCTTCTTCTTCTTTCTTTTTTTTAAAGTTCCATGCCAGTGATGACCAAACGTATTTCTACAGTAGCATAGTTAGTTTGAGTTGCACTTAGGACTTATGCCAGTGTTAAGTTGTGCAAACTACAGCTTTTGAAGGACATATAGGCCACGCAGCCCACACCTTGGTTGGGATTCAGTTGCCTGTGGTGTACTGACAGTGTAATACTATAAAAATCACACGTTTTCTTAATACAGTTCCCAGATGCAATGAGCCGGCTGTTGATGACCTCAATAACGTTTATCATCATCATAAGCCTGTTTTATGTCCAGTGAAGGAACATAACCTGAATACGTCTTTTCTATGTGCTCCAGCCCATTTTTATTTTTCTATGAATTTCTTTCTCGTGAATTTCATTTTCTCCTGTTAGTTGTCTTAGGTATACATATTTTTGTACACATTCTAAAATCTGGTTGCTAATCTTGAACTCCTGTTCTTTAGCTAGGCTATCGATCATTGTTTATTTTCTTTGTTTTTTTTTCTGTTTTAAGTCCTACCTTAATGCTTTCTCGGATTAAGTCTTTAAACATTGTAATTTGTCATCATCATTTCTAAAATGCATCTTGGAACCTTAGAATCTCAGGTTCTTCAGATATTCTTCATCACTTTTTATTCCCTATCCTTTCCCGTCTGGTTTCTCTTCCAGGTATGTAGTAAACAACTTTGGAAAGATGCTGCCTTCTTATCTGACACGTTTCTTGATTGCAATATTTTTTTGCTATTTTGGTAAAGAATCGGAGTAGCTGTGGATTCCTTGTGTAGAAACAATAGCTAACATATACAACTCTCGGAGTCTCCTTGGCACCGTATTGCCTCCAGAACTGCTCTTATTTTTATTGAGTGCAATGCTTTCTTATAATCTGTGAAGCCATGTAGAGAGGTTCGTTATACTCTGCCGATTTCTTGATTACTTGATTGATTGCGTGGCTGTGATCGATTGTGGAGTGTAGCTTTTGTGAAGACAGCTTGTTCTCTCGGTTGGTTAAAGTCTAGCAGTTCTCCTGTCCTATTTGACAATACTTTCGTGAATAATTTGTGTTTTACCAAGATTAAGCTGATTGGTCTGTAGTTTTTGTTGCAAACCAGTAAAAAGAACTGAAAGTGCACGCTCATTCTGCACCACATTGTTGGCGCAGTGTTGATATGCTGTATTTGCACAATTCCAACGCGAACTTCTTTTTCGATAAAATGAGCCCAAGAAAGTATGCAGCTTCTGCTAGGTCACGCAAGGCCAGATCACAGCGAAGCTGGCCGATAGTTAACTAAAACAAGTCACTCGATAGCCACGTGATATTTTGGCTGTTACAGGCCACTTGACATTGTATTATGTGATTTTGGCGGTTACATGCCACATGACATCTTGTTACGCGAGTTTGGCAGGAGCATGTCAACCGATCGCATTGGCCAAAATCTCTTAGCACAATGCCACGGGACATGTTCCCACCAAAATCTCTTAGCACAATGCCACGGGACATATTTCCACCAAAATCTTGTAGCGCAGTGCCACATGACATTTTTCTGCCAAAATCACGTGACGAAATGTCGCATGCCATGTTGGCCTTTAAAGTTGGCCTTTAAAGTACGCCAGCTGGTAAGCTTTCGGAGCCCTCCGCTACAGCATCTTTTATAATCATTTCGTGGTTTTGGGGCGTAAAACCCTAAAAATTATTGTATTGAGTGGACATTGTTGGTGGCTTTTTGAATTGCTGCATTTTTGCACCTATTGAATAACGTAACATTATAAGGTGTGTTGGAATCGGCAACATATTCAAAGGGAACTGTGCATTTGCAGGGGTTAGGTTCACTGACGTACTCAAATGTTATGTGGTGAGGCATCCTACATGTGGGAAGGGGCCACTTGTCACAGGACATAGCACATCTTGTCCTTTAATTATGAACATCGAATAGTTTCAGTACTAAAAGTTGTGTGAGTTGAACCCAATAGCAAGCACTACAGTATATCCTCATTACAACTAGCCTTGATAGCGAAGAAGACATTGGTTTGTTGTAAAAGTATGTCTTATCCATATACTATTCCAACACACTTGCATTTAAAGTGAATTGGTCTGTTATAAACGGAGTGAATTATATGTTGCAGACGTGCTTAAATAATGGGTTTATTCCTCTGCAAGTCTGCTGAAAGAGGCTTGTGATCTTCGACTGTGTTGTATAGCAAACATTTGAGACATTATCGATGTCTCCATCATTACAAGGCTGTCCACTTCATGTGTTGCCGTAGTATCTCACTTTGTCGGTCTCACTGGTGTTGTCTCTGTCCCGAGAGTACGGCAAGTGGTGTTTGAAGATGGAAGGTATTGAATTTGCGATGTGTACGGTACGGAAGTCTGCTGTAAAGGAGTGCTGATGAGCTTGCTGGCCTCATAATCTTTTCCACTATATCTGAATGCCAGTTTTATGAGAATCCATAGTAAAAGAAAATCGGTGTATGAGATGGGAAGACCAGCGTAACATAGTTTTGTATGTTGTGTCCATATGTCTGTTACAGGCAAATGTGTTATAACACCTTACTGTATCAGAAAACAATTCGAATGTCTGAATAGTCACACAGTTCAAAACAAGACAAAAGGCTTACCTTTTCTTGGCACATTGCCGAGGATTGTGGTGCTTTGATATCCTACGCAGAAACTTCATTAAAGGAACTGTTATTGAAATTGTGAGGTTGGCATGCTTCTCCCAAACTAGGCAAGGCACAACAAGGTGCGGCACTCTGCAGCCAGGATCTTTTTTGACACATTCCCTCTTCTGGAGAACACTCAAGTTGCACTGCAGCAAGAGGAGTTGACTACACACTTCGAAGTGATGCATGTGAGTTGCTCCATTTGTTTTCGAACCTGCCATAGTGGTGCCATGAGGAAATGACATGGACATAAAAACGCCTTAAAACATGTACAGTTGATCCCACATATGTCTAACTATGAGGGGATCGCGAAATAGTTCGATATATCGGTACTTCATAATACACAATATGGCTTGTTTGAAGCTCGTCTTAAAACAATACATGCCTCAGATTGGTTTCCCTAGACCGTGGCAAGCAGCAGCCTACAGATTTATCCACAGTATGCGAAAGAACAACGTGGAAATCATGGCACTTTATTTCATCTGAAAGAAGTCTAAGCTTGGCTGTCATCTTCATGTGGGCCATCAGGCTCCTCAAGCCATTCTCAATATCGTCTAGGCCTTCCAAATTGGGAAATCTAGCACTTTTTATTGCGCCACAGCAACATCAAATGCCGAATGCCAGTGAGTGCCAACACAAGCTCTCTCATCATGGTCCTAAGCCACTTATCGGTGGTGCAGGCGCTCCTAGCACTCCAATTCATCATTGTTCGCGTCCTATTCCTTTGGCACTGGTACCATTGGCCACGATCTTGGCATCGGTGCGGTCAGAAACAGCTCATACATCGTCATTCGTGCTAATAAGGTCATTTGCTGTAACCCCAACCAAGATGGCACCCAGGAACACAAACACAAGGAATTCATCGAGGCATCCGACGCTGTTTGTTGTCCACAGTGAGGACCCAGGTGAAACTCATCACCTTGCACCACAGTGCATGCAACTGCTGCGAGAAAAAAAGAGACAAAAATGAAATGGGGACAGCGAGCGGGGACTGCAGTAGGACAGAGGGAGGCAACAGTACACATCGGTGTGCGCCAGCACTGCTCTCGTGCGGCAATGCGTGGCAGTGTATGGCAGTTTCATTGGGCCATGGAATTTTTGAATTGCTGCAGCAAATGGCTGCCAAACACCACAGATAATTTTATGTTGGTGCAAACGAGCACTGATTTTCGGTTTTCAAGGGGAATCTTGTTTACTTCATTATATCCATCATTTCGTTATATCCCGTTACGTTTTAACAAGGTTCGAGTGTATACTTATGTGAGAAAAATTGTAAGCCAGTTTAGTGTCCCTTTTAAAAATGTATTGCTCTTTAATTTGTTTGATCCTCTTGCATGTAGTCACCCAACTTTATAATTTTTTTCGCACTGCCTTCACCTTGATGAAGTGATGTTCATTGGCACATTGTATTTGAAGAGTTCCTCCTATTATGAAAACCACGTGCTGTGTAGTCTTACCTTGCCCAAAGGCAAGGTAAGACTACAAACTAAATGCAGTCCACTGCCCAGCTTGCTTCACTCGTTGCATGGACAAATCCTTTCTTCACAGTGTACTTAAAGGAAGTGGCTGTGTTTCAAAGCAGTCTATTTTTCCAGAGCCTGCTTTCTGATGCACGACCAGAGATCCGTGTGTTGGCTGTAAAAGGAGTGCTCAAGCTCATGACAGACTTTTACGAGATGTTTCCCGTTTATGTAAGTGGGGCTATATGGCATAGCTTCCTGAAGTTCATTGCTTACTGCAGCTTTTATGGTATATTTATGGTAACAACTTCTCTCTTTGCAACAGCAACGAAAATCTTTTTCCAAGGTCCTGATTGAGAAAAACGCTGAAGACAAGAACTCTCCTGAATCGAGAGTTCAAGTTAACCTGGTAAGTTAGCCTTCAGCTTAGGAAGGCTTTTCCATTTGTCTTACTCTGACGAGTTCTTGTAGTGAGGAATACAACTATGACGTTTAATGCGATAGTCTCGTTAGATGTACTGGCCATGGTAACTCAGCAAGGGTGGTGTTGCACTGCTAAGTTCAAGGATACTGGCTTGATTTCTACCCATGGTGGCAGTATATCAGTGGGGGCGAAATGAGAGCACACATGTACTTAGATTTAGATTCGTGTTAAAACATCTCAGGTGATTGAAACTGGATGGTATTAGGATGGATTTGCAGGCTAGTTGGTCAAGCATCTTGGAAAAAACAGCGCGAACACAAGGACGATAGAAAAAAGGAACACACACGACACCACGGAGCGCTGACTATCAACTGATTTTATTTCGGCGAACACGTACATATATACATATGTATGAGCCTCGTCACAAGTGTTATACACTGATAAACACAAGGAAGATGCAAAGGTCATCTCATGATAAAAACAACACATGAAGGAATAAGCAATGTCATCACCACACATGCTGCATGTACATTATACAACGGTCATCTAAGGCTTGTTAGCGGACAGATATAAAATTTCTTTATCTAAGAGTGCGACAGATGGGGTGCTGACACAGTTATCCTCCAGCAAGGCAATCCTATGTGCTTCTATAATTTCCCGCGTGGGAAATTCCCACGCGGGAAATTATAGAAGCACATAGGATTGCCTTGCTGGAGGATAACTGTGTCAGCACCCCATCTGTCGCACTCTTAGATAAAGAAATTTTATATCTGTCCGCTAACAAGCCTTAGATGACCGTTGTATAATGTACATGCAGCATGTGTGGTGATGACATTGCTTATTCCTTCATGTGTTGTTTTTATCATGAGATGACCTTTGCATCTTCCTTGTGTTTATCAGTGTATAACACTTGTGACGAGGCTCATACATATGTATATATGTACGTGTTCGCCGAAATAAAATCAGTTGATAGTCAGCGCTCCGTGGTGTCGTGTGTGTTCCTTTTTTCTATCGTCCTTGTGTTCGCGCTGTTTTTTCCAAGATTGAAATTGACTCTGAGTCAGTCACTATCATGTTGCTTCATAGTCTTATTGCAGTGTCTGTGCTTGAAACCCCAGCAATCATGTCTTTGGATGCAGGGTTAACTTGATTGAGTGAGTGTTAGTGTTGTGCCTTTGTACTGTAACATTTAATCAATAAGTTGCCACAGTTACCACGATAGTCTTTGTACAACCCTCTGCTCGCAAAGCCTAGAAAGGGACCTGCCAGAAAGTTTACAGCATTTTCTTATACGTTGGCAGCACAGTCTTGAAACTTTATAAACTTGCTTGGAAATGCGGTGTTTCAAATGCAGTACTTATCTTGCAGGGCTCGCTGCCATGGTCGACAATCCAGAGACTCACAACCTGCTCAAGGCCCTCATTCCCAGGAGGAAAGACAGCCTGTATGACACTTACAGTGTTCAGGTGTCTATGTCACCCTCCTGTGTGCGGCTCGCAAGATACCGGGTTTCAAGGCACGGCACTGTATCCTCCCTCTTAATTTTTTTTTTTTTAAGCAGAACCTCTGCCTTCTCCGCGAAATTTCATTCACTAAAGAAATAGCAGAGAAAATTGAGACAGGTGCAGGATGTTCAGGGTAGAAAAATACTACATGAAGAGAGGGCAGGTGATGGCGCTGTGCAGCAAGGCACAGCAGTGCCATCAACTGAACTTACTGTACTTACACGATTGTCAGTTGGCCCGAATGTAGGTTGACCCCCCTCTACAACAAATCACAAGTCAAGGGAAAGAAAACCCGACTGGCAGTACAGTTTCGGTTTCAATTGTAAGTCGACGCCCGAAGTTTGGATTTTAAATTTCAACAAAATGGGCTGACTTACAGTTGTGGAATTATGGTACAAGAATGGTTCTCATTTGGCACCTCCATGGATAGCTTACATATGATATCCATACGTCAAATTTCAGTGGATGATGCTTGCTGCTTTAATTGTGTCCCCCCCCCCCTTTTTTGTTCCCTGGAGCACAAGTTGTTCCAACAAAACGACCTTGCCCATCTTGCTGGCACATTTCTTTTGTTGCAACAATACAAGAATATTGTCCCTTCCGGGAATCTAGGAATGTGATAATTTGGTCTTTCGTGAGAGAGTGAGAATTTCAGCATACTAACGTGCTTTCTACGTGCTGCCTTCTTCAGTTCTGGGAGCAAGCTGACCCCAAGGTTCTGCTGGCACTGATGGCCATGAACAAGCCACGGCTGTCGCTTCAAGTGGCCACGTTGCTACGGAACAGCTATTTCAACCCAGATGCCGCCGACCGCAGACAAAACCTGGAGCGATGCCTCCTTCTCTACAATCTCAATCCATCTGCTTTCAATGTGTTCTACTCTCAGCTGACACACATTGCACCTCTGAAGCCCATTGGTATGTCGGAATTGCAAGTTCAGTTTTCATGTTAGTTGAAGTGTGTCCACAGTGAAACTTCAGCGTGAATTAAATGCAAGATAATAGGTCTGGAATGGTTGTTTAAAAGAAGTCGAACGTAAAACCAAGCACCAGCTGTTTTTATAGACTCCTTGGGCCTTTCCCACAGTCTGTACCCTGAGGCGAAGTGCAGTGAACTTTTCTGACCAGGACATAAAACAAAAAGAAAAAAAATAGTGAACAAGAGAAATAAGGAAATTAATTGAAACAAGGTGGCAAGCTAATGACAATAATAAAGCAGGTGTAAAATTTAATGAAAAATGTTGTAAGAAAATAGAAACTGCAAAATAAAAGTTCTAGAACATCACACTTGAGCATATCTTTCAAGGCTTCAAATATGAAGCGTTATCTTCATTGTCTCTCAGTCAATTGATAGAGCTGTCTGTCAAATTTGGCGATTTTTCTGAAGATGGACTTTTTTGCTGTTTTTGTTGATTTTGTTTCTGTGAGCCCTGTGCCACCAGAAAGAATACTGCTGCAGCAAAGCATTTTTTATTCCCCATCAGCTCCTTACAGAAACAACAAAAAAAAAGATGTCTTCACAACGAGCCTCGTATGTTGCATTTGTTTTTAACAATATCAGCAACAAGAGACCAGTTGCAGCATTGAAAACTGCAAATAGCCATGGCTGGTGTGGCTTTTGGCTCAGAAATTTTCGTCCTCTGAAGTAAATGTGGTGTCGAAGATGTGCACAAGCATGTGCATGTGTTTGTGCTCAGGGCTCTACACACATTTCAGAACCTCAGTTTTGATGCCTAGTACAGTCTCACCCTTTCAAAGGGGCTGCAGTTCCTCTATTTCGGACTCTGCAGTAACTGCCTAAACGTTGAAATAACTGAAAGTTCGGAATTGTGAATATTACAGCACTGACATTATTCTATGTGTGGCCAAAAAGCTTAATTGTTTTATATGCAAGCACTTGTAAACAATCTGATAAATTCTTATTGCTTGTTGCCATGCTCTTGCTACACACAGACAAAAGTTTATGCCAAATCTCTGTTTCATGGCTTTTTTGGAACAGATCTCCTGTGTTTTGGTAGCCAAAGAGTCATAGTTTCCAGACACAGTCATATCAAAGTATTTGGTGATTCTGAGTGACAAAATATGAAAACAGCAGTAAAAGAAAGTTGCCCACATTGTAACATACACTGGGCACACAGCCTTGCAAATGCAGACTTTACAATATTGAAATGTGACATGGCTTGCCCTGTATCGTGGTTTTAGCACAGTAAGCTGTTACTGGATTGACTGGGTTTGCTATGTTAATCTTCAGAGGGGCACCGACAACGTGTGATAGTAAAAGTGTCAGCAGGTCTACTGAGGTATTTGCCCAAATAACATATGGCAGTGCATGCAGATGCTGCAGCTCAATGCTGTAGACTTGTTGACAGGCCCTCAGGTTGGGGAGCATAAATCGGAAGAACATTGCCTTTGAAGATGCGAGTCTTACTTTCTGTGGTATTTCAGTGTGTTGCTGTTCATGTTAATTTCTTCACCATTACAGTGAAACTGGAGTTTTTGAACTGCGCTCACGTTTCTTTTTTTCCTTTTCTCATCATGGTCATTTTTCAGTTGAGTTCTTGATCACAGTCTGCAAGGTACTCTTGCACAATACGACATTGTTCAGAAAGACATGTTCCAAGGAGAACCTCCTACCAGACGAACTCGCTGGTGAGGAGGTGAACGACACAGAAGTGTACAAGAACCAAAAGCCCTTGGAGGAACGCTCGGTCCACATACTTGTTGAGACACTGGCAGTCACCTACAGCAGCCTGTCCATGCAAAAAGATGTGACATCTGATGTGAGTATACACATGACTTTGCTGTGACATATGAAGAAAGTGTTGAAGCCGTGGTACAAGAAATGTACTTTAGGGGCTGACACTCGCCGCACGCCGCAAGGGTGAATACGTCCAGATAATGTTAGCTGTAGTACATGAGCCTGCCGCAGCTGCCTGGAGGGCGCTGCAGCGTAGTGGCCAGGGTGGCTGTTCCCGTCAAGCAGGCGAGTGTTTTCTCATCTTTCTCCTGCCGAAGCATTGGTATGTTCTGCTGTCGGCGACACGTCAAGATTCTGTCAGAGTGTATCTCAGTGTATGAATTGCAAGCTTCTCAACTTGATGTTGTTTGCACCTTGCATCTACAAGGATTATTTTGCATTGCACTAGGATTCGTCCTTCGTGTCATGTTGTCCGAAGCACAAGCTACATTGATGGCGTGGGCCGGTTATCACTGTGCGTATGAGGCTTGGTGGCTGATTCCCTGACTGCTATCCATCAAAGCTGTGAACGCTAACCAGGATCAGAAACCCATTCGGCGCGAATGTGGCAAAGAAGCTCTTCTTGCCAAACTGAAATTTGGGCTAATTGTGCTGCACGCATCAAGTGCCGTCAGGAACTGTGACACTGGGCTATCTTCAGGGTAGATAAGGTTTTGAAATCAAGTGACCATGTCTGCAAGGTTGAAAGTTGGGTGCTTTGGTAACCGTTCACTTTAAGTTTGAAGCACCATGCAGGAAAACGAGGGACACACGGAACGTAACAAGTAGACAGGACTACCACTGACTCGTAACTAGTTTGTTCTTAAAAAGCAAACAGGCTAATAAACAGGCCACGTGTAACAATGAATTCCAGTGATAGAACTTTCAACAATGTTCTAGCAAAAATTACATTTCAGAATTGCTGAGCATGAGTGATGGCGGGCTGATCTCTTTACATTTATTGATATGGAACACCTCTATGATTTCTACAGTGGGATAGCATTGCCATTTCTTTGAAAAGCAACGTGCAGCCATGAACAGAGCGATGTCCTCTAATGTGTGAATGAGTTCCCTTGTTTAGTGAATTTTTATGTTCTGATACCCTCGTGTTAATACGCCGGCCCATTTGGCCTATATATAATTTTCCACGTGGCAGGGGCAAACAGCACACTCTATTAGTTTTGTAAGTGATGAAACTTCAAGAACGAGGGTGGTTAATTGTGCACCGAAAATTACACTTGACTGGTTTTTCTGCACTGAAGTTTGGTACATAATCTTCTCAGTTTGCTTGGAGCAGAAAAAGCAACTTTCAAGCCATGCCTGTTACCCTCATTTTTTAAATTATGCACTACTTTAAATGTGTAAAGTATACGGTCAGCGGGGATGAGGGATCGCCAAGGTAGATAGCCACGGAGATGGTACAATGGCGCACTCCACTTCGTCGTCCTCTTCTTCATCTACCATCTCCTATTCTTTCCGTTACAATCCCCGTTTCGCAGACGAAGCCCACCGGGTGAGTCATTGTGCTGTGGTGGGATAGTAACGTTTGAGACGTGCAACGTGAGCGAGTTGCGTTTTCCTGGAGCGCCTGTCTTTAGGCAAAAGCCGCGCAAGTACATACGTGAGATCACTCAGGCGATCTAGCACAACGAACGGGCCGACATAATGTGATAGAAGCTTGCTGCACAAGCCACGCCTGCGCTGTGGGGTCCATAGCAGCACTAGATCACCCTTTTGAAACGAAACCTCTTCATGGGTGCTGTCATATCGTTGCTTCGAGCGGCTTTGAGATGCCAACGTTCGGATGCGTGCTATTCGACGGGCTTCCTCGGCAAGGCAAAGTGTCTTGGCTACTGAATCTTCTGTGTATAACGAAAACGGCAGAATAGTGTCAAGGAAGCTCCGCGGTGACCTGGCGTAGAGCAAATAAAAAGGGCTGTAGTCTGTTGTCTCATGCTTCGCAGTGTTGTAGGCGTATGTTATAAACGGTAGCACATCATCCCAGTTCTTGTGATCCGATGACACGTACATGGCTATCATGTTCGTCAAGGTTCGGTTCGTACGTTCAACAAGGCCGTTGCTCTGCGGATGATACGGCGTGGAGTGTCGAAATTGCGTTCCACATAGTCGAAGCAACTCCTCAACAGTGTCTGCCACGAACTGACGACCACGGTCGCTTATGATCACGCGAGGTGGGCCATGGCGTAAGACGACATAACGCAACAAGAAAGATGCGACGCAAGCAGCGGTAGATGACGGTACTGCCGCGGTCTCTGTGTAGCGTGTAAGGTGGTCTACACAAACGATGATCCATCGGTTGTTATTTGATGACCGTGGGAATGGGCCCAGCAGGTCCACGCCGACTTGTTCGAAATCTTTTTTTTCTTTTCATCATTGCAAGCCTTGTCTGTATGTGATTGTTTCAACATGGTGCCATAGTATACATCGTGTACCAGTTTTTGTGCTGATCTGCACATGACATGCTCCTTGTATCCAGCACTTGCTAATCTGTTTACCTGTTTGTTAAAGCTTTTACCAATTCTCTCAAGACACACACTATTTGCCAAGGCCGTACAAAGACAAGAATAGGCTGTCGTTTTTTAATGTCTTTGAGTGCAGTGATCTGTAGCTGAGGAGGGGCTTCTCTGAGCGTGGACTGTACCACCAGCAAACATTATCTGGCTCACGTCCTGACCTCAAATCCAAAAACTGTAGTTCGTCATTGATTGGCCACTCACCAGGGAATTGAAGGCCTTAGCTGCAATTTCCGAGACTTTTAATATGTCCACTACAACCCTGTCCAATAAACCATGATCAACAAACACTAAATAACCATCCACTTATATAAAATTGGTCAGTGCAAGATTATTTACATTGCATTCCATCCTTCTGTCCAAGTATCCTAGATATATTATGCTTAGTATTGGAGCTACTTTAAAGCCTATGCAAATAGTAGACTTTCAATGGTATAATTGTTCCGTTGTACAAAATTGGATTGTAAATAAGATTAGTATCTCAAGAAATATTTCCACTTCCACTCAAATGCCACAGCTAACGAAATGCAATTTGTCGTTATCCTCTGTGATACACTGCCTTACTGCAGAAATTAGCGGATGATGTGGAATGTTGTAGTACAAATCCTGTACATGAATACTTAAAAAATTGCAGCTACCCCGATTGGAAGTTCAAGATGCTGAACTGATTTGCTAGAACAGGTTGAAACATTAAACTGCCAAGAATCTCTTTCTGACTTTATGGCAGGCAGGCAGGCACAGAACTTTATTTTGGTCCGGAGAAACTGCAGTTGGACGTCCCCTTCTAGGGGGATCCTGTAGCAGTTGCGGGCCGCTCCCACGCAGGGACAGGAAGACCGTGGCCCTCCGCCCTCTCGCAGGCTCTCTGGACAGCCCGAAGTTGAACCGAAAGGTCGCCGCTTTATGGAGTGAAACGGAATGTCCGGTCGATGAGTTCTCGCGCTCTGGTATTCTATAACGACCTTAGGGACCCTCTTCACAACTCCTACGAGAGTTATGGGGCCCCACCTTTATATTACAACCCATGTATGCATTGCGAAGTGAATAATAGTTTCAGTTGCAATAAACAACTCAAGGTGCAGGTTGTTCAGGTGTTTTACAGCAGATGCAAGTTTTTCCAGGTTATGTTTCAAAAGTAACGGAATATCCTCGTCCCTAACTTTGCCAGCTCTTACATTAACACCATAAAATTCAATTCTTTTTAACCGCACTCATTGCCCTTTCCTGGAAGAACCCTTCTGGTAGGACATAAAAACAGCCTTCCTTATCCGAGGTGAGGAACTGTAAACCATTTCCAATGCCGAAGTCCACCAGTTCTTTAACGTGCTGCTGTTTCCTGCCAGTGGTGGTCATCCTGGTCAGAGCGTCGACGCACTCTGTGATGAAATGTGATCGCTCCTCTTCCGAAACGTGATGTGCAGGGGTCCTGGCCAGCGCTACTTTGCCCGGAGGGTACAAGTTCAGTTCAAAGCAGAACTTGGGACGGAGTCCATCTTGGGAACATATGGGATCATACAGCAAAGTACAGTCGCTTGAGAATATCGCATCATATCTAAGGCAAACCTAGCCACATATTAAATGCGACGCATTTCTTAGCGAACTTCGGCGACCTTGAGCGTATCTATCTATCTATCTAGCCGCCTAAGATTTTGTGCTCTCCCGGCCGTTTCGCTAATGGGATGTTTACGAAAATTGATATGCCACAACATGACTGCATGAAGAACATAAATGACAAGTCATAACATGAAAATCATGATATGCATGTCACGAGCGGCATGATTTACATGCCACGGTCTTGGTGCTCTCCTGGCCGTTTCGCTAATGGGATGTATGCAAAAATTGGTAGGGCACAACATGACTGCCTGGCGAATATAAATGGCGGGTCATGATGTGCATGTCATGAGCGGCATGATTTACATGGCACGGTCTTGGTGCTCTCCTGGCCGTTTCGCTAATGGGATGTATGCAAAAATTGGTAGGGCACAACATGACTGCCTGGCGAATATAAATGGCGGGTCATAACATGAAAATCATGATGTGCATGTCATGAGCGGCATGATTTACATGGCACGGCCTTAGTGCTCTCCTGGCCGTTTCGCTAATGGGATGTATGCGAAAATTGGTAGGGCACAACACGACTGCCTGGCGAATATAAATGGCGGGTCGTAACGTGAAAATCGTGATGTGCATGTCATGAGCCGCATGATTTACATGGCACGGTCTTAATGCTCTCCTGGCCGTCTCGCTAATGGGATGTATGCGAAAATTGGTAGGGCACAACATGACTGCCTGGCGAACGTAAATGACAGGCCATAGCATCAGAATCATGACATGCGTGTATGAGCGGCATGGTTTACATGCTACAGTCTTGATGCTCTTGCGGCCGTTTCGTTAACTTCATATGTACCAAACTCGGTATAGCGAGAAAACAATGCAAATCCATTTTACGTTCCTGATGTGTGCTTTGCATTTCCTTGATTCCCACTGCACGTGGGATCTGCCAATTTTTTTCAAGTAGGCAACACAGAAGGGACAGACTCGATTGTGTGGCATAAAGTTCTGGCCTGCGATATGTTTGTTTACATTTATGAAGGCTGGCTTGGCATTCGATTTTGCAATCTTTGGGCAGCTTTGGGTTGTGTTGGGCTATCGGCACGCACGATTTCCTGTCGGAACCAGCTAGCTGTCCCCTAGCAGCCCGCTGCGAAAATCTAAGAGCATGAACCACTTTCTTTAATAGCATCGAGCCTGAGTCTTTTCCTGAACTTCTCTGTTAGGATTTGCTGCGAGTTGAGTTCTACGGGTTTTTTTTCCCTGAAAAAAATGCTTGAGCTATGGAAAAAGCAAGAAGTTTCTCCGTTTTTACCTATGGAGTGATGATGGGTGAAAAAAAAATCTCTAGGTTCTGTAACACTGTGCATTGTTGCCCACGTTGGTAGGCTATGTTGCTTCTTTCTTATCAACCTTGTACGATTTCTGTTGCCTCAGTCAACCTCAGATAGTTTTAAAACTTTGTCTATTCAAATATTACAGGAACTCAAACCACGTTGGAAGTTTCTTGTGGCATTGATGAAGAAAACTGTGACTGAGTTGTTCCAGATCACTGATGTGAGTTCTTACTCTTATGTTTTGCATTTGTGTTGACACTTTGCTGGTATGTTTAGTAGCGCAAAGCTTCAGTTTGAATGATTGCAATCGGTTGCCACTTAAGTGTGTCAGCTTTCAGCCCTGTAATGCAGTGTAGCAGTGTCTTGTTTCTCCATTAGATGCAGTTTGCCTGTGTACCTTGTGTTAAAAAAAAAGGCGGTGTTGGGGGAGTGCTTTTCTGTGAATTGGTTCCTGGTACCTCCGTACTCATGCAAATAACTCTGCCACATTGTCTGTGGCTGGCAAATAGTACCACAAGCACAATGCAAGAAGGGGAAAAAAATATATATATATATCTGCAGACAATGCTTGACACCTCTTGAACAAAACACATGTGAGAACTCAATACGGAAATAAATACTACAGAGGAATAAAAAAAAAATTCACGTGTAGTCTGTAGTGAAGATGAATTTCGTGATAAGTCGCAGTGCAGAAGCCAAATTTGAACATGTATTAAAGGGAATTGAGGTCAATTTAAGATGGCTGACAAAAAACCAATATGTCACTAGCAGACACATGTCAATGTGTACCATTATGAAGATATGCCCACACACTTATTCTTTGTCTTGTGTACTTTCTCTTTCATCGCTGTGAGATCTTTCAGCTGATAGCTGGTGTTTGGCATTGTCATATTCAAATGCTGGTATCTACAGTAGTTGCACAGTGCTGCATACTTGCAAGTAACACTTTACTCGCAACTTTTACTCAGACCCTTGCAGATGCAGTCAATCTACATGTGTCCTGTGGTTTCATTAAGATGCTATGCTAAACTGCCTAACTCTTGATGATGAATGGGCAAAATAATTACTTTAAAACAAGATAGCATTTTATGAATTTAGGTGTCGTGGAATTCATGTCTGAACTATCAGCAAACTCAGTCACTTTCTGTGTTTATGGGCTTGAAACGAATCCATCACCTTTTTATGAACGAATTTTTGCCCCATTCCCAGAAGACAATTCATGGCTACTTCTAGAACACTTGTATCTCTGACTGTACGCCTATCTTTTTTATGTAATACAGGGTCCGTTATAAAAGTAATGTGCATTTTCTGGGAAAGATAGGTTTATTCATCGGATAAGTACAATGATTAAAATTCTTCGAAATACTCTCCCCCTGCATCAATACACCTGTGGAGACGTGTCTGCCAAACCTGGAAGGCACCCTCAAAGTCCTTGATGGGAATGTCTCTGTGGAACGTCGTCACATGCTTTTGGATGCTTCTCACAGTTTTGCAGTGCTTTCCTTTCAGCTCTCTCCTCAGTTGGGTAAACAAAAAAGTTGTCCAGAGCCAAGCCAGGACTGTAAGTGGGATGGGGTACCACCGGGGTGCTTTTCCGGGTGAGGGAGTTGGCAGCGATGAAGGATGTGTGGCTGGGGCCATTGTCATGGTGGAGCTTCACGATGTCTGATATCAATCCTCACGTGCGCGACCCGGTGTTTCGATCACTTGAGTACCTCTAGGTGAAAGGCTGAGTTGAGTCCTGTGGCATGTTTAGGGTATAAACAGTTTGCTGGATGCTCAATTGACGGTCAGAACGCAACACTTCGTGCACACAATCCACGTTTTCGTCGGTTCTGGTCGTTGCTGGTGGGACAGGCAGACCCCTCACAACATTGCCCGACCAGTTTTACCGCACCACCACGGCCAGTCGCATCAGAACAAAATCATGCACGTTACCTTTATAACAAACCCTGTATATATATAGGGCAAATTGAATTAAGGCAATCATATGCATGCCTTTAGGTGGTACACTTGAAGTTAACTTGTGGTACATGTTCACTTACAAGTCACTGCAACCACGTTTCAGTGTGGATGAAATTCAGGAACACGTGCACAGTACTTACACTTGGGTGCGTGTTGAAAAACTGAAAAGGGTGTAAAAACTAATCTCTAGTATGCTTACTATGTCATGTCTCTTAATTAATTTTTAACACGTAAAATGCCAGGGTTAGTTTTTCAGATATATATTTGTAGCTTTTAATAAATCTGAATGTTTTGCTTCGAATTTTTGCAATGTCAAACAGTGAGCGTTGTTGATTGTATTCATTGATGTTTTAGTAAATTGAGTTTATGTTGCAAATGTGTTGTGCTGATGCCACTGCCATGGCTGCTTTGAACATGTGCACTTTTACAAGTATGTGTTAATGGCACAGAAGCATGTGAATGAAGAGGGATGCTCTCAACTTGGGTCTGTTTAAAAGCATTCATCCTTGGGTTTATGCTCAAAAGCATGGCAGGTGTACGAACTTGGTGTCGATGCTTAGTAATGCCAACATTTGTTCTGAGCCTTGTTTGAGGTCCATAGTGAGTTTAGCAGTATGAACAACTCAAGACTAAAGCTAATGTCTTCAGAAAAAGTGAAGATTAGCACCAGCAAGCCACATACGCGTAACTATGGCTCAGTCGAGTAAGATTACTTAGTTGCGTTGTTCGTTTGTTAGAGAAAAAGTGTTCTTTTCCTTAATTGGTATCTACTGAGCTGTGTTATTGTCAAGTTGAGACAGACTTTATATAGTATACAGGAAAAAAGTAACTGATTATAGTTCATTTATTTCTCTATAAAATATGGTTGATTAGATGCCAATTACTGCCCAGCAAAAGTAAAAGTACATGAGGAATTACTAAAAACATAATGGCTTACTTCTTACATCGCCTCCTGTATACTATTGCGAGCTGGGCATTTTGTTGCCCATTCATACCAGAAAAGCTTCTTTTTGGTATGGTCTTGCCTTAAGTGGAACGGCTCACACTTGGAGAATACCATAGTTTGACAGTGCCTTGTACTATCTAAGGTCTTGCGTCTTATGAGCCGAGCCGCTGTAACTGCGTTTGCACCATGTGCACAGCCTACAAGGTGCAATTAAACGTCAGTCACATGCATGAGGTGCTCGTCAAAAAGACAAAAGTAGACCTGCAATTATGTAGAGCCTCGTAGAGCTTTCTCATAAAATGTGCAGATGCAATCATGTAGCACACAAGGTTATATGTACACAGTCTCTGCACCTTATCCTTCTATGATGCGACAAACATTTGCAAATGTTATAGGTGCCAGTGCACGAACAAGAAATGCTGTAAAGCAGTGGTCGTGAGCTATTTGGATGTAATGAATAAAAACCTTATCGGTGTGCCCAGCGGGTGCCAACAATACAGGCTGTGCAACAAGAAAGCAAATACGCGCCCTTCATGTTTGCCTGCCAAACATGCCTTTCATAAGGCTGTCACACTATATGACTCTGGGCAGGGCACATTACTTCCAGAACAGTTGCTAAAAGCTGTATCTCCTGTTACATCCTGTCTTGTAACTAAAGTAGCTGGTCGCACTTAATTGACCGCAGTGGCTGTTACCAGGTTAAAAAAAAAAAGTAATTGACCAGTTATATATAATCAAAACATACCAGTCCGTCTGAAAGCGTCTTGCAGAACCAGCCTGCTTTGTCTTGATGAGCCATCAGCTGGGTGTAACGAAATCTTTCTTTTCGAGGAATCCGTACATTGGGTGCATACTTTAAGTTCGAGTTGGCAATGGGGAAGGCCTGTTAACTACATCTTAATTCATTCTAACAGAAACAATTATGGAAAAGATCCGTCAACGCTGAGCAACAATCCTCCTTGACGCAGAGCAATGCTATGAGTGGCGCCAATACTGAGCATGGCGTGAGTATGGCCGACCGCAATTCTTTCTCGCAGCTGGGCTGGCGCACAAAACGGTCCCTTGTTGATTTTGGCCTGCATGCGCAATGCCACGAACTGGCTAGTCCAGGAGCAAATGTGGTCTGCACATTCGGCTGCTGAGCACGTGGTAGCACCTTGGTATCTTCCTCTTGTTTTGCATAGCCCTTCTGCTACAACAATGCTGGCTTTTGGGCTTTGGCTGCTGGCACACTGTGAACACTGCAGATGCACAGGGTGGACCCATGAGAATAGACAATGAACGCACAGTGGCATGCACGGGCACGATCACCTGCAGGGAATCTTGTTGAAGGGACGCATTGTGCTGCAATTTCAAAGTGTACGTCAACAGCACAAAAGAGTTTGGTCGTAAACATTAGATAAATACTAAAGGGTAGGCAGTGTCGCCAGCTTGAATATGCTATGCTAGCCCACCATGAATTTAGAGTAGCATCTGCTGGGGACTGGCCTTCAATTAATCAGTAAAGGAGCACTACATTGCGTTCCACTACATTGTGCTCCAAGTCTGACAAGCTTGAAGGACACTTACTGAGCCACAGCAACCAATATACAACGTGTACTCTTAACTGCATGCATCGTATAGCATGTGGCCCTGCCGCTGTGGTTAAGTTAGACTCGAGCACACTTTGTGCTAAGATTGCAAAGTTTGTCTTGCTTTGCTGTTCACATGACTAACAGCTATGCGCATGAAGACATGCCTCCAGTTTAATTGCACAAGAGCCTCGGTGCACATAAATCTATTCCTTTCCTTTGCCAAAGAAATGGAGTGCTTTGACACACTTCTGCACTTAACACCTGGATGTCTGATAGGCATTCACTTGAGAGTTTTTGTGAAGGAGATGAACTCTCTCACTTCAGAGATCCTAGTGCTCGGGATACAAGGGGGGCAATTTAAAACAGATATAAGATGTGGCTTAATTTTTAAAGGAGGTTTTAAAGAATTTTTAAAGACAGGCCAGCCATACTAATGTCACTGATTTCATAAGCGGTAGTGTTGTCCACACCATGTGTATACCTGCATACGTTTTTGCACCTACCTGTAATGACCTTTAGTGTATGGAAATGTACTTATGCTGTTCTTGGCATAAATTGGTGGTCTTGCTTTGTCATCGACGAATCCACATGTAGCATTGAACAAGCGTGTACAAGGCTATGATGTGATAAGGCTAACAACATACAATGTGATAAGGCTAACATACAAAGTGCTAAATTTTACTGCTCAAGTTCTTATCAGGCCATCCTATGGCACAGAGTGCCATCAGCCAGCTGCTTTTTCTTCTTTCTGGTAATTGGTCTGTGAAAATGTCACTGTGCTCTGGTAATCAGGTCTTATCTTTGTATTTAAATCTTTGTGAAGTTTATCACCAGCTCAACTGAAAAGTGTGTTTGTGAACACAATTATCGCACTGATACTGCGAAGAGCATTGCACATTCTTTAATATTCACAATCGCTAGCAATCGCGCTGTAATGTATGCCAATGTTAATATTCAAATTTGACCTGTGCCATGAGACAAGACTTAACCACTAATAATTATACCATTATTGCTGTATACCAATGCTGTATACCATTATTTTCATTTGCCCTGGTACTATATGTACTAGTAGCTGTGGCACTCGACTGCTAATCTGAAGGTCGCAGGAACAAATCCCGGCCGCCGCCGCCACTGCATTTCGATGGAGGCGAGATGTTGAGGCCTGTGTCCTGTGCGATGTCGACGCACGTTAAAGAACCCCAGGTGGTCAAAATTTCCGGAGCCCTCCACTACAGAGTCTCTCATAATCAGATCGTGTTTTGGGATGTTAAACCCCAGAAATCAATGAAATCAACTATTTCTATTTGGAGGATAGATGCACATATGGCGAACATTATAGCCTGTCTCTCACTTCTCGTGCCATTAATGGTTCTTACCATAGCTATACTGCAACACTACTTAATTATGTAAATGCTGCAAGAGTGATCTGTTTGCTTTATGCCACATTTTGTTGCGCAGCTTTAAAGAGAAGACTGCCACAAGCTCAGCAAAAAACGGTCACCCTTTGTTTTTCTCTGCGTGCAGTCTCTTGGCTTGCAGATTTCGGTGCTGAGTGCTGCCTCCCTGCTGCCTCGTGATGAAGCCAGCAATTTGGCCCTGCGGTGCTTCTCAATGCTTCGCAGTTTCCTGACTGTGCCCAACAATGGTGCACAATTGGTTCTTTCCGAGGAGGCCAAGCAGTGCGTTCTCTTTATGTGCAACATGCACCGTGCGGCTGACGTCCTGGCACTGGTGGTTGAGTCTGTTGAAGAGCTGCAGGTGAGTGCCTGGGAACCACTGGGTGGTTCAAATCAACCAGTAGCTTCGTTCCTCCTGTCTGGGGAATTTGCATCTCCGGTGCCCTGCTTTGAACTTCTCTCTTATTTGGGGGATATGGTTTCTTTCTGTACCCAGAATGGCAGTGATTCCAATTTCTTTGAGGAAAGGGAAGGGTGTGTTCTTAGACAGTGTTTTATTCTTCAAGCTAACATGGTAAAAGCTTCAGTGACTATGTATTTCCATGTGCTGATACCAAATACAAACTCTGTTTTTATATGCACTGAACTACGTATTAATTATATAATTATTGATGGAAGGTAATGTCATTGATCACATTTTAATTAAGCTTGCTTTGTAGATCCTGCTGAATTAAATGTCGTTCGTTCTACACATTCCAAGGAGTGTAAGAAAGTTTGTCTTATGGTTCTAGCTTTCCAAGACTGACTTTCCAAGTGCAAAGCTCCAAATTTCTCATATGAATAGCTGAGAAATGACATGTTTATTATTTTACCCTTTTCTAACATTTATCGCTTCCCAAAGTAACATTTGACACTTTATTGCATAAGCACTCCAGCACAAGTAAAGTAAACATTAAGTTTGCCAAACCTGAGAAAAGCTGGTTGGAAGATTGTAACGCCACGAAATAATATATATATATATATATATATATATATATATATATATATAAACACACTGAGACAATAGCAATAATCCAAAAATAATATTCAAGAAAGCTTATTGAAGTCACTACCAGTCACTACCAATCCGATCATGACCACTGCCCCAAACTCTGAGAGCACATGCACACCCGATGCACAATGCATAGAAGCAACTCTGCTTTTCGCAAACGCTGCGGAGAAAACCGTGCTAGATAGCAGTGACAGATAGCAGTAATGAATGTGCGAGGTCTGTTAAAAAAGTGTCCGACCTTCTTTCTTCCCCCTCCCCCCCCCCCCCCCCCCCCCCACCATGCTTTCGTGATGCGGGACCATCGTGTGACTATCCGAGAAATTGCGGAAGAGGTGGGCATCAGCACTTTTTCTGCAGATTCCATAATGACCGAAGATTTGGCCATGAAGAGAGTTGCGGCAAAATTCGTGCTGAAGCTGCTCACGGCAGAGCAAAAGCAACTTCATGTCGAAGTCTCACAGGACATGCTGGGTTCCATAAACGGGGAGACTTCATGAACACCATAATCACTGATGATGAGTCTTGGGTGTACGGGTACGACCCGGAAACCAAATCTCAGTCGTCACAGTGGAGGCACTCCATGTCACCAAGACCAAGTGCGCAGCAACGTCGAAGTGATGCTGACTGCTTTCTTTGACTCCTGCAGTGTGGTACCCGAGTACGCACCACAGGGTCAAACAATTACCAAAGAGTACTACAGGGATGTGATGCTGTGCAGCACATGAGACCGGAGGTGTCAACAGGAAATTGGCGCATTCATCATGACAATGCTCTTGCACATTCCTCGCACTTGATTCAGACTTTTTTAGCGAAAAACCAGACTCCCGTAGTTCAACAGCCTCCTTACTCTCCTGATATGGCCCCCTGCAACTTCTGGCTGTTTCCCAAAATCAGGAGGCCATTGAAAGGAGCACGATTTCAGACAAGAGAGGACATTATGGCTGCAATGACAGCTGAGCTAAACTTCATTCCGAAAGGGGCCTCCTGGGAATGCTTCTAGCAATGGCAGCACCTCTGGGAGAAGTGTGTGGCTTCCCAAGGAGACTACTTTGAGGGTGATAAAATTTTTAGTGCTCCAGTTATGCCAGTTTTTTTTTTCTTCTGCCAAAGGTCGGATACTTTTCTAACAGACCTCGCATGCACCCGGCCAGCGCACACGGAGCGAAAATGGAACTACAGGTTGCTGTCCACCAGTGATGAGGATGCGCTCGCTTTTGTCGCGTTCACTGACAGCGATTATGCAGCTCCGAACCTATGCAGCAAATGCTTACGCAGTTCAGAGTATGTAAAGGCATAAAAAAGCAGTGTTCTAGCTTTCCCTCCATTCACGGATAACCGTGGCAGTGAGGACTTCAGCACTTCGTTTTTGGTTCTCTGCGCACGGCAAGCTCCGAGAGCCACACGAAGACATGTTCAGCCGCCTACATCCTAGCTATCAAGAGTTCGATGTTGATTGATTTGTGGGGTTTAACGTCCCAAAACCAGCTCTGATTATGAGAGACGCCGTAGTGGAGGTCTCCGGAAATTTCGACCACCTGGTGTTCTTTAACGTGCACTGACATAGCACAGCACACGGACCTCAACATTTCGCCTCCATCGAAATGCAGCCGCCGCGGCCGGGATTCGATCCCGCAACCTTCGGATCTGCAGCCAAGTGCCATAACCACTAGACCACCGTGGCGGGGGAGTTTGATGTCAATAAACCGTGGGTGTGCTTGCGGGGACTTGAGAAGTCATAATAACCACATTTTCTGAAGTTGTGTGCTCTTGTAGGTGATGTTTCCCTGGGACAAAATTCCGTGACTGCGAATTTCTTGCGTGACCAGTCAGCCTCGTTAATTTGTAGTGAGATTTGAAGGTTCAAAGCAATTCACAACCCTGAAGAAATTTCAGTTAGCAAACAATTTCAATATGTTGAAAGGAAATGTTCGCTAATTTAATGTTCTTGGCATTGCTACACGCTTGAAAACGGTCACTTTGCTGCTTCCAGACCTGCTCCCACACCTGCTCTAAAATGCTGGGAGTCTGCTTCCAGCCTTTCATATATATAAGAGCATTGTTGTCAAGAGCCCTGAAAAGAGTATTGTGGTGCATTGGAGTGCATTGAATGTATTCTTGATACGGCTACCTGCAAAATACAGTTTTGATACCGATATTGAGAGAGCAGTTTCATAGCAATGTGCTAGCATAGTCTGACAGTCAGCAACAAGTATGACAGTGCCAGTCAACAAGGGCAACTAATTGCATAGTGGTAGAGTTTTGTCCCTTCACTTCTATCTGTGGTGGATATGACAGCGTCTTTATATCTTGTGTTTCAGAACAAGCAGACACCGGTCAAGCAGCGCCGAGTGCGCTTCTGTGTCGAAAGGCGGCCTTGCAATCCTCTTCTGGGGCTACAGGTGCTCCGTCAACTGCTGGAGTCTCCCCACCTGCAGGTGACGCTGCTCAAGCATCACACTGTGCCCTTGTTCGACACATGGAGCGTCCTCTTGCGCATTGCTGTGAGTGTCTTCACCTTCCCCGTGCCGTCTTGGTTGTGTTCTATGGCTGTGCTGTGCACATGTTCCTGGCTGTCATCTTCCATTTATGTGCGGCCATGCTTGCCTCCAAAGGCAGTCTCTAACTCCACTTTCTATATATATTAGTGAGTCTGATCTTTGAAAATGTGTCCTCGTGTACAGGCTGCCTAAAACACATTTTGAGTCGATATAGTCGAGCCCGACTATATCGAACTCGTTTATATCAAATTATCCCGTATATCGAACAATTTCTAAACACGGTAAATTTACGTTGAGAATATATAGCAAAAGTTACTGTTACATCGAACGAAAATAGCAACGACAACCGATATATCAAACTCCATGTGCCCCAGAGGTGCCCCAGCAAGTTGGCTTTCCCTCGCGGTGGCGGGGAAAACTCCCGGCGCCACCCTAGAAAATGTGGTTTAGACCCGGCTGTGCACGGGCGAACACCCCCCTGCAAAAAATGATCCTGGCCTGCTCGCAGTGCTTATATTCAATCAGAGGCCGTCGGGCTTTCTCCGAGGCGCAGAGGCGGTACAAGTGAGCGCCATTTTTTCTTTCTTTATGCTTGTGTGCCTGCTGCTGCCTCTTTTCCTCGAGTCCTCATTCAGCGTGGTCTGTGCTGGTGGTGTTGCCTGTTGGCGCTCTGTGAACTTTCTTGGCGCGCTGTCGTCATGGCTTGTGCAAAGAGGCAGAATTTGCCGTTCGCTACGAAACTCGAAATCACAAATCGAGTCGAGTGCGGTCAGAAGAAGTCCGACGTCGCCGCCACGCACAAGATTCCAAGGAGCACCTTGAGTACTACACTGAAGAACAAGGCAGACATCAGGGCCAAGTCGGACAAAAGGCCAGGTGCCCGTGGCGCCCGAAGTGTGCGCACTGCTGTGTACGAAGATGTCGAAGCAGCCGTTTACAAATGGTTTGTGGACGTTCGGTCGCGAAACATCCCGGTGCCCGGCCCTATGATCGAGCAGAAAGCCAAGGACCTTGCTTTCTTGCTTGGCAGGAACGATTTCCAAGGAGGTTCTGGCTGGCTCCAACGGTTCAAAGAACGGCACAACATCGTTGGCAAAGCTGTTAGGGTGAAAGCAGAGCGGTGGACCTGGACAGCGTAGACAAATGGCTCGAGGAAAACTGGCGAGATATCACAGCAGGATATCAAGCCCAAGATATCTTCAATACGGATGAAACCGCTCTATTTTGGCAAATGTTGCCAAACAAGACACTTGCGTGTCGGGGCGACAAGACTTGCGGCGGCAAGGCAAACAAAGCCCGTGTGTCCGTACTGTTGGCAGCTAATTTAGACGGATCGAAAAAGCTTCAACCTCTAGTTATCGGGAAAAGCACGGCACCGCGGTGTTTTCGAAATGCACTGTCGCTTCCAGTTACCTGCCGAGCAAACTCAAAAGCGTGGATGACCGGGGAGCTTTTCAGCAAGTGGCTATCGTCGTAGAACGATGATTTGGTAGGCGAAAATTGCAAGGTGTGCCTGCTCGTGGACAATTGTTCATCGCACCACTGCAGTACGACCTTCACCAACATCGAGCTGCGTTTTTTGCCCCCAAACACTACGTCTGTCCTGCAACCACTGGATCAAGGCGTTATACGCGCACTGAAAGCCGGCTGTCGGAAGCGCCTGGTGGAGAGGCTGCTGCAGAACCTTTGTGTCAGCAGGGAGCTTAAGATCGACTTGCTCGGAGCTCTATGCTGAGTAGATTGTGGGCAGAGAGAATCCGGAGACAATCCAGAACTGCTTTAGGCATGCCGGCTTCCGCGTGCCTGGTGATGACACCCCAAATTCTGATGACAGCACTGAAGACACCGCAGGTGTTTCCGCCGAAGTTTGGAGCGAGCTGGCAGAGTTCCTGGGTGCTATCGACGGATCGACATTCGACGAGTTCGTCAGTGCAGATGATGATGTCGCCATCATGGGCCAGCTACAAGATGAGGACTACGTTGCAGGCGTCGTGCCGACCACTAGCCAAAGCGACAGCAATAAGGAAATTGACGATGGCCCGTTGCCTACATCCTCCGAAGTGATTAGTGCACTTGCGTTGGTCCAGCGCTATTGCGTGAATATGGAAGGTTGCGGCCTCAGCTGCTCCGACTCGTTGGACAACGCGGAGGCGTGCGTGCCGTCGCAGGCAGCGAAGTCGTTGAAACAGGAGAAAATCCAGGACTATTTTGTTCCAAAGTAGGGCACGCAAGTAAGCCACCATATTGATAAAGTACTTTTCTTATTGGTATGTGCCTTTGCGTCATCAAATCCTATAGCGGGCCTATGTCGAATTATGCCATATATCGAACTAATAAACATTTTTTGGCGAGTTCGATATACCCGGGTTCGACTGTTCTTGCAATGCGCTTGCTGTACTTTACTAGAGGCTACCATCAGCAAGAACTTTATCAGATTTGCTGATGCGGATACTCTTTCATTTTAGTTGACAAGTTTGGTTTTCTTTGTGCAAATTTAATGTTTCGTCCATACTAGCAAAGGGGACACTGGGATGGAGCACTTGCCTTGGTAGCCTTAGAACTTCACCCACATGAGGAATGTTCACTGTTAACATTGTTTCCCCGCCAGCGCACCTCTGACAGGCCAGTTAGTCTCTGGGAAGCTGTAGGCTATCACCGCGAGCTCATTCCTGCTGCTGACAACACAGACAGAGGCTAGCGTCTATTGAAGCAAAGTTTAAAAAAAAGAAAGTGACTACTACAATATAGGTTGATCCATAAATTATTCAGTTGTGGAGAAGTGATGTTCATTTTCAAACATTTAACGCCTAGAGATCCCAAATGAGCAAGGTTCAGCTCAAGTGTACGGCAATATAGCCCAATTGTGCTTGCTTGTCTACTTACTTTGTTTTACGGAATTATTGCAATGAAAAATTCTACGCACAAGTGGGCCAATATTATGAACCTGTCAAGAAACCACAACAGCAACAAAGTATTGGCCTCGATATCGAGCACACTCGGTGCCTAGTGGTGAGTGGACGAAGCTCCCAAGTGTGGATAGCTTCTTGTGTCATCTGCTAGCCACTGCGCTTTTACTTGCGTGCGTATGTAACACATATCCTCCAATATGTTTGTTCCCTGGGATAGTGCAGTGTTGAATGCTTTTATGTATTCTTATCCGAGCATAAAAGTATTGGTTATAGCATTATTTGGCTTTGCGCTGCAGTCTTTGCTCTTTCTTAAAATCACTGAGCGCCTGTGTTGTGTGCATGCTATGTAACTGTCACACCTTCAGCTCGGCACAGTTATTTCAGCTTGGCTGCTGCTGTGCATTTCAAGTATATGGCAAAGTGCACTCAGCGTCCTTCTGAATAAGCGGGAAACATGAACATGTAAATGCAGGGCTGCAGCGATATCGTCTCGCGATGTGCGATTGTGAGCATGACAGAAAATAGCAGACTTCTTTCACTCGAAGAACCCATCTTTTTTTATGTGTGTAGAAAAATAAACCTTTTCATGTCAGTCACGTAATAATCATGCAGAGAAAGCGTTGTTTGAGCATTAAAATGTTTACTTAATATATACGTGCATCAAATATCATGATAGTACCCAAGTGAGGTATACAGTCACGTAGTTTGACTAACTGAGCCAGTTAACTGCCTTCCGTTCCATGGAACATGACATGCAAGGCACTTAAGTGCAGGTACGCGTGTAAGTGATGCAGCGAAGTGCGCAAGCTGCTACTTCAACTCAATGTGCAGTTAGTCCTTTTTTTGTTGTTGTAGCCAATAGAAAAAAAAAAATGAGCAAGAACACAATACCGAACTCTCAGTCGCGTAACAGCAATGCCAACGTTATAGACAGAAGAGAACTCAAGTATGGTGAAAGAAAAAGACAGAGAACCACCGAGGAAGTCAAACTGTTAGGCTGGGTGATGTCAGTGCCCCATTGAATGGCATATCAGGCTTCCTTCACGAGCAATAAAAACCTTTTGCGTGCTTCCTGCACTGACGTGGGATTAAAGATCGCATCTATTACCGTTTGAGTGCAATTGATGCTTTTATTTAGCTATACAACTGCCTCTAACCGCTCATGACAGAGCATCGCTGTGTACATTTCAATGTGCGCCGGCGAACGCCTATCCACACTCACACGGTGACGGTGCTGCGATAGTCTGCGATACATTTGAGTATTGGCAGTTGGTTCTGAAGTACCTGAAGATGATTTTGACAACTTACCCGATGGTCACTGATGTGGAGGCTGCCAGGCTTTCATGACACTGTTCTGTTTCTGTAGAAGATGATCATCTGTCACTCATTGACCGCCTCACTGTCTTGCTGCCATTGAAAGGCTATAAAAGCTCACTGTCCACTGGTAAAACTGCTGCAAATGGCGACTCAAGAACTGCCAAATGATGCATGTTCTGCCGCCATGCTGGCAGTGCAGACACTGCTTAATATTTCTTCAAAATGCTCATGTCATATTATTTAAAGTTTGTTAGTGTCGTTATAATGTCTTGTGTTCTGTTCATGCTGTTTTTGCAGCAAGCCTGCTGCTTCTAACTTTTCACATGGTTTATCGCTATATGACAAGAGCCTTCAAGAACCATTTCATAAGTGAAGTGTGCAACTTGTTACTGAGAGTAAAACAATGTTGTACATCTCTCGGGTCATACTGTGTGGAATAGCCTTCTGCATTGGCACTGTCATGCTTCATCTTTGCATCTTGCATGTGGCTTTGCTTTTTTAGGACTCCTTGAAAGACTTGCTCTGCATCTCCAACGGCAGAATGGCTGCTCAGTCCGAGATGATGACTGCCTTTGACCTTTTCCTCCTCCTCACGTACATCCTTCATGGCAAGAAACACCCCGTATGTATTCCTTATATGTGTGAAAATATTTGCACTCGTTCATTTAGACGCAGATGTTTCTCCGAGCTTCACTGCACAATCTTCAAGCTTTTGTTGGGTAGTCTGCTTTACAAGCAGATATGCCTCATTTATTAAACATACACAGCTGTTTTCGGTGACATCTTGTGCTTTGCCAAAGAATTTTCTTAGGCCTCACTCTCCTGTTTTTGGAAGAGAGATGTTTCTTTGTTTTTCTTGCAGACAATTGCGGCCGTGCTAAAGGCTGCTGGGAGCACCGTGCATTCTAACAAAAATTCCTTAAATAGTTCAAATACTTACTGTACTGGCTACATGAAGGTAAAATGTGTACAGTGGCACTCATCTGGGATGCTTTCGCTGCCTATAAATATATGTGGAAAATAAGTACCACGATTTAAAATGCATGAATAATAAAATGGCTGTCTCTCCATCATAAGCACTTCCTCTCTGCAGATATCCATCTAGACATTTGCCGCATGATACTTTATGTATTTTCAGGCAGTTCATTGTGGAACTCGGAGTGATGCGACAGTACCGTACTCTATTTTCACTAATTATCACAATGTTGCCTAGGTGACAGGCGAGCCATTCACGGCACTGGCAACATTTGAGCGTCAAATGGAGTGGATACAGGAGCACCTTTTGCCAAAGGTACCGAAACTCACGGGAAGACGTCGGGAGTTGTCTGTGCAGGTGATCAAGGTGGGTTTGGCCTATTCTACAGCGACAGTTTTCAAGGGACTTTATAATAAAAAAAATGTGGCTGATCCCTTTATCATAGGAATCGGTATAACACGAAAGTGTATTGTCTTCACAGAAGTAGTTGAATGTTTATCGCACCTCGAGGCGCCGCGTGACAGCGGCATCAATGCATATATTCTTGTGTGACATTGACCCGTCAATGTCCTTGCCTTTCTGTTTAATACAGCAGTTTTCTTAGTCAGTGTCATCACACGCAAAGCAGTAGCCAGCATGGAAACACCACTGGAAACTGCTTCATCATGCCGTCAGTGGGGTGTCACATGGTAATACGAAGCAAAAGACACTGCATAGCTGCGTTGTCACTGACTGCAATCACTGTGAGCACCGCATTGCAGCAGCACTGGTACAGTGGCAGCAGCAATTGCTGTGTTGAAATTAGCAATGTGATCACTAGGTGCTTGTGAGTGCCCCATGCTTCAGACTTTGCTTAACTGCTCCTGAATGACAGCACTGCCCCTGATACGCGCGTGTAGTGTTGAGCGCATGCATTGAGGGAGAGGAGAAAGGCTCATAAGGAAGGATATGAGGCATGTTTGCGTGCCTTTCAGAATGTACTTGAATAGCATAGTCAGTAGAGCATCCGGCACCTTTCATCATGAAACGGGTGGCCTTGGGTTCGATTTCCGATGGGACCGAGAACTTTTCTGTCTGTTTCCTTTCTCTTTCATAACTGTATACTTTACTGTTTCGTTTCCCTGACAGCAAATGACATACGAGGTTCTTTGTGTTAAAAATGCTGCTGCAAAATAATGCTTTGCTATAAACGATTATAAGTGAATAGCACAATTAAGCCTCAATATAGTGAAATATTTGAAGTGACCAACAACTGGTAAGAATGTGTGAATGGACCTTTATGCATTTGGAAAGACCCTGAATTAGTGATGGAATTGAGCTCCCTTTTGCAATTTAAGTTGAGTTTGAAAGTCTCAGCAAGCGCAGCGTTTCGTCGCCTGGTGGTGAAGCCTCGGTGCTGAGTTCAGGAGTCTTTATATTGCTGTACATTGCCTGCTGCTCTTCAGATGACCATAACTCGGGCTTGAAATTTCAGTCTGTATATAAAAAATGCACCCCGCCCTATTCTTTGCTTCTTACACAGTAAAAGGAGTTGACGATAAAGAGCGATGCTGCCTTCACGGCAACCAAAAACCTGCTTATCTCTCAAGTAATACGCACATATGCTCTGTCATGGAAGAACCTGTTGTAAGCACACCCAATGACTCTTGGCGACTGTTTACAACATGTTGCACACAACACTGCTTCACGGTGTTTTCCCCATTGCCATTGCATGATTACATTCTGACTGGTAAGCTTTTCGTTGCAATAAAAAGTGGCTATGCTTCAAAATGTGTTGTCCATCTTTATAGCATCAATAAAACAAGGTACAGTAGAACCCTGCTGATACGTTTTTCACGGGACCGTAAAATATAAACTTAAGAGCCGGGAAACGTAAGAGCCAAGAAATGGGAAAATGGAAAAATGAGAGAAGTGGTGATCGGCACAAAAATTTTTATTTCAGTGCTAGCGCTTTCAGTGCACGCATCAGCACACTCGGCTACGATTTCGTCGACAGAGGAAACCTCGGAGGTGACAGTGGCGTCATCGATGAAAACGTAATCATTGTACGCGATTCCGTCGCCAACAGCTTGCATCGCTGTGCCATAATTTTGATGGCGGAAGCTGGAAACGTAATTGGCGTCTCCCATTGTGCAGCTAATCCTACAGTCAAGCCAAGTCAAGCTACGTGAAAAGTCAATATTTCCGCCGGCAGTGGCCACTTGGAATGCTGATTCCCGACGTAACATGCGGGAACATTCCCACATTGCGACGTAACAGCGAGGTTCCTAATGCATTGAATCCTATGGAAGCTATGCCGGGACCGGCCAAAAACGATGTAACAGCCGGGAAAACGCAGCAGCCGGGAACGTAACAGCGGGGTTCTACTGTATTTAGCTTCTTGTATCTTTGTCTGTAGAACAATTGTGGATTTTTAGCCTCAGCATGACCTAGCCAGGAGCTTTCGATAGTGCCAGCTGCAAGCAGTCCTTGAGAACGCATTGCTTGAAACGCACGCCGCACAACAGAGAACTGCTACTGAAGCAAGTTGGCATTTTCTCTTGCAGCAGTAAGGACGAAGAGGGACCATTCCTCCTCCTTGCCCGTAGATTGGGAAAGATGGAGAGCATGTGTGGGAGTACCCTAGTACATCGTCAGCGTATAGCACATTGCACACTCTAGTTGGTACACTTCCCTATTTTGTGCAGCATGCACCTTGCCTTAGTGCCCGATTTGCTGTTTTTCAATTGCTGCCACATGCCAAATCACAAGTACAATTATCCATAGAGAAAGCGATAATTTATTTACATATATTATAGTACTGTAATCACTGCAAGTGAAACGGCACGCTGGCGAGCAGAATGGGATGAGCGTGCGCAATACACACTCTCGAACTGAGCTGTGCATCCCCCAGAAGGTGCAGCGGCGCAGTTCGTCACGCGCTCCCGTGGCCTCTAGAATTCTCCACTCATCTGTACATTCTTGCCTCCCCACTGGAACAGATGCTGCTCTGCTTCAGAGGCCACTTCTTGTCTGTTTGAAAAACGCGTGCTGTTTGAAAAACGAATTGCAAAAAACTGTGTGCAGCTCAAATGACCATTGACGTCAGCAAAAGTTCAACTTATCGCCTTGTTCTTCCTCTGTGGCCACGGTGAAACTTTTGTCTGGAAATTGGATAAATGTGCATTGTAATGTTGAAGCTAAAAATATGTTGTTCTATAGACGAAAGTTCATAAATAGTTGAATACTTTGTTGTGTTGCGGTTAAACGTCTTACTGGGAATTAAATGCCTCTCTGGAGGAACGCACCATGCTCAATAATCTCGTGCTTCTCTTTTTCTAGACCTACTTGAAAGTCGCTCGAGCAGTATTCATGGCACAGTGGGCCACTTTTGACTTTGCAGAGAAGGTGCTCAGGTTCTTGGCACTGTGCATGGAGATGGGTGAGTTTGCTGCTTGTTCTGGTAGACAGTGGGTCTCTGATATTTTTGGGAATGTCCGCAAGATTCCCAAAAATACTAGCGTGGTACCGACGCTATATGGTGTCGGTACCACGCGACTCGGCACCCACGGCGACAGCCCTTATGGTGGCTGCGTTTTGTTCCACTGCAATGGCCTTTCGCTCCCGTGTAATGCGTTGTTTGTCCACAGTGCCGCGAAACCAGAAAGATACCGACGCTTCATGTTAGCAACGAAAAAAAAAACTGGCGCATGCCACTTTCTTTGCCGTGTATGGAGTTTCTATAGTTTCTATGTCACCACGGCTCTTTGCGCATATCGAGGTGCATAATGCGTAGGCCGGTGATCCTCACAGCACTGACTTGGGCGGCTTATCGCTATGTACATCGCCGATGCAATCTCGGAAACATCTAGCCGCATCAGCATTCTGTAGCGTTCGCGGGTGGCATTCACAGGAGAATAAATCTTTCCCATCACCGCGCATAAAACAGCTCATCATCGCATTTGACTTGCATATCTGTGCTGAGCCTTTCAGTCGTGCGTGTTAAGCGCGACTCCCGAGATTGCGTCGTGGCACTCTTGAATACCACGCCCCGACCATGCTTAGGCTTAGCTGCGCCACCCTGCGCAGCACGCATGGCAGCATGGCGCAGCGAGCCTGAGGGAACTGCGATAGCGCAGAGGAATGCAGCACTGCGAGTAAACGCATTTACCGCCACTTGCACGCGCCTACGCCTGGCAACATGTGGCAATTTCATTGGGGCGCGGGAGTTACGAATTGGCGCGCCGAACACCACCAAGACACCGTGGATCGAGTGAAGTGGGAAAGCCACAGCGTGGCAGTTCGTGGGACTGCAGGAGCTGAGAGTTGGGGGTCGTTTATCACGCGAGAGAGAAAAAAAATCCAGAATTAGGTTGCTAAAATTGGGGGTGTGTTTATTATGTGAGTGCATTCATTATGTGAGTAATAAAAGTATTAGAAAAGTTTGAACATCCTATAGCGTAGAGTCCTGTTCGATCCATTCTTCAAATCGGTGTAACTGCGAATGTTTCCAAAGTTGACTTATGAAAACAGTCAGCGACTGGGTTTTCCAACATCTCTGGGAATTGTGATGCTTTCATCACAGCACTGCCACATGCCCTGTAGACACAATGTAGAAGGACTGAAAGTCACTGGAATCTGACCTTTTGGAATTTCTGCGGACTGAGAGTCCAAAGTGGCCTTATTTGAAGCTAGTTTTTCTTTTTTTTTTTTTTTTTTTTGCATTAATGCATGCTTGTGCAGGAGAGCAAGAATTTTTTACACGCTTCAGTGAAATGAAGGAGGAGGCCTTGTATCGATTACCCTGGGCAGCACTTGCTGTACATAAAATCGTATTTATTGGTTGATATCAGTGGCACTCATCACACGACTCAAAGCATTTGGCAGTTTGTGTATAGTTAGCCGCACTCTCGGCTAGCCTGCAAAGCTATCTCTTGAGTGCCTGTAAAAGCTAGATAATCTGAGGACAGTAGAAAATCACACATTGCTTGTTTTCAGACTGCCTGCTTTTTCACTTTTCTGGTGAGTCCCTTGGGAGTCGTAAAAATCAGAATTGGGATGGATGTCTGCACTTCAGAATATCAACAGCACCGAAAAAAATGCTGAATTTAAAGCAAAGTTGCGATAAATTTTTCACTTGGTGTCATAGTGGTGTCATGATTTACAGTGATTTACAGCCGCTGAACTGGACTGAAAACTGAACACTGCTACATTTCCCAAAAATACGGCAGATATGCACCTGTTTTGCTCTGAAAGGTACGGTTTTGCAATTGCTTAGGGACGTCTTCTCCGAAAAGCCTGTTTCCACTTCATCAAAAAGCACTTTAGCATACTCCAAAAGCTGCTCCTAAATGGCCGATGTCCCTAGCGTCACACTATATTATGGGCTTTTAACCAATTGTCTGTAGTAATGGGATGCGAGACATGGTAGTGCCTCTTGATTTTCATTGCAGCAGAAGCAGACTGCCTCAAGGAGGACATTGACCAGATACCTCCAGTCATGAAGAGGTTCATGCGGGTCTTTGTCAAGAATGAGCAGCAGGCTTCTGCCATCACTACCCTCTTGGAAAAGTTTGGCTGTGAGGAAACCAATGAGAAAAGCTCAAGCCATCGGTCACGCAGAAGTTTGAAGGGCGGTTCCATAGCAGATGCCACTGCTGGCGATGAGCCAATGGTCGTGTCAGATGCAGATAGCGACGTCTCGAGTTGACTTGCAACATCGCCAAACCTCTCTGTACAGACTCCCTTTTTATTTATTTTTTTAAGGCCTACTTTTACGCATCTGTACATACTCGTCCATAACAGTAACTTTTTTTTTCATTGACACAGCACACAAGGTGCAAGATGTTTTTAAATATCTTTATTGATTTCAATTTGCAAGGGGACCGCAGATTTACGTATAGGACCAGGAGAGTTAATATATTATGCAGCTTTTAACACTCAAGAAGAATTATGGGCACAGAAAGCTTGGGTGAAAAACTAGTGCAGACTTTTAATTGCTCCTCATTAAAGAACAGTAATTACATGGGAAGTAGCTTTGTTGCTGTTTTTTTGCTGTGCCTTGTTAGTTTCGCATGTGTACATACTGTACATACCGACCTCTTATATGACTGCATGCCAACTTCACATGCTTGCATTTTAATGTTTTAAGGGGGAACATCGGTCTTAAGCAAATATTTATTTCTGTTTCCACTAGCTGACTGAAACTAGCCAGTTATATATAATGCAATATACTGCTTACAATTATTGAAGTAGCTTTTTTAATAATGAAGAAAGTAATTTGCACAGGTTCTCTCTGTATTAAGCATTTAGAGTGAACTTCAAAAATATGTCTTCAAGTAAGCTAGGTAAAATATCTGAAAATATATATATATTCCTGAATACTTATGAATACAAGGAGTATTGTTTTATGCTTCTACATCAGCTTTATTGAATTTTATTTTTCATATTTCTTTGAAAATATTTAAGTGTTCCAGGGTGCAGAAAAATTGATTATTATTGCTTTCGGTGGAAGCATGGCAGTGACATTTTTAAATGACGCTGCCGAAATCCGATGTAATTAGGACTTGGAGAACTGCAAACATTTTTTTAATGTTTTGTTTTTCTTTTTTCTTTTTTACTTAAAAGTGTACAAGTATTTCATGACCATGTACCATATGAAAAAAGCATTCAGTGGTCCTGGTTGCAGGAAACTGCAATAGCCATTGCTTCAGAAGACATGAATGGAATAAGATAAATGACACCTTGCTTGCTGCCTCCCCTTGCAAGTTCATAGCACAGATCTGACTGTTTTAAAGCCATGTTTGGCGAGTTCACATAAGTGCGACCTTCTAGCAAAAGTATTCCGGTTTTGTTGCTAGAAAGTGCTCTTAAATTTTCTTCGTGTTTAGGATCCGGGTCCCTCCTTAAACCTTGCAGTTCTTAATGTTGTACAATGTTGTACTGCAATCATTTGAAGTGTGATTTTGCACATGTACTGTAATTTCATTTTTGAACATGTATAAAAACAGATAATTTCTATGCCATGTGGGCTACTATTGTATTGACAACCCAAATATTTATCTGTAAATAAATGCTGTTGAGATCCTTGTGAAACAAGAGTGTGTTTATTTACAGTTATTATAGATATAATGTGATGTAGGTAATTAGTAATTATAGACTTGGATGGGATATTGTGGACTGAAACATGAAAGCTAGCAAGAGAAGTTTAGGATAGTTGGCGTGGGTTCATCCTTAAAATAGCAGTGATCGAAGTGCTGCACGAATCGCGCCGAACTGCGCCAAGAGATAAGTGCTGATGCATATTGCACTCGGGCTGACGCAAGGCAGGTTGAACCCGGCCTTCATCAGTGGAGTTTGTACAAGTTCACGCCAGGCAGGATTGTAATCTGTACAGCACCTGAAACTGCGTTCCGAGCTGCCAAGGAAAGCCAGTTTTGTGGCTTTGGTGTATGCGCACTGCTTTCTAGGGTGGCATGGTTCCAGCGTGTTCTGTATACCCCGTTACTGATTGATTGAGGTATGAAAATCACTGAAAATGGTCAAACTTGCTAACTGTTATGGCTTAGACAACTATAGCAATAATGAAAGTGTTCTCGCAAAGTGCCTTGCTAAATGCATACTTTGGGTCGATAGCACCTACAATTTTGTGTTCTCGAATATCGATGTAATGTTTGGAAATTTCAACTGTGCGAGTCTTGGGTAGCATTTCAAACTTATCAGCTCAGTAAAATTCCCCAATTTTCCAAAGGTGACTGTGTCATATCGAATGTGGTTATACATGTGTTATATAGTGGTGTGCTTGTTGACATAGTGTGTACTACTAGCTCATGTTCGCTCGCATCTCTGCATGAGAACGCTGTTTTGCTATTTGGAATCAAATATTAGTACGTTATGTGCTTATTCTGGGCACCTAGTCCTAGAAGTGCCGCACCATGGTGGCCTGTGGCACTCGCCTGCTGATCCAAAGGTCATGGGATCGAACCCCGGCAGTGGCTTCTGCATGTCAATGGAGCAAAATGATGGAGGCAGCGTACTGTGCGATGTCAGTACATGTTAAAAACCCCATGTGGTCAAAATTTCTGGAGACCTCCACTGTGACGTCTCATAATCATATTGTGGTTTTGGGATGTAAAACACCAGAAATCATTCAATTTACCTGTAATTACGTGGCACGACACCAGTCCAGCAGAGCATAAATATCTACGATGGCAAGATACGATGTACTCTATTAAAGAAAAAAAAGGCAGTGCATTCATTGGTATTCTTGCCTTATAACAATAGGCACCTGCTTTGCTTGCGTTTCATTCCTTGAAAACTCTGCTCACAGAACATTGCAGTCAAGAATGCCATGCCGCGTGATGGCATGCACGCCGTTAGTGGCCAGAAAACATCGGGTGCACTATGCTAACTCGTAACTCTTGTAGTTGATGGCAGTTATGGTTATTGGCCTAACTAAACAGCTTGTGAAACGCTCGCTGTTGAAAATCAAATGGACATTTTACGTTGGGAATTTTTAGGGGTGAAGCTCCTTAAGGTTTGGGTCTGTCCATCCGTTGTTCCTAGTAGCGCATTACCTTCAAAGAAATGAACGATGCTATGTGTGGGAGGCACGTTCTCGACACGTGCCTCCCGGCACATTGACTATGGAAACGCTCTTTCTTCGATGAAAGCGCTACCAGCTCGCAAAGAAGGAGAACGTGCCCTCACCCGTGAGAGAGAAGCTTGACGCAGGCAGCGTCTTCTAGCGAGTTTCTTGATTGAAAAATACCGACCGCTCGCGCTGGAGAACCGTTCACCGGCCACCCATATATAACCCAGTAGTTCATAGATCGCGCTCACAATATATATAGGCACTGGATCTTGACTTGCAATGAAGTGCTGGTGGGAGATTTCACTTGTGCGTAGTTGAACCATAAGGATTCATAGCGTGCGCGTTAACTAAATTAATCCGGAACTCGGCACGATCTACGATGAACCTCCAGAGCTTCGCCCACTCGTCATTCACTCCGTGGATATGCTGTGAATTTTTGTTGTGTGTGTGTGTGTGTGTTGAAGGGATGAGTGATGTGGCGTAGAGGTGAAGCATTAATCATCGCTGCTAAGGAAGCCGCCAGGTCGTTATGCTGACCGAAAGTCTTGTTTCCTGCAATATCTTTCTAGTACGCAAGCATCCGAGGCCCTGTTCACAAATGGAGCACAGCCATTTGCAGGTTTTCCCTTTTTTTTTTTTTCCATTCCATGCATTTCATTTATGCCTTCGAGCAACACAGTATTACTGCTCAAGTCATAGTTTCCTTGCTACGAGCCGAAATTCTTCCTTCTCCAAAAGCACAATTTCCTCCGTCAAACTCAAAATTTTCCGTGTGACAAAAGCTGCACGAAAGCACCAAAAGCCACTTCCATCACTGGAATAGTTTAATGGAACATAAGAACGTTTGATTTTCTTTTACTGTTTTAGCCAAAAAAGAAACATGGCCAGAACACCTGTTGCTGTTTGCTGTATGCTGGCTTCTTTTAGGGGGCCCCTCACCACATCTGGTCACTTTGAGCCATCAAGCACTGTGCATACATTGCATATTCATGATTATCTGCTAAAAATTGCAATGCTGTGCACCGTGGGAAGTGCTCAAATTTCAAACTGAACGTTGTTTGTTATCCTCCTCGTTCTCCTCGCGGGCACTGCGCTCCAAGATGAAGAGGGCCACACATTACATCAAGTACATCAATATATGACGTCACTCATGTAACCCACCAGGAGACACACACTTTGCACTGAAGCATTGGCAAGTGTCACCCTTCTTGTGTTTACTAAGTGGTGCTGACGTCTTTTAGATTTCTCCAAGTATAGTGTGAACAGATCAGCGCAAGAATGTGAAAAGCCAAATGTATGCGGCAGTAAGCATGTTTTAGTGCAGGCTAAGTTTTGATAGGTGAGAGAAGAAATAAACAATGTTTGTCCACCTCACAATTGGGGGGGGTACAGCTTCCATGAATGTGACTTTGCTTAGGAAATTGGATTGCTTGCTTGCAACTGTGAATATTCACTTCAACAAAGACTGCAAATTTTACCATGACAGCTTTCTGGGCGCTCTTTTGCAACGTGTATTAAATCATGTTTTGTTCCGTAGGCCGAACCACATGCATAAATTTGAAAAAAAAAAAAGAAAAAATTGGCAGAAAGTGTCGGAGTACAATCGTCAGAGCAATGCAGTGTAGGTATTGTTAATCATCTACAATTTCCAGTTCACTTGTGGTATCAGATATGCTGTGGTGCCCAGTGTGTCATGAAATGTCATCCATGCTGCAAGGTGCAGTCATTTAAATCACATTCACTTTACAGTTCCTCACAATACCCTGTTTGACAGGGTATTATTGCTGTGTTCGTGTGTTCAAAGAATACCAGTTTTGGTGTTCTATAGTGCAGTCTAAAAATAGGCTGCAGGTTGCCAAGATAGCACATATGCATGTGTATATCTGGAAGCTTAATGGCAATGTTGTCAGTGCATATTGAGTATGTTATCACTGTCACAGTGCTTAAAACTGATCAGTGAAAGCTTTTGCAATGCTTCAGGCTACAGTATTCACACATACACAAAAAGTGCCAATGTGAGAGCTTTTATTCTTTCTCTCTGTACACTTAAGCACAATAGAAACAAGTATAAAAATCATAAGTTATCTTCAATTACAATTCCACCCAAGGTGGGCCTTTTTTTCCCCCCAGTGCCATACATTGAGCAGTGCTACCACTTGTATTTGGCTGAGGGTTACAGAAAGTGCCTAATAAGTTTGACAGAGAGCTGAAGTCACAGAGAAAGTGTAAAAATATTACAGCTTAACCATACACTATGAGCTGAGAAATTGAAAATGGGGTGGGGGATGAGGGAGGTCTTCTCCAATGGTAGCGGACACGTGCAGACCAGGCAAGAGAAGGGTTGCAACAGGTGTTTGGCAAAATTGGTGCTAGTAGCATACTTTCTAAATTGGTGCTAGTAGAGAAAATGTGTTCTTAAAAAAAAAAAAAAACAGGTGGTGCAACTCTGTGGTATCTGTACACAGTGACCTCACGTCCAAACGGTCTAGCACATTCACTGCATCATCAGTTGCCTGTGGCATAAACTTGGCTGACTCATTTGCAAGTCCACTCATTTGAACTTGCTTCATCTCCTCAAGTCTAAATAACTTTTTGCAATTGGCAGGTTACTGTCGTTTACTTGTACAAGTCAGCAGAAGTTTTGCTTGTTCTGCCTACCTGTGCCTGCTATTATTTGGCATTGTGTACCCTACTTCACATCTTCACCTCACTTCCAATGGAAGTCATTGTTATAAATTTGCATTTTTGAAGACTGAACCTGGTTGTAACAGTAATGAATTCAAACATGCTGAGATTCCAACACCAGCTGGTAGTTAAGGAAATGGCTCATTCTATGAATGCGCTTTGTAAGTGCTATATTTGCAGCAGGCTTCTTGAGGGCCTAGTTTTACAAAGAGCATGGATTCTGCACCGCTTTTCATGCTACCCTATTCTGACCCTATTTGAGCTCTTGATGATTTGAAGATAACAAAATTTGGAAAAAAATACCATGGCACCAACACGATGGAAACAAGAAGCGCATGTATGCCATTAGACATTATGCCCACATGCTCCTGTCATGTTTACCCCACAACCTTGAGGCTGCACATGTCGGCTAGCCTCCAATACACACAGGCATGTTTCATTCACTTGGCCACTTAGGTAACTATCACTGGCAGATGCATTACTATGCTGAACAGTAAAAACTTTTATTCTAGACATGGTTTTTTTACAGTACACAGCTAGTAACCAGTCAAGAAAAATTGTTAGATGTAGGCATAAGTACATAGGCTTAGGTTCAAATAGGATTACAATGTGTACACACAGGCCACCAGTCATGAATTCAATGCTAATTTAAGCCGACAGACATAAAAGCAGCAAGTTTCATATTGTACAGTTTCAATGCGGCTCTAAGTTGACACCACATACAGTACGTTTGCAACTTAAATGACAAGAATTTTAACTTGTCCCCACTATATTTTTTTTCTAGGCACATTCCCCCTTACTCGGGTTAAGTAAGCAACACAATGCTCAGCAGCGCTGTGAAACCTGCACTGCACCTGACAATGCACCTGACAAAAAAAGAATATAGAAGCTGCTGTTGCTACTCAATACTTCCTCACTATTATCTGCCATGGTCGGCACATAACTACACTACTCAGCAAGCAACACCATCTATTGCAGTGCTACAATAAAGGCACACCAGGCAAAATCCTTTTTTTAAACTCGAGATTGGTACAGATTTTTCTTGGATACAGCACCTGGGCTATTGCATTTTTAAAGCTGTAAAATTAGGCTGCCCTTTCGTGTTACAGCTATTGCACATATAGTTAAGCACTGTTGCATAGCAAACATTTCCAAATGGTTTTTGTGTTCTTGTATGTTGATGCAACAAAACAAAACTGTCGACAATGCAGCTTTGGTTAACATCCACATGAAATGGAAAGTTAGGCTTCTAAATTTTTTTCAACACAATTGAAACTGCCCTTTGTAGATTGAAATTTTCTACACAGTACCTTGGGCAAGGCAGTCTTTAGTCAAGCTGTGTTCCACATAAAACTCTGCTCTACTTCGTTCGCTGTATGCAGTTCAGAATTCGATTCGTGTTGTAATCCGACCTTTTTGTAATAACCATTAAAAAGTTTTACCGTAGTTTTGAGGAGGTTACCTATAAGAAGTACTCGTTAAAACATAAAACTGGTGAGCCAATGGCAGGATATGGCCTTTTTACTGTGCCTCTGGCCATTGAGAGTTTGCATGATTCCTCTGGAAACGCAATAGGTATTGCCATTTCAAAGTTGAGTACATACGGCACCCTATTTCAGTAGCACTGCTCACAAACTATGCTTTGTGTATGTAAAACCTTCAACAGCCTGAACAGCCCATTAACATGTAAGTGTGAGGTTGCAATGCGTTTTGCTTGGACTAATATCTTAAAGATTGAGAAATCTATTAAATTGCAGTAATGGTATAACTTTTAAGCTTCTAGTAGACAATAAACTAAATGGCAACATAACTGCACATTTTTCAAGATGTGTCAACTGCAATGAGATCTTGCATGTGACACACAGACTCTGTACGTGAAAAATTCTACAGTCTTGCTTCAAGAGCCTATATTATTTGCTGCAAATCTACACTGATGAAAACTCTAGAGCAAGTTTCACATCATTTGGCCTGCAGTTCAGAGAGAACAATGGATTGTGTGCGCACAAAGCCTGTACATAAGTGCTATGAAAGTAGCTACTATAAATACCAAGGAGTGTATGAAGAGCAAACGCTCTTCCATTTTTTTCAGCAGCAAGTTAAGCACAACGTCCTCGTGACAATGATTACAGTGTGCATGTTCACAAAAAAGCTAGGTATTGCACAGCTTTTGTCAAGAGTTTCAAAAAGAGTGCTTAGGCTAAGGCCCGTGTAAGATCTTTATAGCTGTGTTGACAAGCACTTCACGAAGTGCTTGTCAACCTCCCATGTTTCAGGCAAGCTGCAGGAACACGGCAACAGAGATTGACACCAGGTTTTGATGCTTGTGAAGTGGATTTGAAACTTCTGATGAAAGTTGTATGTTAACATCTGTTGCACTATGCACAGGCTTTATACATTTGTGCTTGAGCATGGCAGCCTGCCTGGTTGTCTAAATCAAGCAGTGGTTACCAGGAGAGTGTGACGGTGTCAGCTGTCCTGAATGTACAAAACACTCCATAAAGAGATGTGGATAAAAGGTGTATTGAGAAAAACGAAAGTGCTCACCCACAAATACAGAGACAGCGATGGTCTATGTACAGCACATCACAATACTGCAAAACACGCATGTGCTGTAGGCCTTGCATTAAAATGAGGCACGTATGAGATTAGTAATATTTGGCATTCTAGATTGGGCTGCAACCATTTGATGTGCCTCAAGTAATGAAGCTCTCATCATGGTTCAATGTGTGTACTGATTAGTCTTTTGGGTTACTCCACATATAACATTACTGGGTCTAACGGCTATGTACCACCTTAGACACCACAGCCTGTTTATCTGTATATTGGGCAATGCAGAAAGTACTACAGAATTTATGCATGGTTCTCAACAGACATCACATCATAAATAGACAAGGGAGTCAGGTCTAGAGATGGAAAGCTTTTTTTTTTGAGAAACCTGCTTAACACAGTGAAGAACACCTTCTTAGAAAAGTGAGAAAATTCAAAAGGCCTTCTCACAGATCAACTTCACAAACATGCACGACAAGCGCCTGCTGAGAGTGCTGTATCTGTTTCGAACTTGCTAAAGGATTTCTTAACAAACGTGCAAAAAAGTACATGTGCATATACAGTCATTACATAATGCCATGTCTCTTTGGCCAGCCTATAATCTAAATATATGCATGGCTTGAGGCTGAGCAAAGTTGCAACACATCCACACACATAAGCAGTAACAGTGATTGCACACTGGCTTGCCTTGGCTATAAGATGAACCAATGTACAGCCATTTTAAAATAATTCCAAGCTTACGACCAGTTATGCTATGAGCTTGACACACGGACCAGTGGCAGTTTTCATCACTCCCATGAGTGGCCGTGAAACTTGCAGTGAAAACTGCACACCATGGTGTAGAAACTTCCGAAAATAACTGCTCATTACATCTAATGGCTTCTATACAGTCGAACCTCGATATAGCGATTTGGATGTACAGTAAAACCTCATTATAACGAAGTTGAAGGGGGAGTGGTAATTACTTTGTTATAACCATTAGTTCGTTATAAGCAATATCAATTTCATCTATAGGAATTTCAGGGGGAATTGCGATTACTTCGTTATATCCGATAGTTCGTTATATCCGGGTTCGTTATAACGTGGTTCTACTGTAACAGGTTATCGCTTATAATGAATCAAAATTAATTCCAACTATAAAACAGTATTTGAATATACATCAGATATAACAAAATGATTTCTGTGTTGAATTTGTTATAACGTGGTTTGACTGTACAGTAGTGCTTTCTGAGCTGTCTTTTTTTTTTATAGCTAGCAGCTTGCCTATACATCTAACTCTATGAAAAGATTTTTACACACAAGGAGCCTTGTTAAGTGGTAGAAAACAGATGACACAGTCAGCAATGTTCAGTGCAGCAGGTGAATGAATGAAAGAGATTTGATCATTCAGTGGTGGGCCTTTCAATGGGAAGGAATATACAATGCTACTGCTTAGTCTACTCTATCTGGCCTTTCTTGCTCGTAGCTATGCACTAACCTATACCAGCTCTTATCAATATTGCCAAATGTCTGCAACAGTACAGGTATGTATATGTCAGGACATTAATGGTCCTGCACAGCAGTGTTAACTTGACACAGCAGATTAGCTCATTGATAAAACTGTGCCAGCTGTACACGAACTTTATTCAGTAAGGAAAAACAATTATCTTAACAACATTTCTAATTTACATGCGGACAATAGAGACTGTTCTACTCCAAATTCAACAACTTGTGCCAGCTACATCGCTACTTGTGCCATAAACTGACACCTGGCACTGCCTGTTAATAAAGCTGCCCAGTACAACTTGACACAGCAAAGCTTTCTTGAATAGCCATTGTTAAGAGCCCAATGGCAGAAAGGCTTGAAACAGTAAGACAACGCAATATTGGCAGTAAAGAGCCTTTTCTAAACTTTGCACAGTCAGCATAGGCAACAACATTCATGCTGAATACAGGAAGTCTGCAAAATAGCATCAGCAAGAAAAACATTTCCACAATATCATCTGAACTGCACTTGTAGATGTACAGTATGCTTGTGTTTTGCTTATGCTGCGAAACACTGCTGATGTATGTATGATTTTACTAGTAGAGTTAGCACTTGTATCCCAAACATTTCTCAGCCGTATGGTAAGCCCCCCACTGTATTCCTTACTCGTGGTGCCTTAGAGCTTTGGAGTGTGATAATGCGAGCTCTTAAAACATTATAGCATGATGCTCTAGCACTGAAGATGCAATAGTGGACCCATGACATGGCTTGAAACCAGCCAATGTAATATATAGGTGGTAGTCAACTGAGCATTCTTTTTGTCTACATATTCCACTGAAGTCATCCGTCTTATGTCGTGCAACCAACTAGTTCAGCTATAACCCAGTCTCACGTATACACGTGTCAAAGCACACTGATGCATGGCATCCCAAAAGGTGTGTGCCTTAGCAGAAATTGCATGCATGATCAGTCAATGCCAAAGGTCCAGCACAAAAGTTGATTCGAATGAGGAAGTGCAAGCAATCTTCCACACTTTCGAGCTCTTGAACACCCTGAGCCCGCTGAAAAACAAGCAAACTACAATAACAGATGGAACAAGGGCCGCCCAGTTTCCATATAAATGGCAGAGACCTCACGAGGAGGTCGGCGGTGTGAGAAGGACGCAACACTCAGTGCCCGGGTATGGTGGCAGGTTGAGCTCATACTTTGCAGCCAAGCCAGGAGGCACGAAACGGCCACCTAGCCAGTGCCACCGGCCTTTAAAATTGCGGCTGCACAGTTTCGGCGCTGTCAGAGACACCAAGCACTCCGGCTGCAAGGCATCTGCATCACCTCCGTTCTCCACGTCCCAGCCTGATTGTCAAATCAAATAATACAATAAGTACAACACAATAGTACAAGGTTTTTCAAGGCAGACAGTGAAACCCCGCTGTGTTGTGAAAATACATATATTTGACATTACAAATCGAATCTGAAATGCTTCTAGCTCATATTCGCCTCTCACAGCACTATCAGCAACAGCTTGGGTGCACATGCACAACACAAGCTTACCAGCAGACACTGACAACCAGTGGGCTGTCGCTGTCACGCATTGCAGATATGCTGGTATACGCGTGAAGTGATTTACAGGCACCTGCTATGAGTATTAAGTCTGAGTTATTTTGAATTTCCTTATCTGCAATGCACTCTTGCAGGACTGCTGCAACCAGTTTACCTTTGCTAGCTTCTGATATTAATGCAAGCACATGAGGTGATCATGGAAAATCAGTCCTGTAGAATCTTCAATCGCCAAGAAAAGTGCATCACAAGGTCGCTAGGAATTGCTTGCATCACAAGATTACAATGAAATGAAAGCAAATTTTTTACAATTCTCTTAGGTGACAAAATATTTGTTTTGGTTCAGGATCAGGACAAATTTTTGTCAGTTCAGAAGCTTTTGCCTTTTTTTAAAAAAACGCACATGGATCTTGTTGTAGCTTTTTGTAACAAGCTAGTGGACAACAGGCTTTTTCTGCTTCAAAATGAGGTGCTTGCAGAGCCTAGTATATAACACACATGCAATGTCGCTGAGGACCAACCACGTGCACTTTATCCAAAACTTCCATTAAGTGTCACGTAAGTACAGAACCGTTTCTGTTGCACCCATGCCCAAAGGGACTGGGTGTAGTCAAACTTAAGTCTTATGTAAGCAGTGCACAGAAATAAAGTGTTACCACATTAGTCATCCACAAATTGTAACAGATAACTAGTACACAGCATAACACGATATTCAAATGGACAGGCCTAGTACCCAATGGCTAAGTTTTACTTCATAAGGGAGTTGAAACTTTGTGTGCTATCAAAGTGGTTGCATCATATGTGTACATACTGCACCTGTTAGAGCTGCAGTATGTATGTATGTATGTATGAGCAAACAATATTTTGAAATGTAGCATTGTGAAAAGGGGTGGAAGATTACAGAGCTGTTAGTGTACAAATTTTCTTATCTTTCTCATGTGTGGGCCGTTTTTTGTGTCCTCTGTGTACACATGAAAGGTTTTTAGATTAACTGGTCTATGATGTATACCAGAGTATGTGTTGTCGTACCTATATAGGCACTGTGGGTTCATGCACCAGCTTTTCCGAAGTATTAGTGTAATAATCCATGGAGACCTACGTCCCAAAACCATCATATGATTGTAAGGCACTCTGTAGTAGTGGGCTCCAAATTAATTTCAGCTACCTAGGGTTCTTTTAATCTACAGTTAAATCTAAGTGCACACAAATTCTTGCATTTCGCTCCCACTAAGACGTCGCTGCTGTGGTCAAGAATTGAACCCATGTCATCAAGTTTACCAGTCCAACACCTAAGCCATTAAGCTACCACAGTGTGTGAATGCTATTACATTTGAAGTTTTTTACGTTTGATGATTATAATTTGGTTGGCTGTCCCCCCTTTTATTCACAAACTGCATGTAAAGCTAAGAATGCTTTATTGCAATATGCAGGCCACATGTAGTAAAGCTGAGAAGTATGGTGCCGCACTACATCACACACCACCCACGGTTCATGATCGGTTTGATGAAAGCATGTGTAATGCTGTCAACCAAGTAGTCGCAGCTCAAAGCACACTGATCAAGTGTCCTACTAAAGCAACCATGCTCACCTGAGGGAATATCAACGCTGACCACTGGGATTTTCACCTTCTTGATCTTCTCAAGCACATCTGCAAACTCTGGCCGCACAGGAGGCTTGAAGCTAAACCCAAACAGGGCATCCACAAGCACATTGTAGGAGTCAGCAATTAGCTGCGAGTCTGGCAGGAAGGACAGGAACGGCACCTCCATTTCCTGACACTGTTTGGTCAGGTTCTGGAACAGTGGCTTGTTGGACTGCTTTGGGTAGAACACTGATGGTTCATAACCCTGCACAAGAAGATGACAGAAGGGTGAAGGGTAGCTGACATGAACCCTCAACATGTATTACCAATATGACCATGATGCAGTATGAACTATGCTCACCTTATGTGCCAATATTTTAATACCACCGCAACCACCGTTATTTTGAACAACGTGGCAGCTTGGTGGGTTATGGTTTTGCATGCAGTGCGACTTTGTCATCTTATCTGATAATCGAGCTTGATAGACGGTTGTCACGTATAAAAATGGAAATGAATGAATATTGTAATGCTCACTGTATTTTGAAAAGTACCATATTCTTCCCTCACTCAATGTCTCGGTTGAAGCCAGATGGGCATTCCTAAGTGAGAAAACTGTAAAGGTCAAAGCATGCATAAAAGAATGTTGCTGATAATTCTTTTTTTTCCTTATCATACTGCAACACCCTCGCCGTTGGGCTGAGAGACAGCGCAGTAACATTAGGCACTGTCATTTTAAATGCTAAGCAGAGACCACAACTCATATTTTTTTAATATTGAAGATATGGTTCAATACTCAGCTGTGAGTGATAAATAAGTTTTCGTGCTTCAGAGCTGCACATAGTTTCTGTAAGGCAACAATAGCAATGGACTCCGGAATGATTTCAAGCAGCTAGCTCCTCTTGACATGGTAATCTCACAGATAGCTTATGGTAGCTTCCGTAACGGAAGCTACCATAAGCTATCTGTATCTGTACATTTATCTCTATCTGTACATTTGTAATCTTTCTATCAAAATGTGTTTAGCACCAACTGAAAATCAAGCCTTCACTTTTGGTCTCAGAACACTGACCTCATCAGAGCTCGTGTAAAATTTTCAAACCCACTGAGCAAACGGAAGTGGTACTATATACATGCAAATATAGGAAGAAAACTCACAAAAAGCTTCAGGTGTCTCGCACAGACAAGCCCATCACCCCCATTGTTGCCGGGTCCGCAGCAGACTAGCACGGTGGCACCTTTGGTCATGGTCGATTTAGGGTAAGACTTTGCGACTGCAGTGGCCACACTCAGGCCTGCCAGCTCCATGAGCTGGTCCACACTGTATGCATACTCTGAGAAGAGTTCTTGGTCAATCTTGATGGCCTCTTCTTGGCTGCAAGTGAATATATATGTATGTAGAGACGTAACCCGGCTTTCAGGAGGCAGCAGAGACAAAAGGGCCAGAGAAAGTTTTCTCTGGACGTATGCACACGGGAAATATGCAGCTAGTTATGGATATGATATGGATAACAGAGTATACGTAACAGTATTTTAACACATACATGCCCCAGGGGGAATGATAAATTTAGTGGAAAGTGAAGTATTGTGCGTCTCTAGAGTAGGAATGGTTAATGTCACTAGTTTAAGTGTGGATAGACAACAACTGAAGTGCAAGCAAGCAGCTGTTCAACTTTTGTGGCAAAATATACACAACTTGTTCTAAGGCGACAAAGCCCACACTTAAAAAAAATATATTGCGTATGATATTAGGCTAAAATGATGGCTCCTGCACAGGCAAACCAAACTAGCCTCGCAGGGCAGAGCCAGAACGTGACGCCTCGTGTGCCGCGAGCCGTCCGAGCGTAGTAAAAACGCCCCTCCGAAGCGTGCTTCCCCGCATCGCGATCCCTATTGCGGCGAAGCCGACCGCAAAGCACGCGCTCGCCGCTACCGGGAGAAAGCGGGAAATCGCACTGCGTGACCACAGCCAAAGAAGCCAGAAGAAACTCAACCGCACGCATTTCAGTACCGGGTGCCACACTTTCTTAGGTTTGCGCGCTACCGCGAAGCGTCTGGGCTCCAGCCCCAATAGTCAAATGCCGGTGTGTTATCTACCTGATGTAACGCATCTTCTCCAAGTACTGGGCTATGTTGGCATCGGCGACGATATGCGGCTCGGATCGGTCCACGCTGACACTCTTGGGACGGCGTCGGAAAGAGAAGCGCATCGGCTTCTTCTCGCTTTTCTCCATGGTCGCCGCTGCAAGCGTAGCGAGCTGGGTCGGCTCACAGTTCAGGGACGCGAGGCAAGCGCGGGAACACGCGGGGTTTAAACTGCCACCGTTGGACGGGAGGCCAGGGGAAAAAAGAAAATACTGGCGGAGACAACGGCGAGACCACTGTTCTTCCCACGCACCAACTCTCGGTCGACGGTAGCGTCGTCGTCCACCACCGTCGCCACACCCACCCACGCACGCACACGCGCGCTCGCACCGCGCGCTGCTCGGTCGCCGCCGCTGCTGCCGTTCACACGGAGGCGCGATTCTCGCAGCCACAGCCGTCGCCTCGCCTCCCGGAAAGCAACGTCGCCCACACGCCGACCGCGGTCGCTGTCCGCTTCATTCTCCTTTCGTCCGAGAGGAGCTGCTGCGCCTTCCGTCCTTTCTTTTCGAGCAGCGCGAGGGAGGCGGACGCACAGGAGAACCGACGCCGATATGTCCGTCTCGTTTTCTGCGACTCCCTTAGCGGCGACGTCTCAGTCTGAGAGGGGAAGCTGGGTGTGGTGTTGAAATTAGGCGGCAAGAAAGAAGGAGAGATTGGGGAAATAAAAGAGAATTAGGGAGGTGCTCTCAGACTTCCCCCGTGCGCGCGGGATGGCGAAAGGTGGGACGGACGAAACAGCTCGTAAAACCGAGCACGACCGCTGGTGGCGCGCTGCCACAACTACTGCTACTACTGCTACTGGCGCTGAGAAAACTGCCAGGAGGCGATGTTTCTCGGGAAGGACGGGGAAATTGGGAGAAAGGGGAGAGACGAAAAGACTGCAGAGTGAAAGAGGAGGCCTCGCTCATCCACGCGCGCGCGCGCACGCTTCTCTTGCGAAACCTCGGCCGAGCGTTGGCGGTAGCGAGCGGTTCACGTACGCTCATTAATCTCCAGTCGCGGCAGAGCGGCAAAAAATAAACAAGTACGAGTTGGAGAACTCGGAACGCCGCATGGTGGGGGGGTTGCGAAGGAGAAACCGCCGCCGCGACAACTGCGAACACGAAAGTTAAGCGAGCGCGCCTAGCAAAGTTAATTAGGTGAACAAGCGCAGTGTGGGGAGACGAAACCTTTATTTTTAACGAGTCCGCCGGTGCATAGCCAGCGCTGTTGTTTCAACATTGAATACGGCTGCTGCTGTTGCTGCGTAATGTACGAGGGCGAATGGAACGCTGATTGAGGTCTTCTGGGCGCGCTACAGAGTTTCGCAGATTAGTTCGGTCAGAACGGTCGTGTCTGGCAGCATGTTTTCTATAGAGGTGAATTTTTCACGAGGTGTAACGACCGTTCGCAACGAATTTTAAAAAACAGAGCTATTCGACTCTGACGAAGAGCAATCGAAGAATAAAATTAGCTCAAGCTGGAGGGCGGACTCCCGAATCACGCAAGTCCACCCCCGAAGTCGATTTGGAATAGATTTCCCTGCGCGCGCCTTGAAAGAACAAAGTGGAGAGGGGTATACACCTTGTTTTTCAAAAGGCAGCACCTAACTTGCAACAAAAGAAAGAAAAGTAATAAATTCAGAACAGCCACCGCCGCACCCCCTTGACATTTCTTTAGATAGGATGTTTTACAAGATGTTACGGTTTCCACTGCCGCAACGAAAATTGCTCATCCCTGCTTCGGCGCAGCTCCCAACCGCCTGAAAAAGCCAAGCGTAAATAGCGGTATAAACAGTGCCCGCCATTCGTTGTCACGTCGCCAGGTGGCGTCGGTTCAAACTACTCGAATTTCTCTTCGCAAAGAATAAAAAAATCGAGACGGTAAAGCGGTAGACGGTGCATCGTCGTTTCACGAGGCGTGGGTCGCGCAGCAACTGTGGGAACGATCCGTATAGCGCCACGGCGCCCCCGCGCACTGAGCGCGCGCGCCGAAGTGGCGCCACCGGGCGTCGGCTGCTGGCGCAACCTGCGGGCTCCCGGCGCTTGGCAATCGATCGCTCGCCACAGCCACCGTTGCCGAGAAAGACAATGGTGAGGCGCCAGCCGCGGCCACGAATGAGGCACCCCTTTCTTTTGTTCTCGCGAAGAGTGGACGACGCAGCAGCAGTCTTTCTTCAAGAACGAAAAATGGAATCGTCATGCCGCCGAGAAAAATTCGCACCGTCTCTGTCGGCGGGTCTCGCGGGAAACTGCAGACGCGAGAGAAAAGTTCATCGGGCAAAATTTGCGTGCATTTATATATGTACGTACTCGCTGCCGACAAAATTTTCTCGCCGAACTTTTTCAAGATGGGGTATGCGCACCGCGATCCGAAACTATGGAAGCGGAAACGTCCTACGTTCGGTGATAATTTCGTTACTCTGATGCGCGAGAAATTCCACCGTGACTCTAAGTGCAGCAGCCAGGGAAACCTATTAACTCTCTACGCCTTCAAATCTATCGAATGTCACGTATATATGTTCGTCTCTCTTTTTCTTTTTTTTCCCTTAAGGTGCCAACCAAAAGAGAAAAAGGGAGAAGTCGGATTGCGTGCGGAGATGGGAACACCGGGGTACCTGTTTTCTTTCAGTATCGCTCCGCGAAGACACCGAAATTTGAGCGGAGAAGACACGTACGTACGGCGCCGCAGCTCACACGCACGCACATAGAGCGATCGTTACGAACCGAATCACCCACCGAGGTGAGCTGGTCGGAGCGAATCTATTCCACGGCGTCTCCGAGGTTAGGTGCGCCTCTGCTGCTGCTATCTGCTGCAGCTCTGGAGACTAGCTTATGAAGAGCCACTGCGGGCAACCGCGCGGGTCCGTCCCAGCGGGCGTTTGGTCCAAAACAGCAACAAGGAGAAGCCGCGGCGAACAGGGATCGAGAGGAAGCGGGAAACAACTGAAGAGGCATCGCGGGATCAAGCTATAGGCTCGTCGATTTATACGTGGGAAGAAAAGAAGCTCCGCGCTCTCTCCGGTTTCTCTCTCTCCCCCCTCCCATTTTCTTCCCTTCCCTTTTCCCATTAGATGTCGGCAGCGGCGGGAAGATGGGGTGCCGATGTGAGGGGCCGCCGCGCCACCTACGCGACAAACGGCGGGGGCAACGGACGAGAAGGCCGTAAAAAGGAGCTCGTCTTCTGTGCAAAAATGGGCTTGGGAGCGGAGGCAGTACCTTCGCGGGCGTGTGGGAGACCAGGGTTGTGCGTCTGTGCGTGCGCACACACACACACGCACACACACACACAGTACTGCGTGCGTTGACCGGCAGCGACGATAAGCCGGCCCTATTTAGCGGTGGGTGCAATAAATCTTTGTAAGTGGGCCCCGCGTTGTAGTCATATAGTCACGTAGTTTCTCGAAGTGTATCTACGGGTCGACAAGCATCCCGTCCTAACACACACACACGTATATATATATATATATATATATATATATATATATATATATATATATATATATATATATATATATATATATATACCCATGTCCTGCGCACTTGTGCGCGCAGGACATGGATTGAATGAATGAAACGAAAGAACGAGTCATTGAAGCTTTTGTCGCATCCGCGAGCAGTAATTAACTAGAGTATAATGAGTGAACACTTGTATAGTGCGAATGAGCAGACAAACAAAAAGAAGGTAGAACACTCGAACGCGTGCAACAGGGCAGCGAGAAAATCAAGGATGGAGAAAGGTATACGCGGCCGTCCTGTGCATGTACAGTGCGAGCTACTGTTAAAGGGAACACTATACAGGTAGTGTGCTCTTCTAATATTGCCGGCGCCCCAATTGTCGGGGGGAGTCAGAAACGACAACTGTAAGTGCAATGTCCTGCAGCTATTGGCGACTGTGCTGACGTGAGAGAACAAAGTCCAGATGACCCCTGCAGGCAAGTGTTCCCGTTAACAGTGGACTACCCTGTACTTTTCCCCCTGCAGGGTGTTCACGCCCAAACAAGCCTTTTTTTTTTTTTTTTTTCCCTAGCTCACCTAGGCTGAGGTGCTTTTGGCCCTACCCTGTCCAAATTGCCGTACCTACTTGTTGAATAAAGTTTTCTCTCTCTCCCCTAACTCGTTTTCTGTATTACTTGTGCGATCCATTATCTCACTTACAACGGCGTATACTGACTGACAAAATGCCACGAAAGTGACCGAACTGCACTTGACGAACGAATAACCTATCTGGCTAATACCACCAGACATTGTCTAAGGCGCGCAAGAGACGCGACTGATTTCTGATCACGTAGTATGTGTACTAAATGATGCAAGCACGTGACCTTTCGCGCGATGGCCTGCGAATCCCGCCATTTGGATCCAGGGCCGCAGAAAGGCCAGCGGTATGTTCTCCAGGGATGATTCGTTATTCACATACTAACGCCTCGCTGGCTTCAGCAGTTTTCGCTCTATGAAAGCTCAGTGCTGTCGCGACGAACTAACCGCCTCCGCATGTGCGTGGGCAGAAGAGGCAAGCCGTCCACGCAGTTCGGTGCCCCAAGATTATGACTTCATGGCAAGAACCGCGGTCGAGACACTTGCATGTTGACTTAATCAGCGCGTACTACCCTGTGCGGCGGTGCTGCGCAGTTTATAGTTTAGCTACGCGCCGCATAAGAGAGAGAGAGAGAAGGGTCTGGAGAGAGGGCTCTTTATTGAGAAGAGCAGTCTGGCGGAACACGCAAAGGATGACACATTAAAGGTCAGACGAAATTTCTGGAATGCTGGGGGGAAGTAATGAAATATATACACCATAATAGCAACCCCGTTTAGATCTTAATATGCATAACCGACGAAAAGAAAAATAAAAGCTTATATTAGCGCGTAAACGCGATTTTTCGGCTTGTGTGCGCTTATTGCGAAGCTTACGCAAAACCACCTTTGACAACCACACGATTAGCCGTGGGCGATAGTGCTGTTATCGCTTACGAAAGCTGTTATGCTTTGTGATTATTTTTTGACATTTTATCTGTAGATCACGGTATCTCACGCTTCTCTTTCCGATGCTGTGACTGTACGGGCCACGGAGCATCAGTTATCGAATGTGAGGTCGCGCGCCACTGTGCTCCGGAATCGGCGAGTACATCCCCATAAATTTTGGCTGCTGCGAATGACTAAAAAGAAAAGGAAAGAAGCGGGAGCAATTTTCGAGCTTTCAATCTGTGAATCTCGCTTTTCATGCACGCGCCAGCGCACATAAAAACTTTTTACTACGGCGCGGCGCATAACAACTCGTATAGAAGCCTGAGAGTACCTTTTTTTTTTTTTTTTTTTCAAATCTCTTGTCATTACCCCTAATTCCTTTCAACACCACACAAAATCAGGTAACAAAGAAAAGGAACAGTGAGCCACCCCAACTAAGCAGGAACATAACAAGAAATGCAAGAACATAACAAAAGGTTACTTTCGTGTAGTGCTTCTTGGACAATGAAAACGATGTAACCTGCCACGATCGTTGAAACAAAGCAAAAGTGATGAGAGGAAGAGAAGTGATTACGGATTGATTGATTTCTGGGGTTTTACGTCCCAAAACCAGCTGCGATTATGAGAGACGCCGTAGTGGAGGGCTCCGGAAATGTTTGACCACTACGGTTCTTCAACGTGCACTGACATCGTACAGTACACGGGCCTCAACATTTCGCCTCCATCGAAATTAGTATAATAAAGTACACAGTCGACGAACAACGCTACTTACATCAAATAGCACCGCTACTTCGACACAGAACCATGATATAGATTTGCACCCCCGAAACCTGGACATAGTGTATGTGAAGGCAAACAAAGCACTTTTATTGCTTCGAACATTTGTCGATCAGCCAGTTTATAATTTTCACTGGGCCGGTGTAAACATCAACAGAGCAAGGATAGGATGTGTGCATCTCCGTCACATGTACTGAAACTATGTATTGCATAGATGTAGACAAAGCTCCATCAGTCACTTTACCTCTGTCAACAACACCAGTGGTGCATGTTCTGATAAATCTGCATGGTATTCTGACCACCTGCGTCAACGATAACCTAGATCTGTGTCCACCTATAATTAGCGGCAACATCAGCTAACATAAAAGAATGTACAGCATTTGGTACATCTGATTCACTAGACTAGAGTGTACTAGTCTAAGTAGGCGTTACCTACCGCTGGTTTAGCCAAGACTGCTGCTTTACTCATCTGGCTACCTGTTGCGTGTGCAGATGCTGTATTCGTCTCGTCTAGATTATTGTCATGCTTTTCGCACGCGACCTCTGGCGACATTAGCTGACAGGGCATCCTAAGGGACACACTACTAAGAATCACCCCCAAAGATCGACCACTTCATTGACGTGGATAAATAACCAGGGCTAATCAGCAGCATTTGTTCCCTGGTGTGGCAGTATCATGCAGCTGCCACTACGAGCTACGCACGCTAAGCTAATGACAACGTCAATGGGAAAAAAAAAAAAAAAAAAGCATGGGCGACATGGGCTTCACATCACGCACAGCAATGAAGCCAGAACGAAAATAAAGGTAGCACAAGGCTTTCTCTTTTTCTTACTCTATGTAGGAATAAACTTGTGCGCACAGTATTTCTACACATTTCGAGTTTTCCTTCACCGCATGCTAAGTTTATAAACAAAGCAAAATGCATTTGACCTATTTACCTTAGGAACTTCACTTTCGTGCTCATCTTTCGAGCGGCGTTCGAGCTTACTGCAAACCGGCAAGATTGTTTTCCTAGTGTGAATGAAGCTACAAGCTGCACAGTTTTGAAGATGCTCAGCTGCATTTAACAGCTTTTCGCCCTGATGCCACTATACACCAGACTGCACAGTTAACTCAATGTCTATTAACGTTTGACTGATTAGTTCAGTTGAAAGCTCACGGATACACGACCTGCCAACAAGCACGCATAAAACGGCGGAAACTACGGCAGCTTGATGATGATGATACTGGGCGGCAGCCGCGAAACGGGCGGCGGCATTGCTTTTTACTCAAAGGTTACAATAAGTACAAAACAATGCGTAATAATTATTTTTATGGTGTAATTTTTAATATAAAAACAGGATTGATTTTTTATGATTTGTATTGACGATTATGTCGGCCCAAAGTCGGCCCACCGTGCACTAGCCATACGAGACGAATCCGTAGCACGAAGTGGTGTCAAAATGGATGTTCACCCTCGTTTGCAATTTTAAGGTGACTTGAGGTGAGTTCTCGTAAACATTACGGTGCTTATCGCGAGAACATTGCAGTAGGCTAGGCTGTCAGTACGTTCTGAGTGATGCCTCACTTTTCATTCTAAGTTTTCACTAACGATAGAGCGTTAATATTGCGGCTGTGCACGTTCAATCATTCCAGAAAAGCACCCTGAGCGATACACGCGACTTTGAAACTCTTCCACTTGCTTAATTTTTTGCGAGCATTTCCGTGTTTCTCTCGCTGATAAGTACCGTGTGTGACCCACCAGTGCGTTTGTAGGTTGAGCGATCAGAAATCGGCAAGTGGACAGCGCGCGTCGGGCAGTGGCCGAAGGTTGGACTTCCTTCCACTCTTTTCAGATTCGGACAGTGCCGTCGCGCTAAGGCGCGCCTCTCTAAATGGAGTCCGAACAGCTGGAAAAGCTTCGCCAGTCGCAGCTCAAGGGCCTGCGATCCTGCGACGCGAAGATCGAACGATGGGCGCAATTCGAGCGCGACTACGAGGCCCTCACCGAGCGACTGCGCACGCTGCCCGAACGCGTGAGCCACGAGGTGATGGTGCCTCTCAACTCCCTCGCCTTCATGCCGGGACGGATCATCCACACGAACGAGGTGCTCGTACTCCTGGGCGACAATTGGTTCGTCGAACGGTCGGCGAGCCAGGCGATGGACATCGCCCAGCGGCGCGCCGAGCAGTGTAAGAAGATGCAGGAAGGGTTGAAAGCCGAGCGGGAACAGCGCACCAACTGGATGAAGTACACGGACGAATTGCACCGCGAAAGCGGCTACGCGGACATTCGGGAGCCGTACGACCCGGCCGAGGAAAGCGCTTGGCGGGAGAGGCACCGTAAGAGCGTACGCGACTATCACACGTCCAAGAAGGCTGAGCGAGAGGAGGAGCACCAGCCCGCCAAAGACGATGTCTGGAAAGTGCTCGATCGCCTCGAATTGCAAGAACAGCAGGAAGAAGAAGAGGAATCGTGCACGAGCGTCCAGCCCGAGACGACTTCGCACGATGAAGTCTCCCGCAAAGTACGATGGCAAGACGAGAGCAGCGGTCACATCAGCTTCTCCTACTCAACTAGCGATGCCTGCTCGGCGACCACGGCCACTTGCAGTTCAGACGCGTTGCTGAGTCCGGGCGACATCATGCGCATGTTTGGCGGATCCGAAGGCAGCGTGGCAAAGTCTATACTGAAGAATTCGTCTGATATAAAGCACCCGACGCTGCCCAAGGTGTCAGTATCATCTCCTGTTGTACCTGCGCAGAGAGAAAAGTCGAAGCTGAAGTTTGACGATGCATTCACAGGAAATGTCGTGGAGCACCGCACTGTGGCACCTTCGTCGACGACAATTGACTTCGATGTTACTGACGTTGAATTGCCAGCACCACTGAGCAAGCCAAGTTCATTGTTTAGGTCGAGGAGGAGAACAAAGCCCTAAGACCCTAAGCACTGGATGAACTTGTGGTATGCTGCAGAGAACTGGACACAGGAAATCTGTGTGACTGTGAACAGAATCGTTCTTTGTCATCTTTTTGTGAATATAAAATACCATTTAGGACTTGCAGCAGTTACAGTGAGGTGCCAAAAAAGTGCAAACGGATGTAAAAAAAAAAACGTGTTAAGCTAAACACACAAAATGCATGCAACACATTAGCGAATTCTGCATATTTGGCATGCTCTTCATGTTTGACATAAACATTGGCTGTCAGTGAAGGACCTTATGATATGCCTTGCTGTACCAGAACTGCAGCTTTGCCTGTTTCTGTATTCGTTATTGTTTTTGTGGACCACACGGATAACATGAGATATAATACCATGAATGTTCTGTTGCATTTTGACTGCAATGATATTTTTGTATATGATACGGCAAAGCGCTCCGTACAACAGATGTCTGCTTCTTATTAAAGATTAAATTTCAGTGCAGCTTATCACGTAATTTTGTGTTTAATGTCACTTGCACAGTGCCTGTGAAAAGCTAGAGGAAATCGATTGCAACTGCCAAAAAATCGTCTGTGCCCTTGGACTAGTTTGCACATTTCGTTCTGTTTCTATGTTGGGCTGAATGTGATGGCCTTTTTTTTTTTAATTTATACAGCATGTTCTGTTTCGTGGTATGATAGGCTTAACCAAATAAGTTGATGGCGCTCCTGGAGGAAATAGCTGAGGTGGCAGGATGGGTTCGATAAAACTGCACTGTACTGGCAGAGAGCCAAGAAAGTCGTGTTGCTTTGGAGCTAAGCATCTGTGCACATATTGGTGACAAAGTTGTTTCAACATTAATGATGTTAAGCCTGATTAGTAGGGAAAGGTCAGTTTAACCAAGTTAATGTTGGGCAAGGTGTTCTTCTTGAAGCAAAGAGCTTAAAACAGCATTAACTGCTCCTTTAATAGCTATGAAAATGCTAGCATGAGTTTAGTTTTGCTGCGTGTGCATGTTATGTCTGTAGCGTCAACTGATTCTCTTGTTACATCTATTCTGCGGCAGGCCAATGGCACTTTTATAATACGCCAAAACCATGCTCCCAGCATCGATGGCAACATTGAGGTCGTCGTTGGCGGCAGCTGCACGGCTTAGCCTCGCAGCCTCACGATGCCATGCAACTCTTGGAACCCAGCATGTCCAAGTGGTATGCATAACATTTATGTCTTGTTGAGTTTGCTTATGGCTGCTCAAGTGAATCTTCAACAGCTGATCATGGGCGTTTCCCTATGGTGCTGGTAGTCGACCTCACTGCCTACGGATATTTCAAAATGACAGCTGTTGCCCTGGCGTGTGAACACAGGGAGTGGTGCTGCAATGCTGATTAATATGAATGTTATCAAGGCACCGCCAAAGCATATCCGCAATGAAAGTACATGTTGGTCATACATATTTTCACTTAGTTGCAAGCAGGATTTAATGAAGTCTTGTTAATGGGCCAGTAAACAACCCTGCGTCCGAATTTATTCCGAATTTATGTTGAGAAATAAATGTGCACATTTATAACCTAAACATGATCCTGCAAGAATTTCATGAATAAGTGCTGTGGTGAGGAAGTTAGAGAAGATGAACAACCCTTTTATTTCTGCTTTAGCCGGTTTATTTCTCTCTTGGCCTCCCTACCCTTCTTCACGGTGGAAAAGGGTAGGCATAGCCTGTCATCATGGCTACACTCACTTTGGCTTCATAATGAATCAGTGCTACTCGGAGCACAACTACTGTGCAGCCCAAACTGCATCACCACAGGACCAAGGCATAGTTTCGCAGCACTGATTTAGACTGGTCAACGAGATCAGTGCTACAAGTTCTGCAATGTAAAAAGTGATGTCACTTAGCAGTGAAAAAGGATTAGTCAGAAGCCAGAGAGGGGCACAAGAATTATTTTCTTTAAATAGCGTGGCTGTGCACCATGCAGCACTGGGGTACATGCAAGAAGTGATCGCTGCGACCGTCTCTACAAGTGAGCAAGCTTATTAGAGTGTGCAAAAAAAAAAAGAAAGAAACAGAAAAGTTTGGGTCTGTTTCTTGGTTCTTGAGGATATGAGGCCAAGTAGCGGAAAAAGAAAGTTTAAAGAAAGGTAATCCATGCAGATTATTAGCCTATGTTATAAAGCCCACCTTTTTTTGATCCTGGGAGGAATACAAAGCATTATTTTTCAAAAATTTTTTATAAATAAATGTACACGTATTTTTAAATGTGTACTTTACGTGAGTGCTCATATCTGAAATTTAACTGAGTAATAAGCCCAATATTTTGTAGGAGCACAAGTGAAGCTATGTCCAGTGCAATGAGCCGAAATGAATGAAATGAGTTTAATATTTTAGGCAGGGATTTTATTACCAAAAAAATGTGTGCAACCATTGGTTGTGCCTTTGTATAAAAAGCAGCCATATTAAATCTCTTGGAACGATTTTGCTAGCTGAGGTTCACTGCATACCCAATAGTGTCAGATAGAACTGTGCAAAGTCTGAGTGACAAATCTATATTGGAAATAAAGTTATGCATGCTTTTGTACGGAAAAATACCAATAATACAAGTTCTAAGAAAATCAATAAAGGATTTCAACCAAGTGCAGTGCTGAGAGAAAGCCATCAGGACTGCTAGAATCCTCCATCTTTTTAGCTACATTCGTCTTGGCTCTTGCTCTTATCCATAACACTCATGTGACAGCTCGAATATTTTTCTAGCTACTTTGCAACATCATTGGTATGATCTGATGCCATCATGGTGCGCCCCAACTTGCTTATAATGACTTCCAAAAAATTTACCTTGTGTGCTTTTCTTTCATGGCAAGTTTCCCTACAGTGACTACCAGTAACAAAAAGTAAGTGACGGTGCATAAACACAAGGACTACAAATCTCCCGCTCTGTCGGCACATGTGCGAAGCCTTTAGAATGTAAAAGCATGGATACACCGCATGGCTCATTCACTTGGTGACAAGTTTACGATTTCCACTTAATAAATGACGAGTTAACAGTAGTATTAGAGAGTTAATTCATGTTTGCAGTTGATATTGACACGTTCGGTTGTTTTCGTGAACGCCGTTATCACCTTCCTGTGAATTGCGCGCTTGCTTTGATTGTTTGCGGCGAGCGCAGTTATCACTTTCTGTTATGCCCAACGCAAGCCACGGTTATCTTGCATGTCACTTTGGGAACCGTGTCGACCATTCCTGAAACTTTGCATGCTGACACGCACACTTGAGTAACTTCTGGAATTCCAGAGATAATGCGAGAACGTGTTAAGCCGTGTGTATAAAAGCCGATGCACTGCACCGCTTGTCAGTCTTTCCGTCGACCGACGACTGTTCGCGCCGCTCTTGCTGTGCCTTGTCATTGGCTTTGTTTTGCTGGGCACAAGTTCGCCCAATAAACAGTTCGCCTGACATCGCTCGAGTCCTGCGTGCTTCGCCTTGAGTGCTGCGTGCGTCACTACCACGTGACAATATCATTGTTAAATAACTTACAAAATCTGTACATCTTTGTTTTCTGAGGCACACAAGACTAGCACTGTGATTTTCAGTTTAGTAGATGCCAGTTGGCTTAACATTTTTGTTCAGCTTAATCAAAAACAAGAAAAAGGGACATTTTGAAAATATTCTGCGTTTTCCACTTGGCCTCGCACCTTAAAGCCCAACTCCACTGATATCTTGACAACAACAAGGCAGTGATGATTCTACGTTCGTCAGGCACTCTTGTCACGCATCTGATGGTAGGAATGCTCAGTAAATTTTAAATAATTTTATATAAGCAGAAAAGTGTGAACCTGAACCCCAGCTAAGTGTTACATTTATAGAATGACACATGTACAAGCATGCATTCCTTGTGAATGCCTTGGGGCATGCACCAACAATGCAATGTCCCTTGCTAGTTTGCTACAAATCCCTCCACTGTACACATAGAATGTAAATACCAGTGTCAGCAGTGCTTTATATATAAAAAACTCACACTAGCTCACGAACATTGTACTCGTTGATGTTTCTTGAGCACTTCGGTGGATGTTACGCACAATGTGGCCAATAATTATAGAATGCCAAGTAGGCGGCCTTAGCTAACCAGTGATTTCCAAGAAATCTGCACGTCTCTCAAGCCTGTTGTCTTGTGTAGATTACTGAAGCGTTCAGGGGAACATGCTCAACAAATCTAACTGAGATTTAGTGAGCTTAGAAAATCGCCGAAGTTGGGCTTAAAATAAAAACCTTCTAAAATTTATTACTTCAGCTTGTTAAAATACGTTTACTTATGCAGGCACACATCTGCCACTTCTTGTAGTACGAAATCAGTTTTGCAACTTCTTGGTTGTTAGTACAACATACCGAAAGGCATGCATTAAAGCCACTAAGCAGTGACTGAGAAATTAAACGTAGATAGTTTGGTCGGTGTCATGCTATATTTTTCTTAAAGATGACATTATCAGTTCCTAGTTGCTGGTGTGAAACCAGGGACTTATAATGGGCTTGCTGCTCACCTGAGATTGGAAAACCTGGGGCATGTTGGTGGATGCCATCTTGCTGACCATGTTGCTCCAGAATTGCTAGAAAATCCTGTCATTTGTCCGTTTTTACTTTCTGTGTTGCTCTCTGCAAGCTTGCACACATTTGCAATGTGCTACCTTCCCTCTTTGTCAGCTTTCTATTTCTCCTTTTTCGTGCTGCAGAAATGAGAGCGAACCGTATTGGTTAACACTCCTGCATCTTAATTTTTTCTTTTTTGCCCATTGTTAACTCCCAAAGCTGTTAGCTGAGATTTCGTTTCAATGCATCCCCAGTAGTGCTAAGCACTTGCTTAAGAAAGTGAACGTTCCGTCATGGTTTGTCACTTCTTAGACAGGCAATAATTGCTTCAACATGACACTTACAAAAGAATGAATGCAGGTGAATTAAAATGGGGTCATCAATCGCCTGAGTTGACGGCTGCATACAGGCTGTTGCTCCAGAGAATTCTTGACTTGGACCTTGCATTTGATGCAGTCTGCCACCGCGCCAAAGGAGAATGTGCAGTTTCCTACAAGCGCCAGCATTCCCGAACCAACTCCTGCGCAGGCGACAGCAGTTAGCTTTGAGGATGTGTGCGACAGAATTGTGCAAGGCTCGGAAGTGGGCATACCGAACAGTGCTGTGATCATGGCACTGCGCAAGTTGCTTACATCACCTCAACAAGATCCACGTGTGATGGAGTGCTTCGCTCACAGTGTACTCTGGCGGTCACGACGCATGGATCTCCCAAACCTCTGCACCACGCTTGGTATACATGTCAAACATCAGGTAAGCTTTACAAATGTGGGGAGGGAGATAAGTGGATTAAAGATGCATTAGAGGGGATGTGCACCTTGTAAGCTAAGCTTAATAAGCTGAACTATGTGTCTGGATGTGTACATGTGTGCATGGACGACTTCCTTGTAAGAAATATGGCAGTGAAGTGTGTATTGGAGTTCCACGTATGTGTAGTGACATAAATACCATTTGTGTGTTTATTGAACCCTGGAAAAGAAGTGCCAGGAGTACTTTTATATAAGCTTGCTTTAGAGAGTAGTTTTGGGCTTTAACATGTAACTCCATGTTTTTAATGTGATAGCGTTAAACAGCTTGTGTTGCAGAAAATCCAGCATTGGTGGAGGTGTCTATAGCAGAAATAATCATTTCAAACAACCCGGAACACTCCACCGTGGTGCAGGTACAATAGTGAACAAAATTGAATTGATCAAAGTGAAATCCGTCGGGAAAAATTTTGAACTTCAATTTAACTAAATCCTACACACATGATAGCTCGGACTGTAATTTGAACATAGTGTGAGAAAACATAGTTATATTGTAAGGAAACTTAAATAATTCCAGTATTTTGTAGAGAAGGTGCTAATTTTAATGAATATTCAATGAGAAGGCTGTACAAACGGTGTCTAATGGCACTGGCATAGCCAGAAGTGTTTTTAGGGGCCGTTATATAATGTGGTGTATAAATATCGGGGGCAAAAAAAGGTGGAAAGTAAGGGGAGAGAGCGGTTGTACAGTGATCAGAACATTTTGGGGTAGTGTTTTGGCACTGAAACTTCTCTGGCTGTGCCCCTGCCTAATGGCGCTATAGTGCTCCACTTTCAAAAAGGCAAAGCTTAAGCATCCTCAAATATTTTTTTCTTTTTATAGAAAATACCACCAAAGAGATGAAATATTGCAATTTTACATTATATAGTTAGCTTGCTCTTCTTTGGCAATAATTGATGTGTTTTCTGACTAAGCTCTAAGGACGACTTGTTGATTGTGTGCACGTGACAACACAGATAGTTTTAAACTTGGTCAGCTCATGCTAGCATACCGTAAAGTATGTTGTGTAGTACTTTCTATGTGCACTAGCACTAGTGCATTGATGTGTACAATTTTGCTGCTACCTTATTGCCTTGTAGCAGAGTTAGAAATTTTCTGCGTGGACTGCTTTCCACTTTTTACTAAGAAAAAAGGGCATGCTTGGCATCTTTTCCACCCTTCTGCACATTGTTCTGTGCCACACTGCAATAACTGTAATCTAGATCGCTTGCATTTTCTTTAAAAAAAAACTACAACAAAAAAATTGTGCACTTGTTACTCACCTGTCAAGAATTCCATGTCGCACTGACAACCATATGGTGTTCCTGACTGGAAAGTACCAGTGTGTGGCTGTTATGCAAGGAATTAGGCAAGATAGATGATTGTTATTGTTTAGTGGGAGAAAGTGCTTCACATATACCTTTGTTAAATAAGAAGTAGTGGTGCATATGTGTGTGTGATGTGACCATGAATGTAATTCTGGGGATGAGTCTCAGAAACTTTAATGTTAATGTTAGATCCGCTACAGTTATACATGCGGTGCGCTGTTACACTGGATACAAGTGCCTGTACAGTGAGTACATACCTGTAATCATTGAATCAGATTTATCATTCCTGACTGGTATGTCATTACTAGCCATGAATGCCATGGCTTGATGAAGGAGGAGGGTCCTCAAGTGCTCAGTTGCTGAACCTGATATGTGGCTAGAAATATTGCATTGTATTAGTACTGGTAATGAAGATGAAGTTGTTGCTTGAGATGCGCTTTCAGGGTACAGGTCAGCAAAATCGGCAGAAAATTTCAGGAGTTCTTGTGAATACCCAAAGAGCATTCAGCTTCACAATAGTATACTGCGTGCTTTTCAAAGCACAACAGTGTACCTGTTGCAGCCCCAGTGCTTTCTTGCAGATTCTGATGAGCGTTTGGAGAATACCTTACAGATTTCGTATGACAATTTTGCTACCATCTCAAGATCGCATGCCTGGAACTAGTGCAGAAAGGGTCCTGTTGTGCCCAAATCTCGCATTGTGTTTTTGTGGATGCTGCGTAGTTAGTGGAAACCATGGCCGGTGACTCAACCTCTAACTTATGCTCACAGGCACAGAAAGGCAGTGAAATGGAGCAGCGAGTGGTGGAGCATCTCCGAACAGTTTTGCGAGAACGGCTGTCTGAGGCCCAGTCAGTGAAAGACATTGTGTGGCTTCTGGAGACAGCAGAGCTCATGGGTGCCGTTGAAGATAGACGGAAGTTTGTGCTCGAAGTGCAAGAGAGGGCTCTACAGCTGGTGGGATCTTTACCACACTCAGACGTGCGCTTGCTAGTGCGAACCTTGGCACGGCTGAAGTTGCGGCCGACACCGTTGCTCCAGGCAGCAGCCTTCTACCTGTCCAAGGGCCCAAAGGTGAGCATTACTCCTCAAGGACCACTTGTCAGGTTTTGTTATTGAAAACAGATGCACACATTGCATAGATTGCTAGGTGGCCATGGTGCTCGCAAACCATGAAATTGCTTCGAGGCATGAAAATACTGGCTCAAATTTCAGACAGAAGGCTGTGCGTCTCACCTCTTTCCCTGCTTTGGGGCACTTGCCATGTTCCTCCACGCATAATCCCTTTAATCATGCCTCTTCCTTCTGCAGCTTGTACGTATAAGAAACTGAAACTGTTCTTTGGCAAATTTTTATCATTTAAGCTATGATAGTGAAAACATCAGTGGTTATGTACTTCCATGTGCTTATATCAAATGTGCGCTCAGTTTTGTTTGCACTGTGCAATTCATTTTAAAATTAATGATTGACAAAAGCATAATGCGACCACATCTTTATTGGACTGGCTCCGCAGATCTCGCTGAAATAAATGTGTGCCAGAAAGTGTGACGTAAAAATAATAGCATATATATGTGGGCAGTATGCATGAGTGAGAGGAAAAAAGTGAGTGAGTGTCAATGAGCATCTGTACATATTAAGGTGAACATGTATGAGCGTAAGTATTTAGACCACAAAATATTGGTGAGTGAGTAGAAATTGGCTTATTATGCCAATTTCTAGAGTTCCATCACTACTCATTGCAAATGCTCCTTAAACTGCCAGTAAAGCTTGAATTCTGGTTTATTTGACTTTGATGACTCGATTACTTGGACGATAAGCCATTGAAGACAGATAGGCAGCAACGAAGGTCAAAACAAAGAAGCATCCTTTGTACATGAACGATTGGATTTATCGGTCCAGAACATAACCTGCAAAATGTACATTGACACATACAACATTGTCTCACTGTTCGGCAATCTCTCTAAGGCGTTAGAGCTGAGATTTCTACTAGCTTACATACATTGTAGAGAGCCTCACTGTTTTACCACGTCATGGTTACAGCCGGAACGACCTGTCCCTCATTCTGCTGGCCAATACATATGTAATACAAAAAAAAAAGAAATGATTGGTGCACCATCGGTCTATTCCACAGTATCAATTACGTATATTAGCCAGCCATTTTCTAGAGGTTTGTACCTGCTTTTAAAAGTAAATATCAAAAAACAAGCTTTCCCCCTTTCCGACTCTCCGTTAGCCACTGCAGTACTAGCAAGAAATGCTGTACCTACAATACTGATTTCTCAATTGTCCTACAAATTGGCGGCATCAGTCAGCTGCCAAGGGGATTGGCCATGCCCATTGTCGGCAAGACAGCATTCTTTGCGTCCTGTTGTGTACTGCAGCTTTTGTTTGAGGTATGGCCGCATGTCATCTGAGCATCCAGAACCAAAGCAAATGTGCTGGGCTGGTGCCGCCCCCCCCAAGAAGAAGGCTTAGCACCGTCACACTGAATTCTAACTGGTGCCAGCATTCTGAATTCTTGTTTTTTGAGTGGCTTTTTTGGTTGCTGCAGCTGCATGCAAGACAGGAAGCAGTGCTCTCTCTGGGAAATGAAAACAAAAGGGTGCCCTCCGGATGTCGTCCTGAAGCAGGGAAGAGCTGACTGTGTCTCACCCCAGTACAGCACGCATTCCTGATCAGACCGCAGGGCCAGCAAACACAAAGCGTCCTCACACTGTCATTGTGAAACATTTGCAGGACCCAGTATTCATGAAAAAACTTAATTGTTGTGGTACGAAGACACATAGGCTCAAACTTAAACTTGCAGTTTGCAGTAGACCGTGCACCCTGCACTGGTAAATATTCATTAGAAGTGGCTTGCTTCTAAACGTAGGAATTCAAAATTTTTGTTGGGTTTCACTACCCCATAAGCTTTTGAGAGTGTGCAACATATGCCTACTTTATTATGTGAAATTCTACAGAACAAAACAGCTTTGATGAGTGAGGTATCCAGTGCAATGTTTTCAGTGATGCTTAGAGAGAGAGATTAAAGCAGTTCATTGTATTGTGCACTTCCTCAAGTTGAGTATTGTTGGATCGAGGTTCCACAGGATGGCTCATTAAATATGTGACACATAATGCATGCTGTGCTGCTGTGGTGAAATGATGCATGATTGAAACAAAGGATACAGAAGTGCCATCTGCTTTCCTCTAACCCAGTTTCTTTCATTGTCTCTGCTTCAGGATGCTTCCCCAAAGGAGATTGTCAGCCTCTTTCACGCATTTCACTCGCTGAGCTTCCCTGAGCCATCAGTACTGCTGCAGCTATCTGGAGCTTTTGTGGAGCAGCTTTCTGACAACACCAAGCCTTCCTTGGTTGCAGCATGCTTCACAGGTGTTGGCCAGTTGTCTTGGAGGCACTCTGGTAAGCTGTCAACCTCCACCTTTCCTTTCACCTATCAAAATATACATTGTTACGAAGGCCATAGCGGGCTTTGTTGGGAGGCTATCTTAGAATGTAAAGAACCCCAGCTGCTCAAAATTTATGGAGCCCTCCGCTACGGCATCTCATAATCATACGATTATGAGAAAAACCTCAGAAATCAATCCGTTGCAAGGCTACAGATTAATTTCAGCCATTTGAGCTTCTTCAATGGGCTTACTCTGTTGTTTTGAGCATTCCACTTAGCAAGGAAGAGTTGAAGCAATGAAAAATACAGTAAAACCTCGTTTATCCGGATCTCGTTAACTCGGAAATTCGGTTAACTCGGACTCGCGGCGCGGTCCCGGCAAAACTGTATATACTTCAATGGCGTAAAATGCTCGTTAATTCGGAAGGATTTAGCTGCGCACCGGTTAACTCGGAGAGCTCCGGAGATGGCTATCGAGGGACTCCATGCTTTTAGTCGCGCGATCTCGGCGGCTCAAGCACTGCTTGCCGTAACCGACGGTGGAACCCGCGGAACCGGAGTTTTGGAGAAACCGAACGAACGACTGCAGCAGAATATGATCATGATGATAGTGAAATGAGGAAGTGGCTAGGCGGCGATAGTCACCACCCGGCGGAAGCGCTTGGGCCGCTGGTGCATCCAGTGTCTATTAAAAGCGGAACGCACACGGACGACGGGACGGCTTGCGCTGCCATTAGGGGGTGCCACCGCCACTGCCACCACAGTTGTTTGAGCTGCTTGCTACGCCTACGCAGCTGGTTTCTTTGTGTACGTAGCGTGCGAGCCAGAGAACACGCGAGCTCGTACACATTGCGTTCTCCGTCTGTGCTTGTGCCGTTGCCGCCGCTGTCGCGCTTCATGGTGATGGCGACCGCCACCGGAGTGAAGCGGCCACAGCAGCCAGCAATGATGACAGTCCAGATGAGCCGACGCGACATCGCACCGTGCAGGAGGCCGCCGAAGCCCTCGCGGTCCTCGAGGAGTTCTGTGTCGGTTCCCATGACAGCGAGCGTGCGCACTACCACCTGATGGGGTTGAGGAAGATCGTTCTTTCACAAATTCCGACGACGAAGCAGACAAAAATAACGCAGTTTTTCAAGAAATAAAGGTTTGTCTGTGCCGAGTACATTTTCCTTTTGTTTTCATGGTCCATTCGATAATCCGGAATTCGGTTAACTCGGACATTTTCGCCGGTCCCGTGAGATCCGGGTTAACGAGGTTTTACTGTATTAACAGCAATCCTTGTCAAGGTGGTAACACAGGAAAATAAGCAGGAAGGTGTCATACCGCCTTCATTATTGATTGTTGTTGTAGCATAGGAATAGGCAATGGTTAAGGTGGCTTTGAACTGTCAAGGCAATCTTACAAACCTCTATTTTCACTTTGCTCCAGTTTTTCTGCCAGCTGAGTTAACTGGCAGCACCAAAAACATTGTGTTGTAGTATGCTCTTACTCCTACCATCTATGTTCTTAATGCTAAGCTAGCACGTGTGCTGGGTTAGTTCACTTGGTTGAAGAGTACTTGGCTTAGAAGGTGATAGTGCTACTGGCAATCCTTGTATCAAGATTAAGCTGTCTTCATTTGTGAAGCCCTCTGTCCAAGACACTTATGTGGGTTTTCTTTTCGGAGCCACGCCTTACTGTAATGAGCAGCCTGAGGATCACTAAATAGCCTGGTGTTGTCAAACTTTGCTGTGTAAAATTACACCCAACGACTATTTAGGACCACTGTATCTTCATTGATTATGTCAATTTTTGTTTTATGCCATCATGAATGTTGAGCAATGTGTAATGTCATCACTGCATATGGCCAGCAAGAGTTATAACAATGCTGGCAATGATATCCATGATTAAACTCTTCGTGATCTTGGAGGTTACATGCCTATTTTGACCATGCCAGTGAGCATTTGGCACTGTGCCTGCAATGTCCTATGTGACCCATTATAGTGATAATGTTATGCATGCGTGCATGAGAGTCTCTTATGAAACCGCTCTAAAAACCACTGTAAACTTCTGCCCCCTTTGTCTTTGTGAGGGTGCTCTTCTTCTGAAGGGTTTAACCTAGCATAATGCATTCATATAGGTGCCCTCCAGCTGTCGTCCTGAAGCAGGGAAGAGCTGACTGTGTCTCACCCCAGTACAGCACGCATTCCTGATCAGACCGCAGGGCCAGCAAACACAAAGCATCCTCACACTGCCATTGTGAAACATTTGCAGGACCCAGTATTTATGAAAAAACTTAATTGTTGTGGTACGAAGACACATAGGCTCAAACTTAAACTTGCAGTTTGCAGTAGACTGTGCACCCTGCACTGGTAAATATTCATTAGAAGTGGCTTGCTCCTAAACGTAGGAATTCAAAATTTTTGTTGGGTTTCACTACCCCATAAGCTTTTGAGAGTATGCAACATATGCCTACTTTATTATGGGAAGTTCTACAGAACAAAACAGCTTTGATGAGTGAGGTATCCAGTGCAATGTTTTCAGTGATGCTTAGAGAGAGAGATTAAAGCAGTTCATTGTATTGTGCACTTCCTCAAGTTGAGTATTGTTGGATCGAGGTTCCACAGGATGGCTCATTAAATATGTGACACATATTGCATGCTGTGCTGCTGTGGTGAAATGATGCATGATTGAAACAAAGGATACAGAAGTGCCATCTGCTTTCCTCTAACCAAGTTTCTTTCATTGTCTCTGCTTCAGGATGCTTCCCCAAAGGAGATTGTCAGCCTCTTTCACGCATTTCACTCGCTGAGCTTCCCTGAACCATCAGTGCTGCTGCAGCTATCTGGAGCTTTTGTGGAGCAGCTTTCTGACAACACCAAGCCTTCCTTGGTTGCAGCATGCTTCACAGGTGTTGGCCAGTTGTCTTGGAGGCACCCTGGTAAGCTGTCAACCTCCACCTTTCCTTTCATCTACCAAATATATATTGTTACGAAGGCCATAGCGGGCTATGTGGGAGGCTATCTTAGAATGTAAAGAACCCCAGCTGCTCAAAATTTCTGGAGCCCTCCGCTACGGCGTCTCTCATAATCAGAACTGGTTCTGGGACGTAAAACCCCACGAAACAACAACAACAACAAAATGTCAAGACTGGTTCGGTATACCCATATGCATATTTAGCATGTTTTCAGGACTCCTATAGCTTGGTGGGCAGCATGCATGTGGACACCATGTGCTAGGCATACGCTACCTGTGCAAGTCATTACCAGTTCTGTGCTTCTGCTTTGCTGGTACAAACTTCTCTTGCAAAACATGACCTACTGTTGCTATGGAAATGTGCTGCTGACGATTGGTATGCTGGTAAAGTGCAAAATTGCCCATGTTCTTAGATTTATTTTATTTATTTATTTAGGCATACTGTTGGCCCGGAGACTGTTACAGGGGTAGGTTAGAGCACAGAAAATAATAAAAAAAATAACATAATGTACGTTATACACAGTTCACACAAATTATTCATCAAATACTCTCTTATACATTCATAAAACATGAGGGAACTAGCAACAATACAAATACAACAGCAATACGCAGAGACAATGAACACAGTTTTTTATATCTAACAAAGTGTACAAAATTTGGTTTAGGACATGATTTGCTTCAGCTTGTTTTCAAATTGTGTTACAGTATCACTTTGAATAATGGTGGTTGGTAGTCTGTTCCATTCATTTATTGTTCTGGGGAAAAAAGAATTGGCGTATGTATTAATGTGTAGTTGAGATATCCAGAAATTATGTTCATGTATACCTCTTGAGGTTCTCCCTTGTTGTGGCGCTAAGTAGTGAGTAGTGCTTATGTTAAAATGCCGTTTCCAAAGCAAGAAAAGAAACTTAAGTCTAGCTACATAGCATCGTTTGGTTAAAATTAATACAGGTCAAAATTAATACAGAGGCCTTCCTATGGCATGTGGGAAACTGGTTAGCACATACCATTTTGCTTGCTACATATGATTTTTTCTTGCTACATATGATTTTCTGAAAAGCATTATTGCCACTAAAAAGACACTACAAATAATATACACACGGACACAGTCACACTGGTAGCTTGTGCTTCCATTCAGTGTAGTGTCCTTTACTGGCACTAATGCCTTTCAACAAGTTTCAGCAACAAGACTGATAGCTGGGCTAGTTGGTAGTTATCCATATTTAAACTTTTTTAGCGTGCACGAAAGACACTGACACAGAAAGAAGGACACACGAGCGCTCGTGTGTCCTTTTTTGTGTCAGTGTCTTTCGTGCGCGCTAAAAAAGTTTAAATATGGAAGTTTCAGCAAGACTAGACTAGAACAAGTACTTCTCACACGTATGGTATTATTGCTGTGACCTTTGCAGAGTTACTAGAGTCATGCTCCGGCTGGATGGTGACTCACCGTGCCTGTTGCCGTCCTGCTGACTTCACTTCCTGTCTGCTTGCCCTGGCACGGCTGCAGTACATACCCGAGTGTTCAGACCAGCTTTTTCCGATCCTTCTCGAGGAGCTCTCACAAGACCAGTTCACAACCATGCCAGCTGTCTGGCTTGACATCGTTTGGTCACTAGCAGCACTTGGAAAAGTTCAGCAGATACACCTTGACTCTGTTCTCCAGCGCCATTTTTACACTCCTCTCCTGGGTAAGCGGCTGTTGCTTATAGACTCATGCAGAGATCTGCTGCTTGGTCCGTTACACATTTGAAGCAAATAGTTCTGTAGTAGCTGTGGCCGTAAAGCCCTGACACGACAGCCAGAAGTTGACATAACTCCAGAAAGGGGCGTAATACTGTAACTTAAAGGACGGAAACAGTTTCACTTCAGGAATTGGTTCACCTTCAGAATTGAAAGTCATGTGATATAGAGGTTATATAAATGAGTTCAACATCTTTTACAATGGTTCACTTTCAGAATTGAAAGTCATGTGATATAGAGGTTACATAAATGAGTTAAACATCTTTTACAATGTAGCCAGTGTAGAAAGTTGATGCAAATATTTGAGGGTATGTTGCACCAGAAGGACATGACAAGTTTCTATGTCATGGCATGGAATGCTTGCTGTGTCTAGGCACACTCAGAAAGGTGTATAGGCACTACCCTTAATAATCAAACACTGTCCTGGCTCTTAAAACTATCACAAGGCACCATAAGTAGCAGAGTTTGAAACGGCTCCCAAGTCTGTGGCACATACAGCATTACTGGTGCAGCGTACAGTACTGTGTAGTGTCCCCTGGAGGCAGTGGTTATGACATGCAGGAGTTGGTATTCATTGCTGTCAGACAAGCAGCACACATTATTCATGATGCAAATCAGCAGTGCACCTTAGCGGGGACCCACATTTGGCTATGAAGGATGTGTGGTGCTTTTCTCGGAGCAAGCATGAATAGCTGCTCTATATAGAAGCCAAGTGGTTCATACGAATTGGCACTGCTTGTCTGACAGCAAGCAGAGGAAGCTGATGCTACATGAACATGCTATCCTGTCCTTTGCACTCCACTTGTGGTGCATGATGCCGACAAGACTGAATTTCTACCCTCCTTGAGTAATGGCTGTTTTGTATTACAGTAGAACCTCGTTATAACGAGACCGGATATAACGAAATATCGGATATAACGAAGCAACCGTAATTCTCCTTGAAATTCCTATAGATGAAATTGATATTGGTTATAACAAACTAATGGTTATAACAAAGTAATTACCACTCCCCCCTCAACTTCGTTATAACGAGGTTTTACTGTAGAACCATGGCTCTTGGGAAGCACTCCTGAATGTAGTCAGTTCTGCTATTGCAAATCTTTAGTGTATAAGTGTTGTGCCTCATCTGTAGCACGATGTGAACTGCTTCTGGCATCAGCTCACCATAGTGACGAGTCTTTGATAGTGGCCAAAAGAAATGCCGTGGAATTTACTGGTGAGACGTCTGTTGTATTTTGATCCCTTACATTGGGGCATGCTTACATGTTAGATTGTCGTCACTTTTACCCCCTGTGATTTTGCTGTTTCTGTGCCCTGGTGACTTGTTATCACGGTGTGCTTCAGGCTGTCAGGAAGAAAACATTGTTGTAGCAGATACACCTCAACATTAACTTTATTAATATGAGGTTCTTTAGTGAGCAGAACAGTTTTTCATTCTTCATCTGTTCTGGTTGATGTCTGTCTAAGATTGGTATTTCACAAAACTGTCAGATGTTTGAGGTGAGGCCCTGTCAGATATGTGTCACAGCGTGCCACTATGCACATTGCAGTGGACAAGCCAGGAAACTAAATGAGAAAATGACCAGCTTGGGTAAAAACATTGCAGGAATCACGCAAGACTCAAACCATGGTACTCTACTCTTTAGTCCACCGGTGGAGCATTATTTTGTCCACTTTTCTATGCAACCAAAAGAAAAGAAAGCAAATACCATGCTCATTAATAACTGCACTATTCCATATTGCTTCCCTCTGTTTCACCAATTTGGCTTCCTTAACACAGGAGTATAAAAGCCCCTCAGCTCATTGCTATAGTGTGTAGTCGCAGGGGCCACAATCTTGGTTGCTCATTTCTGAAGTACACCTTCATTTTTATGTGATCCAGTATCTGAAGCAATGCTTAACTGGAGGGATGGGCGGTTCTGCCTGTCAGAGTAGCCAGTTAGCAGCCGCTGCAATTGATATCCTTAAATGTGATTGACACTGTGGTAAGAAATCAAAGCTCTATCTTAAAGAAAGATGGCTGAATGCAAAGCTTTCTCCCAAGTCAATGACCACACGACGAACCCAACAAATGCTGAGCAACCTGATGCAGCACATATGTGATTTGATTGCGTGTTAGGGATTGTATTTTGTGAATGTTCAAGTTGAATGGCCGAATTTTATTAAGCGCCATAGCCTTTATTTTGGATCATGTTGCTTTTGATTGCACGCACATACTCACACATTCACGGACAACTCTGCACTTGCATGACTCTGCACTTGCACGACTCTGCACTTGCCTTGTGATCGCAGTGGTAGACGGTCAGAGGCCCTGCCTTGGTAACACGACACAGCCTGCTTGCAAACGTGAGGCCAATGCAGGAATGGTGTTGCATGATTGTAGCATCTTCAGTTTCAGCGAGTAGCGATTTAGCATGAAACTCCCAATCCATGTGTTGAGCTCTTTCGCCACATTTGTGTTAAAATCACTGCACATGAGTAGGTTCGCCCTGTAGTGTGGCAATTCAGTTCCCATTGCTCTTTTGGTGCAACTGGGAATGTATACTGTAGTGTTCTGTGATACGAATACCGTGCACCCTTGTTCTGTATTGTGCGCAGATGTGCAGTTTCATTGTGTAAGTTTTCCTGCTGTGCATTTTCGGTGCTCACTGAAGAATCAGTCAGACATAGAAAGCTTCACTTTAATAATATTGAATCCAGTACTAATGCTGCTCCTCATTTCCTGCACTGTGGATATGGATGTATACTTTGTAGTGTTCTCTGCTTCGGCACACACGTGTGTACTGCAGCTCCAGGGTTCTCTGCCCTACTACTCACGTAACTTTGACTGTTTTGACGTCAACTAGCCATTACATTTTATTCTTCATTTTCCTAACAGAGGACCCATCTCTTGCTGTGCCCTCACGACAAAAGCTGCTCAACATAATCGCAGTGAACGACTTGGAATTCCCCGACGGTCCTCCTTTTCCAAAAGAAATGGTCGAGTCTATTGTTGAGGTGAGAGTTTTGCCTATTTTACCAGACAGTCAGAGTTATATGTTTGATCAACTTCTTCATACCGACTGCTCTGTGCATTGGCATGGCTCATGACTGCTTATATGTACTATAAGAATTTCAGCATCAGCATCCCTCTAGAGCAGAATGTAATGTTGGGTGAGCTTGTGCGTAGCTTAAAAATGAATTGTGGTGCATGATCGAACAAGGGTAAAACGAGAGGAGACAGCTTTTCTTTCTTCCTTCTTCGGTTTTGCTCCACAATTCATTCCCTCTAGATGTACTGAATTGGTTGTTGTAGCTCAGTGCTTCTGAATGGTCCACCAGCCTGCCATGGTGGCTCAGTGCCTACTGTATCACTGTGTGTGAGGTCATTGGTTGCAGAATGCTGAAATACTGGCACATGTACTTAGATTTTGGGTGCACTACAAAGAAATCTAGGTGGTCAGTGTTACAGGGTCCCTAAAACGTTTTTTTGACATTGTGTCACTGATTAGGCAACACAATTGTGAAATCATTCACATCATAAATAAAGCGAAGCATCATGCGCTAAGGCAGCTTTGGGCTTATTGTTGTTGCCTTCCTCCTCACTACTGCTGTTCCTCCTCAACTCGATCAGCTGCGGAGTGCGTGCTAGCGACGACTGCACCTCCCGTGTCAGCCGCTGTGCCGAGCCCTCCGTAGCGACATAGCGCCGCGATATCTTTACTGAGGTCGCCGGCCTCAGCTGTGCTAGCCTGTGTAATAGTGCGCTGGTGACTCGTGTGTACGCCGCCAGATGCCGTGACGATGGCGTTGGCTGAAACGGCGACCATGCGAGCACATGGGTGGCGCAGTGTACGTCGAGCAGGAGCACGTTGTAAACTGAGCGGACGACGTTTGCTGTCTGCCGGAAGTTACGTAATAATTGTGGTCGTAAACTGCAATTGTGTACCACTGTTTTGTTATTGTTTTTAATACAAAACAAGTGCTACTAACTTTCAACTGTTACAGACAACATATGTTCGCAGTTAGGTTGGGAAAATTACTTGCACGTCACTGGTTAGGGGCCAATCAGTGGCCTCCCCATCCATCGTTCAATGGCGGGGCCGTTTGAAAACACCTTTTGGCGAGCCTCTGCGATCTTTTGCGATGTGCGTGTTCAAAACCTTATTGTAAATTACGCACTTTACACAGCGCGCTGAAATCTGTCCTCTAATGATCCTAATGGCTCGCTCTACCAGATCACCATGTTTGCACAAAATATTCAAAACCGTTTCAGGGTCCCTTTAATCTTCAAAAACTCACTATGAGTGTTTCTCAGAGCCATTATGTTGCTTTGGAACAGCAAACCTCATAGTTTGATTTGGTTTGATTTTGCCTTGGTGAATCTTGCCATTAATTGGATTAGCTTAACCACACCTTTTTTTATTCATATAACCCGTATTCCTTTCAGGTTCCTTGGTCATAAAAATGAAAACGGAGCCTTGAGTAGTGGTACTTAATTCAGAGCAAGGGTATATATTAGTCAAATTGATTTATTGATATATAAAGGTGACTTGGGCTTCACTCCGCCAGACACATGGTGTTAGCAAAAATGTGTGATGTTACATGTTCACTGATGCTACCGAAGTAGTGTCTTGTTTCTTTGACAGTACAGTGTGCACAAACAAGCTGTTGTGTATATTCTATGCACATTCAATATCTGGGGTGAAATTCCATCTAATCTAGGCCTTATGACTGAAAAATGTGTAATACTGCATGTTCACTAGTTCTACTTACATTAGTATCTTCTTGCTTTCACAGTGCAATGTGCGCAAACACACTGCTTAAGTGTGATTTTGCCTGCGAGCATTATGTGAATATTGCATGTTCAAACACTGTCTGTGCAGCAGAACCACAAGGTACCGGACGCAGGAGCCCTGCAACGTTCAGTGAGGGAAGCACTCACACAGCTTGCTCCTCTGGGCAGGTACTTGTCGCAGAGCCCAAGCTTACCTTATGGACTTACTGCAGGCAAGTGCTTTGCTTAGGTTGTCTTTATCGTGGTTTCATGATTAACTCTTTTGTCCTCAGAGGAAGAAGTGTTCAGGAGGGGGAATCTGTCAGGCTGTGACAGTGCACATGGGTGCCACAGTAGCAAAGAAGAAAGGCAGGTTTCATTGCAGCTGGAGAAAAGGCACTTCTAGCATGTTCTTACGGTGTTTATTCAATCATCCCTGGGCTCAATGCACAAGAAACGCAATAGTGTCTCGTATATTGTAAGCTTTCCCAGATTTATTTTGGTAATGTCAGGTAGAAGAAGGGATTTACACGTCATAGAAGGGTCCCTTATTAATTTTCATTGGCTGCCATGCTGTTTGCTAAGCTGGTATGTGGCACATGAGTAGTGCTCAGTTGCAAATATGGGTTTTTTACTGTTGTCAGCATGCAACAGTGTGATCTCTCCTAATAGGGACGGTGGCCTGTAACCAAGCCACGGGCAAAGAATTGTCATGTACAAAATATGCTATTTAAGGTTGCTTTTGCTCAGCAATTTGACATTCTGTGTGGCAGGAGACGATGGGGGAAAATGAACACATGCTTTGCTTTGTGACAGTGGCCTTTTTACTCCGATGTAATTTTTTTGGGTATGCTTGACTGCATGACACTGCTGCAGTGCGGTGAAGCTGACTTTTGCAATGAGGCATTATGCAATCATTGTCTTGATTCCACGCTTCGAAGCCATCAAAGAGGGCAACGAAAATGGCGGCAGCACTTCGCTTACAACAGATTATTTCAATGAAAAATACGTCACGAAGTAGCAGGAAGCTTGGTATCAAGCATTGAAACAGCTAGGCCATGTTGATGAATACACAACATCACAAGGGAACCACATGTTGACATATTCAAAATGGTGGTAGTGATGGCTTTGAATTAGGCCTTTCATACTTGCATTCATGGGAAAAAGCCCTAGAAATCATATGCTAAGGAGATTTATTGTACAATATTCTAGGTCTTGTTGCAGTGCACATGTCTTAGGGGGTATTGTGGTAGTGTGTTTGAATTATCAGGCATGTCAGAAAAATTGGTCATTGACATTTTCACATGTGCACCCTTTATAATGTCATAAGATCATGCATTGTGACAGCAAAGATATCAAATACTTCGGAAAAGAAAGCAAGTTTTGTTAGACGTTTTGAACTGAGAGTGAATAGATGTTTGCTTTGCTGTGACCTGTATTGTCCCCGATTTTGCGTTGCCTTTTTCACTGTAACATTGGAATACTCATCGAAACAAACCATGGCCAACCAAAATTTATATTATTTACTTTGTTATGCTGGATATGGCTACTGTGTGGCATTTTGATTCTTAGTATTTGTATGGTGTAGGCTAAGCACAGTAGCAGAGACCCACAGTGTAAGCAAAAGTACGGGTGAATCAAACTGTGGTTTGTAGTGTATGCTTCTTCAAAAAAACTTTATTGTATCTGCAGTGGTGCTGAGTGAAATGAAAGATTTGGCAGCCAGATTTTTCTTTAAATTCAGTTGAGTTGTAGAGTTATTGCTCTGTATCCAGCAGTGACCTAAGGATTCAGTGGAGGCTTTGCCCCCAGAACTATACCTCACTTGCAAGTCTTCTGTGCCCCTGTATTGTAAAACATCAGTATAAAAGAAAATAAAATATCTGCCCAGGTGTTATAATGTAATTGACTGGTTAATCCATGCAAAGACTCTGCTCTGTGCTAGAGTGCAATGTGTTTGCCATTGTAGTCTTAAAGGAGTACTGACATGATTTTACGGCAGCGTAAAAGGGACATTTTCCATTTTCTAACCATGCATTGTTAACGCTTTCCACACACTGAGGCCAGGAAACACGTGCAAACTATTTTAGTTTTATTTTAAAATTTTCATCGCCCAGCATCTGCAATCCAGCCGCTGCGCAATGGACAATACGACAGCGCATGAACACGGTCTCTTGAAAATCGTGATATCGCTGTTAGAGTTGCCGGATGACCGTGAAGTCATGGTTGTTTGTGTGCCCCACGTGTAATTGACCACAGCTGACGAAGTTGCAGTGAAGCCATCACAAATTGCTGTCCATGTGTGACTTAGACGAACGTCCAACTGTGTTGACACGTCACTAAGAAACTGCTCCCACGAAATTGAAACCGAAAGTGGGCTTTCAAGGGAGCTGTCTTAAAAATGTGTTCATTGTATTGCGAGGCACTGCAATATTCTGTTTAGGGTTCTCCACACAAGTGCTTTAATTTGCAGCAGCTATACGAGAATTTCAAAAATTCGTGTCAGTACTCCCTTAAGTCGACATTCTGTCTTTTTCTTAGATAGGTGGGATTATTTTTTTCAGGCAGGCAGTATGTACACCGAACGTGTAGTGCCATCATCATACATTGGCTGCATTGATGAAGTTAGCATGAGTCATGCGTCGTAAGCATAGGATGCACTTTGTTTTTGGTCAGCCTGTTCATGACTGCCGCTCTGCTTCACCACTTTAGGTTTAAAATAAACATGGGGATGACAGTTCTCAACATTTACCAGCATCATGTCATTTGCCACATAGCGACCTGGACATTCCCTAGAAACAGAAGGCTGGGACTGCTCTTCCGCCATCATTATCTGGGATACTTCTTCATTGTATTGTGATTGACTAAGTTAAAGGGGCTTTGCTGTGTTGTTATGCAGCAAATTCCATTGGCCTAGAAGTGTTCCTTGATTGTGTTGCTAAACAGCCACATTGTAAAGCTGTAGTTGCTGATGAAATTAGTGTGAAATTGAGAAATGTGCACAAAACAAATGAAAAATGGGTGCTGAAAGTGTAGTTCTGCTGTGATATACTTAGCCATGAAATCTACATAAGCCATAGTGTTGTGGCTTATGTAGATTGATAGATTGTGCATTGCAGTAAATAACAGAAAAACAAATCCAGCTCTAATGCAAGCTGCATTAGAGGCAACTGCACTGTGCCACACACAAGTGGGGTAGTTGTCTATTCACTGTCAAAGTTGATAAAAATGAAGACCAAGCAACACATTAGCCACTTTTCTTGCAATGTTCTTTTGAAGTATTGGAGTTCAAGGATACTTTCCAAATGTTCTTTTATTATTTACGATTCCCATGATTTAAGTGAGTCTGTAGACATACAAGTGCTTGGTGTGTGCATTTCATGTCATGTCAGTTTTTACACATTAAGCATGTATATATATATATATATATATTTTTTTTTGACAGATGGAGAGTTGGTTGTGGACAAAAATGCTCAGCCTGTACCACTTGACTCAAAGCCTGAGCCGGATCATCATAGGTTTGTTCATTGGCTCGTACTTACAACATTGTCATTGATGCGCATTCTTCTTCTTGTAAAGTTTGTCTCCACTGTTCTCTCTCCTCTAGAGTTGCATTGGTGGTGCTTGATTATAAAGATTTGACATTGCACAGCCAAGTGCCAACGGGCATCAACGCTCTACGGATGCGGCTACTCAAGCTTCTTGGGTACAAAGTGTTACAGGTAGGCATGCATGCTTTTGAACTGTCCAGTCAAACACATGCTACTAGTCATTTGGCATAAATGTAAAGGATGCTGATCCTATACAATGTTGGTGTGCTTGATGAAATGTATTTTTGGTACTTACATGTATACCGTCTTGCATCTTGGATTTGTTAAGGCGCCATCAGAACTGCACTAGTGCATACCTTCCAGACATTCAATCTTTTACTGCACGATTGTGACAGGAGCTTACCTAACACCATGCATAGCCGGACACTTAACAATATTTCAATTAGAATGCACAGTACACGTATGCAATGGGAATGAGGTAATGCCCTCATATAGTATGTATATAGAGCTGAACTATACACATCATTTGTTGTGTTTGAAAGAGAAAGATGGACAGGACACCTGATGTCAGTGGAGGTGTGCAAATAGCAAAATTTTGAGTGTGAAGCAAATTTGGGTATTAATGTTTCAGTGTAAATTGAAATGAATTTATTGCACAAGTAGTGTAATCCTACATTGTTGTCCCTAGAGAAAGAACAGTCGAGTCCTAAAGAACAGTCGAACAGAGAACTGTGTACACTGTGTATATGCGTGAGCTAACTTTGCAGCAGTAGGCAAGTGTTAAATTCGCCGTAGTACACAAGTGTTAACTTTGTCATAGTAGAGTTAGCTTCGCGGAGCACATAAGCGTTAACTTTGCCGCGGTACACGAGCGTTAGCTTCGCGCAGCACGCAAGTGCTAACTTCACTGCATTGCACGTATGTTAGCTTCGTACACGTCCATTAACTTCGCGCAGCACACAATTAAATTCGCCGCAGAACAGGAGCGTTAGCTTCGCCACAGTGCGAAAGTGCTAGCCTAGCTGTAGTACACGAGTGTTAGCGTCGCCGCATACACGAGTGTTATGCAGCGAAGCGTACTACATGCGGAAATGGGTCACTTGGCGTGAGATGTATTTTGCCCCTTGTTACAAACTTGAATAGTGAAGGTTAAGTGCAAATTGAATTGAATAGCAAGTGCTATTTGAAAGTTTGAATATTCGCACACCCCTAGATGTCAGTCTTGAACACCTGCCGTCCTCTGTATTTCTGCTTGTAGTGCAAAGGCCACTGTTGTTGAAACGTAAAATTCTGCATAGAGTTTAAAGCACCATGCCTTAGAGTAGAGAACTTGAGGGGAAAACCTGGATGCATATGTGTCCCTGAAGTATGCATAACACATGCTCAGTGCATCATCGGTGCTGGACAGGTTTCGTAGTACTAAAGGTGTTGCTGTGTTGTATGGCATTTCTTTGCTACTGCGAAGGAGAAGTAGGCAAGTACACCAGAACATTTAGAATTAGATTATTACTATGAATTGCAATACTCAGGTGAAAGAGCCCCCTTGCGTCGATTGCCTGAAGGAATTTGTAAGGTAAACCACATGTGCATTTATGGTCCAATCTGTGGAGCATCATGCTGTTGCATTCAGGGAACTGTGTTTAAAAACCTCTGTGGGACAATATTTTTGTTATTTGGTTGCAATTTTGAGGCTGCCTCGATAAACATATGATGAAAACATTGTGAAGAGTCTTGATAGCACCATGCTTTGACAAAGTGGACCTTATGCTTCAAATTGGCATTGATTAAATACGTCTGCCTAATGATATAGCAGTGTAATTGTACTACATACTGAGGGCCCCGTTTATTAAAACTCACTTCTATGTAGTTTTATGTAGTATGTTCCTGATTTTTGATCATACAGCTGTACAGGCAAACCAATCTGATGTTAGTGACATTTGTGATGGTTTTGTGCTCAGCCTGCAAAGGTGGCAACTTCTGTGCATCAAACAGACACAGTATTGTTATTTAGTTAGCAAACAGGTTAATTTGCCTTCGGCAGCATGCTGAATCTGCACATGCACCTGGTCCCACGGCTGTGTGGGAAGCAAAGAGGTTCCTGACTTAAGGACAGAAATAAGGACATAGCATTTGCATATCCTGCCTCAGGGTTTCCCACTGAGCACTGAGGCAGGTTATGTAAATGCTATGTAGCACTTGTGCGTTTACAGTAGACTTTCAAGGTTGGGGGCACCTCAGAATCTTGTTTTAATTGACAGATGCAAGCAGAAGTGTAGCTCTCTGCAACATACCAGGAAAAGCAGAGATAGCCAGTTATCATGTGCATTGTGGCCACCTCAGTGTTTATTTTTCTTTTCTTTCTGCGGGTGGTTTTGAATGCTTTCACAAGTGCTGACAGGTGGCCAGCTTTATTTTTGGCTGTTAAAAATGTATGTGAGCATGAATGTTTATCTAGAAGGAACGAAAGCAGCCAGTATTTCTGGTAAGGATAAGCAATAAGCATGAATTAACCGAATGAAGCAGCTTTTGAATACACTGAAAGCATAGCAGGCTAACCAAAAATTTGAAATTTGAGGTTTGAATTATCAGAGTTTGAGCTATCGAGAGTCTGCTGTGTTATATTTGATGTAATGATGACTGTTTTTAAGTTGGACTTAAAGCTATCTAATGCGCAGTCCTCTCGTACCTTGTTTTGGGTGTGCCCATTAGCAACTCTTGCCTTCCTATGCATATATTGCATAGCACCAGAGCACCTAAGCTCATAAATTTGACTCCTTGTAAATGTTTTACATTAAGTGGGAGTGTGCTACAAGTGTGACCTGTTTTAAGGGGGCCTTTTGTTTTGCCAGATGCTTTGTGACACAGGTTTTGCACACTTTATGTCTCTTGTGAACATAATGTGGCTGTGTATCAGTTAGTGTTAGGTATATTAGCATCAGTGCATTTTGGAACTCTATTGATTTTTTGTTTCCAGGTTCCCTACACAGAATATGATGACAAGAAACCGGCCCTGCAAAGAGTTAGGTACCTTCATGAGAAGTTACACCAGTGTGTTGCTAGATCCTAAATATTGCTGTACATATTAGACTGCTGCTTCATAAAATAAATTAATTTGGTCAAAACCAGGCATAGAAGCTTTGTATTGTGTTTATTGAATTAGGATTGAAGGTCTTGTCATTTTCTAATGGCTTCAACTATACACATTATCACGTAATAATAAATACAAGAAAAATAGTAAAAAAGAATATTGCAGGCTTAGGAATTGTGGAGGAGAGCTTGCTGAAGCTAGTTAACTTCTCACTCCACAAATATGATACTCCTGCATAAAGGTGGAGGCCAACAAGTAAGCACAATGAAACACATAAATTGTATAAGGAGGGATAAGGTGCCTTGGAACAGGCTCGCCAATGATGTCTCAATAGGTTGACTGAACTTTGTCAAAGGCAAAGATAGCTTAGTTCTATGCATAAATGGGCCAGCCATCCTGCCACATGATTCACACATGATTTACACACATGACTTTGCACACATGATTCACACATCACTTTGCATACATGATTGGGAACTCACAGAAGCACAGGGAGACAAAAGCTGAGAGCAAGTTGCACCACATATTGCCATAAAATCCTGATCAAGCACCCCCATTCGTGCAAGGGCTCCCCTCCCTTTTTCGACAGAACTGAAATTACTGCCAATGATCGAGCAAGTGCCCCCTCCCCTTTTTTTTAACCCAATTCACCTCAGCATGCACCAACACCAGGTCACTTGGCAAAGCTTTTCTTTTTTTCTTTTTCCCCAATTTTTCAGGAAGTTGCACAATGAATTATAAGAAACGATGCAACTAAGTAAGGCAAGTAAATTTACTCTTGCGATATACTTTTGCCAAGGTGCGATAATCGTTGCATCACAGCTGCTTGCTTCTCATCTACATAGCCATCCATGACTATTTCTGGGTGCAGTAGGCTTTGTGACATGCCATTTTATCAGACTTGGGTGAGCTAGAATATCTCTAGGTTTCTCCAATAATTGGATGGACAGACTTGATCCGCATTAGTAATGTGAATGTAATGTTCGGTGCGGCTCGCACTCGTGGGCCCATAACTTATGCGTCCGACTCTGAGGAGTCGTTTGATGGCTTAGAACGTAATGGTGTTGAATAAAACCAGTAAATGCACTTATTTCAGAGATATGAATTAAAAGAGCCGATCTACATTGTTCTTTTATTTCTGGTAGTTCTGCCACTGTCTTGAATTTTAATTAGTGACTGAGAAAGGGCCCCCCCCTTGCAAATTTGTCGAATTACTTCTCCCCAAAGAGGGGGGGCGGGGGGCACTTGCTTGGAATTTTACAATATGATGTCTTTGCAACGAGTATGTGAGGCTGTGGCATGATTCAAGATGATGAGGTGTTCAGATAAGGGAAGGAAACATAGCCATTCAGGCATTGAGATCGAATGTGTCCAAGGGGAGGGGTGAAGAAATGTGTGTCATATGTTGTAGGAAGTAGTGTAATAAAGTTTGTGGTCACTGCACAGTTAAATGGCACTTGTGGTTTCTATATCTATATAAAAGGCAAATTGTGATATACACAGCTAGTCAAGTTCTCATCAGGCATTTCAACAATTCATTCTCAGGTCAGCCCAGAGCACACGCCCACCCCTGTGAAAGATGTAACTGCATACATTAGACATGTCCATTAATGACAGGTGAGAGACAAGTGACTTTGTTGCCATGAAGACAGAATGATACGTACAGAAAGAGTCTTTAGACAACAGACAGTGAACTTGCACAATTTGACTTAAGTTTGTTCAAAGGAAAGCCACCCCATAAAAGGTCCAACCACGTTTGACAGGCTTGATGCACAAACCCTCTTCCCATTGGGCCCCCCTGGTGGAACTTTCTGTTCTGCAAAGATCCTGTTGTCATGCCTCAATGACAAAAAGCTGTCATTCAACAGAGACATGAATGAGACATGCCTTTTTGAAGACGAAGCCCAGGGTGATGTTTTGGGAAAGTTGCTTGCCTAAAATGGAGGCACTCTTTCCTTTAGAAAAGCTCAACGTTCTCAGTGTTCCAGTTTAATTTCAGTGTATGCTTAACGATACCTGCTTGTCTTTATTTGAGTGTCAACTTGGTGTATATAATTTGTTGTTCACAAAACCAAATGTGAACTGTGCCTGTCCATGATTTGTTAACACTTCTTTCCTCAATCATACCATTTACAGCTTTCTGTTGAGAAACACCAAACCAATCTAAAAAGAATGGGAAAGCAATGCACTATGTGTAGTCATGTAAGGATAATGCAAAAGAAAAGCAACCTTTATTCTACAACAGCAGTGCTGATGTATTGCTCAGTATGAAAGGAATTTATGTTTAGTAATAATTGAATCCAAAGCTCAGGGAAGCCAAAAGGGCATGTCATGAGCGGCTATTCTTTTGCATCGTTTAGAACGAAGGCTTCCCACCATGGACATGGTGGGTTGTCAAGGCAAACGTTTTACAGAGATGTTGGTATGCAAGACAGTGAGCGAGCGGCTTCACTGTAGCACGTTTTGGCCCCCGTCGGCAAAAAAGGGGGCAAAGGAAGCGTGGCATGTGCGCGCTAGCTTTTTTTTTTTTTTTTTGTTAGAAAAATCCGAGGGATTTATATGGGTCATCTATCTTCATATCTTCTTCGTTTGCCGAACTTGCACTGAAAAGCGCGCACTTGTTGCGAGCGCGCGTGCACGATGAACGGGCAGTGGCTGAATCGTTAGCGTGTCGGCTGGCCTCGCAACCCGGCGGTTAGTGGTTGGAAACTGTGGTTGGACGTGCAATTTTTATTTTCAGTGAAAGCGAAGAAACATGTGCGCGCGCAATGTTTTCACGTCGATGATGATGGTTATTTCTTTTTTCTATTTTTTTTTTCTCGTACGGCGACAGCTTCCGCGACAGCACAGGTATCGCACAGTTGAGCCAGTACAAGCTTCGCTTGAATAAACAATGTGGCCGGCCTGTAACGGCATATAATGCGGCGACGCGTACCTCGACAGACTGAGTGAACGGCATGCAGTTCTAAGCAGTATGCAGTTCTAGACAAGCTGCTAAGGGTGAGTCATGAAAACATTTGTGTTAGCCGGACGGAGGGCATGTCTTCACTGCGGTGATTGATGCGCTGCAATGATCGATGTATCGCATATGGGAGGTGCTGTCTCGGGGGCCTTTGTTTCTGACGTTAGCGGACCTGGAGTGTGCCAAATATGCAAGCATTCAATACGTGTTAGAAGGCGTTTACTGCGTAATTGGAAAGACGAACACGGGTGACGATTACGTCTACCGCATCTATACTAGTTTTGGTTAACTGTCTTTTTGTTCGCTCTTGGCGACGCTGAGTGTCGTCGGAAAACCAGTGAACACGACAGCCAACTTATGACGGATGACGAATGCAGAGACGACTCGCCGCGGGGCTTCCGTTCCGCGCGACTAAATAGCGCTGTGCTCACTTTCGGTAGTCTGCAGTCAGTTGCCGTCTTTTCGGTGCCAAGACAGGGGCACTCACTTGCCTGCTCGTGCGGCACGTCCCCGCCCATATTTCAGTTTCCCGTTTTACAACTTCTTATTCCCGTCTGATCGGGTGACTCAACGGACATCGATGGATCAAAACCATCTCCAATACTCGAGAGCAACGTGGGACCGCGGTGAGTTTGCAGAGAAGAACTGTAGGAACTCGGCTGGCTGAAGTTTAACGCAGATGTGCACATGTGGAAGTGCGTAGCCGTTGCAATTATGTCTTGCCTGAACGGTCGAGCAATGTGTGGATGAAACAGCAAATTTATATGGCTCAGTTTACGATATCAAAAAATCCCTCTGAAAGAGCGAGAAACTCGGGAGTGACAACACATATACGAGTCACGTCGTGTAGACTACCGAAGCGGTGACGACGGCGAACCGGCGTGTTGTCTGGCTCCAGCCAACCTACTGGCTCCCCGCTCACTGCCAAGGCCTCCTCAAACACGTCATCATTGTTGCCATAAACATATTCCACGTGCGTCACCTTTATTGGTCCCTGATGTCACATTTTGTTGATGGCTACCCAAGAAGTCCGGAAAAGCGAGCCGCACTTCGTTTCTAGACTTTAAAATTTAAATAAGCCTTATGTTCTCAGTCAAAAATCATCGCAGCGTTTCTTGTAAGCACACGAAACTTATGCCGTGGTAAGTTTGTCGTCCGATTTTGGAGCCCGCACTAGTGGTGGCCTAGTGGTTAAAGCGTCCGCCTCCGGTGCGGGAGGTAGTGGGTTCGATACCCACTGCCGACGGTTTTTCTAATGGGGAGAGAGGTACCCTGACCTGGCTCTCGGTGCTGTGGGTAATCCCCAGTCTCGTGAAGGTAACATCTCCTTTCCTTTATCCACCTTCTTTCCCCCCTTCCCCAGACACTGAGCCGTGCTCCTACGAGGGGCGCAGAAAATAGCGTCAGTTAACTTCTTATATGTTCTTTGCCCGCTCATCCCGCTAGTAGCGAAACGGGTGATAGCTGCCAACCAGGGAATCGAAGGAGGACTCCTTCACCTGCTGGCACCTTGAAGGCACGACAGCTCCGACACCCTGTTGTTAAAAACAACGTCTAATGCATCAACCTCATTTCAACATATTTCACCGGGTTTTGTCCATTTCTCACACACAAACCACTCCTGCAATCCAATTATAAAGCAGAAGATGTCTTTCCCTTCAACTTCCGATTGGCTGCCGTCGAGATGTTCGAGCTTACATCCCGCCCCGCCACGGTGGTCTAGTTGTTATGGCACTCGGCTGCAGATCCGAAGGTCGCGGGATCGAATCCCGGCCGCGGCGGCTGCATTTCGGCAGAGGCGAAATGTTGAGGCACGTGTGCACTGTGCGATGTCAGTGCACGTTAAAGAACCCCAGGTGGTCGAAATTTCCGGAGACCTCCACTACGGAGTCTCATAATCAGAGCTGGTTTTGGAACGTTAAACTCCACAAATCAAATCAATCCCATCAGCCAATCCCTCGATGTGCACCCGGCTCTCCCATGTCGATCGCCGGTGCACATGTCTCTCTCTCTCTCCTCGAAGTCTGGCGCCGGCCAGTCGTGGGAACGTGCTCGGGGCCTGGATCTCAGCGCCGAGCCGACAGTTATCTTTAATGTTCCGCAGAGCACGTGTTGTGTTCCCCCCGCGATGCTGCACGTCGCTTGCTTTTCCGACCATGGTCCTTTGTCCGCTGGCCGCAGCTCTACGAAGGCGAATTCGGTCGTCGCGCCGTCTTTGTGCATCGTGGCCGCTGCATTGGGGGGGAACGCTGTCCGCGTAGAGGGGCGACAGTGAGGAGCCTTCGGGTGGCTACTTCACGCTCGAACCCAACAGCGTCTTTCCCCTACTACAAAACCACTACTTTAAAGGTGACGCTAAAGTGTCCTCCAATCATCCCCCGTGATTGATACCCGCCGTGGTAGCATAGCCACGGCCGCTCGATAATCGAGCGGCAGTGGCATAGCGGCCAGGTGGCACGCGGAAATCGGAAGTCGGGTGGGTCGAATCCCTCGACCACGGCGGCCGTATTTTGATGGGGGCGAAGTGCAAGAAACACCCGTATTTGTCAAAATTACTTCAGAGCCCTCCACTACGGGCCGTGCCTCATAATCATGTTGTGGTTTTGGCACGTAAAAGCTCATCGATTATTGTCACATCCGTGACTGCGACTTGAAGCCATTCAAAGGAACAACTACTGCGCAACTTCCCAGCTACTGTGGGGGCTTGGGTGCTTTTACGATGCAAGAAAAGACGGACAAGAACGTACAGAAAAGCGAGTATATATGACCAATAGGAGACGACCAAAAACACCAGTCTTTCGAGAAGAAGAGCCTCGGTAAGCTAGAAAACGCTCAAAAAGACAATACGGGTGGCGACGCCGCCTTGAGGTTCCAGCACTAAAAGGCTTGACGTCACAGATATTTGAAGGCTCTGCTAAGACCTACATAACTTATCGGTAAGAAAGACCTGCACTGTGTTCCAAGGAAGCCAGGGACTCAACACAGTGATCAGTTTCAGAACATTTTATCGAACGAATTTGGCGGGAATACGAAAAAGAAACAAAGAAGACATCAGCCTTCTGACGTCACAGGTTCCGAAGTTCCGGCGCGAATTTCAAAACTAAAACTTCGACATTCATTTTCTATTTTAGGATTGAGCGTAAAATGTTGAAATAAACGACATTCGAGTTCTAGAAATGTAAGTTATCATTCTAAACCGCTTCGCCTTTTCACTTTAGTGCCACTTTGAATCACCGTAGCGGAAGGAAATGGAAGATGCGTTGGACTCTGTGGGGTTTAATCGAAGGCGGATCGGGCTGGAATAAATGTGTATGTGTGCGAAACAAAAGCATGGGGCCGCGCGGTCTCGCCTGGCGAAACACGTATAGCTATGACGTCGGCGCATTCGTGGCACGCCGCTGATTGCGCTGGACGATGTGCGTGCGTGTTGGGTTTCTCGCAGAGGGGCGGTGCCAGTGAGTACGGCACACGCTTCTTTCTGCAGAGCTGGCAGCGACGTGACCGCCTTGTCAAGCGTGCTTTGCTTTGTCCGTGCATCGATCGACCGTCACTTTCTCTGCTCTTTTGAAGCACTTTTTTTTTTTAGGTTCTTTTGTTTGCCTTAGTTTCCGCGCTTCTTCCTCTGTCCCCCGGCAGCGATTTTGCTGCGTCTGCGGGAGGGTACCGTGCGCTCAATCGGCCTCCACAAGGTCACACCACGAAGGCGCGTTGCGCTAGCACGACGATTCGGAGAAAATCAGGTTTTTGCAGGGAAAAATAAAAAAAAAGAAAACCTGGCCCTGTGTATATTGGAATGTATACGGAATGTTATTCGAAACTGTTAAACGATTCTGTGTTTGAATGACAATCAAGTCGTCCCGCATGGCCTACTCATTGCACTTTTGGCACGCATTATTTTGGTTCCAACCACTGCCGTAGTCGAGAAGGGGGGAGGGTAGGGGCTCAGGTACTCCTTTCCCAAAGCACACATACTTAGAGCACATGTATGCATTGGCTCATGCAAACGCAAGCGCGAGCATGCATAATTACTGGTCGTATCTCCCCTTCCCTCTACCTTTCTTCCCACGAAATGAAATCGTGACTACGCCCCTAAGTCCTACCATGCGTCATTATTGGTTTGGAGCGATACAGATAGAGTACCTCTCGATGAGAGAAATAAACGACAAATGGCGTGGAAGTATGAATGATAACGCTCTATTTTCCGTACCTCATCAACCCCGAACTGAGCAGCGAGATATATAAGTCCCACGCATACGCAAGCCAATCAGAAAAGAGAAAGAAACCAGGGGCTTCACCGCTGCCCACGCGATGCCGGCTATGAAAGCACGACGGACGATCATCAGTATATAAAGCACAGTGTGAGAGACCTTGCCTTTTCTTGGAAGTAGGCGTTATTGACATTTCCATAAATACTGATTGAGTGAACCTCTATATTCATTTATTAATTTATTCATTATATCTCAAAGGTCCCACAAGGGACATTACATGAGGGGTGGGCGAACAAACTGGCTGGTCAGGTTAGGTTGTGTCGGCAGTGAGGGCGATTTCTGAAGGAAGGGCATTCCATTCTCCGGCAGTATGCAGAAAAAAATGAACGCTGATAAGTGGTTGAATGGGCACATGGTGGATACACAGATATATACACACTTGAATTGTCGCCCACATCAAGGAAGCGCGAAAGAAAGGTTGGCGGACCGGTGCAACAGACGTTCCTGCACGTGGGTAACGTGTGTGTTCGAGAGGACAGCCGCGACAGATAGCCGTGTTATTCTTAATTAGCCAGCGCGGAGCGCGGATACAGAACGGCCAAAACGACCGGTCATTTCTTCTCAGAGGGCGGCTTTTCTCTTGTCCAGCGATACCGTTATTTATCATTATTAGCCTCGCTTGGAAGACACATTGCGCGGCCGTTCATCTGCCTAGTCATACTATATACAGATGAATACCGCTCTCACTTGTCCCGCGACGCCTTGTTTGTTCTACAAACAAACGGTAGGATATATAGGCACGACTGCCTTTTCGCCGGCGGGTGTTGCCTTTGCGATGGGATAGACAGCACAGTGCCACTTCTCGTGTTTCGCCCAATCCAAGCTCAGAACTATAATGGCACTGCATATGGCACCAGAGGCGGCAGTTTCTTTCATGCAGCAATGACAGTGGAGTTGCGGTTCCTCGAAGTGAATAAAAGCTCCCTACAGGCCACCTTAATGTTAACTTACGTGTCTTCAAGCGGCACTACCTCTTAAGGCGCACTTTTCATTGGCACATATATAGGTGGACGTTTTGTGTACGGGGCAGACATTACGTGAATCTTATGTGGGTATGTGCGTATGCATGCACCAGTCAACTTGAAATGGTGCATACCCACGTATATAATGCGGGTAAGAGCCGCGCGCGATTTTCTTTCTTTCTTTCTTTCTTTCTTTCTTTCTTTCTTTCTTTCTTTCTTGTGGCACATACCCCTGCATGTCAAGTGGGGTGCGCACTCACTTCCATTTAATTAACTTTCGTTAGTTGTCCTTGTGACTAAATGACCATTTTCTCTACTAAACTTGTGCTCTGGTATCATACTTAGCTCATATACAAGTTCAAACTTCATGTATTTTTGTGTGATTTTTATTTCTCAAAAATATTTTTTTTTTGTTTCCATCACAACCTTGGTACCGAGCTGAACCACATGCTGAGCGAGTAACATAATCTCGCTGGGCGACAGCGCCGTAAAACGCGGCCTTAAGCTGGGCTTACATTACGGCCTTCAATAGAAAGTTTTAGAATTGGGTACGCGGGCTTTGCGTTCTTCAGGTACGCGCGCTGTTTTGAGGAAATAACGAACATATACCCAAGGGCGTATTCTATGACGCATGAGCAGAGCTGACAAACTCTAAAGATAGCGTACGCGAATATCTGGGTACCCTACTTTAAAACCACCTAATAATGTGAAGGACCCGTCGATTCAGAACTTCCTCAATCTTAACCAGGCTCTGCAGTTCGACGAAAACGTCCAGAAAGTTTAACGTAGCGTTAACCGACATTTGGAGCAAACTGTAGCAAGTGACTGTTTTAAATCGAAAAACAGCATGTAATAAAGGATGGACGACGCAGCTGATCAACGAATGACCTTATTTAAATATTGGTTAAAACGTAACACGACTCTTAAAAAAAAAGAAGAAGCGAATCAGCAAATGAGTGCCGCAGTCTGCGGAAGTTCGCAGGCCGGTAGGAGGTGCTTGTAAGGGAAGAAATTCCATTCGTCCGTTTGTATAGAACCTGCCAGTTACCTATTCGACGAAAAATTTGCTCTGGTGCCGGATACGAGTCCAGGACCTGGGCTTTTTTTTTTTTTTTTTTGAGCGCGGTCGCTTGGGTGGTTTTCCAGATCAGGAAAAAAAAAAACTGGCTGGTCCCTCTGTCAGACAGACAGACAGACAGACAGACAGACAGACAGACAGACAGACAGACAGACAGACAGACAATGAACTTTAATGAATCCTGAGGAGCTACGTAAGAACTCCCTAGCGGGAGGCCGTTGTAACCGCTGGCCGCACCCACGTGGAGGAAAGAACGCCATGACGCTCCGTCCTTTCGTGGGCCCTCTGGATAGCCTGGGCTTGCTTTCGGAGCACCAGTGCTTGTGATGGCCTCCTCCCATTCAGCGAAATCGGTATTACACGAAAGCGAAACGTGTCTTCACAGAAGCAGTTGAATGTTTATTGTTCAGCGAAGTCGGTATTACACGAAAGCGAAATGTGTCTTCACAGAAGCAGTTGAATCTTTATTAACGAAAGATGCGAAATAACAACGTAAGGCGAGTTCGTACAGTTTCGGGCATGAGCGCCGATGGTGTAGTAGAGCACCGGCCACCTTTCGTAGTAAAGCGGGGAGCTGTCAGTTTGATTCCCAGCGGGTCATACGAAATTTTTCTGCGCAGTTTTTCTTTGTTGTCCTTACTTGTATGTTTTACTGCGTCACATCCGTTACGGAAGTGACGTATGGGTCGTGGTGGACCCGGCATAAACACATTCGTGTTAAAATTGCTCTGGTACGGGATTCGAGTCCAGGACCTGCGCCTTTTCAGAGCACTTGTTTTACCATCTCAGCTGACGAGGAGTACCAGACGCGTGCCATCGAGGCAAGCTGGCCGCTGCGCTAAATAGAACTGCCTACGCGAATCGCCGTCTGTTAATTTTGAACTGTTAGGCACAGAGGAAACCTCCGCGTTCACTTGACAGACCCATTCGCGGAATAAAATCAGCGGTTTGCCCATTCTCGAAATGGTCGAATAACGTGACGAGAGTTGGTTGGTACACGCATCGAGATATGTGTTACAACTGGTATTCAAAAGAGCTGCAATGGGACCGCTTGAAAGTGCTGCCGACACACACACACACACACACACACACACACACACACACACACACACACACACACACACACACACACACACACACACACACACACACACACAGAGAGAGAGAGAGAGAGAGAGAGAGAGAGAGAGAGAGAGAGGGTAGACTATAATCACTTTCACTAAAGACAGCATCGATATATCTACCCGTATCTTAAACGTTCAGATAACACTGAACATTGTTCTCCGAAGATTTCGAAATTGAGTGTGAGTTGTGTTGTGACTCGATCGCTGTACTTTGTCGCGATCAAAGAGTAAACTCTTCCTGCCCTGTCGCGGCCGGCCAGCTGACCTACTTTCAGCAACGTCTTCGTCTACGCATAAGCCTCGAAGAATTTATTGAAGCACGGGCAGTCCCCGAAATGCTTCGTCGTCTATCTCTGAAGTGCTATACGCGCTTTCGTATGCCTCGACTGTTGCGCGACTTTATTTTTCTTTGTTTCTTTCCCTTTTGTTGAAGTGTCTGTTGAAGATTTTTGGGACTGCTTGCCCGAACTCCAAATTTCTTTTTTCCGCTTTTTGGAACTGTCATCGATAAACACTTGCCATCAAAGTAAACAAGCGTCACAATGTATAGAGTCTGCAACGCTGCTAGCGCGGAGATTTATGCACGCGACGTCTGAGCCTATTGTCATTCCGTCTTGAGTTTTGGTTTACAGATTTAGGGGTGCGCAAGCACTCGAATGTTTCGGATATTCGTCGAATATTACATTTTCAATATTCGCATTCGATTCTAAAAGATTAGATATTCGAAATTTTCGAATATTCTGAAGGAATTAATATGCGATCCGCTCACCTTTCCTGAAGATGACTGGTCTTCCCGTGTTCACCGTGAACATCATCACATACAGATACCGCCACTCAGACCGAGGTTCCCAAGACCGTCAATGCCTATATGCGCGTAAGCGTCGGTGGTGCGCGCAGGCATGATGGCGACCAACGACGAGTGCGTCGGTATACGCACAACCTGCCGCCTCCAGCATGCGCTGTCGTGATGTAGGCGCCTTCAACTACACGTGCTTTGCAGCGTTGTAGGCACGCATGTGTACCATGTCAGTGTATACTGCACGCTTTTCAAGGGCGATCAAAGTGTGCTACACTGTCATTCGCAGCCTCACCCTTGTCCTGGATCGCTTCGGAATTTATTGACGCGGCCTGACCATGCGGAAAAACTCGTACCTTCGTGATAGCCCGTAGCATTTTGTCATTCATCGCGTGCTTTATGCTGCGATATTCTATCAGTGCAGTTACAATATGACAAGCTAGCAGGCAGTACATTTGTGTTGATAGCATAATAATGCATTTTATTAAAGGGACGCTAAAGAGAAACAGTGAATCTGCTTAGGCCGGCAGATTACTATCTGAGAGCTCCGTTGCCGTTGATTTCGCCACTATCGGTTCAGTATTAGAAGAGAAAACGAAGTGTAATAATTCATTTGTGAATTTCTGCGCTTCTACGTTTCTGCGCTATTTAATTAAACATGTCAGTGTTCACACTTTCAGATACAACATACGCATGTACAGTGCAACACAGTGCTGCCTGTGCGTCCGGCACTACCTTTTCTGAGATGTTGTCGACGAAATATTTGAACATTGCTCGTTGTGTTGGCATGTGATGCGTCCACGTGATACGAGAAAGACATATATGTGTGACGCCTGTCTATCGTTTCACTTGTCGGTTCATTCCTCTGGAGCGCGATTATATGCGTGCCCCAGGCAAGCCTCTCCAGATTTCATTGAAATGCTCTGCTTCACCTCTTAAGTTTGTTTTCGCGGTACCTGGCTTAATGGGCTCGTAACTTTAGGAGTCCTGCACGATTAAGTTAGGGTCATTCATTTTTTTGCGCTTTCCCCGAAATGGACTCTCATGGTCGCGTCTTCGAACGAAAGCGCGCTTCACCCGTCGACTTATTCTTCAGAAAGTTGGCCCACCTGGGTGACTTTAGAACAATCCTCCACTTGCGGAATATTTTCCCGTATAGATGTATACAGTATATTTGCTCTTTTTTTTTGTTTAGTTACTATTAACCGCAATCATCCTTCATCTTTCGTTCTACCCCTCTGCCCCTTGCGGTCATAAAAGCTTGTCTTTGCGACAGGACCTTTTCGGTGCGAAGAACGAAGAAGAGGAAGAAAAACAATGCAGAACTTGAGGAGCGTTATTTCGATCGATCGAAAGGAGATCCGCTCGCCCGAAAATTTTTGTTTTCCTTTTTGTTTTGCACAGAACGACAGAAAAGAAAAGAAAGAGAGAGAGAACTCGGCACCGTTTCCCTATCTCGATGATACATATACACACTCGCTCATGCTCGTTCACGTTGCTTCCACCCTCTCCCCTCTCCTCCCCCCTTTTCCTTTTTTCTTCCCTCTTCTTTTCCCACACACCTCTTCTTGCTTCCTCGTCGCGTCTCACCGATTCGAAGAGAGCGAGGCACTTCGTTGAATCACTGTGGATGCTCATTTTTTCTAATAACGGTGCGAACGTGCCGCCTATGCGCCACCGCTTACACATAAGCTGCCGCTTTACTGGTTGACTCTCTGGTTCTTTCTATCTTATTCTTGTTTTCGTCGCACTCGATGTCTCCCTCTGCCATTAATCTTTCTTGTACATCTTTCTTTCGCACGTGTTCTCTTTTGATACCTCGACTAAAGCGAGGTAAGCCTCCAACAACGTATAGCGGCCACAGCATATAACACGGTAGATTGCGTACTGTGCGACGGCTTTTTCTATATAGCTTTCCACACCACCTCGACAATACGCGTGCGCGTTCCAAAGATGGTGGAGGAAGCTGTGTAACTACAAAGCCAGGCACAACATGAAGAAATAGGAGGCTCACGTACACAGAATAAACCTTCGTGTGGTTCGGCCCGTACGCCCGCTGCTATAGTTTAGTAAAACATGAAAGCGAATCGCACTTATATACCCCTATGGGGTAAAACGCTTTCTAGCCTTACGTTGACTTCACGCTGACTCCGTGTTGGGTTGAGCACATTTTCACCACGTATTTTTGCAGCCGTCCTGTGCACGCTTTTGTTACAGAGGGTCTGCACTCGCGACGCTTTACGCAATGGATGGCGGCGCGATTTATTGAGCCCAATAACAACGATGCAGAGAAATAAAGAGAGAGAGAGAGAGAGAGAGAGAGAGAGAGAGGGGGGGGGGGGGAAGCGAGTGCGATTTGTTTGGGGTGTCTCTAACACGAGGATAAGGAACCAAGAAAAGAGCCGGTGCACCTGAAACCAAGTCGGCAAAGAATTTTAGTTGGTCAATGTTTGCAACGCAGCGAGTCGCGCGCACTATTTCTCTAACGTGCACACGGTACAACTCGGCATCGCACGCGGATGTAGTCAGTTCAGAAAAGTAGAGAAAAGAGAGGGAGGATGAAATGCGAGGAATGCCGACGGTGGCAAATTCTCGTTCTTGCGCACTGTTCATTCTGTGCGCCATTGTTGAGCCTATGCGCGGCGAAAGGAAATGGAATCTTTTGCTTTTTTTTTTTTTGCGCTGACTGGGTTTTAATCAATTTCTGAGAGTTTTTAGTTACCACTAAATGAGTAATGGGCGAAATTATATTACGCTGACTTGTAACTAGGCCGGAGCCGCGGCTAGTTTGTTTTAAAGTGCTTGGTTGGAAAGAGAACTATATTGTTCGTGATTTCGGCGGCGCCTTGTGCGTTACATAGGCTGTCTTAGGAGGGTCCAGTGTTTGTAAGTACGTGGTGATCCTTTAAATCTGTTGCGTATCTCAAGAAGCAACCAGATACGCAGTAAAATGAATGTATAGTGTACCTCTTATTTCCTTCGTATAAGTAACAAATGCCCCATACGTTTCCATTATTAAGCGTGATAACAGCTGAAATGCGCCAACATTGTACCTTCATAGCCAAATAGATTTCGTCCTAATAAACGGCAACTTATAAGTAAATATCATATAGCGTTGATACAGTCGATCTTTTAAGTGCACATCTTGGCGTATCTATCTATCTATCTATCTATCTATCTATCTATCTATCTATCTATCTATCTATCTATCTATCTATCTATCTATCTATCTATCTATCTATCTATCTATCTATCTATCTATCTATCTAGCTGTGAAATAAATAAATAAATAATAAATAAATAAATAAATAAATAAATAAATAAATAAATAAATTGTAGCGAAAAGTAACCAACCCTATAGTGGGGTAGGCTCTCCGGTGTGATCTAGTGGGTCTGGATCTAACGCGCAGTGCTCATGCTCGCCGCTCGCTCTCGGGGCGCGTGCTTTCAGCCGTTGAACAAGCTACCGGTCGGGCCTGACGCCAGCCTTCAATAAACGCCCTTTTACAATTGGTGGAGTTTCACGTGGTTCACCGTACGACTACGGCGTACCACCCTCAAACCAATGGGCTTACGGAGCGCTTCAACCGCACGCTCGGAGACATGCTTTCAATGTACGTCGCCTCGGACCACACGAATTGGGACATCATTCTACCATTTGTGACCTACGCGTACAACACCGCTACGCAGAGCACCACGGGCTTTTCACCCTATTTTCTACTGTACGGTCGGCACCCGTCGCACACTATGGACACAATTCTACCGTACCGCCCACATACTTCTGAGTATGCGCCCATATCTGACACAGTGAGGTACGCCGAGGAGTGCCGCGACCTCGCACGGGCCTTTACGTCCAACGACCAAGAGCGTCAGAAGAGCATTCGCGGCGACCCTACCTCTGCACCGACCTTCCTCCCTGGAGCGCTGGTGTGGCTCTCCATTCCTACCGCTGCGCCTGGCCTCTCCTCAAAGTTACTGCCAAAGTATGAAGGCCCCTATCGAGTTGTTGAACGCGCATCACCTGTGAACTACGTGATTGAACGCGTCGACCCGTCTTCGGACATGCGCCGTCGTGGACGCGACATTGTCAACGTCGAGCGCCTCAAGCCGTACTATGATCCACTCGTAGTAACGAACTGCTAGGTCGCCGGACGGCTCCCTTTGCATCCCGGGGGTAATCCGACTTTTGCATGGTCCGAGTGCGCATGCGCCGCATCCGGCGCAAACGACCCGTACGGCATCGTAGCAGACGACGCAAGCGGCGCGCAGTGCGGAACGCTGTACCCTTTACCGAAAGTAATGATACTCGCCGACAGCTGGGCCGGTACGCTATCCAGACACACATTTTTGGTAACATGAAGTTCTCTCACATCATCGTACGGTGCAGGCAGGCAAATGTCGCGTATATGACACGGCATTAGCCGTGAAGAACGCGCGAAGAACACATCGGAACTTGTAGTTCAGTGAAACCATTGCTCCGTGCTTCCGTAATCAAACAGTATTTATGTAAGAACGACACGGATAGGCAAAAACAGACATCCGGCAATGCACATGGTCACTCGGATCAACCCAATAACGAAATCGTACCCTGCAAGATAGAGGTGTTATTCCAGCACGCTTCCTGTTGTATCCGATGATGGAGGACGATACTTCACATAAGTCCGTGAGTTGACGTGGAGTTCAACTCACTAACACTGGATCACGCACACACACCTCATCCCCGAACATTCCTCGTTCGTTGCTGCCATGAATTCCTTCACATGCGCTTCGCTTAGCGTTTCATTGATCCTGGCCTCGTTGTGCATCCGTTGGTGACTCAGGCCAGGTATGCTGGTGCTCCGTGACTTGAACAAGCACTACTGGCAGCAAAGCTTACGCGGATTGAGCTCTAGCTATCTCCCTGTAGGCTTAATCGGAGAGAAACTTCGGAGAGTTGAAAAAGGCACGACACGTTCATTCACTTTCAGCGCACCAGAAGAGTGCACGGTAACTGTCGCTCACTGAGGACACCTCAACCGAGCGCACCAAGACGACTGGTTATACGACTGGTTCATTTTCGAAGGGAGAAACTGGAATGGGGACGTAGAGAAAAGCAACAAAACAAGAAATAACAAAACGCAAAAAGTCAGCAAAAGCGATCCTGGGGTCTCTCGAGCATGTAGACAGCGTGACAGGGGCAGGTGCGTACGCTTTCAGGAGAACTCACCCCCCACCTCTTTTTCTTTTACGCGCGCGGTCTCAAACAAACCGGATTCCACCCCTCAAGTGACCACGCGGGAAGCTGACGGCGTCTGCTAGCATCCGTGCCTTTCCGTTCGGGCGGCATTTTGCGACGTTTTTAGACACCCAAGGCTTTCTCATGGCCTGCTCTTTTCGCTGTAAGTGTTCACCATGCCGGAAAGGCCTCCCAGAAATTCGTACAGCGTTTCAAATCGAAAGAAACCGCAACGATCACTGTGCGTGTCGCTGCCCCATCACGTTGTGCCATAGAGAAACACTGCGGTAGCGCACGACAGGTTTGGCGCGACGCCGTACAGATTGTTTCGTACCGTGTCCGCGAGAGGCCGCCACACAGACATGCAAAAGGCGGATTGTAGCGAAAAGTAACCAACCCTATAGTGGGGTAGGCTCTCCGGTGTGATCTAGTGGGTCTGGATCTAACGCGCAGTGCTCGTGCTCGCCGCTCGCTCTCGGGGCGCGTGCTTTCAGCCGTTGAACAAGCTACCGGTCGGGCCTGACGCCAGCCTTCAATAAACGCCCTTTTACAAAATAAATAAATAAATAAATTAACACCATCTCCCAAAGGGAACCCTGATGGGATGCGAAGCAGCAGCGTTGCGCACGGGTGGCGTCACGGGTTGAACGGCGCTAACGCGGGTGCTTCGCATCCCATCAGGGTTCCCTTTGGGAAGATGGTGTTAATTTTTTGCGCGTGAACCGACGAGTCGGCGGTGTAGCGAGCGGCGGTAGCGGCAGGTGTTGCGGGCGAACGGACGAGGCGGCAGCTGCGGGCGCTGCGGCGAGCGCGCGGCAGGCGAGGGAGAGAGTGACGTCAGCGCGCACTGCGAGGGGAGCGTGACGTCAACGCGCAGCTGCGGCGTGACCTACTTGGCACCGCTCCAACACCTGCAGCGAGGGGAGCGCGTTGCGGCGCGTTCGTACGGACGCACGGAGGGACAGCGTTACACAGGCTAGTCAAAGAGCTGCTTCGCATCTAATAAATACAGCAACTACAACATTGAAACGACGAGTACTACAACGAGCACAACAACGAAACGGAAATGGCCAGTATGTGAACTTGCGTCGTGGGCAGCACACGAAACGACAAAAAAAAATGATGCCGAAAAGGGTTTTAAGTTTGCGACAGACATCGAATTTCCCGAGAGTCAGGGATGCATACCCTTCGCATCCGGCTGCAGGAGGAAATTGGGTTTACGAACGTTGTGTCTCCGACCTCGTGATGCGATTTGGCTGCGGCCGCGCATAAATCAATGCCGTATATACGCGCTTTTAATTCGAGTTTTGGTCGGGCTTTCTTTTTTTCGCACGCTATTCATTCCCACCCCTCACGCACATCGCTCATCCGTAGCGGGCATGCCTGATCGATCGCCTTTTTCGCCCTTATTGAGCGACTGGGCCATGCTCCGCGTGCACTGCAGCCGAAGCGCTACAACTGCGCGCCCTCGGACGCCGCTCTCATAATGCCCGATATACGCGGCACTCTTATCTATATACACACACAAGAGCTCGCCCTTGCGCAAGCGAAGCGTAGCGCTGCTCCCGCGGCAGTCACGAGGCGTTGGTGCGAAGAGTTCGGGCGAAGCCGTGCAGCAAGCCAAGAAAAGCATCGATCAATCAAACCCTGGGCCACCTTCGAGGATTCCGCTTGACGGTTGTGTTTATATATCTCATCTTACGTATACAGCGGTGGGGCCTCCAAAGCTGGTGTTGCGCGTATATATGGAGACAGCTTGGTCAGTAGTTCGGAAACTGTGATGTGTTGTACACTCTGCTGACGGGTCTTATAGCGCGAAAAGCTTTGGTCGCGCTTTTTGGCCGTGCATTGGAATACGGCAATAAATATTCCTCGGCGGTGGTCGCGGCCGTTCAGTATTCAAAGGAGAGAGCTGAATACGGGAGACGGCAGCAGCGGCCATATAGTAGGAAAAGCGGGCCGCACGAAGGCTTACGCAGCAACTTGATCTTGCTGTACATTCTAAGACGGTCGAGTTGAAGAACTGTCATGTCGGAGAGGGAATGTGGAGAAATTTTGAAACTGAAGAGGCGCGGTATATATGTGAAGTTCGGTACGAACTCAAAGTACCTGCTCGTGGGGTGTCGAACTGGAACTGAGTTAGAAAGCCGAAAAAATATTTTGCGTAGGCGGCAACTGAACACTCCTAAACTTGCACCAGTTGGCGCAGTGGATCACATTGGTTTGCGTTATGCCCTCTGCTCATTAGCAGCACGTTCGGGGCACATCACTCGTTCAAGATTACAGTCGTTTACGAGATTAGGTCGGCCTAGACTAAACTATAGGCTAGTTATATTTGAGCTCGAGTCGTACAAGGTGACAATGGTAAGCTTAATTTCGGCTAAGCTAGGCCATAGTTACTGCGATGGCCCTCGTTGTTAGGTAGAATCTGAACCACTAAGCGTTCGGGAAGGACCAGTGAATGCTTCGCATTACGATCGGGGAATGTCGAAAGCAGGAAGCCCGCCCCATTAAATGATGAAATTCATTTATTAAGGAAGGGAGGACCGAAGGTCACTGGTGGGGAGAGAGGGTAGTGGGTAGGGGGTAGGCAAACACTAAATCATGCGCGCTCAGGCCTTCCCACATGTGTATACGGATTAATCTTGCGGCCCCATTAAATAGTTCGGGCCAGTGAGGCAAGTCCCTTGCTTTGTTCAGTCTGTACCCATAGTGAGAATATTACCACGGGGCAAAATAGATTTGATTGCTGGGGTTTGACGTCCCAAAACCCCATATATGATTATAGAGACTCCGTAGTGGAGGTCTCCAGAAATTTCGACCACCTGGGGTTCTTTAACGTGCACTGACATCGCACAGTAGTACAAGGGTCCCCAACATTTCGTCTCCATCGAAATGCAGCCGCCGCGGCTGGGATTCGATCCCGCGACCCTCGGATCAGCAGCCGAGTACCATAGCCACTATAGACCACCGCGGCGGTGCACGGGGCAAAATATTCTTTGCACATTATGGCGCACGATATTCAGGACATTTATTTCTATGTACCTCATTATATAGGTGCACGACACTATGCATATCGAAACGCGATACGCATTATGCGACACTATCGCGCAAAATTCGCATTTGGCGATTTGTGCTCTGACTGCTCCACGCCCCGGCATGGTATCGCTCATATGCATGTATTCTCGAAGCGGCAGCCGTCTGCAGGCGGGAAGATGTGTGAAACAAAGAATAGAGAGATCGATGGCGCTCCCTTTACCACGCGACCTTGAAGGTTTTTGAATATTCAAAGTCATGAAGACGGCGGCGTTAGACGGCGGAGCTTGCTGCTTTCGCATTAAGACTCCAGCCCCACAAAGATCACCGATGCTCATTTTTTTTTTCGTGTGCATAAATGTTTCTGAACAAGTTTTCCTTTTTTATCGGTTCCTCATGGAATGATGACCTTATGTTTAGCAAAAAACCACACTGCGTGCGTTTAGTAAAACGCTGCAGTATAGTGTACCTTATCTATTTGCAACACACATGATGTAGAGAACTAAAGGAACGAGTTGCCAGTAACACTTTACGTAACTGCTGATTGATTCGTGATGGGAAAGGGTTCACTTCATCTAACGCAACCTCGTCCCTTAATTGATCATTCACGGCATGTGGAAGACCTCGCCATCGTTTGGCAAGTGTAATAACAGTGCGCACGTACGCTTTAGGAAAAGTGCTTAAATGGAAAAAAAAAGTGATATTGTAACGTAGCGCTGGAGGAGCGTGAAGGACGACGAAGAGGGGAGCGCGCGAGGTTTTTTTAGAGGGATCGGCCGTTTCTGACCGCCCATGTTTTTGCTCATCTGCTCTCACCATTCGCTGTGTAAATAAATCCATCGTCACATCCGTAACAGCTTTGGTGGAAGTGCTGGGTACTCGACGCCCTGGACCACCCCGCCGCAGAAGTTCGAAGAAGCAGGCGACTGGCCGGGCTACCACCAGAACCAACAAGCATGGCCGACAACGGAACAGGCGATCCAACGAGCCGTGACGAAGCATCGACCATCGCTATCGACGTCGAGCAACGAAGTCGCGGACCAAGGCCGCAACCTAGTTACTGGGCACCGGAACCACGGATATTTTCTGGCAAACCAGAGGAAGATGTTGACGACTGGCTAAGGCACTACGAAAGAGTAAGCCGTTACCACAATTGGAATACTTCCGCTAAACTCATGAATGTGGCATTTTTTCTCGCCGGTACCGCTCTACTTTGGTTCGACAATCATGAACGTATGCTGACCACATGGGAAACGTTTGTTGACGAATTCAGAACATGCTTTGGAGATTCCTGTTCTAGAAAGAAGAGGGCGGAACAAACGCTATCGCGCCGTGCTCAGCTACCTGGCGAAACGTGTACGACGTATATTGAAGAGATTTTAAAGCTTTGCGGAATCGTAAACGCAAATATGTCCGACGAAGACAAAGTTGGACATCTGCTAAAAGGCATAGCAGAAGACGTTTACTACTTCCTTATTGCAAAAGGACGATCTAAGCACCCCTACTGACTTCAGGAGACTGTGCCGCGCATTTGAGGCTCTGAAGACTCGAAGGATACGCCCGAAATTTGGGCGCTTGGAGAACGTCCCTACAGTTGCGAGTATGGATGTCAACGCCTGCGAAGACATCTCCTCGGTTGTGCGTCGAGTTGTTCGAGAGGAGCTCGTGCGACTTCAGGACGCTGACTATGGCTACCAATGCACGTTCGATGAGTATAGACCCGAGCAACCATTATCCTGGGCAAGAGAACGCCCCATCGAGCGTCACCAGCCGCCTGAAGAAGCGCGGTTCAACACGGGCTTCTCTGCTGTCCCGACAACTGACACTCGCTGTCAACTGACACCACCTAGACCTAGACCTGCTGCGGAGCCTTACCAAACGTCCCGACGTCCTCAGTCGAACTACTACCAGGCGTCACGACGCGCTTCTGAGCACTACAGCCACACTCCACGTGACGCGACCCCGATTAATTCACGCCGTGATTCACCAATATGCTTCACTTGCGGTGTTCGAGGGCATATTTCACGTTTCTGTCATCGCCCACACCGCGGACCACGCTTTTCGACGTACACGGCCCGCTTGAACGATGACGCGCCCCCTGCAGTTGGCGGCCCTCATCTGCCGCGGCCATCACCTACCCGATTTCGCGGTGACTCCCTGCCTCCGACCGAAGCCTTACGCCGCCGCCGACACGACCACGCCGTTCACCGTCACCACGTCGCTGGTCGCCTCCCCCGCCTCAGCTGGGAAACTAGCTGATGCGACCGATGGAGGTGCGGTCGCGGGACGGTCAGATACCCCAATTCCTCCATGTGCTGTTATGCTAAAGAACAAAGTGCGTGTGTGTGTAGACGGTGTAAACACAACAGCTCTTGTGGACACTGGTGCAGTAACCTCAGTTATGAGCCTTCGGTTTAAGGATCGGTTTTTAGGACATAAAGTCATGTTCGCGTGGCATCGCAAGGAAACATTTCGCGGAGTTGGGGGTGAAACGTTGCGTCCAGTAGGTGTGTGTTCTGTTTTAATCACGATTGGAGGGCATAGTTTCAGAGCAGAGTTCACAGTATTGACCCGCACCACTCATGACATTATTTTGGGCATTGACCTACTCCAGAATGTGGTGCTATGCTTGACTGCGGGACTGGAGAGGTCCTTCTGCGGGGAACATTGCCAACGATTTCACCTGAGGATTTTCAGACTGATCAACCCGAGGTATTCTCGTTGTGTGAAGATGTGTTCCTACCCGGTCGGACAGGCATGTTTGTTCCCGTGTGCTCTTCGTGCGTCCGGAGGGGACCCTGCAGCGGCCTTGTCGAACCCGATCATAATAATGCGATTAAGAAGAATGTGCTGGTTCCACGATCACTCGTTCAAGCCACTGACGGACGCGCTTTTTTGTGGACAGTCAACCCGTCAACCGAGTCAGTAGTTCTACCAGCCGGACTTAAACTGGGCACATTTGAGGAGCAAGGTGAACTTGACGTACGGATCATTGCAGAGTCCTCTGAAGTTAATCGACCACCACCCGACTACTCGGCAGAACTGCGACGAATGATAAACAAGTCACTGTCCACTGCTGAGCAAGACTCGCTCCAAGAAGTACTTACTCAATACGCGTCAATCTTTGATTTCGCTGAGAGGGAGCGCCCCCTTTTGTTACCGGAATCTCGTACGCAGCATCGTATCAACACGGGACAAGCCACACCCATCCGCCAGAAAACCTTATCGCGTATCTCCATCGGAGAGGGTAGTGATCGCCGATCAGGTGAAGGACATGCTTCAGAAGGGCGTTATTCAAGAGTCATGTAGTCCCTGGGCAGCTCCTATTATATTGGTCAAAAAGAAGGACAATTCATGGAGATTTTGTGTAGACTACCGTCGTCTCAATGCCGTCACAAAGAAGGACGTGTATCCTCTACCGCGCATCGACGACGCCGTTGACTGCCTTCATTCCGCCTCGTACTTCTCATCGGTTGATTTGCGGTCGGGGTATTGGCAGATACCAATGCACCCGTCCGACAAAGAGAAGACCGCCTTTGTTACGCCTGACGGACTCTTCGAGTTTAACGTGATGCCGTTTGGCTTATGCAATGCCCCAGCAACCTTCGAACGATTTATGGACTCTGTACTTCGCGGTCTCAAATGGGAGTCTTGCATGTGCTATTTGGACGACGTGATTATTTTTGGCAAAACTTTCCACGAGCACAACCAGCGGCTTGCCGTGGTTCTAGATTGCATCAGAGAAGCCGGTCTCGTATTAAACTCAAAAAGTGTCATTTTGGCGAGCGTCAAGCCCTTGTGCTTGGATATCTGGTCGACAAGGACGGCATACGGCCTGACCCCGAGAAGATTGCCGCTGTTCGCGACTTCCAACAGCCGAAAACAGTGAAGAATCTCCGAAGCTTCCTGGGTCTCGCTTCATATTTTCGCAGATTTATCAAAGACTTTGCCCAGATCGCTCATCCTTTGACATGCCTCCTTCGCAAAGACACTCCCTACCTGTGGACTGCACAGTGCGAATCTGCTTTCGAGCAGCTGAAGTTCCTGCTCACTTCCGGCCCTATCCTACGTCACTTTGATCCGACGGCGTTGGTGCCGTGCTCGTCCAACTGCAGGATGGACGCCAACACGTGGTTGCGTACGCTAGTCGCACCCTGACAAAGGCTGAGAGCAACTATACCGTGACAGAATTGTAATGTCTTGCAGTTGTGTTCGCCGTCCACAAGTTCAGACCATATCTGTACGGCCGACATTTCAAGATCGTTACAGACCATCATTCGCTCTGCTGGCTTGTTGGCCTGCGCGACCCAGCTGGCCGATTGGCACGTTGGGCATTAAGGCTTCAAGAGTATGACTTTGCTGTTGCCTACAAAAGTGGTCGCTGTCACGCAGATGCCGACTGTCTATCTCGCATCCCCTCTCTAACTAGCAGTACCGATGACGACGATTTCGACAACTACCTTTCTGTTGTCTCCTCCGAGTTTCCCAATTTTGACATCTTCAGGAATGAGCAACAACGTGACCCTTCACTAAGACCACTTATTGATGCTGCCCACAGATCTGAAGGGGAAACACCGTTTGTTGTTCGCGATGGTCTGCTATATCGCAAGAATTATTCTGGCAGTGGAGCTTCGCTGCTTCTCGTCGTTCCGGGGTGCCTGCGCCTTGCGGTTCTCAGGGCCATGCACGACGACATTACGGCCGGACACCTCGGCTTTGCTCGGACGCTTCATCGCATTCGACAACGCTTCTATTGGCCACAACAATGGAAGACGACCAAGCAGTAAGTGGCCAGTTGCGATGTGTGCCAGCGTCACAAACACCCGACTACCTCCCCTGCGGGCACGCTGCAGCCAGTGAAGCCACCGACGTCACCGTTTGAAAAAGTGGGCATAGATTTACTCGGCCCTTTCCCTAAATCTTCAAGTGGCCGCCGCTGGATAATCGTATGTGTCGACTATTTGACGCGTTTTACGGAGACTATGGCACTTGTTTCAGCCACAGCCTCTGATGTGTCGTCATTTCTGCTGCATTCGATTATCCTCCGCCACGGAGCCCCCCGTGTGGTGATCAGTGATCGCGGTCCGCAGTTCACCGCTGACGTTGTAGAAGAATTACTGCGGCTCTGCGGATCTCAGTATCGACATTCCACGCCTTACCATCCGCAAACGAATGGGCTAACGGAGCGCACCAATCGCACTATTATTAGGAAAAGCGGGCCGCACGAAGGCTTACGCAACAACTTGATCTTGCTGTACATTCTAAGACGGTCGAGTTGAAGAACTGTCATGTCGGAGAGGGAATGTGGAGAAATTTTGAAACTGAAGAGGCGCGGTATATATGTGAAGTTCGGTACGAACTCAAAGTACCTGCTCGTGGGGTGTCGAACCGGAACTGAGTTAGAAAGCCGAAAAAAATATTTTGCGTAGGCGGCAACTGAACACTCCTAAACTTGCACCAGTTGGCGCAGTGGATCACATTGGTTTGCGTTATGCCCTCTGCTCATTAGCAGCACGTTCGGGGCACATCACTCGTTCAAGATTACAGTCGTTTACGAGATTAGGTCGGCCTAGACTAAACTATATATAGGCTAGTTATATTTGAGCTCGAGTCGTACAAGGTGACAATGGTAAGCTTAGTTTCGGCTAAGCTAGGCCATAGTTACTGCGATGGCCCTCGTTGTTAGGTAGAATCTGAACCACTAAGCGTTCGGGAAGGACCAGTGAATGCTTCGCATTACGATCGGGGAATGTCGAAAGCAGGAAGCCCGCCCCATTAAATGATGAAATTCATTTATTAATGAAGGGAGGACCGAAGGTCACTGGTGGGGAGAGAGGGTAGTGGGGAGGGGGTAGGCAAACACTAAATCATGCGCGCTCAGGCCTTCCCACATGTGTATACGGATTAATCTTGCGGCCCATTAAATAGCTCGGGCCAGTGAGGCAAGTCCCTTGCTTTGTTCAGTCTGTACCCATGGTGAGAATATTACCACGGGGCAAAATAGATTTGGTTGCTGGGGTTTGACGTCCCAAAACCAGCTATATATGATTATAGAGACTCCGTAGTGGAGGTCTCCAGAAATTTTGACCACCTGGGGTTCTTTAACGTGCACTGACATCGCACAGTAGTACAAGGGTCCCCAACATTTCGTCTCCATCGAAATGCAGCCGCCGCGGCTGGGATTCGATCCCGCGACCATCGGATCAGCAGCCGAGTACCATAGCCACTATAGACCACCGCGGCGGTGCACGGGGCAAAATATTCTTTGCACATTATGACGCACGATATTCAGGACATTTATTGCTATGTACCTCATTAGGTGCACGACACTATGCACATCGAAACGCGATACGCATTATGCGACACTATCGCGCAAAATTCGCATTTGGCGATTTGTGCTCTGACTGCTCCACGCCCCGGCATGGTATCGCTCATATGCATGTATTCTCGAAGCGGCAGCCGTCACTACTGCAGGCGGGAAGATGTGTGAAACAAAGAATAGAGAGATCGATGGCGCTCCCTATACCACGCGACCTTGGAGGTTTTTGAATATTCAAAGTCATGAAGACGGCGGCGTTAGACGGCGGAGCTTGCTGCTTTCGCATTAAGACTCCAGCCCCACAAAGATCACCGATGCTCAATTTTTTTTTTCGTGTGCATAAATGTTTCTGAACAAGTTTTCCTTTTTTATCGGTTCCTCATGGAATGATGACCTTATGTTTAGCAAAAAACCAGACTGCATGCGTTTAGTAAAACGCTGCAGTATAGTGTACCTTATCTATTTGCAACACACATGGTGTAGAGAAGAACTAAAGGAACGAGTTGCCAGTAACACTTTACGTAACTGCTGATTGATTCGTGATGGGAAAGGGTTCACTTCATCTAACGCAACCTCGTCCCTTAATTGATCATTCACGGCATGAGGAAGACCTCGCCATCGTTTGGCAAGTGTAATAACAGTGCGCACGTACGCTTTAGGAAAAGTGCTTAAATGGAAAAAAAGTGATATGATTCTTGAAGGCTGTAATGGACAGCTAATTAGGAGAAAAAGTACTTTCGAATGGTACCGCCAGTGCAGCGGCAGCACAGCTGAAAAGTGGCACTTGATTGAAGCATTACCTTCGGTGGCGTGCGGAACATTATATTGCGTGTAACATCAACGTAGCAAACCGTATTAACCGACAGGTCGCGAGGGGGCGATAAATGCGACCGTCAGGCGGCTGCGGGCGTGATCCTGAGATCGTGCACGCAACCTGCCGCCTTTCCCAATGGCAGGGGCGGACAGCGAAACGCTGCGGAGAAGTCTGGTATCCTCCGCATGAAGTTCGTGCTGCGACTTAGCCGCTTCAGCTTCTCAGCCCTGAAGCACACGTATCGCAGGTAGAAGAGCATGTAAAAGAGTTGGCTGGGCGACATGACCCACAGGCTCCACATCCTGACCGGCCTGTGCCACCCGGCGCCGGACACGGCGCGCACCGTCGATCGCAACGACAACAACGAGTAGGTCAGCTCGGTGGGATCCTCGTCGAACACTGGGCCCTCCAGGCAGCGACCGTGACGCTGCAGTTTGTGCGATACCGCCTTGCTCCATCCCTGGTGCGCGAAGAGAGCGTACCAGAGCACCGATGCCAACTCGACGCCAACGAGCGCCCCAGTGATGTACGTTTCGCGGCGGGCTTCGGCTCCGATGTCGGCGTACAGGATAGGCGGGACGACGACGGCCTCGTCCACGAGAAGAGCGTACGCGTCCAGGCCCATTTCGCGCGTCCAGCTCACATCGGCAAAGCCGCGGGCTTCGGCTTGAAGCAGCGTCTTGCTCCGAAAGTCCCGGATTGCGATGACGTTTGCGCAATAGTCTTCCGTCAAGGTCGGCAGGAACGCCTGATACCAGTGCGACAGCTGCGCGGGCAAGACCAACTTCACGCGTGATATCAAGTCTTGTGCTTCTTTGGCGTCTTCGGGACTCGCGAATATGTCAGTGGCATCTGCGACGACCGCTGCGGAGATGGAGTCGTAGAGCGAGCGCAGCGCGTTGTCTCTCTGGTGGTTAGTGAACCGGTGCACAGATACCAGGTCCCACACCTCGAATAGACCGCCAGTGTCCGTGTCGCAGAACTTGGTCCACTTCGCGGAACCCCCGCCCGCGACGATGCCTGACAGGAAGTCTTTATGGAAAAGGGTAGTCGCGGTTCCGAAGACAAGGAAAGCAAGAGATTGCGCACTAAAGTACGGTGACTCGATTATGTTGGTGACCTTCCGGATGATCTTCGCGTCAGAAACCGTTACCGTCATGGTGTCACTGCAACGGAATGAGCAGACGTCGTCCACGTGCAAACGCCACTTGTCGAGCGACGCTTTCGGAAATACCCGGCCGAGCGTGCTGAATCCGCCCTTGGAGGAAACCGTTTTACCGGTCGCCACATGAGCGCGAAACAGACTTTCCTTCAGCAGCGACAGGTCTTCATACGTGACGTTGACACCGAACCGTTCGTGGACAACCGACAGAGTATGGTTGGTAACGGCACGATTTGTTTGTGTTCTCGGGTTCCAGAAGAACCCGAGGTTATGGCCCCTTGATAACTCGGCGGCGCAGGTCCTGTTTTTGGTGTTAAGTTGGAGCTGCAGGTTGAAAAGGAAGGACATTCTGTACTTGATCTCCAGTATACCGGCGAGGTCGGTCATTCGGGGACGGGCTCCGCCGCCCCAGCCAAGGAACATGTCAACGACAGCGTTGACGGCTTCTTCAGCGGACGGCTGTCCCTTCACAAAGACCGTCAGGCAGCTGAGATAGTATGTGCGTAGCACGTCGCTTGCTGGCGTCCGTATGGTGCCCTGGAGTGTCGGATACAAGACCTGTATAAAGAGTGAAAACCGTCGTTGAGCAAGTGAGGAATAATCTCAAGCGTATACACTTTGAAGCGTTCGTCGCAAGACAGCTGGTTCCGCGAAATGCACTGCTAAAACGAAATTTGTAGCCTTAGGCTCTACAAACACAGCAGCCGAAACTGTTTACCGAAGGGCCCTGGAACCGCCTCACGGTTGTTCTTCAAACCATCGAGCCAGCACCTATACGTCCTTCGCAGTTTTAACAAGGCCACATTAGGCGCTCTGAGAAAGTTGTTTAAGTTGTTATGGAGTATTGTATTCCCATTGCTATAGAGTGCTACACACCACCAGGATGAGGCTTCGGCTGCCCATGTTTTGAGAAGCAACGTTGCTTTGGGGCGTCAGTCGCGCGACGGACCTCATTGACTCTTTAGGGTTTGTACCGAAGGAGCGGATATGTCTGTGGCTGCACGTGATGGCGCAGATACCAGCCGGACAAACACCGGGCACGGCATCTGCGATCTACGGCGCGCCGGTGGAGGTTCGCGGACGCCTGAGCTAAGCACCGACTTCTCGGCGTATAATTAGGAGGATGAAAAAAAAAAAAGGCGGCTTAAGGGGATCAGGTAACCATTATTCAAGTCATGCTGCCTTGATACAAAGTGACTCGCTTAAATGCAGTGCTACTGATTAACTCTAGCCAAAGCAGCCACATAAGAAAACCGTTCCTTGAGTTCTTTATGAGTCATTTTCTTACGGCAGAGCACTATGTGCTGTGCGGCATTGTTAATTAAAGTGCCGAAAAGCAAGGAAAAAGAGTTTTTCTTTCGAAGTAAGGATGCAGAAGAGAGCGTGTCATGCGAAACAGCTCCCCGATGAACTGGATACCGGAATGCTTATTGTTCGGCTGTTCTTTCTTAACGGCAGTAATTGTGTCGCGAAACGTTATTATGTAGCAGGTTATAATAACGTTGGCGACACAGTTACTGTCGTTAAGAAGCGACAGCCGAACCTGTTATTTCCGCTGTTATCTCTGCACGACGCAGATCGCAGTCGCTTTTCAAGTATGTGGCCGCTTTGACAGCTAGGAGCTCTGGCTACGACCAGGCGACGGCGCTTCAAGTGCACCAATCGTCCGTATGCTTTCTGGCTTGATGTACGCATTGCCAGTCTTGAACGTGCCGTGTAGCCTGATGCTCCAACTGGAGTAGGACCATCGTTTTGCCCTCAGTCATCCTTGGCTTATCTGTACACAGCGTCGCCCAAGGTGCCTCCGCAGCCTTCCACTGCCGATCGACAGACATCATGACGGGTACCCCTTACATCCTTGACAACTACAGCAGAAGTGGCAGCAATTGATGTTGCTTTGAGGCACGTGAACGAGGAATTTCGCGAAAGAGGAATTTCGCGCACATGAAATTTTCCGAACTGCTGCCATATTTGCCGAGTGGCTTTGTGGGCTGTTGTGGAGAAAACGTTCTCCTATACTCGGCTTACCCACGTCGTCCTAGACAACGTCGGCGATAATTTATGACAATTCAGCTGCTGTGTCGCAGGGCCAGTCGCGAATTTCAATTTTATATCTTCTTTGTAGTGGGGGGGGGGGGGGGGAGGGGGCTGTTACACATGGTGTTAACAGAACACGCGGGGGGAAGTTGATACGAAGTTGTGGGGTGGCTGGGAGGTAGTTTTTTTTAGGGGCGAAGCTCCTTAGGGTGTGGGTCGTTCCCTCCTCTGTAGTAGTAGTATGTATGTAGCCACCTCGCGCTCGCCCTCGGCGCGCGAGCTCTCTCACTCTTCTATCTGCTGTCTTGTGAGAGAGAGAGAGACAGAGAGAGAGAGAGAGAGAGCGAAAGGCACGCGTTGACTATGGAAACGCTCTTTCTTCGATGAACGCTCTACCAGCTCGCAAAGAAGGTGAACGCGCCCTCACCCACGAGAGACAACATTGGCGCAGGCAGCGTCTTCTAGCGAGTTTCTTTCTTGATTGAAAAATACCGACTGCTCGCGCTGGGGAACCGTTCACCTGCCACCCATATATATATATATATATATATATATATATAGGCACTGGATCTTGACTTGTAATGAAGTGCCGGTGGGAGATTTCACTTGTGCGTAGTTGAACCATAAGGATTCGTAGCGTGCGCGTTAACTAAATTAATCCGGAACTCGGCACGATCTACGATGAACCTTCAGAGCTTCGCCCCCTCATCATCATTCACTCCGTGGATATGCTGTGGATTTTTTTTTTGTTGTTTTGGTAGTGGTGGTGTTTGGGGAGGTGGGGAGGGGTGCTGTTTAGGGAGGTGTTTTCAGGAGCGTGTATGAATTTCTGCTGTGTCGCCTCACAAACTACCAGCGGCCGTAATTTTGACTAAACGATGAAATGTCATCAACTGGTGTTTCTTAGTATTATCTATAGTTTTTCCTCACATGGGCGAAATTACGGTTAGTGTTCACTAATGATGGACAAATGCTGTCAAATGGTGACTAACGTTGGCTACCCATTGTTAAAACGGCCACGACATCACCTTTAAGTCTCACTCCAACGCTCTTTACTGCGTGTTCATACCTCCGTAACGAAGAGGTTATGATTGGCTTCGGCGAGTCCCGCTCGGTGGTAGCAGGCGTAGTCCAGGAAGTTGCTGCAAGCGTCCACGGTGCGGTTGGCACGCCTGGACATCTCGATGACGAGGTTCTCGCAGCAGAAAGCTGGCGTCGGCGGCGGCGGCGACGACGGCTCGTACGGTCCACGGTGAAGCGCGTGTCGAAACATCCACATGGTTAGGCCTACCGCGGTAGCTAAGAGCGCCGACCAGCACAGAAAGTCAAGCTGGACGTAACCCAGGGACGGTGTACCACCGCCACCGTGTGGGGCGTCATTGCTGTTCTGCGCCCTCAGCTGTGTTCCTGCAGGACTGACGTCGGTCATTCCTCAGCGCAGTTCTGCGACCGAATCGAATCGCTCGTGGCGGCTTTCACGAGAGCACGCGGCTGCCGCTGATGACAATGATGGGGATAATGCTGCAGACTATGGAATACGCCTTTAATTGGTTGGTTGGTTGGTTGGTCCTTGGATACCTTGGCGCAACCCACTCTGGGGGATCGGCATCGGCCATGAACCGAAAGAGAGAGAGGGAAAGGACTACTAATAAAAATACAAAAAAAAGAATTGTAATACAAATTTGATAATAAAAATTAGGTGGCGACGGCGCGGTCATGCGAAACTTACACCGCGTTACACCTTGAAAGAACATCTTAAATTCAAATCCAGCGGCAATGCAGCTCCACTAACGAGAAACCTGAGTAGGGGCGAAGCGTGCACTGATGCTCCGGTCAGTCGCCGGTAGTAAGAGGTAGAAGAGTGAATTTGTTAAAACTATAACATACGTTCATTTATTATACAACCAGCTATCGCGTATAGCTAATATTAGTTAATGTATTGTCCCTTTCATTCGACCATAGTTTTACCGCTTGATTTACCGTGACGGCGATGACGACAGGAGACGCCGACACCTTTGGTTTCGTAATTTTTCCATTCGCATATCATCGCCTGCTCTGTGGCAATCCCCTTCGTGGGTATGTGCCAATTATAGAGTCCACCACAACAACAGCCCGAGCGCATGAGGTGCTTCGCACCTAAAAGCGACCTGTGTCGTAATAGTGAATTTTATTGTCGCAACGGGTAAAAAGGAGACAATAAAGACCTGCTATATATTCAGGGTTCACAAGATGGTGAGAAGAGCTGCGACGCCTACTTTGTCTCTCTCACAGCAACAGTGATTGCTGCTCCGTTGTCCTTTATTTTCTCTTTAAGTCGTTAGACGTGTCACTAGCCTCCCTTCTAAGAAAGCATTGCCTTGATTTATAGTCGCGACATCAGGTTCTGTGCACGTTTCCCGAGCAAGTAATTTATTTGGACAAGTACTGCTTCATCCTGACTACGCGCACAACGTGTGGTGGATGCCGTCGACGCGTTGAGAAGTGTGGAGTGTCGGGAACAACCTCATAGTTAATATCACCGAGATGTTGGAGAGCTTGCATGCGATGCTGCGACGGCGAATGGGAGTCCAAACCAAAACCATCCTTCGCTAAATGCTGGTTACTGGACCGTTAGCCGTAATTCTGCTGGCCACGAATACGTATGCGTGAAAGCTGTCGGGCATTATCCTCAGAACGTGTAGAAGTCATTTCACCAATTAAGAATCGCCATTCTTGCCACGAGAAGAATACGTCTTTCGGCACACGTACCCTGTTCCAAAAGACGGATCATACTTAGACAACACAGGGCAAGTGATGAAGGGTTGCTTATTCAGGCCCCGTCGAACTCGCGCACTACGTACAGCGCGCGCTTAACGATTTATTAACCGCCGAAACGACCCGTCCTTGCCGTGCCTGTGATTCTTTTCCGCTGGTCGACTACGAAAGGAACGGCTCCGTGCAACGCGTACTTGTGCTGTTCGTTTTACAGTGAGGCGCTGTGTGCTGGTTACAGCAAACCAGAACTATCCCTAAGGATTCGGAGCGCATCGCCTGTTGACCATTCACTGCGTCTCTCTTATTTTTGAGGTTTTACTTACCTGACATCGTTGCAGCAACGGAACGTGTGGTAGAAGAACCCGCACCGACGTTAAGAGAACTTGTGTCTCCCAAAAGGAACTTTCACAATGGTCACTGCGTACGAACAACGTGGGCGGAGTGCTCAGAAAGGTGCACTGCTTGGACATAGCGCGCTAGAGTTGCGAAAACGCTTGCTTCTCCGAAGCGAAAGAGTTCGAGTCCAACCCTTCGGTCGTCCTACTTAGTGGTATGTGTTTCACGATCGCCCATCGACCTGGCTCTGCATGTTCGTCGGACCAAGGTCGCTCCGTTGAACGTATTTCGTTACGTTGTCGGCCGCGTGAGGTTTTTAGAAAATTCGCAGAGGCTATCGCTTCTCGTTGTTCTTGCTTTATTTGTGCATTTTCCCGGTTACATGTCCGCCCATTTAATGATGGTGTCCTCGCACTGGTATAATTACAGCCGAGGGCGTACACGGACTATGCTGAAGCGCAATTACTTTCCACCCTCTCAGGCACACGGGCACGCGCTCACAGCAGCACACACACATGTACACGCACACGCACGCACACATTCACGGTTGCTTCGTGAGCTTCGTTCTCTGGATGTCAATTCTAAGAAGGGCGCTGCTAGAGCGAAACGCAGCACGCGACGTCTCCCGCGTCTCCTCAAAGTGGGCGTCACTCATTTGAGGGGTGCCTGCAATAAAGAACCAATCGAACGGTCTCCTGTGGCAAATACATAGCGTACACAGTTCGTCGTCCCCGTAAGCGGCACACGTGTGCAGATGACCCGAAAGAAGGCGCGCCGGGTTATGCAGCCGATCGGACCAACGTGTCTCCACACGGCTACCGGGTACAGAACGTATATCATCATGGCTCTGGAATCGTCCATGTCGACCTCTTGAAGGCCCTTCTTGGCTGTAGGCTGTGCGCGCGTGGACACCATCGCTGATGGGAGGTGAAGTGTCTTTAGATATTTTCGGCAATATGGCGCGCCTTCCCGACGTACTCGGGGTCGTAATGACCAGCTGTGAGACGCGCTAGCTTAACCCTCTGCCTTGCTTGTAACGCACGTATGAGCTTGATAAGCTAGGCACCTTCACCGGGAGATGCTTGCATCAGGCATGCGCTCACGAAATGCCCCGTAATACGAAACTTTCGCAAATTTGTGACCTCCTATAGAGCAATGTCACTTTCTCTGTTTTGCTCACTTTCATTGGCATCTTCACGTAATGAGGTCCATCCTGGGCTTCTTCACCTCATATTTGGCAGGGTTTATGCGAGTGGGACCCGCCGCGTGTTTTCCGCGATTCAGCTCCGAATAATTCTCACATTTCTGCCAAGCACGCCGCGTGCTCGCCCTTGGAGCTAGTGGTAATATGTAAGCTCTGTATTTCTTCTATTAGTTTGTTCCAGCCTTCGTATATATGAACGTGGTTTTGCAGTTTGATGTAGCACCCTTTCATTTATTTGTCTATGTACGACTAGCTAGTGTAGCATATCCGTATTCACCAAAATTGCTTTAAGTTACTGACAAGTGAGAGCAACAATAGCGACATTTTGCTTCTCTAAGAGCACACCGGAACTCGGCCCCAGCCAACGGGAAGTTGAGATTGAGAAAAATGTTGCCGCGAACGCCATGCATATTATGAAACGCCAGTAAGAAATGTGCCGTTATGAGTCACGCGTAGAAAGCAAGAAAGAAGGAGTTTAACGATGAGCTCAAAACATTCTTTAGGGGCTACCATCATTAACCACACTTTAATCGAACATTAAGATCGTCTAAATTAGTTCTTGCTTTGTCCGCCACCGTGGTACTTTTACAGTGTGTTGCTGCTAACCTATGAGTTCGATTCCGGCAGTGACTGTTGCATCTCCACGGAGACTAACTACTAGAGGCCCGTGCACTGTGCGATTTAAAACTTCCCAAATGTTTGACATTTTCGGAGACCTACGGCGGGCCTCGTAGTCATCTAGTGGTGTTGGCACATGAGATACCAACAATTGTTGTCATTTCTTCCTCTGCCGATTCGTGACTAACATGGTGAAATAGGGGTTTGATCGATACCCGAGACATATTGGTTAGTAAAAACAAACAAAAGAAAGAAAGTGTAAAACCGTGATTTTGCGAGGATGCTCCACCTTGTGCTTGGTTCTCGATAGCGAAAAGTCGCGTGCGGTCTTATTCATTATTGAACGCATTAACGAAGTTGCGCAGTGCGCCTTCTAAAGCTGTGAGATTTTTAGATGAGTTTTAACAGCGGAGCTGTTGTTGCTTGGCAAAATGCTCGGGCGACCACCGAAAACTGTGGAGTCTTCGCGGATATGCGCCACAGAAAGCAGGTATGTGACAATCAGCTCTTAACACAGGGTAGCCATGCATAGTATAGTATTGCAAGTGGGTGGGAAAAGGAAATGATGTAGCGGAAAAAGGATAGGAGGAGGGGAGTACAGTTTAGCTCAAGAGAGAGTGGGTATGCGCCAAGCAACTGTCAACATAGCATAGCCATGCGTACTGTAGTATATAGAAAGGTGTTGGAAAAGTGAAGTGAATGTGAGGAGGATTGATCTAAGGGTGAGGAGGTGGGAGGGTAAACCATATAGCATAGCCATGTACAGTATAGTATAGCAAAGGCCGGGAAAGAGAAGTGAAGGTGGTGATGATTCAAAGGAGGAGAGAGTGCAACATAAAGAGATAAAGAAAGAAATATGAAAGAAAGAAGAAGAAGATGAAGAGCAAAGATCTGAACCTGCGTTCGCCAGATGGTGTGGCGCTCACTTGCCAGCTCCACTGTTCACTCAGACTTCGCAGGCGTGGAAATGGCTTTAATTTCTTTCTCTTATTAGGTGAGGGCCTCTAATTTCAAATGGCATCAAGAAGGGCGCACCGTTGTGGGCACTGAAGTGTAAAAAACACGAGTGGTTTAACTTGGAGTGAAGATATAAGTGCGCACCTATATGGCAGTGTTAAAACTTACAACATGTAAATCATGATGACTTGATAACGGGGCAATATGTCGTATAACATCTTGCCCCGTTATCTCGTTATCTCGTTGTCGTTAAATGATTTCAAATTACGCGAAGTGGTGGCGCTCTAAACGTCGAACAATCAATCAATCAATCAATCAATCAATCAATCAATCAATCAATCAATCAATCAATCAATCAAATGAGCACATAATGCTTACCTGCGCATCTCTCCAAATATATTTCACTTTGCTCATGCACGTTTTGGAAAGAAGAGGCACGAGCTTTTACGAGCATATATATACAAGTGCAAGAACTTTCTGACGCCCACTCAGACGAAGGAAAGCGAGCTTGAAGCTCATTCAGGGTGCATTTACAGGAGGTAGTGCTTGTCGACCGGCAAGTACAAAATGCAAAAAGGCTAGAAAACGTCAGCTCGTCTCAGGAATTCCTGTAAAACAGATAACTCCGTGTGTGCGCGCGGTATGTGAGGCGAGAGAGATGTTAGAAGAGGTGGAGACGCAAAAGGCTGCTAAGAAAACTTCAGGGCTGTGTGAAGAACAAGCTTTTCACGTCTTTCGAGATCTGCCTTATCTTTGCAATTAAGAGCGAGGAAAAAAGCCATTTGGGCAATGTGTCTGAAAGGCCTCTTGGAATCCCAGTTAATGCCGCCGGAGACGAAATATTCACGAAAATTGAGACAAGAAAAAGGTATGTTAAGGCAAAGCTCGCGATCTCGTTTTTCAGAATCGGCTTTTCGAGCTAAATGAACTCACACTTTTTTAAAATGTCTATGCTTTTCTCGATCGCATTCAAAAGGTTTTTTATTTCGCGTTTACCTGGTAAAAGCCACTAAAAGGGGATCTCTTTGGAAGTACAGACGTATTGAGCTCGGTCGAAATCAACAGAGGAAAGAGATTAGACGCGGGCTAGGTGCACTTACGTGCGCTCGGGCGAGCAGACGAGTTTTACGTAATGAAGAATGTGGAACTAATTCGGGAATCTTTCTATCTTACGTTTCACATCTCGAATGCGAAGAAGCGAAAGAACATTTGCGCAGGGCTTCTTAGTTCTCCGAGTTTGGATCGTCTCGTCAGAGCTCAGTGGAACTTAATTAGCGTTCTTTATCTAATATAAACGCGAAGTCCTACCTCTATCTGCGTGTTTTAAAATGGTTCTATGGCTTACGCGGAACCTCTTACTCAAACAAAAAAAGAACGCAGACACGAGAATTTTTCTACACTGCGATAGCACTGTTGATGCTAACGATGTCGTAACGTTAAAAACTACTCCCGTTGGATGAAATTATGGTGAGTCAGTTGGCCAATAAAAATGAAAGACTGTCAAAGCTACTGTTTAAATAATTTCACTGATATCTTCTGTATAAGTATTGTTCCTGCCTTATAAGGAGGGTGCTTTTTCTTTAGAGATTGCAAAGTGAAGAGAGAGAGAAGAAGAAGAAGAAGAAGAAGAAGAAGAAGAAGAAGAAGAAGAAGAAGAAGAGAAGAAGAAGAAGAAGAAGAAGAAGAAGAAGAAGAAGAACAGCTTGTGAGGCGTAGAACAGTTTCACTGCTTAAACTGAACTGCTATAAGAGGCGCACATTGCGTGCACCAGAAATGCTTTGGCCGACTATACATAAAACCATGACTGGCTTATTTTGCTAAACACCAGTATGTATATCCTCACGGAAACACTTAAAGGGGCTCTGGAACTCTAATTTCGCACGGTGCTGTTATTGTGCGTTGGCTTGATGCAGGATTCAGTGATGACCATAGCGCCAGTGTAAATAGGGAAATCAAAGAGTTTATTTTTTGTGCCTGATATGGGCTTCCGTGCCGACTGCAGCGTCTCACGTCAACGCTTTCTGCGAGCGCGTGTGAAGTTGGTATGTTGGTTATGCTGCTTGTCCTAAGTGGCCGGCATTCAGGAGCCGTCGGGAATAAAGGGATGTGCTTACAATGTATTGACTATTATGAATTTTAATACGAAAACTTGTTTACGCTGGCTAAAGTTACGAAGGGCACGAATTTGTGCATTACAATGCCATTTTGTGTGTAACAGATACAACGAGCGTCGTGCGTCCACGTGGTTACTGTAACCCATGGCAACTACGCGTCAAAAAGCGCGGCTACCTTCGTGGCAGGAAGGCCACAGTGGGCAGCACGGTTTCTGTGCCGCGAGATCTAAAATGCGTTTTGACTGGAACCGGCGTGTTTCTGGGTGAGTGAAATACGGAAAGAGGATGACGGCATCTCTAGTCTGCTTTAATTTTCAGTTTGTAAGTTGAATAACCTTTGTTTGCCTGAGTCAGTAATAATAATTGTTCTTGAATTTATCTCGGGAGAATAGAAGGAACCCGTTTTAGTTCAAAACTCCAGTAAAATTTGGTTTCGGGGCCGCTTTAAACGTTAAATAACGTAATTCGACGTGTAAGGCGCGATGACAAAAAAGGGCAGAGAGAGAGAGAGAGAGAGAGAGAGAGAGAGAGAGAGAGAGAGAGAGAGAGAGAGAGAGAGAGAGAGAGAGAGGTGCAAACACACGCGCGAGCTCTCGCCCTCTCTTGTGTGCTGCGTCGTCCTTATACGCCTTACACGTCAAATTATGCATAACCAACACGCCAAGCCACTTATATTTATTAGAGCAACAATACCGTTAATTTTCTATTGCTTTTATTTTGGATTATTGTGTTGTGTGATGCAATTACGTGAGCAGGTTTGCGCTGCACTCAACAGATAATTTCCCAAATAACAATCTTGAAAGTAAACTTTTTCTCTCGTTCTCGTTATCGCGTCTCTTCTTATTTTCTGTTTGACGATTATGGGTCCCTGAGACGGTTTCTTGACTTTGTGTCAATGATCAGGCTAAGTCATTATCAAATCATTCACATCAAAGCTGAAGTGAAGTGCCTCGCACCAAGGCAGCTGTGGGCTTGTTTTTGCCGCATTTGTACTTGTGCTACTGTTCCTCCTCAAGTCGCTTAACTACAAGGCGCGTGCTAGTGACGGCTGCCGCGGCCCATGTCGCTACTAAGGCCCGCCGGCCTCACCAGTGCTGAGGTGGCCGGAATACCAGCTTAGTATAGGGCGACGCATGTGTGCGCCACCAGGTGGCACAGCGATACCGGTGATTGACCGGTGCTCATGACGTCATTCGGGGGAAGCGAATCGCATATCTCGTTGCGCGCCCATTGCACCACCCATGGGCAGGCGTGGTGCAAAAGTCCTTAGGTTGAGCCGCGTCGATCGTTAAGACGTGCATATTTTAAACCTCGTAGTAAATTAAATATTCAACGCAGAGCGTTGATATTGCTCGGCCAATGATCAGAAACACTTGAGCTATCGGCGCAATGCATTTGTACAAAATCACCAATACCGTTTCTGGGTCTTTTTAATTTCTCTAGATGAAAAAATGCTCTCGGTCATGGAGGAATGAAAGTTTAGGAAAGGCTTTCATCCGAGCTGCATACAAAATGTGTGCCGGGAGTCACGTGCTTTCGAAAGGCCTGCTGGGTTGCCACGGTTCACCGTCATCTCATGCGGCTCGTCTGCGCAAGCGCCGCATGTGCAGTTTGCGCATGCGTAGACGAGGTCGTCTGCTCGCCTTGCTTTTCGTGGCGCATGGGCAAGCGAGCTGAAGCGTAAAAGACCTGGCGAGGCGTAAAAGACCTCTCTTGCGTACGGATTAAAGAAATGTGGCTTGACGGTCCTTTGATGTTTCCTTCCTCCATGATCTCAACCTCCTTACGTCATGTACGGCCGCCAAACGAGCACCGTGTACTTGCAGGATGCGTGAGCAGGGCTAATGGCGGCACCAACCGCGTGGCAGTGGCGCGGTGCCCGGACTCGGTGGGCTACCGCACCCCGCTCGAAGCCATGGCCGAGGGTGGACACGAGAAGATGCTCTGGCTTCCGTGCTCGGTGCCGCTGAAGGACCGGCCCGACTACCTGGCCACCGTGTGCGTGGACCAGGACTCGCCGGACTACTGCAAGGTGGGACAAGACACAGAGATCACCCGACCGATATTAGCACTTCATTATCTTCTTATCTTCTTAGCCCTATCTTCTCTAAAAGCGCTAAGGTATAGCTGCAGAAAAGTCACAAGCTGGTTTTGCTTGCATCTTTTTTTTTTTTATTGCGATACCAACTACACGGATAACACAGGCGTGTTTTCGCCATCGGTGCCGATGTTATGTTCCACTTATAAAGTATGTAGCCCTGTGTCTGTAATGTCACAAAAAAGTAGCTTAAGAAATATTTGCCACGCCGTCTGATACACAATGAGTGCTTTATGCATGCGTGTTTCCTCACTGGAGACACAGACGTGGACTGGCGGAAACTGTATCAATCGCTTCATATACATACAAGAAGTCCCACTACCGCATACCAGGCACATGACGTTTTCCATGCATCAGATATACAGGGCACCGCTTCCGTGCTATGGAAAGTGCCTACTCCTCGCGGCGCTGTAAATTTGGCTATTCCGTTTTTCATTATAGCTTGCCGATTTTTAACTTTAAAGTTGTCATTTGGGAACGCAGTTTCCCATACTGAAAATTACCACCTTTGTAAGCAACTGTCCTAGAACGATCCGCCATTGTGTCAACTAAGAAAAGGATGGCGAAGAAGGGCGCGAGCACACTGAACCACCGTTTTAACGCGCTTTCTGAAGAGTTACTCAACTCCCTCGAGTTTAAGGTCAATTCTGCTCGAGGTATACAGGGGAGAAATGTTACAATAGGAAAGGAAGTCAGAAAGTCACAGAAGGCAGGGAGGTTAACCAAGAAAGCGTGTAGTTAGACAGCCCGTCATGTGAGAGTATAGTAAGCAACAGAAGAATGAGAGAAAGAAAGCAGGAGAAGAACGGAGCAGGAAAATGAATGATAAATTCACAGAAGAAACTCTGAGATTGAGCCACTGTAGTCAAATGCCACCATGTTGAAATTCTTCCAGCATAGTACTCTGGCGAAAGCATTATATACTTGCTCCTGGGAAATTATTTAATATCGCTGGGGAAGCAGTGTCTCGTTACCGTGTCTTCCAAAGGCTTCAGGGATATAGTTGCGCGTGATCAAAATGCCACTGTAACTCCTTTTGCGCAACTTCTGATAATATATTATCTCTGACGGCTCATACGTCAAGAAGTACGACTTCGAATTTCAACATTGCGGAATTCTAGAGCTTGTTTCGAACACCGGCAAAGGGGCCTGTACGTAGTGTGATTGAAGCAATGCGAGACGAAAACGACCAAATATTGGAATTTCAAGAAGCCGAGGACGGCCGGCGGACCTTTGACGTCATCGCCGCTATAGCTCCGCTTAAAAAAAAAAAACAGAAAAAAGTGATAGTAAAACGAGCGAAATTTCGGAACCACGCAAGTCGGCGCTTTTGACGTACGTGCCACGAGATACCGGGTGCCTATGACGTGCCAGCGAAGGTTCCTTTAAATTCTCGTCTCTGTTTCCTGACGTTTTGAAGTGGCTTTGGCTGTCGAAAATATGATTCTTCCGCCCTCCCCCTTCTTTATTTTTTGCCTTGAACTTATTTTTACGGTTGAGCGTTAAGGGCACTCGTATAAACCAATTCGTTACACAAGCCGCCCTTCAGTTATTGGTAAAACAAAACTCGGTGCACGTCACGCTTCCCCGGATGTATCCTTTTGCCCTTTACGCGTGATAACGCAGCTGTTTGTGCCGCTTGCGAACAGATTGTGTCGGTACTTCAACACTTTTTACAAGGATGTGTGAAGCAATGCTAACATCGCGGGAAGAAATAGGAAGCCACGGGAAAAAAAGCGGCAGTTTCTCACCGCAACATGAGTTTGCTTCACGTCGCAAGGCGGTCGTCAAGGCGACGAGAAGATTTATGCGTTGGAGAGAAAAGCGCAATATGTATCGGATATGAGTTTTCCGTGCACATCGGCTTTTCTTGGTTTCTATCTTCTTTTGGATGATGGATGGATGAAAACTGAAAGGAAAGTAAAGCGCGCATGAAATTCGAGAAAGCGTACGTCTTACGAGGCAACACAGTTGTATTTCTTCGCTTCATGAAAAAAAAAAAAAAAAAGGCGCTTGGGCAAGCATACCGTCAGCTACGAAGACGTCTGTGCCTGGAATGTGGAGAGCGTCAGTGTTTTAGAGAATGAAGGTCGTCATACTTCAAAGCTCACCGTGTGTGTCCTTGACTATGGAAACACGTGGAGCGTAAAGGCAAACTTAAAACGCCGCGAAAATGTGTGCTCAAGTGTGCTGTGCTCGAAATTCTGACACTGCCAGCACACAGGCACGAAACGCGTACGACAAGCGAATACGTGTAAAAGAATGCTGTTGTCGTTCGCCCGCTGATGAACCTACCAAGCGACGCCCGACAGGAAGATACAAACGAATCAAGACAGCGTATGATACGCTAAACTATATGGGTATATGTTGCTATGAAAATTAAGTTAAAGAAGAAGACTAAGCGCTAATATACGTATTACATATGCCTGCTAGCATCGTGATCCACAGTTGTAGATTAGATGGCATCGCGCTGCGGAGCTCGAGGACCCGGGTTCGACTTCCTGCCGGGACATCTGCTTTTAGATTGCTGCTAAGTGCAAGGACAGCCGTGAACTTAAATTTAGGCGAACGTTTGAAGAGCTCCAGGTGGCCGAAATTAAGCCGGAATTCCCGAAATTCCCGGAATCGCTTGTAAGATCTTGCTATAAAAAGGCTATTACAATAAACAGCGTTAAACAGATATGCGTAGCGCAAAGTACAGTTCGCGCAAGACAGCAGTGAAGACTAAACAGGGCGCTGCTATATAACAACTGACGTCAACAAAACCCAACCCGGCCGCCATGTCTCTTATTTATACCGTCTGCAAACACGCATGCAAATACGCGCACGTGCGCTCAGAAACATTGCTACCTCTCTGTCTTTTTTGAAAAAAAAGAAAAAGTTTTTCTATCGTACAGAACAACCATTTCCCTTTCCTTTCTTTCTCTTCATAGTAAATGTACAACAGATTCCTTCATGAGAGATCGTAGCGAACAACTGCATTTTTTTTTTGTATTCCTTTTAACTGCCATTGGCAGAGCAAAAGAAAAAAAATATCAAGAAATAAGAAAAAGAAAACGAACGGGAAAAATTATTTTACCACAGGCTGCATATTTCTCTAGGGAGCATAGTCCACGCTGCGACCGTTCTGACGGCGATGCGAGCTGGCAGTGGATCGTCCTGCTTTTGGACGGGGATCAAGTGACAAATAAGCGCAGAGCACAGCGGATGCCGATTCTCGCTAGAGCGTTGTGTGTTTGGCTTCCGCGTTCAGCATCTCTCGCTTCTCTTCACTCCGGGGCTTTCGCCGAATACGGGAGAAGCTTATCGGTTCGGGTCCGGGAGTCGCGTCGCACAGCTGCACTCTCGGCAGTAGCGCTCTTGGAGCGTAGGGAGATGTTTTGCGTGGCTTACTGCGGAACTTACCGATGAAGCGGTGAGCACGCTCGTCCTGTCTGCATTGTTAGGAAGCTTGCAGGGCTTGGATACTTTGTGCTGTTTCTCTCTCTTTTTTAAAAATTTTCTCCTCTATGTCAGTTTTCGTTTGGGCTCCCAGAGGGATAACGAACACTGAGAAGCGCAAGTTGATCGCCAATAAAAAGACAGAAAAGAAGCAGGAACTAGAGACTCAGTGAGATTTTTAACGTCCTATAGGAAAGACTGCGTTATGAGGGATATACTAACGATATATCGTTGTTATTATGCCAACAATGTAGAAAACGCTCGCCAAGGGAAGGAATTTCAAGGTTTTTTGGCTAGCCATTGCGCAACTTGCCAAGATTGTTCACCGGACCTGAAGAACACTGCTGTCATTCTGAAGAACAATTCACGCCTCACTAGAGAGATTGCCGAGACCGAACGTATTAGCAGGTTAGGGGAAAGCTGTGTCAGCACGCCGTCGATAGCTCTTTCTGATAAAGAGATGGCGTTTTTACGCATGTGCGGCAATGTTACATGAACTGATTTGCACCTATATATACGCGATCCCCGTGCTAATAAACACTTGTTGGAAGTTCAGCGCGTGTCCCGTGTGGTTCTTGTCGTCGTCCTTGTCCTTTTTTGCGCTGCAGGTTGTAGTCCTATAGGAAAGACTGCGTTATGAGGGATATGTTATGTCGATACCTGCAAACTGATTTCAATCGTACTACAGGTTTATTCAGCGCCTTTGTCTCTTTTCCCCCTTTTTTGCCTGCACAGAAAAATCTTCGCAAGCAAGTATCTTCTTGTTCTGCGTTCCATAGAATGTCAATTTCAATGGGAGTTACCTGGAGACACATGCATAAAATGTTCGTCGCATTTTGAAGATGTTCCGCACTTTGTACTTACCTCTCGTTATTATTGCACCAAGAGCGACGTTCCTGGTCTTAAAACTGCTATTGTTATGCTGTACTGTTACTATACTCGACAAGGTTAGTACTGTCCTGATGACGAAACAAAGGTTATTTCTTGACCGCCATTAAACTCAAGAGGAAATTTTGAGCGACGTCTTGGCACATTTCGCGTTGTTTTCTTTCTTCCTGAACTAGGTGCCCCCAGAAAAACCGCCTGCAAATACCCTGCAAACGTCGTTGTCGCCATTCAGACGCCATACGCACTAAACTGCCTCTGTAGGGGATGTGGTGAATCCCCCCGAGTTTAAAAAAGACAGTGAAGCATGCAGAAGAGGAAGACTTATCTACGTAGCTTGGTTATGCCGTCTACTACTACTAATTGGCCCAGCCGCAATGATCTAGTGGCTATGGCACTCGGCTGACGATTCGCAGGTCGCGGGATCGAATCCCGGCCTCGGCGGCTGTGTTTCCATGGAGGCGATGAGTCAATGCCTGTGCACCGTGCGATGTTAGTGCGCGTTAAGGAACCCCGAATGGTAAAAATTTCCGGAGCCATCCACTATGTCGTCTCTCATAGTAATATCGTGGTCTTGAGACGCAAAACCCCAGACATTATTATCTACAACTAAGCATGTAGGGTTGTCTTTCGCAACGGTACGCTTCAGGGTGTCTTTCGTTGAGCGCTAGTGATTAAGCCACAAAAATTTAAAAACACACTATGAAATTTATTACGGTTTACACGGATATTCGCATTTTTTAAAATTCATTAACATTGTTCGAAGTTTGTGTGGTTTTAAACACTTAGGTCAGATTTTTCCGCACAAGCACGCCCGAGGTATTATTCTGGGTTTTCATGTTGAGAACTAGCCGCAAAATTACAGCAATTTGAAAACTTTTTTTAAATCCAGCATGCGTGCAATCTTTATTGAAACTTTGAAGCTTGTGTGGTTCTTGGATAATTGGGCCAGGTCTTCTTACACAAAACATACCTGATAACATCTTGCATGCGATCGATTAGGAGGTTCTCTACGGAACTGCCTCCTCCCCGACTGTAGGGTAATTAACCTTGGGCGCCTCGTACATTTGCGTGTGATTGTTCGCTTCCCTTCTAATGAACATAAGGATTTGAAAAGCTCTTTCCAACAAGACTGAGGCATCGCCAAACGGAATACATTAAACTTAACAATATTTCATGCACAAGCCAGCGTGTTTAGACGCTTGGAGCATTTCGATTTGGCTACGGATACATGTTTAGGGTATTGGAATGAAACAGCCTTAATTATATACTGCTTGCACACCACAGCGCCGACGCGCTTGAAGTGGTTCGCGTTACGTAGATATAAACTATAGAGGTGTCTGTCAAAATTTTCATCAAGTTCAGATTGACAGTACTGGCACTCGGAATATTCAGGTAAATAACATATCATATAACTCTGTCCATACTTGTATTATATGCGTGCAAGCTGTTATACAGTCGCCATGCTATTTTAAAACAATCGCAGTGTTGCCTCCCCACCCCGAACAGTTTTTTTTTCTTTTTGTTTTCTTATATCAGCGCGACGCACGCGAAACATATAATCGTATAATAAAGGTGTCAGCACTGTCGACATATTTACTTCACGTTACTAAATTCGTTGAGGATGCATCGGATAACCTCAAACGAAATTAAGTGGGCGTGGTTGCATGGATTCGTGTAGTAAGGAGAAATGTGGCAACGTAAAATTTAAACAGCTTTAACGCGTCCTTCTAAGCGGAGATGCCCACTAGTTATATGGAATGTCACGACATTGTCTGCCCAATACCCCAATATTTTGGCCCAGCAAAGCGGTAAGCCCGAAATTGTGGCATGTGGCCACGGCTTCCTGGACTTGAGGGATGGCCGTTCCCTTCCGGGGGCCGCCATCTTCGACTGCTCGTGAAGTTTATTCATCTCCACACAGTTTCTTTTCTCCTGTAAAGCTTTCACTGCCGCTGAGTGAGCAGCAATGAGACGAAGCCACCTTTACAAAATGAATTGTCGATCGAGAGTTGGCAGGCATAATCGCGATGATGTTGCTGAAGGTTTTTAGCTGAAGTCTGTGCGAAGTGGTGTTTTGACGGCCGAAAAGATTTAGAAAATGTTCCCTTGTTTTATTTTCCAGGAGAGACATAACACTCTATGTTTCTGTGCTTGTACGTACTCGGATTTTCCAGCACAATTGTCTCTATTACCTTTTTTACCCCGATAAATGAGTGCCCTCATTTCTCGAGTTGCCGTAGAATATCTTGTAATACTGAGTTTCTTTGGACCAGTATAAAATTTTTAGCTCTTAATATTTTACATTGCACAGCGTAGCAATGGATGGCGCTGCAAAGTTTTAGGTGTCGTGCGGAGAACGGAAAGTTCTTGTTGCGGAACTCACGGGTCCTTCATCTAGGTGCAGTTCGTGCCTCGAAAAATGAGACACGGCGCCCAGCCAATTTAAAACGCCTCGTGTTCATAATCTCCGGGTGCGACAACGCGTGCTCCATCCGCAGGTGGTTCATCGACTCGAGATGCCTTACTGCGGCGACAGCCTGCACCACATGAATTGGAACACGTGCAGCAGCTGCTACGGCAACCCGAGCAAGCGACGCGACAAACTGGTGCTTCCAGGCCTCGACAGCGATCGTGTGTACGTGGTCGATTTGGCGCACAATCCCCGGGCGCCGACCCTGTACAAGGTACGCACACGTGTGCGAGCGTTCGCTCGCATTTCGCAAGGCCTCGACACGAGTAGGTCAGTCTAACGATCTCTTCGGTTCGACGATGTAATACCGGACACTGAGAATGGCGTGCGAATCGTGGACTTTGCGGAAGCGTAAGAAAAAAGCTGGACTCTTTCGAGCTGTGGTGCTGGTGTAGGTGTTTTAGAATATCATGGACTGCCCAACGGGGTGCTATATCGGTCATAAAAGAGATTGGATATTATTTCGCCGCAAGAGCAATGAATGCAAAACTTTCCTAGCGTTTCCTTCATGTATGTCGTACTACATATGACGCAATAGTTTCAAAGTTTGTTAATTCAATGTCGAGTTCACGACGTTGGTATAGCGCGCTCTGACGCGCCGAACGTTTTCATGCTTTCGCATGTAGATGAAAACACCCCATCATTAAACACATCTTCATCAACATCATCCGCATGAGTCTGCTACCATCAGGTTACATATCCACGATGCATTCATTTAATTCCAATCGTAATAACGACAATGGACAAAATATTTGTTGTGTCGGAAGGTTATACTATTGTTTCTTTTATTCAATTTTGCGCAGACATCAGAGTGCTGATGTTGCTTTGATTATACTTCTCCGCACTCCTTTAGGTGAGACTTCGAGTAACGACAACGTCTTTGGTTTTCCAAAAGGACGTCCGTTCAAGCCTCAGGTACATCGAATTCACGCATCCGGTAGATGGCAACAAAACACTATGCACAAGCGTGCCGAACAATCCTGTGCGTTTACAGATCGGCCTATAAGCATGTCGGCACCAACCCTAGACGCCGTCCAACATATAACAGTGCATGGAACACTTAGGCGCCGGAGGACTGCGGCTGCAAGCAATAAATGGGAGCCACGCAGGTAGCTGGTTGAGCAAGCAGACAGAACAGTGCGGCCACGCCCCCTGCTCGAGTTCTCGGCCACGCTGAGTAGAAGAAACCGCGTGAACCGCACTCCATACATGTTGGCCAACTGTTTCGGGTCGTACGTGGGCGGGCCACATCGTGTGTGAAGCTCTCTCATGGGAAATGTCCGAAGCGCCGACGACCACGCATCGTATTCAGGTACCTCTACGTCCACGTGTGGGGCTGCGCCGCAGTTTTTGCGTGCGTGCGACAGCTCTGCGTGGGCTGAATTTGCCCCTCGCACAAAATGCTGCGTTATCCCAGGGAACGCGCGCACGTGTCTCTAGAATGACTACGAAATAAATGGTGCGCCTTTCTTTCTTTCTTTCTTTCTTTCTTTCTTTCTTTCTTTCTTTCTTTCTTTCTTTCTTTCTTTCTTTCTTTCTTTCTTTCTTTCTTTCTTTCTTTCTTTCTTTCTTTCTTTCTTTCTTTCTTTCTTTCTCTTAAAGGCCGCCTCTAGGTAAATCTGGGCATAATTTATTCTTCCAGTGTTCAACTTTCTTGTAATATCTCCATCGTGCTTTCGTGTGAACATATTTCCTCTCTGTGCAACTACCCTTACAGCTCTTGCGCTGTTTTTTGTATGCTTGATTTATATGCGCGGACTTTTCTGGTGCGACTTCATATATCTGCGCCTTTCACCCTTTTGCGTGTGGTATGAAAAAGAGCAGCGGGAGCCAGTTAAAGGGACCATCACATCTCCCAAGCGTCGTATAATAGACAAAAATAGATTGCTTTTGGGAAGGCATTCTAATAGGAACTTATTTCATAGCCCACAGGGCAATTTTTGCCACTGAGGTAAACCTTGGGCACATCTTCCAGGAACCCGCGGTAGCGCTTGCACTTTTGCTCCTATCATTTTTAAACCGAAGCATTTCACGTGAAACTCGCCTGTTTCGCTGACCGTGCATGCTGCTGGTGCCTTGCGCAAGCGACGTCTTGTATACACACTTCCGACTTCGCGTCCACTTCTGGGCTCTTAATGCAGTACCGGTTTACACTTCCTGTTTCTTATACTACTTCCTGTTAGAGACGAGCCAGGAAAAGCCTTAACGACAAGTTAGGTCAGATGCGATGGTAAGCATGGTGGACACTCGACACCACTGCACTTAAAGCGGATGCGTGACAGCCCTAGAAAACACGTCGCATGGAGCACATCGCAATACTGGCAGAAAGTTGAAGGCGGAAAGGAGCTTCTTTTGATGTGTGTTGATCGCAACGGGGCGCGCTGAATTTGCTGCGATTTTTATGTTTTTCTTTATAGATAATTTTCTGTTTGTGCCCCTGGTTTCTTGTGAGTAGACTATTTTGTATAGCGTACACTTGTCCGGCCTGTCGTCGTTATGGCGGGGATCAGCAGTAACATCATTCCCAAGATGAACATAGCTGTCTTGGCGTTTAACAGCGACAAACGCGGGGAACTATCAATCATATCGCGTGATTTAACGCTCATGGAGGAATCCGCAGCATATGGCAGCGCATGATGACTCTTGATGGCTCTGGCTTCTTTAACAACATGAGCCAGAACGCGCGGCGCACAAGAGTTTTCGAATTGCGTTCTGATCGAAATGCGGCTGCCATGGCATGCGGGGCCAAACCTGCAGCTTCGAATCGCAACATCAGGTGATATTAGCGTATTTGCCAACTGAAGGACTTTGGTGAACGGGTTGAGTTAAGGATGGGAATGAATAGGAGGGAAGATAATGGTATTGTCGGAAGTGTGATAATTATCTGACCATGAAACAGTGCTCGGAAACAGTCCTGCCTATAAGTGGCCCGTCTGCAATGAGTGTTGTGCAACAGTGAATCCGTATCGTGGCTGCTGGTTCTTTGAATGGTATGTCCAAGACAAAGCTCGGTGCTGCTGGAGTCTCGGGGACATCAAGGTGCTCGAGTAGCGGCCGCCATGACTCGCTGCCGCGGCGGCAGCATTGTTGCGTCTTGATGTAGTGCCCAGGACTGGCAGGAACTAGGTTGCTAATCCGGCAACCAAGTGAGCAGCGCTATTTTACGAGATACTTTTGTGTCAGTACCGAAATTATATAAGCGAAATAAAAGACTGAGCGCAAGAAACAACAACACAAGGTACCTTGTCTTGTTTCTCCTGGTGTCTCGCGTTTCGTTTTGCTTGATTAGTTCCGAAGATGAGTATTATTCAGCTGGGCCAAGCTATATTTCGCTACATTTGTGCCAGTTCGATTTTTTTTTTTCGTTTTTATTGATGTAAAAAGCCTAGAGTGGAGGGACCCCACTGCTTGCGCCCTAGTATTTGAAGGGTGGAGTTACTGGGGTGGACCCTAGTACTTCCGGCCTAATATTTTTACATCCCTTCACCCTAGTCGGGTGGTTAGGGTTGAGGGACACTAGTCAGGCAAAGATAATCTGCCCTTAGTTCTTTCAACCTAGGCAATAAATAAATAAATAAATAAATAAATAAATAAATAAATAAATAAATAAATAAATAAATAAATAAATAAATAAATACAGAATTGCTGTCGCCACTTTATGGCGACGGATACCTCTTTTCGCTCAGACACTGTTACAACAAAGTAAAAGAGTTTTTTGACATGGGTGACTTTCGCGATATGTTGTAGTGCTGCTCTGCGCCGAAATTTCCACGATGCTCCTGCACTATATGTGATTCCTGTATCTTGGACACGCTAGGTGATCGAGGGTGACGAGCTTCACCGGGAAGGACTGTCGGCGCCGCACACGCCCCACTGCTTGCCCAGCGGTGAGGTGCTCATCAGCACCATGGGGGACGAGAACGAGAACGCCAAAGGTGCGATGCGCGTATGCTTTTCACCATTCGTGCGTCGTGTTTTTACTTGCTGGCACCCGCGCTGCTAAGGTCAACTGGCAACTTGTATTCTACTTCAGACACTTGCAAGGAAGATTGAATTCCTAGTGCAGTGCCAGAACTCTGAAGCCGCCAATGTCAGACTCGATCCTTAGCACGTGTAGTGCTCGCCTTCTCTCTTTTTTCCTCTTTCCATATTCCCCGTTCTCTTACCTCGCAGCGCAGGGTAGCAAACCGGGCGCTCGTCTGGGTAAGCTCCCTGCCTTTCCTTTTCTTTGTCTTCTCTCTCTAGTTCAGACACTTCGGTCATAAATCGAAACCATTATTGCCCAGATGTGTTCACCCTTCGTGTAATGCACCGAACGGGGCGTTTAACGCGTCGACAAACGAACAAACAAACAAACAAACAAACAAACAAACAAACAAACAAACAAACAAACAAACAAACAAACAGACGGACAGACGGACAGACAGACGGAGATAGATAGATAGATAGATAGATAGATAGATAGATAGATAGATAGATAGATAGATAGATAGATAGATAGATAGATAGATAGATAGATAGATAGATAAGCTGAGACAGGGTAGAGGGTTCAATTTCCGGACGCATGCGGGAAAGAAAAGCTCTTGCAACGGAAAACCCCATCAATCGCGCAGGAAGCTTTCTTCTCCTAGAGGAGCGCACATTCAACGTTCGCGGCACGTGGCAGCCGCAACTCGACATCTCCGACTTCGGCTACGACTTTTGGTACCAGCCTCGGCACAACGTTATGGTGAGCAGCCAATGGGGGGCCCCATCGGCCTTCCGGAAAGGGTTCAACATGGCGGACGTTGAACAAGGTGAGTTGTACATTGGAACAAGTTAGAATAAGTTAGAAAATGTTCGTTGTGCACTGAAACAAGTTAAAAAATAGAACAAGTTAGAATTACTTTTATATGCTTTTCCTGGAATGCGTGTGACTTGAGTTACTGACAAGATTACGCTGAATACATGTAGTCTTTGCATTTGTCATGGCGTAGCCTGAAGCCGTAAGAGGTGGTTTTGCGTGAACATGCGCTCACCGTTCGCTAATCGCACTTTGGATAACTTGTAGTTACTTCCTACCATCCTTCCTTCACCTCCTTTTTTTCCTCCTTCTGTCCCTCCATCTTTCTTTCTTTCTTTCTTTCTTTCTTTCTTTCTTTCTTTCTTTCTTTCTTTCTTTCTTTCTTTCTTTCTTTCTTTCTTTCTTTCTTTCTTTCTTTCTTTCTTTCTTTGAAAACAGTATCGTTCAAAAATTCTCCGGCTGTCGAAGTTCACGGTGACCGTTGCCAGGCCCAGTTTCAGATATAGGTCACCGTACTTATCTCGTGTGGATTTTTGACAGCTGGACAAGATGTTTCGACGCTCTCGCAACTCGTCTATATGCTAAATATTTTTCCCCAGCTCGCGCGTAGCGTCCAGTTCCGTATCAATAGCAGTGACCTCGCCATTTGCGAAGCGTTGCTTCTGGTGAAAATTTTGCAGATGACAAATGCGTCTGCGAGATGTTGGGGTGACGTAAATATTTTTCAGAAAAGAACGTCCGCTAAAATGAAGTGCAGTTCAATTTTACGTGGAAGCCTCCACTGGCGCGAGCTAGTGTGAGTTTTGCCGTCACTGCTCTGCATTAAGGAGGCGGAGGAGGAGGGTGAGAGGGAGGAAGGAAGGAAGGAAGGAAGGAAGGAAGGAAGGAAGGTCAATCAGAACGGTGCCCAGTCTACTGTTCTACGCTGGAGGTAGTTCAGTAACTCTAGGAAAGGGAAAAAAGTAAATAATTAATGTGCTGTTGTCTTAGCGATTTACCAGAGTCGGTGAGCATCCCTTTACAAACACACTTTTTTGTCGACTTGGAACGGATGGTAAGACAACGTGTCCCATCATTTTGTGGTTCTGGTAAGGACACGCCGAAGAAAACTGGAAGTTTCTTGCAGCTTGGCACTTACAACTCGCAAATAGGAATCAAAGAGAAAAATGTCTACCGTGCACGATGAGCGATTGTATGCATTATAAATATACCAGTATCGCCCACTTCGGCAGTGTCCTTTTCCTGCGTACCACCGCGCCTTCAACCCAAGTGATCCGGTAAGTCGAGGTGTCCGCGTGCGCAAGACGAATTGCGCTAACACAATGAATGAAGCAGGCGGCCCCACCTAGGGCGACGAAGACGCACTGCCCTCGTCCTGCTGTCACAGTGAACAGCGGGGCGCAATTACTACACGGCCCGTGCGTTATACGGGACAGAGTGTGCGACGAGCGCGTTTTCCCTGCAACAGCGACAGGAAGCATCTATTCTCCGGTAGTGAGTGAAAGCATGAGAAGAGAGTGCGAATGGCGACGTACAGATTTATAACTTGGGATTTTCAAATCCGTGCACTACGTACATGCGCTACTACCTTGATAGTGCAGAAGGGCGGATAACCGGGCCAGTTGGTATAAATTCGCACCTTGATAGTGTGCGAATGGTGGCCATGCTCGCTTATATACGCAGTACCATCCAGGCCATCTGGGCTAAGCTCTATGTTTGTTTATTTTCACTAAAAATGGGTTGCCATCAGAAGCTGCCACAGGGCGGAAGTGTGGGCTGGTTGGTGATGCGCTACTTCTGTCCAGAAAAAAATAAATAAAACTTCCAGGTCCGCGCTGAGGACCTGAAAGTTCTGCTTCCTCTTCTTCTCCGTCGTCTGCTTCTTCCTTGTCTTCGTTATCGTGTTATTCCTGTTCTTCATCGCCTTCCTCCTCGTCCTCTTCTTCTCAATCGTCGTCTTCTCTCTCTTCTTCCTCCTTTTGTTCGTCGACGTCTTAATGCTCTCTTTTTTTCCTGCTCCGTAGTTTTCTTTAAGTGGCTTTTTTTTTTTTAGGAGATTTCACCCATGTCGCTGCCGCCTTTCACCGCTTATGACACACTTAAGGCTGAAGGTCACTGCTCCTTTAGACAGTTAAGGCTGTCGCATTAATGTTGAGGTGCTTAGTGCTTTAGATGCTTATGTTTAGGTGCGCAGGTGCTTGAAGGAAGCCCAAGTGCAAGGAAACACAGCGTACTACGCGCAATCATGGTGGTTCTTTTTGTTGTTCCCAAACACATACGGCTCCTACCCACAACGAGGGACTGGTCAAAGGTAGATCAAGCTTGATTAACTATTACTTCTTATTTTTAAATGTTTCCTAACGACCGTGGTGCAGGAGGCACGTCGCCTTTGTCGGTGGGTCAAAGCTCCAAAGAGCGATGTCGCCAATCACAGTTAAGGCCTTCCCGGTGTTCTGTCAACGTACTTCGGTTGTAGGGAATCTCACAAGTGCGCTACTTTCTTTCTTTTTTTTTTGACATTAGCATTTGGCAGAAAGACTAAGCGCGTAGCCAGAAACGATTGTCTAAGCGGCGCTATGGAAACTGTACGCGAGTACTTCGAACACACGTTCGACGCATCGCGCTGCAATCGACTGAAGGCGCATACGTTGTTCGATACAGCTTTGCGTCACCTCCGCTGCCTAATGTCGTCTGTGTATAGCCAGTGTTCTGCACGTAACTATTTAGGTCGGCGTGTGTCCCATTCGCAGGCAAGCCTTCGGTGGTCCCGGGGGAGCATTCCCGGGGAAACGGCCATAAATCACGACTCCGCCTTCTCCCGTACTCCCATTTCCCACTTTCGTCCCTCTTTGCTACTCTTCCTTTTTTCTTTAGAAACGCGCTTTCCTCCAGTCAGTTTCCCAGCTTTTGAAGGAAACGAAATCGATGCCGTACTTTTCTCAGCACAGCCATAAGCGCTTAGCTCGGCAAAGAAGACTCGCCGCTTTTCGCGTGATGGTTTTTAAGGTGTCGACGCCGCCAGGTGGTGCGGGACACCGCATTCCAGCGCTGACCCTGTTTTTCCTTTATTGTTGAATGTCGTCATCTTATTCACTTTCCTCCTCACCCCTCGACGAATCGAGTCAGCACATGTAGTTGTAGAGCGGGCCTCGTGGGACGAAGGAGAATCAGTGCCTGCCAGGCGCTGCAGCCACGCACTCTGCATAACAGAGCCCCTGTGAAGTTCGCTTCATTGCGTAGCTGAAACCCCCCTCTGATGTTTGCGCCAGCACGAGCCCATTAGGCGACGTGGCGCTAACTAAACGCTCCCGGCTGGTGGTGAAATCCCGCTCAGCTTTCCGGGTCCACGCTCTGTTCACATTACGCAGTATGCCGGGATCGTGCCGAAGAGCTTCTTCATTCGTACGCGCGTCGCAAGAAGGAATGTACGAGGAAGCCGGCGCAGTGGCTTTGCTTGCGAAAGCGACAGTTCGAGAGGAGCTGTCACTGCAGATTGCTAGTGCAGTACTTTAACTGTCGACCCCGTGCTGGGCTGACGGTCGGGACTACTTGGATTGCGCGAAGGGGCAGTTTGGCGAACCTTATGTTGCAGTTGAATTAAAGAGAGTGATGTTGCTTTACGGCAGTGATTAGTTCAGGCAACGCGAAGCAGTAATTCGTTACGTTTCAAGGGAAGTATTTGTTTAAGAGTAACAGAAGGCTCCAAGCGCTAATCGGCGTGTGCGGAACTTCTGTGCAAAGCATACGCGGACGACGCCTTTCCGACGTGCGATGACCGCGGCACTGTGTTGAAATACGCGTGAATCGGTGCGCATTATCGCATCCTGCCTTTCTGTTTTTATACCGCAATCCACTTCCCCAGCTTGGAATAGAAAACCACGCGCGCATCCGGTTGACTTTCTTGCCTTTCCTCCTCCACCTCCTCCCGATGACACCATTACAGGCGAGGAAGCAAAAGAGTTGTTTGGAATTAACTGTAGGAGCTTAATAATAATAATAATAATAATAATAATAATAATAATAATAATAATAATAATAATAATAATAATAATAATAATAATAATAATAATAATAATAATATATAGTCAACACTTGGCACTTCTCGCGAGTGGGCTGGCACAAGTGCCTGCTGGGCACTCTAGTCCATAGTGTTCCACAACTTAGGAAAAATAAATGCTTGACGTCGTTCCAAGCGCCAGTGACGACAGAACATGGTATAGCAGAAAATAAACAAAATTGAAGCACTGCAGGCATTATGGAGGCTTAATTTCCGCATTTATAGACATAATATTAAGGGTTATTACGACATCAGTACGTATTGCGAGATAAATACCCATGAAGCAGTACTCTGAACACAATTCGCGGGAATGCTTACATACAGAGCGCAAGCTTTAACCTGAATTATGAAAGAATAGTATAAGCGATTTCGTATCTAGGTATAAAGTTCACGCAAAGGCAGTGCAATTATGAAACGTCGTTCTGACATAGGCGAGCGTTTGAGAGCCGCAGAACGCATGTTTCGCTAAAATGTAGATGTCTTAAGCTCTACGCGCAAGGCCTCACGAATAGGCAACTAAGGAACAGACAAAGAACATCGATGCTATCAAACTGCAAAGGGCAATGCAGACGTGGTAGACACTGACAGCGTGGCGCTTCGTTCCAAGCAACTTCACTTGAGCGATATCGAAGGGGCCCCGAAGAAGTGTTCACCCAAGTGGAAGTTCTCTCGATGGAATCGTGCATGCAAAGGACTTTCTATTGGCGGTTACATGCAGTCGTTCGTTGATGCGAATAATTCGTACAAGGGATGTCTTAGCAGATCTATTTTCGCTGTATTTTTGTCGCCCTGTTTTTCCTTACTGATTATTTCTCTCCGTTTCTCGGTGGAGGTTTCTGGAACGATAATGCGAAATATGTTTTTTTTTTGTCTACGTCATACATTTCAGTGCATTCGAGTAAAGAAAAAGACCGAATGGGAGCAGAGGACACTAGGAAGAGAGATCATTGTGGGTTCTTTTGATTTATATTGCAGATACAACAAAAGGGAGTTGGCAACCAAACGCGCTTGCACCCAGTGCTTACGTCATTAGCACAACGTCAAGCCTTGAAACTTGCGTTCACAATGAATAAAGATGAACTGAATTGTCATTATAACACAATCCATGCTTCTTTGTTCAAAGTTAGAGTAGTTGTCCCAACATATTGATAATTTGGACTGAACTTCCCCGGTATAGCCTTGAATAGCGCATATAGGGACATTAGACTATAGGTTGGGTGAAACAATAATAAAAAGATGCAAAGATCAAAAAAAAAAAAGTGGGCATACCTGAACCAGAAGTAGTAGTTCTTTTTATTTTTCAATTACGAAATAAAGTTCGTAGCGCTCTGCTACAGGAACGAAATTCATGAAGCACAATTGATCCGTTCACCATTGAATGACCGACTTCGTTAGTGAGGCACCCCGATTGCCGATTCGCAGGATTATGGTGTTATCAACAATTTTGGTGTAGCGTGGTTTTCGTGAATATCGGCATAGTACCGGATCCACGCGAATGTAAGATTGTTTTTTGAGTTTCCATTTCAAGTGCGGGAATATTCATTTCCTATTATAATAAGCGTCATCGCACCGAACAAGTAAACCGATCGAGCCAGCCTTGGCGTTTCTGATTTACCTCGTTTATGCTATAAGATGGCTTGAGCTCTGCGTATTGCACATCCATGTGGTACTAAAGGACAGCACTCTCTTCGCGACGCTCTATGGGCTTATTGCCGGCCCTGTCCTTTATCGGGTTAGCACTAAGTTCGAGGAGCAGTACTTAGCTCATAAGAGATCCACGGCGACACGGTGCTTCCTATCTCAAGAGCTGTCGCATTTGAGGCCATCGAGTCGCGTCTGTCGTTTCAATGTCACGCTTGCGCCCGATATACACGGTATCGGGTGCAGGCACGGTGCTTCTCAGGCACGGGTCTTGTTGCTATCTAGGGACGTCGAGAGTATTAGAGAGGATACGAGAGATAATTTACGGTGGTGTCTGCGCACCCTGCCAGTAGGCGATTGAGCATAACACAGAACTCAATACAGATTCGCACACATTGCTGTCTGTTTCTCAGCTTTTTTGAGCTTCAAACAGTAGTTTGCTTTCTCGTAGTTTAGTGTTATTGTGCTGATTCGGTCTATTAAAATAATTAATCTTAGTGGTGAAAACTGCGCGAGAAAACGTGCGCGATAGGAAGATACACGACACTTGTCCAGCGCTCAGTTATTCGAATTAAGCTTGTCCAGCCTCTACCTTACTCATGAAATTACGTTAGAGAGGCCATTGCAAAAAAAGAACTGATGAACTTGTTTAAAAGAAGGACTATTCGATTTACGAACACATTTGCGTTACTTCAGTGGCTGCGGCCATTGAATGCTGTAGAAAGAGGGAATGAGTCGTCGTAATAGGCTGTCGAACGTATACGGCATTGAATTGGGGAGAACAACGCAAGAAGGAGACTTGCATGTGAGCCGGAAAGTAATCCGGCTGCCCGTAGCAATTGTTAAATGACCCACAAGTTGGCAACAAAGAAAAAGAATCTGAAACGAGAACGTTAGGGCGTAATAGGGAGTCTAGTCCTATCACATTCGTGAATTATGAGGGGTGGGGGCTTTGTTTTCTTGATTATGGCTGAACGCCCGACCAGTGCGAAGCGCAATGCCTTCCATTGTAGCACATGGCGAGCTAAGTGATGAATTGTTGTCTCTGGGAAATGCATCGCTCTTGGAAATGTAGGAGGAAAAATTCAATACTAATTTACACTTTCTACTGTAGTGCAGGCAACACCGAACAATTCTCATATTTTTTAAATTTAAATATGCACAGATGACAATTCTCATACAACGATCATCATAGTCACAATCATAATCGTAATCATCATTATTTTATATGTCTATTGCCGGGCAAAGGCGTTTCCTGGTGATATCAAACTTCCTTGTTTCGTCACTCCATCTAATTCTCTGCTGCTCTTGGCAGTGAGTTGTGGATCGAGCGAACAAGTGACGTTGAATTAAACCGAATTGAATTACTTAAGTATCCTCTCTGCAAGCCCAAATTTCCTCGTTTACTGTGTCTGCTATATCGATAGCCGTCCCTGTGCTGCTAGGAAGGTACACATGAAATAAAAGGAAGGTAACGCTATAGCAGTGCTTCACTTATCTTTCTTCCCGCAATGTTGTTCATACCCGGTTGTTTACCGAGGCCAGGACAATCTGGCAGCTTCCCGATGTTTTTACGCAACCTAAGTGTGTTTCTATCATTTACCTTGACGCCGTATCTCAATGGTGCTTTAGACGTTAAGTGCAGAGCATACAACGACCGACCTGCTTTCAAGGGATCAGTCACCAACCGGCTGCTGGTGGATTTTGCGAGCGAGTTCCTTTGTGCGTCCCATATTGCTCTGAAATAGCGCTGAAGCGTAGAGTTTCAAGTACAGTGAGAATGAAAAGAAAAATATGAACGATGCGTTTCACTTAACGTGACATAGGAAGCTTTAAAGGAATGTCTCCACTTCCAGTGTCTTCGAAACTTTGCTCATAGCATGTCCTGCAAGAAGCCTGCAAAACGCAAAGCACGACTTTTTTTTTTTTTTTGATAAGAGTTGCCTGACAAACGCGCTATACTGTTTCAGCAGTATTCCAGAATGTGCTGCAGGCGACCCCTATGTGCGGAAGAGTACAGTCGTGTACAATTCCGCTTCATACCGTTGTAACGAGTACTACTTCTTAACACTAAGGAGAAAATTCCTGCCTATTTGGCACGACACTGCAATGTTGTGCGCGTCGCGCGCGAGATTTGAACCTTGTTTCCTGCTCTGAACGCTGGAAAGTTTGTTTCACCGGACAGAAAGTCGCTTGGACTTAGAGCGACGTAAGGCGTCGACAGCGATAACAGATTGGAACGTTCCAGCGCCTCTTCGTTTCCCATCTCTCGTGCGCTATCTGAAGTCAAGGATACACGACCTGGCCTTAACTCTCGCTCCATTGTCAAGCTGTCGGCGAGAGAAATTTGTACATCGTCAATCAGCCACTTCGTCTTACACCAAGTGCTGCTGTCTCATGCTTGGCGTGATTGTCAGTTATCCTTGAATCGCACATTGGGCACACGAAACACACTACTGCGAATACGAGGGAAAGTTTTGGAACCAGAGAATGACACGCTTGCGTTGTATATAGATGAGACTTGCGCTTGTCCACGCATGAAAGCATCTTTCGGTTCTCTAGATGGGTCACCCTGCTTGCAAAAGCACCTGCTTCGGGAATTAGCCTAATCGTGGTATTCGTGAAAGGTCAATTTTGAAAGAGTTGACTTGCTTCAAACCTTTGTCGCGGATAAAGTTCCTCTGGGAAGTGTGCTGTAAATCAATGGTACGTTGAAGCCCTATAATTGTCACCACCTACTGTAATAAGATTGTACTCTTGTGTGTTCTCAGGTTATACTCGCTTGCTCACTTGTGGAAACAAGTCTGGGAAACCGCGCATACTTCTAGGTAGCCTCTGCGGGCGCTCGCGTAGAAACCGCAGCAGCTCACCCGATTACCATGTATAGGCAAAAGCAGTTCGCACTGTTGAAAATTTTGTTGATGTCTGCCAAGTTCGAGGAGAATTACACTCGAACTTGTCTTATTGATGAAACGGACTTTCCTCGTAGCCTAAACATTCGTTCGAGCTGAACACAAATATGCACAACTAGCGTCGGTTTGAGAACTTACACAGTTCTTTAGAAACAGAAAGTTGTTTGAAGAAATTTCGGTAAACGTTTATTTCACCGTGTTCCTGCAGGGCTTTACGGTACCAGCCTTGTGGTGTGGGACTGGACGTACCGGCGTAAAGTGCAGACAATCGACCTCGGTCCCGAAGGTGCCATGCCGCTAGAAGTGCGGTTCCTACACAACCCCGATGCCTCGGAAGGTTACGTTGGCTGCGCTCTTGGAGGCACCGTGTTCCGATTCTTCAAAACTGATGCGAGTACAGCTCGATTATACTGTGCATAATATTGTCGCATGGCTGTGGCGGTAAAGAACGCAGTAGCGAAACGGGTAAAGCTTGAACTGGGCGACGTTCGGACGAGTTATATACAGAACACTCGCAGTTTACAGCAGTAGCGGCAGGTGCGGTGGTCTAACACTTGACCTACGGATTTAAGGCGTCTGTTCTATGCGCGAGTCTCGGTACATTCCAGCACAAACGATGGTGCTAGAGTACGTTCCAGAAGGCGCTGCACTCCTCGTGATACAGATTAGAATTTAGTAGGAACGTCGCGGATGCACACATTCTCCTAGGGACTTTCTTCCCCCTCACCCCATTCCCTGCAGAATAGCAAGTAGGCGCCCTTTACGCTGGCTAACCATTTTGCATTTCAGTAAAGAAAAGCGGAATGGTTAGCCAGCGCATCGCTGATTAGAATATGCGATGAGACGATCACGATATACGTATGCGCGGTTGCTCCGAAAAATAACGCGTGAGACATTTGTAGCCAATGCGAGCTTACCACCGTGAAACAAGAAAGTACTCGGCTAAATATTTACGTTCCTATAACAAATACACGCATATGGTTCTGTTCCGAGTAAGTATAACCATATGCGCGTCCTTGTCGCTTTTTCTTTTTGACAAATTATATCCAATCGCTTTCTTGTTGGCGACCGAGGAATGAGATAAAGCGAAGCGGCATAGGTGTTGACCTTACGTAAAATTTTGGCAATATCCTTACAGAGATGGGAGTTGCTCAGGATTCAGGAAGGCTGACGCCAAATTCACAAAGCCAAGATACCTTATGTCGCTGGCTGGCCACATTGCTGTTAATGCGTCTAACCTGACGATTGCCTGGAATCTGCTTGAACGAACAGTTTAACATCACTTGAACATGCGACTATGCACAAAGATCGTACGCTTGCAATATTAGGCGGTACAATTCCGTACTTGCACGTAATAAAATTCGCAAAAAAAAAAACAAACAAACAGAGAAAGCGAGTCATTAGGCGCAACATGGCTCCTAGAGATGTGGCGCACTTCTCATTTATGATGTTCCAGGTTCTTTTGGAGATTTGGGGCTTTCATAGTAAGGTCAATCTGGCTCATCAACTGTCCGCTGCAGATTTTGTTGAGGAGTGTTCTCCTTCTTGGATAATACGAATTTATAAACAACGCCCAAAATAAACGAAAAAATCACACGAGCCAAAATGACGCTGCTGATGTGTGCTTGAGCGTCATCAGTCAGGCGGTACCAAAGGCCTGCCTTCTTGCGGTGACATTATACATAAGGTTTACTATGCTTCCTTCAGACGAACATCTGTTAAAATAAAAACAAAACGAGAAAATGCTCACGTGCTTAGGTGTAAGCGCACATCGAAATTTTTGAAGTCCCGTTACCAGAGGATCGTGCGTCCGTTACGTGTTGATCGGAATGCGACAAAATGCCGGTTCTCGCTATGCACCTGCCATCATCTCGACTTGCTAGGGATGAAATTGTGTGACTGATCGCGAAGTCACGTGTTTGATCTCTCCTGCAGCAGCGGCCCGGCCCCATTTCGTTGAAAGCCGAATGTCAGAATGCTCATATGCAGTGACCGAGGAGATCCCTTATAAAACTCCGTGTGGCGAAAACCGACCCGGGTTCCTCCGCATACTTGGAACGCCGAATCTCGTGATTTAATTTAATTGGATTACCGTTTCGCGCTATGGGAACTATTGTGAAGGATAAAGTTCTCGCTTCTTTGATCAGTGCAAGCGTAGACCTAAGCCACTTAGCTGCTTTTTTCGAGAATAATTCTTACCCTTTTGCCGCGCACCAATTTGCAGGCGAAGGACGGGAGCTGGGCAGCCGAAAAAGTGATCTCGGTCCCCGCTAAGAAAGTCAAAGGGTGGGCCATGGACGTGATGCCAGGTATGCAAAAGATTGGTTGATTTTTTCCTCTTTTGCCAAACCTTATCCATCATTTTGCTTTGTTTTCAGTATTCGCTAGAGCGGTATGTAACGTCGTTTCTCTGAAGAGGCTCTCTTCAGAAAAACGACGTTTAGAGATATGTCGCTTCGTCAAACTGTTAGTTCCCATTGCACGACGGAAGTAAGGATACTTTAATGTAATTTGTTTCGAAAGAACTTTCAGGATTGATCTTTGTTATGACTGACATGTTGGTTGATTTGGCGGTCCACGAGATTCTCTCTTTGGCGACACCATGGTTCAAAAGAATCTTTTTTTTTTTTTTCGTTCACATCGCGACGAGGTATTCGGTACGTGTGCCCACGCATTACCACGGGAAAGGTGAGTGCGTTATCTGGGAGAGTTCTGAGCATGACGTATTCGTCTTTCGTGTGTTTGTGAAGTACCTCGACTGCCCTGTTTCCTAATGTCATTCTTCGCTGTATTTCTTTTGCGGAACTGTACACAATCTGCATGTGTCCATTCCGGATCACAGGGAAAAGTAGTGTTCGTTAACAACTACTACAATGTTGTTTATCTAAATAAATTGCTCTCCAGTTGTCGCAACGTCAGTTTTTCTTGCGTTTTGAAAAAAGACCGGACTTCTAGCTTTCTTCTTTGAAACTCAGCACAGGGGCTTTTAAGACATTTGTACTTTCCGCTGTTAATATATACACGTCACGATTCAACAAGGTGGTATGAAAGTACATGCGAGGCGAGCAACAATTTCGGTTGTCATTGTGCTGTACGTGTAATCTTGTGCAACGTTTCTTTCAGCGTCGCTTAGGTCACAGATCATTTGATTTTTCACGTTAACACACTATGCCGTTCACAAGTAATGCTTCTGTGCGGCTGCGCAAACGGCCCTCGCGTGTGTACAGATAAAAAAAACAATAAATAAGTAAAAAGCACTTCTTTTTACGCTCTTCCAGCGATAATAACGGACATACTGATATCCCTGGACGACCGGTTCCTTTACGTCGCCTGTTGGGTCCACGGAGACGTGCGCCAGTATGACATCAGCGACACCAGCCACCCGAAGTTGGTGGGACAGGTGCGCCGACAGAAGATACCGCTCTACAGTGTTGTCATTAGTTGTATGCAATCATGCTTTGAGCGTGAGAAAGAAAGAGTGGTAGAAGGCAAGATTGATAGCCAGAAAAAGACGTACGCTTAACGGATAGATAGATAGATAGATAGATAGATAGATAGATAGATAGATAGATAGATAGATAGATAGATAGATAGATAGATAGATAGATAAAAATGAAGCATCGCAATATGAAAAGTGCAGTAAGTGAGCCACACGGTCGTGGACGTCGTTCAACGTAGATTTCGAGAAAAAAAAAATGAGTGTAAGGAAAGCATGACAGGGAGAAGATAATATACCGCAAATGCGTAATTGCTTTTTCTCTTCGCTTTAATTACATTTGTTCACTCGTGCCCGGCGACGGCACATGTTTGACGGTGACAGCGAGACCTTACGAACCTTATGACACACTGATAACAGCATTCTGACGATTGGCTAATACCAGATGTAAGGCACCGCATATAGAGCCAACAAACCTCTGCGAGTATAAAAAATTCAAGGTATATATAATTGAATAAAGCAGCGCGAGGAACGAAGACACAAGGGAATGTTGAGACAGGATGAGGGCTTCTGTGTTCCTTTGTGCCTTCGTTCTTCGCGCTGTTTCATTCAGTCAAACATGAACCATCTAGTCGATTCAAAATCCTGTTTCAATGTATATGTCACATAAAAAATAATGTCACAATTTGCCACACTGACACTATACGAACTCGTCATCGCTTTTCTGGTATATTACAAGGCAATAATTTAGAGCAACACCGCTTTTTATAGTTTTAATTCTGGCTGGATGACGCCGGCTTGCAAGTGGAAAGGCCTCCCCACGTACTGCCTCGACCTGAATAGACGCTGCACTCTCGACCTTGACCCAAGAGAAGTCGAAAGTTTCTGAGCAAGCAGCAGTACAAGAAAGCTCGGGACCTCCCGCGGGCGTGCGTGGGACTATCCGTCGTGATGTCGGCCGCACTCTTGCACCGTTAGTTATCATTAGACGCGAGTAAACTTTCCCACCAGGGCGCCTACGTGGAAAGGCTGCTGGATCGTTAAGGTCTTTCCCCCAGGGTGCGCTGGTCTCGTTTCACCTCGCGTGGCTTGCACCTAGATACACGTCGTTGCCAAATCGACGTCGTTTGTTCAACTCAAGGAGACGCAAACGACGCCGACATAAAAGATGAGGAAAAAGATAGAAGGACAGGGAGAGAGAGAGAGAGAGAGAGAGAGAGAGAGAGAGAGAGAGAGAGAGAGAGAGAGATAAACTGTCACTCGCTTTGGTTGGAAGGTTTTCGTTCCTTAGATACTGAACGGACGTTGTTGTGCTGGGGATCGAGGCCCTAAAGCATATATACATGGAATAGCGTTTATAATTATTTGTCTTTGAGAAAGGTGAGTTACGACCGCTTTATATTAGCACACCGAAGAGGGAAGGCTGCTGATGTTGATACGGTGCGGCTGACACACGCACGCACGCACGCACACACACACACACACACACACACACACACACACACACATATATATATATATATATATATATATATATATATATATATATATATATATATATATATATATATATATATATATATATATATATATATAAACGTTGATGTAATAAACCGTCGTTCTCTAAGAGGCGCATCGTCAATTCTGTTATATATATATATATATATATATATATATATGGTGTGCTGCGATAAGTTGTGTTGGTGCTATAGTAATAAAGTATCAAGAAGTCCTGAAGCTATCGCCATTACGTGTATTGTCTTTTGAGTTACTTGCAGACGGCGTTGAATCACCCGCGTTGAAAAAGATCTCACTTTGCCAAACAAGAATGCAACTCATATTTCTCGCTAAAGAAGTAATTTCTCATCACCTGAAAGGAACCATTCTTTAAAGGTGCAAAGAGACCCATTTTACAGACATGATAATAAATTATTTTAAAGAGACAGGGTGTATCTTTCTGTAGTTTTAGTTGTTAGTACTCCGCCTCTGCCTAAATGAGTGCTGGAGCTTAATTTGCATAGTTTATGAGCATGCGCAATTACCACCGTGTTTCTCTTCTTGCGGATCATGTCGACGGCGCATACGCCTATCTTTTTGTGGTGCGCTTCTCTGTATATTTTAGTAGCTTACCCTACGGCGTTGACAGTCATTCATTTCTCATAGCTTAACGAAGCTTTTGCTCGAGTGAAAAATCGTACGGAACTTTGCAGGTCTTCACGGGAGGTTCCATTTACAAGAGCGGTCCTGTTAAGGTGCTTCGCGATGAAGAGCTGAAGGTGCGTATTTCATCAAGGCGTTTGCAATTTACAACACGCGCTCGCGGTGCTATCATTCTGCTATCATTTCCGTACATTCGAAACAGCTGTTAATTTTTTAAACAGCGAAGCTGTTTAAGGTCTTCGTAATTTGTCCTGTCGCAAAATATGATCGCGAAATGACCTTGCCTGGGACCAAGCGACGCTACATCTACCAGAATAACCTTGTATGTCCTTGGCATCATGCTACATTACGTAACGTGACGTCACAAAGACACGTTACCGGAAGGAGATGAAGTAGAAGAGAAAGAAGATGAAGGTGAAGATGAAGAACAAGATGAATATGAGCAAGAAGAAGAAGAGGACGATGATCCTAATGAAGTTGATGATGCCGCCCGATTCTTGGCCTATCCCCCTCAGTGGGTGAGCGCCATAAAAGAGGATCATCATCATCGTCATCATCATCATCATCATGAAGGAGACCCGGACCAGCCATATGCCGATCAGCTTCGCTAGCTTTGCGTTACTCGTGGAAGCTGCACTACGTTTTTGTTTTCTTTGTAAACGGATTTGATCCAACCCTATTCCCGTCAGACAAAAGCGGTTCAAGAAAAAGGAATGTATTTTATAAGCGAAATTCACGTAAGGTGACTTGAATATAGGTGTCCTCGTTGCTACCCTGTAAAAGAGAAGGGGCAGGGTAGAGAGAAAAAAATCATTCTCTTTTATCGGTACCCTTCTCTGATATAAAGTACAACGGTCCGTAGAACACGGTTTAGGGCCTGAAAAAAAAAAAAAAAGAAACATTACGCGCTCAGATTTTGTACTCCGCAGCAAAGCTATTGTGATGGATAATACGGTTTACAATTTGAGCGACCATGTATTTCATAATGAAGCCAATGTGGATGTAGTTCCTTTCTCTAACCTCGAGGAAAAACGAAAGCTGATAGTATGCGTCTGGCTAGCAGATTGTAGGTTTAAAGGCAGCTGTAACCTGGCATGCAAGCGTGCCAGGTTACAGCTGTAGGGTGTATTAAAACTAACAAAAAAAAAAACCCTTTATGAACCATACTGCGGACGACATGCGATGTTTTTTTAAACATTTTTGAAAACGTAGATTGTTAAAGCAACACCTTGCTCTCCATGAAGGGATACGAAGGTACCATTCACCGTCCTCGGACACGAACTCCATTGTGGTAGCCTATTTACCGGTCCTACTAGAAAATTATGGCCTTGATTTCCATGCATTGAAGAATCTCACCTTGCTTAAAGGGAAATCGACTAAGGCATAAAAAATTCCCAGAGGAGGTATCGTTACAGATCCTACCAGTTCCTTTCTGTATGGCTTTCAGCGTGAACTTCTACGGCCGCTTAATCCCACGTGCACCGCAGTGTGAGACTCACCTTCATCTTCCGAGAAAAAAGGCGAGGAACACGATCCTGCAATTTTCGACGGGGCCTGTGCGTCTTCGTGCTGTGGATGCGACCTTTTGTGCGTGCACTGTCATCAACGGCGGTGTCTCCTTACAAGAGGCTTTGTCCGACAAAGCTGACGTAACAGCGAACAATCCTAGGCGGCCTACTCGATGGCGTCACTGATGGGATCGAGTTCATGTCCTGGTGGTACCATTCAGAAACCAGAGACCCCTCGCATTAGAGAGAGAATAAGGTCTAACAAATAACGACCGAACAGGCTTTATTCCCTTGTTTTGTGACTTCATGGGTCTACTAGCACTAATATTAATTGAAATATAAAAGTAGTTTACCAGCGTTCAAAAGGACAGCCGACGTAGCTATGTGCTGTACAAAGACATAGGGCTGTGCGTGTACTTTGCTAAGATGCGGGTTATTACTTTTACAGTTCATTTTTTCTTGTTTTCTGGCTTCGAGTAATTAATACCACAAAGTTATTGACCTCCTTCGTTTTTCATTATTCTTTCACCTCACTGGTCGGGCACAGTCTGACCGTATGCGGTTCAACCGTGTTTTTCGCTTGCTTGCTTCAAGCAGTAACTAATTCACGTGCTTTCTCGCTTGCTTTGAGTGGGCAAGGGCTCTTATTTTTAGAATGAGTAGCCTGCCAATGCGGATTGAGCGGACTATACCTTCCCGTGTGTTTCATGCGACGCACAGTGGCGACCACATTGCCACTTTAGGTGCGAAGCAGAAATCGTTAGCCGAATTAGCATTTACTATCTTATTCCCAGTAGGATCATTTGGAGTTGGTAGGATGGCCTTGAAAGGACTTCTTTCTTTACCCTGATACAAGAATGGTAAGCAAATAATTGGTAATAATGGTGCTGCAGCACAATTTCAGTACCACGCTAGCGGCAGTAGAATGCTTCTTAACACCACCATCACTTCTGCCATTTTTTTCATCCTGCTCTCTTCCTATGTCCCTTCTTCTTTGAACGCCTTCTCGTTACAGCCATCTAGTGGTTTAAGTTATAGTGTTTTCCTTGATTTGTTTCTTTTTTGTTTTTTCAAGGTTGGATGTAGCACGTATTTACAGAAAGGCTTTCTGCGGCCTCACCTCCGGTCATTATGCGCCGACAGTACATCACAAATAATAATAGAGCGTGCTTTTGGTGCAGGTGTCCATAGTTACGCCATTTCTGTGCCTACGTGCGTTAGTGTATTGTTCGCGTTGTTTTTCCTTCTTATTTTTCGCCTCCAGAACTTCTTTCTTTTTGCTTTGCTTCTTTTTTTCACTCACAATAGAGGACAAGCGGGGATGTGAACTGGCCTATATTAGCATCGTTCCTCGTTTAATAGAACGTTTAACAAAAACTAAATCTTCAATGAAGCAAGAATAATGCCCCTCCCGAGACATTTCAGCCGACAGCGAAGGCATCGCAGAAGAAAAAGAAAGCGTGATGGCTAATGCGTACCACGTCCGCGAGTGGTGACGTGTTGTCTATTTTCGTTGGCTGTTGAGGTCTGGACGTGTTCTGTCCGTGGAAGGAAGAGTGTATAAAGAGTGGGCTGGACGCAAAGGAAGCGCACCTGGACCACTGGTCACTCGTGCGGCCAAGTTTAGGGACAACAACAAAGCTACAACTTGTACGAGATGCAGAGAACAAGAGCAAATGGAAGCCGGGAAAGCGAAGGTATAGCGAACCCCCTCCCCTCCTCAAAAGAAAAAAAAAAAAGGAAGAGGAAAGCCTACAACAGGAAAAGTAAAATAACCGGTCTCCGTGCAACATGCGATGGCGAGCATTAAAAAGAAGCGTAGGCTGCAGAAGACACGAAGGACGCCAACCAATCGCAGGTGAACAAGAATAGCGTGGACTAACTTGGATCGATATTCAATTTTTCCGTGAATACAGATCATTCATGCGAATTTCAGAGAGCTTAGTGCACCAAACGTGGGCTGTTAGTCTATGCCGGAAGTGTATATCATCTTACAAGCGGACATCCTGAGCGGCAGTAAATGAGGAATTGAAGGCACTATAGCGAAAAAATAAGAAAGAAAGAAAGAAAGAAGAAAGAAAGAAAGAAAGAAAGAAAGAAAGAACAGGAAAAGTGGGCGAATCGGTGACAAGGAAGCGCAAACAGGCTGCTAACTTTGCGGCATGTTTGCCAGCGGCGACAGCGTTGCAGCAGAGAAAGCAGCAAACATGCGTCACGGACCTTTAGCGGCTTCGCGACGTTGCCACGGCAACGTAAGAGCCTTTCCCGCTCGCCGGCGTGCGTCTGCTCCTGTACCGCCCTCTCGACCGAGTGGCAGAGCATCGGGGCTTTCAGGTGAAAACAGTTTTACGGAAGATTAAATCGAGAGCGTGCAACTAATTGCCGAACGATGCTCCAGGCCCCATCCACTTTGATCGAAAACAGGCTCATTTCCCGGAAGCGGCGGCAGAGCAGCCGCATCTGCTTCGCCCTCGCAACTAAGTTCCCGGGCTAATCTGCTTTGCTCTTTCGGTGGTTCCTCAACCCCGCGGTACTGGTTATTCTCCGTTCCCTGCGCGGGCCTTTTTTCGATGACGCAAAAAAGGGGAAACGCTTGTAGTCACGAGTGATTAAACTAGCTGGTGCTCGTAATTATGAAATTATTCGACGATATCCAGGGATTGTAGCGCCGTTCCGCGCGTTCCACTAACAAAGTCGTCCGCTGAAGGGAAAAGGTATTTCGTTATTTTGTTTGCTCATTGTTGCACTTATGTCATTTTGTTCGTTCTATTCGCGAGAGAGGCTGAAGGGCTCCTAAAACACCGACGAAATTTGTTTTCTTGCATGTTTCTAGTAGTTACGCGCCTTACGTACGCTACGTCATAATAATTGCACTTCGCTAAGACGCAGCTAAGATCTGGTAATTGATAAGAAAGACAACAGCACGCGCATTTATTCGCACTCTTCTGATTCCTTCTTTGTTGCCGTCGTGGTTCCAGCAGCATGAAGCCCGTGACTTCACCAGAGTTAAAGCCGTTGATTGATCTGTCGACGAGAGACGACAACGCTAACGTGAGGGGAGGCGGCTTTACTCCCATTTGCGGTCACTGATTCTTCTGTAAGGATTCTATGCGCATGTAGACGGCACGGATGATAAGTAGTCGAGTCTTTATCTTGTGTTACAGTTTTCACTACAATGACCGACATAGGTTTCGCAGTGGCTTAATTTTCGCTGCATTTCGGACCTTCGTTCGCGCGAGACATATCGAAGGAAACTTTCAATATCTGTCTGAAGAAGCAAATATATTAAGAAAGTGGCTGCTGCCCACTCCACGCTTAACGATGTCATTCGATCCATACTCACTGCGCCCGGTGAGGAAGACGGTTCAGCCAACAGCACCTAGAAGAAGAGTCCACTCTAGGTGGTGTTGGTTCAGCTCCCTCTGTAACTTTCGCGAAATGCCTATGCAACAGTAGGCCGATCAAACGTGCCGGAGTCAACTATAATGACGCGTAGTTACTTCGATAGTTCAGTTTGCCAAGGGCTGTTACGCGCCTGTGTTGCGTGTCTCTCTGTTTTCGTATCTGTGGGTTCGCGCTACATCGCTACATTATGACGTCAAGCAAACACCAATTACATCCAAAACAAGTACCCGTGTTGATATATCAGCGCGTGTGTATACCTGGTTACAGTTTCTTAGTTTGGAATACGTGAATTATATCCATTCAGTAGCACAGATAAATGGGCGAGTTGGTACGTATTCATGATTAAGAAAACGGCGCAGCACACACAAACGAGATACTATAGAAGAAGAAAACCGGCGTTCGTCTTCGTGTTTTTCTTCTATAGTATCTCGTTTGTGTGTGCTGCGCCGTTTTCTTAATCATGTTGTTGTTGTTGTTGTTATGTGGGGTTTAACGTCCCTAAACCAGCTCTGATTATGAGAGACGCCGTAGTGGAGGTCTCCGGAAATTTGGACCACCTGGGGTTCTTTAACGTGCACTGACATCGCACAGCACATGGGCCTCAACATTTCGCCTCAATCGAAATGCAGCCGCCGCAGCCGGGATTCGATCCCGCGACCCTCGGATCAGCAGCCGAGTACCATAGCCACTAGACCACCGTGGCGGGGCTTTCTTAATCATGAATTATACCCTAAGGTATACTGAAGATGATGAGGAGTTGTCGAGGTTCCGATTTCGTAGGTTTCTATATACCGAACGCCGTTCTTTTAATTTTCCTTATACCTGCTGAAAGACGTGCCCGGTATTTCACTCTCTATACGGAAATAAACCAGGAAGCTTATATTACGTGCAAACAGAGATGACACAGTTGCAGAAAGGAAGCGTTCAAGGGACTCTTCCGAGAATCAGACACATAAACCACGCATACACAGATCGGCTGCGCCTCTAAAACATGCATGTTCCAGCATGCGTGCGTGCGTGCTTCTTTACCTTGTCGGTTAGGTTTGCGCGGCCAAGTACATGTTTTTCTTCATTATCGTCCCGTCTTTGTCGCAGCTCCTAAGCAGGCAAGGATGCTGAGAGGTTCAGAACTCCGAACGTGTAGTGTGTGTTAAGTTACGCTATAACTAGGAGAGAGAGGGTAAAATAACCACACGCTTAAGCGCGAGTAACCCGAGTGCCACCACGAGAGAAGAAGAGTCAAAGGAGAGAACAAACCAAGCGCAAGAAACGTGGAACTGTTTCATTTAGGTGGGATGTGGAAAGACGAGGCCAACGAACAAAAGAAAGAAGGAAAAGCGATTGCGGAGCGGACGAAAGCCCACGTCTCCTGAGGGACGCTAAGTGAGTTCTTCCGAGGAAGCAATTTCTTGTACGCCGCGCTTCGCCAACCGACGGTGCAGCAGCCGAGAGTGCGTGCTGGCGTATACTTGCAGCTCTGGGATTCCTCCACAGTTACTGGCACTGCTCGAGTGTGTGGTAGGCCTGCACTGGCTCTCCTCTGGGACATCGGGTGTCAGCGAGGTTTCAGCTTGTGCGCGCCGAGTGCAGCCGACGGCTGCTTGCATGCCCAGATTGCAGCTAGCCGGAGGACGAGCAAAACGTGCTCAGGATGCTGCCGGCTTGCCACACGACTTTACTTCTTCGCATAGGTGAATATACCAAGATGCCCCCCCCCCCCCCTCCGCACACACACACACACACACTCGCCTGCACGCCCGCACGCACTCAACCGCTAGCCCCGCCACGGTGGTCTAGTGGTTATGGCACTCGGCTGCTGATCCGAAGGTCGCTGCATTTCGACGGAGGCGAAATGCTGAGGCCCGTGTGCTGTGAGATGTCAGTGCACGTTATAGAACCGCAGGTGGCCGAAATTTCCGGAGACTACACTACGGCGTCTCTCATAATCAGAGCTCGTTTTGGAACGTTAAACCGCACATATCAATCAACTCGACCGCTACCCTTCTCTTTAAGAAGGGCGCCTTGTCGGGATTCGTGTGGTTTTCCAAGCTTGTGAACTTGGAAAATGAATCACTGCTGTGCGCCAGCGTGATGGTGAGAGATAGTCTATTCCAAGGTGCGAAATTAAGCTTTCGCGGAATGCCCCGTGCGGTACATAGTGCACGGTTGCAGCGGTTGCCTTTCTCGTCGTGAAGCGAGAAGGGTGACTGTACAGCTGCTGCTCTCTGTTCGTTCAAGTGCAATATTATACGCGGGAAAGAAAAAAAGTGAATAAAAGAAACAAAAGGCACAGGCACTTGCTGGCATTTTAGCTTTAGCTTGTGTTTACCGCAGGACCGAAATATACCGAAACCTCGTGACTGCGTAGGCTAGGTGCGCTGCTATTTGTAGAAGCAACGTGGCGTTTGCGTCCTGTGTCGCTATCACTGCGTTGATAAAGAGGGTGGCGTTGTTCTATGTAGGAAACAGCGAGATGCTTCTTTTCTTACCCCTTTATGCTTGTGCTTATCAAACAAACGACAGTTGTTGAAGAGGTGTAGGGCGGCTTTTTTTTTTTTTTTCTCTCACGCCCGCATTTAGAGCAAGGGCATGTAACTTTCACCTCACTTATCACTTATCGCCTGTCGACGCAGCCAGCTCAGGGGCTGCGAGTTTGGTACAACCACTGTGTTCAAGTATGCAGTAAGGTCAGGTCGCCACATGATACTGTGATTGTTCGTCCCACCGAGCAGTAGCCCTCTCCTCGCCTTTGTCAATGAATATAACTCGTCGCAAGCGATATAAATTATGGTCTGTATAAATAACTGTAAAGATAATGTGCCTTTCTCTTGGTCACCTCCGAAGCAGAAAAAAAAAGGGGGTGGGGGTGGGGCGAACAGTGTTGAAGAATAGATTTTAAGTTGTGTCCGTAGAATACGTGTAATGCGTCATGGAAGCTCGAAAATCAATCAATCAATCTTTATTTTGTCTATTTCACAGACAGAGGAGCGGCGCCACAGAACACTATATGGCGCCATAACAATCGAAGTGCCACTATAATCATCAAAAAAAAAAAAAAGAAAGAAGAAAGAAAAGGTAAGACGCCGAAATGAAGGTTGTTGGCAAATATTTTTTTTTTTAAACCAAATATCAAAGATGTCCTGGCGTTCGCAAGCCAACCATTCTTCAAACATCGCTTAGCGTGCAACTCCACGTGATGAGAATGCTCGAGCTTGAAAGGAAACCCGTATTAAAGAAGACAAAATAAATTACGCACATCTTCAACAGGTCCTCCCAGTGGAAACAAGCAAAAAAAGAATGGTTTGAAGAATACGGGCATTCTAACAGTGCGCAAATCCAAAAACGGAAGGCAGGCTGAGACGAAGAAGAACGCGCAGCTCAGTGACGAGGCAATCATGTATCGTCAGTTCTACCTGCGTCGTTTTTTAACGCCATACTCCGCACGTATCGAACGACCGAAAGCTGCGCAGTGCCATCTTACCGCATTATAACGGTCATAGAGCTTCGGCAGCTGCTCACTGAATGAAACAAAGAAAATGAATCGCCAGGATATGAGCTAGAAAGAGAGAGAAAACGTGTGTGGCGTGTGTGTGTGCGTGTGAGTGTGTGTGTGTGAGAGAGAGAGGGGCCGTAAACAAAGCCAGCTGCGCTAGCTCTCCCAGCACTCCCCTTTGAGGTCTCTCCGCCTCATTGAACACGTGTCGCCTCACTGCATCCGCAGATGCAAATTCCGGTCATTTGTTTTTACCCCGCTCCCCGTCTGGTGCGGTATGCCCGCCTTCAAATGCTCGCGGCAAACACATTAATCTCGTCTACGCAGAAAACAACGACGGGGGAAAAAGAAAAGGTAAGCAAGAGACAAAACAAGCCGGTAAAAACGAAACGCGATGGCCGCGTAGTTTCTCGTGCGGTCGACTCCCTCTTTCTCACCGGAAGCAACGAGTTAGGCTACAAAATACTCGTAACGACTGCACGCCTGTTTCCAGCGCAAGCATTCCGAGGTGCGCATACTTAGTCGGTCCGCTACTATTTGAGGGCCAAACGCATTTCTGCTAGCCGGCACGGCTTACCGTTGTTGAGGGAAAGTTCTTTTTTTTTTCCCTTTGTGCAATCATCCACATCAGCGCGCATGTTTCGCGTTCGAATATTGAGTAAAATACTGTATTACCGAATACGCTGCTAACTTGGGCAGAAATGGCTTGCGGAACTGCAGATAAAGAAAAGAAAGAAGAGAAATTTTTCGGCTAAGTCGTTTAGAGCGTGTCCCGTTTCGCAGCCGTGATTCGACATTCGCTTGTTCTTTCCGCGAATGCAGACGGTTGCGCGAGGCAATCTTTGCGCACTGTGAGTAAAGTACGCACGCGTCGAATTTGCGTAACGAAAGTTCGCTCGCTTTCTTCCGCAGAAAGTTCCCTTTCGCAAGAACGTTTCTGCTTTGGGCCGGCACATCGGATCTTCCACAATCCATGTCTGCAATCAGACTGGTAACTCTGCGTGGGCGGCTTCAGTTGAGTACGCTTTCTCGAAAAGACAGAAAACAGCCTGTGCGACGAGGTACTCATCCATACCAGCAGAACTTCCGCTTCGCTGTATAAGCGATGATTATGGCTTGGCGACGAAAAATACGCCCTACTACGTCAGTGCACGCTCGTCGACGTGGAACACTAATTGCTACGTTGGTCATAGATAGATAGATAGATAGATAGATAGATAGATAGATAGATAGATAGATAGATAGATAGATAGATAGATAGATAGATAGATAGATAGATAGAACTGAAACGCAAGGGGGCTAACGGACCTGTTGCAGGCGTGTTGCCAACTTACCATATTGCAGTGACGCAGCTGGAACCTAGTTTATTGCGCCATCTAAAGACATCAATTTCTGAAAGTAACAATCATTTCACGCGGTTGGAAGCGACGTTTATTGTATATATGTTTACCTGTCTTAGGTAGTCTTAGTCATTCGTTTTACAGTTGGCACGCTGCCCGGTGAAATGAAGAAAGCGCAGTGCAAGATTAAGAGAAGGGGATAAAACTCAAGAATTGATGCAGACTGGAGCGCTGCCTGACGAGAATTGACAAGTGCTGCAGATTGGGCACGCTGGTTGAGGTCTCTCCGCCTCATTGAACACATGTCGCCTCACTGCATCCGCAGATGCAAATTCCGGTCATTTGTTTTTACGCCGCTCCCCGTCTGGTGCGGTATGCCCGCCTTCAAATGCTCGCGGCAAACACATTAATCCCGTCTACGCAGAAAACAACGACGGAGGAAAAAGAAAAGGCAAGCAAGAGACAAAACAAGCCGGTAAAAACGAAACGCGATGGCCGCGTAGTTTCTCGTGCGGTCGGCTCCCTCTTTCTCACCGGAAGCAACGAGTTAGGCTACAAAATACTCGTAACGACTGCACGCCTGTTTCCAGCGCAAGCATTCCGAGGTGCGCATACTTAGTCGGTCCGCTACTATTTGAGGGCCAAACACATTTCTGCTAGCCGGCACGGCTTACCGTTGTTGAGGGAAAGTTCTTTTTTTTTCCCTTTGTGCAATCATCCACATCAGCGCATGTTTCGCGTTCGAATATTGAGTAAAATACTGTATTACCGAATACGCTGCTAACTTGGGCAGAAATGGCTTGCGGAACTGCAGATAAAGAAAAGAAAGAAGAGAAAATTTTCGGCTAAGTCGTTTAGAGCGTGTCCCGTTTCGCAGCCGTGATTCGACATTCGCTTGTTCTTTCCGCGAATGCAGACGGTTGCGCGAGGCAATCTTTGCGCACTGTGAGTAAAGTAAGTACGCACGCGTCGAATTTGCGTAACGAAAGTTCGCTCGCTTTCTTCCGCAGAAAGTTCCCTTTCGCAAGAACGTTTCTGCTTTGGGCCGGCACATCGGATCTTCCGCAATCCATGTCTGCAATCAGAGTGGTAACTCTGCGTGGGCGGCTTCAGTTGAGTACGCTTTCTCGAAAAGACATAAAAGAGCCCGTGCGACGAGGTACTCATCCATACCAGCAGAACTTCCGCTTCGCTGTATAAGCGATGATTATGGCTTGGCGACGAAAAATACGCCCTGCTACGTCAGTGCACGCTCGTCGACGTGGAACACTAATTGCTACGTTGCTCATAGATAGATAGATAGATAGATAGATAGATAGATAGATAGATAGATAGATAGATAGATAGATAGATAGATAGATAGATAGATAGATAGATAGATAGATAGATATGCGTGTTGCCATAATGCAATGACGCAGCTGGCACCTCGTTTATTACGCATCTAAAGACGTCTGTTGCTGAAAGTAACAATAATTTCACGCGGTTGGAAGCGACGTTTATTGTGATATATGTTTACCTGTCTTAGGTAGTCTTAGTCATTCGTTTTACAGTTGGCTACGCTGCCCGGTGAAATGAAGAAAGCGCAGTGCAAGATTAAGAGAAGGGGATAAACTCAAGAATTGATGAAGACTGGAGCAGCTGCCTTACGGAATTGACAAGTGCTGCAGATTGGGCAAGCTGGTGCATTATAATGTCAGAACGCTGTATCGCAGCTCAGTTTGAGCGCGAAATGACAGGCAACAGGATGATTTCCTTCTATGTTATCATCTCTTTCCTTCATGCTCAAACTGAGTGGCGCTATAGCGTTATGACATTGTCTTACGGAAATTGTCTGCGCCCTTGACATTGCGCACCGCAGCACTTGACGATTTGGCAGTTGCTGAGCGACGGTACGATTTTGTGATTGCTGCGACTTCATCGCAACACTGTACAGTATAATAGTTTAATACCCAAGCGGTTGCATGCGTTAGCGTGAACGTGCAGTAGCAATTGAATAATTTCATAGAGGAGGTGTTGTGATTCCCCTTTACGTTTAATTACTGCGAAGCTTGGTATCGCATGCAAGACTTCATCAGTTATCCTTGTAGTCGTGTTGTTGTTATTGTTGTTATGTGGGGTTTAACGTCCCAAAACCAGCTCTGATTATGAGAGACGCCGTAGTGGAGGTCTCCGGAAATTTGGACCACCTGGGGTTCTTTAACGTGCACTGACATCGCAGAGTACACGGGCCTCAACATTTCGCTTCCAATCGAAATGCAGCCGCCGCAGCCGGGATTCGATCCCGCGACCCTCGGATCAGCAGCCGAGTACCATAGCCACTAGACCACCGTGGCGGGGCACCTTGTAGTGGTGTGTGTGTGTGTGTGTGTGTGTGTGTGTGTTTTAACACTATCGCGTAGACACTCTAAAATGTTTGCACCGTAGCTCTGGCTTCGTTCGGCTTACTTGACTGATCACTCTTGGATTTCATCGACTTCTCTTGGTGGCATTAATGATGCCTGACGGATTCATGCTGGAGTCAAGCACGTGGTACGCTTCGACCAACGCGCGTATGCCTAAAGTATACGCGCTTGATGGGGCAATGCATTTTACGATAACACGATAATACGTACGCCCTGCGTGCAGGTATAATGTCTCCGTTCTCCTTTTCCTTGCACGCCCTACAACGCCGGAGGGGTTCTTCTTGGTACGCCATGTTTGATACCTCAAGATTTCAATATAAGCAGCGAGAGGCTCTTAGTAACATTGCTATTTCTTTTTTTTTTTGACGCGTTGCACTGTAGTTTCTCAGTCGTCGATCGTTCAAAAAACATTAAATCATTATTTCTCCAGTGTTCACTGCGCTGATTTAACACTTGATAGCTTTCTTTGTATGAATATATAGGCTCTAACTGCCTCAAAATAATGACAACTCGTTCTAATTTTTCGTAATGTGGGGTGGCGCATGCTGTGTGAGAGTTAATGGCTGTGTGATTCCAAGCACTGCTGATTGAACACACTTTGTTAGGTTTACCTTGTTCACTGTAGTTGTAAGCACAAACGCAAACACAATTATGATGCTCTTCTCCTTCTTCTCAAGCGCAATCTTACGCTACAAGACTGCACAATAGCCGTGGTTGTCTGGTCGCGTAGGGCCATTGAGGCCATCATCACGAAGGCCAGTGACATTTGAAAATGGCTGCTCCCGGAGCGCGCATTCGGTGATTAAGGATTAAAGCCTGCGAGATCGCCACTTCCCAAAGCCCATCCCGAGCTATATACAGGGAGGCGCCAAGCAACGACGCAGACCCGGCGCGTCCTCATAGTCATCGTCGTGCTCGGCGAAGCGTACGCCACCGATGGCTCCCCGAGGTGCCACTGGCGCACTCTGCGTAGGCGCTTGTTTGGCGTCTGGCGCCATCTTCTTCGCGCCCAACGCTATCAGAGCCGCGCAGTGCTTCCATTAGCGTCGTCGCCTCTGGTGACTCTCAATTAATCGAGCGGCCAGCATCTCGACGCGTGCCTACAGCTGCGCTTCGCGCCTGCGCGCCGTGCTGGAACCACCCCGCTGGTGCCTGCCATGGAGCGATGGCCGTGTGGTCCGTTACAAGTGGCGAATGTTCGCTTGCGAAGGAAAAGAAATACGAGTGAAATTTGGCGCGTTTTTAATGGGCAGCTTGCAACACCTTACGAAAATATGCGTGGACCCACTTAATCGCTGTGCACATGGCCCTTCTCAAGACCGTATCCCTTACAACCAGTGAAAGTTCGTGTACCGTGAAAATGTCAGAAAAGCTTCAGTGCCACAATGGAAGTTAGGCAGATACCACCACCGCAATGGATGTTAGACAGCGAACAGCATAGCTGTACTCATGTAATACTTTTATTTAAGATGCGTACAGCGTGGCTGGTTGCGCTAGCTCGTGGCAGCGCAGAATTCAAGTATTTGCTCTTAGGAACGCCACAAAGCACTCACGTTTGAGTGATTGTTTGATGTCTACATTAAGATCACCAACAGCCGCTGTCCGTCTCTTGTTATATCCACGCAAAGCGCGTTCTTGTAAAACCTCCAATGTGTAATTTAACTCTTCCCGGGTTTATCCAGTCTGTAAAGATTGAAATTTTATCACCGATGGCACTTACCCGCATCTGGAGGTCGGGGTGTGCACCCAAGAGAGCTTGGAGGGGGGGGGGGGGTATTATTATAATTAATAATGCGAAGGCATTACGTGGCTCATGTGCAAAAGATTCCCGCCATGAATACGAATGGTTCTAAAATGGGACCAATTGGTGGCATCATCACATGATGTAATCTCGTCACGTCATTATCACAGGGGGCGGGGCTTACACATAGCCTGAATGCATGCTTTCAAATCTGTATGCCAGCGGACATTGCCCACTATTAACCAATGTTAGCCAACACATGTCGACGTAAATCAGTGCATATTTTCGGCCAGTACTCGTCATACTGCGTAGAGAATGTTGTTGGAATGGGCCAAGGAAGACTTTGTCCTAATTAATTAATTAATTAATTAATTAATTAATTAAACCTTGTACCTCTACCTCTACACGTTCACCGTTTACTCATACATCTCTCGGACGATGGTCAGCGGATATAAATCAAACGCAACGCACACATCTCTCCAACTGACGCAGGGCCAGCCCGCCCGGTGCACGATACAGGGCAAGCCCGTGCGGGGGGCCGCTCAGATGTTGCAGCTCAGCTTGGACGGTAAACGCTTGTACGCCAGCACGACGCTGTACGGGCCCTGGGACAAGCAGTTCTACCCCGAGATGTGGGAGTAAGTGAACGGCGGTGCTTCAAGTTTCACGTTTCAAGCTTGAAGTTAATTTTGAACAGCGTGAATACAAATTGTGTGGAAAGACTGTATGGCCCCTCAGCCGAAGGCTGGTGTTGGGGCCGTTTGCCAATATGTAATTAACGGCTCGCCAATGACACATTCATACATAAGCAGCAATAGCAGAAAAAGTATTAGAGAGATAACATGGATGGGGGGGGGGGGGGGAGGGGGGAGGTGAAATTGAACAGATACACCGTAGATTTACATTAATTATGTCAATATAGATGTACTATACCTGACAACACAGACCGTCAGCGTTGACGGCGAACAATCCTATCGTCGTGTGTATCTGCTTTAATGTTCCTGGCTTTCGCACGTGTTGTCATTGTGTTTGTAGTATGTATATTCAAATCACAATTAAATTTATTGCAACTTGAGCTTAAGTTCAATTGTCTGATCTCGCTAATACTGACGGATTTATCCTGGCAGTGGAAAGGTGAGAGCGCCTGCGAGCGCTGTGCTCTCATTTGAGCGGCACTCTGAGTTAACCTAGCAACAGTGTTTTGCGAGGGCGTTTTGAAATGTTCTTTGAGGCGTTTAAAAGCTGCCGCTCAGTCTACTATAAATCTAACTGCCACTGCCCTGATGCGTACGTAATACACCGATTTTTTTCCCCTTTTGGTTGCATTGATCGTCAATTCACTACTACTTCGTTATACCGGAAAGAATTTGATTCTAACGTAAAGAGAAAAAAAAAGATAAATAAAGAATGGAACATGTCTAAAGTATCATAATTCCTGTGAATTAAATTTAAATGAATATAAACAGGAAAGAAAATACTGAATGAAAAACACACAGAATTTCCCGTTCGCTGGCTAGAGCGTTGATATGTCTGAGCTTTCTTTTTATTTCTCTGCGGTCGCATGGGCGTCATCATTAGTGCTCGATGTCGTTTTTGCGTTCACGTCTCGTCTTCCAGCGGTTGGCGCTTGGATTCCTGAGTTCAAAACACAAACCGACAGATGGCACGCAGTCACAATTCATCATCATGCTGAGGAATTACAAATTACTCCTCCAACGAAGACGAGCACCCCCCCCCCCCCCCCCTCCTCCTCTTTCTGTTTTCTTCTCTGACGCAAGTGTTCGTCTTAATCGCACAGGGAAGGCGGCATGGTGATACGCATGCACGCGGACACGGTCAAGGGAGGACTGACCATCGACCAAAGCTTCCTGGTAGACTTCGCAGACGAGCCGGACGGACCGTCGCTTGGCCACGAGATACGGCTACCCGGCGGGGACTCGACGTCCGACATATGGACGTGACAGGCTGTGCCTGCACTACATCCACTTGTCACGCAACCAATAAAGACCGGATTTCGAATTTCGCGTTTTTACGTGCACGTGAAAAACGTGCAAAAGAAGTGCCGTGTCTATTGTACTCCCGGAAATGCAGCTTCTACTGAAAACGACCAGACGTGGCATTGACCGATTTGGATCAGAGAGAGATAGAGAGAGCGAATGAGAGAAAGGCAGAGAGGTAGGTGGTGATAGTGCCCTGGAGCTTGAATATACTAAAGTTTATCTTTATAGAGTGTAGGTACACGGTACGGCATTTGCACAAAATTAGTGCTAGTTGATTTCATCAATCGGTGAAATTTCCTTTAGTGCTAACTGTACAAATACATTCAGTGATTATATAGCGAGTTTTAGTGGTCCACCACTGACAAAGGAAAACGGACTAAACAATTTTGAACTGCCGAATAACAAACTTCAAAATATACCTTTCTTCCTAGATTCCTTCTTTGTAGAAACGGTTGTGCTCCAAGCACGTGCAGTATTAGAATATGCGAATATGCAATGGCGAATCCCGCTCTTGTATTAAGCACTGCAGCATACATTTACAACTGAGGTACGCACATTGAAGAATGCGTCAGCTAAGCGAGGAGCTCATAGTCGTCGTTGCTCTAAGTCGCAACTTTTGATTGGTGCAAGTGACCCGCAACGACATTTTTCTTTGGAACCTCGAGTACAGCCGTAAAGCTGAGCGAACCAGAAACTAAATCATGAGCACTACATATATACCCGGAAGGAACTGGTTACGCTTGCGACGAGGTGAGTGATTTGAGGAGTTCATTGTGCCTGCCTGCGTGCGTATACTGCTGTAATACCTGAACTTAGTCTCATTTTTCGGTCCTCTTCACCCTCTATACATCATAACACCACCACCATAGTCACAACTACCGCCACCGCCGCTGCCAGTGCAAATACTCTGGTCTATATGGCTGCAAAAAGCCGCCGAGAGCGATGCTGTTACCTGCTACGACTACACACTAGCGACGGTTATGGTAATGCAGAACGGGCACGTCTGATGAACCTGTTCGACTTGTCACTTGTTAATGCCGTAAAGCTTTCTGTTCAATCGACATCTGAGACAAGACCAGATTTAGTGATTTGCGTACCACGGCACAGACAAAGGATCGAATTTCACTGCAATTTGTGTACCATGGCGCAGACAAAGGAATGTTTAAGAGGCTTATCGTGTCAAAGCTCTATGCCATAGGCAAGTCGTAGCTCGGGGATCCAGGCAACTGCGAGTAATCTACTGTCACGGCCGCTGCATACGACGCACACGGTACTGTGACAGCATGTTCCACTGCTTGACACACACGTTTTCGCAAGCGCCGTTTAATCCTTGGGAAATATCGCATTGTGCTACGGAGCTTGGTTAAAGTTTGCCACTTTAGTTCGGAGAACATGATGGCAAAGAAATATTTGCTTGCTATGCTCGTAATTGCTTTGCTCAGTACGCGTTGCTTTTTCATTCATGTTGTGTGTGTTCTTAACTTTTACACCGATGAATAATGGAGCAAACAGCGCCTATACGATGTCTGGGGCGTGTATAAGCGCATTTTTTGACCTATACGTTTTTCAGTACGAATAAGACTGTTCTGACGGCGAACTAATAGCAATAATGAATTGTAATGAATTGCGGTATGTCTTATTTTTGAGGAACAGTTGTTGCCTAAGGTTTGGCTTGGCTGCGATGTCTCGACTAGCACATTCGCACTGAGCAGTAATTAGGACGTCTGGCGTTTGCTGCCTGATATATGATCCCAGTTTGAGTGCATGAGATGGTTCTTGAGTGAACCCAACGGGGCAGTACTCCATGGCTATGAAATGTTATTGGGTCCCTCTGTCGGTAACCATGCGGGCTCGCACACATATAAGCAAGTAGGTCAGGTGTTTGTTGATTCAAACGATTCAGCACTAAGCGTAAATATTTCAAAGCCACGGTGCGTTTGGGATAGGTGCGTGAAGGTTAATCGGGGGAAATCGGACAAGCCATGTGAATTAGTAATTAAGAAGGACCGACCCTGCACTTGATCTGCCGTTAACGCGAGTGGTTGCGAGGTGTGATCCGGCTTGCTGCAACTCCGATTCATTATTTCGCACGAGGAGCAATGATCGTTTGCCTTAGTGTGCCATTGTGACTGTTCGTACATGAAAGCGTGCGTTCACTTGTAGGCTGATGGTCTGCATCACTCACATTACGGTGCTCCAGCATTACGTGATAGTAGTCTACTGTTCGTTCTTGTCTGATCCCGCCTCTTTGGTTCTGATAGCACAATGGACGTTCGGTTATTTTTGTTGTGGAAGGACGTCTCTGTTACTAAATAATCAAATGACGCTGCATTTACTTATTCTAGTGGGTTCACAGCAGTGCAGTGCATACGTGTGAGGAACAAGTGAAAGTCAAATAATGGCAATCTGAAGGGTGAAAGAATTGCACCAGCGACTTGGTGAAATTCCCTGGCACGCAATAGTTGCAAATTTTACGATGTCCAGCCATTCTCAAAATGTTGAAACGGTGTGGTCGTGTTCCCAGGCACATCGAAAGTAGACGTCTAGTCAGTGATGGTCCGCTTTAGTCAACAGTCAAGTACGTGCGACATACATACATACATACATACATACATACATACATACATACATACATACATACATACATACATACATACATACATACATACATACATACATACATACATACATACATACATATGTCTACCTATGTACCATGGAAAAGAATAGGAAGAATTGCAAGAGCAGAAAACACCGATCTACACATAGCAACAGGAACAAGCTGGAAAGGCAGATTCAGACACGTGCACCAGTTAGAGCAGCCCTATAGAAATTTTCGAGCGTTGCCATATCGAGGTATCTATTTCTAATGCTTGAACCATGGTCCACAAAAAAAAAAAAGAAAAAAAAACGGGACTTACATATCTATTACTTTGTCCACGGAGAGTTTGAGGCTTCTGATGATCTCATTACACGTGGGAATAGTGTGATTCGCATTCTGTATTTTGGTGTCTGAGACGTGATGTTGCAGAGTCAGTCGCCCAACGATTCGTGTTCATCAAATTGCGACAGTACAAAGAAATAATTAACGAGTATTTTGAGATATGCTTATTTTGAAGGTTAAGCAAAATCGAACAGTCGTACCCGGGCGTTCACCGATAGCGCTACAGACATATGCGCCTTTAACTGTCCAGCCATGGGAGTCGAAGCTGGGCCATCGTGAAGCCAATCTCGTTCACTTGCGGTTTCTCGGCGATCAGGAAGGAGAGGGGGACGCCGATCAGAGGGGCTGGCCGCTTCTTTCGCTCGACAGAGACGTCCTGAACCGGCCGGCCTCCAGAGACGCCGACGCGGAGAGAGTGGCGGAGGAGGCGAACACGACGCGTCTTTCCGGCCTTCGGAAGAATGCAGTAAGGCGAGATGGCAGCTACGCAGTGGCCCAACGACGCAACATTACTGCACGATTTCTAGGCAATTCTGAGCAGCACGGCAACCGCGAAGTGTCTTGGTTAGGTGTCGTCCATCCAACGAAGACATATATATGCGCGTGAGGTTCAACAAATACGTGCTGCAGGTAACGAGCAACACCGAACTCCTCTTGAGGAAGCGGTAGTAAGTAAGCGTAGTTGAAGTTAGGCAACCAAAGATATCTTGCGCCTTTCCCAGGAGAAGAAATGAGGTGTGCTCGGGTTAAGTAAGACTCTGAGCGCGACAGTGCATGCGCTGCTCAAAACTGGATTGCTTGATTGATGATTGCTGCCAGCTACGGTCTAGCCCATTCACTCTCAGTGGATCGAGGCATAGGCATAACATCAGGAGGATGCTGCTAGACATTGAGGTGCAAATAGCAGGAACCATGCGGTAGTAAGCCCTTCAGGTTGAAGGGTCTTGAACGACAAGCCTCTTATGCATCCCCAAGTCTATAGACAATGTGACACCTTTATTGCAGTTGAAGCGGCGCTCTACATATTTTGCTACAATAGTTTGGTATCGCGGCGGCGCCAGCTGCATGGAAATAGAGGAACCTGGGTCGTCTCCGTTCGTCCGTTGCGCGATGTTCGAAAGGGCATGAATGGGTGAGGGCGCCACCGCCTTGTGAGCAGCTGGGCTGCCACGCCACTTCTGCGGGCTGTTTTATTTATCTCCCTCTCCACCCGACCTTCGTTGCCGCTGGAACGGGAACGAGCAACGGCGAAGCCACGTGCTCAGCCGCTATCAAACAAACCCGCGGCGCTGCAGCTGGGTTTTGCCGCGCTCTCCGAAAGGTGGCAGACAACCGATAGCAGCGGTGCTCGCTGTGTTTTGCTTCGCGTCCTCGCTCTTGCTCGCCTGCACTGTGTGAGACATCGAGGGTTCCTCCGGTTCGAAGTGTTCAACAGCACCCACAAAGAGAAGCAGCATGGCAGGTGAGACGGGTTTTGCCCCGACTGTCGTTGCTCAACTTTTAATTGCGACGGCGAAGCGCTTTCGTTTAAACTACTCGGCAGTGGCTAACGCGTAGGTAAAACTTTCGAGGAATAGCAAGAAAGCGGACTGTACTAAAGAAGCAGCCGCTTCCTCTTGGCGCATTCCTCCTGCGTGCGAGTAGTACGTCTCGCGTCGGGCGTTGCGCGGCCCCAACTGAAGAAGACGCAGGAAACCGCCCCTTCTCGGCGGGGGTGGCCGGTTGTATACGGCGCGTTCGCGCGCATTCATGGGGCTTCGCAGGATTCCCGCAAATGCTCTTTCCTCGGCACTTCGGAAGCGGCCGTTTTGAGAGTTCTCGAGATGAGGTTCCTTCGTTCATATATAAGAAAAAGATCTTAGCATTCGCATGGTCGCTTAGCGGCGGCTCAGAATAAATTTAGAAGTATGTACTACGTATACGAACTTGGGTGTTCGAGGTATGTTACTGTCCATTACATGCGCTGTTGACGCTAGAATGCGGCACTACGCGCGCTTAACTCTTACAGCTGGAATGCCTGGAATGATGGAAAACAGTAGAGGTTTCGATTAAGCGGCGCGTTTGCACGGAGGGTTGTGGGTGTGTTTTGCCTCCTAAGCGAAGGAATTTTACGTAGTTTAACGGCTGGGTAAACGTTTCCTGCAGCAACAGAGGCATTGCATGTAGCTTGCGTGACTTGGCCGCATCCAGTTTCGCTGTTAGGAAGAAGCCACAAGTCGTTCGATGTTGGAAACGTGAGAATAATGCGGCGTACTTGTAAGTAACCTTGCGGTAACGTGTACGCACGTGCAAAGTATCCGTTAACTCAGTTTAGCGCACCGAATGAGGCGTCTTATTGAGCGGTCGCTTCGGCAGTATCTAAGTTGCTTCGACAGTATTCCAAGCGCTGTCATCGCTATATATAGTTGTCTGTCTGTCTGTCTGTCTTGCCTGCTAGATATTTGTATTTTATTATTTATTTATTTTTATTTAGAAATACTGCAGGCCAATACTTTGGCCCAAGCAGGAGGGGCATTACAACAAAAGAGAAAACAAAATACACAAGAGAAAAAGAAAATACAAACATGCGAAGAACAATGCATATGAAATGAACATAATGCTTAAAAAAAGCGGCAATCACATCTCGATATCACCAAAATTCAGACATGGTGCGGGCTGAGGCTTTGTTATTATCTTCATATATTTTTTATGCCTCACAATAACAAATGTCTGTCTGTCTGTCTGTCTGTCTGTCTGTCTGTCTGTCTGTCTGTCTGTCTGTCTGTCTGTCTGTCTGTCTGTCTGTCTGTTATGGCGAGGAGCCGCTTTTATGTCCGCTGTAACTTTCCTGTCATCTCATAATTACTTAAATATAAAACTACAGATTACATTGCATATATTTTTCTTGGCTTCATTATAAGTTAGCTTGATATGAGTTAGCGTGAAGAAAAAAGTGGGTTCATTGGTTGATTCCTGTTTTTGGTTTATTCCCATGGATGAAGCCACGTCCACGACTCTCGATGGAGCTTTCTACTACGGCGTCATTCACAATCATAGCTGGGGTTTTGGGACGTAAGACTCCAGAAATCAACGTCCACGACTCTGATAGGTGCCATTTCTTGACCCACACGTCATGGATTTCCAGTTGTTGGAAGTCGAACCGCACGTGTGCTCAAACTTGCCCTACCGTCTACGATCGTTAACATCGGGTTGGATACATCCTTTGTGCTAGCACGTAGTCCAGCGCAGCACTACGATACGCCTCTTTTCACATCCCAGCATGGGTTACCATGGCTTCTGTTGAAAATTTTCACCCCCTCCCCCCTCTTTTCGGTGAAGAAGAGCTCTCGGTTTGAAACCAAGCGCGAGCACGGGAACGCGATTTGCTAGCACGCGGACATGACAATAATTGGTCGGTTCCATACGCAGGAGATCACCAACCTCATGGCAGTGTCATGTCTGACGTCTGGTTTCCGCATACGCTCGCCTCCCGTATGCTGACATGCATCGGTTTTAGTTAGGGGGGTCTGGGAAATCTTCCTGCCGCCAAAACGCGTGCAATTGCAGGATGGTCATCAATGACTCGTTAAGCGATCCGCGGCCGAACGAAATGGCGGTGATAATAGCCTCGCATTAGCGCGGAAAGATGAACCCCCGACCCGAACCCGCGGGCCCGCACGCATAGTTTCCTTGCTCGGGCTGTCGGCGCGCCTGCGGCGGTGATGCCGTAGCTGCATATAAGGGTGCCGCACCGTTGATTACCCCACTGCCAGTAAATTTTTGGGTATTTAAATCGGACGCTATATTTTAGGCCCGCTTATTCTCCGCACTGCCAACTGTCTTGATCTCATTTCTTCGCTGCCTTTTGCATTTGCCGACGCAAATAACTGTCTTCCTCTGGAGCAGCATAACTTTAATCGGTTTCGTGCAAAGCTTGCCAGAACAGGTTCTGACGCTAGTAACCTACAGAACCCTTATAGTCACATATAGAAACCTAATGGTCAGATGCACGTCGGAGAAACCCAGGCGGTCGAAATTTATCCTGTGTTCCCCTCTATGGCGCGCCTCAAAATCGTGTCGTGCATCGTATTGGAAAGGCAAAAGCCCAGAAATGATCATTGTCGAGAGGACCCTGCTTGCAGACGCACGCAACCAAACGATAAGAATAAGCAAGACAAAAGCATAAGCAAAACACAAGTAAAAACTCGGTTTTTATAAAGCACTTGCTGAGTTTCATCATGGTATAATTAGCCCCACTGTAGAACTCGTCGTAAAGCAGTGAGCTCCGCGGTTGCCCGGAATTGCGGTGATTGCATGTACGCGCGGTGCGCGTGCTACTAATGCCGACTGATGCTTTCATGTAAAGGGAGTGGATGTGTTATGCAGACGAGCAGAATATCGATGCTCATTGACGGAGCACTTGATTTCCAAATCGCTGCAAGCATGAGCTATAGAAGGAATCAAGGAACGCAACCATCAAATTTGGGCCAGGAATCTCTCTCCTGCATCTCGGAACTTCTGGTATACGATTGCGATGAAATATTCGTCTACAGTGAATGCAGAACGCAGTGCATGCTCCAGCATAGAACGAGTTCTGACGAGGAGAACAGATCTTTGCTGCACCCTTGATACAGTGGCCACTTGCTATTTGTGAAGAGATTCCCTAAGTGCTTTCTGGAGGCATGCGTAATCCGAGTGAAGCTGATGAGGCGGTGGCACGCTACCTACATCGTTTGCATTAGCTCGTAGGGTCGCCTAGTAGGGCCTGTAACAATGTGTAGCCTTTCTTGAGCACCGCGCGCCCTTTCTTTGTGCAATGGACAGACAAAGGTTAATCAAGAACGAACAAGTTCGAAATCTCGTCCGAGGTACTTTGATGCGGTGGCTGCACTTACGCTTCACATGAAGCAACACCATGCCCCACTCCCCAAAGGAAGCCGTAATCAGCTCATTCTATGTGCTGTACATTGACATAAATCCATCTAGTTGTGTGGTATGTTTCGACTGACACACGCACACACACACACACACACACACACAACTTTTTTTCACTTCAAACCCCAACTACTACCGAGAAACCAAGCTCAAAGTACCTGCTTTTAAAACCCGCGCTGAAAAACGTCAGTTTTGCAGTTTGACGACTTGAAACTCAAAAACAACTTTACAATGTCAGGAAAGTTTTGTGAAGAGAGAAGCTATGAGCAGAGTTAGGTGAATTCCCGGATTTTTTTTTTTTTAAACACAGCGTACGTCCTCTATCTCGCAGTGGCTGTCAAAACTGATGACGTTACGGTAAGCTTGCGCTGGAGTTTCAGCGTGATTTTGCAGCCCTTCGTCATATTTTGGTTTTCTTGGGACTTGTAAGCTCTTGGTTGCACCTTAATACGGATCTTCAGCAATTAAGTGGTGAAGTCGATGGTTTGACGAAGCACCGTCTGGTCGGGAATACGCATGAAGAAACAAAAACAATGAACGCCGACCAAAATGAAAAAGTTTAAAAAAGTTTAAAGAATGACGTTTCAGCTACCGTATGGTAGCTGAAACGTCATTCAACGTCATGAAACGTCATTTTGGTCGGCGCTCATTGTTTTTGTTTCTTCATCTTTAAGTGGTGACTCTAAAGCATTTATCAAGTTTAACGCTTTTGTTGTTCAAACATCCCAAAGTTAACCTTACAGGCGAACTGGTTGGTTTCCCCGAAGATTTGTGTAACAGTCGTGGTGACAAAGTTCATCTTATGTGCATGTAAATTAGAGCTTAGTGCACAGAAGTGGCATCAGAAATCAGAAAAAGAGAAATAGAGGAGCAGCAGCCTGAAAGATGTCAAGGTTAAACAAGATAGCGCCTGCTTTTGTACCTGGACGGGCAAGAGGAAAGTCACTTTGTTTTCTTTGTTGGAAACTATAGGCATATTGCGAAAGCTGGATTGACAGGCGGCTGAGGCTGTGCGCGCCTCAAAACAAAAGAAATAAACAATACACCGAGCTAAGGTTGTGCAAGGTGTTTCCAACACGAAACGGGACTGCTTATCGTGACACTGTTGCAATAGCTGCGTTAGCAAGGGGCCACACTCTTTAAGCGCTTTGAAACGTCACGCGTCCAACTTTCGCAGTCAGCAGCGTTTTGTGTCCGTCCATTGTATTCATTTTGTTGTGCTGTCACACGAGATAAGTCCCGGGCTGTCTAAGGGAGTAACTGGTTAAAGGAACGCGTTCCCTCTAAACGATTACAAATGTTGGGGCAATTTCTAACTAACTCGTTAGATTTCTTTCATTAGAGTCGCTTGTAAATTTAACAGTGTTGGATTCGCACCTCAACGGTAACGTCACTTTGTTAGTTATCAAAACGCATATGGTAGCGTATATAATAATGACGTCTTCGCAAAAACAGATTGCCGAATAAAACAAACGCAGCCACTGATACGCAAGTTTATCGCGGAAAACCGAGGATATCTCCTTTCCAGAGACGGTTTTAAGCCTTTCACATCATCTTTGCAATTTGTTGAGTTCCCAGCGTGTATGTTGTCGCTTTTCATTTCCTCACTCATTTCACGCCAAATAACTTTTGTTGCCTCGTCTCTGACATATTAGTGGGTGTTGTTGCAGTAATGGAATATTGATGTTAATATTTGTCGTAACCGAGTCTCAAATTTACGTTTGTTGACGCTTCTAAGACGCTTTACGCTTTACGTTGACGCTTTACTTCTTTAGGTAACTAAGAAAGTTCACTTCGTGATGGGTAACGTCACTATGATTAATTCAGGGCATGGTTTGTGTAGGATGGCACCTACCCAAATAATGCTATAACGTAAGGAGGTAACGAAAGGGGAAAGGATGAATGGCTCGTTTCTTTGTGAGACACAACCTCATCAATGTAATAAACAATAAGATCAAGGAAGGCATAGGGGGACCTATTCGTAGTTTTTAGCTCTAGTGTGGTAATTATAAATGGAAAGGAATTACAGTGGACGAAAAAACATACCAGCCGTCGCTTGGGATCGAACCCATAGCCTTCGATAACGCGCCCGATGCTCTATCAACTGAGCTATGGTGGCGGTCAAACAGGATTAAAGACTTCTCATGTTGTCCCAATCAGATTGGTCTTCGCTCGTGTCGCCGCCTGCAGGCTAACTTGAGAAACTCGTTTGGAGGAGACTTTATGGTGATGAAAGGTTTGGTTGGGTAGACGGCTCAATGGTCTAAAGGGGCAAATGACTTCGGGGGATTTACGAGGTGTCGTAAGTCGAACGGTTGAGAAAAACACCGATCCTTCTTTCTCTTCGGCTCGTTGCAATGAGCTGAGTAGTTAATTAGCAGCGGGGTTGTGGCTTAAGGCGGAGTTAGCCTGGCAGACTTGACTTTCAATTTTCTCACGATGTGTTGGTTATATGTATTTGGGAGACAGTAGCTGTCGTTGTTTACACTGCCTCGTCTTGCCAGTTGAGCTAACCAGGAGGCTGGCACGTGGCTGCACGAAGGTGAACTAATGGGCAAATCGAAGAAAGCGCAGTTTTCGGTTAATTGGCAGTCTTCTAGCACCCCGTTCAAACTAACTTCGTAGTGTCCATCTCGGAAGCGTTGGTCTCGGGTTCGAACCCAGCGCCAGGGAGAACGCGACAATTTCTGCTGGAGCCATGCGTATGGATTTCCCTGTAGCTTAGTCGCCAGGAGCGCCTGGATGACCATTTCTCACTTTCATGAACTTTCCCAGCTTTCTTTCTTTCTTTCTTTCTTTCTTTCTTTCTTTCTTTCTTTCTTTCTTTCTTTCTTTCTTTCTTTCTTTCTTTCTTTCTTTCTTTCTTTCTTTTTTCTTTCTCTTCACCTCCTCTCCTGAGTTCACTCTCTCCGCCGAACTTTGAGTGGGCACCAGCTACGACTGGAACTAAAGCTTAAACAGCTCCGTTGTTAAAGAACCGGCCGGCTAATGAATTTGTAACATTGCAGGCTGCTTTTGCGACGAGTGTCCCGTGGGGTACGCCTCTCCTCTGGAAGCTGCCATTCACGGCCCTCGGGAGAAGATCGTCTACGTTCCCTGCATCGTGCCTTCCAAGGATAGACCCGACTATCTGGCCGTCGTATGCGTCGACCACGACTCACCGGACTGTTGCAAGGCGAGTTTATATTAACATGTAATTACAGCTGATCCCCTGAAGTGTGGGAGTCAGTGTCACATGTGTGAAGCGCTTTGTGTGTAGTTTGCCATCTTTCACACGGGGACTCCGCGCCGCGGGGATCTCGTCGCTATGGCACTCGGCTGCTCATCCGAAGGCCGCGGCGACTGCATTTCGATGAAGGCGAAATGTTGAGGCCCGTGTGCTGTGCGATGTCAGCGCATGTTAAAAAAACCACAGGTGGTCAAAATTTGCGGGGCCCTCCACTACGGCGTGTCCGAGCCAAATCGTGGTTTTCGGATGTAAAACCTCAGATATTCTTTTATACAGGAGGAGGATTACGTCGCTGATGTCGTCTTTCCTGAACTAGCTCGCGTGTGCCCGGTTTTTAAAGGTGGGAATAGCCAAAAAAAATCACAAATCATCGACCAATATCGGAGCTCCCGATTCTATGAAAAGTTTTTGAATGCGCAAATAATATTAGATTACACAAACTTTTTTATAAGTACAATAAAATAAGCGCGGCCTAGTTTGGCTTTCAAAAATGCAAATCCACCGACCTTAAGTTACTAGATATAAAAAATGAAATATAAAACGATTTTGCGAAAGCTTTACGCGCTTGGACAGTTTGGAGATTTCGGCAAAGCATTTGACACTCTGTGTCATATGTAGTGTCCCTTTACAAAAACTGGACTACTAGTTCGTCCGTGGTGTTGCGAATAGGTTGCTACAAAATGACTTAACTGTTGCTAGTATGCTGCCATTAATTAAGAGGCATCCTCACTTGTCAAGGTGAACAGGTGTGTCCCACAAGGATCTATACTTGGCCCTCTATTGTTTATGGCTTATGCAAATGACTTGCGTCGTATTCAAGGTTCTCCTAATGAATTATGCATGCCGACGGCACCAATATTTTTATTTTTGTGGGTTCCTCAGTTTCTGACCTTGAAGCGATTGTAAACTCGTATCTAAATAAGGCTATCTCGCTGCTTTAAAATAATAATAAAAAACTTGCGGCTAAATGCGACTAAAAATAATACGTGTTGTTCGCGCCTATAAATATGCCACGAAACGCAAGTTGTAAGTACTTATATGTAGGGCCAACGGCTAAAACAAAACGAGCAGCAATTCTTGGGTGTGTGGTCCCAGGAAGTGCCTTCGTGAAATGAACATGTTAATAAATTAGCTATACAATTAAGTGAAATTGTTGGATGCGTATACAAGCTAAGCGCGTTATTACCATTGTGGCCCAAGAAAGCGTTATGCGTGGTTTTATTCCCGCTTTATTTCTTCTTGGTTTGTCGTGCAACCATGGGACATAATTCTAAAGCGTTACTCACAATAAAAAACAGGTACTACGAATGTTATAGGGATATCATGGCCACCTGCAAGGTCTATAGCATGCGTGTTACATCCTCCAAACATTTCGTGCTACAAGCCAACCAAATAAGTTATCTTAGGTTGCTTTTGCGTATACGAAATGGGCTTTACGCAATCTACAGTTCTCCGCAATGTTTTGAGTTCTGCCTCCACACAAATAGCGTAAGAACACCAAAGCTAAGAACTGCCTATTGTCAGCAGCACATTTGTTATGATACCGATTCATGTGAAATGGATCTCATTTTAGACCTAAACAAGAAAATTTCTAAAAATGAGCTTAAAAGATTTCTACTGAATATCTGCGTTGAATATGCTTGATTTTCTTTTCTAATTCACAACTTGCAGAAGTTTAATTTGTACTTGTCTGGCATTTCTAGTATTCATGACAGCTCGTTAAAAACGACGGACCACAGGGAATGTCCCTGGAGCCAACGTTTCGCTAACTTGACTTGTCTTCATCATGGAGGCAACATTCCGTATTCTTCTTTGTTTTTACCGATCTGTTAATCGATTCAGGCCTCCATCTTGCTTCATAGCAGCGTACGTACCAGTAGATTCACTTCTTCGATAAATGTAAGATTCAAATGGTGTTTTTTTTATTATTTTCTCTACTATGCGCTATTTCTATATACGTGTCAATAACAAAGATGTTTCAAAATAACTGATTTGTCTTAGTATAACGTGTTATGGTTAATTGTGTATAAATTGCGTACACGGTGTCTGTGTGCCAAACGGTATTTTTGGAGCAAAACCCCCTGTAGTCTTCTCCTTTTGTTTACGTTTCCGTCAAATGTACAGAAAGAAATGAAACCAAACAGAAGGACTTCGCTGATTTTAGGACTGCTAGGGGCGCGGACCGTGCTCTATTGTAATCACTGAGAGATAGTAGCCTGAGATTAAGACGCTAATTTATACAAGCCCCCCAAAATGTGGTTGATTCCTCTGTCATAGAAATCGGTATAACACGAAAGTGGAACCTTTCTTCTCGAAGCTGTGGAATGCATAAGCGACAATCTGGCGAACAGAGGGGCGGGAGATGGGTTGAGTACTGTGGACGTGTGAAACCGCTGCATGTAGACATCAGCGGCACCTCGATACAGCACAGGGATCCTCGACATCAGTTGTACACAAGCGAAAGCTCTCGAACGACTCACATTTATCCGGGGGAAGTGCATTGCACGCTCCAGATCCCTGCGCAAACCTGCTATAAACAAGTAGCGTCCGTAAACGGTGAAACCTTGCAAGATGAACCGAACGGGTTCTCACCGGATCGATTTGTGAACACACCAGTCCGCTGCAGTGAAACGCGCATCATTTGCTTGTCGAAGGCCGCCTTTGCGTTTATGGTGCAGAGCGTATTGCATCAAAACTGGCTATCATATACGCCACACAACACAAGCTATGTCGCGGCCGCAGTTGTACATACATTTCCCACGCAACGCGCCGGCCGGACGCCGCACGATGCTTACCTTCCCTACGAGAGAGGCGTTGAGACTGTCGATGCGCGAAGTGCTGACGCGTTTCGCACGAAAATATGCTGCTTCGCTCCGTCCTTCCTAGGTTGCAGTACCACCTCTGTGAACCAGGAGTGCAAAGAAAGGAAGGCGATGGTAATTTAAGAGTAATTTTGCTTACTAAACACCTTTCCTTTAACCGGACGTAAATTCGATGCAAATTGTAACGCGATGCAGTGAGGATGCAAGGCCTCTTTATTCCGTGTATCTGCTATGTGTCGGTGGAGTGATCGGCAGAGCTTTCTTTTCCTATTGGCTCATTTCCGGTGTTCGTGGATTCGAATCCTAGCGGGTGGTACTATTTCTTGTCAACTGTTGATTTTTTTTCAGACCATCTATTTCCGTTACTGAAGTACATCAGTGATTTCTTGGTGTAGGGTAGCAAACCGGACTCCTGACTGGTTAACATCCCTGCCTTCCCTTCCTTATTTCTCTCTCTGTCTCTCTCTTGGTGGACCACGGCATAAAACACTTCCGTGTTAAAAAGGTTAATACTATTACTTCATTTTCATACTACATCCTAGAGCTTTCTACCTTCTACTGCCAGGGCTCCTCCTTGCTTTTTGTGCCACTCGGCATTGCGAAAATGAAGATATCACAGAAGCCTGCTATACCTTACAACAATGTTTAAACTACGTTTAGGTTTCTGTACCACTTCAAGTTTACGTACGCTCCAGTAAAAAAAAAAAAGGAAATAGAAAAGGAAGCCAGGTGTCATGCTTGTGCGAGAAATTTGTAGCCTTAGATCAGTCTTGCCCCAAATCCTACCCCCATCGCTATTTCCTGCTCTCATCGCGAGCAAGAACACCACCAGACAAGAACAGCGTCTCGGGGTCTGCATTTTCATATACAAGAATCAAGCTAAATAACAAGCACATTGCTTTTTATATGACAGATTTGTTGGTTTTAAACAAATGGGCTTATTTGTTTTCCGTGGCGTACTGAATGTAACCAAGTTGCCCCTTATTATGGCTGTTCAGAGGGTAGTAGAAATTTCTACCGGTCTTTACACAAGCACTTGCCAGACGTCTGGAGGCTGTTTCCGCTACAGCATGACTTCCGGATTCCCACGCTAGTGAAAGAGCGAGATATAACGCAAAATATACCTAATTGAATCTCGTGATTTCAGCAAGGACGTGCATAACCTGCTAGGAAAGGGGCAAAGGGCTGTCCGCCGCCTCAGCTGCGGCCACCGTATCAGGCCAGGCCACGCGGAAAAGCCCAAACTTGCCGGGCAGGCGCAATTTGTCGGGAGGTTGGCTCGCGCACCCGGCTTCGAAACGCTCAGCGCGTGTGCTTAAATCAAGTACCCGTTTTACCAAAATGGGAGAATAAAGGAGCGGCTGAAGAGCAAACTCTGCGCAAGTTAGATTCAGCAGAGCTGCTGCTTTATATAGTACCCGAGGGAACGTGCCGCTACGCTGACGTAAGAACGGTTCTGCATACGTCGTGCGGTTCCTGTGACACCGCACATATTACAGCAATAACTGTGCGAGGTGCAGGCGTGACCAGTTTTCACGGCTGTTTGTGTCTAGTTTTGTTTACAACTACCGCAGTAGCGCCTACGTACGTATGTAATAGCAGTGTTACGGAAAGTCGAGGGATCGATCACCTACCGTGAGGGGCCAGATTTTTACGCCGCCGACTCGGAAAAAGGCGCACGTACGACAGCGTAGTTGCAAGTTAAATTTTAGGTAGGCCATATTTATACGCAGCCGTTTCGCTACAGCGTCTCCCATCGCGACACTGTGCAGTTCTATAGGACTCGCCGCCACGGCGGTACGGTCGCTATGATGCTCGGCGGTAGAATCTAGAGAAGGTTTGACCTCGGCCGTGGTGGTCGCATTTCGATGGAGGTGAAGTGTTAGAGAGCCCGAGTAGTGGGCGATGTCGTCGTCGTCGTCGTCGTCGTCGTCATCATCATCATCATCATCATCATCATCCTTTAGGCCCACTGCAGGACGAAGGCCTCTCCCAACGTTTTCCAATCCACATTATCTTGAGCGAGTTGGTTCCACTTGGTGCCCACAAACTTTAATTTCATCGCTCCCTCCAGCCTTTTGCCTGCCTCTGTTGCGTTTTCGCCTCTCTTGGTATCTATTCCGTCGCTCTTGCTGTCCATTTGTTATCTTTTGTCCTCATGACATGTCCTGCCCAGGTCCACTTCTTTCTTTTAATTGATCGGGCGATGTGGGAGATGTCAATGCATGTAAGTGGCTCCGCACACGTCATTTATAAATTTGCCTGTGTTATTATGGTAACCTACGGCACCTGGATAAGTGCATGCTCGTTGGAGAATTGGGGAAAACACCGGTGTACATTGATTTATGGCGCACTCCAGCTGGTCACAATTACTCATTAAACATGCACTACGGAGCATGCTTTGTAATGGCATTGTGGTGTTGGCTCTTAAAACCCCTTCAATTACTATTGTGAATCTCAGCCACAAGCAGTCGTACTCGGCAGGCTTATTCGATGGGTTTCCAGAAAGCTGACTATATGGGCGGGTTTTCCACGCTGCTTGCGCAGGTGATCTACAGGCTCTCGATGCCGTACAAGGGCGACGAGCTTCACCACATGAACTGGAACACTTGCAGCAGCTGTTTCGGCAAACCCGACAAGCGACGCAACCGGCTCATCCTGCCCTGCTTGAACAGCGACCGCGTCTACGTCGTTGACCTCAGCCAGGACCTGAGGAAACCCACTCTGCTCAAGGTTCGTGCCCTGTGTATAGATTTACGGCTCAGTCAGTCGCTGCTTTGATTAGGCAGTTATGTGGCACTGTATAACGCACTATGGACCGTGTTTCCGGCCGCAGTGACGAATTTAAGATCACCTTAGATAAGGAATCACGGTGATAAACTGATCTGGTGTCGCCCCGCACCCCTTCATCGGCGATCCTCTTATTATGGTTCTTTTGGGCGACTAAAAACTCCGGAATTGAACTCAAACATCGAAGCATCGACTTAATGCTTCAAATATGGGTGTGTCCGCGAAAATTCTACGCTTGCTGAAGTCGAGGGTCTGACGAAATCTCGTCTGGTCAAGGTTATTCACTGGCGAAAAAGCGAACGGTGGATGCCGACCAATGTAAAGAAAACATATTTTAAAGGACGTTTCGGTCCCCGCACCGAAGCATTGTGCGAGGTTCCCTTACGGGGCTGAAATGTCATTTTAAAAATATATTTGCTTCGCATCAGTCAGCGTTCATTCTTCATTTTTTTTAATGCCATTCTGCGCTTGCTTTCAGACTTTCTTTTTAATCGCGAATGTCTTTCGCCTTTTCAGAAACATTAGGATGGGCCCAGACAATCTTGAACTGGCACAATAAATCGCGAACCGAAAGGCAAGGCCAATCTTCGACTAGAAACATACACTGGAAGTACAGCTTGGTGCTCAATCGATCCACGGCGCTCCATTTTCTCTCCCTGGGATATTTTTTCTTCCTCCCGCAAAGTCAGCCTTGTGCTAGCCTCGGAAAACGTTTGAGGAGAGGAGACAGGCGGTAAAGGTCTTTATTAGGAAACTGTCCATAAATCTTTTCGGGACGATTCTGCCAGTGAGCGCGAAGCTATTAAATAGCTCCAGCAGAACGGTTTGCACCGGGTGTCCCAGTTCTTGCGAGTCCCTGCAACTACCACGCTGCCATTAGTCTCACCCACGTCGATAGCTTTTTCCCGATTGCACACAGGTCACCCGTAAGAAGCGGTTGCTATGTTACGGTGCTACCTCTTTATCTGCGTGTGTTAATATGAAGCACGAACTATACCAGCGAACTGGGCCCAGTCTGGTTGCTCTAAGTACATTGTCCCTTATCTCTCTGCGTCCCTTACATGGACAAAGACTAGCGGGCATTATTACAAAGCTGTGAGATAACGTCACGTGTGTATGTATAGCGCAACCCATTTCGCTCCTCGATTTGCTGTCAGAGGTCGCTGCGGTGGTACAGAGGCGTGGTGTTGAGCTGGTGACCCGAAAGACGCCGGCTCGATCCCGGTCGCGGAGGTAGCGTTTCGATGGTGTCAAAGTGCTACAGAGTCCCATATACTTAGGCATATAAAATATTTTTTATAAGCGCAGATTAAAAAAAAGACGCCAGGTCGTCAAAATTTTCGGCGCCCTCTATTACAGCACGCCTCGTAATGATATCATGGTTATTACGCGTAAAATCTCAGCTATTATCACGAGAGTAACGACACATGTGGTGTTACATGTGATTTCAGGAACAAGATGGACCACTTATTTTGAGTGGTACCTGTCCATCATCGCTCTTTCTTTTTGCGGAACGCTGTTATCAGTCTTTAAGGAACATTGACACGCATTACACTCAGTGACATTCTGCGTGGCTACGGTGCGCTTCGGTTGTAGTTGCGCGCCGGAAGAATTTCGCTGAGCGATGACGAAGACACTCTGTGCAATTGGGGCTGCTTTTAGCACTTGCTTGTTGCATTTTGCTTCCTGTCCATGTATTACCGCGACAATATTGGGCAAGTAGTATAAAGTGCATGAGACGACAGAAAGGATATGGTTGCAGAAGCGCATTCATTTCAAATATGCTTTATTTCCTGCACTATGTTCTTTTTCTTGTTTTACTGTGGCCCATTTTGGTGCTGTACTTTGCAAGTGGCAGGGGCCATCATGACGAGTTGTGGTACTGTGGTTCTTTTTGTCACCTTCACAATTCCCCCTGAGAAATAGAAGTTTATTGATTGATTGATTGATTGATTGATTGATCTCCTAAGTGAGAGCACTTGCGCAGGTCATCGAACCGGAAGAAATGCACGCTCTCGGGCTGGCTTCACCTCACACGCCTCACTGCCTCCCCGATGGGAACGTCATGGTCAGCACAATGGGGAACCCCGACGGTAGCGCCAAAGGTACGAGCGGCACTTGTGAAGGCTGATTATGTGATGCTTCCCCTGTGCACTGTCCATGCCGCGTCGATGCTGTGCGAACGCTGCGATTAGAATAGTGAGTTGTTTGCCTAGTTAGTGTTGCATTTCAGATGAAATAAAATAGTGCAGCAGAAAGACGTTGAGAAGAAATGTCCAATAGAACTCGTTGGTGGTCTCATGTGAAAAAAAAAATAAAACTAATATTGACAGTTACACTGAGATGAAACTAGGAACCAAACAACGTGCCATAGAACGAGAAATTATGCGTGTAACTTCAATGAGTAAGAAAGAGCGGAATGGAACAGGGAATAAGCAGGAGTAGCTGATATACTTATGTGAATTGATAGATAAGAGTTGACTTACGCAGGACACACAGTGCGGAGAAGAGAAAGTCTATGGGCAGTGAGAGCGCCCGAATGAATACCAAGAGAGGGGAAAACGAATCAGAGGTAGGCAAAAGGTTAGTTGGAGCGATGACATTAAGAGATTCGCAGGAGTGAAGTGGAATAAATCGAAGGTCAGGACAGGACCAATTGGAAATCATTGGGAGAGGCCTTAGACCTGCAGTGAATTGATATAAGCTGATGATGATGAGGGAGTGAAAAATGTACATGCAGCCACAAGAAAGCGAACGGCAGTGCCTGAAAGGAAATTAATTCGTTTCAGTGTTTGTCGCCTTTTTGTTGCGCTAACTTACCTGGTCAAATAACTGCTGTGTATATGTCCACTCGACCGTCGACTGCCTTGTAATACCCGAGACAATCCCCCATATATCTTTATATCCGTGGAATTTGTCAGTAGGTCGACTTCTCGTCACTGGTGACCTTCAACAACGCCGCCTTATATCACTTATGACTGTTCTCGCAAAAAGCTGATAGACTAATTAATAGACTAATAGACTAATTAGACTGAATGAGAAACGCAAATCGGGTTAAGCGCATATGGTACATCATTTTAAATATTTCCATAGCACTGGCATAGCCAGAAGTAGTTTTCGAGGGAGTGTTGTACGATGCGGTGGGCAAATATCGTGGGGCGAAAGAAAGGTGGAAAATAAGGGAGAAAGGGTGGTTGTGGAGCGCCCCGATTATATAGGAGGGCGGGGGGGGGGAATTTTTTTACACCTAAACACCCCCTCTGGCTACGCCCCTGCTCATCAGATGCGAACTCTACCTAACTGCGAACTAAGCTGGATGAAGGTTCAGGCCATAAATAAGGTGGACGATTTTTGTAGGGCTTGACAAATGGGGGCAAACTGACCGAGTCGTATATGCCTAGCTTTAGAGGCAAACTTCTCGTGCATACGTGTTCCAGTCCAGTAGTCATAAAGTGACACGACTGGACGCTATTTAATTTAATTTAATTTCAATTTATTTCCCATCTTACAAATACAGATGGAGGGGGTTGCAGGTAAAAGCTGCTTAACAAGCCTGCAAACTTGACAAGCCTACAAACCTTGACAAGCCTACAAACCTAAAGTACAGCAGGGAGGCAGTTGCAGAAATTATACAATTCAAAACGTAAGGATTACATAATTATACAAGGATCACCAGATAATACGCGAATCAACACTATGTACATATAAATAAACTTAAACCGAAACTGAAGCCATGTTATCTAAATACTTAGCGTGAAGTTCTTTGCGAGTACAGGTAAACAAATAAATAGAAGTATCACATTTAATAAAGTTCTATGAAGGATTTATTTTTCCTTTATTAAGTATACGTAGCTACTTTTCCTTGAGCCAATTCCACTTTTGTACCGTAGGAATTGGCTTGCCTGAGACATTAAAATGCACGCATTTTGGTAATGCGTACTTTGCCGTGCGCCTTGACGTATTCCTTGATTATTTCCTCGTAGGAGCCCCAGCAGCCTGACATTGGTTTTCACGCTGCAGACTAGCCTGTGCAGTGTACACCTTCACGACTAATGAGCAAGCTGGAGATACTTCCGTGTAGTCCGCCATAGTGGCCTAGCAGTTACAGTGCTAGACTTCTGACTCTAAATACGCGACTTCGATCCCGGCCGCGATCGCGTACTCGCTGGAGGCGAAAATGGTAGAGGATTACAAGTGAACGTTGACGAACCGCAGGTGATCGACATTGCCTTAGCCTTCCAGTACGGCGTGCCTCACAAGCATATCGTAATTTTGGCACGTAAAACGCAAAAATTGTTGATATATGTCCGTGTGCCGTTGTCTCTGCGCTTGTGCAACGGACACGAGCGCCGTTTTTTTTTTTTGTTTTTTATTGCGAACCGTAACATTCGTTCAGTTGCACGCCTTATTTGTTCGCTCATCGCTTCTTAAACGTTGATTCCCACAGGCTGCTTTTTCGTGATTGATGGCAACACGCTGACGCTTCGAAATGCGTGCGGACCATCGTGCAAGTGCGCGGCCTTCGGTTACGACTTCTGGTACCAGCCTCGGCACAACGTCATGGTCAGCAGCCAGTGGGGGGCACCGTCTGCCTTCAAGAAGGGCCTGGACCTGAAAGACGTCGAGGACGGTGAGTACTACTGCAAGCAAAAGTTCCAGATTGCTTTACTGCTTCGGTAAAAAGACTTAGTCTTTTTACCGTTGAATCGTTGAATAGAGATTGTAATGCGCAATGTTATTACCACTACAGCGGATAATTTTGTAGATTAGTTAATACTTACCATGCTTAAGACATTTTTTCTCGCTTATAAGACACTATGAGATATACGGTTAGGAAAGTTTCAGGGCAGGCTCGTTTGGCGCGTGTTCCCACTGAATTGAGCCTGAGATTTAGCTTGCGTACGTTTAGTCGCGCGATATTACGGCGCTTTTTCTGAATTACGTGTTGAGGCCGCAGCAGGAACCTGCGTACATATATGTACTGGAAGGAAGCTCTCGAGAGATGAGTTGCGTACGTTCTACAATGGTTATGGTCCTTAATACAGCGTGAGCGGACTGTAGTGCTGAAAGGCATACTAAAAAAGTCTACTAAGCCGTAATCTTCGCGTTCGCGTATTTTCTAGTCAGCGGGTTTGTTGGTGTATGGCGCACGTGCGTTGCTCGAAGTGGGGTAGCGCGTTGGTTCTACGAAAAACTCGGCAGGTAACTTGGTGACTGAAAATTCTTTCTTTCTGAATAGAGGAGTCAGAGCCTTATCCGGTAGGAGGAATCATGCGGCACGTTTAGGTTAGGCTTGTTTGATGTCTACAGTAATAATGGACGGCGAGTTCATATCCTCGTGCATTACAGGGTCTGCGTCGTATCAGCCTAAGCTTGGAGGAAAGGGACTGCGCTCTTCTCGCAAAGTCCGTTCTTCAGCTCTGGGAGCCATTACTCTGTCCATCTGCCAAATGTTTAGTAATGCTCGTTACTCGGTTTCACGATCACTTCTGGCAGTCTGTTTTGTCAGCCAAGGACAGCCAACCACACGTTCTCCTGGCTAACATTCCGCCCATTTTTTTTTTTTTTTCGCCGCTTAAAGCAACCGCGTTCCGGTGATCCCGGTGTCGTTTTTCCACGGTGAGCACCTCTGACGGCACATCATGCATTTCATGAAAGTCACGTCCCTACCACGTACGATGTGCAGTCCACCATTCTCCGAAGAGTATGAAATGGTTCACACAGAAGGTAATTGCGGCGAATGCGTCACGTCTCGGTGCTTATTCCGGGGTGTGCATGTCTTGTACTTACGAGAAATTCGGGGCGCTCTTGGTAATGCCATTCTAAGTTCACATTCTCTCGGATGGGTTAGAGGCTAGCCTACACGCGCATGTAGAGGTGTATTTAGGGTTGTTCGTATTCGAGTTCCGTGTTTTTTTTTTTTTTGGAAATGAGGGGGCAAAATCGGGTAATATTCGAGAGAAATCGGGTTTTCGTCTAACTATTCCGAAATGCGCTTTTTTTTTTCGTGCTACATTTACAAATGAGAGTCGTATAGTGCGTCCACAATGTTTCACGCAGCCTGTGAAATAAACACTTCACTGGGGATCACTTAACACGACGTAATTTCGTTCTCCTGAGGTGGGGTAGCTATAGCGCGTGTGCACCAAAATCTGAGCAGCACCAAAAAACTAGTTCTATAGGATATTCTATAGGATTATATAGGGTATAGAGCATTCGGAAAAAAAATTCTGTTTAGCCCAATTCTCCTGGAGCGTGTTCGAGGTTTGCGAGTAAACTATTATCCGGTTTTATATGGAAACGAAGAACCCTAGTCATGTTCTAGTAACATTTAGTTCGCTTTGTTTTCAGCAATTGAAACGCAAGAGTAGCCTAATAAATTTGAATGGCAGGTTGATCCAGTCTTTTTGGAAAGACATAAATAGTGCATGCGGACAGGGCAGTTACTGCTCTCATCAAGAATGCCGAGTTCACGCGCTTTTTTACGCCTCCTTCATTCTTAGGAATGTACGGCACCCAACTCGACATCTGGGAATGGCCTAGTGTGGTCCATCAGAAGAGCCTCGATCTCGGACCCGAGGGTCTGATGCCCCTGGAGGTGCGATTCCTGCACAATCCGAAAGCCAGCGAAGGCTACGTCGGCTGTGCTTTGGGAAGCACCGTCTGGAGGTTCTTCAAGGACGAGGTACGAATTCGGCGCTTGCTGTCGGAGGACGTAACGCAGCCGTAAATACCTTTGCAGCTGAGCAGCGCACAATGTTAACTCATGCAGCTTTTTTCAGTGAGTTGCAGCACATGACAGCGATTAAAACTGATTTTTTTTTTGTTCCATATAGACTACAATTTTTTTCCTCACCTGTAGAAGGCAGCCATCTTTGGTCAGACGCTGCGGAAAAGGCGTAAAGCGCGGCCTTATATAACGCTTGCCCCGTTGTTATCAAGGAGCTGCTTGATAAGAAGTTGTATCCTCCCTCTATTTTTTCCTTCTTCCATGGTCCTTATCGCATGTTTGCCCCCCAGCGTTTGGTCGCCGTCAGCTGTGACGTAACAAGAACCACAGCCGCAGGTCTCTCAGCGCTGACAGGGGACTCCTGGGGTCAAGATTATGCACGCTTGTTTCGAGAGTAAAAATATGTGGTCTATAGAGTGACACAGGAAGAAAAATTGCAAGATTTCTGTCGATCATGTTTCTTCCCTTTGGGGGCGCGCACCGAGCAGCAAATATGCATTGCAGAAAAGAAAACCCAGTTTACATAGACAGTGTTCATGTGACACACGTAAAATTTCCCCTAACTATGGTTTCGTGCTTTCTTGGTGATCGATATAGTTTCACGAGTCAGTCTTACGTCTCTTGTATGGTGCAGCGAATCGAGTGCTACCATCTGGTTATGGTTAAAGTCCCATTTCCCCCTTCATTCCTATTTAGTTGTGTGGTTGCAAAAGTTTTACACACTGAACCTGAGACCATGACGGGCATCTTTCTCTCGTCCTATAGCGCGTTCCCATCTGTGCGCGTATTTACTCCCATTCAATGGGTGTGTATTTTAACTCGCACATAGGGGAGTGTACCGAAGAACCAAATTTGCTACCACAAAATGGTGAGTTTCTACTGGCCATAATAGACGTTTGTGTTGGAGTATTAGCGGTGTATAGGAGCATTAGCGGCGGTTACATATGAGGAGGTTCGGCATAAGCTTGGGCGTTCATTTGTGGAACTGCTAATATACGTATTTTACGTCCCGAGCGTTCTTTTTTTTTTAGAGGCGAACGGTACTTTTACTCAACTCGTGTAGACAGTTTTCTTGCCGATCTGGAACTATTGGAGAAAACGCTCTAGCCAATTGCGCCCCAACACGAACGGAGCAGGAGAGCTAAAAGCATTAACGTGTCACTTAGCACCTGAGCTTTTGCCATCGTCTATTTTTCATAGGAGTCATAGCAGGAGTATACGCTGTAGTTGAATCCCACTAAAGCCTGTGGATGACAAGTTATTGGTGCGGGCGGTAGGATATTCTTCGTAATATCGGGTCGACATCCACGAAAGAATTTTGTAGGAAGTTTTTACTACACTGGTATGATTCTTGTGATTTTGTGAGTTGAAATCGATCTATAAAGAGACGACTCCGAAAAATTTCTCGCAACTGTTATTGTGAACACTCTTTTGGTTGCAATAGTATCGTTTTCTTTTTTGATGCACCAGAACGCAAGCCCATCAGAGGGGTGCGTCACTTGTATTTCTTTCCGTTCATCGCTTTGCTCCGTGGTGTGTTGAATAAACATTGCGAAACAGATTAAGTGAAAAGAAAAATGGAAGGAAATGAGGAAGCTGAAACGAACGCTCTAGTAAATCTAGAAAAAGCTGTTCTTTTTTTTTTATTACCACAACGATGTGTGCTGGCGTTTTCTGTGCACTGTTTGCGCTGAGATGTTTGGCCTGGCAATTAATGATACAAGAGTGTATTTATCCGGCATAGGTGATGTGCGCGTGCTATTTCCACAGGGCTTTAAGCGCAGATCATTAGAGAGGATCACGAAGCGAGGACTGAGGTATGGGATCTCAGCGCTGTTAGTGCAGTTCTATAGTTACAGCGCCAACGTATAAACGGAAACGCGAATCATTAGGCCAAAGCGTGTCTTGGTCGCGACGGAAGGTACCTTGAAATAGACTTGTAGAACCTTTAATGACATAGTAACGGTGGCATGCATCGAGGTCAAAACTACTTGAGAACATAAAAATTTCTGAACTGCCAACCTCTGAGTGGTATTTCCTTAGAGAAAGTTGCCGAACGGTGCTAGCTAGAACCGACTGATTTTAAAATAAATTCCCGTCATATGTACATCTGCCATCAAGATGCAGGTTATTTGAGTTTTTATGCATTCCGACACGATGTTATTGTTGCGGCTGTGAGTCGTGGCGCAGTGACAGAAATCTTCGTAGCAAAACTGATGTGATTAAAGCCAAAGCCGAATTGAAAAATATTTCGTTCTTAAGGCTGCTTTTGCCTGTAATGTGCCGAGTACTACAGTTCACCCTTAGGAAGTACCCTGGAGTGAGAACGATGACGAAGATTACGTGGATAACCCTTGCCGTTGTCGCAAGGGGCGGTTCAGTTCACAGCACAAAATGCACTGCCTACGCACGGGCAGGAGGTATGAGAGAGGGGAAAACGGAGAGCACCATTTATGCGCAAGCACATGACAGTACATCGCATACAAAGGGACATGAGGTCCAGTCAAGTTCAAGGAGGCCAGAAATGTGCTAAAAACACATTAAGCCATGAGCCGCGATATCGAAAATGGTATTCATCGGAACTGGTCTTACGCTAAAGGAAGCTAAACTTGCTAAGCTTTTTCATACTGTAAGTAGTCCCTCTGTTCGAATCGTGGGCCGTTAGCAGTGGATGCCATTTCTCGTTTTTTTCATGCAGGTCGTCTTTACAGGTTGCTGTAGTTTTGTAACAGTATGCCTCACCTTCGCAATGTAATTTTTTTTGTATAAGTAAACCACAAAAGTTTGCGTACCATGCGAGCGCGTGCCAAACTAGCTTTCAGCGCCACCTAGCGGCACGCCGTCTGGCGGCGATCCGAGAGCTCCGCCGGAAATGAGTCCTCTGGGTACTTGCCACCATGTCAATTTTTCAGCGCCGCACACCAGATTGTTAGCTTATCTCCACGAACAGTATTCGTCAGCGGTAAGGACGCCACATATCTGCCTTGATAGCGGTATCAAAGCCGTTACGGTCTTCATCGATCGGTATCTCTTCATCGATCGGTGTGCCGATGAAGAGATGTATCAGTTTCGCGAAGATATGTCGAGGTATAAGCCCGCAGCCTCGGCTACCAATGAGGGCATCGCGATAATAAAAAAAAACAACTGACAAATATTTGCGCCCAGTTGGAAAACTGACAGGCCGTAGCTTTGAGGAGGGACACTTCTTGAACCTAGTGCTGCTGCTGTCGACTGGAGGTGACGTGGCGGAAGTGTCGCAAAGAAGCTGTTGGCCACGCGCTCGCGTGGTCCGCGAACTTTTGTGGTTGATTGTACATTTTTATTCTGTGTATAAAATTTCATTCTTGAAGGAAACAGCCGTCTTTCGATGTCAACGACGCACTTATTTAAAACAGGTTTTGTGATTGAAGTGGTTCACGTGCTCGCCGGCAGCGTGTCTTGCGATACTTTAGAGTCTGGCGAAATTAAGAACGGTAAAATCGTTTTCGTGTTCGGCTGTATGCCATTTCAGGATGGTTCATGGAGCGTTGAAAAAGTCATCACGATCCCATCGAAGAAAGTGAAGGGTTGGATTCTCGATGACATGCCCGGTAAGACCTGTTTGAGGACATGGTGGAACAGCGCGCACACACACGGACCGAAGCGAAGAAGAGACGACACGAGCGCTGTCAGCGCTCGTGTCGTCTCTTCTTCGCTTCGGTCCGTGTGTGTGCGCGCTGTTCCACCATGACGTTATACCAACTAGCCCAACTTGCTGCCTTGCTTCTGTTTGAGGACTTCTATTATTATTTCTTTAAATTTCTCGCTTAGCTTGACATCTTGCGCACTACCCTAAAACATGCGTAGTCACTCTTAGGAAAATTTGTATATAGTTGTGTTGCAAAGCACACGCCGTGCTCTTAGAATGCGATAAGAAAATTTCATTATAATTAAAAATAAAAGGGCCTTGCATGAGTGGTGATTGCCCCCAATGCTGCACAAAAAAAAAAAAAAACGTAGGTTGTCTTTGAATCACTTATACAAACTAAGACATTGCTTTGGGAAATGTAGTATCAATTTAGGTGCCAGCATATCCAACAAAAACGAAGCTGTTTAAAAACACGAATGTGTAAAGCGTAGCCTCTTGTTTGTCAGTGTCTCTTTTGGCAGCGCTGTTCAGTATATGGCGTCAATTCTTTTCCGGTGATTCGTCGTTCCGGCTAGAGATGGCGCTGCTCTAATATATTATAGTGAGTCTCGCATCTCCTAGCCTGCTGTGTCGGCGTAGTTGTAGTTGGTGTATTCACGCCAAAACCAGTTGCTCCCATAAAGCTACTTATTGTATATGCTCCCCATATGTTCCCGAAGGGGAACATTTACAGTAACTCAAACAAAAAAGCGGACACTCGGCGCTCTCTGTGAAGTGGCGGAAGAAACCATTACATACGAGCGTAAAAATTTGTAACCGGTGCTGGGGTTTGAACCCGGGAGTCCAAGTTCTGAAGGCGTTTGCCTTAAAAACGAGACTACACACCCACGATTGCGAGATGTGAGCATATCGGAACCGTAAGAGTGCCTTAGATTTTCTACCACAACGCTTAAGACTTTCGAAGAGCGATAAGGAAATAGCCCCGGAGAAAGGAGGTGAGAAGGAGAGAGAAGTGGGTCAGGCATGCAGACGCCAAGTTTTTCTTTCCCCCAATTTTCTCAACAGGGGAAGAGCTGCTGATTTTTTAAAAATCTTCTACACCTTTCAGCTTCTCTAAGCTCAACCGGTCGTAAGATATCATTAACACTAGAAGTACCACATCCGCGTTGTTTCAGTCGTGGCAGAGGCACAGTGCTTTGCAACTAACCCAATCAACTGAGGCAGAAAACGCAGCCCTTGGCCATTCCAGAAAGCACCTACAGCTCGACCGAGTTGTCTTAGCGGAGTTGCCTCCACTGTGTCTTAGGACACAGTGGAGGCCAGTAAGGTCTTATTTTTATTGCGATAGCAATTACATGGACAGTCTCGACGGGTTTTTGCCGCCGTCGTCATGTCCCCTATAAAATCTAAATCGATAACCCCCGCGGATCGTACGCTCCACCCGCGCCGCCCCCGCAGGAACACGGCTGAACTAGAGATCAAACGAGCCCGTCCCATCTCCTTCACTCGGAGGGCGCATGCGATAACATCACTCCTGTCGGGACGCCTTCGTCGAAGCGGAGAGGAAACGCCCCGCCCCTCTTTAACGAGAATGCAAAGATGCGAGTGGGGGGTGTCGCTCGAGCAGCAACTGTGTACATTGTTTGCATTGAATGCAGCGCCCTTTTTAAGGGCGCTGCATTCACTTATTTTCCAAAGAAGGTGTTAAACTGTGCTTCCGCTACACTGATTGGTTGGTTAGTTGGTTGATTGGCTGACTGATGTCGGGGGTGCTCTTCATAAAACTCTACAGATACATCAAAAGCGAACGGGATGTAATGATTGGAGCGCTTCGAAGGAGTCGCGGACGACACTGACCTAAGTCGGCTCTCGCTCGATTGCCAGGGTTCTCTCCATTCGCCGTCGAGGTCTCTTTTTACTGGCGGTGTTGTGCTCCTGTTCTAATGCTTCTTTCCCTTTCATCCCCGCTGGTGTGAACTTTAGTTTTGGGCCGCTGATAATATTGTTACGGGGTTGATGAGGCAGGGACGCTGAACACTATTTACACGTATATTACAAAAGCAGCCACAACGCTGACCGGCCAAGCCCACCACTCGAGCCGAGAGTCTTCTTCCTTCTCTTCGCTTGGTCCATAGCGTCCGCGCGCATCGTCCGATCGGCTAACATGCGTGTAACATCATCCCCCGGCGGCAGAAGCGACGTCTCAGCGCTTCTAAACGTCAGTAGTATCAGGAGCGTGATAGGGCTTCAATCTTGTGACGTGCACAATGTCACTAGGTTGCGCGGCCGATGGAGCAGATGGGGCGACAGGGGCGATTTCATAAGTAACGGGCGTGACGGGACGAAGAACGCGGTATGGGCCTCTATACCGAGGCAACAGCTTCTCAGACAGGCCGACGCGACGGGACGGAGACCACAGCAGTACAAGAGAGCCAGGCGAAAATTGCACGTCGCGGTGTCTTCGGTCGTACAAACGGCGCTGATTCTCTTGGGAGGCCAAAAGCCGATCACGGGCTATTTCTCTCGCGTGAGCAGCTCTGGCGATGGCGTCCAGAGCATATTTGCTGGTCGGTGTTGCGGGACCTGGAATGGAGGTATCTAGGGGTAAGACTGGTTCGCGGCCGTACAAAAGAAAAAATGGGGAATAGCCGGCGGTGTCATGGCGCGAAGAATTGTATGCGAATGTCACATACGGTAACGCAAGGTCCCAGTCTTTGTGATCGGAAGAGACATAGTTCGCAAGCATGTCCGTAATAGTTCGATTCAGACGCTCTGTGAGACCGTTGGTTTGCGGATGGTATGACGTAGTGAGCTTGTGTTTCGTGTGGCAGGACTGCAGAATGTCTGCCACGACTCTTGAAAGAAATGTCCGTCCACGGTCTGTAAGTAGTTGTCGCGGTGCGCCATGTAATAGAATTACGTCATGGAGAAGAAAATCAGCGACGTCTGTGGCGCAGCTTGTTGGGAGCGCACGAGTGACCGCGTAGCGCGTGGCGTAGTCAGTGGCCACAGCAATCCACCTGTTACCTGATGCAGAGAGGGGGAAAGGGCCAAGCAAGTCTAAGCCGACGCGATAGAAGGGCTCTAAGGGAACGTCCATGGGTTGAAGGTACCCGGCTGGGAGCGTTGATGGTGCTTTACGGCGCTGACATTTTTCACATGCTGCAACGTACTTGCGGACGGAGCGAGCAAGCCCTGGCCAAAAGAAGCGTCGCCGGACCCGGTCATAAGTGCGCGACACACCGAGGTGGCCGGCCGTCGGAAGATCGTGAAGTTCGTGGAGGACGGCCGAGCGAAGGTGTTTAGGGATGACAAGCTGTAGGGTCGGGCCGTCTGGGTGAACGTTGTGGCGGTACAGGACACCGTCTCGAAGAACAAACAGGCGAAGGGATTTGTCAGAAGGATCGGATTCGAGGCGTTCGATGATGTCCCGCAAGGATGCATCACAGCGTTGTTCATCGGCGACGTGAAGAAGCTGAGATATAGAGAAAACGCAAGCGTCGGAATCATTATCCGAGATGGCGGGTGCGTCTTCGACCGGGTAACGAGACAGACAATCTGCGCCTTGGTGTTGGCGTCCCGATTTATAGGTCACGGTATAGTCATATTGCTACACGCATGCAGCCGCAACGCCCAGCGACCAAGGCGGCCAGCAGGATCCTTGAGCGAGGAAAGCCAACATAGCGCGTGATGGTCTGTGATGACAGAGAAATGCGTGCCATATAGATATGGGCGGAAACTTGGAAATATGAACTTCCTCTTTTACTCCTCTAGCGGGCTTTCGTTGGCGAAGTAATGCGCAAGGTTTTACATTAGGTCGCGATGTTGCAACGTACATTTTGATGCAAGAGTTTGGAAGACCTAACGAGTCCGAATGATGAAGTGCACGTGTCGTCATTGATGTCGACATTTTCCACGACATATGCGAGTACTTATTATTCTTACTGATGCATTACGAAATGGGCTGTATACTTTCTATATACGTAAAATAGAGTATTTTACGTGACCGCCTATTCTGGGTTTTGGATAAACGTTTGAGCCTCACGTGTCTGGTTTATTAACATAACTTTTCTGCTTCGCTCGACGGGATCACTGTTTTCTTTGTGTTCTCGCTCAGTTGAGGTATCTGAGTATTCACTCTTACAGTACAAAACACAAATGCAATCGGAAACTGCTGTGCTGCTTTAAGGTGTTAGGCTGCGGGCAATAGATCGAAGCACTTACAGAATTTGTTGTACTCGTGAAAACAACGTTTTTTACAGCATTAGGAAACTGGGAATGTTTCAGTGTAGTTTATTTGAAAAGGCGGTGCCAGTCCCGCGATGTCTGTGGGACAGGCGATCAAGATGACACCTGCACTTACGCCGGCCGTGACGCAATTCATACCCTTCGCGCGTGCTCAACAGTACAGGTGAAATGCAAGCGATGGTAACAGTGTCTCGTATTAAGTGCACGCTGTTATAAACTATGGCTGGCCATTCTTTTTTTACGATCGTGAATAGAGCTCACAGGCAAAATGATACTACCGTTGGTCCTACATATCTGAGATGTTTTTGCAGTTTATCCAGTTAAAGCAACCGCGAATTTGCACGCTGGATGAGAACATTATAAACATCGGATTCCCTATAATGCGGTATAAGTGAAGCTCGGTATTGACACTGCCCAGTCAGCTACGTCTATATCGAAGGGAGCAACTACGGGTTCTAAATCAGCGGAGACAAACTGTGCCTTGGTGTTCTTTTGCGGAATACGGGATGATAATGTAACCTAGCTCTTGGCAAACGCGTAACGACGAAACGGTGCCTCCTATCACGATATGCTAATAAGAGGCTGCCAACGATCGCAGGGAGGCTAGAGCAGCTGCGCGGCTCCGATAGCGGGAGCCGTACGCGAGGGACTTGATATGCAAATTACCGAACACGGCCGTCATCACTATAGACTAGGGCCGAGCGATTTTTAATTATCGCGGTAGACGAAACATCCGCCTCGTGCTGATGTCGACAAATGAATGTTTCGAAACGCCGCATGTCCTCGCTTGTATTATTCCATTTTTCTTCCTTTCTTTTCTTTGTTTGTTTCTATAATTTTTTTTTTTTTTTGCAATGTGTGCAGTGGTGATGGATGGAAGCGATTGGGTTGTCTCACGTGGTGATCGGAAGCGAGAGGCTTCCGTTTCAACGGCAAATGAAAACAAGTCGATGGACGAGAGGAAAAAGAAAATGCAATTGGGACTGCATGGAGTTGATGGGAGCGACAAGAACTGAAGTTTTGAAACGTGTGCATCTGAATGTTTGCGCCCAAGCTTAGGAACGAGCTGATGACAACAGGCCCTTTTCATAAACTGTAAAGATAGCTCCCCTGCAATGCAGCTTGCCCTACTAATGACGGCATTGGCAATCCGGCAAATAGCGCGCGCAAGCGCAATTTGCTTGCGATAGGGCATGTAGAATGTCAACGCAGCTCTTCTGATACAAACATTCTCAAAAACGGTCCGTAGTATGTGCAACTTGAATTTTGACACTATTTAAATAAAGACAGCTACCGCCATTAGTAGGGCAAGCTGCACTGCAGAGAAGCTAGCTTTACAGTTTATGCACGTTGTGCACGGTGCTTGCAAACTTAATCTTGAAGCTTCTTTCTATAGCTCCCTGTGATTTAACGATGTCAGAAGCCCACCAGGTCCAAACGCTTGCATTCACAGCATGTGGTTAGAAGAATCGATCTGAATTTTTTTTGTCCATATGCAGCCCTATAATCACAAACTGAAATTTCAAACCTGCTCGTCGGCACGTCGGGTGTGCGCTAGTAAGATCAGGAGAACGGCGCGCCAGTATCGCGCTATTAATTTAGCCGATCCGTGCTTCGTCTGAATGATTTCGAAACACGTATAGAGCCTCATCGTCTTTTCTTACTTTATCGGCCCAAGTCGCGATGGTTTTATTTCTTATTCCAGAAAGCCAGCCCCTCTTGCGCATTGTGCGAAACCTTATATTGTACTCGAAACAAGTCAAACATCTAGAGGTTGTAGGGTATTGAATTCGTCTGGCTGGTATGGTAGTGGGATGAAAGAGAGCTAAGAACGAAACGATCATGATACTGAAAAAATATTATCTGTCCACTAATAAGTGGATCAAGATTGTCGGCGTGCCTTCTGAATCGCTTCAACTCAATGTAATGATGTACCCGTCCATTTTGCAACACAGAAGCTTTTATGCTGTCACAAATCCCACATTTCTTGTACAAATTCTATTCTGGATATATGCTAAGGACAAAACGCAGTTAAAATAAGTTGAGTTAGCGCTTGGTTTGCTTCTCCCCGTCATTGTCTCGTTTTTGGCGTGGCTTTTGTTCACTCCTAGGGGAGAAATTATTAGTACATTAACAACTATAGTTTGATGGCACGCCAGCTAACGGATATGTTTTCGGTCCACGCAGCGGTTATCACGGATATACTGATATCCCTGGACGACCGGTACCTTTACATCGCCTGCTGGATTCACGGAGACATTCGTCAGTATGACATCACCGACACACGACACCCGAAGCTCGTTGGCCAGGTAAGCACTGCGCACGTTTCGCGTTCGGGCAAAAATAAAAAAAACATTAATCCGTTTTCTTAGGGCTTTCTGAGCATGTCTACTTCTGCCTGACGTCATCAGAGAATCAGTCTAATGCACGTCTTTCGAGCTTCGAGTGACTTGTAGCGATTCTCGGGAAGCTGCGCACGCAGCGCCTCTTCCGTCTCTCGCGTTTGTGTGGTCAGGGGCATAGTGACGTCAAATGATGTGTTTCGGTAAGCTCGAACGCTTTCGTCAAATGTTCTCGAGCTCTGGCCAATCAGCGGCGTTCTAACTGGACAGTCCACTTGGTGAACAGTCCACAGAATAGCTCCCCTGTAATGAGTGACCGTATGCGACAGAGATCCTAAGTCTGAGACATCAACAGTAGGCTTCTTTCTCTTCTATTATTTCCCTCCCCTCTTCTCCGTTGCAGGGTAGCGACCTACCTCCCCCCCTTTCACCCCCCCTTCTTCCTTTTTGTCTCTCCGTGCGAATTTGTGTGTTCTAGGTTTATTCTTGTATCCAGTTAACGAGCGTGTCACATTTCCAGGGCGGCTAAACGCAGGTTTGCACAGCAACACAGACTTCGCAAGGCAAGAACTGCAACTGGCGCATCGGAGAAGAAACGATGAAAAACATTGAATTTGAGAATACCACACTCCCAGTTGTACCTCTGCACCTGCGCTAGAGCTGCGCCATTTCGTTTTTGTATGTGTACACCGAGCACGAAGGAAGTGTCGCTTTTTTTTCCCCACTTAAGGATACAATTACGCTCGTAAAAGGTGATTGTGGGGCAAGATGTTTTCTTCTGTCAGTTAATCTCGTATAAAAGTAAATACCTTGCTTTTCCTTTTCGTATTCCTACCCTGATGTATTCACTGTGTCAAGTTCATTGCCACTGATTCTTAGCTCTTTTTTTTTTCAAGTTTGTTGCGCGAAGAACGGACGATCACAGGAATACCAAGGCAGACAGAAAGATCCTGTGATCGTCCATTCTTCGCGCAACAAACTTGAAGAGTCATGCGCCAACTCGCCCAGCAAGAAGTTCTACGACACCTGATTCTTAGCTAAGTCACCTTCGAGAAAACGAGGAGCCTTGTTTTTGTTCTCTCTCTCCCTCCCATTCTTCCCTTCCCAAGTGTTGTTGTTTGAAAGGACGCAGTTTGGCCTCATTTATAGCGCAAATTGTTCCTAAGTCGGGACTGCAATACGAAAGCAAAGAAACAATAACCTTGTAAGTTGGGAAAGTAGCTGGTGTCACTTTTCTTGCCCAGGTTTTCACGGGTGGATCTATCTACAAAGGCGGTCCAGTAACCGTGCTTCACGACGACGAACTCAAGGTAAGTCCGCTGTCCACTGAACGGTAAGTTGGAGTGTAAAGGAAAAATATCAAGGTAGATAGAAGGGAACAAACCTCACGCAACAGGTTCGCGAATGTACCCGAGAAAAACCAGAACAAGCGCGAAAGAGACCAAATTCGCGCGAACCATGATTTGGCCCAGTGAATTGACTGGCCCAATAGTGAGTTCTGGAACCTATCAATTTGGGGTAGATCCAATAATCATAATGCCTAGCAGGAATGTCGGCTGACTGCGACAACACCAGGGCTGGGACAGACATCAGACGGGACGCTGAGAGAACGACAGATAACTTGCTTGTTCCCATCCTAATTATTTGTCTTACATATTCATATTGTGCATAAATTTTAAGTTCTCCCTTGAAGATGTGAAATCGCAGGTTACACTCAGCAGGACACCAAGCCGTCATCACTTAATTAGACTAATCGTGCAAGCATCAGGCGTGCCATCGAGCATGACAAAAATCCATAACAGGTGGATCTTGATTTGTGACAGCAGCTTATGCGGGCCCTTTGTTGAAGGTCTTGTGCGCTTGTATGATTTGGCTCGTCAACGCGAACTATAAGACGAAATTTGTATTTGTGTCAACAACAGTGGATTATCCGTTTGTATCGTAAACTTCAATATCAGCCTAGTCACCGGCAGTATAGCTGCTACGAGTTGCGCGTCATCGTCGGTAACCAGATTAAGCAGAATTCTGATAACCGAAGCTAGACTGCAACTATACGTGTACTTTTAAGGCTTGCTTACGCTGCAACGAGAATCAGTCATACACGTGCCTGCACTAATTAGTTGGTATCACTTGAGCTTGCCCTAATGCAAACTCAGACACACGGAGCCAAGCGTTCATCGTCAATCAGCCACACCCCTCCCTCTCGGACACACACGTAAAACTAGACGCGCCACCGATCAGTCAAGTTAATTCGCGTTGCAATAAGTCATGCGCGTTTGTACGCGTCCTTCGGTTCCCAGCTGCTCTGCTCAATACGCCGTTTAATCTCGGTAGAACGCTGTTTCGCTGAAGGTTATAGGAAAACGCATCTAATGTCGATCATTTGCTCGAATGGCGCCTCGCCCACTAGATGAGATGAATGACTCCAATTAAAGGCGCCTACAACGCTCCTTCAAATTGATGTGCCCGTAATGAAGCAGTCACGAGCGTCCCTGTATATTTATTGCGCCCTGCATGGGCTCAATAAGGCCTTGAGCTATTTTTATTTTTTTCGGCATGCTAAGAGGCTGGGACGTTTAAGACGCTCAGTAAATTTGCTCGGCCCGTCGTTGTCGAGCCCGATTTTGTCACTAAGCTCCGCGAGTATTAATTGGAAAGTACAAGCATCGCGGACGTGCTAATGCCGTCGTAAGTTGAAGCTTTTGTACCCGCGTAGGTCTGAGTGCGTTTACGAACAATGCATGATTAATAAAAGACCTGTTCATTGAAGCGAATGTATAGCTACCCATTATTTCGCAGGCGGAAAGGTAGTTGTGCCCTCATTAGGTCCCCGATCAATTAAAACATTTTACGTTTTTTTGTGCAGTGACGTCAGCACATTCTTTATTAGCGCTTTCGCCAACCGTATGAACGCGTCAGAGAAACGTTGCACTGATTTATGCGAAGTTCAAATCCCAGTTTCATTACTATTTACAGTGTGGGGTACGGTCTACTAGACTACTACACTTTCTTGTGGACGCATGTTTTAGTCATACGATGAATTTCTCATCTGTTAAAGGGACACTGAACGGGTTTTGAATTCGCGAATTTATTGCGAATTCGGTATCCGCGACCTCTTACAACATGCCTACGGAGGTTTTTTTCGCGATGTTCGATTAAACAACGGCGCTATAAGCGAGCAAACTTTGATCGTGGGAACGCCCCCCCGGCGCGCGCGCGCGCAGGGGCGGAGCATGGGAGAGCTAGACACGTGGGGAGGTGACGTCATCGTCAGGGTCGAGCCGCCGGGCCGCCTGCGTCGCTCAGTCAGCTCAGCTTGTTTACTTCGGGGTTGTGCCTTGTTTCTGCTGCGATCTGCCGCCTAGTGAAGCATCAGATCTGCCAGTTCGTAGGGGTTTCTTGCCATTGCACCGTTCTCTTCTTCTGATTAGAGATTTTCGCCATCCGACATTCACTAGCTGTGTTTGTGCAAGGTTGAAGTGGACTCGCGATGCCGAGTTACTGCGCAGCATATGGCTGCCGCAGCACTTACGGTCGCGATGAGGTCGCTTTTCACAAGTTCCCTCGTTATCAGAAGATGGCTGCAAAATGGGCCGCTGCAGTTAAAAGAAAAGACTTCAAACCGACGAGATCAAGCGTGCTGTGCTCCAAGCACTTTCGTGACAGCGACTACGTACGAAGCCCGGCTCTCATGCAGTCACTGGGATTCCGCTGGCGTGCCATTCTGCTGCAGGGCCACTTCTAACACGTCCTTGTCGAGGCACACATTTTGAATTTTTTTTTTTTTGTGATGCACCTCCGTTGTTTCTTGCGGTCGCGAATCTGCCGAATTTCGAGGCAGCAGCAGCAGTCCTCCTCCTCTTTCCCCATTTGTACGCAGTGCGTGCATGAGCACCCATGGTGAAAACACGTGTACACAGATATCAGTACGCAGCATCGAAATCAGCTACTCTACACGACAGTCGCATGCTTTTAACGCAGCTAATGTACCGTTTCCATTTTAACACACCATCATTGTAGTACTGGGAAGAATTTAAAAAAGCGACGGCATTATAAAAAGCACAACTGCAATATATGAGCCAAACTATCCTTGCGCAATTTTTCAGCGCAGTTCAGAGCACATGTCACCATTGCGGCAAGAGCGGCACTCGTCGCCCCGCCACGGTGGTCTAGTGGTTATGGCACTCGGCTGCTGATCCGAAGGTCGCGGGATCGAATCCCGGCCGCGGCGGCTGCATTTCGATGGAGGCGAAATGTTGAGGCCCGTGTGCTGTGCGATGTCAGTGCACGTTAAAGAACCCCAGGTGGTCGAAATTTCCGGAGCCCTCCACTACGGCGTCTCTCATAATTAGAACTGGTTTTGGGACGTAAAACCCCACAAAACAACAACAACAAAGCGGCACTCGTCTGGCTTTTTTTTTCAATGTTGTTGTTGTTGTTGTTCCTCGCGGTAGCATACTGACTCTTCGCGTGCGCCTTGCCCGCTGCGAAGTACGATACTGACTGCGAGCACGAACAGCTGATGTCTCTGCACGATGCCCGCGCGTAGCGCGGACCGTGCCAATACGCGGCTAAAAGCGAGTGCCGATGCTGCTGTTTCTTATCGAATTTGATATCCACGGATGAACGTATCATTTGTAACAGTTTACTAGAGTGCAATTAAGCACTTACATGCATCTTATATGTACCAGTCTATGTTTCCGGCGCGGGTGGAGGTGGCTGGTTGGGACTAGCTTTCCTGTGCCGCTTCAGTCGACGCCCTTACAGTAGCGACCGGCTCGAACATGTACGGATGTACAGAGAACTCGTTCCGACTTTCACAGTTCGCCATACTAACAGCAACTACACGATTTCAACAGGTAAACACGGCATTGCCTGCCGGCGAGCGCAGTCAGCTGTCGTCACCTTCCTGACGATGTCGTCATGGAGCTTCGACCAATCACAGCGGCGGCGAGACTCGCGATGGGGGCCGCGGCGCCTGTTGCTTGTTTTCGGCAAAATAAAGCTATTTGCGTTGGTTTATGCAAATTTTCGACTTGATTTTCGAGTTCGCCGCACGAAATTACGTATCATGACACCATAATCTCGTTTTTTTTAAAAAGTGGTTCAGTGTCCCTTTAATGCGCGCCGCTTTACACTAATGGGCTACTCTGTCAACACCAATTACTAGAAAATTTGAATGTGAAGCTGTTGTGCAAGCGGCAACAACTACGAACCCTGAATGAATGCGAAGCCATCTGCTCAGGCACCCCCCCTCCCTTTGGAAATTAGACTGTTTGGCAAATTTTCTGTCCATAAAGCTTCGTGAAAGACTGTACATTCTTTTGTAATGTTCGATGTCGTGATGTTACCGCTCTTCCGGTTCATATTTTTTTGGGACGGCGTGTGCCTCTTAAATTGCAGATTCCGCAATTCTCCGTGTAAATTCCCGCCCTCATACCGTTGGGCATAAAGCCTCGAAATAGCCACCGGTGCACGAGCTCTCACATTCGATTCAACTGTCGCAAGCAGTACTCATTATCATCGCCGCCAGTAAGGTCCTTTGTTCGGTGGTCTACGCGAATCCTTCATGCAGAATACCTCATTCAAACATCCCATGCCTAACAAACTTGACTTTTAGGGTGTGCTTGACTGTTAGTCCTTGCTGGAGTTCATCCGAATAGTTATTGTCGGAGGACAAAGAAGACTGAGCTTGGATATTTGTGACAAATAATATATCTTGTTGACAGATAGGAAACTTTCCGCCCAATTGAACAGTGTTTTGCCAGTGCTTGTTCCCAAAGCAGAGGGGGGAGGTGAAGGGAAAGAAAACCTTGGTTGCTATGTTATATAGAGGAAACGTCGGACAACGCTGAAACACGGCAACAAAATATGCCGACAGGAGTGCAATATCGGGGCCACCATGAAGTGAGGGCGCGAAAAACATGCAGCTGAACAAGCAACAAAATCTTGGAATTCCGGAGGAACAACAGGCTGTAGATGACTTGTAGCTCACGTCGGCTCCTGGTGTTACATAACTCTTTCATATCGCCCATTTCTCAACGTTTCCAGGCTGATCTCCTGCTCCACAGAAAACAAGGTTTCGGGTGACAGTGGCATAGCAGCCCACTGAGCTAGGGTCCTTCATTATACAGGGCTATGCTGAACTTGTTCGTGGAGAAACACGGCCTAACGTTGTCTCCACAATAATATAGACTGTTGCGTAAATCGTAGCCATAGCAACGTGTTATTTGGTGCATATTTTTAGCGCGACTATTCGGTCTTGCTGTTCTGTTAGCATTCGCGTCACAGTGCCACAAAATCGCGAGTGGGGGTCACGGTTTTATGGGCGAACGAGATTACGTGCGCATGAGAAGGCAGGACCTACATAGTGATGCATTTCTCTAACGCAGAACAAAACATGATGGCTATTAGGGACATGTGTACAATAGCAAGCACCTACCCACCAACTTCTCAGATTATAGCTTGAAGACTCACATATAATTATCAGAGTTAAGTAAATCCAGCAGTAGGAAGCTGATGGGTGTTAGTGGCCATGGTTCCGCAGAAACCAGCCTCTGAGTTCGAATTGGTGAAATTGGGGGAAAAGAGAGTGTCGTCACCGAATTAAAATTAGATTTTTCTGACTGCGGCTAGTTTAGTAATCTGGAACACATGACTTGGCGGTGCCGCTCGTTACGAGACCCCATTAAAATTAGGGGACAAATCGAACTCGCGGCCGCGGCGGCTGCGTTTCGATGCCCGTGTACTATGCGATGTCAGTGCACGTTAAAGGACCCCTGGTGGTCGAAATTTGCAGGGACGTCCACTACGTAGTCTCTCATAATCATAGCTGGTTTTGGGACGTTAAACCCCACAAAAATCGCAAATCGAACTCCGATCTTTCAGAGCTCGGAACCACATCAACTCCGGCCGCCAAGACGGCTCGCGACGCGGCGTTTAGGGTAGGTCTATCCTTCACATCGTGGGATAGGGCCGACGGGTCACTCTAGGGCGGATTGTTACTCCCAGAGCTCTTTTAAATAGACATTCATACCGTACCACCGAGGGATGTACAGCCCTCAGCAGGCTTAACAGGAACGCGCGTGCAGGGTGGCCTGGATGACTTTCACTGAGTCCTGCACCGTGAAATGGTGCGCGCTCTTGCCGAAATGTTTATTTATTCTCCAAATAAGTAGATACTATTTCGGTAACGGCTTCCACCGATAAGCGGAGCTAGCCTCAGTTAAATTGGTCCAGGTCGTGCGGCCCGGGCGTTCATGTCACCTGTGCTGAGGGCTGCAAATCTGGCGTGCGATTACGAGTAGCACTTAAGCTGCATCTCAAATGAAGGTTGCTCGCTCACTCCTGCGAATTTTCACCCAGACAAACAGCGCACGAAAGAGTCTGAGGATTACTGCCTATTACGTTTCGCTTGCTATCGCTTCATCATTTCAACCATAGCGCAAGTGATTTTTTAAAATTTACCTATAAACATCAATGCACATATAACGTTCCTCGTTTTCGAGTAAAATTCGATTTTTACCCGTTTCTTACACTCCGAACACGTTTCAGGAAAATCGCGCTAATTCTGATTCTTCCCTGAATAATAGCACATACAGACCTATTTCTTAATGACGAACGGAATTTGCGGTGCATATGCTCTATAGCTACGCCGGATCGCGACAGTGAAGTTACAGCGTACGCTTTGAAGTAAACGCCGTTGGCGTATAGTTCATTCCACAATCTGCGTACAACAATGTAGAGGCTACAAGGCTCTCATTCGTAAATTCACACTGACGAAAATACCCCCCCCCCCCTCAACAAAAAAAAAGAAAGAAAAAGAAGAAAAAGATAACTGAATTTCGCCATGGGTCAGACAAAAAAAAAAGAAAGAAATAAGACGATTTGATCTGGTTATCAAGCTGAAAAATAGCACCAGACTTTTAACCCCACCGATCTCAAAAAAAAAAATGAAATTTAAAAAAGAAACATAGAACGCGAAAACGAACAACTCAAAGGGATTTAGGGATTAAAGGCAGGGCTCACGGACAGGTGGAGAAGTTGTTTGACCCCAGTTTCACAACTACACGCGGTGCAGCGAAATATGCAAGCTGCGTCAGCCTAGTTAGGCAGCAGGAGAACGAATGACTCATTTCACCGCTTATATCCCTCCATGAACGGTACCGGTGGGATCGAAGGATCACGGATGGATGAGTCGCGCTTAATGAGGGAGCGCTTCTTACAGATGCAGCCGGTTCCTCCTGCGTTGTTTATGGCGTTTGCAACTTTCATTCTTGGTAGCGTAATGTATTTCTTAAAAATAATGTTACGATCTAAAGAAAAAGGTCTTTACGGTTCCACTTCCCCAAAATGAGCAGTTCAGTGACTAGGAAAAAAAAAAAGCTCACTGAGCTTCTGTAACTAAGGCCAAGGTGACTTTACCTCAACAGGGAATACCACTATAGGACACTCTCTAAAGGTTTGTCGATGTTTACATTCCTTTAAGATTTCTTAAGACTTACACGCACAGTCTTTCGCTATCAATTCTGCTGAGGCTGGTTTTCTCGCTTAAAGCGCTTGTTATGCATCGCGATTCGATTCACCTGAAACCGATCTGCCGCCTTTCGCTTGGCATCAACCTCAGTTCAGTGCACCGTCTGCCGTTGTCCTACAGTGATTATGTTCTTATGGTTAATGTTACTCCACCTTGCGAGATTCTGCAGAAGTCATTTACCGCATAGTAATCATAGTGCTTGCATGTTGACCTGAAAGGACACGGCTTCGATAAAGGACGCGGCGGTGACACTCCCGATGGAGGTCAAAATCCTGAAGGCCCGTGTTCTGTACGACGCCAGTGCACGTTAAAGAACACCAGCTGGTCGAAACTTCTGAGCCCTCCCCTACGACGTGTCTCATAATCATATAGGTGTTTCTTCAGGTAACCCAGAGCAATTGTTATTATTTTTTTCCACCTTCATTCTCTTCTCACCCAGCTTAATTCAGTCTCCTAAATTTTCTTTATCCGTGTACTGTGCGTTGTCAGTGCACGTTAAAGAACCCCAGGTGGTCGAAATTTACGGAACCCTCCACTACGGCGTCTCTCGTAACCGTATCGTGGTTTTGGAAAGTAAAACCTCAGAAATAATCTGAATTGGCTTTATTCACTATGTTAAATCACCGGTATACCGCAACCTGGGAATGCTAGTAGGCGCTCCAGTGAACTTTTGCGACCGCCTGTGTTGACGCCGATAGAAGGTGGAGGTTTCTTTATTAGTGGGGCGCACAAAGCTTTGAAAGCGTTAATAAACTTACAAGTACACCAAGATATTGACACGCTGCACCAAACGAACGCCGACTGCTTTCCGAGCGGGCCCAACCGATTGTAACGAACACCTGTCCAGACAGTGTGCGAACTACGAAATAACGGAAATGCACTGTCCACACAAGAGTCGGCTGCACAATGACAACAGGTTAGGTTTGCGGAAGAGAACTGAGCATGCAAAGAGGCATGTGCACCGTTTTCAGCGCTCATGCTGTGGTCAATGTTCCGAACACGTGCTGAGTATCGCAGACGAGGACCCTCGCACCGTTCCCAGTAATTGCCCTGTCAGTGCCAGGACCCATCGTACCCTGCCTGCTGTTTTGTTGGAACACAGGCGCGTCAACTCCCCTCTTGTGTAAATCGGTGAGGTAGGCTGTTAATTGGTTATTTATCAATGTATTCAGAGGCACACATTTCTGCAAGCTTGTGTCGCCTGCTAAAGGTCATTCGTAGGTTACGCGTCCGGGCTTTTACACTTTACTAAAATTTCACTCTTGTACGGCAATGTTATGTTATGTGCGAATGAAGAAAGGGTAATTTGCTATTATTGTTCCTTGCTGGTTGCGGTGAAAGGTGTTTAGATGACTGAACCGAAATTAGGTCGTCGAATCTGTCTTTTATCGATGGGGCCTCTAGTCAGACTGAACAGTTCATATTGATCTTGCTGCTTCCCAACGTTGACGAGGGAACGTCATGATGACCTAGTGATTTTAACAGCATGCTTGCATAGAGAATAGTATCCTGAGTGAAAGTTAGTGGCGGTCGGTAGAAAACAGGGCCTATGAAATCGTATAAAGCCGCCTTTAAATTGCGGTATACTTGCTTTCTTGTTTAATGAGCGAGCCGATTTCTCGGGAATGTGATACAAAAATATAAGCAATTGAAAATCAAATCATAGACCAAACAAAGCTAAGAGAGCTGATTCCTATATACTTGCAGTTCACGAACAACTTCAATCAGACACTACTACGCATGCGAGATGCGAATGACATGTTATTGTTGGGGACCTTCCATCATATAGACGATACATAAAGCTCATAAAACGTAGTAAACAACCAGGTAAAGTTTACTGTCTCTAAGGAAACCGTATACGGCTGTCAAGGTACTCCTTTATTTTTTTTTTCTCAGTACGAGTACCATTAGAATGCGAAAAAAAAAAAACTTATCACCCCGACAGGAGCAACCCGAGCGGTGCGTGATCAAGAACAAGCCCGTGCAAGGTGCCGCCCAGATGTTACAGCTCAGCCTGGACGGCAAGCGACTGTACGCCACCACTTCGCTCTACAGCCCTTGGGACAAGCAGTTCTACCCGGAGCTATTACAGTAAGAACGGCCACACATCGCGATACAGTCTGTGTATAAACTCATCATCATCATCATCATCATCAGCCTGTTTAGGTCCACTGCAGGACGAAGGCCTCTCCCAACGATTTCCAATCCACCCTATCCTGAGCGAGTTGGTTCCACTTTATGCCTGCAAACTTTTTAATTTCATCGTTCCATCTAATCTTTTGCCTGCCTCTGTTACGTTTTCCCTCTCTTGGTATCCATTCCGTTGCTCTTACTGTCCATCTGTTATCTTTCCTCCTCATGACATGTCCTGCCCAGGTCCACTTCTTTCTTTTAATTGATATAATAATATCGTCTATTCCTGTCTGTTCTCTGATCCATTCCGCTCGTTTTTTATCTCTTAGCGTTACCCCCAACATTTTTCTTTCCATTGCACGTTGCGTGCTCCTTAGTTTTATCTCTAGTTTTTTCGTTATCCTCCACGTTTCTGCGCCGTACGTTAGTACTGGGAGAATGCAGTGATTGAATACTTTTCGTTTTAGTGAGAGCGGTAAGTTTCCAGTCATGATTTCATAATGCCTTCCGAATGCGCTCCAGCCCAACCTTATTCTACGGAGAATTTCTTTTTCATGGTTAGGAGTTCCTGTTATTAACTGTCCCAGGTATACGTATTCGTTTACACATTGTAAGGGTTCATTGTCGATTTTAAATTTCTGTTCCTTAGCTAGGCTATTGAGCATAACTTTGGTCTTCTGCCTATTCATTCTTAATCCAATTTTAATACTTTCCCTGTTTAGGTCATCAAGCATGTTTTGTAGTTCGTCTCCATCATTGCTAAATAGCACAATGTCGTCTGCGAATCTTAAATTGCTGAGATATTCTCCGTCTATTCGAATTCCCTTGTCTTCCCAGTCTAGACGTTTAAAGATTTCCTCTAAACATGCAGTGAATAGCATCGGGGATATCGTATCGCCCTGTCTCACGCCTCTCCCGATCGGGATTTCTCTGCTTTTCTCATGTAGGAGTAGTGTGGCTGTGCAATCTTTGTATATGTTGTTGATGGTTTTCACGTATATGTCAGGTACCCCTTGTCTACGTAGAGCTTCTAGAACTGCTTGTATTTCTATCGAGTCAAATGCTTTCTCGTAGTCGATAAACGCCATATAAAGAGGTTTGTTATATTCCGCGTACTTCTCAATTACTAGGTTGATAGCGTGGCTGTGGTCCATTGTCGAGTAACCTTTCCTAAAACCAGCCTGTTCTCTCGGTTGATTAAAGTCGAGTGTTTCTCTTATCCTCGTAGAAATTACTTTTGTAAATAGCTTGTATATTACTGGGAGTAGGCTAATTGGTCTATAATTCTTTAACTCCTTTATGTCACCTTTCTTGTGGATAAGGATTATATTCGCATTTTTCCAACTGCGTGGTATATTACACGTCTTGACACATTTCGTGAAGAGCGATGCAAGTTTTTCAAGTATAATATCTCCTCCGTCTTTAATCAAGTCGGCTGTTATACCATCTTCACCAGCTGCTTTACCGCGGGACATGCCTTTGACAGCTTTTTTGACTTCGTCAGCGGTTATACATGGAATTTCATTGTCCTCCTCAGATTCTATTTCTATTAAGGTTGTATGGTGTGTCTGAGAACTGTACAGTGCAGAGTAGAAATCTTCTGCTACTTTTACTATTTCGTTGAAACTGTTGATAACGTTACCTTGTTTATCCTTTAGCGCATGCATTTTGTTTTGCCCTAAGTGCAGTTTCTTTTTGACCGTTTTAATGCTGGTGCCTTTCTCTACAGCTTTCTCTATTTCTCTCGTGTTAAAGTTTCTTACATCTCTTTGCCTGGCTTTATTGATCAATTTTGATAGTTCTGCGAATTCAATCTTATCTTTTGGCGAAGTTACTTTCATTTGTTGGCGTTTTTTTATTAAGTCCTTGGTAGATTGGGACAGCTTACTTGTTGTTTGCTTAGTTGTTGTACCCCCGACTTCTATCGCTGTTTCAAGGATTGTTTTCGTTATGGTTTTGTTCATTTCCTCTACATCGTCACCGTTTTCGTCTAAGGCCTCGAACTTGTTGCTTAGGGCTACTTTAAATTCTTCGTTCTTGGATCTGATTACCTCTAAATTACATTTTTTTCTGGTAAATAATTTAGTTCTTGTTTTCTTTAGGTTGAGTACAATCTTTGCTCTTACTAACCTGTGATCGCTGCATTTTATCTTCCCCACTACTTCTGTGTCTTGAATTATATCTGGTTGTTCGCACATTATAAAGTCGATTTCATTCTTTGTTTCCCCGTTAGGGCTTTTCCACGTCCACTTCCTATTCTTGTGTTTCTTGAAAAACGTGTTCATTATACGGAGTCGGTTCCTTTCGGCAAATTGTACTAGCATTTGTGTATGTATTTGTGTACTAGCATTTGTATTTGTACTAGCATTTGTACTAGCATTTGTGTGTGTATAAACTAATACCGTGATAAATTTACTTCACTGAGAAATCACTGACAACCTCCCATATAGCTGGTCAGTGGAAGTTAGAAGCACAGGTGGTCGAAATTTCCGGGGCCCTCCACTACGGCGTCTCTAATAATTAGATCCTGGTTTTGGCACGTAAAGAATCCAAAATTTATTATCCATATAGCTGGTGCTTGGTGTACGTATTCGTTGTCGCAGCTACACGAATAAGTAAGCGAGAGAGAAATGAAGGCTGTGTACAAAAATGTCTGTTTAGTGATTTACGAGAGGCCTTAGAAGCTGTTCCATGTTTTCAAACATGTTTTTGCATTGCTTCACATATTATGATAGTTCACCACAGTGGTATAATGGTTAACGTACTTGACTGCGGACACGAACGATGCGGGTTTGATCTCGGCCGCGGTGGTCGCATTTTCTAGCGAGGCGAAAACTGTACGATGTCAATGCACGTTAGAAGAATCCCAGGTGGTCAAAATTCCGGGAACCTTCAGCCACCGGGTGCCTCGTCATATCGTGGTTTTGACACCTAAAACTACAGGAGTTAATGTTACCCTAGGATGAGGTAAGAACGTATCTCGCTATTGTTGATAAATTTAGAAAGGAGACTACCGAGACCACAGATGCTGCCGTTGTTGTTGAACTATGTGCTGCCTACAAATTCCACTACGTTCTATACGCGAATTCTTATTCCAGGGTGAGATTCTCCGTTTTTCCGCACCTGTTGTTGAATCCTCCAAAACGCGGCATGAATATCCGCTTCTCGCGACCAATCGAAGCTTTCGATTTGAGCTCCTATTTTCGGCCTCGCGTTGGCCGTGTGCTGACATTTCGCGTTGGACATTCGTCTTCGCTCACTTGGGCTGCAAATTCAGCCGACTTTGGCGTGGGCGAAGGCTCCCCAAACATTCGGAAAGTACAGGAATTGTAGAAGCTGTTTACCTTGAGAGGACCAAGTCTCTTAAAAAAAAAAAATCAATATATAAACGAAAAGAATACCATGTTGGAAGGAACTTCGCAAAATGTCATAATACGTTTCTTCAGCGCTCGAATCTCGCGTGGGCTAGTGAGGCGGAGGGATGGCGGCGCAAAGGGGTGTTTTCTTCTTTCGGAACACTTAGTTGCCGCCACGGTTCGGCATGATGCATGACCAAATGCTTGCGGGAAACCAAGCCACTTGCATTTCGCCTCTGGAATAGACGAGGGTGGCGATGCGGGCTTGCTAGTTGGTCGTACTGTTACAATGTTGAGTGCGAGTAAAATACAGAAGGAATAAATGCACATATGTACTGGCGCTTGCGTGTGTGCGTTTCTTCCTTTTGTCCTTTTTTTCGCGCTCAACTTCGTACTAGTAAGACCACCTAGGAAGCACGCCTTCTCCGGACGCTTACCGTTGCGTACGGGGCATTGAAATTCCCTAGTGGCTGCAGGAACTAAGCCAGGCTTCAGCGAAGTACGGATTGAACTTGGCGAAAGATGTGCTAACGCAAAAAGAACGCATTCGTTATGGTAACGCCATATGTGGGTATATCAAGAATTGGGCACATGGGGCCAGATATATGGCATGTGTCCATAATGAACGTCTACCCAATTCGTGATTCGTCAATACAAGACCTATATAATAATGGCCATATATGGCTCTGTCACGATTTGGGCAAATATAACCGTTTACAGACACGTGACATATTATATGAGCGGGTAGCACAATTGCTCATGTGGCCATATGTCGCATATTTGTAAGGAATACTATAAATTTCGTGGCCCTTTGTTGCACTTGCATAGCGCCACGTAGTACGAGCTATGCGATAACGATATGTATAGTATATGTATAGTGTATGTCAGTGACGCTTGAGATGGCAACATACAGTGCATTTTATGCATCTGTGATAGCGCGGTATTTGTTTGAGGCAAAGGTCAACAGTGCATCAAAGCGTACACGCATGCATACGTAATTTCCAACATACTTTTCGTAGCTACTGCTAATATCCGTTCGCTATCACCAACACCAATAGAGGACCGCAGCTAGCAAGGATGTTCTGCGTGTTTTGAAGGAGTCAAGACAGGATAGCTGAGGAGGATAACCTTATTTCATTCGTTCTTTATTCTCATCCAATACAGTACCAACAATACCGCATTATTGCAATTGCAATAATGCAAAAAAAAATTGCAATTGCAAGCGTTATGCCCTTTACAAGTAGCCTTTTATAAATTACGGTCCTTGATGGCGCACCAACGAAATAGAAAGGTGATCCCACGACAGTCAACAACGGAAGTGGAAATTGAAAGTTTCCTGCATCTGCGAAAATTGACTAAACACGGATGTCATTTGCCTCGAAATACTTTTCTTCTTTCTTTTATAGTGCCGACTATTCATGTCGTACAGAGGTTTAGGATGGTCTATTCGTGCACAATTTACTATCTTCCAATCTTCCCATTCTATCTGTGCAGCTTCGCGAACTATCGGGTGACAGCCCACGTCTCTTGGCTTTTATTCTACTGACTCGTCTCTGATGTGTGTACAAGCGGAGGCTGCTTGGACTAAACTTCTCCAGTGACTTCTCGGAAGTGAACACATGCGTGTGTGCGCAGGCATTACGTGTGTCGCTAGCTTTCGTTTCACGATGCGCACTGGATAGCCGCCGTATAAGTGTACTGCGCTCCGTGATTCTTCCAACGCAAGATTTTCCTTTCGTCCTTGCGAAAGAGCTAGGGACTTTGAAGGAAATCTTTCCGCGGACGTAGAAGTTGCGCGCTGTCTTTCTGCTCTCAGTTGCGACTAATCCGGGCTCTTGCTCACTGTCCAAACGCCCACGAAGCTGAAACTATACGGTACTCGTTTGAGTTGGCACGCCTCCGCTCTGTGCCGACGCTGTGGAAAGCACCTGAAATCCCTCTTGCCTTTGCAAGCGCACGTATGTGTTGTTTGTACGCGTTTCCTTGCGTGTTCGCTAATCTTTCGTTGATAGACTTGTGCATTGGGTGACAGTGTGCCTAGAGTAGTTTCAGATTACGCTACAGCTCTTAGACTGATCTTTTTACTCTGGTTAAACAAACACCAACGACGGCGTAAGAAAGTCGGAGTAGTAGTTCTCAGAAGCTTTGAAGTTTGGTTTCGCTTCGTGGGAGTATAGGGCAGAAAAGTTCGTTGGTAAGTGATGCGCATGAGTGGGCAGATGTTCTTTTTCTTTTTGTGTGTGTGTGTTCTCCGAGCACTGTTCGAGGAATGTTTGTAGTGAACGGAAATCGTGTCACGATTAGCGTGAAGAGGGTGGACTGAGCACTGCTCAATGAATTTCAGTGAGCGGAAAACATTTTAGTATTGCGATGAAAACCGTGGAGAAGAGGGAACTGCGTGATAAGACCCTTCCCTCCCTTTTCTTTATTAAAAGAAAAAGGCGTGGCGACTAGAATAAACGAGCTGACAAGTGCAGATAAAATGTGACGAGCGTTACCTGCCCTTGCAGCATGCGCAACATTGAGGAACAAAGGGAAGTTGGTGCAAAAGTGCAGACTGCCTGCCCCATGTGGCAGATGAATGTCCCACGTTACGCATGTGCTGTTTACTCGTATGATCCAGCGGGCGTTTCCTTTCTTTCTTTCTTTCTTTCTTTCTTTCTTTCTTTCTTTCTTTCTTTCTTTCTTTCTTTCTTTCTTTCTTTCTTTCTTTCTTTTCTTCGTTTTTGTCACAGCCAGCGAGCGGCGAGCGCCTTTTTTTTTTTTTTGTCGCCCTCAGTTGGCATTTATTCTTGTTCCGGGCCAGCTCTTCCCCACAAACTTTGCGTAAGCGGTTCTCACTATCAACGCGCGTTATCAGCGTTCCGACAAAAGGTTCATACCACCGGCGTACTTAACACAAACACTGCGAAAGTGCACGCGCGAGACGCGCGAGTCTGCAGCGCAAAGGCCCTCCCCTGGAGAATGCGGCGGCAATCTATACCAGGCACTGATATGCCACAGGGAGAACCGGTGCTCTCCCTGTTTACTTATTCGTACGTGCCTTCGAGAACGTCAGATTTATTGCCGAGAGCTGCGCGGCTTTACGCGTGGCGGCTTTGAAGAGAACGCGGGCGGCGGATCTTCGCTTAAACCCGCCGCCACGTGAAGTAATTTAACGCGGGATGAAAAAAAAAAAAAAAAAAGAGAGGATGCCCGATCAAATGGCGGGCGAGAAAATTCGTTCGCTAACGTGCTCATCGTGCTCGCCGAGTCCCGTGGGGCTTTGTCTATATAGGATGAAAACCCTGATCGTTCATTTCATATACTGGTTGCCTGGTATTTTTCTCGGGTTTCATCAAGCTGGCGTGTTGGCTCTGCGCTTTTGTTCCGCCAAGCGAACATCATACAAAAGAAGCTTGTGTAGTTTTAGTTGCGGTACATCGTTTGTTTCCTATCGTCGACGGGAATGCAGGCAAGTTGTCATTTTTTTTTTAAGGAGACGCCATGTGTTCTTTCTTTCTACGTCGCATCGTGCAAATGGAAGTCACTTAATATAATCTTGGCTCTTATTATCCCCGTAAAGCGTAAACGCAGTTTAGCATCTAAAAATAACAAAAAAAATGGGGAAATTGGTTCTGTTCATTTCCCCCAAGGTGGAGTTACGATTTGAAAGAGAAAACTTAGCATCCACGCCCTTGTACCACAAAGCTACAAGTAAATCTGGTGTCCGAAATTAAAGCTCCTTGTTGACGAAAAAATTCGTGAGGGTCCAGGGTTCGAACCGGGGCCAACGCCCGTCCGGGGTGCTAGCTCTGCCAACTGAGTTGACCAGGAGGCTAGCAAGTGACAGCTCGAGGGCGAATTGATCCAGCTCGAAGCGCATGGGCAAGAATACGGCAAGCGAGTTCTACGGATCTTCGCGAGGAGGAGTAAAGATATCAGAAAATTATCCAACGGGTGGATGGTAATCTTCACACCACACGAGATTTGCCCGCACGCTGCTGGTCCTCGCACAGTAACCCTCACATTCCGAAGTTCACCTTCCTTTTTTGTTTGTTTTTTTGGGGGGCTGCGACCGACTGGCACAATCTTCCCGGCAATGCCAATACCATCAGATGCTATTGAGTACGTCTGTGGAAATTGTGCCGACTTGTATTTAACACCAGTGCACAGCCTGCCAGCTGGGCTCAGCCAAAGTTAACCTCTCTGCTTTTCCTTTCCCTTTCCCTTCCTTGTGTGGACATGATTTATTTATTTATTTATTTATTTATTTATTTATTTATTTTTACGTCCAAGAACCACTATATGATTATGAGAGACGCTGTAGTGGAAGGCTTTCGAAATTTTGACCACCGGTCAGAATTTTGACTCCGTATGAATGCTCCGAACGGGATCTTTAAGATAGTAAACAGCCCAGCCACGGTGGCCTAAGTGGCTACGGTACTCTGCTTCTGATCCCATGGTCGCGGGATCGAACCGCGGCCGCGACGGCTGCAGACGTTTCGATGGAGGCGAGATATCGAGGTCCGAGTACTGTGCGATGCCAGGGCACATTAAAGAACCCCGGGTGGTCGAAATTTCCGGAACTTTCCGCTACGGCGTCTCTTAGTAGTTGTAGTTGTTTTGGGACGTAAAGACCGAGAAATTATCTGAACGCTAGAGTTAGGAGATTTAACGTCCTGTCTGTTATCTTTCTGTTGGCTTTTCTTATTCCGTCAAGCGCTAGACGTGCTTCTAAAACCGCATATCTCGGGATGGCATGCGTCACACGCGATCGGTGCGTGTGCATTTCCATGAGGTTTTTAGGGGCGAAGCTCCTCTTAGTCTAACCTTGTCAGGCGTCAGGCGTCAGTCGTCAGGCGTAACCCGCGTGCCGGGAGGCACGCGCTCGAGAGCGAAAGGCGCGCGTTGGCTACGGAAACGCTCTTAGAGGAACGCTACCAGCTCGCGAAGAAGGAGAACGCGCCCTCGCCCGCGAGAGACAACGTTGGCGCAAGCACCGTCTCCTAGCGAGTTTCTTGATAGAGAAATACCGACTGCTCGCGTTGGAGAAGCGTTCACCGGCAACCCATATATATATATATATATATATATAATATGTGCACAGGATCTTGACTTGCAATGAAGTGCCGGTGGGAGATTTCACTTGTGCATAGTTGAACCATGAGGATTCGTAGCGTGCGCGTTAACTAAATTAATCCGGAACTCGGCACGATCTACGATGAACCTCCCGAGCTTCGCCCACTCATCATCATTCACTCCGTGGATATGCTGTAATTTTTATTTCATTCTTGCTGCTCAACGTGTTACCGCTCTGCATGTTATCTGAGACTTTTGCGCTAAAAGTAGGAACAGAGCTGATAGACCTAGATGCTCGTACTGCGACTAAGTCTGTGTTTCTCTGTAACGCAGGAAAGGAGCCATGATGATCCGCGTGGACGTGGACAACGCCAAGGGTGGTCTGTGCATCGACCGCGAGTTCCTGGTCGATTTCGGCGAAGAGCCCGACGGGCCCGTGCTGGCGCATGAGATGCGCTTCCCGGGTGGAGATTCCACTTCGGACATCTGGCTTTGAAAGCAGCGGGCAGTGCGTGGGCGCTGGAGAGCGGCCGAACACTTTCGATCCAATCTTTTCGCCTGCGTGGCTTTGATTCGTTCTCGCTGGAGCCAATATGCTTGGTGAGGTCCGAAAGACGCGAAGCATGCAATGCTATAGAAATGTTTCGAGCGCCACGTCATCAATATTAGTACAGCGACCACTCTTTGATATTCGTTCTATTTTATAAGCAAAAGAAATGTGACTCGTGCAACGGGGTTATCTGATAATAAAAGTTTGTTATTGTGTAACGGATATGTTTCGCTTTTATAAAAGATCTCGCATAACACTAATCGTAGAGAGTGTCCTTGTTCTTTTTCCCTCCCCCTGCCCTACCCCCCTCCCCCCCCCTCCCCCCCTTTACGCTATGGTGATCTAGTGGCTATGGCACTCTGCTGCTTATCCAAAGGTTGCGGGATCGAATCCCGGTCGCCGTGGCTGCATTTTGGTGGAGGTGAAACGCTGAGGGCCGCGTACTCTGTGTGCGATGTCAGTGCACTTCAAAGAATCCCAGGTGGTCTAAATTTCCGGAGGCCTCCACTACGGCGTCTCTTATAATCACATCGTGGGTTTTGGCTGTAAAACTCCGGAAATCAATCAAATCACCCCACCCCTCCTTTTTTGTTTTATTCTCCGCTCTTTTATCCACCTTTCTTTCCCTTTGCCACCCCCTAGTGCAGGATACGAAATCGCAACTGTATATCTCATTACTCCCACCTTTCTTTCGTATCTATCTCTGGCAAAAGATGCGTAATAATGAACACCACGAATATGAAACCTGCAGTAATTTATTGTATATCAGTCGCAAAAGTTCTAGAAGCGATGTCGTAAAAGAAAAAAAAAAAAAGGCGACCGCTTACTGCTGGCTTATAGATCGTTTAAAGCAATTCAGTGTGAAATTGCCGGAGCGCAGAGTAGTCTCTAATATGCAGACCGGCCCATTCATTAAAATCAGTGAACCTTGGCATCTCGTGAACCGGTCTGGTTTTCGCGGTTTAAATATTCCGATAATGAATGCTGCACGTCATTCAACGTTTCGATCGAACTGAGCAGCCGTACTGAGTAATTGCGAGACAGCTAACTTAACTTTCTTGAAGCTCTGTTAAGCTGAGCCGTCGAGTATTAATAGCGGGTGTTTCTTGTTAGATTTATGAATTACATATCTTTCGCTGTAGTCTGAAGTTGAATTTTTCAGCGAAAATTTTCTGGACGTGCGAGTTGGACTGCGCGGTTTATCTGGAGAAGCTTGGTTGGCTCTGTTCGTCTTGAAATGCGCGAAGTGTGTGTGTGTGTGCATATATAAACACGTTTGCCTTGTCAGGTTCGATTAGCCACACGGTTGCTTTAACTTGCTTCGCCGGCAGTGCCGTATTCGCGAATTTATTCAATAAATGTGAAAGCATTTATTCCAATTTCTAAAATATCCCAGCGATGCATGCAGCATAAAGCGTTTTTATAGGCGCGGTTATTGGTAGTTCTTGGTGCTCAAATTTCGGCGAATTTTTTGGAAACAAAACTGTTCTCGGGCTACGCTTGGCATTTGTGCCTCGTGCACAATTGATTTACTTGTGCAAGGTACGACCTTTTGTTGAGACGTTGGGGGCACCTCATCAGTAAGAAACGACACCGTTATGTTTACTAAATGCGGCAAATTTCATTGCTGTAAAGCGCAACTAGAGTTCATACACGCGTCCGCCGCAGCATTTTCAATGGAACTGAATATTCTAGTGGCCCGTGTACTGCGCGTTACCAATGCTCATTAAAGGGACACCAAGACACCAAAGTCAAACAGTAGATAAGTTTACGTTGCTACTGTTTTCTGCGAGAAGTCTATTGTCACTGGTTTTGTCATCACAACAAAGGGAGAAAATCAAAGTTCGGTTGTTTCTACTTGCTTTCTTTTTTCTTTTAAATTTTGCGCCGAAACCTACCTCTCCACGTCAGCGCCAGCATGACGTCATGGACTTCAAAGTCCTTTCAGTATTTTGTCCGCATTGACTCCATGGAATTTCACGAAGCTTGCTAGTTAAGTCTCTGGCTATATACGAACACAGTGAAATTAAATTTTGACAGCGTTATAACGCTGCGGGCTCTGGTGTGCACCTTCAAAATTATGACGTCACAGCGAGTTGTTGCGGGAACATCAAGGCGGTGTCGCTATCTGTATTTTCTTCCTGCGCGTTTTTTTTTTTTTATTACCGAGCGCCTACTCGCGGCAAGAATTGTACTTTTGATGCTTTGAAAGAGCATTTTCCTGAAAGTGCATATAGAAAAATCGCTTTGTCTTGGTCCCCTTGAAATTTTCTGAGCCCTACACTATGGCGTGCATCAAAATCATATCGTGGTTTTCCACATAAAACATCAAAAATCATTAAGCCTCATAAAGGCTATTCACACCAACACCGGTATTTACTGCCAAAGCCTGCTGTACTGTACGTGATGCAGCACCGCGCGCTCGAAGTGGCCGAGTTTGCTCTCGCGTTTCTATTTTCTTTTTTCTTTTTTTTTTTGTTACGCAGGTTCGCGCACTTCTTGCGTGACCGTGCATATAAGATTGATCCCGGAGCGCAGCTTTTAGCTTGCGGCTATGTGCACTCTGCTTCGTCGGGCCTGGAGCATCGTTATGAAAGATTTACTTTGCGGGTATGGGAGAGGCGTGCAATTAGTTAATGAGAGAGTTAGTGTGATGCAATGATTACTAAAATTAGGAAAAGGAAGCGCACGATTCAAGAACGCACGTGCGGAGCGTATGTTCATTGCGTTCACCTTGAACAACTATGCTCATCAAAATGTCGGTAAAGTTGGAGAGCGTTGCAGCGTGTAAGCGTTGCAAAACTTATCGGCGTGTTGAAGTTAACGTTCGACGCTCAACTTGCCGCAATCTTTGGTGACAAATTAAAAAAAAAAATTCGGCGATTGTTAATGTACAAATGAGCTTCTGTGCTGATTGCTCAGAAAGCGACACAAAGCGTCGGCTTTCAAACACGCCTGACTTCACCTTTCACGGAGAATTTCAGCGATGGTAGCTGTGAAACCTTGGATAGGGTGTATTCATTAACGGATACTTCGAAACGTTCCAGTAAATATGAGGCTCCGGGACTTAGACCTTATGCCTTAGTCACGCAAAATCAAAGCGTAGTACCTCACCTAGCACGGCTGAGCGCCGTGGTTTCGTAACGGCTAAGTGTAGTGCTAACTCTGCAGGGACGCGGGTACGTATCCCAACAACAGCGGTAGCATTTAGAAGCAGGGGGAAGGCGGCCTATACTTAGATTTAGCATAACGTTAAGAAAATCAGTTGGTCAGTATAATCCGGAGTCCCCTGCAACGGCGGACCTTGCAATTGTAGTATTGCCAGTAGCACAATCGGAAAACTTAAAGGGCCCATGACACCAAAATTTCAAACCCGATATGTTTGTGTTGTTTGGTTGTCGAACATCTGAAGGCACTTGTGGCCAAGTATTAACGGCGAACGTTGTCGTTAAGATATTTTAATATGTATTTAAAGTGACCAGAAATGCTCATCTGGGTTTTCGGCACCTCGCGACATCGTCACTAGTATGACGTAGATTGTGGACCATCTGTGACGTTTCACTTTCGTAAGTTGATATCGTGACGTCACAGAGAGACACGGGCGCGCCGCGCTATGGCCTCCGAGCGTGGCCTCCAAGATCGGCTCTCGCAGCCGATCGCGGAGGCCACGCCAAAAGCCGTATTTTTCTGCTTCCTCTCCGTGTTGGTCCCTCAAGCGTACATTGTACACACGCTATGATGCAAAGCGAGTGTGGCGAGCTGGTCTGGCGCTCTCGCTCTCCGCAACGTCACCGAATCTTGAGCTCAAGTGATCAGTGCATGCGCTCACTTCCGACAGCCGCCACGCTTGCCCCGTGGCGCTAGTTTCTTGCAGTTTTTGGCGCGCGTTTCGAAGCTTCATTAAAACTGAACAAAATTAACGATGCTGTGACTAATTATACTTCTAGCTGGAGAATTTGCCACTCCATGCCGTGATTACAAGACACTGTTCTACTCATTAGAACATAAAAGTATCCAACAAAAAAATAGCTGTCATGGGCCCTTTAATGAATTTTATTTGCTTTTTTAATCCTGTAAGTAAAAAACGCTGAGCTAATGTACACTGACGTGATAAAGCACGTGACGCACCTTGCATGTTTCATTTTCATTAAAGGCCGAATATTGCATCCGCAGTTCTTGGATCTTCTTTTTTTTTTGCATTTCAGGACTTCAGCATAGTTTGTTTTCGATGATAAATATACTGCAAAAGTATAGTCTTTGAAATAATCGGGCAAAATATGCCGCAATACGTACAGTATGAGAGGCTTCCGTTTTCTAATGAGAGATTAGTCAGATGCACTGATTCAAGTTTGGCAGGTGGCATGTAGAAGCCTTCCTTTTTGAACAGCGTTTCTCACTACCCCATTCAAGCAGCAAATGAGTGTTTAATTAAAAGAAATGCAGCCTTTGAAAAGCAACTGGGATGTTATATCTCACAGTGGTTGATAGCGCGCGTGCTGTGTCACCTTATTTGTATCCATAATGCACACGAACCTCTTTAAGAAGCACAATGTCGTGTTCCCGAATTTCTTCCACTTCGTCTAATACCAGAACCTCAAGATTTGCACCAGACGATGCCAGAGCGTGGAATCGCTGGCGACCACTATGCGGTTAAATATGGTTGCAATTTGTGCTTGCGTAGACACACACCGCACCTGCCACAAGCGGGACTAAAGAAAGAAGGCCAGGGAACGCAGGCACTGGAATACGAACCGCCTACTTATTTTTTCTTTTTTCGTGATAGTTACAGAACTCTTTTTGCATACTGGCACATTAAAATTTACCTAAGGGGTGCTTCTCTTCGTCCTTCAGCCCCGCCATGGCGGTCTAGTGTCTATGGCACTCTGCTGCTGATCCGAAGGTCGCGGGATCGAACCCCTGCATTTCGATGGAGGCGAAACGTTGAGGCTCGTGTGCTGTGCGATGTCAGTGCACGTTAAAGAACCCCAGGTGGTCAAAATTTCCGGAGCCCTCCACTACGGCGTCTCTCATAATCAGAGCTGGTTTTGGGACGTTGAACCCCACGAATAAATAAATAAATAAATAAATAAATAAATAAATAAATAAACAAACCAGTAAATCAATCAATCAATCAAATAATCAATCTATCGATCAATCAATCAATCAATCAATCAATCAATCAATCAATCAATCAATCAATCTCCGTTCTTCTCTTCATTTTCTTTTTCATGCGTATTGCAGAATGAACGTAGGATGACCGAAGGAAAAGTGTTCTGAAAAAAAAAATTTAATCTAGCAGGGCAGCGTGTCATGTTATAGTAACATCGTACACCCGTTCCTTACGTTTTCGGAAACCGGAATTCCCGGATAAGTGTCGCTGTTATTTTCTCAACGCTTCTTGACGAGAACTAGACAACAGAGGACTCGACTTAGCAAAACGGAAGCTGGAAGGAAAGAAAAAGGGAAAAAGAAAATGTCGGTTTGGGAGGGCATCCTTGCGCGTATCTGGGACTCGCTAGCGCTGTGTAAACATACGCCGTCCATTAAGGAGATTTGGTGGCGCGCTTCGGATGGCACGATGATGCCTTTGTGCGAGCACTTGCACAATCCTGCTGATGCAGCGTGCGAAAAAAAAGCTTTTTTTTTTCTTTCTCTCTCCTCTTTGTCGGCGTACGTGTTTTGCCAAGGAGGCCGACGTTCAATTGGGGAGCTCGGAGAAGCCGTCGACTGCGCGCTCAGCGTTTCGTTTCGCTGCACTTTCTCATTACGAAGGCGCAAGGTGGAAGCTTCCGGTTTGGGCAGAGGAAAAGAATCCGTGCTTAGATGGAGAAAAAGTGGGAGGGTAGAATGGATGTTCCTCTGAGAATGACGTTGGCGTGAAAGAATCGCAAGCGTGGTCTGTGTGTTCGAGAAGCTGAAATGTGCGTTATTTCACGGGGGATGTTTCGATTTCAGACAGCATGCTCGTACGGATGCGAAGAATGTGCCATTTTCGGCATCGAGTGGGGCATCGTAGGAAAAAAAAAAGCATTCTTGTAGTTTAATTCGAAATACGAGTCCTAATTTGAAAAGATCTCGTGTTGAGTATCGGTGAATCGAGAGATTTGACGTTTCTTCGGAAATTGTTGAAAATAATGAAGCTGTAATTCATAGCGCGGCAGTTGGTCACACTGTTGGGTTAATGCGATTGCTGACATTCGCTCGTGACCGACGCACATGCGAAGTGAAAATTTCAGGATTGAACAGACAGTTGTCACTTCAACGCTTCCATTCGACAGATAAGGCGAATCGAATAGGCTTGTCAGTTCTTGAACATCTCGTAATAAATTTTTAAAAGAAACCTATCATGCAAACAGGTTAAGAAATCCACACACGCACGCACGCACAGGCACGAAATAACGCTGGCCAGGTGCTGACTCCAGTCCTTATTTGCGCTTCTGAAGGTGATATTTTATATGACGACAGAAGGAGATGAATTTACGCTGCTGCAAGGAAATATAATTAATTATGAAAAATAATTATTGAACTTATTGCAAAAGCATTAAGAGGCAAGAATAAGTAGAAAAATATTCTCCCTGAGTGCGTTCTCATTGCGTGTTGATGCAGAGAGACACTTTTTCTTTACGTTCTGCACCTGTAAATAATTTATGTTTGTGTTGTCCCTTTGTCCCTATAACACCTTCTTTTCTTCGTGACCACTTAGCTTTCTTCGAAGGCATTCTTGCGCAGTCAAAAAAGCGAAAAAAGACGAAAGAAGTAACATTTAGGAACTGTAATGGCTTTGTCCCGCATAAATACGTATTTTGAGCCCGTATATAATAGGGAGAAGTTTAGTACGACGCCATGTACTGTATGGTATTCCGTTTATTGAACAACAGTTCGGTCCCAGGAAATCTCGCACTGTTGAACGCTCTTCCAGGTCACCGAGTGGCAATGCCCGAGATCTCGACGGAAACGACCCACGGTTCGTTGTTTGAACGTAGGCACGGTTCAGAACACAATGGGAGGCATGGAATGGGCGTGACGTGCGCCGGCATGGATGAAATGGTATTGATCAACGCCGATGAAACTGCACCAACTCGACCAAACTAAAGAAACAAAAACAAAACAAAGGTAGCATAGAAAAAGGTTGAGAAACAGCGAATGAAGCTGTAGTAAGAAACAAGCGAGAATCAATAGAAGCGGACACTCTTGCACCCTGTATTTTCGCGTTTTGATGGCATTGGTGCTCGCAACAGTTCAGCGTCAAACACCAACTACACGAACTTGTATGATCCTGTTGTCCAGAGTTTGGCTTTCGAAGCACTTTATTGCAGTACTTGTGATACCGCTGGTTCCTGAAAGGTGTTTGCTACGGGGCGATTTTACACTATTGCTGCTCTGGTGGCTATGCGTCTTTACGACGAGAAGTAGCATTGAACAGTCGTCTCATAGCTTTCCTGTACGACCTCTCACATCGCGTGCCGTTCTTTGTCTCGATTGTTTGTAGACTACGCGAGCTTACGTTAACTAACAAAACACATTGGTGTTTGTTAACAGGAGTTGTAGCAGCCGTGCTTCACTTCCTGTTAGAGAAGGAGGAGGACATGCAAGGTGGCTTGCCTGGACTGAGCCCTATTGACTGATCCACATTGAGGAGGGACAGGAAAAGTATTGGACTATCAAAGACCATTGTTGATGCCACCTATGTAACAAGGGCGCCGCCATCCTCGTAACATACGGTCGGGTTGATCATTCCGGCAGCCTTGAACAATCGAAGCAGAGCATTCGTTGTTTTCCATAGTTATGATGTGTAGTACCGTAGTCCCAAGGTCTTGTTGACCTGTGTACAACTTTAGATCAGTTAAACGGAAAGGCTTTGGGATACTTCCGAAGTACTGAAATGACTGTATGATATGGATGCTTTTGAGGCCGGGGTGTCAGCTGGGATGTTTGGCTTCATTGCATTCCTTATAAGGCCGATCATGTGGCCTGGCGAAGTTACACTGGAAATTGAGATAAAACAAAGAAGTGTGATAGTATAGAGCACACCATAAATTCAGACTGCACTATGTTTTGGAGAAACAATCCTTACGGTTTGCAGGCAGTATACAATTGGTCAAGTATGCCGCAATTTATTGATTTATTCATGCAGTCTGATATATTAAAGAAATACCAGGTTGCATTGTTGAGTCGGTGCATAAAGTCCGATTATTTAGGTCACCTTGAGTTTTTGTTAGCGTGTACTGAAATACCATACTTATTTAAGTTCACCCACATGTGAACGCTGGCAGCGCAGCCTGCAATTGACCATCTGACGATGCAATATATAATGGGTTTGCACTAAAACAATGCGCCGCGTCCTTTTTCAATAAATGAGCTTTCATGTAGAGGCTACAGCGCACAATTTCGTTTCTACGTTGAGCTGGACTGCTCTTTCGCGCAGCACCTTCATGCTTTCATTGGGGAAGGGAGACCTACTTACAACGCATTGGCGCCGAAATGAACGTCGGCCGCAATCTTCCGACTTCCGTGTAAACAACGACAAAAATAAAAAAAAGTACAAACGAAGCAGCCGATCCCGGTCTTCTACTCTTCGCTATTCTACCAGGAGGAGGCGCTGTGCGCTGTGGGCACTCCTACAACACAGCCTCCGCTCTAGCGCAATAAAACGGGTCCAACGAGGCGAGGCAAATGATAGACGCAGAACCCGCTGTACCGTGCTCGCCGCGCCATTGAACATTCTCCTGATAAGGCGCTTAATGGCGCTCTTGCTTGTCTCTCTCACTCACTCAGTCATTCGCTCTTTCGCCATTTCCTGTCGGCTCCCATCGCCTGTGTTCATCTCTTTCTCCATATCTTTTTCGTTCCATTGATCTGAGGCGAGGAATTCTACGTGGGCGATCTGCTTTGAGTTTCGGCATTCCTCAGTTCCCTGGGGAACTTGCCTTCCGTTCCCTTCGATAGCGCTGTCATTCTGTGCACGTTTCCCCCGCGCTCCCCCTCCCTCTCGTCTCTCTTTTTTCCCCCAAATCCCCGTCGTTCTATAACTTTTAATTTTGCTGTTACTATTACAGCGGTGACAATGCCGTTGTGCATTCGCTTCTACCTGGAGCTGGTACGGTATGGCAAAATTCCGCATAGCCTTTCCTTTCCGTTTTGTTTCTCCTTTATCGTTCGATACGCCCATGAGTCACTTATTGTTGCGATGTTAGTCTTCGCAAATGTCGTTTACCATGAAGTTCTTGGCTAGGACGGTAAGGAATTTAATAGTCGCGTCAGCCGCTGGTTCGCTGTCACTTAAAGGTTATAGTGTTTTATCGACAGTCAAGCGGCATTGGTCTACTGGTGCGTGTAGTGTGATGGGAATTCAGCGGTAAGAAAGGTATTTTGTGATCCCATAACGCGAGACACAGATAGAACGCCGAGTGCTTGTAGATTTTTGTAGATTCCTCAGTCCATACATCACAGGATGAACGCTTGCCGAAGGGCAACGCATAGATTGATAGCGAAGCTACGTTGGGCTTTTTGAATGTTTAATCAAGCCGCGGCGGCTGTATTTCGATGGAGGCGAAATGTTGAGGCCCGTGTGCTGTGCGATGTCAGTGCACGTTAAAGAACCCCAGGTGGTCGAAATTTCCGGGGACCTTCACTACGGCGTCTCACATAATCAGAGCTGGTTTTGGGACGTTAAACCCCACAATTCAATCAATGTTTAATCAAGTCTGATCGAAGTTGTAATGCAGTTGAAATAGGACACCGGCCAGTGCATAAAGCACAGCGTTGAGGCTTCGTCTGAGAGGTTTTTTCTGCAAGAGTAGAAAGGCGGGGGGGGGGGGGGGGGGGGGGGGGGGGAGAGACTTTAGTGCACACGTTTTCGCTAAACCGTTCGTTTAAAGTGCTCCAGCTCATAAAAATGACGGGACAATCCCTGCAATATCGCGAGTCGTTTATTATACACCAGGTAGTGGGAATAACGACATTGCGCATTCAATACGCAATACGGCATTTAGCAGCATTCGTTCACGAACATGTTAATTAAAAACTTGTTTTTGAGGAAGTTTCTTGTGTTGGCGTGTGCTGTGTGCACATAGTATGGGAAGGGAGCATCAATTTGTCTCTATGTATTGTGTACCAGAGCTCAGTCAATACTCCGTTTGCCTTTTTTATTTCTTAATGGGCCATCTTGGTGTGTGTTGCACTCCTGTATAGAGTGCGATGAAGTGGAAGAAGGGAGTAAATGTACTTATTGAGTGTCTCTTCGTTCGGAGTAGGAGGTACCTTCCTGAAAAAAACAAAAAAGCAAACTTATCGTGCGGAGTAAATGTGATCAACACCTAACCCTGTAGTTCATATATGGCCCTCCATCCGGCACATCTCCGTGTTGGCTAGCAATCGAAAAATTATCTTGTTAGGCTCCTCATCCATGTTTCTTGCTTCCGCTTGCGCCTCCCTATCAGTACCCATTTATTCTCGTCGTGCTCCTCGTGGAAGCAGGTTTACACCGGGATATGAAAGTCTGGAACAGTCAGCTTTATCAGGACCTTTGGTTAGACTTCTTATTTAGGGTTAGACTCGGCTGTCCCGTTAATTAGATCGAGTCACACGTGGCCAGCAGGTAGTATATCGGTAATAAATGGCCCAATTATGCTCTATTTTTATTAGTCCACAGGAAAATGGTTCCTGCTCGTACGCAGTACGTGGCATAAACTTATGGAATATGTCTAATTCAAGCCAGTGCACGTGCGTGAAGAAGCAAGTACCATAAGATGGAATAAATCATGCCATATGCTCGTAAACGTGACCTGCTCACTTCAGTATCTCGCACGGCTAGAGCTGTGAAGATAGTGAACCGTGGTTTCTGCTGCGCACCCGTAAGGAACGACCGCTTTTGCCGCTTCCTCTAACGTGCCTTGTGCGGCCCATGACACCCGGAGGTTTCACTTAACCTGATTGAAGGTGATGTTGCTTTCCATATTTTCTTCTCGTACAAATGACGCCTAACGCAGTGGCTGTATCGTGACGCCTTGCTCTTCTTAGAATCCGCGTCGGAGGAGATATAGATGGCCTGGCTTTATTAGATTGTCAGTATTTTTCATCGCGATCCTCGCCCTGAAACTGGCCGACGTACACTCGTTTCTTCACGTGCTTGTTTTTGGTTGCGCGATGGCATGATGATGGTGGTGATGAAGAAGAAGATGACGACGATAAGGACGACAATACTCGTTATGGAAAGCTTCCAGTGCTTATCGTGACAGAACGAATGCTGCTAAAGCACTTACATTATGCAGCGTTTCGACGTTGGCATTCATTATCAGTGGGACAAGCTTCTAATGTACAGCGTGATGAATCATTATTAGATTCCTCTCATTAAATGTTATCTTATTCTTCTTCTTCTTCATTATTCAATGTCTTTGAGATTAAAGATGTCTTCTTTCCTGCACCTCTCCTAACGGTGACGTGTCTTAGCGACGATAAGTGGAGCTTCTCTTTGGCGTGTGATGCAGCTAAGCGCATCATCATCCCAAATGTACGTAGGAGCTGTTCCAGTTGCTTGTAAAACGAGAATTTTCCTCTCACGTCACCACAATAAATAGTGTCACCAACGGTAAGCAATCTCATATTCAACGTTCGGCGAACAGCAGTGCCTTCGGGGCAACGGTTGTTCACTGCAGCGCATTGCAAGCGGTCCCTCACAAAGCTCAGAGAAGGGAAACAACTACTTGCGACTACATGACATCTCTAGATGGGCCCCGACTCGCAAGCTACGCAGAAAAGCGGCGACTACCACGTTCATGCTGATTGGCGAGAATTGGCGATGAGGTGACGGGGTCACTACCGGTATAGCGCGGCTGCCTTCAGTGGTGTCTGGCGCGTACGGCTGGGCGCACATAACGCGATCGCGATGCGTCGGCCCTTCTGAGAGTATATATCTGAACGGGCACGCCACGCGCAATGTAGGGAAGACAACCTGGACGTGCCGCGAATGCTCGACAATCCTGACGGGCCGAGCTGCGCCCGGTGACGAACGGTCGCCGCCGATGGATCGTGCTTGCTCCGGTGTACGAGGGTACCGGGTATGAGACGACGTGCGATCGAGAGACGAGTGGCGATGGAAGGAACGGGCAGAGCGAGCAAGTGCTGTCGATCCTGAGAACGTGATCTGAATAACGAGAAGCGCCTCAACGTCTCTTCTTTGTCTTCCGGGGAAGGAGAAGCGGGAGGGGGAGGGGGGCGACGTGCCCTTGCTCTATGCGGGCCTCCTCCAACCGACACCTCCGCGGTGGTCATTTCCGTGCCGTCCTTCCCGAAGGAAAATTAGTGCCGTAGGCATGCAGCGAATTCGAGCCGGCGGATCATGTCTTCGACAAAAGCTAATCAACGTACCCGCGCGGATCGCGTATGGAAGACAATGCGTTGAATGCATTCGCGATCGAGTCTGGATGTAGGAAGTATCGCGAAGGAAAGAGCGATTTCCTTCCGTGCACTTCGTGACCCGCTTTCTAGCGATGCTCAGTGGGTACTCATGTTCCCTTATTCATGCCTTTAGGGGGTAGCTATAGCCTACCCGGAAGATGAAACGAATAAAGGAAGATACTAGGGAAGGCTCAGTGGTCCAAGTGTAGCTGTGGTGGTATGTTCACTCTCGTCAGTACGTGCCGTCTCTCACAAACTGCGATATAAGTTTCACTTCAGTACAATTGAGCTAGGACAGAGCATAGCATATGTGCTTTGAAGAGGCCCCCAAGTTTGCTGCAAGGTCGTGGTATCGTTGAAAAACATGTCTGTACTTCGTGAACTTATGGCTGTTGCATCCGCTATTTCCACGTCCACTTTCGCATCATTTGTAACTTTGTTTTGACAATTAGAGTGGTGATAGACAAAATTACGCGTACCACTTCGAAACGTCATGCATAGCAGGCTATCAAATGTAGACTTTTTCGTGGTTGTGGATTTAGCAGGGATAACAAGCGTCAGTTAAGCGACACCTTTCAGTATCTCTTCACTAGCAAGGCAGACAAAATCGATTATCGATTAGAGCCCCGAAAACAAAAGGGCATTCTTTGGTTATAGAGCCTCAAACTACTTTTTTTTTTTCGTGAAAAGGCAGCACCTGGGAACGATGCTCATGGTGAAGACACACAAAAGCGCATTTAGGTTCGGCTGACGTAGGCCACAAAGTTTGCAGCTTTGTTTTGCTTGTACTTTTCCCTCACTTCTATTACCTCGGCTTGGACACAGAGCTCGCGTCGCCTTCTTTTTAAATGAAATGAATGAAAAAATAATAGATGTATCTCTGGTGAAATGTTGGCAATAATAAAGAAATCGGTGTTTTCGATACAGATGAATATTACATGCTGGGCAAAGTGCGTTAGGCCTATATAGGGTAGAGGTCAAAGTGTGCGCACAGTGAGCAGACCTAGGTATCAATAATATTTCTTGACTTCTGTAAAGCCTTTGACAAAGTTAACCATCTGCTTCTCTTGTATAAACTAAGCGTACTGAATATAGACCCTGCAATCGTAAACTGGATTCGAGCGTTTCTTCTATCTCGGCTTCAATTTGTAACCACTAATGATAGTGTGTCTGACATGGCCCCTGTTGAATCCGGGGTTCCTCAGGGGTCTGTTCTGGGCCCTCTTCTGTTCTTAATTTATATAAATGACTTACCTAATAACATCTCCTCACAAATTTGTTTATTTGCTGACGACTGTGTCTTATATCGCAGAATAACTACCACCTCTGATGTCACTAATCTACAGTCTGATCTAAACCACGTCCATAACTGGTGCGTCACATGGCGCATGGAGCTGAATACTAAAAAATGCAAGTACATGCGAGTTTCACGTTCTAACACAGCATGCTCAACATGTGTGATTAATAACTCCATTCTCGAATCTGTCACAGCATACCGTTACCTTGGCGTCCACATAATTAATGATTTGTCATGGAAACATCACATCGAACACGTAATATCCAAAAGTAACCGTGCTCTGGGATACCTAAAAAGAAATCATTTTCTCGCTCCATCTTCACTAAAATTACTCCTCTACACCACGTACATTCGTCCTCAACCAGAGTACGCATCATCGATTTGGGATCCGCATCAATCCACATTAATTGACGCAATTGAAGCAGTGCAAAATCGCTCTGTCCGTTTTGTACTAGCGAACTATCGCTGTAAAGCAAGTGTAACGGAAATGAAAACTATTCTTGACATCCCGCTACTTGCCATTCGCCGGAAGCAAGCTCGCATTTCACTTTTCCATAAAATATACTATCATAATGCCACCCTCCGATCGCTTTTCGGTCACCGACCACCATTCACATCGGCTCGTAGGGATCATTGTCATAAAGTCAAGCTCTCATTTTGTAACACTGTCACGTGCGCACAGTCATTTCTTCCCAAAACATCAGTCGATTGGAATAATCTACCATCATCTATAGTGAACATATGCGATCCAATCCTTTTCAAACACGCTCTTGTGAACATGACCTAGAGTTGTGCCAATGTTCTCTTGTTACGTGATGCCCTGAGTTCATCCCTTTGTGTTTTTACTCCTTATTATTACAGATTGGTGCCTGATTTACTCAATCGAGTGATAAATTTTGTATAACCAGTGTTTAAATCGGTGTTATTATTTATTTTGTTGTGTTTATTGTACATTGATGACTTGATTAATTGTGATGCGTTTTCTTTTTTCTTCCTTTCTACATTGTTGCGCGTTACATGTAATCGTGTTCTTGCCCCTCCCCTCTATAATGTACTGCATGTACCTTGAGGGTATTTCAAATAAATAAATAAATAAATAAATAAATAAATAAATAAATAAATAAATAAATAAATAAATAAATAATGACATAGTTACATTACCAATAATCTCAGAAGTATGAACTATGAGCCGGCGAGTACGCTTTCTGCAAATAAGGAGAGCATTCGGCGCTTTCGCGGTTTCGTAAAACGTCGCCCTCCACCAATAAACAAAAACAAAGAAAAAGAAGAAGAAACAAATAAAAAAAAAACAACGCACGTTGCGTCGTGCACAGTCATTATTTGCTCCGAGTGAAGCTTTGCGCAAGAAGATGCAAATAACGCCATAATGCAAAGACACAACCGCAATTTCGTCGTCGTGAGTTCTCTCTTAACACCGAGTAATACACCGACGACGAGTTTACAAATGACTATCTTGTGCAAAATCTTGGAAAGACATGCACTGAAAGAGAAAATATGTACCGCTCTACTATATTTAGGATGAAACAACCTGTTCCCGCTACACTTCACAACGCCTCTGCATTTCGCAATCCCTGCTTGTTCGGCTCAATATTGCCGCGAGGATTTTTCCATTCCTTGTTTTCTTACGGCGATAACCGCTTGCACGCGCCTCCGTCATCGTTATTTGTGATGCAAGATGTGACGACAGTTATCTGCGATGATCACGACCGCCCGAAACGGCTTGCAGCTTATTCTAGATTGTTTCGGCCACCTTTGACGGCGTATCTCTGAACTTTCATAACATCTTCTTTAAAGTGAGCGCGGACGAAGAACTGCAGACATTTTTTCTTCGACAACTGTCGGGCGTTTGAATGCTACCGGCCGACGCTGAGTTACGCAGTTTGAAGGCGACAGTTTTCGGTGTATCACGCGACGGGGGCTTTGAAAGAATAGCGACAGAAAATTGGGGTGCAAGAAATATTGCACAACAAAATAGAAAACTCGCGTCTCGTTCACTTGGCGTACAGAAAAATTCCACGGCTCGAAAGGGTACGAATGTACGGCTAACGTGACTGATACGTCATGACATCACTAACATGCCGTGCTCGTCTGTTACGTCATGAGCGACGTAACAAAATCATGTGCGGCTCATACTCGTGTCGGGTATGCGGGCGTAAGGTACACATGGTTGTACAGCCAATGCCAAATTATATTCACGTGGCGTTCGACCGCCAAATGTTACGGGTTCAAACCCTTAAGTCCTCAGTTCGGCTAACAAATGTCGTGGTTCTCGACTTTACTTCTCTTAAGCAATGGCAAAGAACTAGAAATTTCTCTAGCGCCCCGCAAATCACGTTAGTATAAACGGTTTATCTTCGACGCCTCCCGGTGTCTTCCTAACTGCCGATTGCCGTTATGTTTACGTGGTAATATGAAGAACCTTCTTGGGTTGTTTAGTGAGGCAGGAGCTTTATTTGTCTCTGCCCTTCATTCCTCCTTTATTTCCCCTTGCCTTTCCGCTAGTGCAGGGCAGTAAACCGCAAGTTGTACTGCTGGTTAATTTTCCTGCCTTCCTGTCATTTGTATCTCTGGTCGGCGGATCAAAGCTGGATTTATCGTTTGTGCTTCGAAGTCGCCGTACTGCGTCGCCCGACGTTTAACAGGGCCTAAGCGTCTTTGAGCTTGAAGTTCTTTACTATGTGCAAAGGCACATAATACCCTGTGCAGAGGTAGGAGCACGCATTCGAGCATGCCACTTGGCTGTAGCGAAGAAACATACAACGCGTCTGACCGATCAAGCTGAAACGGTGTAGTAAAATCAGGTTCGAGCATTCTTGCTAAACGTCCAGGCAAAGTTAACAAAACGTAACTTAGTCGAACGCCTTCATCTGTAATTCCTCGGTCTGTCGTCATGGCGGGCCTCGAGTATATAGTTTCGTTCGGGCAATCGCCATTGCGAAATACATGCGCTGTGCCTTGCGGCTAGATACACTTAAGTTGCAACGCTGGAAGGCATCCGGCACTGAATTTCGTCGCACTTTCGGTTTCTCACATTTCGTCGCGTTTAGAATCACGCAACATGGCACTCAGTGAACGTTTTTCTCTTCTGACGAGAGAGAGAGAGAGAGAGAGAGAGGAGTGAAGCAATAATATTCAATTTCTTCGGCAGCGGAAGATTGTTAAAGTTCCTTGAAAGTCCCAGTTATTTTCTTTACGTTAAAGTATCAGACCAACGAGGAAACACTGCATTTGTGCCATTGGAAAGTAGACAGAAGACTTGCAGCATAACGTTTTTCTTTCTACGGTACTCGGCTACAGATCCGAGGGTCGCGGGATCGAATCCCGGCCGCGGCTGCTGCATTTCGATGAAGGCCAGATGGTGAGGCACGTGTACTGTGCGATGCTAGTGCACGTTAAAGAAACCCTGATGGTCGAAATTCTCGGAGTCTTCCACTACGGCGTCTCTCATAATCATGTCTGGTTTTGGAACGCTAAACCCCAGAAATCAATCAATCAACGCGTTTCTCTGCGAACATTACTGCAATCTAATTTCGGCAGGCTATCTTCGACGATCAGGCCATTTCAATGGTCTGATCGTCGAAGGAGAAAGAAGAACCTTCCAAGCAACACTGATGCGAGAAATTAGGGAAATATTTAGGCCAAAACGACTGAAGAAAAAAAAACACCATAACAACGAGGGTGTCGTTTACTCCATAATTTTCGCCCTGTTTTATTCGTTTGCTTACGGTACACGTGCGTGTGGTTCTTTGATTATCCGCATTCTGACCCACATTGTTCCTACACTATATGATTATGCTTGCGCTACTATACTGCTTATTTACTTGAAAGGTCCATGTGTAGTTGCAAAGAATAAAACAAACTCCGCGTTAATATCTCTTATTGCAAAACCTTGATGAATGTGCGAACCAGTAGAATGATTGCCGGTAACACATAATAAAGTTGGCAAAAGAAAAACAAAAACAATAATCGGGTCACTCAAAAGATGAAGTGCATACTGTTACCCATGCACTCCGGCGATGCTAGAATCCCAGAAAAAAAAAAAAGAAGAAAACGTGAGAGATAGGCGCCCCGTGCCCGCGTCAGCAACGGCCCTTCGATTCCATTCAACATTAGTCCACGAAACTGGTGCGAACCACATGATTTAGAGTGGGCGTGTAAATTCACAGCCTCCAATTCGTGACTTTCAAACTGTTTGCAGCGTACTCTAGATTAATTCCGTCTTCTATGTTATTATTGTTTGCCCATTCTATATCTATCTCTCCCTGCTGTGATAAGCGAACTCCAAAGTGTGATAGTCCACCATTTCAGCGTTTTATACTTGTAGTGAGTGTCTTGCTCGCCTTTCCAAGTAATTTTGCTCCCGCGCATTCAGCGGGTCTGTTAGTTAAAAAGAAATCGTCAGCACTGAAGAGAAATCCTGGCGCAGGTTATCGCTTACTTATCGAACCTCCCGGCCCTCTTTTCGCAACCTAGTCTCTAATGCGCCTATCGATCTGGTCTTGACCACAGCCATCAGACGGAGTGCTGTCGACCACTTCAATACGGCACGCGAGATAATTTTTGATGAAGGCTTTTAACCACAGCCCGAAAAAAAAAAAAGAAAAATGAGAGTCTCCTACGACATCTAGCGTTTCCAGCAAGACGGGGCAGGCAGAGAAGAACATCGAAAAAAAAAAAAGGAAGACGTCCTGAAACGAAACACAGGTCTCCATTTGCGTCTGCAGCCCGTTGGCTCTGCCCCGAGGTTGGCTTCTTCATTTTCTTCCTGCACGGCTTCACCTCTAGACTCGCCGCGCGATGAAGCGCAGAGCGGAACGGAGGTACCTTTGCGCGAGGGGAAGGTTGGAAACGGCACAGAGAGGGTCAATCTTTCCTTTTCCGTGGACCCGGTAACGCGGTCGATCCAGTGAGTGTATAGTCGATACGAGCCGGCGGCTGGCCCTTGCCTTTCATTTTGCGTCCGGCGGAGGCCTAACCAGGCGTGGAATTCGATCAAGGAGCGGGCTTCGCTTTGAACTGCTCTTAGCGGGAACCAAGGCGACGTCTGTACACCAAGTGAGCGTGGTTGAATAGAGAGGGCGACGACTCGCGATTCGAAAGATGCGCCTCGTAGCTCCGGGCAAGGGCAAGAACCTCGCCTTTTCAGTGACGCGTTTTAGTGTGCTAAGCCACGAATGAACGCCGATGTGTGCTCTTGGAGACTGTGAAGCAGCTGCAACGAATTTCAATTAAGCGCGTCGAATATTGGCGCGGCTTCTTGAGTAAGGGCGTAGCCCGTAGGCCCTGGAGGGTGACCTTCGGTCACCCAACTTCTGGCTGACGAACTTCGAGCGATGCGCTTAAGGTATTCTTCAGCGCCTTTACTGCTGGCTAATGGAGTTATTAGAAACTTAGAAATGTTAGTGATAAGAAATATTTATACATCTAGAGTGCGGTGATGATGCGAGGCAGATAGTCTAACATATTTAAGTTCCGCGCGCTGGTTCCTCCGACTTCCCAGAGAACAACTGCACGTCGTTGCAACAGCAACGACGTGCAGTTGATACAAGAAAATGTGCCGCGATGACAGGCGCATTCGTCGCATGCGTTACAATCACGTACGGGCCCCGCCGCGGTGGTGTAGTGGTTACGGCACCCGGCTGCTGATCCGAAGGTCGCGGGATCGAATCCCGGCCGCGGCGGCTGCATTTCGACGGAGGCGAAATAATGAGGCCCGTGTGCTCTGCGATGTCAGTGCACCTTAAATAACCCCAGGTGGTCGAAATTTCCGGAGACCTCTCGTAATCAGAGCTGGTTTTGGGACGTCAAACCCCACAAAACAAAACAAACAAACCAATCGCGCATGGCCGCCGTTGCTGAATTGCGGTACAACTGACAATGTGGCGGCTCGGTAACTGTTCGTGGTGAAATTGCACGGGCACAACAGTATAGCCGCGGTTACACGAACGCGACAACTTGCACATCGCATCGCATCAACTGTCAAGCGCATAGCAGCCGTGTAAACACGGCTGATGCGCTAGGAAGGCGTGTCGCATTAATGCGCCTCGTAAGGCTGGATTCTTGCGTGTCGGTCGACTTTCAGGGTGCACGTAAGCGCGGTCGCACCGCATTACGAATTGCGGTGACAGAATTTGCGCCGCGTTCTTTGAATTGGGGGTGGGGTGCAACGCGTGGGAAAACCGCGCAGACACCGAGCCAAGGTGACAGGAATCGCGAGCCAGATGCACCGGGTGCATCCGAAGCTGCTTTGCTTTTGGTATACACCGTGCGCCGCCGCCATCGCACCAGGAATAACGCGCTACACTTGTAAACAGTGTCACGTAACATTACTCGCTAGGAGACGTGATGTGGTACTGTTGCATTATGTAGCATTCATGTAAGTGCGGCTAGCGAGTGGGACAAACACTAAACTGTATCCCTTTCTACGCGCCGAAATATAGCTGCGAACGCTGTTCCCGAATTACAAAAAGAAGCCGACGAAGTGCGACGCTTGAGAAAGAAGGCAGTCGTTTAAACAACAACAACAACAACAACAACAACAACAACAACAACAACAACAACAACAACAACAACAGCAGCAGCAGCAGCAGCAGCAGCAACAACAACAACAACAACAACAACAACAACAACAGCAGCAGCAACAACAACAACAACAACAACAACAGGAGGAGGAGGAGGAGGAGGAGGAGTTTGTAATGTAACAATATCACCAGACAGTCTCTTCTTTTTAGGGTGATTGCGCGCCATCTGTGCGTCGTGCTTTCGACGTTACTGCCGCTGGTGCGGAGGAAGTTCTGCGCTCTAACACATTATAATTCTGGTGCTGTTCATGTTCGCTGTCCACGATTTGAAGCACGAAGACACTTTATGAACGGCTCATTCAAGAAAGAAGATAATCGTCCTCATAATGAAAATCCAATCTTAGAACACCGTCCCTACTTATGAACGGCTTCAGAAGGCAGTGAAGCCACTTTTGTGTATTCTGAGAACGTCCGCCTTAAATGGGCACCTTTGACCCTGTGGTGGTTCCCGTGCAAGCGTCGTATTTTCTCTCTCTCTCCTCCTCTGCGTTCTTTCTCTTCCCTTTCTTCCTTCCCCCAGCGTAGGGCATCCAACCGGACTGGCTAACATCCTTGCCTTTCCTTCGTTATCCTCTCTTTTTCTCTCTCTGGGGCTGTTCAAAACAGCCCTAACTTAACCTGAATGACAGCAGCGCAGTTCCGTTGGAGCAGTGGAAGGCGCGACCGTCCAGCTCTGACCTGGCGAACCAGAAATCGCTGATCGCACAGGTTGGACGGGTGGTTAAGGCTAGGCAGGCAGGCACAGAATTTTATTTTGGTCCTAAGAAACTGCACTTGGGCGTCCCCTCCTAGGGGGATCCTGTAGCAGTTGCGGGCCTCTCCCGCGCAGGGACAGGAAGACCGTGGCCCTCCGCACTCTCGCAGGCTCTCTGGACAGCCCGAAGTTGAACCGAAAGGTCGCCGCTTCTCAGGGCTTCCTCCCAGTCCTCTTCTATGCTGAACTCTGTGTCACGTAATTTTAAGGCTAGGAAGGCTCTCAACTACGGATCCCCCCCCTCGTCAATTTTTATCATTGCTGAAAAATATCTCTCCCTCTCTTTTATCTTGCCGTAAGCTCTTCAAAGACGACCCTTCGTTGTTTAATGAAACATGCGTGGAAAGAAACATGAGTGGTCTAGAAGAAAGAAAAAAAAACACCTGCAGATCCCACGCATTGCTGGAATCGGTATCACGCGAAGCACTGAGCGAGAAACTTGCAACAGTGCAACGTGCACTGTCGTACCTTCTACATGGACTTTCGTAAACAAAGTGCAATATGTCGTTTATTACATTGATATGATACCGGCTAACCCCATTTCAGGCGCAGTTGGCATTACACGAGCACCGTCATCACAACTGTTGATGCTGTAAGCTTATTTACTAGATGTGCCGTGCATATTAATTGTGCAATAAAGTGCGTATCGTCAAGGTATTTCTGTAGTTTTTCGGCCGCTGCGCGTGAGTGTTATTGGAGACTGTACGATGTTCCCTACGGAACGGAAATGTTCTTGTCATTGTCACACAAATTTCGTCATGCTCTCATTCTTCAGCGTACGGACGTCCTGAGAAGAACGGACGTCCGTACGTCCTGAGGTAGAAGAACGTTATTACTAAGGTGAAAGTCTTTGCGTCTCGTTTGGAGCAAGTTCCCTAGATTTCCTGCTTTGTTTAAAAAAAGAGATATAAAGATATATCTATAGAAACTTTATTTCGCAGGTGTCCTCGGAAGAGTTGGTAATGACCTCGTTAAAAAACGGGTGTCACCGCGGGGAGCCCGACCAAAAAAAGGTGGATGTCACTTGATAACAGGATGACGACAAGTGTGATGCCAACAGTAGCATGACCAAATGGTGACATGATCACGTGACGTCTTGGTGGCGTACTGATGACACCACGATGACGTCTTTGAATTACGACAAGAACGACGTCTTAAAGTGACAAACCACCGTTTGACGTCAGATCTCTCTGAAAGGTTGCTGTGAACTGCGAATAACAGATTGGAACAACCTACCTTTTTCAGATTTATCTAACGTTGATTTCTTAGAGCGTGCAACTGTTTGACCTTACTGTGGTTCATTTATTATTTTTGATACTTTCATTGTTTCTCATGTTCTCTGATCCATAGTCTAATAAGCTACTGCACTGACTTCATAAAATTGTTTTATTTCTTCTTTTTTTTCACGTGTATGTGTGTAACTGAACGTATGACACGATCTTGTCAACGTGGCCATAATTTCAAGTATGTCTGAACTTTACATTTATTTCACTCTGTTGCTATTTTTGCTGTTTACACTTCGCATTGCTACTTCATCATAATTATATGGTTTGTTCCTTCCTCCTTTTTATGTTTGCTTTTGTTTTATGTTTATTACAGCTATTTCTTGCTCTATGTATTCTCTACACTTCCAAATGTTTGTTCGCGTTGACTAATTGTATTTCTTTGTACATTTGCCCCCTGCCTGAGCCCGTTTTTGGGCCTGTAGTATTCTTTAAATAAAAAATAAAAAGAAAACCAGACCTCGGCTTTCTAAATAAAGTCGCAGTTTGGGCAGGGATCAAAACCGGCCCCCGACGTGCCGAACAAGCCGACGATGGACATTCGTCATGTAGAACAATATCAACGAACAGATGTATTTTAAATTTGAAGAGGAATATATTAAATCATTTAGTATGCATATTAAGCGCATTCATATATAGACGACACATTTGGGCAAATGGTATTCGACAACACCAACAGCAAGGTCTACCTTATCTGGCAGGTGCAGGCAGACACGTTACCGTGTCATACATCGTACGTACAAACACGACATTTTCCCGCATTCGAAAGGACCCGCCATGTTCGTCGAATACACTGACATCCTACCATGTTCCGGCATCCGACGATGTCGTATCAAAACACTATAATCAAGCACGCAGTACAAGTCTCGTGTTGTTTTCGTGTCCCTGAAGCGTCGTTGTAGAGCACTTGTTTCCAGCTCGCGAAGCAGACGCTCGTGGACGCATTATCAGTTCTTGTATCATGGATGACACGCGCGCCACGAGTACCTGCTCCACTGCGATCACCGCCGGCAAATCGACGAGTACCGTGCGAGGCACATTATCAGGTCATTCTCGGTGCATGATGGTGCCGCAACGGTACGTGTGTCGATCGCTCATGGTTGCACGCTATCCGCGTTCTTGCTGAGGGAGTGTCGTTGCAACGGTAAACAAGGAAGGAGCGACTGTAAAGAAACATTATAGCTTGAACCAAGAGAGAGAGAGAGAGAGAGAGAGAGAGAAGAGGGCGTGCTTAATGCTGCGGAAGATGACAGTCAGTTACAGGAGCAGCGCCCGTAGTTCGGATGGGTTTGTAGCACGCTCTCGTGTCGTTCTAGGTGCTCTAGGCGTGCGGGGAGGGCTTGATCGTTACAAATAATGTAGGGGCTTTGAGACAAATCATGCTGAAAGCATAATTTGTCTTGGACCAGGACGAATTTTTCGTCAACTAAGAAGCTTTCATTTCTGAGAAATCCGTTTGGATTTCCTTGTATTAGTTTTGTGTGACGAACAGGTGGATGCTAATTTTCCTATTCATAATCGCTCCTCCACCTTGTGGGATTCCGCAGAATTCATTTGCCGTATTCATATCCACGTGTTTCGAGTTGTCGATCAATTCGCCCTTGCGCTGTCATTTGCAGGAGTCTATTCTAATTAGCTCAGGCGGCAGATTGACCACCCCTGACAGGCGTTGGTCCTGGGTTCGGATACCGGGACCCGGACGAATTTTTCGTCAACAAGAAAGTTGTCATTTCTGGAAATACGTATCGATTTCTTTGTACCTTTGCGCTACAAGTGGCTGGATAGTAATTGTTTCTTTCATATGCTGAAAGTGCTAGCAAGGAGCAAGTTCTCGAATTACGAACATAGTTTTCATATTTCTCCGTATTTCCTTTCTAAATCTGAAGATAAAAGCGAGGGCTTTGGTAATGTTATAATGGGGGCTGGGGGCTGCTTCTTTCTGCCTAATATAACTACAACAATGGCTAAATTGCCTTAAAGCGGAATACCCGAGTTTCCACAATTAGAGAGCGAAGAGAATTAGCATTCCACATAAGCACAGAAAATGAACAGAGTGAGCGCTTGCTTGAATAATATTCCCACCACTGTCCACGTGGCCTGCTCCGAAACTTTTAATTTAAGAGTTAAGAAAAATTGCTACTTCGCTCGAACTTTATTTACTTTTTGCCAGGTCATATCACTTGCACAATTTCAGGCTGTCACGCAGACCATTTCAAGTTGTGCAAAACTGATTTCCTCTAGGCAGTCGAGATCAATCAATCGATTAGCGGCGCAAGTTAGACTGGTACGAAGCACAGTCAATGGTCTAGCCATACGTCCATTCTTCACGTTCAGCCAACATGACTGTGGCAACATCGTACAAAAATATATACTCCAGCAGTTATCCTGCGGAATCGGCACTCGTCATTGCAGCGATGTTGAAATTATTTTCAAACGCAAGTGCATGCCTGCAGTTGAACGAGCGTGCTTGTGTTATTAAATGGTCTCTTTAAAAATCACAGGATGCTCAGGCGCAAGCTGGTTTTCTTGCTTAAGACCAGCAGCTCGGATGGAGGAAATGATCTAGTACGCTACGCTATATTAAAGGACAGGTGAGAAGAGGAGCGCGAAGGGGGGTGCAGAGGGAGAGGAAGGAATGAAGGCACTATTATACAGCGGTTGTCGTGATTTCGTTTTTACCAAGCAATCATTTACACAATGACAGCGGACAGTAGGCACTCCTAACCAGCGCTCATAATGTACCAGACAATACGGTAGACCATCGCACTGTCCATCACCGTTCACCGCTGTTTTACAAATTTGCGGAGGGCGAGAGGAGGGGAGGAAACGTGCAATGCTAAGGTATCGTATCTATATAAAATAATAATGAACGGTGTTTTTCTTTGAAGGGCGCAATGGATAGGTCCTGCCCAGAGCTACATATTAAAAACCCTCGCTGCGGTTGCTCTTTGCCCTTTCGGCAGAATCAGTACCGAGTCACGCCAGTGGGTGTAACTCGAGCTCCGACATCAATCTGCGCTGGACACGTTAAGCCAGGAGGCCAGCCGGAAGGAGAGGCACTGTTGGGAGTTCGTCCGTAATGTATTCGAGGAGAGGGCTTGGGCAGGCCCTATTTTGAAAACACCGCACGTACTCGGCATCGGATTTTGATTAGACTACGCAGTGAGCTTTATACAACGCGTCCAGCATGCAGCATAAATCGTACAGGAAGCCACAACTGTTTTTAAAATGCTTCATGCGATCGCACCTCCCGTGATTTATTTCTCTCTCGCAATTTTCTCTCTCTTTCAGTATGCCCCGTAATGACATATTGGCGAAAAGAAAAGTTACATGTGCACTCACCCTACGTCGTCGTTTCCTGCGACATTTTTGCATGTTAAGTGCAATTTTTTTGTCCATATAAACGGCATAGCACTCCTCAGTACTCAGCATGCTGCGGAACGACTCACGGTTTATCAGTTTACGCGGGCACGTGAGCAGTGCTGTATCGCTGCAAATGGTCGAACGCGCGGATTAGTATGGGAGGCTTACTCCGATTTACGCGAACTTGTTTATTTGCAAACAACTCACCCGTTCGCGGCCACAGTTTACGCTGAAAATCGTCTACACGTGCGTTCAAACCGAATAAACGGACCCCTAAAATGAAGCGGATGAGTGGAAGCTTGTTTCACCACATAGTGACTAATATTGTGGAGAAGCACGCTTTAAGTTTTTTGGCATTGCAGGTTTCTTGGTAGCACAAAGGTTCAGGAGTTCACTATATTGTCAGTGAAAACAATCAAAAACCGGAAGTTAAACATTTGTTTCCTTTTCACCCCTAGATGGTCTACAAACAGGGATTTGTTGACATGAATAGTAAGCGTAGCAGCTTAGCGGAAGGCAACACCGGCATCAAAGGACAACAGAGAAAAACGTAGGCGCCTGTATTGTTGTTCGTTATATTGTTGTTCTTTCTTTAGGCGTAAGATATCATATTTAAGACGTTTTTTTTTTGTAGCTGGGTAAGGGTGTTAGGAATGGCCACAATTTTTTCGTTTGTTCTGATTCTTAGCTTTCGCGGAGCTGATTTGCGTAAAAAAACGTCCGCCTGCGTAAAGTTGTTGACCAATTCGCTCTTATCTCACCATGCCGGGTTCAAGACACCGAGCAGATTGCATCGCAGAAAAAGAAATTAAACATGCACACACACGAGCAAGACCGTTGTTTGTGTGCTTGCACGTTTGCGTGTTTGCATAAACATAAATGCCGAATGTTTTTATTCCCCTGGGTCCGTGTTTACACGACTAACATTTTTTAGAACGAATATTTATTACAAATACTTCGACCTTTTATCCTCCTTAGTAGGAACCTGGGTGCCTTATTGTTCAAATTTGAAACATTCCTTCAAGATATCGACCTATTCTAGTTCGCGGCTTCATTGTATTTCCGGGTGGGGAGAAACCGTCTCTTTCATGCAGGGTTACCACAACAGCTATTTGTGATAATTTCGGCATTGCCCTCAAAGCTACGTTTGCCTGGTCTTCGTACTTTCTGCGCTGACCCGTTTCAAATTTTTTCAGTAAATGTTAACTTTGGTAAAGTGTTTTCTATTTTAACTCAGGAAAGGGCGTTGTACCGCTAGGAGAGATGACGGATGATTTTGCATAACACAATCATTCGCAGCACTGAACTGTTACGACCATAGTCGCAAGGACGCACGTTCATTATTAAAGCTGAGACATAATTAGCTCTAATAGTTGTTACTAACGTAAAACAGTATCAGATAGATTATTATGTCCTCTTGTTTATTAAACAATGACGTCATAAGATTATTCCGCTCATTCCATAACAGTTTGAATTTTTCTTTGCAGCGGTAGACAAATGATAGTGCGCAGGTCTAGTCAGAGGAATTTGTGCCCCGCCACGGTGGTCTAGTGGCTATGGTACTCGGCTGCTGATCCGAGGGTCGCGGGATCGAATCCCGGCCGCGGCGGCTGCATTTCGATGGAGGCGAAATGTTGAGGCCCGTGTGCTGTGCGATGTCAGTGCACGTTAAAGAACCCCAGGTGGTCCAAATTTCCGGAGACCTCCACTACGGCGTCTCTCATAATCAGAACTGGTTTTGGGACGTTAAACCCCACAAAACAACAACAACAGAGGAATTTGTGATTGACTGGGATGGCGCGACTGTTCTCCATGTTTATGTAGTAGTAGTGGTTTATTGGGAAGGAAGAGACGCTAATTTCTGTCTCCCATACTGGGGACACGGCTAAGCGCCTATGTTTATGTGCCTCTGTATTCGCACTCATCGTTCAGCTTCTCCCTCTCTTGTCCTACTCTTTAGGGTAGCATGCCAGATTTCTCCTCTCTGCTGAAATTCACTGCATATTCTTTCTCTTCCATTAATTCCATAATTTTTATCGTCCCATTGCAGGCCGCAACATGACAAGCAAGCGCAAGCCTGTTACTGTTATGCGCGACACTGACATTGAATACACCTAGCCATCGGCAGACAAGCGACTCGGTGCCGGGTGGCCGTGACCGCTAAGAGGCAGACAACAGTTACCAAAGCTAAAAATTGCACGCTCGCATTTTTCTTTGCTGCCGACTAGGGGGCACGTTTTTTGAAGGACAGACAACTCTTGTGCACGTTCTTGAGGTATGGCGGGCCCCTACGAAATCCCTTCCCCGGCGGCTGACCTAGAAGTCTCCCCTCGCTTTAGTTTTTTTTGTGCGTTCTCGGCGGCCCGCTTGTCCCGGCGGCGACGCAGTGCACCTAGGTGCCCGTGCCACCCAGTCCTCCTCCCCCACCCTTCGCAGGCATCGATGCAGCAGCAGCAGGGGTGGTGGGAAAGGCCCAATCGATACTTTTTGCTGGTCCGGACCCCGGGGTTCCCTCGTTCAGGGCCGAACCCCCGCCGGCTCTTGCTTTCGACGTCGGGCGCCATCTGGAGAGCCCGGGGTCCCACGTCGGCAGCGCCTCGAGCGGCGGCCACACGAGCCAAGATCGCGCCGGCGCCGGCAGCAGCGTCTCAGTCGGTCGCTCGCAATATGGCGGAGTGGTATCGCCGCACGTCCCATTCGACCCGTCTCCTCCGGGGATGAGCAGGTGAGTCACTTTGGCGCGTGTGCAGGGGAGCGCGGGGCCGGCGCTTTTTTGCGCGCGCCGTGGGAAGCAGCGGCCGTCCGTAGTACTCGGCGTAGTAGTTTGCCCGCTACGCACTGTCGCGCCGATCGAAACACGGTTGTCGTACGTGCGCGCGCGTGCTGTGAGGCGACCGTGTCTACTTCTCTCTGTTTTCGAGTTGTCTGACGCCGTCGCCCCGATCAAGTTACGGAAGGAAGTAGCAACTTCAAAAAATATTCGCGGCGTCGTGCACTGCTTGCTTTTGTTCTCTCTCTTTTTTTGCATGTGCGTGAGATTTGAGCGCATGCAGTCGCGAGCAGAAAGTTACGGATCTGCATTCACGTGGCTGTGCCGGTGAGACTTGCTCTGACGGGACAGTTCGCACCACTTTCAAACTCGTGTCGCGTATACGTTAATTATCACGCCTGGCCACACCCTTTTATTTGTGAATCGCTGGGGTGTCCCTTGTGTGCAATGAATGAACTGCTCACGAATGCGAAGCTGTTTCGTCCTCTACAAAATTAAACAGTTGCAAGTTAGATTAACAAAAACATGCTCTGTTTGATCCGCCAGAGTGAAAAAAATGGCCAGCTCAGTTGCTCCTGCGCTGTTGGAGCGTTTATGAGTTGTAACGCTTAAAATAACGATGCCTTTCGAAAGATCACGTTATAGGCTCTAAGAACAATATGCGTATCTTTGGGACTTGTCACGTTCTTCAAGAATAATCATTATCTGTTCTGGTTGACCTGTATTTATTTAGCACGTGCTTTCGGTAGTTTAAGGTAGAAAAACGGTCACGCGTTTAAGCGTGACAGAGTGTGTCGTCGCTGACATGTGGTGCGACAATGAGCTCAGGCGAAGAGAATGTCGAGCACGATTCAACTTGCGCGGGCTGGTGAAGAATGCGCTTTTACGTAGCTGCACAATACGCAAGCCATATAAGGTCAAGCTGGTTGCCGTTAACTATGACTACTTAATTAGGGATTTGTAGCGAGTGAACGAAAAATTTCCGGTCATTGCTTGTAGTGACTTCCAAGGCTAAACATTTTAATTTTCATTAACTGCACATGAAAAGCTTTGCTCAAGTAAAACTTCCTTTGTGCACAACACAAACAACCGTATTCCGGGTGGCAGCTACGTTTAATTTACAGTAATATAAGAGGCACGCACGCATGCTGACAGTTCTAATCAGGCCGTAGCTGTAGTAAGCATAGCTGTCTTATCGAGCAGTCTTCAGATAAAGATACGACAGCCGATGCAAAACACGAGTGTTATCAGCGCTTTTGAGTGTTCTGGTAACATCAGATAACGCGTTGCTGCATGAAACTCAATAAAACAACTCGCAATACTTTTCAAGGTCACCTCTTGGAGAGACAAATGAGAGCATTTGCTTTGTTCGAACACGGTTATCCATAACACGAGCTTGCAGGATAATGAAAGGCGTGCTTTGTGGCTTCTGAGAACATGTTTGGTGATAGTATAATTGCACGCACGCAAGAAACCCGTGTGTGGAAAACATTGAAAATCTATCAAGTTTTTTATTTTTACAGTGACGCCATGAAAACGCGAAATCAATGCACGGGACTCCTAAATATTAATAAATTTGTGACTCACTCTCAGTACATCAATAAACCTAACGCCATTATTTTATAATGGTTTAGGAGCGGCGACACGGAACTACTTCAGCAATTATGCAAACGAATTCGCCTGCAAACGTGAAACGACGTGCGGTCTGAGTGAAATAGGAGATTTATTGTCGTCGGCGACTTAAGAGAGTGTGCTATTGAATGGGAACTTAGATACCTTTAGCTCATTTGCATAACCACTACCACAAGCTCGCCAATATGCAGATTTGAGTGAAAGCTCTCTCCTAACTGCAAAGAATGCGACTCTTCGAGTTTCAGTGCTGCTTAAAAAAAAAAAAACGTTCTTTGAAAACGAACGTCGTGCGTTTGTAATAGTAATTCCTGGTAGTTTTACGTGCAGTGACCACGATATGCTTATGAGGCAAGCCTAAGTGGATGGCTCTGGAAAGCCAGACCATCTGACGTTCTTTAACGAGTGCCTAAATGTAAGCATGCGGGCGTTGTTGACTTTTGCCCCCATCGAAATTTGGCTGCCGTGGAGGAGCTCTCAACATGCATCCTCGAGTTTAGTAGTGCCACACAGCAAGGTTGTTCATTCGCTAAGTGTTTAAAACACTTTAAATAAAGCACGGTTCAATAGAAAGTCAACGACACACTACACGCTCATGATATAAAAAAGATACCAGCAATCACCAAATTTTACGCGCACGAAGCACAATCAGCAGCTGTGCCTGGTTCTCGAAAATGTCATTTCGTTGGTACATGCTGCAAGTATTATACGTGTAAATGGGAAGCGTAGTGCCCACCCCTTTGCTAGATATATGAAGTCGTAAGTTTAGCATGATCCCTGAGGCAGTGACGTTAATAACAAGCTTAAGCCCAAATAGACAGGGTACTCAAATACGAGAGCATCTCATTGAAGCTTTCATTTGGTATATTTCTTTGGAACAACAAATGCAAACGCAGCAAGAAGGAAGGCAGGAAACAAGCAACGCGCATATCTGTTCGCTCTTCCCCATTGCGCGAAGTACCAAGATAGCTAAGTACTTTAAACGATAGCAATATGTTAGGTACGCCTGCGGATGCATCGTCCTTTTCCTTTGCTAGCATGACGCGACGTCGCTGCTGCCTCGGCTGTCTTCCGGGTGCATCCATCTACGCTTGCGGGTCTGACAGCGTACTTTCCGTGTTTTCTCTCTTTGTCTCTCTCTTCTTTTTTTAACCTTCTCTGACATGCTGCTGGCACGCTAACCGTCGGGGACAGTTGGAAACGCTGAATACGAACAAAGGAAAGCCACACACAACAGAAAAAAAGAAGAAAGACGAAAAAGTTGGACGTGTCGCTTCTTTTTAGAAGCCTTGTTCAAGATGAACATAGGGAAAGAACATCCGTCCACTGTGATTACTCGGCAGCCTTGTTCACGTCATTTTGAAAAAGGCGGCCGTAGGGGAGCCGCAGCGTCTATTATTTTTAATGCTTTTTTTTTGTGGCCAGCCAGGATAGATCGCTTTCTTTTTTTCTTTTTGTCATGTTATATTCCGACCAGACAAGCTTCTATCTTACCCTCGATTGGGACAGCTAAGAATGGGCGACAACCCATCGGGGTATAGCTTAGCGGCGGTGTTGATTGACTGTGATTTGTGGGGTTTAACGTCCCAAAACCAGCTCTGATTATGAGAGACGCCGTAGTGGAGGTCTCCGGAAATTTCGACCACCTGGGGTTCTTTAACGTGCACTGACATCGCACAGCACACGGGCCTCAACATTTCGCCTCCATCGAAATGCAGCCGCCGCGGCCGCGACCTTCGGATCAGCAGCCCAGTGTCATAACCACTAGACCACCGTGGCGGGGCTTAGCGGCGGTGTTGCTAGCTTGTTAAGATCAAGGTGATAAACGCGGAATCGAATCCCGACCGCGGTGGCTGCTTTAATGGGGTAGAAATACAGAAAACACCCGCGCACTTAGATTTAGGTGAACGTTAGATTGATTGATTGATTGATGATTGATTGTGGAGTTTTACAGTCTCAAAACCAGCTATGATTATGAGAGGCGCCGTAGCTGAGGGCTTGGGAAATTTCGACCAAGGTTCTTTAACGTGCACTGACATCGCACAATACACGGGCCTCAGCATTTCGCCTCCATTGAAATGCAGCCGCCGTGGCCGGGATTCGCTCTCGCGACCATCGGATCAGCAGCCGAGTACCATAGCCACTAGACCACAGTGGCGGGACAGGTGCGCGTTAGAGGGACATGAAAGTAAAAAAAAAATTCTCTTAATATTAGGTTAGCTTTCACAATACCAAGAACACCACTCTTGCGAGGAGAAGTACCCTCGGTAAGCTATAGGAAACGCGCAAAAACGAAATACGAGTGATGACGTCGCTTTGAAATTCCAGCGATAACACGCGTGACGTCACAGATATTTGACGCGTCTGCTAAGGCCTATACATAACTATTTATCGGTGGGAAAGGCCTACATTGTGCTCCATGGAAGCTAGGGACTTGTGACAGGGAGTTTCAGAACATTTGACGGAGGAAATTTGGCTAGAATATGAAAAAGAAAAAAAAAAAGAAATCAGCCTTCCGACGTCATCACGTTGGGACGTTCCGGCGAGAATTTCAAAGTCAAGACCTTAGCATTCATTTCCTTTTTTTTTCTAATATTAAACATGAAATGCCGAAATTAACGACATTTGAGTTACAGAAATACAAACGATCATCTTAAACGACTTCACATTTTCCCTTTTGTGTCCCTTCACGTAACTACAAGTGCAAAAACAAACCCCAGTACTTAGATTCATAAGGAGCAAGTTGAAGAACTCCAAATGGTCAAAGTTACCCCAGAGCCCGCTACTATGGGGCGCCCCTCATAAGCACAGCTGGCCTTGAGCACGCTAAACGCACCAGTTATTATTATTATTATTATTATTATTATTATTATTATTATTATTATTATTATTATTATTATTATTATTATTATTATTATTATAACGAATCCGTAGTTTCTACCCAGTGCCTTAGCTGTGACTTTCAAGGAGCGTTCGTCAGGACTGCGGCACACCTAGCCTACGTACGACTTACGCGTTTGTCCTTGAAGTTGTGCACAGTAAATATTCCCGGTACTCAGCTGCGCTGGAACGCATTCATACGCGAAGTTGTCTGGGCAAATTATTGGAATGCCCGACGTCACAACGGATTTGAGCGGAGGACAACACCCGCATTTTTGGCATTTTAAAACAACCACGTAGGTGACCTGACAAGAGCCATGTGTTAAATGTTATGTTCTCCGTCTGATCTCGTGAGATTGCGTGCGTGCACGCTATTTTCCTATTTTTTTTATACGTTCCTTTCTTCAGCTTTCTCACTCGCCAAAGCACAGTAGACTGCGATAAGTTCCTGGTCTTTCGACTTTCTTCAATATATCTCTCTTTTCACACTGAACGCCCGCGCACATTGAACATGAAAAAGGAAATTTGGTCATGGATATAACGCTGACGGTGCATTTCATAGTCGCAGCGAATGGTAGTGGTTCTAATCGTACACCACACCCTTTTTTCACTCGAGCGGCGAGGGGAGTGAACAAGCACGCGTTGTGCCGAGGTCACGGCTCCGGGGGTCGGCGGATGCGGCCTTTTCCGCAGGGATGGGGCGGGGGCACCGTTGTATTCACGGCTGCTTAGCAACGGCGTGTCATTAGTGGGCACTCCCTACCCATGCCCTCGCTCTTTCAGGAAGCGCCCGCCACGCGTTGACCACACGACGGTGGGAAAATTGACGACGCCACCGCCGACGACTTTGGTCTGAAAAGCGTAGTCTTTCGTGCGAATCTCCCGCTCGTGGGGTTGCTGCAGCCGGTTACTTTTGGGATTGTGTGTGACCGGTTCGCCATTTCCAGTTTACGTCCGTTCGCGGTTTAGCTTTGGTTGCCTACTGTGTTGCTCTTTAACCAGTCTAGGCGGCTGTCGGGGGAAGAAATCGCGTCCGCGTTCTAATGCGGACGAAATGCAAGGACGCCTCTGTACCGTGCGTTGGCAGCTTCCCCATCCCCTGCAGCCATGACCTCTAATGCGATCGCAGCCTTGGCACGTGATACAACAGAAAAAAAATTTTTAGTGGCCCGACTGTCCATGGATTAGACAATAGGCTGCGCCTGGTCGAAATGGTGATACATTCCGCTTCACTTTTTTGCTGCTTCGGTTTATTTAGTTTGTTTTACACTCCTTAGTAGGGAGAGAGAGAGAGAGAGAGAGAGAGAGAGAGAGAGAGAGAGAGAGAGAGAACCGTTGTACGGAAGGCAGTGAGTTCAACCGGATCATTCAATCCAGAACGCTACCCTGCGTTGGAAAAAGACCAGGAGCAGGTAAAAAAAGTGCGACAAAAAAGGGTGAACTCTTGGTTATTGAGCTGGTCGATCCCTTGATGTCTTCTTTTACCATAGTATATGGCTTAATGAACGTTCTCGAAGTGTAATGCTCTGGTATATGCGAAAAAAAAAAAACGCAGTAGTCCATCCATTACCTGCGTCTATACTTCTCCGTCCCATCACACGCACACGCAACCTTTGTCACCTTTTCCGTCTCCATAGCAGTGTAGGAATCACTTATTTTTCTTAAATGTTCTTTTCCTTGTTTGTGCCTTGTGTGATTACAACGTATTGGAAGGCGTATATCCACGGTATTTATAGAGCGATATACATATCGAATTTCACTTCACGTCGACTGACAAATAAAAAAAATATGAAAATGTGCACAGTATAAACCTTGCCTTTCGCTAGCTTGATTATATGCTTTGTCTTTCGCTTTGTTCCACGATTTCTACAACGGGGCAAACGTTCGTTGGAAATACTTTTGTAGGATTCGATTGATTGATGAGGTTTTACGTCGTAAAACCACGATCTGATTATGAGAGATGACGTAGTAGAGGACTCCGGCAATTTCGACTACCTAGGGTCTTTTTAACGTGCACTGACACCGCACAATACGCGGGTCTCAACATTTCGCCTACATCCAAATGCAGCAGCCGTTGCCGGGATAAGACTTTTGTAGGGGGAGATCACCAATGGCTAATGAGAACGTTAATCACTATAGCCCACGTTTCTACATAATTAGTGAATAAGGAAAGACGGAAGCGAACAGAATTTTCAAGGGAGACGACGTCTTTAGCCAACGCTACGAAGCCTGTAAGCTAGCTAAGCTAAACAGGAAACGCTTAAGAGACATGTACTTCTCTGATTAAACATTGCCTGAGCAATCTTACCTTTCTTTATTTATACATGGAAACATTCTTACCTTTCTTTATTTATACATGGAAACAGGCGGCTATCCTCGCATCACGATAGCGATGCTGACGTTGAAACCAAAAACAAAAACGCAAGAAAGAACAGGAGGACAAGAAAACAGGATATAGTCAAAGACACTAGGCGCATATGATGTTTCTGGCGTATATAAAGAATATCTGTGTGGGCAGACCAAAACGCATATGATAATATGACTGTCCTTATTCACGAAAACTAGAATTAAAGTTGAAGTAAAGAGCGTAGCTCATTTCGGAAGGCCCCACTTGGAGGCGTTGTTCATTTGTCTTATTTGCGGATGCCACCAAAGCAAAAGGCTGTCTTTTCAGTGCTTGCTGGCTCGAGCCTTGTTATCTGATTCCGTCAAACGTTGGGCAACTACTGTAACCTGCGGCAGGCGACACAACGTCATTATCGGTAGCCTATGTAATCGGAGTTCAGTACAAATTTTCATTGTCTTTTGCCAACTGTAGACGCCGCGAGTTAGTGGCAGCCATCTTCGCTGTTCGCTTGCTGGGCTTTCGCTTCCGAAGCCATGTTTTGCCGTCACTGTCAAGTCTGACGGGCTCTTGCCTGCTAAGGAAGGTGTAATATGCTGTGTGGAACAAGTCTAGTGTGTTGCGTTGCTCTGGGCGTCACCGAATCGGGAACATGACACAATTGTGCCGGGACCACTACTAGGAAGAATTTGGCGTTTGCTTACGGAAGGTAAGATTAATATCTGCATTAGGCGGCCTTTAACAGCATGTGCAGCTTTTATTTCTCTGTGTAATTGTTAGCAGAGAGTTTTAAACGAAGTGCTAGAAAACAGAAGTGACGAAGTATCGTGACATGCGTAGATGTGTTGCGAGGCAGTGCACTTTCCCGCTAGAAGGAAACTTGCACAGACGCGCGCCCTCGGTTTTATGTACTCATCTCCAGAGAAAAAAATAAGCATGTTTTGCTGATTCTGCTTCACGGTGTTTGGTATGGTGGCTTGTCCATGATTCGCTGGAGTCTACTAAGCCCGTAGCCACACGTATTCGTGGGCATCTTGTCCAGGCTTCTTTAATGGTGCCGAAGCGCGCCAGCTGCAGATAAGTCTTGGTAGTTGATCGAATCCATAGTGGGCTACTCGACGATGTTCGCTGATTAATTAGTCGCTCCAATCACGATGATTTATTTGTCACGCTGATGATGCTTACCGTCTCCGTTTTCACGAGATTAGTTGCGGTGCCCTGCTCGCGAGGAGGTATGGTATTGAATAAAACTTGTTTCGGGCAGCTGAACGAAGTTTCAGGAAAAGGAATCAAATAACATTTCCCGCATAACAAATCGAAGGTAGTTCGCTACGTTTTGTAGGAATTTCCAAATCCGAAGAAGGCCATGCGCGTTGTCTGCTGATCGACTTGGTAAAAGTTCTTAGATTGTGATGTGAAATACCAACTTCGGACGTTTTGAAAGGAAGTAAAAATCGAATCAAACAGAGCAGAGCGCCCTCGCTGAGAAGTAACCTTTTCTGGAACTTCTTCCTGGGCAAGTTGCTTCACGTTTGTAAAAGGAATCATTGCACGAAGTGGCCAGAAAACTGAAAGAGCGCAAACATTCAACTGGCTTAAACTGGCTCTTCCTGTTCACTTCGTTTTCCTGTGCTGTCTGACCATTTTGCGCGATGATTCATTTTACAAACGAATAAACTTTTGTCATTTTCGTGTAAGCCTTTAAAAACCCATGGCCCTTACATACATTTTTGAGCACCTCTATTGGAGCGACGTGTATTGCGTAGCACTCTTCGCAACCATCTACATTAGTACAGTCTTATGCTTTGCGATGTTGGCTGTTTGTTGGCTCAAACAAATTAACGCCTGTCCCTGTCCCGTTTCGCTATCCTATACTATCTGCGCGTATGGGCCTGCGCCATTCGACTGTGAATCAAGTCAACACGAAAACAAAAAGCTCTAGACTAATAACGCCAGATCGATTATACGTAACGCATCTCGCGTTACGTACAATCGTGTCCTGCAGCTCTTATAACACATCCCCCCCCCCCCCCTCCCTTCCTCTCCCGCGCCATCTAATAACACCGGGGGTAGATCCCTAGTCACGTCGTGGCTTCTAAACGCTAAATCCGGCATGTCGTAATCTAAGCACGCGCATTATGAGACATCCGTTATGGACGGCCCCCCTGATGTTGCCATAAGTATTGCGTCAGCACAAGTTAGGTGAGGTAAGGCCGATCAGTGAGCGTTATAGTGGCTGACTTCGTGTGATGAAACGTGCATATTTGTAGGAAGGCACGCGTTTAAATAAATTCCATCGAAAGAAAATAAGAGAGAATGACAAAGGTCACAACCAATACGGTTCAGGCACTCTGCGACCTACGCTTCGCTGGGTGCGACTCGTGCCGAAAAGTAATAAATAGCCGGCGAACGAGTATTTATGAAAAATGTGTTTGTTTAGCGTATCGGATGTCGGCACCTAGGCATCAACGGACCCATAAAGGGAGACTGAGCGCGTAACGCATTCCCTGCACCTTGTGTCGAGCCACCCCTTTATGCGCTCGTGGAATGGCAACGTAATGGATCTTTCTTGTATGTTCTCCATATAGCCACTCATGTGTTCGTGCTTATAATGTGCACTGCGTCACAGACCGATGAGCGAACGCCGTAAGCATCGTGTTGGTCCTGAATGCGATGCGCTTTCATAATCGTGTCGACTCGCCAAAAAAGAGAAGCCCGGCATGCGGCCAGCGCTCTGCTCGCATCCACGTCTTTCTTTCTTTCTTTCTTTCTTTCTTTCTTTCTTTCTTTCTTTCTTTCTTTCTTTCTTTCTTTCTTTCTTTCTTTCTTTCTTTCTCCGACACTTTTACACCGCAGTTCGGTGCAATCGCGGCAAGAACACGCGGGAGGCACATATAAACCCTGGTTAGCTTTTGTTGCTGCCGCGCTATACTCAGGGGTTCTCATGATTACTAACGCATCTCAAATTTTTTCTTTGTGTTGTAATTCATAACAGCGAATGGAGAGGGGAAAGTTGCACTTGTTGGCTGTTTCCGAGGTGGACATGCCGCATTTCAGCCAGGCTTTGCCGCATCCGCAAAAAGCACAGGCTTGGCTTGGTCGGCTGCGTTCCGAATAGGATGGCCAGGGACCCGTGTCCAGCGTTTGGGTTCGCCATTATCGCTCCCCTCTTGGGGACAATCCGAGGCGAATGGCTCTCGCGGGCCGTCAATCATCGCGACGCAGACGCTTGCACCGCGGAACGACCCGCCTTCTTCACCGGCGGGCTCGCGACTTTCGGAAAGGGCTGAGACACCATGACAACGCGATAAGACTGCGAAGAGTTAGAAAAGTTCGTCGCCAGATAGATGCCTGATATGTTTAACGCTGGGTTATCTTGACAACGGTGGCAGGTTTTTTAACCACTCGAAATCGCTAGTGTAAGATCGCGTAATGGTGAAGGCAGGGTTCATCACGTCCGTAAATATGGGAAGCATTGTCGCGCATACGGAAAGCTGTCACAAGAAACCTGATGTGACGTCTGAAGGTGACGCGAAAGAGAGAGAGAGAGAGAGAGAGAGATAAAACAAAAACGGTGCAGTTTCCTGCAGAGACTATAGTGTAATGTCACCTTGAAGGTATCAGAAAGCGCTTGCATGGCAATCTTCGTGCTTGCGAACCTCAGAAGTTCTTGCGAAATGATTTAAAACGCTTTTGCTTTTAAGATTTAAAGCAATGACGGTTTTAGTTTAGTCAAGTTAAACACATGTATCCATGGAAAGTACACGTAACTGAATAAGTTACGAACACGATTTGTAATACGTACTGGCTTTACACCTACGGAGTTTTCGAGTGCTTTGTGCATATTATTATTATTATTATTATTATTATTCAACAATACTGCCGATCTCACAGGAGATCATAGCAGGGAGGGCATACACTTGAACGCAAAGAAGCACCATGATTTTCACACAATGCGGAATCACAAATAGCATACAGTACGTGAGTATGCACAGAATATACACAGCATAACCACAACTCATTAACACTATTAGCTACAATAATTACAATTGTAGTATGCCTAATGGTGGAATTATGATAGCGAAACACAATATATGAATGCAGTTTACACATAAATAAGATTATGTGCATATATAATCATATATATAAATATATGATTATATATGCACATAATCTTATTTTTACACATGTAACGGCGAGAGCCATTTCGGTACCATTATCTGTCTGTCAAATATTTAGGTACGGGAAGGCGATATCTTTCAAGACCATTCGTTTCAATCTTCCAAATATTTGCGCAACTCCTCTCTGCGCAGCCTCGAGACGGCATAACCACTGATTTTAGCTGTAAGAACCTCCCTTCTCAAATAAATCGTACAGAGAGAAGGGACAAAATCTCGGATAACTTTCTTTAGGCGCACTCGTACACTTCTGTGTTTTCAAAGCCCGACACCTGCGTATTCATACACGGTAACTGCGCGTCGAGTAACGATCTCGGAAACGCCGGGAAATAACACGGCTCCGCGATGATGAAATTTCGATGCCCCGGGTAGGTGTCCATCGATCACGGCTATCAACCACCGACCGGTTCGGTCCCGTCTCAGCAGCGTGGTCAAGATTGATGACCGCCGCTCGGCAGGCCACGAAACCCCGGCGCGAGAAGCGAGACACACTGTTTACCCGTGAGCTCGCCAAAGCCTTTTCCCTTTTGAGAACGGCTTCGAACGAGTGACGAGAGGACAAAATTACCGCCGCGAAAGCCGAGAAGTGAATCACACGGGTACTTCTTTCTTTCTTTCTTTCTTTCTTTCTTTCTTTCTTTCTTTCTTTCTTTCTTTCTTTCTTTCTTTCTTTCTTTCTTTCTTTCTCTCTCTCTTTCTTTCTTTCTTTCTTTCTTTCTTGCTACGCGCGCGCGCGCGCGTGTGTGTGTGTGTGTGCGCATGTATGCATGCGTCGTAAGCTGCCGCTTGATATGGCTTAGCGTTCTATCCTTTGCTTGTAGGCGCGGAAAGAAAGATTATGAGAGAAAGAAGGACGCAGGACGGAAGGGAGGTTGGCTACCCTGCCCCGGGAAAGTAGAAAAGGGTAAGAGAAAGATGAGGGAAATAGGATAGAGGAAAAAAGAAAATAGGAGTGAACACGCTTACTTGTGCAGGATTGCGCCATCGGTAGTAGGTGCTCCTACAAACCTGTGTTCCTCAAGAGGAAAGAGAGAAGGAAAGATAATGAAGCAACAGCAGGGAAATTAACGAGGCAGACAGATAGGCTTGTTGGAATGCAGGCATGCTTTTGCGTGAGCGCTCGTCCTGCGTATTTTGTAGCCAAGTCTTTGCCGTGGTTTTACCGCGTTGATTCAGAAGTGGGCAAAGCAGGTTTAGCAGAATTTTTTTTTTTTTTAGTTTGCGATCCTACAAGTGGACAGGGAAAGACGCACATACGGATGGACGGGTAGACGTTGACGTCAGCGTCGTTTCTTGTTCGACGAATTCCCACCACCTCAGTCTTCGATATTCACCTGAAGTGTTTCGTTCAAGTAGCTTCAGTCGGCCGCTCGAGCCTATGGATGATTCCGACCCCTCCCGCAATACCGGAAGTCAGTTACTTTCAAGTACTGCAGAAGGGCCCGTATTGCTCTCTGGCCAGAGCAGCCGCCAAACCAGGCCCAAGGAAGCTCTAGCATTTACGTTGTGAGGTGTAGGCTTGTCGGATACCCCCCGTTCCCAGGAACATTACCGTAGGCACAGTTTTACCGGAATTTCCTCCTGCTTCGCATGTGCTTGGGCAGCATGCTGCTTAAAATATAAGACGGTGGCGCAAAATGGGACACGGACGAAACAGGAAGAAGCGACGTATACAAGCGCACTTGTATACATCGCAAGTGCGCTTGTATACGTCGCTTCTTCCTGTTTCGTCCTTGTCCCATTTTGCGCCACCGTCTTATATTTTAACTATGCACCAACTAGCCCAGCAACAAATTTTATTGCAGCATGCTGCTCTTGTTATAGTAAGATGTACGAAGAACATAGCTGATTACTTATAGCATCCGGATAACTTAAGCTAGCTTGCAGCTTAATGAAAGACGACTCGAAAGTTCGCGATGACAGAAGAAAACCTGAAACCGATTTATAGTTAAGGTGGGAGTCGTCTTGCATCTCCATTTCGCGTTGTTTCTTTCGTAATCCCCGTACGGCGCGATCAACACCGCTATATCTTATCTGTGAAGGATAAAACAAACCCGCGGTGGGTTTGCGCAGAGTAATTGCGATATCATGGGTTCCGTTTTCGGCTGCATGGGCGGCAAGACACAACGCAAAAAAAAAAAAGACACACACACAAAAAAAACGCTCGTGTGTTTTGTCACAGTTTGCGTTAATGAACCGCAAGCGAATAAGATAAACATTTTAAATAATAATTCCCTCCCATTTAGAACGCCTAATAAGCCCCAGATGCACTTTATAACAACAAAAACAAAATTTTGGTAGAGGCAAATACAGACAGACAAACTAAAGATAACGTTTATTCCACAAATGTAGTAAGCTTTTCATGCCATTTTGTTGCATTGAAGAATTTTATGGAAGGACATCGAGCTTGTCAGCTCTGAATCAAACACAACGCGAACTCAATGAGACGAGCATGACTTGGGAGCCGGCGCGGGGCTTTTACAGCGAGTAACAAATGAACGGCAAAGCGCACAACCGTGCCTGCCCGGACGCACACAACGTAGAATCGATAGCGAACAGCCTATAAATACTCACCTGGGCAGCGGTATCGATCGCGTTTCCACACCGTTTCTTCATCTCTACGGCGCCCCGAATTTAAAGGACCGTACGAACAGGCCCCCCCCCCCCCAAAAAAAAACAAAAAAAAAAAACGTGTCTCTCAGTCACACAGCCACAAAGGAACAACGTGTTCTGCTCTGACAAGTGCATAGCTCTCACGAACGAGTGTTATATATGTAGCATTTGAGAGAGCGCTGAATTGCTTTAAATTATGTCGTCGGTATTGATTGTAGCGCACGATTTCTCTTTTCTTTACTTGGCTTACTTTCCATTCTTTATCCTCTCTCTCCTTCGCTCTACGGAGTACAAGAAAGCAAACAAATCTATATTACTCTGTGATTTATATCCCCACTGTACCCCTAGGTTAATTTTTATGTTGTTTAATAACTTTTTGGAAAGAAAAAACGCTCTAGCGCTATGAGGACTGAAGGAAAGTGAAACTGAATACTCGTGTTCGATGTTTCTTACCGTTTGGTTTATTAAAAAATGGCGCTTATTAAACTGGGACTCGGTTGATGAGAGAACGTGACGCCTCTGCACGCTACAAGGGATCCTCAGCACTTATGCCAGTACGAATGATATTTTGCCTCATTTAGTACGTCCCAGAATGTACGGGTGAAGACGTTGTACGTACAGCGTGATTGAAATGGACATTAAGTAGCGTTCTTTTTAATTTTCCGTGTGACGGGGCCTTGCGGATGAGGTTGTAAATAGCTTAGAAATCGATGGCTTGCCCTTCGTGGCTGTCTATTTTTCTGGCACCGTGAAACGCACGCAGCCCGCAATTTCTCTCTTCGCGCTTACAGCCGTTGCTTTCATTAAAAAGGACGTTTATCCTTACTCTCTCCACTCGCGTGTCGTTCTTAATTTACATTTTGTAAAATCGATACCGGTTCGAAATTATGCTGGCGCGCGCGAGTGTTCCTAATGAAGGAGAACTGGACAAAACAAAGTGTTTAGACGTGTTCCAGAAATGCGTAATTGATGGTCCCAGAACGAGCCCTGGACGACCTCATTACAGGAGAAAAAAAGAGCTTAGAGCCGCTTAAGAACATAATTCGCTGTCGCACGTACGCCGCCTGCCACTTCGCTTCGAGGAGGCAAGGAAACGGCGAGAAAAAGAAAGAACGCGAAAACGTGTAATTAGGAGCGTGGGCACAAATTACGCGTTCACCGATTTTCCCACCGAGTGATCTAACAACATATATGCGAGAAAAGAGCGACAGTCTCTAGTAAGAAAGGAAGGCTTGTTGTTTACGGGGCAAATTTAATGGAACAGGATCTATCAGATTAGGTTCACCCGCTTGCCTTAGGAAACAGCTCGTGGGACCGCCTTTGGGTTGGCGTTCTCCAGTCGCCAGCGTTACACGCTGGCGTCTCCCTCAGAACGCGGCGTGCAGTTGAAGACGCGCTAGACGGCTGCTGTCGCCCCGTAGGAGCCTTCCCGCAGTGCCGAGCGAAATTTAATGAAGCCACACACTGGATTAACACTGAGAGCACGGCGGCAGGCACTTTCAACCCCACTTTCGCGGAGCGCGTCTTCCCGTTGAAAGTGGAGAGACATGGTGTCTTCGCATCATTTTAAGATGTCGTTTCAATGCATCAACCCCCCTCCCTTATTTGCAGCTCTAGTGCCCTCTTAAGCTTTAGGCTGGTGCTATTTCTTGAAGGAAACGAGTGTAGTAAGGGTCACTGGACGTCCCGTCTCGCTGGGGATTCAGCCTTGAATGGGTGTTTAGAGGAATGGGCGTACCCTTCAGTGGGAAGAAAGAATAAGACAAACAGTATAACTGCTGTCGAGTGGTGCAGCTTCTATCTCTGTAGTGCCGGATGTGCTATGCGGTTCTCTTTGTCGCCGGGCACCCTCCGATTTTTTTTTTTTTTAGTGAGGAGAGAGGTACCCTGACCTCGCACTAAATTGTGTGGATACTTCTATCGAGGAGGTTACTAAGTGGAGGGGTTTTACACGCCATATTCACGATGAGCGATGAAAGTATGAGGCGCGTCGTAGTAGTGGAGGGCTCTTATGATTCAGAACATCTGGGGCTCTTCAATGGGCATTGACATTCCAGAGGTACGAGGACACTTCGCCTCTACCGAAATTCCACCGCCGATACAGGGATCAAACCCGTGACCTTCGGGTTTTCTGGAAACCCTAATGATTCCAGCATCTCCTAATGACACATTTGTCTGAAGAAAAAGGAGCTTAACTGACGATGACATAGACCAGCGCAAATGGTTAGGGTTTTTGTTGCGCATTAATGTATGCTGGCTTTCTTTTCGTCCTTTAAACATTTCTTTTGTTTGGTGGAGCAGTGTTATTTCATATGTCACATGCGTTAAGTGCACGTGAAATAAATCAAAAGAACAGCCGATGCCACCTGCGGTCACCAGCGTCTCACAGAAATAGCAAAACAGTGTAGAACGGGCTGTTCCAATAAGAGAAATCTCCTTTGCAACCCGACGTTTTGGAGGAACCCAAGGCGCAAAAGTGGCATCGCACAAGAAGATAGATTCTCACAGGCAAGCGGAATGGGCAGAATAAATTGCCGTCGCAAGTAAAAAAAGACGCCAAAAAGAACTTATTCCTTGTTCATTCATTCCGTCGGAAACAAAAAACGCGAGTGCATTCGAGGTTAGCGACAAAGCACCCGAATTCATTGTACAGCCGTCCGGACAGCTCCCACGAATTTTTGGGTTCCCGTTTTATTTTCTATTCGCATTCTATAAAAAGGACAGGGAGGGGGGGGGGGGTGATGCTGGATTTGAAAATGTCCCAGTTGCCTCGACGAAACTAAACCCCCTCTTATGCCACGTGATGGGTTCTAACGGCAACATCGGGAGCTCGCAATCCGTTCAAGGAATCTGACACTGCGCGTCCACTCGAGACCCCAGCCAGATGCGTTGTTTCTTGAAATTCGAACGAAAGCGAGTGAATACCGAGCAAGCTAACAAACAAGCAAAAGGAAAAAAAATAATAATAAAGAAATAGAAGAAAGAAAGCGGGTTCGCCCTTTTCGGCGAAACAATTTGATCCTTTTTTATTTCTTTACCCAATGACTGCCGGGATCGCTGTCAATTGCTGCCGAAGTCAGCGACATCCATTCGAGACGGCATTTTCTCTGGCAGCGGCGGCATGCCGGAGGCTAGATTCGCTGAAACCGAAGGAACATTTGAGACCGCTAAAGCGATTCAGGAGAATAAGCAAAACAGTCGAACGAGAAAAAAAAAAAGGGGGGGGGGGTGAGAATTTTGTAATAAAGAGCGTGAAATGTGCTTCCAGTGTGATTCACATTTCCCCCTGTCTTGCTCTATTGATAGCCTGGTGCAGCGTCTGAGCACAAGCACGAAAGCAAGGTTAAGAACGGTTGGTGCGTTTCGTGTGCCTAGAATAATCAGGTACATTGCGTAAAACGTCGACCCTCATTTTTATTGTTGAGCGCGTGCATTAGGTGTCTGAGAAACAAGAAGCAGAAGGATCGCAGTGACGACGACAATAGTGAAGAAGAAGCAGAGGAAGAGGTTGAAGACGACAATGATGAAAAGGAGCGAGAGGAGAAAAATGACAAGAAAGGAGAAAGGCACCTCGTAGTTAAAAATTCTTATAGAACGTTAGTACTGTTGCCGTCATTGCGTGAGGTTACGCATACTCCATTTTTGGGAAGTCTGCAGTAGTGCCAGAGATCTGAGAGATTATTGCTATCACTATTCATGTGTAGTAAAATGACATTAAATGTGTGTGGTAGACGCACCCGTCCTTATTGCAACTACAGGTTTGTGCAGTGATTGGTTCTCTTGTTTCGGTCTATTTCTCGCCTAGTTTTCGCTTTCATGATGGTTACCGCACACTGTATATGCCATTTGGGAAGTTGATATATCAGAGAACGGAGTACTGTAGCTGATATATCAGATAGATATATCAGAAGTTGACATATCAGAGAACGGAGCACTGTAATTTGTTCACCTATCAGGCACAAAGCGCGCGTAGTTTTCTTCTTTTGTGATAACTAAATAATTGCTTTGCGATTCAGCAAACATGGTTTCGTACAACTCTCGCATCGCAATCGTCGCGCTGCAACCGCAGCTTTCGGTTTACTTGTGTGTCGTGGTAATTGGTCGCGATTCACTTTCTCGTTCATTCGCTTTTGCGCGTGGCCAACTCCAATAAAACCAGCGTGTCCGCGGAGGCGTCTGAGCCAATCAAGGCAGAAGGGAACTGAAAATGAAGTGGGTCGCTAAGAAATCGGGTTCTTGATTGCAATGTGGTGGTTATACGACATTTTGAGAGCCTTCGCTATACAACACTCAAAGGATGTCACCTTGACTCGGCGACGCAAGCTGGCGTTGAAGAGCATATAATGGACCGGGCACATTACGTTCTTTTTACTTACATGTGAAAATATGGGAACGAAGGCTGCCTTAGGGCCGGATATCCCACCATCATGATATTGATATTAAAAAAAAAAAAACTCACATACAGACAGGAAAACAAACCACAAGAAGGAATAAAAGAATAAGAAAAGAAGGAATCAGAAGGACTATGTACGCGGGATGACTGGCGTGTAAATAATGCTTCTAAGGGCAGAGTGCTGTTGATATAAAGAGTGGTCCCACAGTGTACCATAGATGCAGTCCGGCCACATATCACGCTAGTCTAAACGCCTGCTTGCTTGAAGTGAAAAAAAAAAAAAAAAGCCGGTGAGGTAGCATCTCTAGTAAAGGGTTTAGAGTTCTCCGATGAGAATTACGACAATGCTGTCAGTGTTCTGAAAGAAACGTTCGGTCGACAAGACAGTTCGAGAGAGACGTGCCTGAAAGACTTGGCGAACATCGAAGCAGTGAGAAGTCCTAAAGATGTGGAAGGATTACAGAAGCTGTTCCAAAAGTCGCAAGTAAACACATGAGCGTTGCAGTCGTTGGTGGTGGCGATGGACACTTGCTCCACAGTTATAGCGCCTGTCTTGAAAACTGCACTACCGGAGGACATGAGGATTGAAATGGAGATGAAAGAAATCGAGAAAGGCACAGGCAGCCGATCAGCAACGACGAGGTCGGAGTCAACGTCAACAGAGCGCACGAGTAAATTTAAAGGGATTATGGAGCTTTTCAACACTTATATACTCAGTAGAGAAGAAACGCGGGAGAAACGACGTGAAGAAAACACTGAATATTATGAGTGTGGGACGTGTCGAACAACTACCTCAACGCTTCAGAGCACCGCGCTGAAAAGTGCGTTTTTTTGCGAAATGATTGGCACTATGCTGAAGATTGCAGGAACAGCTTGAGGCTGGAGCAGAAGGTAGCCCTGCAGCGGGAGCAAAGATGTTTCAGATGCACGAGACGTCACCACACGGCTAAGATATGTCGCGCCAACGTGCGCTTGCAAGGAATGCAAAGGAAGGCACGCAACATCCGTATGTCGACTACGTACACCTGAGCAGTCGGCTCAACAGCCAAACAAAGGAGGAGGACGCCTGCAAGCAAGCAATCGGGTTAAACCGCTGGAGGTGAACAAGTCTTGCAACATGCACGCACAACAGTCCGGTGAGTCGAAATGTATACTCCTGCAGACAGATTTTTTATGGCCAGAAGGAGCAGCAAGCGGTCGCTACGCGCGGATTATGCTGGACAATGGAAGTCAGAGGACATTCGTCCTCAAGCGACTATCAACGAAACTAGGATGCAAGGTAAAAAGATATGAAGGAATCACGGTTGGATCTTTTGGAGAAGGAGAGGCTAAACTGGACCTCCAAGTCGTTGAAGTCACAATAAACAAGGACCCCGCATCAGAGCACATCACTCTCGAGGCGCTAGAGATAGAAGTAATATCGTGCGTCGCATTACCAACACCACCGATCGGCGATACATCATACTTTAGGATCTATGCGCATTTCTGCGACCGATGACAATATGAAAGCGGGCAAGAACAGCGCATCTCTCGAAACGTCCATATTATTTGGAGCCGACTACTACTGGACTGTAGTCACTGGTCGCATTCGAGAGATTAAGCTGGAGGTAATGGCAGTAGAAACAATTCTGGGATGGACGGTTCAAGGTCCGGTAGATATTCCTTCTACGCTACTGCAGCACAGAAAGGATAGCGCATGACTCAGTTCGTTCATCTTCACCCAAAGCAGCCTAATCTGACGTCGCTTTCTTCCGCGGCTTTCGTTTTCTGTACACGAACACCGCGCTGTTAACTAAAATCGCTGTATGTTGCCTTTTTTCGTTGCGTAGGTTTGATTGTAGCTTTACGGCGACGGCGTGGTCGGTTTTTGCACGTGGGATTTGCTTTAAAGAAGTGGTAAAGGGAAGGGTAATACAGGGGAACAAGGACGATTGATGGGGCTTTACTTGCCAAAGACAAGATATGGTTATGAACTGTTCTAAACTAATGGAAAAGTGTACGTAGCGATGGAAGGCTGGCTACGCCTCCAGATGTTATTGCATTTGGCGATGTCAATCGCCTTAGCCACTCTGCAGCCTCGTTGACGCGTACAGTAGCTCGTGATGATCGATCGCATTGTATCGGGCCGTCCAGTCGATTTGACGTGCGTGAAAGAACAATGAGGCTGTTCCTTACGCAGATGTCGATGCTGCCTGAAAGCAAAACAAGAAAGAAAAATGAGTGTGGTAGGCGTTCACCGCAACACTACAGCGATAAAAGCCTCCCTGGCATTGACAAAGGACTCCGGAACAAACTCCTCGGTTTAGAGGCAGATTACTCCTTGACTTAAAGAATAAATCATCATAATGCATATTTCACGCGTTGACTGACGGAAAAGATTGCGCTCAAAATTTATGCCACTACACGTGGTACCATTATAATAGTTCAGTCGATGCATACCATCGCCGGTATTTAGACATCATATAGCGCTCCATCATCTTCGGCTTAAGAATCCAGGCAAAGTAATTGCCTAGTCGCTTTGTTAGAGGTGAGCCATCAAGCTCATTACTTTCAGGTCGATTACGTTTGACAAAGCAGCGCTGAAGCAGTGCCCGCGTTTTATAGGAAGTGGTGTTTATTGCTGCTTTTTGTTCATTATACGGTCCTCGTTATGCTACATTATGGGTAACCTTCTAAAGCCTCGTTGTTATCCCCACTCATGGCCTGATATACTGCTACTATGCGTTATAGTTTTAAAGAACAAGAAAATTTAGAAAGAAATTTCATGTCTGATCGCTTTTACAGCGCAGATTAAACACGACAAGCAACAAAACCAAACTCAATCGGGATATAGAGGTGATAGCGGCAGAGCTTTCTCTGGTTGAATGGCAGCGCTGTTCTGTCGCTGAGCTCGAAGCATTGGGCTCGATTCCTTCCTTGCCGTGGAGTACGCATTTTCCTCGGGGCGAAGCCAAAAATGGCAAACGGTGAAAAATCAGCTGAACAAGCATTAACACTTCTTGCATGGCACCCTTCTTAGAACGATGTACCCTAAACAGCACCAATCAATCAATCACTCAATCAATCAATCAATCAATCAATCAATCAATCAATCAATCAATCAATCAATCAATCAATCAATCGATCAATCGTTTATCTGGCAGTGAAATCGGTATCGTTAAAGAACTGACCCCGCGCTTTCTCCTGTTGCGCTCTGTTAACTAGAACACACTACATTTCATTCATAAGGAACCTCTAAGCGCCACTGAAGTCCCTTTAAAGCGGCTAAGATATCCCATCAAATACGCGAATTCCGCGGGGCGCGCTGCCACGTCTCACTGTTTGTCTTTGCCTAAGCGCGCGCCCCGGAAAGTTCGCCGGCTAATTTTCACGCTGTTTATGCATAGCCGAGCCGCATCCGCCGCCGCCTTCCTCGCCCTTCGAGTGGCAGCAAATTAAATCTCCTTTCATCTCGTGTTTGCCCTTTGAATAATCTCTCCTTCGCATGCTACGCCTTGGGTGAATTGAGAATAAACGCGGTGGCGTTTCTTTTTTTCTTTACCCTCATTCCTGCAGCCGCAGTATATCTCTCCCATTCTCACTGCCTCGTATATTTGATCCTCATCTCCACGCTATAGCGTCGTTATCTGCGAGGAACGCGTTTCAAGGTTAAAAACTGGCGAGTGCGCGAAAGCGATAACGTTTTTCTTTTATCTCGCGCGCTCTATTTCCTTTTTAAGTTCATTTAATCGGTGGTTCGCCGAGGTGGGTTTGTCTCGACTTAATTCATTATGCCGCTTGTACATATTTACCGTCGCTATGTGCTAGACTGCACGGCGAGGAAAATAAAAAAAATAAATAAAATGCGCCGTTATACGAGGCCCGCGTTGCTTCATATACGCGTTACAGAAAGAAAATACTCCTCGAGGTCGCGCTTGCATTTGATCAAGCTCGTCAGGTGAGAGCGGTGCTGTAGCAGCTGTTTATCATTGAAGTATCGTGATTTGTTTAGTCGCATGTATTATTTAAAAAAGTTCTTTTACTATTCTGCGACGCTACACCGCTTCAAACGCTGCCCGCGTATGCTTATTATTTTTGGGTCAGAATCTTGCCTTTTTTCGTAAGCTTGTTTAAGCAACTGGGACGGTCGGTCCGTAAGAGAAATTTAAAGCCGTTTTGCGCTTATTTTTTTTCCCTGCGCCTTCAAGCCATGCTATTAGTTAGTTAATACATTCATCTTTAGTAAGGAATTTTCAGCGTGGGTGGAGTGGGCAGAGCTTTCAATGTTAATGCTGTTATAATGAGTGCTTAGAGTGCTGTGCTAGCCTAGGGTTCCTATCTGTTGTGGGCGTTCTTTGACTTACGCTATCTATGCTGCGTATGTGCTGCTTTAATCTCTCTTTCCTATCTATCTTTTAATCTCCCCCTATCCCGTTCCAATGTATAGGATAACATACCGATCGTCCTGAACCTACCTCTGCCTATCCACTATTTCTTTTTCTCCGTCCTCATGATATATGTTAATTGAGAGGCCTCCTGCCCCGGTATTATGCTTCTCCCGGAACAGTGTGGGAGAACTATACCTGGAGTACCAGCGCGATCGATAAGTACTAACTTTTATTGTGATTAGCTATTATAGCAATACCTAATGCTAATATGTGCCGTATATATAAAGAATAACCGCAGAGAGGTTAGGCGCATGGGACTATACTGTTCGCCAGCCCGCAAAGATGCGCGGGAATTTGGGCTGTAAAGGTGGCTTAAGAAAGATAAAATTAATAAACATTGGATATATTAATATTATAAAAAATATAACAGAGCTTCATAATCTTAAGGAGCTTAATTTCATCGAGGTAGTTGCAAGTTCTTCATAAAGACAGCGCAGTTGCAGTGGTGCCAATTAAAGGCTCTAAACGGCAGGTTAATACGCTTTTAAAGTGTATATTAATGCGATCATAGGCGAAACATTGCTGGATGTATTAAAGGGGCTTGAAAGAATGTTGTAGTGTTCCATGTAGAATTCACGCATAATTGCACTCTCAGGTATTTACAGCGCCGCGCATAGACTCGTCGTCATTGTCTTCGCCCTTAATTATTTGCATTCAAAATATATACTAGTGGCTAGTCGGTCTGTTGGCGACGTTCTAATTTCAGAAAGACTTATGTAGACAATCCACGATAAAAGGCTGGCACAGAATCTCATCAAAATAGGCTTGGAAGCGGCGCGCGCACACACACACACACACACACACACACAACACACACACAACACACACACACACACACACACACACACACACACGCACGCACACACACACACACACACACACACACACACACACACACACACACACACACGTGGTTCCATCACAGCAACTTCTGTCTTCAGCGTTCGCGTCATATTGTGTATATTTAGACGCAGTCGCAGTCTTCTTGTAGCTAAACCGCTGAGCCTGACCTAAATCACTCCGTGTGAACGTGACAGTACCTGAACTTGTGCGTCACGCGTAGAGAGTTAGTGCATTGCCGGGCAGACGCGATTCTGTGTAAAAACTCCAACAGTGGGGATCTGTATAAAAGTTGCGCGCGAAGTTTAGAAAACGTTGTTTCTTTGAACTTTAGATACGTCGTTGGAGAGGAAACAGCTCGAACACTGGGATGACGGCGAAGAAACACACACCACACCACAGAGAGCTGTAGGTGTGTGTTTCTTCATCGTCGTCCTATGTTCGCGCTGTTGCCTTTCCAACGTTGCTCGACCAACTAGCCCGCAAGTCCATCTCTTTAGATACATCCTTGGTCGCAGATGAGACGTACGAAATCTTCAGCAAGTACTCATCAATCCTCATGCAGAATTTTCCATTGCAGTCCATATCTCTGTATTCCTCGTCAAACAATCGCGATAAGAAATTGTACTGTCGAGGTCGGCTTATACATGAGATTTTGCAACTGGCGAGTCTGGTTGGCTAAACGTGGCCCTACCCTGCACTTTATAACAAACTCCTCCGCTTTCTTGCCGAAGCGCTTCAAATATTCTCCTTTCTTGAACCTGTCTGGCAGCTGTCATAAGAAAACTCCAAGTTTACCGAACGCGCCTCTCAAACCGTCTGCGTCGCAGAACGTTTGCGTCAGCGTTGAATAAGAAGAGAAAATAAAATCAACGAGTAAAGACTTGGATCACAGGACCCGCAGTTGACTTTCGAGGCCCTCGCCTTGAAAGCAAACTGTGTAGAAACAACAAAAAGAAAAAAAAAAAAGCTGACTGTGAGTCATTCTCTTTAGTCACATGCTCTTCTATATTATACTAATTTATTAATAATTTCTACTGTTTTATGTGCGCAATTTTATGCTATTGTATTACACATGGGTCGCTGTGGAAGGGCTGAGAAGGAAAGCATGCCAGCTGCACAATATCCCTATGCTGCGCAGTTTCTTTTGTCGTTGCTCTTCGCCAAGATTACATTCTTATGCTATTGCACCTATTCTACTGGCATAGCCCAAGTGAGTGCTTCTGATTAGTTTGGAAGGGTACCTGCCACGGTTTATACATTGCTAATAGAGTTGTGATCTCTTGGCTCGTGGTCGCGCGTTTGTCTACCTTGGCTACCGACCACATTGACCGTATACTGATGTGGGCGAAATGCGAATATGCCCGTGTACGTAGACTTGGTCTCACAATAAGCAGCCCAAGATGATCAGGAATACTTAAGGACCCTTTAAATTGGCATACCATTCTATGCACTGCCCAATCCATCCATATGTGGAGGTTCGTACGGTTCATTTAGAATGAGGAGCGTGGAACGAAAAAAAAATAACAGTAAAAAGGCGATGTTGAACCACATGATCAGAGGAAAAGCTGCTTTCAAATTCTCAGATCATCTTTAGGCAAGGTCTCGATTTTTCTGAAAATCTGGCAGGGGGGCAGCTTAGGGTAAAAAAATTTACCTAGGTACTGACGTCTCTTTTATACATCAAATGCGAAAAGACGGCGTGTATGGGCGTTACGACTGTATCGAGTTGTATGCCACGTGACATTGAGAAGGTGACGTCATCAGTGACGCCATAACATGGCATTACATGGTGACGTAATGGCGACCTCATGACGTGTCATAACGTGGATACTTTATAGCGACGTCACCACTTACACAATGCGATGACGACATCGCTTGGTTGCATAACATTTTGTACCGTCCTCCATCCGATGGGGTATATATAATTATTTCACATCGCTAATTAAACTGCGTCCACAAATGAAAGTCGCAGTGGTAAAATAATATTGTCAACGCTAGTATCAATAATTTTTTTTCCATCCATATGGCCTGAATTCACTATTTTGAGTCGACGTTGTTGCGTCGCAGCTTTGGGGTGTGTTATCAAAATGTAGAGAAGAAAATTTAAAGCTCTTGTCAATAAACTAGAACTTTGCAGCATGGCCCATGCGTAAGGAGTATCAAAGACTTCCACCAACTATTGGGCCGTGCCTTTGTTTAAAGTGTCGCTTTAGTTTTCGCTTGAACTCCTTGTGCAGCGAAGCCATTTTTCTTTCTTGCACGCCCCGTGGCAACGGTGAAACAGAGGAGGCTTAACCTGACAAGTTCTTTTACTCTAACGAACACCTACACAATAAAAGAACTTTCCGCCATTCTCTTGAGATTCTTTCCGTGAGCTCTCGCGCTGCATGTCTTGACAAATAACTTACATTTTTTGTTGAACCATGTGGGAACGACACACACGTGGCTGATTGTTCACTTGATCGCTCACCGTCTTCTCGCATCGCCACGGCCCCGCTGCGCCGTGGCGATGCGCGTGGCAAATCGTCGCGCTATATAAAGAGCAACCCGCCCAACGCTTTGACTGTCCTGTTGACGGCGTCAACTGGAGAAGAACTATTGTTCCCGGATTCTTGTTTGCGTTAGTTGGCAGGTCGCTATTAAATCGGCTGTTTGTCTTTTGGTGAGAGGCCTGTCTGGCTTGCTTTGACTACGGACGGGACGCAGCAAGCCCAGTGCCCACAACCATTTCTCTCTCCTGAAGTGCTGCGTCAATGCTACCAACCGGAAACCGTCAAGGCTTTCCCGTTGCGATGCTCGTACGTTTATCGAAGCAAAAAACTCTCTAAAATCGTTTCAGTCATCTGTGTCGCTTTTTTTTTTTTGGAACGACAACATGCACGAACGCAGATAAAAGTGATATTAGAAGAAGTGAATACACATAGACATCCCGCAGTCATGCAACCGTAAACAATCACCGCGAGGTTGCTTTTAGCTCGCATCATACTCCAAAGAACTATAGGAGAGTACCAATGCAGATATAACAAATGGGTGGAAAACCACTCTACTATATTGCCTACCTATGTATCGCCACTGAGCTAGCCAGGAATTCCGAATAGAGTGAGGTCCCTGCGGCCTCTCCAGCTATGCACTGCACGTTTGGTACGCTTGTGCGTACGGGCACAGTGGCGAAGGCAGAACAAATGTATTCTCGTACGTGGGAGGGAACTCGCACGCGCATGCGCGGAAATGCCACCGGGAAAGCGTCCATGCACCCATGCACGCGATACCGCACGCCCTGTCGTGCATCATGCCAGGAGACGGCTGCATCGCACGCGTTTGATACACGCTCGGTGAAGGAAAGACCGGAAGTGTTGCGCGTTTCATTTGTCACGACGCCTACTCGGGTTTCGTGGCCATCATTTCTCAAACGGGAAGGGTATGCAATGAGCCCTGCAACGGTAGTGTGTGTTTGGAAGCTACTTTTGTTGTGGTTCCTGATAAGGGAATATAGATATATAGAGAGACAGACATGGCCGGCAACGCTGAATACTCTGGAAGCTACAAAATGTGCTCGTGCACTCAGTATGCGGTCGTAATGTCGTTCGAATTTTCTGTAGATAGAGCCTCTGTACGAGATACGACAAAATTCGCAGTGGGAGATAGGCGTGGAAGTAGCGGATCGTGGTTATTGAATTGAGCTACACGTTTGAGTAAGGTCATGCGAAAAACGTTCGCTGAGTGTGGCGCAGTGTTCCCCAGAGTGTGTCGGCTTACTACAGCCAGTAATTGACCAGAATTCATATAGTGGCTAGATTATTCCTATTATCGGTATGATTATGACTACTATCGGAAGTTGCCGGCTATTTGGACTGTATAATATATAAGTGTTACATTATTTGTAAATCGACGTGGTTTATCCTACCCCTTTTGTCATACCTCATCAGCACGGGTCTTTGAGGAATATAGACTGATTTGACTGACTCATTTATAGCTCTAAGAGCTGGCAGTTTTTTTCTTTTTACTATCTATGTACATATCTAAGTACAATGATTGCGTTCTCTACCGCAGTTATACGCAGTTCAAGAAGACAGCATAATCTCCTAAGCAAGTCCATTGTGACATTGTGGTGCTCGATGAATAGAATATTCAACAGAAATATGCATTTGCGATGTAAGACGCCTAGAACTTCGTCTGTTCCCGAATATGCACAGACAGCAACCTGACCTTTTTTTTTCTGCTTGAAGTATTAGTCTTCGCCATTCTGTAGAACTCTAGACTAAGGAAACTGCTTCGTTGCAGCCGATCTGGAGCCCGACGACCAACCCAAAGGCCCGCAGCTGATAATAACCACAGGTATGTTTGCTCAGCTATTATAAGACTTATATAAACACTAAAAGTATGCCCTCTTACTTTTTCATCATCATCAGCCCATCTTATGTCCACTGTCGCGGGCGTCAAATGGAACCTCTTACTTTTTATGGGTTGCAAATTTAACATAAAGAAACAATTTTTGACTTGCATCATAAATTCTCATATAATTCGAAAATTTCTCTCCCAATAAGAAAGGTAACCCATTGCAGTGCTCTAGGGCACCTTAGGCACTCTCTCCATGTTTTGGTCATTCCTCTGAATTGGGCATGTGTCGTATGAGAGCAAGAGAAGACGAAGGCACTATTTTCACATGAAGATGTTGCCGTTCAGTGTATCATTACCTGCAGTGTGGTCCATTCACCTCGTGGGTATGTGCCAGTTGTAGAGACCACACCACCAACAACAACAATGCGCCACTGGATGATGACTGTTTAGATGAGGATTACAGTGAGTCACTTGTTGCACGCACAATATTCACTTGAAAGGTGGCTTCTTTGCAAGCATAACCTTTATGTGGCAGAACCAGTTTTACGTGGGCGGTGCGCCAGAGGTGCAGGAAAGTCGTGGCCCATGAAAAGAAAGGCGGAGGCGGTGGGTATAGCAACAGCAGCTCAACGAAACGGACGACAAATATATAAACACGACCTTCTGAAGCAATAAGGCGAACCCATCATATGAGCATCAAATGTCACTTTATGGAGAACAGCTATGTGTTCCAGCGAGTCGTGAGGAGCTAAGGCCCATCTCGGAGGAGGAACACGAGTATGCAGGGAATTAGGAAACCTAATCCCAACAGTAAAGGTCACGCTTCTGCCTTGATTAACGTAGGCAGGGACGTTGCTACGTCCGTGAACAACGTGTATTGAAGTGGGATGAGCGGTGCGTTATTGAATTTACAGTGTCTTCAAGGTCTCTACCACGCTCAGTTTCGCAACAACGTGTGTTGCGTCAGCGCTTCGTTCGCACTTAAGTGCGTAGTGATGCCAAGACAAGAAAAAATACAAAAACACATTTTGTTCTAAACAAGTTCACTGGTAAAAGCAATAAAGATGGAAGAAACGTGACCTAAATTGAGATGCTTGAAATTCAGCGTCCCACATGTTTTGTTACGTTATTTTATTTTTTGCTATCCTTCCATGTTTTCGCTGTGCCGCAGATGACAATATAGCTAACTCGGCGTTCAAAACAACTGTGGGACATATCGCAAGGTTTGCCACGAACAAGATTAAGAGGCCGATAACGCTGTTTCCTTTATGACAACTAAAGAGAAAGAAAGTATACATGCTTCAGTTCGAATAGCCTGAGTTGTTAGGACATCCTTCCTAAATTAAACGGAAGCGAGAGGAACTTTTTAATCAAAGTTCAAAGTTCAGTAATCTCGCGTTGTCAAAACCGTATTACACATATACATTAAATAAGTCTATACAGGAAAGAAAGCAGCTGAATTGGTAACCGACCTTAGAATACGTTTACAGCCTAAATAGTTCCAAGCAAGCGGTTCAATTAATGCAACTAACAAACACGCTACAGCACGAAAGCACGTCATATGGAAAACATGGCAGACAAGAAAAAGAGAAACATCGCAATGACACGAAGGCTTAGTTCAGCTTACAAAGACGATCCGAAGGGTCTTTGCACAGCGTTCGCGGGAAAACGTTCAATCAGGCAATGTCAGCAGAACCGCTCCTCACGCAGCTTTTCCTTTCTGTGCATGCGGCTCTCAGTTTAGCCTTCTAGTGACACTGTGGCACTTCTTGTTTCACAGCAAGTATGAAAGAAAGAAAAATGCCCGAGGACAAACTGTGGAGCGCATCATCGACACCAGGGTCACGTAGACCAAGTTGTGCGCAAAAACGTGGATGCAGCATCCACTTTGTTTCGATGCGCCTTATTTTGACGTGTGCCGGGATGGATTTCAGATGTCGACGTGCCAATAACCTCGTACGTGCGCAGCTGTGCTCTTCTAAGTTCACACCCAGATTGTCCTTGATCCAAGGGGCTATCACGTTCCTTCGTGTCTCCCTACACTTTAATCCTTGCCCTTTTTTTTTCTTCAAATTTTAGTTCCCATCATCCGGCTCGTTCCCTTTAGTTGCAGGTATCGTTTTTTTGCTCCAAGTTTTTGTTTCTCATTGTTTGAGTTTGCCGTGCGGACAGGTTTCTCTTGCGTCATGTCTCGATGTGCCTTGTCTGTGTGCGTGGCAATAATAACCTCGCTTACATGCGCGCCCGTCCGAATGTAATCGCAGGACACATTTATGAGCGATGCCGCACACTATTGGTTGAGGCTACCATGCGTCCGCAAAACGGCTAGGTGGATGACCGAATGGAAACGAATGTTTAGAGAGCGGTTTGATGCGGGCGCCCCTACGAAGTGCGCTTCTCCTGTGTGCGGACGGGATGGGAAAGACGGGCTAGCTACACCGGCAGCACGTTCTCCTTTCGACATGTTTGCTTGCAAGCTATTTATAGCTCAGGTCACTGCCGTTTGCGCGGGTGTCTGAAGTGCGTAGGCAAATAGAAATAAAAGATGTAGGGACGCTGATATTTGTTTCTTCGCCACGGCTTCTATAGTTGCTATGTGTTCGCATTTGAAGGTGTATCGATGCGTCTCAGGTCTGTTGGTCCAGGTGTCGTGCTGTAGCGCTGACAGCATATTAGGTGAACGGAGGAGCATTCCTCGGAAAGCCAAGAAATGACAGTCGTCGTGGAGCTTTCATTGGGCTCTCTTTTTTTTTTTTCCCTTCGCCGTCTAACCCTTCGTGCAGCCCCGCCACGGTGGTCTAGTGGTTATGGCACTCGGCTGCAGATCCGAAGGTCGCGGGATCGAATCCCGGCCGCGGCGGCTGCATTTCGATGGAGGCGAAATGTTGAGGCCCGTGTACTGTGCGATGTCAGTGCACGTTAAAGAACCCCAGGTGGTCGAAATTTCCGGAGCCCTCCACTACGGCGTCTCTCATAATCAGAGCTGGTTTTGGGACGTTAAACCCCACAAAATCAATCTAACCCTTTGCCCTTGATGACTAAAGTGAAGGAAAATGTTATCGGCGCAACGCACGCTACGTGAATTGCGACGACATGTAATATGATCTAAGTTTCAAAGATCAAATTGAATGAAGCGTCTATGTTGTGGGTGAATAAGCTGGAAATGTCTTGGGTACTTAACGTAATGCATTACATGATATACATCTCTAGGTTACCGCACTTAGCGTAATACTGGGCTTAGCGGGATAGCGGGATTGCAATGCGCATGCGCAGAACGATAAGCGACACGTGGCATTTACAGCATGCATGCTATATCTTGGATATAACGTTACCATGTTTGCGCGTTTACGTATTCCACGCAAGACATGGCGGAGGTTTTGGACGCCGGATTCGCACTGAATTTGGCACTGCTCTTAAAGGATTAACTTAGTTCGTGGCAAATGATTGCGCAAAGTTGCTTCGGGAACTTTTGACGGCAAGGTATAGTAGATACCTTGACCGAGTTTTCGAGATCGCTTCTAATTCCGGACTATGCTGGGGTTAGCAAGAGAACTACTGTAAACAATTCGGCAACAGGTAAATTTTCACTTCTGGAGCAGGGTTTATATTTATTTAATTTTTGTTTTATCAAAATGTTGGAGTATTGGAGCATACACGGAGACTGGATAATTTTTGCTTCCTTTTTCTTTTGCTTCTTTTGAAGGAATTCACTCTCCACTAGGGGATACTACCATCACAAATACCGCGACATGAACGCTATCCCGCTAAACAAGATCAATTTTCGAGGCGAACGTTTGCGGTGTGGTAACGCTCTTACCTTGACCCCCGCTATTACGGTAACGCTAAACTAAAGATCTCTAATAGCTCCCGCTACACCAAATTAGAGCGACCGTACGCTTGCTAAAATGCTCGTAGATGCACTTAAAACGCACGTTAAGCACTCCCGAGGCTTAACGATAATTTAAAGCAGACACAATTTAGACAAGCACAGCTGCACTAACACAAAATATAAAATCGGAATTTCTGGTCTCGTTCTTGAAAGTGCGGAGTCGCTGTTCGCAACGTACGGGAATTTTACTTACTGTTTACTTGAGTTTACTTAAATGTTAACTTTACCTGCCATGCATCTGGTAACACTTGTTACATACATGAACGCTTAATGTAGTTTTCACTATTCGGTGAGTCCTTGTCCTTCTGTCGCAGCAAAATAATCATCCTATGGGTTGCATGGGTCTTCTTTCTTGAGGATTTGCCCCGCCACTCTGTGGTCTAGCAGCCACAGCATTAGGCTGCTGATCTGAAGGTCGTGGGATCGAATCCCGGTCGCGGTGGCTGCATTTCGATGGAGGCGAAATGTTGAGGCCCGTGTACTGAGTGATGTCACCGCACGTTAAGGAACCTCAGGTGGTCCAAATTTCCGGACCTCTCCACAGCGACGTCGCTCATAATTATATCGTGGTTTTGGGGCATAAAACCTCAGAAATTAATCAATCTTGAAAATTTGGCGTTCGCTAATCAAGAACACTGCGGCACCCTCATAGGATGCACGCCGTCTGGCATCTGTAAGCACCGCGGGAATGGCGATAACACAAGAAAACGAAGAAGCTATCGGAGACGATTGTGGATTTGGGATAAAAGTACGCTCCACAAGCTTTAACTCTTTCTAGAGTGTAATACTGGCAATCATTTTTCTAGTGGAGTTGTAAACTATGTTTTTCATCTTCTGGGCCATACGTCTTCGACTTTTGAACGCCTAAATAAAGCAATACCCTCTGAATTGTTCATACGAGCCACACGTTTGGTTTCAATTTTCTTTTCCTTACTCGCTCTGTTTTTCTTTTATTCCAACGCATCATTTTTTTTTTCATGCTCTGGTGGTAGCAAGCAAAGTACTTTGATATGATCGACTCCCCTGCGTTTCCTATCTGTATTTTACTCATTATCTCAGGTTTGTGTACCTGATCGAAAGTGTGACTTTTTGGTGATAGGCACTGCAAATGGTGCTTTTCTTCAGCGCGTGCTGCAAGGGAGGTAAATAACTCCAATGGCACACGGCGTTCTGGGGCACAAAAGGAAGAATGTGTACAATTTTTTTTTACGAACCATTGTATTCAGCCACCATTGTTTCTCGCGAACGTTTTAGCATTGTCCTCGGCGCGCTCTGTTGTTGGTCACGGCCTCTAGCGTGCAAACATGACAATACTGCTTATGAGCTGCTTTTTTTTATTTTTGTGCATATATCACTATTTAGATTGCCGGACGCGTACTTAAGGTGCATGGTTCATTGTTTTGGAAGCTCTTACATGGTTCATATTGTTTCATAATTTTTTAACGCATGCAACTTGTTAGGGAAAACAACTAACATTTCAGCGCCGGGTGACCTTCCCATAAAAGAACTCGCTGCTAAGTTATTATTCGAGATCTGCAAATAAGTTTATTTTGCAGACAAATATAGATTGGTTGAGAAAACACAATAAAATGCCAATCTTCTGTTTTTATAGTTCATACGTACTTACATCAGTTTTCATACATTCGTACTTGCATATTGTTATCTTTATCGCTTTTTAAATTTCCGTTGTGTTAATTTGGTTTGCTCAATTCTCAGTTTGGCCTCGGATATGTGACTGTGTATTCCCCACTGCACTAAGGCCTTGGGGCGTTGCACCACGCGCAATAGATAAATAGAAGGATAGATAGATAGATAGATAGATAGATAGATAGATAGATAGATAGATAGATAGATAGATAGATAGATAGATAGATAGATAGATAGATAGATAGATAGATAGATAGATAGATAGATAGATAGATAGATCATTACTGCTCACCTCGATTGTTTATTTTCTCAAATAGCCGTCTAAGGTCGTCAGGTTTCGCATCGCTCGCTCTTTAATATGAGGTTATTCTTTAGCTTCGACAAACTGCTAAGTAGCACCAAGCAGGCTATTTAGAAATCCGTGGTGCCAAAGAAGAGTTCGGGCGTTAATGTCAAAAGAGGGCCTCAAAACTTATAAATCGTTTCCTTTTTTTCATTTTTTTAGCATTTTCCTAGCTTCATATCAGATGGGATGAGCGATCCAGCAATTTGTCCTGCCTCTATATAGCGTTACCTCTAAATAATGGAGGTCGTTACTGGAAGCGGCTTTGCGACTTCCTTCTCGGACATTTGTTACGTCATTTATTATTCGAAAACGCTTGTTTGTTTTTCCATCCTGCGTTCATTTATCACGGTGTCCGTTTTAAAGGTTACATAATAGCGTTGTTGTGGAAATTCCCCGTGGAAGCAGATTATTGGCAGCTAAGCAGATGCTCACGGATGTACTCCTCTGCAGGGACGGATGTGGATTTTTTGTGGTGAAGTTAACCAAGCACAAAATAAAACAGAAGAAGAAGAAAGAGAAGGGAAAGATGTCCCACAATTACCATGGATAGAGTTCTGGCAAAAAAAAAGGCAAAAACAACGAAAAAAGCAGTAAAAATTTCTCGTTGCCCACCAACACAATTTCCCTGTTGATCCATTTATGGGCCGGTAAATCTAATAGCTTAACTAACAAAACTTATGAACACGTATTTGTAAAACCGTGTCTGGTTACACCTGATCTGAGATAAATGGTTAATTTAATCTTTGTTTAAGATATATGATCGGTCATGAGCAAAAGTCAGACCAGAAAAGAGCGCTACTTTTCTGATGGGAAATAAATATGGGAAAAGCAATTAAAAAAAAGGCTGTATCGATTAAGACCCTTGTACCGCGTAATGCTATTCACTACCACTGTAGACCCATAGCGATAGAGTTACGGGCTCTCTGCATCCATTCTATAAATTAAAGTTTTCGTTGTTGTATATAAATATACGTCAATGAACAATACAAACGAGGGTATTTTGTGACCCACTAAAGATATGAAAGTTTTTTTTTTTTTACGAACGATGTAAAATTAAAGGTGGGCCTTGTTTGTAGCACCGACGGCTTTTCTTGATACGTTATACCACTTGTTTAACAAGATTTAAATAAAAGAAAGACGAGACATCCAAGAAACACACGCACGCACGCACACACACACGCACACGCGCACACGCAGGCACGCACACACACACACACACGCACGCACGCACGCACGCACACGCACACACACACACACACACACACACGCACGCACGCACGCACACACACACACAGAGAGAGAGAGAGAGAGAGAGTATGTAAGCACGACAGATCCCGTAGATGAAAAGGATTTGTTAGATGAAAGAGCTCTAAACTCATATTGCACCGTACCAGGAAGTACAAAACTGTTCACCGACCTTTGTTAGAATATGTGCAGATATTAGGCGGCTCTGGCAGCTTTTCCTTTTTTTTTTCCGGAACAGCGGTTAAACCGGAGAAGTCGTTTGATATGTAGATACAAAAGCAACCTCATTTGGATTTCGGGAACAGAGCTAAAGGAGAATTTGAATAAACTAATATTATGCTTTTTGTTATATCGAATGCTTCAGTTTTGCGTATTTGTTAGGTAAACTCCTTTTCCCTCGAGACAATTTGGTAAAATCTAATCTCGAGGGCTTTTCCTATCCAACCCCTTATGAACTTGCTCTTATTATGAAGTCACAAAAGCTAAACAGTCCATAAAACAAAGGGTAATCGTGATTTTCTTTGTGTGTGCGTGCTGTAGGTAGAAAATTAGATTAAACACCGCATACAGATTCTGCCAAGATTACAAGAGCCTTCGATGTTGAACAGATGCTCTAACCCCACATCAGTTAATAAAAGAACTAATATTAAATGACGAATAGCGCACAGAAGGACGAGTCTGACAGGCTGTAGCACAAATTTATATAAAAAAAGTGAGGTGGCTCACTTTATCACGCCACCTTTAATAAAATGTTTCACCCTGTCCTTTTCTTTATTTATTCTTTCATTTTCTTTCGTAGTAAGCGCGGCAGCTTCCACAATAGAGATCGACCGCTTGCTTATTATAAAATTTGTTTTAATTGTTTAGAATTAAACAAACGGAAAACGTGCAAGTTCTTGAATCTTCTTTTGTACGCGTCAGCACTAATGTGTTTTTGAGGTTCGCGACAAAGCTTAAGGCTACGAGTAAAAAAAAAAGAATGAAACAAATTTAGCTTGGAAGGAAAGCACTGGGTTCATGCAGACAGTTCGCGGCGCGCTACACAATGGCCAGAGAAATAGGACGTGCGTAGGAGACATTGTTCGCTTTGCGCGAAAACTAGATTTGGTTTTGGCGGTCTTTGTCACAAAATCGTTACCCCGCCACCATCCTTCCCTTTATCCACTGTCTGCTGCAGCTTGCCGGGCCAATGGCCTGTCTTTGACACAACTATTTTTTATCATTGTTTCATTACAACCACAAAGTTCAGCTTGTTGGCACGAATTCATTGTGCGGGGAGGTAGGGTTTGCAAACACGGGCGCGCGAAGACACAATCTCAAAACGTGGACATCGTTTGTGTGGGCTATTTTTCTTCTTGAGTCCGCGCTAGCAAGCATTGCTTCCTTCTCCGATGAACACGTTACTGTATTGCCTCTGTCGTTTCACAAATGTGAATGAAATATTCCGTCGGTGTGTTTCAGTAGTCTAACAGCCACCCCTTCAAGCGAGCTGTTTTTGTGTGTGCACGTCATTAGTGTACACATAGGTGCGCTAATGGTGGTCATTAGTGCGACACTTGGTTTTCTTTCAGTTAGTTTCAAAAATTTAAGTGAGCTTAAAGGGGTACATTCAAGGCAATGTTCTTAATTAAACTTATGACTTTTTTGTTCCTAGCTTATGCGAAATATAATAGATCGATACGCGAGGTTTAACTCATAGATAGATAGATAGATAGATAGATAGATAGATAGATAGATAGATAGATAGATAGATAGATAGATAGATAGATAGATAGATAGATAGATAGATAGATAGATAGATAGATAGAGAATGCGAAGGAAAAGATAGGGTAACCAGGTCGCACATGGTTTACTACACTATAATGTGGGAGACGTAATTGGGAAGAACGCGAATACGGCAGGAAGGAATTAGTAGAGAGAAAGAAGTTTTATGCGGGGACGTGGTTAACAATACCCGCTTATGCGTTGCTGCACTCTTCCGAAGACACAAATCTCGATAGGCTTTGATGAAAGAATTCAGTGTGTAAAGAATAATAGAGCCTTTTTTTTTTCTCATCTAAGCATTGGTCGTATTGTGGAATTTTCCAGTGAATTATAGAACGTAACAGAACCTATGTCACCGGGGCTTATTAGCAATCAAGTGCTTTTTTTTTTCTTTTTCAAGGTTCTTAGGATTTTTTTTAGAGGTGAGCGCACTAAGCCTGCAAAATGAAAAACGAATGCGATAGCTGCCATGCAGACGATAGAGACGTACCTCGCATTCGACACTACGCTGCCTCCATAAATCAAATCACAAACGGTAGCACGAAGGTGTAAGAGTCAGGCAGCGTAACCAAGCAGAGGTGAACAGCGCAGCGCAATAGCTAGATAACTTGCATCTTGTTCTTAACGAGATAATGTATTTTCCTGCGTTTCGCGTTTTAGTGTTTGTTAGGGCTCTGTAGTTTGTACCGTGTATATCATTACACGCATTGTGTTGTTGCGTCAGGGAAGCATTTGATACGTCCTGCAAGTAATAGCCCCGCCCGAAGAGAGAGAGAGAAAAAATTATGCCATGTTAAGGAGAGCGACACTTCTCACGAGAGTCTTTGCGACGGACCGATGTTACAAGCGAGGAGCTTGGTTAGTAGCTCTTCCATGAAGGTCAGGTAGCAATGGCACGGCTGCTGATCCGAAGGTAGCGGGACCGAATACCGGCAGGGGCTGCTGCATTTCGACGGAGGCGAAATGTTGAGACCAGTCTACTGTGTGATGTCAGAGCACGTCAGAGAACCTCAGGTTGTGAAAATTTCTGGAGCCCACCACTACGGCGTCTTTTCTGATCACGTCGCAGGTTTTGGGATGTGAAGTCCCAGAAATCAATCAATCAAGCAGCATGGTTAGTACCATATGATTGGTAATTGTTTTCGACATCCGGGAAAACGACTGCTGGTATTCTAGATACCATGAAGCTGGTATGAGGGAGTAAATTAGGTAGTAAACATGTAAAAAAGAAAGTGTCTGGGAAAATTCTGCTCCGATAGTGACATAGCAAACAAACAATAAACGGCTGACAAGAAATGCACTGTACGTGTTGCGAATATGAATTTAGAAAGACTTAAGTAATCGCATAGGAAAGAAGTTATCCAGCCTGTCCCAAACACTGAAGAAACAAAGAACCGGAAAGCAATAGTTTGACAGGGAAATGTCACGAACTGAGACAGAAGGGTGCGGGTATTGCTGAACTTCTTTTGTCACGACATGTCTCGGAAGAATTCCTTTATTACCTTTCACGTCGCTCGAAGCTGACGCCTTTTACCTCTAGATCTTTCCGTGTCCCTATGTCTTTGCGTTTTTTTTTTCTTTTTTTGTGCTTAGGCTCTGCGGCTTACATTCCGTCGTTCCGTGCCGGCCGGTGGCGGAAATTGGAATCGTAACCGCAGGCTCTCCTTATGTGTGCAGTCGATAGCGCCGCTGTTCTTTACCGTCTGCGACGGCTCTTTACGTCTTGCTCCTGCGGAGCGCCATAAAACTGGTCGACATGTAACGATGGTTCCTTCCTTATGCAGGATGATCCTATGTCATAGAGGCTTTATTTAGCACGAGCCGCGTTCTGGGTGTAATTAGGAGTGTGTCTACTTATTGTCAACAAACTATCTGTAGCTGTTGACGTTGTTTTGTGTTTGGTGCATTGCTTTACTTGCGTACGTAGCGGAACTGCGTTGGATGCAAACCTACGCAATTCAGGCGGTTAACAAGCGACGCCGAATTCACAAATCGTCTCTTTTTAAGTCCTTTTCGTCAATCGTCAGCGCGGCTTTGCTAATGAGACGTCCAGCTTCGCGATGGGCCAAAAAATTCGCTTAAGGTCATGTTTCAGCGTAAGATGTGTTCGTGAAAACGCACCCCGTTTTGTGAACCGCGCTTTGTTGGTACGAAGACGCTTTCGTCTTGCGTAAGCTGATTATGCTTAGCCGCTAACGAAAAAGCTGAAAAGCAAGATGGTAATGAGGATTCTGGATTGCAGCGCGCAATAACCAGCCGCAGCTTACGTGCGTTTCGCTGACTCACATTTTTTGTTTCCTCTTGGATTCACATGTTGACAGGCACGTAGGCTATTACAGCCTTCCGAAAGGCTGCATAGAACTGCGGCCACGGAGACCCAGACGGATTTCCGTACGGCTCCTCGCGGCCTGTCAGTACACGGTAACACGGCGTCTGCGAATCAGTAACCCACCGCGAATTGCTAGGCTGTGGTGGGATTACTTTGCCACAACACAGTCTCGTGGTTGCTAAAATAAAAAGAAAAGGAACGTGTAAAATAAGAATGAATAAATGAAGCTTTGGCGGGGTAAGCCGATTTGGCGATTCGCTCTCATTGTCGTACACACCGCGGTAAAGATACTCGTCGCTATACCGAAAAGGACCAGTAAATATACTTAGCGAAGTCTTCACGACGAAGTCGAATCCGATCTAGCTCATCCGTGAATCGCGTCATTGTCGAATCCGAAAGAAGCTTACGCAGCATAACGTGGATGATGTATTAGGCTCTGGTTATGCGGCACCATCGGGTTTATTTCCTTTCTTTCTTTTTTTCGCCGTGTAATCAGCTTTGTCCAAAGTAATGACGTTTGCGCGGGAAACAGCAAGAGTTATTCACGTCTAAGGGGATTTTGGTGTCAGCCACGTAAATGAATTAGGATGTTTCAATAGCATGCTGAGTAGCTTGGGATGAAGCACTGCATTAGCAGTTTTGTTGAAGGGCGAAGAGAGCAACAGACAAGTTAAGCTTCGAGATGGAAGTCTTCGTATGAGTGTCCTAACTATGCCGACTTGCGAAGCGTTGTAATGACTCGGCACACAGCAGAACTGTCGCAAGCTGCTGCTTCTAGGCAGAATCAAGGAACAGGGCCCCGAAAGCTGCCGGACGTTTTACAACACAAACGCGATTACGAGCGCAGCCGATTGCGTTGCAGCTGTCGCGCCTGCATGGTGTAGGAGTTGATGGGGGCGGGAAACTGCGTGTGTGTGTGTGTGTGTGTGTGTGTGTGTGTGTGTGTGTGTGTGTGTGTGTGTGTGTGTGTGTGTGTGTGTGTGTGTGTGTGTGTGTGTGTGTTTTGGGGGGGGGGGGAGAGAGAGAGAGAGCAGTAAGTTATAAGGTAAACACAAGGAGATCAACTAGAGGAGGAGAGAAGCTGATGCCTCGTGCTAGCATACGCACATTCCAAAACATTCTTCGACACAAGCGGTCATATCAGTCCTTGCATCTAAAAAAGCGCATCAGCGCGAAAGCAGCATTACCATCGCATATACGCAAGAGGACGCGGTCCCAAAATCTTGAACTCCGCAGAAATATATCGAACTCTCTACACCAGCGCTTGTTCAGGACAGTGGAGAGGATGATCGTGGTTCGGTTAAGGAAAGGACGCTAATTTCGGCAGCCCATGTCGAGAACACGGCTAAGCACTCGTGAGTTGTAAAGGAAAGCGATCGAAAGAAATAGGAAAGAGAGAAAGGCCGTAGTGTAGGGCTCCGGAAATTTCGACCACCTGGGGTTCTTTAACGTGCACTGACAACGCACAGTGCACGGGCCTCTGGCATTTCCGCCTCCATCGAAAATGCGTCCGACGCGGTCGGGATCGAACTGCGCTTCACGGTAGAATGCACCGCTAGGTACTTCCCTCGCCTTTGGCAAGTTCGCCTCTTTCTCCCTGCACCTCGGATCTTCGCGACGGTGCTCTCCAGGTCTGCGGGCCCCTCATCCTGCGATCATGGGCTATCGCAGATGTCATAGCGGTCCCGGACTTGGAAAATATTCCGCCTTTAATCCTTCATATCAATAAGGAAACGTTCTCATCATCATTATTAACAACAACGACAACAACAACAACAACAACAACAACAACAACAACAACAACAACAACAACAACAACAACAACAACAACAACAACAACAACAACAACAACAACAACAACAACAACAACAACAACAACAACGAAAGCTATAACAAGTTAAGAGCCTGAGTTTCCGCATGCTGTCCTAAAGGGGACCCTCTCCTCGTCGGATTATGGAAAGCCAGAAAAAAAAAAAAAGAAAAGCGCGTTGTAGCTTCTTCTTTCGCCACAACTGCTGGCACTGTTCCCCCATTCCTATTAGGAATCTGCCGGCTTTGGTAAAGTCATTTCCTAATCTATAGCCCATAGGCCTCTAGGATGCTTTCCCTCCATTGAAACTGTGAACGCCGCCGCTGAATTGGAACCCGTGTCCTTCGGGCCCACAATCAAGCGCGCATTGGGGCCCGTAATTTGACTACAGTATAAACACAAAGAAGAAAGACAAGAAAAAGCAAGGAACACGGGTAGGATGGCAACTCGTGGAATGCACGTCTCAAAGGCAGTCATCCACTGACGTCTGTCGTCTGCAGTAACCCGTACAAAGCAACATCGTAACTACCTTGATGACAGAAGAAACAAGGACACCTTTGACAGCCTTACAGTCAGCCAAGCCATCGCCGTCCTTGATGATTTGCTTCAAAAAAAAAAAAGCAAGATAAAGACGTGAGGCTGATAAGCACAACGACGGTGCGTTCGACAGGCTTCAGGAATTCTGGGAAAAGCTGTCCCGCACAGCTGCCGCTGCTTGAGAAAGGGGTCGATCCAAACCAGCTTTTCTATACATATAGAGGCAATCGTACCATTATCGCTGAAACTCGAGCGGTGGTGCTGTCGGGGTTTTGCTTTTCACAAGACTATTGTCATAAACTGTGCACGCGTTGCTACACCTGTCAGCCTTTTTACCGACCACGGGCACTTCGGTTTCTAAACAGAGCAGCCGCAATGCACTCACCGTCGCTGGCCGTCAGTGGCAGCGGTTCGCCCGCGGGCGGCCCCCAATCGAGACGAGTGTTTGTTTTGCCGGTTCTCCCGCTCAGTCTTTTCGCCGCTTCGCGTTGCGACGTTCCTGCAGAGTGCCAAGCTGTTTGCTTTTGCCAGAGCATGTCGATTCGGTTGTCATGGCCTGCCGAGCACAGATTGCCCGGGGCTTTCTTTTTGCCGAGCACACTCAATTCGTGCGCTCTTTCCTCTTCAGGTGCAGGTGATTTTACCTTTTTTCTTAATTCGCCACTTTCCAATGCGTAAAACGCGGTGCACTTTGGCCCATTTTAGCATCTGCTTCCTCCTCCTCCTCTTCTTCTTATTCATTGCGAAATGTACAATATGGGAACTTCTACCCGCAAGTAAAGGCGGGTTCTCGAAATTATGAGTCGGAAAAAGAACAGAGAGAGATCACTTAAATGTCAAAAGCTGTCAAATGTCCATACCGTAATGAAGCACACATGCACACACACGCACGCCCACTCCTGGGTTCCCGACGAACATTAGCAGACGAACACAAAAATGAACAGGTTAAGTGAACACAGAAAAAAAAAAAAGACGCGCAGTTCCTCTGAACTTCATCAGTTGACTGTCTGCCAGAAAAACCTCGCGGAGCCTTCTGAGGTAATACGGCGACCATAACTGTTCCCGCTATCTGGATTTGACATCATCAAGTCCGGTTTCACATCAATAGTTCTAACCGTTCTTGCGGGGCGAAGTTTTATATTTATCATTTTAGACGCACGCCCCGAACGCGTACCGTGTTGTAGGCATATACTGCTATACAGAGCGTAGATCGTGCTCATGAACAAATGAACCCAGCACCTCCACCAAAAATGAAACGGAACAGAATAAACGGTGGAATTATTTACAGCGTTTGTATTTCAGACCAACCAAGCTGGGAGTCACACCACGCTCACCCAAGATACATCATCGTCTTCTTTCTTGGGTGTCTCTCGCATCCCTGTAACCGTACACCCCACTGCAGGTCAGCGTCATTAATCGCCACGTAACAATATTGCTGGCGTAGCTAACTAGGTTTTGAGTTGCCCGTTTTCAAGAGCACATTCGGTGAGCGTGGAACGCTGGCAAGCTTCTAGGAGGAGTTCGATACGCAAGCTTGCGCCTCGTTATAGTTGCATTTGGACGTATGTCTACTGCGAGGACGCAATCAACTGAGTTCGGGATGTCACTTCACCCGACTGTCCTCTACCTCCTGCTTCTGTGTATTTTGAGAAGAATAAATAGCGTACAATATGTGTAACGTAACCGACAGCTCTGGAGCACTGCCAGTACAGTTAGTACCAGTAATGACTCCACGCATGTGCACGCGTGTAATAAAGGTGCAGAGTATGCGGCACCCCGTAAAAACCGGTAAACCAGTCACAATGTTGTGCTTTACTGCGTCACAGCGATGTACTACGCCGAAGCAAGAATGTTGTGGTGTTAGAAATATTGACTCGCGTTCTTGCTTTCTCTCTCATGGTGGCGGCCTTTTAATAGCGAAGCTGATAAAGTTTGTCGGAATTCCGTCGGAGAGCACCGAAAACTGGTTATCGCACAGTACACGGTCCTCAACATTGCCCCGCCGCAGTGGTCTATTGGCACTCGGCTGCTGATCCTAAAGTCGCATAATCGAATGCCATCCGCGTCGGCTACATTTAGACGGAGGCGAAACGCCCAGGCTCGTGTGCTGTGCCGTGTCAGAACACGTCAGAGAACATCGGTTGGTGGAACTTTCCGAAGCCCCCACTACGGCATCTCTCCTGATCACACCGTGGTTTTGGGACGTAAAAGCCCTACATATTATTATTACGGGTTCAACCATTTCCAGGATTCAGCCGCTTCCGGGATTCAATCCCGCGACCTTTGTATCAGCAGCATAGCTACTAGACCACCGCGGTGGAGTCGATTGAGGTTGTGGAGAAAAGACAAGGGGAAAGAGTGTAATATAGAAGGAGATAAGCAAAGACACAAAGAGACAGAAAGAGGATGTAGAAAGATGTAATGAAAGAAAGATGATGATGAAAGACCTCAGTATGAATCCGCGAGTTGGTGGTGCTCGCTGGCCAACTCTGCTGTTTACTCAGATTCCACGGTTGTCTCACTGTCACTGATATCAACCTTTCTGACTGTGCGATGCGCATGTTACGCAGTCCGCGCTATGACTTGCGTGAGCTGTCTGCGCTCTGCGCAAATGCAACTTGGCCTGTACGACGCGTGCCTTTTATTACATTCCCAATGATAAGGCTGCACTGTTCTACGAAAGCCGCACGTTTCGCCACTGATAAGATTTTGTATCGATGACCGGCGACTGTGATCGCGGTTATCGTTCTTCAGTGCGATTTAACTGCTTTGCTGGGCACCAGTTAGCCCCATGAACAGCTCGATTCTCAACATTTTTGATTATGTGCCCTTCCTCGCCACAAAACGTCACAATATAAGCTTTATTTTCTTGATTTATTTTCTTTTCGTGACGAAGGCAAGATTTTTTTAAAGAACGGATCCGAACTCGTAAAATCATTAGACGTTTTCAAGTTTATAAATTTCATGAAAAATTCGGACGAGTACGCAGCTATGGAAACACACACACACACACACACACACACACACACACACACACACACACACACACACACACACACACACACACACACACACACACACACACACACACACACACTTACAGTGGGCTCTGACCTCTTGTATGTGGCACTATTACCCCGGGTTTTGACGACGCAAATGGAAGGCGACCTTTTTTTGCTCAGCTATAGCCCACACATAATTACTTGTGCGCAAAGTGTTCGTTTCAGGAATTCCCGGAGGACGTGAACTACGTTGCCGTGCCGCGAAGTTCAGAATCGTTTGGGAGGCTTTGGAAGCCCTTGGGGTTAACGCGTGCCGGACACCATTAAGGAGCAGTCGCTGCGAAGGATCGTTAATGGCGACCTCAATTTTGCAGCGAACGCGCTAAATTCTTTATGGTGCTTGCACAAACAGCGCTCCAATTAAACTTCACTGAAAGGCAGTGTGTAAATGATGTGTTCTCTCTCTCGCTCTCTCCTCCTCCTCCTCTCCCCCTTTCCCTCTTTTTTGCACTCGAGTAATGACTACGTTCTGTCACTTTTCTCACTGACAAAATTTTGAATGAGCTGAAGCGCACGACGTTATGGGTTACACCTCCAATAGTGACACAGGGCATGGTACGCTATTGCAAGTCATTGCAGGTGCGCGGAATATTCTTAATAACTGTGATGTATCGCACGATAACATGTACTCTATTCTAAGCTACAATTAAGCCCCCTAAACGCTGCAGCCGTGGGGACTAGGATGCGTGCATCGCTAGCGAATTTGCTGCGACTGACCAAAAACAAGTATGCACGACGCACAAAGGTAGCACAAGGCTCAAGCAAATGCCGTTAAAAATCATTTCTGCGTTTTGGCAACGACGGTCATTTTGTATGTGCCGCCGCCTGCACTCGCCCTCTTTGCCGCAGGTAATCTCATCTACGAGCCATGGGCTTTTGGTTATACGTTTTCTTTGAGTGAGTGAGTGGGTGGGTGGGTGGGTGGGTGGGTGGGTGAGTGAGTGAGTGAGTGAGTGAGTGGAGTCGAGCAGCTCTAACAAACAAGGTTATTCAAATAAAATGTATCGCATCATATATTCACAAAACACGAATTTTGTTTTTATTACATGCCAAACAACGCTAGTAATAACACAACGCTGTGCATACGTATACAACCGGTTGACGTTAGTCGATCGTACAGAAAAGAAGAAATAAACGACATGAACAAGTCGATGTGACAAGGCGCCGAAGCCGAATAATACTGTGTTTACCAAGACTACAGCTTGCTTATCCGACTCCGGTAACGACATCATTGAACCGTGTAGACCCAGCACAGAAACACATTCGTTCCAAGATACTCTGATAGCACCGTCAGAGGATCTCATTTTCCCGCTGATTGCTTCTCATTGATTCGTGCGCCGCCCTTATCCTTTCCTCTTTTATTTTTTCAACGCCGGATCGAAAGCCTTTACAACCTAAACGGCAATGCCAAAGAAAACAAACAAGGTAGAGGCGTACGTAGAGTTTGCAACAAGGTTTCTTTCTCGGTCCTGATTCGCGAGATCTGCACGCATCACAAAGCATCGAGAGAGAGGCAACATACCTTCCTTCGGCCAAAATCGAAGGCTTCGTTTGCAACGCTTCTCTTTTATTCTGTGCCCTACCGCGCACATAAAGAAACAGTAGACAGAGTAACAAAGTGAAGAAAGGTACGGTACGCGCTCCTCCGACTCAAGGCATGACGGGCAAGCGAGGCCAAAGGCTCTATCCCGCCTTTTACGTCTTCGACGTCGTCCATTATCGCGCATCCAGCGGCAGTACAGACAAGTACAAGTGAAAAGGCAAGGGTGTTCAGGAACCAGGTCAGCTGGAAGCAGGTGCTATCTGAACCGAGTCCCAAACGAACCGTCGAGGGAGGGAGTCGTTCGTTGGCTGACGGAAAACCGAGCGAATGGGAGAAGGAAAGCCGCGCTTTTGGGGGAAGAAACGGGGAACAAGTGAAGAACCAAGGGCGGATAAGGGAGAGACGAGGAATCCCTTCTGTCTCCCAGCTGCCGCTTCACTCCCAACCCGCCGAGTCGAGCTCGCTCTCTTCAGGAAAGCGTCATTGATGCTTCTGCCTCGGGCGTCCCCGCGACGGTTCTCCTTCGGGAATCGATTCGGTCGGTTCCTCGCGAGCCCATCGGCAGCCGCTTGCCCGTTTGCCGCCGGTGTGATCATGCCATAGCGCGTCCGGGCGCCTGATCAATCCGGACCACCGGCTGGGAGACGCCATAAATACGAGCGGACTACCGTGTGCGCGGCTAGGGTAGACTCCTTTACACGGCCCTTTGCTAGTTTTGGGTCCCTGCGTGTGAGAGTTTTGTTGGCGTTCTTTGTTTCGTGGTGAACTCCCGCTGGCAGCCGATTTCATCTACTTCAGCTATACTTGCTCCGTGTCTCTCTCACGCACCGTCTTCTTCTGTCCGTTCTCTGTCGTTTGTGTGCCCGGCGGGGATCGAGTTGAAGTGTCGGCGAGACGCAAGAGTGAAGCGTTGGTTCTCGGGTTGCTTCGCGCCTCCTTTCGAACGACGTCTGAAAGCGGGAAAGATTCTGGTCGGTGGACTTGAGTGATGCGCGGACCGCGGGGGCGAGAACAAAAAGTTCAAGTTTGGCCGAAACCTCCATTCCATCGAAAGAAAAGCAGTTCTCCGAAAAAGCGCGCGCGGAGAGGCAACGTTCTCGCGGAGGTGAAATATTGGGGGTGCGTGTCAGGCCAACAGGCCGGTCTCCATCCTTCATTTCCCGCTCTTTCATAAAAAGATTCTTTATTCAGTTTTTTTTTTGTTATGTAGCAAGAACGACCGTGGGTTTGCTCTCCTTTTGTTCTCCTTTCAATTGAGGCGCGTGAGAAACGAACTTCGTCAATAAGTAGAGGCGAGCTGATATCTTTGTTATGAAAGACGCTATAGCCTCAGGCGATGGGTAGCTCTCGTTTAAAACGTTGAGTCTTCGCGCCGATTATATGAAGTTGATTACGACGCAAGGGGAAGTGTCGTAGGTTCTGTTTTTTCAGGCGGTTACGCCATTACATGAACTGTTTTCTTTAGGCCTGCTAATATGCCGCGTGATGCGAAACAGCAGAAATTGTTTATATTAGTCCCATGGAGCGTGTCTCGAGTAAACATAAAAGAGCGATTTCAAAAAAAAGAAATAAGGAAAGGAAGAAAAACAACTGCTCCAAGACAATGATGTATGTAACGCTGCACTCTGTGCTACACGGACAGCTCCTGCAAAATATCGCAACTAACACGCTACTAAAGTAATGGTAACTAGGATGTTAATGCACTGTGCCTGAGACTTTAACTCAGCACTAAGCTTTTAACATGTTCAGTCGCTTTCAGTCTTCTTCAAGAAATGATCATGATGTCATCGCGATGGCGTTAATGTGGCACAAAATTTCAATGTTGAAATAGGAAACACTGTTCAGAGAACAAAAAGAAAAAGCACGCAGCTTGCACTAAAGGCCGCGCAAGGCCAGCTCACAGCGAAGCTGGCCGATTGTCTACAGATCAGGGCTATAACGTTGAAGGGGTAGAACTTGATTATACTTGGTGTTATCTCGATTCTACCGGGGCTACGCCTACGTAAATCCTGTGTAGAACTCGGTATAACTTAGTAGAACCTGACTATACTGCTACAGAACGGTGCGTTTCAGGTTTCAGTAGGGATATATATATATATATATATATATATATATATATATATATATATATATATATATACATATAATTGCCCCGCCACGGCGGTCTTGTGGTTATGGCACTCGGCTGCAGATCCGAAGGTCGCGGGATCGAATCCCGGCCGCGGCGGCTGCATTTAGATGGAGGCGAAATGATGAGGCCCGTGTGCTGTGCGATGTCAGTGCACGTTAAAGAAATTACACCATCTCCCGCTAAAGGGGCCCATGAGGCGATGCGAAGCAGCACTGGGGGTGCACACCGCGTTTGCATCGGTTTGACGTTAGCAGACGCTACCTGCGTCAACGTTGTCTCTTGCGGGCGAGGGGGCGTTCTCGTTCCTTGCGAGCTGGTAAAGCGTTCATCGAAGAAAGAGCGTTTCCATAGTCAACGCGCGCCGTTCGGAGAGGGGGAATGCCGAGTGGAGAGGAAATGAGACCAGAGAAGTGGGAGGAGGATGCGCATGCGCAGTGCGGGTGCGGACGCCGACGCCGCGGGACAGAAGCGATAACGCAGGAGAAGCGCAAGCAGTTGGTAGGAGAGAAGTGGAGAGAGTAACGCGCAGCTGTTGGAGAGAGGGAAGGAGGAGAGTTGCGCATGCGCAGTGTGAGTGCGGACGCCGACGCCGCGGACATGCCACCGCTAAAAGATGCTCCGCATCTAAAAACGCCAGGTGGTCGAAATTTCTGGAGGCCTCCACCACGGCGTCTCTCATAATCAGAAGTGGTTTTGGGATGTTAAACCCCACAAGTCATCATATATATATAAGTAGCAAAATATTCTTTGTTGAGCGTCTCTGTATAAATAAACTTGCTGCCCCCACCCGAGTCTGGTTGGCTACGTCAGCACCTGGCCTCCAGTGATAGCTGTGTCCGCGATGGGGCAACCTGTCTGAGTGAGGCTGCGACATCGACGAAAGGGAGGGAGGATTTCGATCTCGAGGGCGTACTCGACCGGGCACTCCAGTAATCCACAGCCCTCACTCATGCGTCTCTGTTCGGAACGATAAGGCCGAAGCGCCTTTCGCACAGATTGGAATCTATAGGCGCTGATTGTCCGAGCCGTGGCTCATTGCGTAACGTATGTCTTAGACGCGTTGCGTAGGAGCTGTACGCTGAGACCCGGCTGTTCTGTGCTCTTCGGTTAGCGCTCTTTTCTCATTTGATCCCGGCTTGCCCAGATCGAGGATGGTTAGGTTCTAGTGAAACTGCACGCGAGCCGTTCGTCAGTGAACCTGAAAGCTTGGTGGCGCGGCTACTAACGCACGACGACATGGACCGCTAGCGAGAGAATGAAAGCGCCGAAGACTATATGGTAATGGGACTGCGTTTGAGACTTCCGAGGAACACATTGCAGCGGAGAGCGGTGAGTGTTGCGATGTACGTAATGCGCGTGATAAGAGACCTTTCTATGATGCGTAATGAGCGCCTCGTTTCATGGTCTGATGGACGGGTGTACAAAGCGCGCAATTACAATTCTGCGTTCCTTTAAAGAAAATTGTTTGGTGGGTTAGTAAAATCACGCGGAAAGCATTACAGGGACGCCTACAGACAGACAGACGGAGAACTTTATTTACGTCCTGAGGAACGCTACCGCTCAAGGCTGTGAAATATTTTGAATTAACAACTAAGGCGCTCCCTTCCTAGATCGATCTGTAATACAGCTCCCTCCTTAGGAAAGGGGGAACAGTTTTTTAAATCTGTTTGGAACAGTTCAGGACCATTCAGTTTTGAGAATTTCAAAGCACTCACCGCTTTTGTACGCATATGATAGCGGAAGCCACTTTTCCAGAACGTTTTGTTTTGTACGAATGAATAGGCTGCCCGCGACACCGGGACTCGAGATTTTTCTCTGTTCACTTCTGTCTTGGCTGTATACCAGTTCGCATAAGGACAGCACCTTTGTCACTGCTCACGACAATGTGATATGCGCTTGACGGTTTTCCTTTTATGCTTTACTGTGTAATCTTAAAGCGACGTATTCGAGTGGCACGTGCCCCGCCACGGCGATTTAGTGGTTATAGCACTCGGCTGCAGATACGAAGGTCGCAGGATCGAATCCCGGCCGCGGCGGCTGCATTTCGACGGAGGCGAAATGTTGAGACCCGTGTACTGTGCGACGTCAGTGCGCGTTAAAGGACCCCAGGTGGTCGAAATTTCCGGAGACTTCCACTACGGCGTCTCTCATAATCAGGGCTGGTTTTGGGACGTTAAACTCCACAAATTAATCGAGTGGCACGTACGTGCTGTGGGGATTGCCGACAGACCGGCGAGCGACCAGGCGACGAAGAGGGCGTGCAGCAGAGATATTTTTAAAAAGTAATTAAATTACATTGCTAATTACTTTCCTATGATTTTCTCAAATGCACTTAAGTTGCATTACAAATTACAGCTCGCTGAAAATAATGCCATTATATTACAATCTCCTTTTAAAAGTAATGAAATTACTCTTACATTACTTCAACAAAAAATTCACCATCCATATCCTAATTTAGCGCACTTCATTTAGAGCATCTCTGCATTAAAATTGGCAGCTAAACCTTCGCGGCGGTAACCTGCCCTAGTGTTAATTACGAGCATCTCTAACCTGTATGAAGGACGTAAAACCTCAAACTTCATTCGGAGCACATTAAGGGCCCGCGTCGCCGGCGTCTACTAATGTCGTGCTCACGCTCAGAAAACAGCAGTTATGAAGTGGTGCAGTACTCCTGTGGCGTCGATCACTTCTTCTCGCATCACATAACTCAGCTACACCGATACAACTTCGTGTCACTGGCTTTAGTTGGAGAGGTTGAACTTTTCCTGCAAATTTTTGCGAGATATTCTGTCGCGGCTTCCTACCATAGTTGGATGTTTTCGGCAGGAACGTGGGACTCTTATTTTGCAATGTGCGTAGTAGTTGCAGTGGTTGAAAGAAGGCACTCACGCTCCGAACGAAAAACCGACTAGCATGATAGTTTTGCACACCTGAGTGGCAGACCGCGTGGCAGGCGCACCACGCACGGTTCTGTGGGTTAAAGCTTTTTTACTGCGGGCACAGCTTACGTCCTAACGTTGTAACCAACTATATTGCCTAAATCACGTTGAATGGTATTACGACAGAGCGTGGCGAATTTGTCGCCGTGGAATTCGACGTTGCAGCGACAGGAGCTCATCTCTCGTCTCTGGGACGACACTCAAAAGTCGGCCTCCCGTTGCGGATGTTATAGTCCACTGGCGAGATACAGAGAAGAACCTCCATCGTCGCATGCAAATGGCGGCTGCCCGTCCCGTCCCATCCCGTCACGCCACAGTTTTGTCGCCTCACTTCACCGAGCGAGTTCTGACGCTGAGCTCTGCGCTCGGTGGTGCATGAATTGACTGCCAAAACTTTTTTTCTCTTCCTTTCCCTTCAACCCGGCCTTCCTTAGCACTTCAACATTTTTTTTCTCTTCGTTTTTTCACCGCTTCTTTTCCTCGTGAATTCGCGACGCGTCGTTTTGCGGAGGGATTTCCATCTTTTCGAGACACCGACTGCGAGTGCTTATCAGGTCGTTCTGCCGTCGCCGGCGCGGCAACATTCGCAACGAAATTGCGGCGCTGCCTTTTCTCGTTGTTCTGGCTCTCGCGACGAGGTAACGCGCAAGCTTACGAGGATAACGGGCAGCCTCGTCGTTCTTCGGTCTCTGGGCGGCAGAGCATGCAAGCGTGCATGTATGAATTTTATGGTCGTTTTTGGCGTTCCTTCTGTATGGTCCGTGAATGCGTTGTTTTTGCGTGTCAATGTTTGGAACATCACACATGTATAACTATGGAGCTATCTGGACGAAATATACTCGTCCTATGGGAACCTAATGTGACCTTCGCTCTTTAAACATGGGCGCACGCACAACGCACTTATATCCAGATGTGTTATTCATCATACTCTGGATCGATTCAGCATGCATTACGTCTTTCTTTCTTTCTTTCTTTCTTTCTTTCTTTCTTTCTTTCTTTCTTTCTTTCTTTCTTTCTTTCTTTCTTTCTTTCTTTCTTTCTTTCTTTCTTTCTTTCTTTCTTTCTTACGAAAGGCAAGCGTCGGCATGCGGCTTGATTCTCGTGCAAGCGCTGGTGATGTCAACAGGATTTAAATACTCATCGCAATGCGATTATGGATGGATTAAAAATGATAAACATCTGGGCCACTTCACCTTCTGGTAACTGTTCATTCTTTTACGCGCAATAGGTAAGGTACAAATTTCTGATAACATTTATAGTGGCCGACAAGGCCTTAGTGGCACGCTTTCCCATCTTGGTAACGGTCCGGTGTGACGGTGTCTGCGATGTGCGCGGTCACTTCTGACCGAAATGAACTACCCTTGTTGCTCGCGCACTACCAGCACTGCGTTGTCTAATGTCGTCTAGTTCTGATTCATCTTGGCCGAACTGTTAACTAATGTTGGCTTAAACATGAAATGCACCCTTGCCTTACCGCACGGGTAGGCGACCTGACGGCGAAATGCATTCCGCGTTGTCACAAGGTTCTTCGCGTGGGCCATAGGCGTACACAGGATTTCCCATTAGGAGGAGGCAAAGGTTCACTGTAGCGCCCATATCCTCTCAAACCCGTCCCAAAGGTCATTTCGGTCAAAACGCGATGTGATGTAAAGGTATGGGGCAGATTCGGCGCCCCTTTCAGGCCGTTAGAGGGGGCAGTCACCTCCCCCTCTTTCTGTGCTCATGCCTGTGACAAGGGCCGATTTATTTTCCATGTAAATTCATTCGGCATCACACGAACGTGCTTTGTGACAGATATAAGGGTTAATATCCAACCACCCGTGGCACACACTCACATTTTCCCTGGACGTGAAATGTGCGTATGTAGAACGCGTGAATTGTACCACGTGCATCGTGACGTAAGTGACGAGGAAGTCGCGTTACTGACGTCGTGGCTTATCAGTCATATTAATCAAACATTCGTATCCTGCTTTGCGAAGTTTGACATATGTGAGCTGAGCGAGACGCAAGTATCGATTCTCCCCCCCCCTCCCCGTCGCATGTGTCGTGCAAGCCGAGCGGTGAAATTCCGCGCTTCATGAGACAGTCAAGGCCTTAGCCAATGAATATCAAATAACGCTTATCAGTGACATAACAGGCCAGTGAAATAGAGGGATGTATGCCGGAGGCACCGCCTTAACAAACCATGGACGAAACCTATATGTCGCTGTCAGCAACTGCTTTATTTCCGCTGTTATAACAACAGTAACGTCGTCATTGAATCCTAGCTCAAGAATCGTGCTTACGATTTGAAACGTATACCGAAACTTTCTGCGCTACTGAAATAGTCTACTCACTGTATTCTAGAATTACCCGAGTACAAAAGGTGACGACGACTACGATGGCAGACATCGACTATTCTGTCAAGCCGGGTGTTATTCTCGTCCCGGAAGTGGTGCTGAAAGATGACCGGAGGCATTGTTGCGTATGTCCAACTTGGAGAGCTTTGTGTAAGCCGCAGTGCGGGGGTGTTTCGAAGGAAACGCAATGCCGTTATTCGAAAGGTCACCGCCGGCTAAGGAGTGTTAAGGCACATCGGAGTGCTGTGCAATATTTCCGGAGCAAAAAGAGGGCGATTTCCCTTCTCTTCCTGACTCTCTCTCTCTCTCTCTTTTTTTTTTTTGAAGATTATTAAAGATATGAATTCACGTGAATGATCGTGCTAGCCGACTATATTATGTCTACGTTTGTGACGGCTCTACAATGTGTCGCAATCTCCTCCAACTTGTGTGTATGTACCACGTATGTTTTTTTTTATAGGCGTGACTGTAAGACCATTCTTCCTTTTTTAATTTTTTACGTTCTGCTGTTATCGTGACAATGCTGATTGGCTTCTCACACGTTGGAGCCGTACTTGTTTACCAACATCTCCTTAGGGCATATCAATAAAGAATACGACAGAAGCATTTTTTTTTGGAAAGATTTCTGAAGGACAACAAAACAAGAGAGTTGAGTGGAAGGCTGTACCCTGTCCTTTTCCTTGATATAGCGCTAAATTAAAGTGGCCCTAAACCATTCGGAGCTCACACATTAGTTTAGAGGCGCTGATCCCAGTTAAGTTACGTAGTTCGATCACCTGATTATTGTATGGTCATGGCGCGCCAAAAGATAAAAGAGAAGGCCAAAGGAGATCACGTTGTCGTTTTTCTTACTTATGCCTCAAGCATGAATCTCCAGTGTACGCCAAAGTTTATTGTCTTCGCAACGACTAAATTGAGCGCATTCTTCTTCGCGAACTCGAAATGTTGTATGTGGTTTAGATCCAAATCGAATGAACATCAAATTCATTATCTCGCATAAGTGACTGAGCCACGAGGTGGAACAAACAGCACAACAACGGGTCGTGGTAAGGGTGCTTGACAAAACGCTAATGGCGCTCTTTGTTCTTCGGCTGTTTCTGTTGTTGCACAGTGGTGTTATATCGATGTTAGTTCCGCTCCGTTATGCAAGAGCGACGCGGTTCAGTACGCTACAGTGACTATAGTCATTAAGCGTATTCATACTTGCATTTCTCTTGTATACGCTGTCAGAGTCGTTAGTGGATTTGTACACATAGAGCCAGTTCTTTCTGTAGTGATATGTATACTTGTAATATGTAACAGCGAAGCTGTAGTACGGCTCGCCCAGTTGTGGCTCTCCCGCCGTGGTTTGTATAGTCAGCGCCGCGCTGGTATAGTAATGCCCCGGAGCAGGTGTGCACTCTTGTCTTCGACGCGCTACCCGCCACAACACTCGATCCACTTTTGCCCTCAGCCTGCTGTTATCTAAGTGATTATGCGAAGACGAATGTGCGATAATGTTTTTTTAAAGGGGGTTTAGCTCAATGTTGCAGGTTCGATCGCCGCAGACGCGGCGGCGTTTCGGTAACGCGAAATGCAAAGAAAGAAAGAAAGAGAAGAAAGGGAAGGGAGGAAGGAAGGAAAGACAGAGAGAGAGAAAACGCTCTAATGTACCTTCGGAGCTTTTGCTTTTTATAGTGTTTGCATTGTCTTTATTTTTCCCGACAGCAACTCTGAACAAGTAGCCGTATAAGCATTTGCTTACTGCCTTTTATTTAGATTTAAGCAATGCAACGGCAGATCAAGACCAAGCCCACGGACACATTGCTTAAATGACTTTTTATTGATAGGATGCAGCATCAGAGAAAAGCGCTTTCAAGGGGCACTGGCTTCTGCTTGTTGCTTGGAAAAACCACATGAATACAGGTTGCTGAAAACGATAAATACAGTGAGCCAGCATGAACGCGAAGTTCTGTATTTGAATATATGTTACTACGAAAGACGTCACGAAAATTTCGCGAAGATGTGATAAGCCAGCCTGATACAACCCAGTCAATGGAGGCGTGTTGTTGCGGGTCCATGTGCTCAGATTCAGGCTTACATTAAAGAAAACCAGGTGGTTGAAATTTATGGGGTTTTCACTACGGCATGCCTCACAAACCTGTCATGGTTCTGGAAGCGTAAAACGCTTAGAGAGTAGCCGCCTTACAAGAGCTGACATTTCTGACGGGCTCGTACGATTTTATGGTAATGTAAAACGAAAAAATTAAAAAATAAGAAAGCGGCAGCTTAAGTATGAGGTGCGAAGACTCAGGGCTGACGATCCCGCCGAATTTTATCTCTGTTGGGCTGTTTTCGTTAGATTCTCGCACGGCATCACCAGCAGCCGCACGGAACACTCAAGACATTAAAGTGTGTACAGCGTTGTTCATTTTTTTCATTGCCAAACACCCACTTCGTTGTCGTCCAGTGGTGCAACTTGCAGGCCATGGATCGTTTTGGCTAAACGTCAGCATATTTAAACGGTTTGGCTTGTTTTTTTTTTAACTCCGGCACGATACTTGGGGTCGGCCTGAAGTCGTCTCACACGCCCTCGAGTAGCGTGGTGCCGGTTTTCGCGCTTTTTCTTCTTCGGGAGTGAAACACTTCTTCAACTGCCCCGCCTTCACGGCGATGTGCTCGGCGTGGAGAAACGGGGCATTCTGTCGCCGCGCCTGCGACGCGGAGCCTTTCTTGCGAGGATCGGCGCGGTGATGTCAGTTCCGCAACTGTGGCGAAACTCCGCGCGGCAGGCGTCGGCACAGCGGCTCGGAGAAGCTAGGCAAAGCTGTGGCGCTGCTATTTTGCTACGGCATCTCACGAAACGATTCCGTGTTCGTGTGGTAGTAGTCTGAAGGCATGAGCGCAACAGAAGAAAGCCGTCTGATGAAACGCGCACGCAAGACTCACGAGAGCGCTGGCCTGGATCCTGCGTCAAATCCAATCAGATTCTTTCTATAATTACCAAAGGGCAATGGAATTCCTCATGTAAAAAATGCATGTATGAAAGAATGGCCACCTCAAACCACATTATTTGGTGTGCGAGGGTTTAACTCCTCTCAGGTCGCTCCTTCCACCTCCCTCACAACACACGTGAGAGCACCTGCTCAGTGTGGCCGACCAGCACAAGCCCTCACCGGCTGGGCAGAAATGATCGCTCCTCGTGATGGGTCATCCTAATACTCGGGCCTGCCAGCATTTCCGCCTTTATGTTGCAGTGAGCTGACCATGAATGCAAGGAAGAAGTGCTTGCGCAAATTCCACACATTGGGCAATAGAAGTGCACGCGCAGTTATTGCACGATGATCTCATGATGATGATAATTTTCTGCAATGGCTAACGGCCTTCCTCCGGCTTAAACAGCTTCGCTGCTTAAGAAAAAAGGCAACCCTTTTTATTAAAGCGAGGTCTGGGTACGGGCTCGTTGCTATTCCATTTTGATGATAGCTTTTATTTTTCTGCCATTTGCGTCTTAACAGCATCACTAGATGCGTCAAATATGAGCACTTCGCACTAACCGACACACAGGAGCTAAAACAAAGTACAGCGCATTGGCTCCTAGGAGCGAATTACCCCGGCCACAACATCATGTCTGGCCATAAGGGGTTTTAAGGCGGTAATAGGGACTAGGTAAACAAATATATCACTACGTACACCTCTTTGTCTTGCCAGACAACGCAAACTGCGTTCATCAGCGCCGCGGCGCCACTCCAGTGTTCCGTCTCCGCCGCTAAACTCAACCTCTTGCTCGTGCGTGGCTTTGTGTACCTTCTGTGTTCCTAGTAGCTGGCTAATAGCGTTCATTGCTGCCTGCGCTAGGCGACGCTGAGATTAGGAGAGCAGCGGGCCACGGTGTCCTGCCTCGCTTTCCCGCTGGGACGCAATTATTTCGCGTCGAGAGAGTAGTCCGTTGAGACCGCGCTTGCGCTCGTACAACCAGCCGGTGAAAGAAAGAAAGAAAGAAAGAAAGAAAGAAAGAAAGAAAGAAAGAAGAAAGAAAGAAAGAAGGAAAGAAAGGGAAAAAAAGGCAAAGAGAGAAAAAAGGAAGAGAAGGAAGGAAATAAGGAAAGGAAGGAAGAAGGAAAGAAGAAACAGAAGAACTAAATTTACCACTGTGGTGTAGAAAATCTGGCGGCAAACAAGCGAGGGTATACGCAGGCTCCGTGCGCGGTTTTTTGTCGTTAGCTCTGTGATGTTCTGGAGCCTGCCGAGACCAGGGCCGCTGTTCATCCTCTCTTTGCTTGTCTTTCGCGTGCTGTAAAAAAAAGAATTCTACTGCCGCCCCTCTCGCGGTGTTCTTTTATGATTGCGTTTGACGGGGTGTCTTACGTGAAGACGTTCTTCGTGTTTTTCATTATGTGTAAACCATTACAAAAAAGACGTCGCTTCGCTTCGAAGTTTCTTTTGGGGTCCCTTTTCTTCCTCGACACAGCAGGCTGATCCGCTGATTAAGATTTCCTTTTCTTGCTTTTCATTTTTTTTCCCCTTCGCTGTCATGGATGGCTAAACGAGCCGTGCGGTTGCGCAGGTGACATTTGACCTTCGCGCTGGAGCAGAGGGCGCATGCTTTCGGTTTATACGAGCGGCTGTTACGCTACCTTGGTTTCCTTTTGTGCTCGGCCCTTACGCGTTGTCGTGAGGGGAAAAAAAAAGGGGGGGGGGGGTCCAACAAGACATTAGACCGAGAGCTTCGGAAGCTATTTCATACTCTCGGAAGCTTTACTTGGAGGACGTGTTCTTGAGTTACTTGGGTCATATTTGAAACGAAAAATTTGGAGAGCTAAAAAGGCGGGGCGAGAACTTGACACAGCGCCTGTCCCGCGTGTCTAGTTCTCGTCGCCGTCCTTTTAGCGCTCCAAGTTTTCAGTTTCGAGAAGCTTTTTTTTTTCTTTTCTCGTGCTTTTCGTTAGTATGAACTGACAGTACTCGTTGCACGAGTCGCTATTATCTCGGTGGCGGTCCTATTTTCTCCCAGTATTCTCTATTGGGCAGTACACAGAGATGAACACTCACGGAAGTAGAAGCATTTATTTCGTAGCGCTTTGCTTGCTTCCGCTTTAAGTGGTCCAAGAGGGAGGAAGTGATGGAGGGTGGAAGGCTGAATTATTTACTGCATTATTTCGCCCCGGACTATAGCATACGTCGGTCCCTGTTTGTTTGTTATGGCTTTCGTTAAAAACTAAAGTGCACCAACTATTAGATGGCAGGAAATCCTGATGCTATTCGGCAGATAGAAATAAAAATATATTGAAAACGATGACATTGAACGCGGTCATTACTCTACATTTTATTTAAAAAAGATATGGTGTTATATTCAATTTGCTTCTTGTGCTTATCGATTCGTATTTTCATTGGTAGTATACCCTGTTCGCAAACGCGCAGCCTTCTGGTGCTTTCTCTATCATTCTTTCTTTTTTCTTGCGGACATGACACAGAGAGAATAAGGGCTTTTTCGAAAGCGAAATGAGAAACTGTAGTGCGTAACTTAACAGCAGTACTCGCAATTCCGTTTGAAACCAGCGTGTGCCAGTAATTAGGCTAAGGAAAGAGTAAGGGCTTATTTGTAGGCTTTTATTCAAAAACAAGGAATTATGAGATGAAAATGAAACGAATTAAAGTCGACTTTAAAGCAATACGCTGGCGTCGGGAATCGAACCCGGGACATCGGCACATGGCGCGCAATGCTTTCTCAACTCTACGGCGGTGGTCATCCGTACGAGTCATAGTGGTTCGATTAAGACACATGTACAGAGAGACAAACTGACAAGGAAGCTGACAATTGTGTGTGCGTGTGTGTGTGCATGCGCGCGTCTGCTTTCAATTTTAGTTCTATTTTCATTTTTCGCAATGCAAGAATGCAAAACCAACTTTCCAAACAGTCCGTGCTACTTAACTACAAGTCAAGCATGACACGCTGTGTCCATTCAAGGATCCCCTATATGTCAAGAACTACACGTATATACCCAGGGCATTTATGGATGTAAAAAGCTCCTTCTTAGTGCATTATCTGTAGGTATGCCTCGACGAAAATGATTTCAAAAGAGCTAGCAGCTTTTATGCTCGAAATGGCAGAGGTTCAACATCTCTTGCTCCCCTTGAGGTTCCCGAAGCCTATAGGAGTTGGTAGCCCTGTTCTTATTGTGAGAAAACGGACAGAGAGGAACGACGAAGCATTAACCAAATAACGCACGACCCCGGAATTTTGGTTGCACCAAAACGGCAAATGTCAAAGAGCACTAGTCGGCTAAAAGCCTGCGAAGAACTTGGCCTTCCGCAAAACTTTGGACGCCTGCTGTGTATAAGAGGAAACGACGAGGCCCTTTATTCCGGCACTGAGCTCTTTCCTGTGTGGCTTCATTGATTTTAGTACCACGTGACCTTTGATGTGCTTTTCTCCTTCGGGAAGAGCATTAGCGGCACGAGCGAAGGGCATCATTCTAAAAACGAATCTCTGACTTCGATGCCAGTGGTATATACTCCGAGAATACGCTGAGACCATTTCATTTGTAAATAAAGAAGACGGTGGTTGGTGGGTATGAACATCCACAAAAGCTCAAACAGCAGTAAAAGGACACATAAAAGAAAGAGAAGCTTTTTAGGGGGTCCCTTGTGTGGTTACCTGATGTCGATGTTAGGCCCTTAAGGTCGCCTGTTGATGACGTTTTTGCGAATCTATTTCGAACCACCTCTTCCGTGCAGGGCGAGCCGTCATGGAGTGGTGTTCTTGATGAGATTTAGTGGCAGCCACCATGGCAACTGAGCGGTGAGGTATTGGCTTGCGAAGTTCGAGGTAGCGGGTTCGAATCCCGGCCACGGCGGCCGCATTTCAGTGGGGGCGAAGTGCAAAAAATGCCCGTGTACTTAAATTTAGGTGCACGTCAAGAAATCCAAGGTGGTCAAAGTTACTCCGGATCCCTCCACTGCCAGGTGTGCGTCATAATCACATCGTGGTTTTGGCGCGTAACACCCCCCTCATTATTATAGTCATTATTGATATTAATTACTGTAATTAAGCAATTATTAATTATAACCGTAGTTTCTCTGATAATGACTACCTAAATCGTGTAGATGTCCGGCCATATCATGGAGCGCGTGGGCTTCTTACATGGTCGCGTCATATATTTTGTAGCATGCGCAGTGACGCCCAGTCTTCAACACGGTCATTGGCAACTCTTTCAAGGTCACCTCGGCATAAAACACGCAAGGCTTTTTCGCCTCATAAAAAAAATGCACCAGCTAAATCCGTAATATAACTGGCTAAAACTGCACTGTACAAACCCTGCAGATATTTTAGGCCTAAGATTTGAATAGCCTGCGTCAGTACATATTTTTGCTTTTTTGTTATCTACCATCATATAGTTCAGGACATTTATGTACGCCTCACGGTTTGTCAGGATGAAAGAAATGGAGACAGAAAGACGGGCAGAGGAATTGGAAAGGCATTAGCTTGGTATGATATAGCCAAAAGAACAGGCTTGCAAAACAGGGGCACAAGGGGAAGGAGTGTACAACACAAACGCCGCTTTTTTTTTTTTTTTTTTTACAGATAAGTAGAAGAACACGGAAAAGGGCTCAGTGTACTAGAAATGAAGCTCAAAAGGACAGAATGTTGAGCGAGTTGATAAGGGTTCATGGTGAAAAGAACAGGTGTGCAAAACAGGGACACAACGGGAAGAAGTGGACAACACGAACGCCGAACGCTTTTCACTATGGACCTTTACCAATTCGCTCAACTTTCTGTCCTTTTGAGCTTGGTATCAGTATGAGTCTGGTTGTGTGCACGACACCGGAAAGGTACAGGACTGAAATACGAGGGGAACGTAAGAATGTACACGCTGAAACTGCTTTCGCAGCTATCACTTACCTGCTTGCGTGCTGTAAGCACCGGTTAGCGATGGAAGTTGTTGGTTCGTGTTGACAGATCATCTGATATCCGCTAAATGTGGCTCAGTGACTACTTAATGCTGGCTATCAGGCGCCGTAACACCAAAACCGTCTTTATTGAATCTCAGTATGGTGAGTGAAGTATAAGTCAATTTTCTTTCTTCTCCTTTCTTCTTTTTCTTTTGTTGTTGTTGCCAGTCCTGCCCACTCGGAGTAGCAGCATGCAATGAGGCGCCTCCAGCCACACCCCGCACTTTTCTCACAATAGCTGCTCACTTTTCTTCTACGCACATTTCAGGGCGCTTCCCTTCTCAGGGGCGGATTCTCTCTCTCTCCGTCCTGCTATCTTCCTCTCTCTCTCTGTCTCTTAAAATTGCCCCATCGCAATCTTATCCTCAATTTTTTCCCTCTCTGCTACACTCTTTCAGCCTCCCGCAATCTCCTCTCTCCTTACATTTCACTGACGCGGAGAAAGTCTGGTACGACGCGCATCGCTTTATTACTTTCCAAGCTCATTTCTCTCTCGCTCGAGTATTAAGCAAAGAAAAGCACAAATAGGCAAGAAAGAGAGAAGTAAATAAATGACGGCCCATTTAATAGCACTACCAAGGTCTTCTCGAGGAGCCCTGCCACGAGAGACGTGCTCGGATGGCGGGCTGCTGCCCCTCGTCGTATATACGGCTGCTGAAAGGCATTTCTGCCTTTATGCTCTCTCATCCCGAATCGGGGCCAGGGACGAAAGGAAGCTACTGCGTTCGCTACCTTTCTTTCTTCTCTTTTCTTTTTTTGTCTCTAATAGAGCCCGAAGCGCGTCGCGCCTCCTTTCCGTCTCCTTCTGTGTCTGGATAAACCGTAACGGCGTTTTCGTGTGCTAAAAGTGCACTTCGCCTTTCATTCATTCATTCGTTTATTTGTTCACTCTCTTCCTCTCTCTTGGAATTACTGCTTACTCTCGTGTTTTCAATTCGTTTTTCCTGTATTCTTCGTTCTACAGCGTTGTCTTCGCGTTTGCACCACGCTAAGGCTGTAAGAAAATACGTCGGTGCAGAATTTGAGCGCTTTAAAGTGCTGTTTCTTTTTCTTTCTCATATAGGGACATTTTTTAAAGAGCTTTTTTTTTTCTTTTTTCGAAGCTTTGCTTTCAAGGAAAACATTTTTCATCCTTGTTTCTTAATTCTTAGCGCATGTCTGTTAATCCGTAAAATACGAAAGCTTTCGTCTAGATTTTCATGTTCCTAGTTCTTCTGGCATGGGTTACCTTTCTTTTTCTTTATTTCCGCCTCTTACCATTCTAATCCAGGTTCCTCACATTCTCAGGGCCAGTCAGACAATTTTTCCCCTCTCTTTAGGCATAGTGTTCAGTGACCAAGTGAAAGACTCATGTATTTCTTCAAACATCAAAGACATCCTGCGTACAGTTTCGTCCCTCTTTTTGCAGTACGCGCGCGCGCGTGTGTGTGCGTGTGTGTGTGTGCGCGTGTGTGCGTGTGTGTGTGTGTGTGTGTGTGCGTGTGTGTGTGCGTGTGTGCGTGTGTGTGTCGGAAGCTTTTCTATCTATTGCAAGGTTTCTCTCGCTCTTCTTTTTTTTTTTTTTTTTTTTGGTAGAGAAGTAATTTTGACGTGAAACGAGAAAAGCATTTGCCATTAACGAATTGGTACCTCACATGTCTATGACGAAAGCACTCACGACGTCTGGCTCGTCGTCCCTCAAGGTAGCGAAATACTGTAGGAGGTGGAGACACTAATAATCAATCAATCAATTAATCAGTCAATCAATCAATCAATCAAACATTATTTAACGTGCCCAGGAACAACCGTAAGGTCTTTGTACTGGCGCACGGAAAAAGATAACAAGAAACAATACAATAAGGAAGACCCTACAGAAAAAGAATACTAATAAAGAACAACAAAGGTCAACATTCATAATAAAATATCACGGATAAAAATGGTATAAAACTGCACATATACAACCATGCGCAGGCAAAACAAGAAAAAATGTCAACAGTGTACGACACTATGTTGGTACAGTGCAAAGCTCGGAGCAGAACAGCGACTGGGAGCTGTGAAAAACATCGAGCTCTAAAAAGTAAGATTGATTAATAATAATAATAATAATAATAATAATAATAATAATAATAATAATAATAATAATAATAATAATAATAATCCACGACTAATAGTGCGCATGCTTCAGCACACTCCTTCCCCCTCGCGTCTTTTTTCGTGGTGCCGCCTCCGATTTTGGTCAGAATGCCCGAGAGCCTGGCGTCCCCCGGCTGTACCACATGGCGTGTAACAGTTAGGTTGCCGCTTGACGTTGGTATTGAACGCGTTGTTTTGGTCTGTGATGCATTTCACGATTTCTCTGCTTTGTCCTGGAGGCAACAGCCACGAATGGCAACACGTGATCGAATCAAGCCCTCCACACGCGTCTGATCCTAATCGTAAAGTGCATTTCCAGCTTAGCTGGGCATCATCCATTCTAGGAAGGGTTTTCTATCTCTTTCTCTCTCTTTTTTTCTCTTTTCTTTTTCACTGTCTCTTGCACTTCTTTCTGCTCTTCTTTCTCCCCCAAACTCCCTCCCCACGCAGAGTAGCATGTCAGCGATATTTTGAACACCGGCTAAATTCTCTGCCTTTCATTAAAGAGCTCTCTCTCTCTTTTTTGTTTCCTCTCTACAATATTCGAGCTTCCAGTATTTTTCCGTTTCCTCCGGGGTTCCATGCAGTGGTGAAGCACAAAAAAAAAAAAAACAATTCAAAGAACGAAACAATTCAAAGTTACACTAGCAAAAGGTACGAGAATTGTCCCAGAAAAAGGAAGAGGACCGTTTCAAAATGATATCGCTTTGAAGTCTCCGAACGTTTTATTTATCGAAAACACACTCCGCGCCACGCAGGCGAATCAACGTGGAAGAAACTACAGGCGCGTTTCAATCGGAAGAACGGGAATTTACGACGGCGCGTGGCTGAAATGTACAAATATCGATGGGAACGGTAACGCTCGGTTACCCTATAGTGCCATATGACAGGTATTTGTTCGTTCTCGCGGAGATAAGAAAACAACGAATCGTAAACGAATAATTCTGGAATCGCACAACCGCAGGTGCACTTCAATATGAGCCACCCAGGTATCACGGGAAACGTTTCTGCGAAAACACAGCCTCGGGGCTCCACGAACAAAAAGGTGCGCGGGCCTTTCAGTGGCACCGCACTTTACAGCGATTCTCAAAACAACAACCCTGACTACGTTCTTCTTTTTATTATTCCTATGGCGCATCCGGATTCACGGCCTTCTATTATTTATTTTTTTCTTTCATATCTTTATAAGCTATGGTAACGTCGAGGCTTGGCAGAAACTGTTCTTTGAAAGTTTTGTTTTGGCGTATAACAGGTGCAGAGCTCTGCACATCTTGGTCTTCACTGAAGCTCATATTACAAAGTCGTAAGAATGCCGTTCACTTGACGTCAGGCTTTGCAATGCGCCATTTCTGAAGTTTTAAAGAAGTGCAGCCTAAAAGTTGTTTTCAATGGGACCAGCTCGTAGATGCGACTGCAGAAAAGCTCGTGCACGGCTAAAAAACAGGTTGTTTCTGAATGACTGCATCTTTGTAATAGGGAGGGCCCGATCTCGTTGGTTGCACATAGGACGAGGGTTTCTAGTCACGAGAGAGTAAAAAAAAAGATGAAGATATATGTCAAAGAGAGGAAATACATGAAACACATGGAGGAAATACATACAAAGTACGAGGGTCCAATGTTCTACCCTTCACTGGTGGCAGCAAATCCGTGCACTGGTGGTGAAGGGGAAGGCGAGCACTGCATGCGAATAAGAGCACAGTTGCGAAACGTACCGACGATGGCACAGATGAGAAGCGGCATGTCGTTCTTTCTGTGTCATCGTTAGTGCGCAACGCTGGAAGCCTTCTTCGCTATGTGTGGCTCTATCTTTTATTCTGTTTTGATGCGCGACATGATAAATAATCTTTCATAATTGGTTCCATGAGGATTCCGGGAATTCATGTTGATGGTTTGGTACGTGCGCAGTACCACTGCCATCAAACAATGACCCCCCCCCCCCCTTTTTTTTTTTGTTTATTTCGAAGAACCACATATCTAGGTTATTCAACCAAGGAGATACTTGAATGGCGTCATCTCTCAGAGGCATTGGATTTCGTAGCGGGTAAGATCAGTAACTTGTCAGCGGTTGCTTTGGGCAAGAGATGTCTGCAACCTTGGGAAAAGAAAGCATGGATGAGGTTATCAAAGCAGCAGTCGGTGCAGATGTAGATGCCAGCACATAAGAACTGAGGGTTCTATGAAGAAAAAAATAAGGGATAGTAAAAATAGTACAGATTGCAACGAATGGAGGGCAAAGGATCGACATGGTTGTAACGAACATGGTAGGGTGCCACCCCGTTTCAAACAGGGTGTCCATGATAATCATCGTCACCGATTGTTTAGATTCCACCCACTAGTATTTTGCGAACGTTTCCTCCTGTCGTTACTAGAAGTAACATTGGATAACTAGCAGTGTCTAGCATTCCGATAGCTGAGTGCCATTGTTACGACAAGCTGAAGTGTTATGACGATACTTGCTGCAAACTTACCACTGCCTATATGACGGGTCCTGTGGTGCGAGGAACTCACACAAGAATTCTTCGCTCAGCACGCCTGTTATATTCGTGGTATATATGTCCCCCAAGAAACACAGAAGTGACACAATTTTGACACGTGTACTTGTTTTCTTTCGTGGTGACCATCATATTGACTGTGTGATGCTCTTCTTACCATTAGGAGCAGGCTGCGCTTAAACTAACTTGAACTTCGCGAATGCTACGATCTGTATACTACTACCTTTGCATTCAGCACGCGTAGGTGCGAGTACGTTCCAGAGTATGCGCGAGATAAAACTGTAATGTTCTATTATGCATGTATGAAAGAACGACGCATTTCGCCGCTGATCAATCTTCTCGTCGACGATCGTGCTCTCCACTAGCCTTTTTCAGTGATAGTCATCTTCAGTGCTGGGCACAGGATCACCCTACGAAAAGTTCGACCTTTAACGGTTTGTGTTCCTAGTCCTTCATCGTCACGACCACCGGACAATATCTTGATGGCTGGCGTACTATTTTGAGCAACGACCTGCCGTTCCACTGAAGCTGCTTGAGGACACTGCTTTCTCGAACATGTACGTGCAGTCAACCACAAAAGTTTACGGACCACGCGAGCGCGTGGACAACAGCATCTTCCTGGCTTTCAGCCACGTCACCTGCGACATAGACAGCAGCGCTACGTTCAAGAAGCATCCCTCGTTAAATCTACGCCCGGTATGTCTTTCAACTGTGCACAAATATTTTTCGAATTTCTCTTTTTAACGTGACGTGCTCTTGGTAGCCGAGGCCAAGGGTTTATATCTCGATAGCCCTTCGCGAAACTGATATCTGTTCATCAGCCCACCGGTCGATGCAGGCCGTGACGGCTGTGATAGCGCTATCAAGTCAGATATGTGGCGTCTTTACCAGTTACAAGTGCTCCGCGTGGAAACATCGTACTAACCATGTGGTGCTCAGAACTGAAAAATTGGCATACTAGCGAGTAGGAAAAAGAATAATTTTCGGCGGAGATCTGACGTCGCCGCTAGGATGCGCGGAAAGCCAGTTTGACGCGCACTCGCGTGGTCGCAAGCTTCTGTGGTTGACTGTACGTAGCCCCATAATACCTTCTGTGTATCGTACGATTTCTCACCTCTCGGTAAGTAAACACACAGTCTGCAGAGACATCCGGAAACACGCCGATTCGGCCCCCCCACGCTGCTGTCAATAGCTCCATCATCAGCCAATTCATAATCATCATCAATTATATAAAACGTTATTTATTGACGAATTGCTGTTGATTTACAAGTTCTTGGCAACTAAACTCACGGTATCACGTCCGCACCTCGAGTGATGCACACGTGGTCACATTCGCGTCGAACAATGTCTCCTTTGAGTTTCGCGAGCGACAGCTAGGACATCCCGCATATAAGTAGAATTCCAGAGCGCAGCAGATCATCCCAGTTAGCGCACAAGTATGCGCCCTTATACGGCCCTTCTATTCCCCGACGCCTTCGGGTGTCTTCGTGTAGCTTCCAACACTCTCATCTCCATGGCAGCGAGATAGAGAGAGCTTGCAGAGTGTATTAAACCGTTCTCTGCCGGCAGCGAAAGCCTCTCCTCTCTCGAAGCTCCCTATTCAGAGGCAAGCCAATCAGCGAGCAGGAAGAAGCCAGCCGGAGCTCCTTTTCACTTAGCCAGATGACTTTTTTTTCCCCCGATGCCAGACGCTGCAGCTGGAGGACACGTAAATAGATAAGGTGGCCGCGACGACGTCGTCCGTGGTGCGGTGTCGTCCTTGGCCCCTTCTCCGGTGTACGATGCCCGACGCTGTATTCCCTTCTTTTCGATACTTTCATTCGGTCTGGAGTGCCTCTTATTATGTGAGGCCACAAAAGGACGACGTGAACTTGGCCGACTTTCTTAGCGACGAGCGCACCACCACGGTTGCCGTCGTTCGCGGCCAACGCGAAAGTTTTTGCCCTGAAAAGACGCGGCGTGCCGTTCGTGCGTCTGTGTGTGTGTGCGAAAGCGTATGTAGCGTAATTCACGGACGTGGCGAACTCGAAGAATCGAGGCTCTAAAGAGGACGAGTCCTCCAAGATGAAAGTACCTCTACTTCGAACGTCTTAGGCAGTTGCCAGTGGTGTAGTCTAAGCAGTAATAGAATGCGAGCGTTTGGTTCATCCTGGCTTTAGGAACTCGGGAGTAAGATGGTAACGCGTACGTGCGTAGTAGTGTTTGGGATTTAGTACCGTGAGGATCATTGAGGAAAGAGTTCGCTCAGGAAGGCAGTCTGTGGACCATTCCGGTGGATTAGACTTGGGAGGAGTAAGAAGTTTTCATCGTGAGAGGGCAGAGAAGTTGTCGAACCGTGTTTTGAGCCGACAGGGTTTACTTGTGAAATATGGCCGGAGGTTTATAAAGCATATTCAAGTGTGAAAAGAAAAAGAAGCTTTTAAGCATTCGTTCACTGAACGCGAGTGTTGTGGAACTTGGCGAAGCGTCGCGGTAACCATAATCGACGTCCTATTTACGGTGAAACGAAGCTTCTAAAAACGCGCACTGTAAACACTACCTCAAAGCCGAAGACAGTGCCACAGTCAAGGCCTCAGTCAAAGCCAGATGGACTTGAAAAGACACAACAGACGTTGACAGGGTCACACACGAATGTAAAAAAAAAATTACTGCCAAATTACCCGAGGAAGAGCACGGTGTTATTGTGATGCTTCCGTTTCTCAAGAAAATTGTGCGCGTGCTTCTTAATAAGCTACAGACTCCGATAGCCCAAAATGTTCCGCGGTTGCTGGATGCTCTACGAGAAATGTTTTCGCTCCTCTTGTGACAACCGCGACACTTCCACCTCAAACCGAAGTAAAAAAGGCCGGATGTTCGAGCGCAATGCTAGCGGGCTAGACGACATGTCTACCGCTGAAGGAAGACAAGGAAAAATGGAAGAAACACGAGACGACGAGACGTTCTTCTCTTCGGATCCTACCTTTATTTAACGGTAAATATGTCGTCTAGACCAAAAACAAACTAGGCCAAAATGAAGTTCTTGAGAGTTAGAATTGCGTATGCGAGAGAAACACTGGCCTCACTGACCGCTTGTACTTTTGCGCACGTGCAGAGCTCGCCTTTTCTATTTCTCCTTCCCTTAACCCCCAGTGTTGGGTAGCAAACCGAAAGCTCGTCTGCCTGCCATTAGTGTCTTTGTGTTCTGTCACTCGCCCTCGCTCTCTCTTACTACACTAAATGTCGCATTGACGAATAATCCTCTCTCTTTCTTTCTCTTTATGGAAGACGAGAAACGCTCGTGATAACGGATCACACGAACCGAGTAAAACATTTTCTACGTCCCGCAGGCTGAGAAAAAAAAAAGGGGGGGGGGGGGGCTGCAGCTTCCCTGGTGTTAAACGGAATAGGTGCGAAGCATACAGTGATGCATCGCTAATGGGCAATTAGCAATCCGTCCGCAAACGGCAAAACCTTGTAAGCGACACCGAACGGGTTGTCAGCGGATCGTTTCATGAACGGTCCGCTACTGCGAAAGACGCATCACTTGCGTGTCGGTGGTTGTCTTTCCGTTTCTTTAGCACAGGTGAACGACTTGGTGATGCTGCTGCTGCTGATGGTGATCATGATTATGATTGTTTTTGTTAAGGAAAGGACGCTAACATTTGCAGTTCATCTCGGGAGCACGGCTAGGCGTCCGTGGGGTAAGGGAAAGGGACCCAGAGAGATAGAAAGAAAAGAAAAGCCATAGTGGAGGGCTCCGGAAATTTTGACCACCTGACAACGCACAGTACACGGGCCTCTGGAATTTTCGCTTCCATCGAATGACTTCAGTATTAGAGGAACGCTTTACAACATACGGAGTGGAGGGCTACTTTTTCTCCCAACAATAATCGTCATGCGGCCTGCTTTCTTGTCAATCGAACGAGACGGCCATTATTATTGTGGGACGCTACGCCACGCTAGTATCAAGAACGCTGTATCACGCTGATGGTACGCGCGCCGTTCGTGACCTTTCATGTGAGTACCGATGGGCGGTACAAGCGAATGAACATTACGCGAGATAGACATGCGGATTTGATTTTGTGGGGTTTACGTCCCAAAATCAGCTCTGATTATGAGAGACGCCGTAGTGGAGGGCTCCGGAAATTTCGACCACCTGGGGTTCTTTAACGTGCACTGACATCGCACAGCACACGGGCCTCAACATTTCGCCTCCATCGAAATGCAGCCGCCGCGGCCGGGATTCGATCCCGCGACCTTCGGATCTGCAGCCGAGTGCCATAACCACTAGACCACCGTGGCGGGGCGATAGACTGCGGTTACTGTTGTGGGACAGAAATGCTTGATTTCTGTTTAGAGCGAACGTGAGGTAAGAACTACCGCGGTTTTCCGTGCCAAAACCCACTATATGATTGAGGCATTTTGTAGTGGAAGGCTCCGGAAATTTTAACCTCTTGGTTTTCTTTAACGTCTACAGATAATCCACGCTACTCGGGTCTTCAGCGTTTTCGCCTTCATTGAGAATGCCGCGTCTTTTGTGTTAGCACTTGAGAACCGCAACCAACCTACCACCGCGGCAAGGGAAGGCAAGGCGGCACTGATTTCTAGCATTCTGGCAGCACTAGGTAACAACTAAAAACGCTGCACTCCCACAAAAATGTGAACCGCTGACTGAGCTAGATTTTCTTTTCAGCTGTGTTTCCTTTCTCTTGCGCCAGCGTTCCATGTCGCAATCAACCATATGTTGACGTCCAGTTTGTGCACTGCTTGGCCTTCCCCTTGCTCTTCCAGACAAGCAGTTGGGCGTCTTCTTCTTCTTCTCTTTATTTTTAACGTGCTTGGATTCACGTCTGAAACATTGTAAAGGAAGCCAGAGTGACGCGTATAAGTGTACTGCTTTTGGGTTCTTTCTTTCTTTCTTTCTTTCTTTCTTTCTTTCTTTCTTTCTTTCTTTCTTTCTTTCTTTCTTTCTTTCTTTCTTTCTTTCTTTCTTTCTTTCTTTTTTTGTTCGCGTAACACGGGCTGGCAATCTTGTAGATCTCTTTGACAGTACTGTTCCTGATTTCTCAAATATTTACTGCTTCGATTAAAGTTTGAAAGTCATTCACACGCAGCGAATATCCGAAACCTTTGGTAATGAAAAATATGAGAGATTCACAAGGAAGGAGGCGCACAGTCACACCTATAAATTGTGCATCTCGATGGGAGTGGCGCACAAGGCATAGACATACGGCAGGAATGAACGCAGGACAGCGCTGACTAGCAATCGTTCTACCTGTGCTCACATGTCGAGCCTTCGTCCTTTCCTGCCTTGTGGCTTCTTCGCGCTACTCGATCGAAATGGTCAACCTTCGACCATTTCGTCAGAATGTCAGTTGTCCTGCTCTAACCTGCCTCCCATCGGTCCCAACCGTGAATATAGGCGTTTGCACCTCGGATGCAGTTGGGGCTGCGAACATATTGTTACACTCGAACAGTGACGGGCATAATAAAACCGTTTTCTCAGAGCGGGCTAGCGGCAATATTATTTTGCTGGCTGAATTTGCTTGTGTGCAGAACAGAGGAATATCTAACGGTCGATATGGAAGAATGCTACGGAATATACTTTCATTTGCTTTAACATATGGATGTGTTTGGACCTCGCAAGTCGAAGCTTACACCTACGTGATGCTCAAGAGCCCGCACATAACAAGATTCTGCGAAAAAAGCGCAAGAGCCTTCCGTTTTTAGGTATTCTAGAAACTTTGTTTCCGCTGTTTAGCTGTATTGCCGTCGAGCGGTGGAAGCGGTGCAGAATAGCCTTGGTTTATTTTTTGTTGGTTTTCTGCTTGCTCTGAGGTCTAGGTGTCTACTTGTATTTTTTTAATAAAAGAAAAAATAAATGCCGCATGTGTAAAAACAAAATTATAGAGCGACTATAAAAAAGTACAAGAAACAAATATATCCTTACAAGCAGAATTTGTGCCAACATTTAACCATGTATACGTTAAAAATGTATAGTTACTGCTGCTCTTTGCTTGATGCCTCAAAATTTTGAAGAAACGCGTAAAAGCACGGATAGCTTGTGCAATCTTCCTTCCAGACTGGAGCATATTGTCACTAAAGGATAGCGTCGGCGAACCTCAAGGGTTCAACCCAAGTGCTCAACCTTAGTGTTCAAGCAAACAACTATTTTTGTGCACTTGCCGACCTCATAGCATAAATAAAGGTGAACATTTTTAAAAATTTCTTTCAAGGAGCAATGGTGCTCGCTCGTTACAGGGTTAAACCAAACTGAAAAAGCAGGAGCACCACACGCGTAGCGAACATACAATGTTGTGCCGATGACATAAATGTAACGTTCCTTCATTCCTTATTCCTTGCAGGTCATGAGCTGAATGCAGCACCATACCGAAGATCCCAATTGCTTGCGGTTTCCTTTCAATCCATAGTGCCAGAGCAACACTGCAGTTCTTTCAGTCTCTAATCAACAAGTAGTAAGTGTTTGCCCCGCATTTTTCTTTGTGTGGATCTCCAGGAGAAATCCTTTTTGCCTTCAGATAATCGGAAAACTGTCAGTTGAAGGAGTTAGGACAAGTGCTACTACAAATGACGTGCTTGGCTCATTCCGGAGCCACGAAAATTATGTTTGAAAAAGAAAGACAGCATGTAGCCTTTAGTAGACTCAGGTGCACTAAAGGCACACAAACAGCGTTAAACCACGGTAATTTCGCTGTGTTCTCTAGGCAGCAAAAGATACGACGTACTAGACAACGTTACAGGTCTGTTGTCTGCGATGTGAGTAACTGTCGTCACTGACACGTGTTTTACTAAGGGCACGACTAAGCTCAGAAGTGTACAAGCTGGTGGTGAGAAACAGTTCAAATAAACGGTTCACTTAACAAAGCATTCGAGAAGTCGGAGCAAACAAGCCCATCGTCCTCCACCGACGACTAAGTTTTGGGCGTTTGTTCAACAGAATGATCGTTACTGCGACTTGGTCAAGACTGCTGTTTTCCCGTAATCACTTCAGGGGAATCACGGCAGGAGAATGTCGAAGGTCGCCGCAAGTGAAACGAAAGAGCAAATAAAGAGAGTTTGTGAGGTCAACTTTTGTCTTGAAATTGCAGTTTTAAAGAAATCAGAATTAAAGCATAAAATGTCATTGTCTTCCTACACGTCTCTGCACAGCCTCCTTCTAATTATGGCCACCTCGTTTTGAGCGCTTGGGAAGTTTTCTCGACGCAGCAGAACAAAAATGGGCTGAGCGCAGAACGGGACTATAGAAACAAACATCGACAAAATGAAATGAAGCCGCCCTTCAAAGCCGCTGAGCGTTGCCCGTTAGCGCAAGCTTTCCGGCCAGACTTCTGGCTAGCCAGGCGTTCAGAAGTCCAGCTAAGCACCTACGCGGACAAGCAAAAGAAAAGCTAGGTAAAACTTGAAGCTCTCGTAACGAAGTTTCTGCCAGTGCCCACAAGCCCGGTGCTTTGCTGCCCACATCTAGTTAGGGGCCCATGCCCCTGCTGCGAGTCTGAAGCAGAGTGGGAGTCGGCCGAGTGCTGCCGGCCGGGGGCTGCTCCAGCACTGTGCCTTTAAGTGTGCTGCCTCTATAAGCGCCTCTTTGTGTCATTGTTTCCTAAGACGTCACGCTGAACTCATTTTGCGCAGGCCGCTATACTTTGTTACCCGTTATGTCTCCTCTGAGACGTGCAGTGCGTATGTATGTATGTATGTATGTATGTATGTATGTATGTATGTATGTATGTATGTATGTATGTATGTATGTATGTATGTATGTATGTATGTATGTATGTATGTATGTATGTATGTATGTATGTATGTATGTATGTATGTCTTGAGGAACCGCACGTACTGATGTTGCTTCCAACTTCCTTGTTCGGTCTTGAGTGTGCACAGGGACGCGTGGAAAACAAGGCATTTTCGCGCTATAAGAGCACTCCTGCTTTAGTGTTTGTACACACGAAATTAGAGGTAACCACACTTTTATAGTCGCTCCAAATGCGTTAGAATTGTAAGCCAAAGTGCATATTCGTACAGTTTTCATTATGCTGAAGGCCACGACATTCAATACGATCGCATAAATTCTCTCCTCAGTTACGCCTAGCGAACTGAAATAAGGAGTCCCTGTATTTTAATTTACTGTGCCAGCGCGGTCGTTCGCTGTTACAACATACAGGTCAAGAAGTGTGGCATACAATAGACCCTAGTACGCAATTACAATTCATCTAGCATATCGCTGGGTTTCATCATCTGCGCCTGCATGTCTCGGTAACCGACTGCAGAGTGAAATCCATTTATCCTAGGCTCTTTGAAACGCCGCATTGTAAAATGGGGCCAAAATAGATCGTATCCCGAGGAACCGAAGTCTTGTATAAATGCAGCGTCGTTTTACAAGTTGTTAAATCACGAGAATTTTCACGAGGGGCACCGTTTTGAAACAGAAGTTGAGCAAAAATTAATTTGTAAACGGCGAATTAAGGGAAAGCTAAATACGCAAAAACGTGGCCGTTCCACTGAATTCTTGTTCACCAAAGATGTGCGTGTCCCAGAAATATTTAGCGCATGATTGTTCGGCAATGTTGCTTCGTTGACGTAATAGTGAGTTCTCTCTCACACACACACACACACACACACACACACACACACACACACACACACACACACACACACACACACACACACACACACACACACACACACACACACACACACACACACACGTGCGTGCGTGCGTACAATAAAGATCCAATGTTGGATCACACGTATGTTGGATAATTTGCTGTTCTTGTTTCGCAGTAACAAACGTGCTGCGTAGCCAGGACACATCAAGCGCGGCAACATGCAGTAAAGGAATGATTGCCTCTTTCTAGCTAGAGCCCTATGTCGACGTAGAAAGGCGTTGTTTCGAAATTTAGCACGTCGGCAGCAGTACTCGAGCTTCGTTTAAGTCAGATCTCAGGAAAACGGACGGTTATCGACCAGCCTATAAAGAGCTTTGCGTCGAACAGTAACTTCAATTTAAGACACAAACATGGAACAACAATAATGCACGAGAAGGTTGTCAGGGGACGTTGAGAAATAGTTTTTCTTGCAACACGAGGCTGGGTTTGGCCTAGCAGGAGAGAAAATATGGGGAATTCTCTCTCTCTCTCTTTACGATTCGTTTATCGCGAGTCTATATCGATGTTCGTTTGCCTATTCGTAAATCTGCTGGTGGAAGCTGCAACGTACATGTTTCGAAAACACCCTAGCTCGACGTTCTTCGTCTCTTTAATGGAGCGGAATGCGTTGCGGGGGGAGATTTTCTTCGCCGCACATTGTTTCGCAACTGTCCTTTAGTGTGAGTCGCGTGTTGGCGTTATTTCCTTACTTAAGTTTCGCTGAATTCAATACTCGGTGCTCGCCGGCAGTCGGATAGTTGTGTTCCGTTACTGGGGTGCAGTCCCAAGGAACTAGTGCTTTCTGGCATTTAGTTCTTCAGTCAACAGTTAACATGCTACGTGATTGTACATCTGAGAAGGTTTTCCTTGACGCAATTGTTGTGCAAAGTATTTGCTTTTGACGCAGTTTAACTGGTACCCTCAACAGGCTGTCAATGTTATTGTATTTGAAATTGCTGGTGTTATTTGCTGTCAATTCTCTGCCAAAATGAAAGTTCAAATCATGGGCTGGCAAGACAGCTCAGCGTTTGTAAAAGCGTGAGTGAGTGAGTGAGTGAGTGAGTGAGTGAGTGAGTGAGTGAGTGAGTGAGTGAGTGAGTGAGTGAGTGAGTGAGTGAGTGAGTGAGTGAGTGAGTGAGTGAGTGAGTGAGTGAGTGAGTGAGTGAGTGAGTGAGCGAGCGAGCGAGCGAGCGAGCGAGTGATGTACGCCGGCGACAATGACATTAGAGGTTGAGAAAGTGGCTTCGTTAATCGCAAACTGATATCACCGATCACTACAACATCGCGTCCTTTCTTTTTCACAATCCTCCAAATCACAAACACCTCTAAGGCGTTGCACAACGCAACCACACGTCGGCTGGCGGTCGTGAAGCAAGCAAGCTACGCTGCGACAACGTGACATGCGTGAACGCATTCGGCATCACCCACGTAACCGCGCTATCAAAATCCCATAGCGGCCGGCAGCATCCTCCCACATAGAGAACAACAACGTGTGCTCCCATCCGCCAGCAACGGAACCTCACTCATTCAATTTTACCGGGACGGTATCAGATTTCTGACGGGACGGGCCACTGCGACGGAAAGTGAGGATAAATAAAGCGTCGAGGGCTGCTGGCTGGTGCTCGAATGACGACGGTTTCGCGGTCTGCAACGGAAACGTGCGAGCGAAATCAATTTGGTAGCGTTTCCTGCGCGGTGTTCGCCGTTTCGTCGACTGTGCGCTGAGGTGCGCGTTTCGTTCCAATAGGAACAGACGTGATGCAATGCGATATAGAAGAAAGAAACAACGGACAGAACTGTTCGTTCAATTGTGTTCGTATCCCTCCTCCCCCTCCCCCCTCCCTTGCACACACCACACACACACACACACACACACACACACACACACACACACACACACACACACACACACACACCACACGCGTCCACGCACGCACGCACGCACGTACGCAAGTGCGTATTTCCTTTCTGTTTTAATATCGCTTGAGCTGGCCCAGGGTATTCAGTTGATGAGAGTATGCCTCTGGCTTTTTTCTTGTTGCGTAAGACAACGGCCCCTACCTGTGACGTAAAATTCGATCCACTTCAGGCAAAGGAGAAAGCACATAGCGTCTACGTAACAAGCAGGTCGATTGTCTGTAGAAAGAAAACGAGAATGCGGCTCCGATATGCACAACCTGTGGGATATTGCCTCCGCCGTTATTTGGAGACCAAAGAGAAAAGACGGCGAAGAAAGATATGAGGCACTGTGACGCGAAATGTTCTTTCTTTTTTCCTTGCCAGCTGTCCCACGTAAGTTTTCCGAGTAGAAATGGGAGGAATGTTGTATAAATGACTGAATTTTATCGTCAGAGTCCTCCCGCGGTGATGAAAAGATGCTGTGGTGGGTGCATTGGGATTAGGTGTCCTTTTTTTTTTCTTCTTTTTATTTTATTTTATTTTTTATTATCTTTTTTTTTGTAACTGGCCTTTCACGCGCCACTGAGCCGCAGTTTTTCCTGGCAGCGTATATTGTACTTCAATGATAATTCGTGTGCAAGCTGTTCTTGTGTGCACGCTGTTCTTGAGTAACTAGTGATCCAGAACACGTCCTAACAGACTTTTCTGTCGAAACACGGCCTGAAATATGGGAACAAAGATGAACATAAGCGAATAGTAGCATTGGAATAATTGAAGAGAACTAAATAGAAATGACGATTTTCGTTATTGGTGTCCATGCTCGCGTTGTTGGGGAGCTTATTGAAACATCGTAGCATTAAGAATAATGCGGTCTGTGAAACGCGCTTATTCTTCAACTTACAATTTTTACAAAGATGATCATTGCGGTCAATTCGTCGACTTCATACTTATGATCGTCATCGAACGGAGCTAGTGCTGTTCGAAGGCTGTGATAAGAGTAAGAAAATAGACAAACAACACAGAAGAGGCGTTCAGCGTGAGAAGAAAGAGAGAGAGAGAAAGACGTTTAAGAAAGGCAGGGAAATCATACATACGTCCGATTTGCAGCCCTTCACTGCAGGAAAAGTTTAAAGGGGACAAAATAAAAATAGGATGAGAGACTGCGAAAAAAATTTACTCGCACATTTCAGGGAATCTCAAGATTACCTGTGGTAGCAGAAAATTTGTGGTAATTAATGAATAATAATTAAGAAGAGCAGCTACTAAGGTGTTTTTGTGACGCAACACTATTCACCAATCAAGCACAAGCACAAATTTGAAAGCCCTTCGTCTAAATGCTTTAGCGTGCAATTTTCGGGACGCGCTAAGGATACGCGCTCTACTAAAGCAGTTTCAGGAGAGGCCCCAGAGGCTGTCGTTTAAAAAAGAAAAAGAAAGAAGATATGGTGGTACATGTTAAGGTTTTTCCGTCTTTTCTTTTGTCTTTTTTTAGAAGCCAATCTTGACGCAGTGTGGCGGGAGCGAGCGCTCGCTTCGCCGACTGAGAATAATAGCTCCGGGGCTGCAGCGAACGTACAAAGAATTGCGAGAATTCGCATTATTGAGTATCATTCGAGAATAGAATCCGTATTTGCTACCACGGAATGAGAACCCCTTTGCACCGCTGTATTTTAAGACACGGTCGACTGAATTAATCGCGAGTCGTAGGGTATCTTCCGTGGCTATATATAACTCATGCAATTTACTGAAACGGAAATAGGTGCCCAATGTCTGCGATAGCGTCCAATTCAAGATTCATCTCTACGCGCAGTTTCACCAGGAAGAAAAGGAATAACTTCGCGGGAGTTTGAGAAAATTGTTCGGATATTGGGTTCAGAGATGCACAAGAAGTATACACACTAATTTGCGTTTTTCGTAGGGTACGTGTGCGCATTGCGCTGCCTGGATACCACTCTAAATGCCGTTTTCCGCCTGTAAAGAAGATGGCCCGAGGTTGCGAAAGTCCGCATAGTTATCCCCGCAACAGAGTACGCAGCGGAATTTTCTGGGAAGAATCCCAGGATGTACTTACTACATACACTGTTATTAAAAAAAATGTCCTGTGCTCGGTATGTTCTTAGTTCCTCGTCCTCGTGTTGAGCTTACCAGGTTTTGTCGAGACTATAAACCAACTTAACCAGCTAGAAATTTTGCTGTTATTACATTGTTCCTTGCAACGTGCGACAGCAGACGTATATCTGAGGTCCACGCCTTCCTTTTAGTGAGGTATGAAAGCTTGGTGTCGCCGAATAAAGAAAATATCCTTTGCTGAATAGTGTTTACTAGATCGCTGCAGAAGAGGCATCGGTAGTTCTAGAATGTATACATCTTTTGAAAGATGTCTGCCAATCTTTTTAAAACATAACTGCTACGAGCGCGTTCTTATTTCCGGTGAAGCTTTTCCCGTTTGCGGTAAGAATACATTGGGGCCCTCGCTTGTACAGCGGTGGTATGTACGTAATGCCCACGCTTGAATAAACTGGAATTGAGCTCAAGTGAAGTGCTCTTGTAACAGCGCCGGGCTGCGGTTTGATCCAGTAATCAAAGCGGCAATGGTCGTTCTGTACGATGTTATAACGCTGTCAATATCAGCGTTATATGTCAGCGAAAGAATATTTCTCCTTTGCTATATTTATTTATACCTAGGTACAGAAATTTAATAAAGGTGTTCAGCGACTGCCTTTTGAAACTTGATATACACTGCGCGACCTCCGCCTATGCTTGCTTTCTGACACATAACCGGTAGTGTGCGCTTCACAAGGTTCTCATTTTTTTTTTCGTAGCAGCAAGGCGTATTTCAGTGTTGAACAAGCCACGCCACCCCGGAAACCAGAGAATGTAGAGCGGGAGGGACGCGCTGTATCACGTTTCCTTCACAGCGCGCGAGAATCCGGAAATGCCAGCGAACACATACGTCGACTTTCGACGGGCAACCGGATGCTCCTGCAGGGCGCGCTTCTCATATTTAGGCGACTCTAGGGCAGGTTTGGTTAAGCGTACACGAAACTAACAAAAGGTTGTGCTCGTGTAGGACCGATCGCGGATTACTTTTTTTTTTTGTGACCATCTATCTGGGAAACAGCTGCTCTTTTTCTTTTTTTTTTTTCAGGACATCACCTCACATTTCTGTTACTCTTGTGTGCCCTCCCCCCTCCCCTTTCTAATAATATCACATTACCACGAGGACGTTTCATAGCGAAAGGTGTTACGAGGTCACAAGGGCCGTTTTTGGCGCCGTAGTTGTCCGCCGCCGCCGCCGGTGTCCGTAACCACTATCACGCACATTTTGCAAAAATATAACCAGGACCGAGGAAGATTCGAACCCACGTCCTCTTCGTGGATTCGAACCACTGAGCTACGCCTGTTTTTTTCTTCTTTATTACATGGAAATATTTCAGTAAATGCGTTTAAACTTTACTATACAGTTGCACACATAATAATTACACTCTAGTATAAAAAACACACTACGCCTGTTCTTGAAAAATCATTGCTAAAAGACCTAAACGGGTATAAAGCCTGTCGAGGAATCGAATTAACAATTGGAATGGTACGTAGCAGAATATATTGATACGCCACTACGCGCCGCGAAAAGTGCATTGCATAAAGAATGCGAGGAATGATTTGAAAGAACACAGGGTGAATGCTTTGTAGCTCTGCACCCATTACAGAGGCATCATCAACATCATCATTATGAAACGATCTTCTTCAACTTTTCTGTCATCATTACTACGAAGCGTAGCCTCGTGAAACAGTTTTGTCGTATCCTGCCATGCGTCACGCGGCAGGCGACATGCGCAGCCGCGACAGCAACCTGACTTTGCTTTTCGATATACCTGATGACGCCTCCTCGCAATGTGCGGACCGCTGCTGAAGAAGTGAATAGCGGAGCTACGCGCGCGGCTGCAGCAAGGCAACGTTGGCCACAAAAGATCCCCGTGCAGAGAGAAGCCCAAACTGCAGAGTTATGGCGCAGCGGATACCTATCACCTCTACTTGCACTAGTTTGCCCAAGCGTTTACGATGGCCTAAGGAGGTCGCTCCTCCAGCTATCGGTATCATTGTCCTGCGATTACGCGCAGGCCTGGCTCTTTTTTTGTTTCGTGACTATATGTCCAATGCTCTCAAAATCATTAAAAGCACAATTAGTAGTGAGACCGTGCCTTTCGACTTGCTGAATCATTGTTATATATGTTGTTACGTTTTATTCTCAGGCTGTTTTCAGACAGCGCGATGCTAATAGATGGCGGTCGGTACGCAGACTTGCATGTTGCTCACTCACGGCTCCGCAAATAATTTACTCCCCCTCCCCCCTCGTTTCCAAAGCTCCTGGTTGAATCTCGAGCAGTCTTATGGGAAAGGGGAACGCTGAAAACGCACTTAAAATGGCGCCTGTAAAGCGTGCATCTCCGTAAAAATAATTATTCTGCGGCAGAGCCCACTTAAAGCACCGCTACATGCACCAGTCAATACGGGCGTGGCAATGAACGTCGACACGGCGTGCTTTAGGGGAAAAAAAAGTGCCCTGAATGCAGTGAGAGAGCGGTATTTCTGACATAAAAAATATAACGGTAACTGTAAATCTGACTACCGCAAGCTTGCCGAGAGTATTTACCGTCAGAACTCTTTTAGCGTATGCAGGATCAACCTATAACGCTTTGATAATTAAAAACACAGGAAAAACATACAATGGGAAACCTCGTATGCCTCTTCACAAAGACAGCGTAAACCGTCATTTTGATTGCAGTTCTCGCTGCTGCGGTAGCCTCATACACTTTTGCAGCAGCGATTCTTTTCTCTTCGAATTAATCACAGGGACTAGCGGCTCAAATATAATCTCAGTGTTGGCACGTGCGCTCATTGAGAATTTCCATCATACATCTTTGTTGGCCATGACGACTACGTATGATATGAGCAGAAACAATCTTACCTGCTTCTAATTCCACTTTTTAATAACGACGAGAGCGGTGTACTTGCAATTAGAGTCCCAGTAAAGCGGCGCCCAGGCACTGCGTAAATCCTCTTCACTGTGCCGCTCAACCGAACTCGTAAGCGGATAATAATTTCTTCCCAATCTCCGTCCTATGAAACTGTCTGCCGCTGTGAAACTCACGCTCGAGAGACGGTTCTGCAAAATTTGTTTCCCTGAGCACACTTCCTTCTCATCGTTCCGCCGCACCAGCGTTAGGGGGCGTAATTACGTTTAGTTTAGTTCTTTGTTTACTCCGGGGCGGCGTTATGGAATCAGCAGGCATTGGCTTACACTCTTACCTCTCGCGAGTACACCCGGAAAGCTAGCAGAATCGGGACCAAACTGCGCAAGACCATGAGACCGTAAACTAGGCGGTCCGTGCAGGCCGGAACGCGAAGATATCTGAGCGCTAAGACCTTATCGCGAAGCGCACGCGTGCGTTAGCGATTATGCTAATAAAATGTGGTGGAACATGGTGCAGGCGTTGCCCGGAGATTCCACGTGCCGCCTTCCACGGTGGCCTGAGATGCTCGAAAGCATTCCGTATTTCTTGAAGCGCTTGCATGGTGCGAATGAGTGCGGTATGAGCAGCGGCCAAATGTTTTGGATCTCAGCGCAAACCAACCAGTACAATGGTGAACCAGCTGTGGTGTCCATGTGCACTTGTGGGTGAAGCTGCGCCCTCCATGTTTACTACTCTATGCCCTCTTTATTTTATATGACGTCGGCCATAGCAAAATCAGAGAAGAAAGTCAAGCTAGTTAGGATGAACCACGGACTTGAGACGTGCGTGGCTTGCGCCAGAAAACGACGCATCCGACAGAAACAGACGGAGCGGAGCTCTGTACTGTCTGTTTCCCTCTCCAGTCTACGGTATTCTTGCGCTAATTTGCACATGCATCAAATTAGCAAACCAAGCATGTGCATTGTAAACTTCTCTGACCTTCCTGTTTCTGATCTTTCTATCAACGCCCGTACGGTGAGCTAAACGCCTCGCACATTTCTGCGTGACTGCTGAAACCTAACGCAGCCGCAGACATACTGTACAAGCGTAAAGTAGTAAGCCGTTATGATTACTACCAGACAGTGACTAGACGAAACAATTGTGGAAGTAAGTGCGGAAACTCCAAGTCCGGCGATTGTGTCTTACACCAGGAATGATCGGCATTGCACGGGTTTGCCGAAACTTACAGGTTCTGTATTCAAATGGCCTTGCGTCTTCGCAGATGAGTCGATTTTAACAAAGTTCGTAGCTTAGATAAATGAATTCATGCAGAGTGATGTGTTTAGAAGGTACACCTTGTAGAATTTGCAAAAATGTTGCACCCAATTAAAACATACGAGGAAAAAGCCCATTCTTGTATGCATAACAACGCAAAGAATGTGCGAGGCCCTAAGCATTAAGACTGCGCAAATTCCTGCAGTAATCATCACTGGTACGGTGGTTTAACGAGCACATCGCCAGTGTTTGCTCCAATAATTTCTGAACGATCCTCCGTGAACGAAGCGATCAAAGCGTGCCCGCTTTAACCTAACCTAACCGAACATAATCTCCGTGCTCCTCCAGTGCCTCTGATGCGCCGGTGTGTGGTAATCTCGCTGTAGGCACTCATAGTGTGGGTTTTTAAAGGCTTTAAGATATTTTATTTCATTCTTGAGCAGTGCAATAAGCGTGTCTTCGCAGTTAGATGGGTAGTTTTTCTTTTCCCATAAGCTTAGTTGGGGCTTTTTTTCTCATTAATGACATATGATAAATAGTTGTTCCGGTCCAGCAGTGCTTCTACAAAGATGGGTGAAAAAAATGCAGCCGATTGCTTCTTGTTCTTTAAAAAAATGTCATTAGCACGTTAAAGCACGTAAATTAAGGAAGAGAACGTTTGCGAGAGAGAGAGAGAGAGACGACGACAGTTAAAAAAACAAAACAAACGAAAGCTTCTTAGACGGCTATCCTTCTATTTTCAAAAGGAGATATTAATTTTAAATCGCTGTCTGTGCGCGTGCCGGAAGACCGTACAGCCAGTGAGAACTCCCGGGGTGACAACTCGCGGGAAATTATACGTTTTATTAATGACTCCTAAAGCGGGGCTCTGCTTTACGGGCCGATGAGCTATCGCAGTTTCTTGCTAGCAATCTGGCGATTAATTTCGAGTAAGTGTGCTGAAGTACGGGCAAGACCTACATTAGGCTTCGACGCGGACGACTGTAATAGTACCGTGAAATATATTCAGTATTTCTTATTCTGGTGTAAAAAGTTCGACAGAAATTATGATATTTCACACGAAGTAATTACATCATTAAAGCACGAAGAAATCAGGAATAACCTGATATATCGGCCTACAGGCATCGACTGATTTCTTCTATTCTCTCTTATAATGTGACTGTGTACATGTTCAGGCAATGTTCAGTACCTTTGTGTTTCTTTCGACAACAGCAGCATGCCCGCTCGTAAAGGGGGAGGGGGCGGGGTTATTGGGAATAAATGAATTGAAGTAATTTTTGTAGACGTACTGCTGTATGTCGGTGTTGGAGCTGCGGAGTTGCATTTTCTTTTTAGCGAAGCTCTTAGTGAAATCATAAAACAGCTGTGTCAGAAAAAAAGCTATCGTCATCATTAGTTCGGGTCCCCAACAGTGCGCGCGCACTCCTTCTATGCGATGACCAATGGGCGACGTTCGCACACTCGCTTCTTTCTTCTCTTGCGCTCATGGCCTAAGCCCACACACTTGCGAAGCTGCGAAACGGCGACGCGACGAAATTCGGGGATACGCCAAGTGCCCATCAGCTTGGTTCCTTCTCTAGCCTTGCTTCAATAGAGCAAGTTTCGGTAACTTTTTATCTTATTTTATTTATTCATTTCTTGGAACCGGCTGCCTTTGTCTTGTGTTTTAATGCTCTTGCTTTTTGTATAGCCTCCCTTCAAAAAAAAAAAAAAAAAACGCAGAACACGCAACTTTTGCGAGCACCGGAGTTGTGTTGATAAGTCTTATTTTCCGCCTGCCTTCAATCAGCCCATGTCCTCACTTGCTACTGTAAGTACTCCATGCGCGTTATGCAAACCGCGGTCTGCAACTCTGCGCCCCCTACGGGTGGATGGATATGATGGATCAACAATATACACATGAAATATACCTGTCGTATCTCCATCATTTATCAGGAACGTATCTCTTTGTACCAGGCAGCGCAGCTACGTGAGCGATACATTTACCTAACGATACGAGTTTCAGAAATATTTCGATAAGCTTCTCTAGGCAACTGCCACCACAATGTCACTCAAAAAGGCCTGCCCAAGAGATAGTATATTCCAATATACGCGCGCATAAATGTGAGGGTATTCATATTAAGCATGCCTACTAGGCGAAATTACCCGTTTCCAAAATTGCGTGCCCGCATCTCGAAGAAGTTCATGTTGTTCAATGGTTTTGTACGCTTGCTTGCTTTAACAAACCAACGCCCTGACACTATCCTAGAAAGGACGATAACAGGATTTCATCGGAGCTTGTTAGTCGACCCCTCCTGACTTGTTTAAACAAAACCAAATTCTAAAGCAAATCTGACGCGGAAATCAACCCCTGCGTAGTTAACGAGAAACGGGATACCGTGCCATTTCATCACTGCTTCATTGGATAAATCCTGGCACGACGCTGCAGTTCTTACGCCGCAACATCTCGCAGTGCAATGCACGTAGACATTACACACAAAGGCACCGCGGTGACTGTGTTTACGCAGGCTTTTAATTGACGCTGACGCAACGCAAACGCTGCTACCAGTCCTGAACGCTTGCGCGAGCTAGTAAGCCGAGTGCGTTGGCGGGAGGATAAAAAAAAAAAAAAAAACGTGCGAAAACTTTTCCTTCGCAGTGTCGTCATGTAGGGAAACGTGGCTGCGCGTGTAGAGGGAAATAGGGTAGCGACGCGAGAGAATGGGGAAAGAACAGAAAAAAAAAAGTTTGTTGATGTAGCGTCGGGTCTCGGCACTGTTTAGAATGGATGATTAGCATTACTTAGCTCGGTAGGGGATGACAATCAGAGCAACGCGACAGCAAACAAGGGACCGCGTCGTGAGGCACTTAATTAGTAGTCGAGGCACGCGGAGCGAATTAAGAACGCCAGACATCCGGGACGCGCAGAAAAATGGGGGGAAATGTGCCTTTGGCGGTTGTCTGAGCTCCCGCTGAAATCTCTCCCGCGCTGGCTACACAAGGTTACAGGGGTTTGTTGAAGAGATAGCGCGTCGGCCTTGACGGCAGCGTTAATGGTAGTCATCAGCAAGCCGGAGAGACGGCAAGCGTTGTGAGTCCGTGTTTGCGAGAGCCGTGCGTTGACGCCAGGCGTAGAACGCGAAGGACAAACCATGAAGAGTATAAGCTGAAAGTCGCATAACGCGGAGTTGATAAATAGTAGGGACAGGTGATGTTAAAGACACTACAGAAATTTACCGCGAGTTTATTTATTTATCATACTATATGAAAACTTTTTGTTGTACAATTCGAGTTGTAGGAACAAAAAGAATGAGACTTTCTGAAAGAACTGGATTCTCAGGAACGTATTAACCTAAGCAAGACGACAGACCTCGCAAACGAGTTCTTGTGTTTAGGAAGGAAAATATTATTTTGTGTATTCGATTGGTCCTACAATAATCTGACGGTTGATATTTTGTCTACTCGATTATATTGTCAGCAATACCAAGGTTCCATAATCCTAAAACAGTAGCGCTGCATTAGCATTCGCAGGACAATATTGTTCAATTTTTGTGACTTCTGCTGTTGTATGGATATCTATATAGTCTAACGCGCTCATATAAATGCTCTTCAAACAAAGATAAGGGGAAAAAATGAAACGAAGAAAGGAACTCCTTCTCGATTATGCAGTTCTACAATTGGTAGTAAGGGCGGGCTAAAATGAACATTGTGAACAGCAGCGCCAAACGACGTATACTGTACGACGGTGCGTAACACTTCAGGGACGGTGAATAAAATAAACAAAATGCATTGTTCGAAAAGACTGCGACGTTTCGCTTATTCACTAAAGTTCTACTGTGTCCCGTAACAAAAATGAAATTTACATCTACAACGCCCACACACAACACAGTGTATATAAGAAAAGCACCTGCAACAGCTTTCGTCTTTCGATTCTTCGTGCCTTCTATTGCTCCTTGATTTCCATTGTTATTTCGTTTGCAAGATAGAGACGCAGCTTTCTTCAGTATGAATAGAATGGGACTCTTTCTTTTTTTTGGGGGGGGGGGGGGGGCGGGTGAGTGGGGGCTTTTGTACGAGCCCCAGTGCAAGACGGGAAGTGGGCGCATTGAATGCGCCGACTGATGATGAAGAAATTGAGTTGTTACTATACGGAAGCGGTACCGACTTGTACTGCGTGCAACCCATTCAGCAAGGACGGAGAACAGTTCAGACTTTCTCCAGCTTCATCTAGTTCGTGTCGCTAGAGCACGTGTCAGAACAGAGTTATTCGCAGAATTAGGTGAACTAAGAAAATGGGACGTTCCCCATGCAATTTGCTTGGCGAATGTTGCATCTACTTTACTGCAGAAAAGTAAGGGGGAAGAAATCAGGGATGGCCCGAGGGATTAGTTTGATTTATTTATTTATTTATTTATTTATTTATTTATTTATTTATTTATTTATTTATTTATTGATTGATTGATTGATTGATTGATTGATTGATTGATTGAGTGAGTGAGTGAGTGAGTGAGTGAGTGAGTGAGTGATTCAAACTCTGATAGTTCATCAGCACAATAAACCGAGCAAAATCATGCTACTGGCGTTGGAAACACCTGAATAAGGCCTACCTTTCGACAAATGAAAACAGCGTAAATAATAATGAACTATACGAGCAACAAAGCAATAATTTGGAGTGTTAGGTGTCTAAGCAAACAAAGAGTATGTAGTAAGGTTGTTTTCTAATGACTGGGTTAAAGTACCTAAGACAGGCTGGCCTACGTCTACTATATTTTCTTAAAGACAAACGCACTTCTTTTTTATTCATTTGGTCAACACTCAGTGCTCCATCCCACTATTTACTGATTTGCTATTAGAACCTACGTTCGTGTAAAAGCAGCAAGATGAAAATGTCACTTAGGGTAAACAAGACAACCTCTGCCAAGTCATGGAAGTACATAGCGCTGAAATGGAGAGAAAAGCTTACATAAAGCGAAAGTGAAAGTGTAAAAATAAATATGAACTCAGGATGCGCAAATATTGGTTGTTTATTTTTCTGCTCGTTCACTCTTTTTCTTGCAAGAGTCGCAACGTCAATATTTGGATTCGTCGGAAAAACGCCGCCAAGGAAATAGAACTCGGAGCTGGAATAGTGCTGCCGTTGCTGTAAGCTTGGTTGGCTTCTACAAAATTGGGATTCGAGATATCTCAGCAGACGCAGGAGTTGCAGAATTATGGTATTTTTCCGCTGAACACAACGTCACGGGTTCAGTCTCGTTCAATACAAGCGGAATGAAGAATCCTCAAAGTACCCAAAGCTTTAAACTATTACTCGGCTCTCAGTCGCTGCGTCCCTTATTAGACCACTGAGCAAGCGTTTAAAAAAAAAATTGTGAGCGATTCTAGCACTGCCTCGATATATGTTTAGGGGCTCGTCACGCCTTTTAGGGGTCCGCCATATCTCGGTGTCCCTGATGTCCGCTGTCACTCGGAATGGAAGGTGCTTACAGCATATCCAATGCTGTGCGCACCTACCTCAATATGATTAATTTTCATTGCTCCCCCTGATGGATAAACGGCCCTTTTAGTACTAACCTTGCGCTCTGATATCACACTTACCTCATAAAAATGTAAGCTTGATGTTTCTTTAAGCGACTTGCATCCTTTTATTGGATTTTGTTTGTTTGTCCTGAGTCGGGGTGGAGAGAAGGAAACTTAATGTCGCCAGATGCTACGTGCCATAAAAGAAACGTACAACGCGTCTCGTAGCGTCGTTACCGAATCGGGAAATAGAATTACGGTAACGCGTACGAAAAGCCACAAGCAAACGACATCAAAATAGCGATACACGTACGCATGGCGTAACGTGGCGAAATGCGTTCTTCATTTGTTCTCGCCCGCGCGCCTCCAAGTGCAATCGAATTTTGGCGCACCTGGCGGCAGGATGAGAAATACACGCAAGCTACGCCCACGCGTACGAGACGGACTCTCCGCTTATACATCGCCAAAATGTATTCCCGACCGTGTCTGCTAATGCACTTAGACGTGTAGGAACATATATATCTTTCGTGCGGAGCACGCTGACTCGTGGGCGTCTACCATTGCTATGAACTCGAGCTCAAGCTTGTCGTCTCCGACGAAGGTGCTTCGGGGACAAAAGCTTCCGCAAACAGCAAACAAGTATTGTGCGATATTTGACGCAGGACGGTGGCTTGTCCTGTGTAGTAACTTTCTAAACTGAGGGCCGGGGGTGCTATAAAAAAAGAACTGTGTGCTCTAAAGGGTATCTTTTCTGCACTAAATGCATCTCGAGAACTACAACTGTGGTTCCGCTGACTCTTGGGGCAATCTTCGAGCACTTACGTTATTTTCTTTCTTTCTTTTTTCCTTGAAGTTTGGCTCTTGCCCACTACGGGGGATTGGCCATGAAGCCGGCGGTTAATATAAAGAGGGAAAAAAAATTGAGCTAAAACAAAGGAAGAATAAAGAATCGGTAACGTAAGTAAGAATGAAATGTTAGAAAAAGATAAGCTATTTATAATAGAAATGAACTGTAATAAAATAATTTGAGGTTTAATCAACTAGTGGAAGCAATTGTGTAGTGTTTGTTTCTTCTTCTTCTTCTTCTTCTTCTTCTTCTTCTTCTTCTTCTTCTTCTTCTTCTTCTTCTTCTTCTTATTATTATTATTATTATTATTATTATTATTATTATTATTCCTACTACTACTAACACAACTGCTCCTCAGATACTTGAGTAGATTTGAAAGGCATTGGTCGCCCTGGCTATCCTGCCGTCTTATATGGATACGGAAAGGTTGCAACAAAGAAGAAATCTGCGTTCGTACGTTAAACGACACGGGTACACTACTCTGGAGAACAAAAGCGCGTTGTGTTACGCGAGACCTTGCGACAATGCGCCTCGTTCTTTGTTTAATGGGAAGTAAAGAATAGAAGGAATCGATAATCGATGGTATACCCACGTGCTTCGGAGAAATATTGACGTTGGCGCAGCAGCACGCAATAGCCGAATACAAAGACAAAGCAGAAAATACGCAAAAGGGCTTTGCCCTGGAACGAGTTCTTCTCCCCGCGACAATAGTTGCATTTAAGGGAAACGCCTGTCCCGAATCGAAGGTCTTTTGTTTCGTGTTCCTTCATGTTGCAATTTCGGAAAAAAAGGGAAAAGAAAACAAGGATCATGGTGGTGTCAGAGGGAGACAAAAGAATGGACGTTAGCTGTTTTATTTTTGTCTCCTTTTCTTTTTCCACAAGCGCTCACGTGCACGTAGCTATTTACAAGTAGTAAGCCACGGAGGAACAGTGTTAGGCATGATGGTGTTTCGTCAAGTTTCTCTATACGTCCTTGTTTGTGGGGATTTATTCAGGAAGTGTACTTTGCAGTCCGGTTACTTAAAGCCCGCTTTCAGATCGAGTACTTGTACACAGTGTCACGCAAGACGTGACACTGTGTACAACAAGGAATTATTATCCACGCTATTTTCACCTATATTTTATAGTTCTTGTTTCTTGTTTAAGTGTCCTATCTTCCTTTATGATTCGAAAACCGCCCGTATGATGATATTTATAGACGCAAGTTAAGAAACCCAAGGTGATCGAAAATAATTCGAACTCCGGCACTATACAGCATGCTCAATAGCAATATTTCTTACCTTTGACACATGATGATTCAGAATTAACTTTTTTGTAATTACCGATAGCTATTACCCTATTGAAGGCTTCTTTGTAGACATTTCGCAGAACTTTACGCATCCTGTATCCCATAGGCACACTTCGATAGGTAGATGCACATATTTCGAAAAATTTGTGTGAACAGGAATAACCAGCGCTCGTGGCAGACGAGGGGGGGAAGCCCACTTGATTGACTTGCTGGACAAAAATAAACGTTTTTACCTACCTTCCTGCGAACAGCCCCGTTATTCACCCACACGTACGAGGATTAAAATCCTCGTGAAAGCCCTCACAGCAATCGTGATTAAAAACGATCGTGAATAATAACATCACAAATATAGCATCATAGCAGAGTAGCGACCGCAACAGCCAGATTCTACTGCCTAATCACTGGCTTGCCTTCAAAACAAGTCTTCTCGACAGATCCTCATTAACCGCGAGGCTGGGTGCTCGCGTTTCATGTGTGTCCTGCCAATTAACATTCAGCCACCGCCTTTGAACACCGCGTCGCATGATCTCAGATTTCAGCAAGAAAAGTCTTAACGAAAACCGCCTAATGGATACGTCACTCCAATCTTCAGCCAATTAATCACATGTTTTTTTGTTTTTTTTTGCGCCAGTCATACTCTGTTGCAATATGAGCGCAGAGAAAATGACACCACGACTCTCTAATTTAACACTAATAAACCCCTTTAAAGAAGCATACGCTATTTTTTTATAAACCAACTAAAATACGCAAATAGGCGCTTCATTAGCCTGCCTCGTGTCATTGCAGTTTGCACTACCGGTCTAGCATTAGTAATCGTCTGACACGCTTAATTGGTGCCCTCGACCCGAAATATTCGTCCCTAGGCAACCGGCGTGAGCTGATCTAATGACTCTCTTTTGTATCTGAGATCTTGGAGTGTGTCGGCTTTCTTTCAGATATATCCGGCTTGCGCCGCTCCACACACCACGCTGTTGGTAAGCCGTCGTCCACTGCCGCACCGAACCGAGCAGGGACGGAATCTTGTACACGTTCGCTTTCCCCCAACGCGACCGGTCGATCGATGGTGTGAAATCTTAATTAATAATAATAGCCGCTGCCAAAACCACGATGAGGTTGTGAGGCAAAGCGTACTAAAGGTCTCCTGAGATTTCGACCACCTAGGCTTTTCGACCACCTGCTCGATTTATTTTGTCTCGTTACTCACAAACTGATTTTGTCGCAGAAATGTTAAAATTACTTAAATTACCCTCCTTAGCCAAACGACGCCATGTAGCCAGACTTAAGTTTCTTTTCTTGCTTTGGAAACGTCATTTTAACATATACTACTCACTACTTAGCGCCACAACAAGGCAGAACCTTAAGAGGTACACATGAACATAATTTCCGGATATCTCAACTGCTCATTAATACATACGCCGATTCTTTTTCCCCAGACCAATAAATGAACGGAACAGACTACCAACAACCATTATTCAAAGTGATATCGTAACACAATTTGAAAACAAGCTGAAGCAAATCATCTCATAAACAAAATTTTGTACATTATGTTAGATATAAAACGACTGTGTACATTGTCTCTGCATATTGTTGTTGTATTTGTACTGTTGCTAATTTCCTCGTGTTTTAGTAATATACAAGACAGTAGTTTATGTATAATTCGCGTTCATTGTGTATAATGTGCATTATGTTATTTTTTTATTATTTCCTGTGCTGTACCCAACCCCTGTAACGGCCTCCGGGACAACGGTATGCCTAAATGAAATAAATAAATAAAATAAATTTAAAGAGCACCGGAATCGCACAGTACGTGTCCCTCTAGCATCTTCCTCTCCATCGAAAATGCTGGCGGAATCGAACCCGCGTCTTTCGGATCAGCAGCCGAGCACCGCAACAACTGTCATGACCGCTATACACCAAGCTGTCACCGCGTCGGCCAACAGCTTCTTTTCTATCCACATGCTTGAACGTAAATGTTCGAGCGAATGTTCGAACATTCGCGAATGTTCGAAAATCGAACAGCGATCGAACGCGCGCGACATTCCATGCCAGCAGTGAAAACTAGGTGCGAAGCTAATCGCATGAACGACGTCGTCTTTATACGGTCACTCGCATGCTCACACTGGTCGCTGGGAAAACGGGCCATCTATCGTTAGAGGTGGAGAGCATGGGCGATCGATGTCCGATGCCCTCACCCTGTGGTGATGAAGACAGACGGAAACCTAAAGCTCCTTTTTTTTTTTTTTTGAGGGGAGGGGGGAGGATGTCCCTGGCGAGTCCACGTGGCATTGATGAACGTGCGCACGCCGTGCCAAATTCTTCGCATACGGCGTGCCTAGGCGTCTTTAATAAAGGCAGCGCTGTTCTATTGTGCTCGAAAGATGGCGTGCCGAGCGGCCGCGGCGCACGCTAACTGCCGTTCGCATTATGTCACTGATAAGGATTGCGTGAAAATAGGGTAATAAAATAAGGCGTCATTATTCTAACGAGCGCTAGAATTAAAAAGAGAGCGCCACGGTATAAAGCGAGATCCCGTTTCGCGTGTGTGCTTGATAGACGAGGAATTCCGATCTCCGATTAAGGTCCCGTTTTCTGGTTTTCATTACCTTTTTTTTTTCTTTTGGCGTTAGGTTAGGTTTACTGTGCTCCCTAACGACGATGAATTTAGGACTACTTTGTGGTTATAGAATTAAATGAGTCGTTATCCAGTTGCAACCACGGCATTGCAGCAAGCACAGTCGACGCGTGCTGACGCAATTCGACGTGCTTGTTATGTAGCTTCGAGAGATCGTGGCCACACCGTTTAAAGGGCCCCCCTCACCAGACACCATTGAAGATTTTGTTAACACAGTGGAAGTGGTAAGGTGCCGTTTTAAGAGGATTTTACGGGAACGTTTTTTGAAGCCTGATCATTATTGAAGAGTTGGGAAGAAATCATACCGCGCGTCCTGCTACAATTCATTCATTCATTCATTCATTCATTCATTCATTCATTCATTCATTCATTCATTCATTCATTCATTCATTTCTCATGGCCCGGTGAAGAAAACAAGCACAGCGTTCCCAAACCCTACTCTCTTTAATGTCAACGAATATATATATATATATATATATATATATATATATATATATATATATATTTGTACCATTCCATGCCAAATTTGGTAAATACCGAGTGAATTAGATGCAAGTTTCCAACTATTTCCTCACTTTCGTTACAATCCTTTCTGCTCAGGGCCACGATATCACCTTATATCACTAGTGCACAAGGTCCTTCCGCAGCGTTCACGCAATAGACCGATCTCACCGCGTAGTTTCACTGCGCCACCGCTGCCGCAGTGCATGCCGGAACTTGTAGTACTCGCGGCGGTCGCGGTACGCTCAAATGCGTGGCCGCTGCATCGGCGAACGGCGTTAACGAGCTTTATCGGCCTTCTTTCGAAGAGTTGTGATGGTTGGATTTGCGTCCTATGTGCCGGGATGCTACAAGAACAGCTTGAAACAAAACCGCGTCGGTTTTTCTCGTGTTCGCGAAGAATGTCAAGCTCCGGCAGGAACTCGTGCGTCGGACAGACCGGCTCGTACAGCACACGGCTTGCTCAGCAGTGTTTGCGAATTTTGGTTTTTTTCATGCACGACACTTTAGCAATGCCCTACAGCGTCATAACAGCTCAGGCACATCACGGACGTACCGAGCAGTGACCGCAACGATTCATATATTGTGTGCATGATCACCTTGCCGGGCGGTCTCCGCCAACGGCGACGGAGTGGATACAGCTTGTGTTCTCGACAAAATTGTGCTCGCTAGAAAATGCTTAACCTCTTGCGAGCGATAACGACAGTCAAGCGTCAACGTGAACGAAAGATGTGTGTTATGATGTAATGTGATATGTGTACTGGACAAGTGACCCTATATGTGTGATGTGATGTATTGTGATATGTGTGTCCGTGCCCGAGTACTTGTATTGATGAACTTTGATGAACTGTACGTAACTTTGTGATGTAAGCCACCCTGTAAGAGAAGAGGAGTAGCCAGCGCCGCACGTGGGCACCAACCTCTCCTTAAATTACCTTTATTAAAAAAAAAGATTTGATACAAGCCCAGCTTAGCACATACTTTACGCTGCACAAGGCTGTTGCTACGCCACGCCAGCATCAATAGCAGCCATCGGTGCCGCCGGTGTTTCGGTTTTCAATGCGTGATTTTATTGCGAGCACAAGTTCAAGAGTAAATACCAGTGACAAAACGTGTCATCTTATGTGCGGGAGAGCGGCCTGCATGGGGTCTTACGCTTGCTGAGTTTATGTCGACGCAGTTTTGAAGCGGTAAGGCCTAGCGACGACATCGGCGCCGAGCCTTCGGGTCTGAGGGCGGCGGGCAGAGCGGGCTGCCGCTTTTTCGTCGTTTTGCACCTGTCGCCAAAGTTACTCCCCGACTCATCCGTACTTTACGCAGCAGGAACTGCTTGTCGTTTGCGATATTAGCAGCGGCCCGTAAGCTTTCGCTAACGGTGTGCGGCAGGTCATCGTTCCGCTAAGATGGACGCGCCTTTAACCTCTTCATCGCGATCGTTTTCCACCCATTGACATCTAGCGCATCACTGTGATCGAATCCCTGTACTAACAACACACTGTGCATGTGAAGTTTTGCTTTGACAAAACAAGCGCAAAATTGTTCCTTCGACTGAGTCTTCAGTTTTCACCATTCCGCGCTCTTGGCGTTCTGTCTCTGTACGATACGTGCTCTGAGGCGTCTTTACTTGTTTTTTTTTTATTGCGAATTATTCAGCGGATACGGGTAACAGCAATTCGAAGCGACACGGCCGCACGGACTAACGACGAGATCGCGACCAGGTCGCATGTTTACATTCCAACCTTTTTTATTTTCGTTTTTTTTTTCTCTAACAGGGCTACATCGCGGGACAAATTTGAATGAAACACGGTCACAGGATGTTCGGACATCGTTTTCTGACGCGTTCAATCGTCGTCCACGCCAAAGGATTCGTGAAAAACGCCAGTAAACTTATAGCATGCAGCACGCACAGCCGTATCAGCTGTGCTTTGAGAACTACAACTAAGATGGCGGCGGCGCCGCTCCTGTAAACTCGCGCATGCGCAGATCACGCGGTGAGATCGGTCTATTCCAACTAAAGAAAACGCCTATGTACGCGCCTAATACCCCTGACAGACGGGCGAAAGTAAAGTCCTTTGTAGTGAACCCCTTTTCCTACTCTAAAGGACCCTCTGCAGAAAGTAGTTGCGCCGATGACACACGGCAGCACGTGAACTTCTTTAGGTGGTTCCTAAGACGAACGCCGCTAAAAATGGCGCTCCTTGTTAAAGCAGCAAGATAGCGAACACTTTTAAAAAGTTCCGCATTTAATTACCCTTGGCGATTGTGGATCGTAAAAATATCGCTTTTATTGCTGATGGCTAATAATGTTGATTGTTGGTTTCACGCCACGACGAAAAAGATAAATAACTGCCGGAATCCCGCATGGCGGCGATGTGAGCGTTCGAGAGTGCGGTAAAAATAAATCTTTGCAGCCCGACAAATCTCATGACACGGCTAAAAGCTAAATCTTATACGCAAAGCAAGAAAATACTCACGGGCTGTTGTAGTTTTGTGACAAGTTCTCTCCCGTTTACGGGGCATGTACGCTGTCGGCGAGAGTACGCCTTTACGCTCGAAAAGTAGATCTCCGATCTACCTTTCTGCAAAGGAACTTTGCCGGGAAGGAGATACTCCTTTGTCGTGTGTCACTGGGCATGAACGCCTTTCCGGTAGATGTCCCCTTACCTAAAGTACTTTAGAGTGCCCGTGTGTCAGGGGTATAAGTGACATTGGCTCGCTCGAGTTCCCTATCTCGAAAACTCCACTTCCTATCCTCTGCCGAAAGGACGCGAGGGCGATTTCAGCATACTGAGCATAACGTATCCGACTGGACCCGGTGGCGTCCGCAGTTTCGAAGGCTCTCGTGCGAAATCACGGTGGCATTATTAGATTCCGTGCCCGTCCCCTTTCATGCACGGATGGTCAGACCTTGGCCCACTCGGATGCCGGAGCTAGCGCTTTCATTCTGGGACGACGCCGGGTGATTGCGAAAATCTGGCACGGCTTTACGCCAAGTTGGGCTCTCCATTGAATGATCCGTGGACAACAGACTGCTTGAGAATAGGAAACTGAAGTATATGTTCCTAGCAATAATAATAATAATAATAATAATAATAATAATAATAATAATAATAATAATAATAATAATAATAATAATAATAATAGTAATAATAATAATAATAATAATAAAATCCGAACAGTCACTCGGAATGGAAATAACCAACATAAAACCTTTCTTGTATCTTTCTCTATGAAAAGCACCCTTGACAGATATCCGAGATTCACGGCCCTCGTGCAGGCAGCAAATACAGACGTGTTCGCTCCTCGATTACATCTGTTCGCCTTATCTTATCATTCGTCGCTCGTCCTTCACCATCATAACATTATGGTAAATCGGCCGTGGCTCTTGTAACTTTTCTCATTTTTCTCTCGCTCTCTGTCTCTCTCTCTCTCTCTGTCTCTTTGACAGTGCCAGTTTGCCTCCGGCACAATTTGCTGCGCGCGCAGAACAACGCAAGTACGTTCTCCAGAGCTGCTCCTGAACTCCTAGCACGTTATATGCGTTGAAGTTCACCGCAGCGTGGCACGCATACTCAGGGAAGCGTCTTGCATAACCCGTCCAGTGCCGGCGACACCTCATCGGTTATGCGCGCCTGAACGAGACGCGACGGCGTTGTTCTGTTGACGAAAGAGCGCGCGCCGGACGGCGTAAGAAGGGTTGCGTTTGCCGAGTTAGAAGGCGCCATAGACGCCCGCGCTTCATCGAGCGAGAGCCGACAGCATCGCGAGAGACAGAACGACGACGCTAGGGGTCTCGGCGCTTATGAGAATTCTGGCGCGACTCCGTCTTCGCCAAGACGCCAGCTGTGTGGGACGGGTGCGCCGGAGCGCGCGCCCGAACGGTGCGCGTCGGGCTCGTGTTATATTGGACGTCTAGACAGTGACGTAATTCATTTCGAGCGAGTCCGGCCTCTCATTGGGTGTTCTGGAACGTTCTCTTCTTTCATATCCCCGTTGGCCCAAAGCTGCCACAGTCTCATATATTACGTTCTGCTGTTTTATTCCGTATACACCCTATACCTCGTGCCGCTGAACCGTGCTCATTTACGGGAACCGGAAGATTGTATATTAACATTTATCTTCCCGGCAACACACACTCGCCTCGGACCAGATGTGGAAAGGTTGGTTGTGCGTGAACGGGAGAATGAGAACTCATAACTTTACGGGATATGAACAACCCTGAACATGCGCTCGAGTCGGAACCCGGGAGGAGCTGTTCATTAGTTGTGTTAGGTAAATTACGCACGCGTATACCTGTTTACTCGTGCGCCACGTGCGAGAAATCCTAACCGTTATCACGCCGGACGGTTAGGTTTGTGTGGCACTGAGCAGCTAACACGAAAGTTACGGCAGCACAGTGCGCCCCCGCCGAATGGTACTGAGATACGAGGAAAAAGATAAAGACCTGCCAAGCGGACGTGTGCTAAGATTGAAGTAGGTGCTTCCAGATAAGGGAGCCGCTACAGACTCTATGCGCTTGGGGTTGGGGGTGGTGGGGATGTGAAAGAACACTTATCCACCTGCGCCTGCACTTCGGTATATGTCTGAGAACCCCGTGTGATCTAAATGATACGAAGTTCCACATAAAAGCTTGCCCCATAAGGAAATAGCGATTTCTTTTTTCTTTCTTCATTTATGGGTGGGGTGGGTCAAACTTCCAATGTTATAAGAACGCAAGAGCAAGGGCTACGTAGCCGGAAAACACAGGGCTCCGGTATTCTAACCAATCGGCTAACTGCCTTGTGCTGTCACTGGAGCGGGGACTTGAGTATGCATCATCTTGTACATTGTGAGACTTGGCATTGCCTGGCATGGACGCATCGCAACGCACAGAGATATTCAAGTTTTACCTCAGTAACTCCACTAACTACGGAAATATAATATTACAACCACAATTCAGCCCTGCCCCAACTTGAACGAATGAGAGTCAGTAAATAATCAAGCACAACGCAAGTTGCCAGTGCTCGAGCTATATTTATTGTTGCCACAAACATTATGGTTATATTGCTGAGGCGGACTGCAGTTATATACACCGTAACGCAGATGGTTTAGCAAGCTTCGTGCTCTAAGCGCTGGCAAGTGTACAAGCCCAATGGAAAATAAACTCTGCCATGCTCGCAGGTCAAGTTCCAGCTTCGTCCGCACAGTTCATGCACATATCTATAGCTCCGTGTAGTGCACACCTTCGCTCAATATTGTTGATGTTGTGGCCTCTATAACCAGCACAATATACTTGTCTTGCTTTTCTTCTTCTTTATTATTGAATTTTTTGGGGGGGAGCGCAATGTCCGTAGCGACGCATTATCCACAATCAGGTAGCTGAAATCAATGCCGTCCCAATCACTAACTAGTGGAAATGGAGCGAACCACGCGCGATATTAAATGACGAGTTGGTTAGCGGTGCGTTAGACTTCGAGGGTCCAACCTGAATAGTGTCTGCACCGTGCTTTCATTAGACCCCCATTTCACGTCATCGCCGCCGCGCTCCTCACTCGCCTTCATTCCGTGCCGCGCGTTTCATCTCCTGTGAGAGTGGAGAGCCAACACCTGACGCTCCCTTCATTTGAATTTCAAACAACGCGTCCTCCGTTCTCCTCAAAGCCACGACCAGACGGGCGCGGTCGGTGTCCATTAAAACAATTTCTTTGAGCGGACCGAACTGCTGGTTCCTTTCATAGGGCTCACAGAACGAGTGGAATACACCGAAATGGCAATGTAGAAAAGAAATAGAGACGGCGACAATAACTGGAACGGGAAGTTCGCAAGCCTCATTATGCTACCGAACGCGAGCGAACAAATCGATGACCTGAAAAAAACGAGACGGAAACTGCTGCTGTGTCCAGTGCCTCCGGCCACCCACGCCACGTGTCCGGTGTGCCTTAATATGAGCTTTGAGCGCGCAGTGTGTGGGGAAGTTCGATAAGTTCCCATTCGGAAGGCTTATCTGATTGCAGCGAAGACCCTGCACCGACGACGAGATCACCTGCATTTGTATACATGCACTACCTGCACGGAAGAGATGATTATGCTGCAAAAAGGCGAAAATAGAGGGTAGGAGGCATGAGAGAGAGACGCTCATAACAACGACTAGGATTATTTGGTGTGTGTGTGTGTGTGTGTGTGTGTGTGTGTGTGTGTGTGTGTGTGTGTGTGTGTGTGTGTGTGTGTGTGTGTGTTAAATTTGTCCCCCTGGTATGGAAAAAAAATTAAAATAAAGTGGGGGTAGCCCGCGCCACCAGAAGGTATATCGGGCTTAAAGCCAATCGCACCATAAAGAAATAAGGGGAAGTGCTCCCAAAAAGAAAATTTTGTGGAAAAAGCCAATTAAAAAAATGTATGTATTCGGAAGCAAGGCCTGCAGGGCTTTTCCTTCTATAATAAAGGCAGGAGATGAAGACCGTGATAATGTTAGTGCCAAGTACTACGTAGCAGTGAGAGCTTTCAGCAGCAAGAGTGTCCTTGTAACAAGGGGAAAGCGGGAGTGCACTGCTAGGTGTAGTTTAAAGTTCCGTGATCGACGACGTAGTGGAAGCCACAACTCGAGCCAAGGGCCTCGCCTTGCATGGCGGAGCTGTAGGCATGGTCTGGAGTTTGAGGCGGAAGCATTCGGTTGAAAGTTTGAGCGAAGAGGAGGTGAAACCTGCGATGAGAAAAGGTCTGCGCAGATACATAAGGCGGGTTTTGTCATATCAATAGGATGACATGAACAATGGGTCTATGTGTGTTGAAAAGTTGATGCTCACGTCATAGCTGCCGAGGTAACCTCGCCTTTTTTTGGCGTAATTGGAACTATGACGTTGAGCATGCAGTGTCTGATGGGTTGTTGTAAGGAAAATGTATGCGAGCGGTAGACGTGTGGTTGGGAAGTTTCGATGAGGTATCCAGTTATGTCTCAGAAATTTCTGCACAGTGAGTGTGTGTGTGTGTGTGTGTGTGTGTGTGTGTGTGTGTGTGTGTGTGTGTGTGTGTGTGTGTGTGTGTGTGTGTGTGTGTGTGTGTGCGTGCGTGCGTGCGTGCAAGGGCCAGGGCCGGGGCCAGATGTGTTCGAAGAGCGTCCGAGTGAGTGAGTGAGTGAGTGCTTAAGGCAGAGGTCTCGGTACAGGAACACGCAGGCTCTCACGTTTATACCGACGTCTATCATAGCACAAGCGACCGGGCCGTGAGTTACAGAATACTTACAGAGAATAGTAGGGTACTCAGTATTTGCGTAAAGAAACCTGACATCACGCGTCAAGAAGGCTGCCTTGAAATTCTCGCGCTCCATCTTGGCGAATCAACACGAATATTTGTCACCGTCGTTTCCTTATCACTGTTCCTCTAATAACTGATCATATTTTATGCTTATTATCTGTCGGCCTGTTTTGGCCAGCGGTTCATTACGTTCAGTTGTTCGGTGATGTGTCACAAAAACGTCACATCAATTGTATAGGTGTCATGTTCTTGTGCTGACACACTCGTTAGGGGTTGCTGTTGCTCGTGCTTGTACTACCTGTCGCGACGAAAAATTCCGCGCTGTGGCAGAGGCGCCCGAACGAACCAGAGCGCGCATCATATCGTTCTGATTTCCTGCTGTCATACGGCCAGCGTCTGCGTCATTATATCTCAGCGCAGTATACCTCACGGACAGGAAACCAAACCTGGCGGCACAAAAGACTTCATATTTAGTTCAGGACGCTCCCAGTTTCTGCGATATCTTATTTATGTGGTCTAAAGTTCCCGCACCATAATTTCGCGCTGAATATGAATAGTCGGGAAACACGTTAGACCCTGCAAGTTTCGCTAAACTAATGAAACGCCTCCTATGTGGCATCGTGTTTTACTATAACGTCCGACCGTCTCCAATCAATTCGCATTATTCAAAGATTAGGCGTTGGCTTGCAGTCTCTTGCAGAACCGTGTTCGGACAAGAATGAGAGGGCCGTCCAGAGGGCCCAAGAACTGGCGGAGCGTCACAACGTTCCCGTCCCGACTTGGGCGTCGCCTACGGTTTCGGCCCGAGGAGCTCCTCGCGTAGGATCTCCAACGGCTTAAACTCCTCAGGACCTTAATAAAGTTCTTGACTGACTGACTGATGTGCTTATGAGCTTAGGTATTGCACGTTGCACGAATGTGTTAGTTTTAGGCCTTAATTCGTGGGAAACTACAATTCGAAGTTCTTCCGCTACTTGCACATAGCACGTCACTTCGATCGTGTATAGGGACAGTAGCGCACCACAACGTGACGGCGGACGCGTGTTTTACAACCATGCTGAATGGATAGCGCTACTGCGCACCTGTAAATGCATACGCTCAGATATTCCAATTTGTCTTAACCTACTATATATATGCATAGTCGGTACAACTTGAACGGTAGAACGGTAGCTAACATCCAAGAGATTTAATAAAGGTCACGAGATTTTTGTGTCTTGCAAGACGACCTTGAAATGTGAAGGCTTTTGCGTTAGCAAGAAACAACCCGAGTACTGTTACACGCTTAGGAGAGAAGTACCGTAGTCCAAAATAAATGTGCTGAAAAGAAAATGTCGATGTATTGCGCAGGCCCTGCGTGGATCGCACTTCAGAGCTTCCCTTTCTTTTAGTGGGAGAGCATCGTCATATTTCAGACGCTATTCCCGCGATGGGGGAATGCGAAATGTTGTTTCGGGAGTAAGAGATCTTTTCTTACCCATAGTTCATAGTAATTACGGCAAAAAAAAAAACATCTGCGTTCACTGCAGTTTCACTTTGGAATGACTTACCTACAGCTATCAAATCTCATATCTCCCTTGCTCTCTTTAAAAATGACCTTAGGCATCACTACCTGTATTAAGTGTTCTCATGTCATGGCTGTTTTCGAATCTGCGCTTTTTCATGTTCTACTGATCTGAATGTAAACGTTTTACCTAACATGTGCTGACTTTGCAAATAATTCCGTTCATTTGCTGTGTTATTACGCTCAGTGCTTGTATAATTAACCGAGAGTTCCACTACAGTTCTTTCACTTTGGGACCCTCGCCTGTATATTTGCTGATCGTGTACTACTTTCGTGAAAGCAATAACCTGAAACTGAAGCACTTCTACACATTCTACGGTAAAGGTCTTTCATTTACAACGAGGGCAGCATTTCGAAGGGAGCGAATGAGAGATAACGTGTCAGTTGCATGCACGAGAAAACGTCACTGACTGTGAGGTTCTAACGACTCCTGACATATATGGCGGAGTGAATACACAATACCGGATTATAGATGAGCTAGCGACACTTCGGATAAGAATGGAATACAAAAACTGGCATTACAGGCATCGCTGCCAACTTTCCGGTTATATCGTATGCAAGGTACTTCAAGAAAATCACCATTTTATACGTTATACGTTTTCTGCCCATTTCCGCCACGTATGCTATGTTTAGTTGCTGCAGTGCCACAAGTAAGCGCCAACTATACCTGTGGTGAGCCTGATATTGCTCTTATTGTAGCCGTAAAAAATAACAGGAATTATGTCATGTTGCCGGCAGCAGCACTGATGTCTCGTACCACGATTAGTTTTGCAAATGAATAAATCATAAAATGAGGTTGGCTGGTTCATTTAATATTGAATGGTTCCAACACGTACGCTTTATCTATGAAAGAAATATACAAAGTCGACTTCCTTGCTGCTCCATTGGGCAATCAATACGCGACACAGTGAGTACCTCCTTTACGGTGTCATTTTTCATATCCGTGCATAATCTTGAACACCGCCTAATTGCCTAAGCTCGATGCTAAATGAGACTACCTGTTGCCATGCATTATGCAGGCGAGAGCTAGTCCTATAAGAATATCCACGTGGGGCTCACTTATGTCATCCAGAACTACCGTTCTAATATACGTCTCAGTTTTTCCCTCCATGTTGTTATTGCAAAGCCCTCAGCATGACACAAAGAATGTCATCGAACGTAAGCTGCATTGCTGCTGACAACGCAGAGCAAATATCAAACTGAGTGGCACGCTTTCTCCTATCTGGTTGTTGCCTTGGCCGGACTGTGACTGACTGCAGCTCTGTCTCGCGGCAGTCGTCGCCTTCGGGCACAAAATCGAAATCGATCTCCAGGACGCACCAATATCGCCCTCCAGGGCTGAAAAAAAGGAAAAAAAAGATATCGCTTACGGCTTCCCTCATTATACGCTGCACGTCGTATTGAGCGAGGGCTCAAGGTTGCCACCGGCATGTCAGAACTCCTTCCCTTATTTTTTATTTCTTTTTCTCTCTATTTCTTCCTTTCTCTTTCTTTCTTTCTTTCTTTCTTTCTTTCTTTCTTTCTTTCTTTCTTTCTTTCTTTCTTTCTTTTTTTCTTTCTTTCTTGCGTTTCCTCAATTTTTAATCCACAAAAGTTACCAGTTCAGTCAATCCCTGGTTTCTTCTTCTTTCCCTCTTTCTCTCTTTCTTCGCCGGCCTGCGAGCACAGTGAAGAAACGGGGACTCTTTGTGATGTTTGTTTTCTTGAGCCTGTCCAGCCAGCTGGTGATTAACGATACGTCATTTTGCTGTCACTTATTTCTCTCAATAAATGTATGCGGTTCTGCGCTGATAAATGTGACGCCAGCAAATCGACGACGCCATTCGAAAGCAACTGCGATGTATGGAGGTACATTATCCGAGTCGGTACGGGCTTTTTCTTTATAAAAAAATTAGGTATTTTGAAAAATACATTACAGTTTTCTGTCAACTGTCGTGATGGAAACTTCGTTCTAATGTGCGTCGCTTTCGTTTCCTGGAAGCGGCCAAGGCGTGCTGTAGGTATGTTTTAGCCGTTTTCCAGAGTCCCGTTGTCATTACTACGCGTTCGTTCAGAACTAGTGAGGTTAAAACTGGCCGTCGATCGTATAACGCAGACGGGTAAACAGCGCCGTAAGTCGACCTAGTAAGTCACCGAAGCTGAAAACTGAGAAAAAAGAGGGAGAGATTAAAAAAGGGTTAACCATTATCTTATGATACAAGTATTGGCTAACGCCTGTCCTATCCTTTCGAGGTTGGCTAGCCTAACAGCGTCGTTAAATACTAGGTACGAAATTCAGTAGGTTACGAAGGACTCACAATAATTTCATGTATTGTCGCTGATCAATTTGAAGCCGTGTATCACCATGGTATGTTTTGAGTCTGCATGGCATGTAGTGGGTCTGAGCTGCTAGCAAATACCTTCTTTTTTTTTTTCTTTTTGAGATCTGTTATGTCTGACACAAACATTGCTTATGCCGGCTACCTCCATGCCGCAGGAAAGGCGTTGGTTGGAAACCGGTGAATATCTCTGTGAGGACGGTTACGTGCAATATTTTTCGTAAGCACGTTCCCTTCTGAAAGCGCGTTCTATATCGCGGCATCTACGCGCGAAGCACGTCCTTGTTTTGTGCCATCCATTTCCTAACGTAGTTATGCAGAACTTGTTGCTGGGCGAGTTGGTTGACATTCTGAGAACACATGGTAGCGCAAAAAACCGAGAAAAAGACTTAGGAAGAAGGGGAGAAGAAACAACCGGTAGAGCGCTAAACTTCAACTGAAAACTTCAACTGAGCAGTTCAAGTTTAGCACTCGACCTGTTGTTTATTCTCCCCTTCTTCCTAAGTCTTTTTTTCGGTTTTTTGCGCTACCATGTGTTCCCAGGATTTTCTAACGGCTCCGTCTATTACTTGACTTCATACTGCGATATTGATTTCTAGTAAGTGCGACGCGTTGTAACCGGCGTCATTGCGTCAGAAATAAGGCCTTACCTATTGACACAGCAAAAGCTTCCTTGAAATATTTCGTAATTTCGGTATTCTTGTGCCAGTAAAGCTGAGGTCTCAAAATAATATTGAGGATTTGCAGTTGAAAATCTTTCTGTACACGTGCTGGTCTAATGTAATGCACAGAAAAAAAAAAGCAAAAGGGACACCATGCAAAGGTCTCGTGCAAGAATGTTTTCTCTATAATTTGATACGAGTGAGGCGTGCGAGTGAGGTCTACTGAGTGAGGCGTGCGAGCATAGTAAACTGCAAACTTTGGCGGCGCGTGTACGCCTATGAATTTCTCACGCTCGAAGAAGCTTCTCTTACGAAGTTTGCTTCTTTTTTCGAGCAGCTATTTACCACGGGCACGCACTTTGTTCCGGGCGCAGAACCACCGAGGCCTTCAAAACCGGTGAGCCGGCAAATGCGCGGTTTCCGAGCGGCGCTTCCTTTAAACGCCTGAGTGAGCTCATGTACCTACATACAGGGGTGCTACTTTAGAACACTGCGCACTTTGCTATCTATCTATCTATCTATCTATCTATCTATCTATCTATCTATCTATCTATCTATCTATCTATCTATCTATCTATCTATCTATCTATCTATCTATCTATCTATCTATCTGTCTGTCTGTCTGTCTGTCTGTCTGTCTGTCTGTCTGTCAGACTCATAGATTGATAGATAGGTATTGCTAGAAACACTCAGCGCCATGGCATAGTAGAAACAAAAAGACAGGACGCCGACCAAGAAGGTGTCAAAAATAAAAGAATGACAAAATGGCGTTTCGGCTTCCACGCGGAAGCCTTGTTCACCTTTCGTCCAATTCTTGATTTCACTCAGCGCCATATTCGTGCCTCAGTAATTACGGTTCGAATTATGGTTCGTTTATTTTCATATTTTTGATGCAAAAACATCAAATTGCTGCTGTAACGAAAAAGCCGTCACTTTCCACGACGCAAACTAGAACCGAACAGGCGTAACTTCATGTGCGCCTCGACGGCGCAGAAATAAAATAAAATTACTACCGCACAGGGAATTGCGCGAGGAAAGAGGGGATCGCCGCTACGCAACGTCACCCTCGCTTTCAGAAGCTTCTGTTATGCGCGCAAGCTCTCATCTTGCATTCTATCTTCCCCTCTGTGATCGCTGTGCTGAAAGTAACGTAAAAGAGAACAATACATTTGAAAGTTTGAAAGGAAAAGCGTTGCTGGCAGTGAGTTTCTGAAACCCAGGCTTCAAAGCTAGAGTTTAAGCGCTTTAGATAGACCTCATGGATAGCGGGCATGTGCTGGCCCATGACACCACGGCGCTTGGGCGGAAATTTTGACCTACCGACTACGTCAAGGTCGGCTTGCCCAAGAATTTCAGTTCAAGTTGCACGATGTGAGAGAGTGCAGATGCCTTCAAACAAGGAGGCATTGGTGCACAGTCTCAGTAGGCTTAGCTGCACGGTGCGTGCGTGCGTCTTTGTGGCCCCTGCAGCTTCCTCGATCTTTTGCCCCGCAGAAGGTTGGCACCACGGGTTGGTGGTGCTAGCTGTCTCTAGGAGCCATTATGGCATTAACATCTCCGCCCTTACGCCCTCTCCCCACCCCCCTTACTTCTCCAGTTCAATATATGCGAATATGTGCCTAGGTTCCCTCGCATTATACTTGTCCTTAAAACAGCTGAGCTGTTTAGGACTGAAGTACAATTCCTGCGAAGTGTTGATACGTAACAGTGTCACGCATGCAGAAAGGAAAAGCTCTTTCCCTTGATGCACTACCCACACTGCTACATCTACATGATAGTGGTTTTACGAAGCAGAATATAGAAAGAGGTAAATAAATAAATAAATAAATAAATAAATAAATAAATAAATAAATAATCTCTTTTTCCCGCCCAGCACCCTTGTTCTCAGCCCACTACTACATGATAGTGATAGCCATAACGATACTGTTTCATGATAGCCATTGTGAACATGACACCCTTGTCCCAGTTCAGCTGTTTAGTCATGTTTGTCGAGCCACGGTGCTGGATTTACTTCTTTTGCCGCCGCAGTGAAGCTCTGTTCTAATGCGGACACAGTGTTAAAGGGGGTGTCTCGTACAGTCTAAAGGAACCTTACCCAATGAACGGGTGTTTCAGAGAGTTGAAAAGTGACAAACAGCGGCCCAAAGAAGAGTGAGCGCCTGTGCTTCGGGGCAAGCAAACGACATTCGACGAAGTGCTTGATCGGTGGCACCACAATCGCGCACCGCTGCGATGCGCAAGGTCTCGTCAATTCACGTGTATCGGGCGAGCGCCAGATGAAGCCGCTGCTGAGGACAAAAAGAAAGAAAAAGACAAAGGAAAAGTAAAAACCTTGTACATCAGCGGCACCGATAGCAGCAGACGCTTCAACATGCCATTCTTTTTTTTTTTTTTTATGCAAGCGTTGCGAGATACTACATCGACTTTCATATATTGAGTGCTCGCTTTGTGGAGAAGAACCTGCAATGGCGCTTTCGGCTCCGATGTCACCTGATAAATTCATTTTGCAGCGACAGGACTCTGTCGTCTTTAATTGTAAACGCACCCGTGGAGAAAAGGCCTTACAAGAGCGAGGGCACCGAACGCTAATTAAATTTTCCTTCCGCAATTACTGGTACCAGCGAGAAAGGCAGCGCGATCGGGCACATGGGAAGCTCGAACACGAGCGGTAATTAGCCTTCTTTGTCCGAGACGCATTGTTCGGAAGAAGCGACGCGTGGGATGTCCTCGAGCGTTTTTCTTTGCTTTTTTTTTACTCTTACAATGTCTCAGACGCCTCGGTTTTCCATAAAGTTAGTGTTTCATTTTTATATTGATTCTACCTCGTTTTTTTTTAAAGAGCACTTATTAATCGCTTTGTCTCTGTCCAACACGCCTACTTAGATTATAAAACAACTTCCACGAAATGGAGAGTGTGTGTGCCACTATTCGAAGAACACCATCGAGAAGCTAAAAACAAGACATCATCTGAAAGAGTGACTTCAAGCGTCAGTATAGCGTTGAGTGTTTTTGACAAGCGATGCTTTGGCTTGCCTTCCAGGATTGTTTCTGTCCTGTAGTATTTGACGCTACTTTTTTAACGCCATAGTGCTAAGCAGCTCGTGCCGCAGAAGGTCCGGCGCCAGCGTCCACGGCGGAAATAATTATCCCCAGCTGTCTCAGCCATGCAGGCCCTCCCCTATGGCACTGATGCATTAGTGAACAAAACTTAATGTCTCAAGTAAAATCCGCGAATTTGTCAAATCCCCGAGAGAAACTATAAAAAATGACTTAACTAAACCTACACACATGATATTTCGGACTGTAATTTGAATGCACGCGAAAACTTAATTTTGTGGAAACTGAGATACCGATCCCCCGTTTCAGCGCTCCTACCGAACAGCGGGCGAAATGTTGAGGCCCGTGTGCTGTGCGATGTCAGTGCACGTTAAAGACCCCAGGTGGTCAAAATTTCAGGAGACCTCCCCCATACGGCGTCTGTCATAATCAGAGCCGGTTTTGGGACGTTAAACCCCACAAATCAATGAAATCAATCAATCTACCAAACAGTGGCGTGTTCGGGCAGCGCCACCTATATAGAGGAGGGATTGGCACATGATCGATATGGCTCCCTGGTTTTGATTGATGTTCTCTGTCTGTTTTAACATGAGGGCATGGCTAGCGAATCAGATGGCGATGCGAACGGGACCTGGTGACGCTATCGCGTTCCACACTAAAAAGCGAAAGCTTAATTTTCCTCCAAGTTTTTCTTCTTATGTAGTTGTCAGTTACGGTGTGTTAGAGTTATCGCATTGATCAGACAGACAGACAGACAGATAGATAGATAGATAGATAGATAGATAGATAGATAGATAGATAGATAGATAGATAGATAGATAGATAGATAGATAGATAGATAGATAGATAGATAGATAGATAGATAGCGCTGTTGTATCGAGGTACGCAAACTCGCTGAGGCGTTAAAAAAAGAACCGTGGCTTCGAAACAGCGGATTTGTTGGCTCACCGATTTTATAGGCTTCAGTGGTTCGGCGCCATGAACAGTGTGCATGCTCGTGGTAACTACTTGTTCTGTAAAAGAACTTTCGCAACGAAACTCTTCGAGCGTGCAAAATCGATGGGTGCATAATGCTGACAAAGTTATTGCGGCTTACTGTTCTCGTTTTCTTCAGGCTCGTACCTTTTAGCGCGCGTCGTCGAACGAAAGTTGAATTTCTGGAGCGCTACTTTTCAAAACTCGTTAATCATCTTGCCTTTGCGACGTATCTTTTTTCGCCGCTTAACGGAGAAGGGCAAGCTTCGCCTTCCAGAAAAATAAATAAGCATATTTAAGTTATGCACTTTAAGCTCTTGGCCGCTTTTCTAAACGGCGTAAAGCCGCCCTTAGTAAAACGATGATCCTTTCGGCGTTGGTGATGATAACGAACGGCGTTTACAAAATACCGCTCAAAACCAACTCAGCAAGCGTGACTGCTTTAAGGTTCCTAATTAGCCAATTAAGAGCTTACACTAAGTCGTGTAGGTGAAAGTACATTAAAAAAGGGCAGGATGACAATATATTGCTATATAGGAACGGAGAGTTTGAGGCGAAATATTTTGACGCTACATGTTTTTATTCAACGACAAAACACGAAAAAAAATAATACTTGCGCATATTGCAGTGTATGCGCCTCGTTGAACACAGGGCTCATAGCCTCGCGTTGTGACTGCGGTATATTCATCACTCGGCAATAATAATAATAATAATAATAATAATAATAATAATAATAATAATAATAATAATAATAATAATAATAATCTGGCAAAAGGATTTCAAACCAGTTACACGCCTTTAGAACCGTCGGAAAGGCACGGCAGTGTCTTCATCATTAATCGTGACGCGACTGGCAAAGGTTTCAAGTTATTGATGCCATGACGTAATATTTTATTTTAGTCATACCATCCCCTCATCACTATCTACCGACCATGCAAGATCTTTCCCCATGCGCTCATGCACGTCTTTCTTCCTTTTCCTTTTTTTTTTCTTCGCATTTCGCACTATATGGAAACGTACTTCGAGCTAAACCACTTTCTACTTTCAAGTTGCATTGGGCTGAGGACAAGAGTGGATCGGGCGTGGCAGTTGGAATTGGGTCGAAGGCAAGAGCGTGTGCGCTTCTCCCTATACTGCGTGGCAAGCGGTACGAAATCATTTGATTAACGGCACATCATTGAACTTCAACAGCTCCGCTGTTAACAATTTACAGCCATTGCACTCTATGAACATGAATGACCAGCGTGGTCGTAGCGGCGGACTACTACAAGATTTCTGCACCGTGTACGGTTTTGCGCAGCCTCCGTGATCGGCTCACAGTTTTTTGTCCACACGCTCTGTCCACGCGTACAGCGAACCACTGCACACTGGCGGGTAACAGCTCCTGTCGAAGAGGACATATCAGCCTCCCGACGGTGGTAGGCACGACAAGGCACATTAGTTGGTTTGCAAAGAAGTTCATCCTTTTCCGGTATGTATTGTGAAAACACATAGTGTAATAAGAAAAAAAAAAGCGAGACAGTTCTCGTTGAGCAAATAGATTAGAAAGTTGCGAAAGTGAGTCTCGTTATCGATGTGCTTGCGAAGCGGGAAAAATTTTATAAAATAAAACGCGCGCTACGATTCAGTATTGATTCTTTATTATTGTCTTTTTTAAAGAAGATTTACTTGAACCTCATAGATCACATAAATGACGTAATATAAATGTGATAACAAGGCAAACAAAATTAGCAACACGCTGCTAAGGGCCTCTAAAGGGAATGGCAAAAGCGTTTTGGAGCAATAAGGAATATTGCCACATATTTAATTGGTCATTGTAATCACCTTGTCTGTTCGGCGGGGCTGTACTTTTGTATGGACCACGGAATAGCCAACTTTCGAAACCTCTTAGCCGTCTATCTATTGATGGCAATTTCTTTTCAACTCGAGCAAATTGTTTTTCAATATCTTTTGTATTTCCCGAGGGGACCCCCTTCGGCGATGAACGGGAGTAACGGACAGACAGTGACCTATCAAAAAGAGCTCAGGTGGAGCCATTCGCTTTCTTTTATATTTGTGTCTGCTGGGCGCGTCTGAAGTAACGAGGTACCATAAGATGTGTACTTTTCGTTTTCAGGAATCAATTTCAGTGCATTTTCAATCTTCATATAGTCCTTGTTGAGTTGTAGTTCTGTACCGCGCTTCACGACGAACTGAGTAAATGAAATGCAGGAAACCATCCGAATGTCGATTCTGGGCAAATTAGATTGAAATCACCCTCGTGGAAATTGCCGTTCCATTACATGCTTTGAAACCTGCTTCTGTGTTGTTCTTTTTTTTTCTTTTTTGTCTCTTCATCATTTTGTTTTCGGGTCTAATGCTAGACAAGGAGATTCGATGGGCAGATTTTCGAATGATCATGCTGTCAAGAAAATGGAATGCGTCTTCCTCGTGTCTGGGCGCAATCCATTCAACATTAAAGACGCCTGAAACCATCGCGAACCGTCTTTGAGTGGTTTGTTCGTCGTCTCCTGGTAGTGTGGCTTAACCTACTATGGGAAATCGGGCGCAAGAGCAGATTTGGAAGCGAGACTAGGGAAAAGATATCTCTAAAGTAAATTAGGTAAGCTAATAAAGTTAAATGGTCGGTGATAATATTTTTTACTTCTTTGTACATAATATTGAAAGCTATATGAAAAAAGTGCAGCTCCACTAAGGTCAAACCAGGGGAGTGCGAAGCAGCGATGCGCCGGTCTATCCCTCAGGAACACATCAAGGCCACACGTGCCGCGTCTGGCCGTTGGTCTGGCACCGTCTATATTTCGCCGCGAACGTCTTTACACTGAGCTCGGTCAACGCCACCTAGAAAAAAAAGAAGGCCTGCGCATCACCGTCTAGGTGGTGCTGGCTCGGTGCGAGACTTCGAGAAGCGTTCGCTGGGCCTCGCAGTGCTTCGCGAGGCCCAGCGGGTGTGCCGGAGACAAACCCGTACCAGCCACGCATCCATCAGCTTGGCTGCTTCGATAGCATTGCCCCAATAGTGCAAGCATCGCTATTTTTTTTTTAGATGCGAAGCAGCTTATGGTCGGGGCTATGTCCCTCCCTCCCTCCATCCATCCATCCGCCGTGTGGCATCCACACCCGCACTGCGCATGCGCATACTCCTCCCCCTACTCTCCCTGTCTCATCTCCTCTCCTCTCAGCATTCCTCCTCTCATCTCCTCTCCTCTCCGAACGGCGCTCGTTGACTATGGAAACGATCCATTCTTCGATGAACGTTTTACCAGCTCGCATGGAACGAGAACGCGCCCTAGCCCGCGAGAGACAATGCTGACGCAGGCAGCATCTGCTAGCGTCTGACCGATTTAAACGCGACACCTAGTCAAACCGATGCAAACGCGGTGTGCACCCCCCGTGCTGCTTCGCATCGCCGCATGGTCCCCTTTAGCGGGAGATGGTGCAATTTTCTTGCTCTTCAGTTCCCTATTTCAAGCGAAGCCTGGGAGAAACTTCTGTTGAGCGAAGACCTGGGCGCCCAGCTCCGGGCCATTAAAACGCGCCGAGGAAGTAGCGGCCAGGCACGGCCTGGACGCCATCTTCTTATAGGAAACAGGCGATTTTCTAAATAAAGTTGTGTACTACTACTGGCCCCTTGTGCACGGTTGAAAATCGCAATGTTACTGCCAGTTAACCTCCCTGCATTTTCTCGTCATCTCTCTCTCTCTCCCTCTTTCTCTACACGTGCCAGTAATTAATTTTTTCCTATTACAGTCTCACTCATATGGCGCCAAGAAAACACCCAGTCTGCTGTCTTTTCTTATGACGTTAGACTCGACCTCCGAGCTATCTTATGGTCTTACCTAACTTCCTTTGGCGCTTAATTCCTAAGGTATTTCATTTCTCCCTCAGCTCGTGTCGAAAGGTCACGGCCCTTCCTTGCACAGCTTTGTTCTGTAATGACATTGCCGGTATAATCTGCAAGACGTTTTGGCGATATTGCGGGGACAGGTGACTGCATTTGAGCAAGGCACCACGCGAACTCGGCGACCTTTTCGTCGTATCTGAAACGATATCCGTCTTCTTTCCCTCATTCTATGCGGGCACTTAGAAAACATATGCGAAGCTAAAAGCGGAAGCTGAAACGCCCTTTAATTAACGTCGCCGCTCTGAAATTTCGCGTCTGAAATTCACTGACCATGTCTCCTAAAGCTGTGCGCACGGTGAGCAGAGGTTAATGAACTCTGTTTTAATTGCGCTCGTAATTTGATATTCTGATTTAGGACGGCGTCAGACCTATAAATGATTTATTTACCTCTGCCCGTTCAATGTTACATGTAGGCAACGAGATTTAGTTATCTCGTCGGCTAGCCCGGGTGCAGTTTCCCTTTGAATATATATTTTTTTTCGCGTGAACAAGTCTACTCGTTAGAGGTTTATCGAGCATGTTTGTTTGTGCATGGGTGTGTTGTACACAGTGTCTTCTGTGAACGGGGAGCGGGTGAACACGCGGATTGCGGCCTGTAGCAGGGTAGGGTTACTGCGTATGCTCACACTAGAAGCGAAGCTCAGGGGAAGATTGAGGCTTGAATCGATCAACAGATAGTTAAAAACGATGTAGAACAGGTAATGTCGCTGGAGCCAACGTTTCGACAGGTGGACTTGTCTTCGTCGGGACGCCAACGAAGACACGTCCACCTGTCGAAACGTTGGCTCCAGCGATATTACCTGTTGTTCTCCATCGTTTTTAACGATCTGTTCATTGTGTATGTTCAACTCCAGCGGCCACTTAGAGCGCCAGCAACTGGCAGAAATTTAGGCACACCCGTTCTGGCGTTATATATTGGCAGCCAGAACGACCGTCGTGGAACTATCAGACGCCTGGCTATCAGCCATAGCTGATTATATTGACCCCCAATAGATAACGCTACAAGCGGGTGGACTTGTACGCACAGCAAATGGGCGGCTAGTTTGGCAGGATTTTAGCTCGCGCTGAATTTGGAGCGCGAAATTTGGAGAACTATAACAGAAAAACAGGTCGTCTTTCCGTCCGTGTCTCTCGGTGTCGGTCTTTTCCTTTTGTTCCTTTATCTCCGCGTTGCAAATTCAGTATGACTGTACTACTTACTGTCACACGGCGGCACTCGTAGCAACCACTGCCGACAACGGGCCAAACGAATGCCCTGTTCCCTTTTAGAAAATACGACACTGTACATACGTGAGGTAGTGCGCGTGCAGGTGTATCCTAGGCAGATCTAGCGACCAGTGGTGCACGGCTCTCTGAAGTGAGCTGATGTTTCTGGCATACTATCAGCGTGACAATATTCTTGCGCCCATATGCCTATGCTCGCTCGTCGCGCAGCCACAGAACACCTGCAGCTGGGGAACGCAGACTGCTGGAGTTAAGTACATGCAGAAACGTCACCTATCAAGTAGCGACACTCTGCATTGATTACCCGTGCCCCTGTTTTATCTACCGAGTTTGAGCATGCATTTGAAGCCTAAAGATCGATTTTCGTCAACAGAAGGTCATTATCCTTCTTTTACTTCGTCACTTTCCTGACGTCGTCAGGGCATTCCATTGGTCTTCTTTAAAGGGCCCCTAAACAACCCCGAGGTAAACTTTGTTTTAAAGATATAACTGCGCTCCTGTGCGATGTGAACATGCTCCCGCAAGAATTTTGCGAATAGGTGCAATAATAAAGAAGTTACACGGGTTTAAGTAGCCGCTTGCGTCGGTTTCATTTTCTCGGTCGGCCTCCCCACCCTTCTCTGCCGAGGAGAGGGTAGGCGCGGCGCGCCGTCGTGACACCGCCTACTTTTGACACGTGACATGACGTGAGCAATTGACGTCATTGACGCTTGCGCTGTAGTACCGGTTGCTCCGGCCAGCGCTGCTCCTGCGCTCACGCCGGTGGGATGGCCAGAGGATCTGACAATAGACGTTTCGACCAATCAACGAGCTGCAGCTACGCAAAGTTGTTCGCGGTAGAACGTGACGACACCTAGTATGCGAGCGTGACTGGTCAATCGCAGGAAAGAGGCGCGGGAATTGTTTTTTGAAATACGGCGTCTGTGTGGCGCGCAGCGCTGTCATATTTGCAGAATGTGATCGCCGCAACCTTCTCTATGACTGAGTTAGCTTGTTTGGGCGGCTTAAAAAAAAGTTGGAGCCTGTTTAGTGGCCCTTTAAGTTAACAGGGGGTCCAACAGCCGTACGTAAGATTTGGACAAACTCACTCACTCACTCACTCACTCACTCACTCACTCACTCACTCACTCACTCACTCACTCACTCACTCACTCACTCACTCACTCACTCGCATTCAGATTTTATATCTTGCTTTCTCCCTATTTGGACAGTGTTTCCAACTCACCTTCCTACGCTCGTCACGGGTATACAGAACACGGCGCTCGTGTCGCCAACCTAATTACTCGTTCCTGCTGCGTCATCGTCAATCCTGGTTAAGCAAGCGTGTTTGCGCTGTCGCGGGGCGCGAGGCCTTTATTGGCGTGCGCAGTTTAGATCAACCGAAGCTATTGTTCCTTGCGGTGCCCAGGCGTAACAAACTGCTGATTTCCGTGGCAACCGCGACATCTGAAGTGTTCGCTAAATTGAGTTAAACGCACCACGTGAGTCGTGTCCGAGATGTTAGACGGCAAGCCATAAAATGGGCCCTGCAGACGTGGTGGACGGGAGCGAACTCATTAACGTCTAGCACTAGTCATTTTCTTTTTGCTGGCTTTGTATTTTGCTTTTTTGGGGGGAATGCGTCACCATTGGAGGTAGAAGCTATACACACACTCAGCGTAAACCAAGAGCGACCTCGCGTGGTGTCGCAATTTTTGGCCGAATAGCGTGTTCGTGGTAAGTGCGCACCTGCGGCTTTTAATTTAATTTCTCCATTAAAATACCACCATCGTTATTTCCAAATTACTCGAGAAGTTGTCCTATACACGTTCGCGTGCATTTAGATTAAACTCCGTTAACTCTGCTTACTTGTGCGAAGTATCTTTAGGTAAGTGAACAAAGCACAACAAGAAGGCGAAAAAAAAAAAAAAACACTTCTGCGCGCAGTAGCGCACATACGGTGTGCTCTATTTCATGCCGCTTAATACGGCACGAACTGATCTGTATTTGTGCGTAACCGCAGGTTTTGTCAAAATCGGGAAATGACTGCCCAAGACTGAGGTATTCCCACGCACCACGTCCCTGACATTGTTTACGGCCACAGCATACCACATTTACAAGCAATCTTGTCTCTCCGCCCCTCTCTATTTCCGCATAAAGCAGCAATATTAGATCGTGGTAACATAGCCGTATGCGTATCATGAGGACGCTAATAGAAATGCTGGACGCGAGACGTCACAGCGGAGGCCTAGCATGCTACGAGACAATATCGTTCGAAACGAGCTCTGTTTCCAGTCACGCGAATGTACGGTACGCTCATCTGGTCGCATCGCGAAACACTGTGAGCTCGTTCACGCGAAACTGATGTTTCTCGCCATCATGTAGGACCCGTGGCCGTGATTGCCTCTTCGCGTGCTCTATCAGATGCCCGCAGCCTGTTACCCGAAGATTTCCTTCCAGTGATTGTTTTCTTTCTGTTTTTCTTTTTTATCTCCAAGAAACACGCGTGATCGCTTGTTCGCTTGGATCCCTATACCATACACAAGGTCGCGACAGCCGTGGAATTTTTATCATTGAATCAGAGATCGACAACCGTGACCGCGGGAATCGAAGACGTGGTTTATTATTAAAGAAGCCTTCAACCGCCTTATGCCCGCATCGATTGCTTGAAGCTGTAATGAAATGGCGTTCGCTGGATTCGCTTTGATGACCCTTGCAGACGCATATGCACATCCCTGGACTTTTAATGCGACGCTGCAGCAGCGTGCTGCAAGGTCGGTCAGCTCTGATAATTGCGAGCTACGACGCTCATTTGGACTGTCGCCAGTTTGCTGATACCGTAGTTTTTTAGGGGCGAAGCTCCTCTTAGTCTAACCTTGTCACGTGTCAGATGATGATGATTGTGGTTCGGTTAGGAAAGGACGCTAATTTCTGCAGCCCATGTAGGGAGCACGGCTAAGCGTCCGTGGGAGTGGGGGAAAGGGAGTGAAAGAGATAGAGAGGAGAGAAAGGCCGTAGTGGAGGGCTCCGGAAATTTAGACCACCTGGGGTTCTTTAACGTGCACTGACAACGCACAGTACACGGGCCTCTGGCATTTTCGCCTCCATCGAAAATGCGACCGCCGCGGCCGGGATCGAACCCGCGTATTTTGGGTGGCAGCCGAGTACCGTAACCACTACACCACCGCGGCGGACATGTCACGTGTCAGGCGTAACCCGCGTGCCTCTCTCTCTCTCCCGGCGCGTGCCTCTGCTGTCTTGTGAGAGAGAGACAGACAGAGAGAGAGCGAAAGGCGCGCGTTGGCTATGGAAACGCTCTTAGAGGAAAGCTCTACCAGCTCGCAAAGAAGGAGAACGCGCCCTCACCCGCGAGAGACAACGTTGGCGCAGGCAGCGTCTCCTAGCGAGTTTCTTGATTGTGAAATACCGACTGCTCGCGTTGGAGAAGCGTTCAGCGGCAACCCATATATATATATATATATATATATATATATATATATATATATATATATATATATATATATATATATATATATAGTTGAACCATGAGGATTCGTAGCGTGCGCGTTAACTAAATTAATCCGGAACTCGGCACGATCTACGATGAACCTCCCGAGCTTCGCCCACTCATCATCATTCACTCCGTGGATATGCTGTATTTTTTTAAAGATGATAGTCTTTCTTGGGCTACCTAAACGCGAAAACCTTTGTCTATTACTCGATTCAACCGGCCTGCCAAAAACAAGCGAGCTACTAGCACTGGAACCGGAGGCCCTAGCGGGGATCCTCCGGCTGGTCCCTCAGGACCTAAATAAAGCTCAATGTCTGTCTGTCTACTCGCACTGATGGCACGAGGACACGCACATCAACGTTATATACAGCGCAAAGGAAACCACAGGCCTATTTGAGGCAAAATATATGTACATGACCGTGATCCGCAGCATTCATTTCATTAGTAATACTCATTGCGCTGATTTTTACCTTAGCAACTGAAAAATAAACGTGTTAGAAATGATGTCGAAGAGACGCTACAGTTAAAAAACAAGCCGACAAAAGCAGCAGCTCTGTAGCCGGCTTTAGGCCAAGAATAATAAAGGGTCCCAATAGATGGCGCGAGAGCGGGGCGAACGCGGGAAATTTGAATTAACTTCATCAAAACATCCGTTGCGTTTGCATCTATCACGGGAGGAGTGAGAGGGGAGGCGAAGAGCGTGAGCGGTGGGAGAGGGAAAAGAGAAGGGGTTAGGTTTCAGTGGCGGCAGAAGGCTATCGTCTTTCGACGTCATTTGCAGCGAAGTAAGCAGATGTGCGGCCATTTTCTTTCTCATCAGGCTCGTTGAATTTCAGCGCAAATGTTTCACCTTCCACTAAGGGGCTAGTCGCAGTTTTAAAATGAAAAGAAAGCGAACTAAATAGTTGGAGCGTCTAGGAAACTCAGGCTTGACACCACATGCATCCGCAACTTTTCTTGAAAGGAAAACTGAGTGATGTTCATTTTTTGGAGCTGATAATAGAGTGCCGACTCCACCGAGAACTCGCACCGGAAGTCATTCGTTTTGGTGTTTATGCCCGTGCCAAGATACCTTCTTTTCCCCGCTTTGTTTGTAGTAGCGCAGTATTCCTGGTGATCATTTCTTAGCAGTTGTTTATTGCAAAGGATTCACATATTTTCCTGTCTGTACGCCCGCACGTCAGCACACTGTGTGGGATGAGGCTGAAGGTAGCGATGCCTAACGTTGCTTCTCGTGTGTCAACGGAAAATACGTGCGGATTGCGGTGACATTCAAGGTGAGGGCCGATTTCAAAGACCATTTCCAAAGGACCACGCACTTTGCATAATTCAGCTTCGGCGATACAATCTCTGTGATATCGCTGGAGGCTTCACTGTGGGCATATTGAAAACATACAAAGCATAGTTAAGTCAATTTGTGCTAAGAGAGCTATATGAGGGGTATCACACCAGTTCCAGACATTCGACTGCTCCACAAAAGCAGTGAGAGAATATAAGTATGGCCTTTTTTAAAAACTGTCTCGTGATATGAATGAACAAATCACTGTAAAACAGCGATGCTCACTGTCGTCACTATCATCACCAAATGACGCCAATAAATACGTGTGCCCTTGTCTAGTCTTGTGTGATGTGCTATGGTTCCGCTGATCATTCACCTATTCACCTTAAAGTAGTGATAAGGCTTATCATGCGTTCTTTTGTTTCTTGTGTTTTCGTTGACTGAGTAAGCCATTTGTGTTTTCGGAATAGCCAGATCTGACGTAGACAACCTTGACGTGTTTCCCCGTCCAAATTACAAAAAAAAAAAAAAAAAACACGTAGCAGGACAAGGTCATATATTCTCCAAAATCAAGGCACGTCGAAGAGGCAGTGAACAGTGGCGCAATTTCGCCCTGGCCTCTCACTGTTTCCCAAACGCAAAAGCGTCCTAGATAAGACAAAACGTGCCCTTAAAACGAACAAGCGAGCCAACGAATAAAGCAACGAACATGCGAAGTAACAAGCTGAAGTCAGACGAAATCCGTCATCAAGAGCCGCAAGGCGTATGTCCTGACTTATTTTATTTTTCTAAACACTGAAAACGATGTGATGGCGTTACAAATAGAGGACTTGGCTGCAGTCTTAGACACGGTGAATGAAGAAAAGGTATCCCATAAAGCATCGTTTCCTCTCTGCGTAGTGAAGATTTAGGTATGCTTCAGAAAAAAAAAAATAAAGCCATCTCGCAGCATCTTAGGCGGCAGACTCTTCGCTGCGAAGACGCAGTTTTTATGAAGACAAAGTGCATCTATATATTTTACAGCGCACGTGTAGCCAATCCGTGCTTCGTGTTGCTGCGTCTGGCGATAGTGCTGAAAGCACGTCGTCCACGTCGTGTTAGTTTTGCGATTAAAAAATAGAATTATTATCCAGGGCTTCCAAAAGCAAGGTAGAGCTTAACACGAAACATGCATTTGGTGCCACACGATGTTGCTGTCACGCCGACGAAAACAGGAGCTCAAGTGATTTCGGAGGCTCTGAAGCAGTGGAAATATCGACACGGGATTTCACTAGAGCAAATTCCACCGCATGTGGACATGTCTCGGTTAGCACAGCAAGTTCCCTGACGTGAAAATGGTAAAAGAACGCGCTTGATGACCTTGAACGTTTTTTTTTTCTCTTTGAAATCGATTGGTTGATGACAACTCGTCTGGTCCGAAGGCATAATTAAGTAAAGCGAGAAACAAACGTCTACCAAAAGGTATGAAATGCTTTAAAAAAGACGTTTCAGCATCCATAAAGATGCCTTGTTCTCATTAAAGTGGCTCGGCTGAACGAGCTTAAGTCCGTTTTTGGTACGTGGGCGAGTAACCTGCGTACACTGGTCGGCGATTGCCATTATTCCTAAACGTCTTTTAAACATTTCAAACTTTTTGGCCAGCGTTTTGGTTCTTCCTTTACCTCTTCTTTCTTTCCCTGAACGTGTTTTGTGCTTCTGCAGTGACGACAGACTTGTATCCAGAGTCGCTGTGGGGACGTTGCGCCACCCCGCGGCATCAGCGGCAATTGCACACGGGAATCAGTCAATGGTTGTTCTACCAGTTATTTCGTAGTCCGTGCCAAATTATGACGTTCTTCTTTGAAAGAAGAGCGGGCGTTTTCCATATGTGCGTTGAAACCAATTTCAAGTTTCCTGCGGCGTATACTGCAACAACATACAACATTCGGCTCACATGTTCACGGCAGCCTCCACGATTCATCGGCGTGAAAAAGTGTTTCAGGGCCCCTTTAATTGGGAGTTGCCTGCTTCGGACGCCTAAATATCAATGCTGATGGCATTCAGAAGGTCACTTAATTTTTTTGTTCTTTGACAAAGGACAGCGCATTAGCACAAAACAAAGAAAGCCAAGATGATACACATGCGCCGACTTGTCTTTCTTTGTCTTGTGTGAGCGCGCTGTCCTTACCCGTGATGAACCAACTAGCTTGAAATGTGTTTCGCTTTGAAAAAGTCATGATTTTTCTTTTGGGTCCCAGCAGTGTTCTCTGTCTATACTCGTGAAGACTACTTGCGCACGAAAATATATTCCAGGTGATTACGACTGCCATAACGTGTGCACCTGCCTTGAAAGAGCCCTGGCAAGCGAGCTTTTCCGTAATAAGAGTTTGCGTGGGGAGAAGCCTACTCATATGATTGGCTCGTCAATACACGCACGCGCATACATACATACATACATACATACATACATACATACATACATACATACATACATACATACATACATACATACATACATACATACATACATACATACATACATACATACATACATACATACATACATACATACATACATACATACATACATACATACATACATACATACATACGTCATCGGAACAAGGTGGACAGTTTTTGAAACCTGGCTGTTCTCAATAACAATGAAAAGGTTATGCTGAGCGCTCGTGTGCAAGAAGCGGATCAACAATGTCGACAAAGTCGGTAACGGGTTTCTGAAGTGATACCCACACACACACAAAAAAAATCATGAATGTCGCCTATATTAGTTGAAAAAACGTATAAAGCTACTCACGCGGCGTGTATGAAAGAGACAGAAATATTCCCGAAGACACCACGCCGGAAATATGCGACATCATTAGGCATTTTCCTTTTACATTGTGCCTCCACAAGAAATCGCATCGAACGACCGCGGCGTCTGTTCACAACACGCGGAGTGATAATAAATAACAGGGCGTGCCACGCTGGGTATCAAAAGAAGGGGTTTGACTTGTGCCACGGGGCTCAGCGATTACTATGTACAACGAAGTTGCAGCCACAGCGCCTCAACGTTCGAAGAACTTCAACTACTTCAATTACCGTGCCGGTGAACAGTTTCCATAAGTGCACGAATGAATGTAATGATAGCCTTACAGTTATGATTTTAAGAAGAGTGTGTCGCGAACAACGCACGCAAAGTCACACACAAAAAAAAGTGAGGGCATTAAGCGACGCTCTTGTTTTACTGAGATCTGTCGTGCTCCATTTGTCCCTTGCCTGCCCTTGTATATATGTATTCTCACGAGTACAAACATTTCAATTTATAACGAAGAGCGTTAGCCCTGTCACTGATCAATGCGAAGACTCGCTTTGTGGCACGAACTCATGAAGTATTCTCATCCAGTAACTGTACAGCTTTTTTTGGCTTTGTTTCATTGCTCACTTTGAAAGAATGCTTTTCATTACAACGCTACGGGCTGAAAATAGACATAACACGAGACCATCGCGCAGGTGTGCCTCCGTCGCTTCTCTTACTTTCTCAAAACGAATTGCGGGCCAGGAACGGCTAACTCTCCGGAAATCTTTGAAAACAGAAAAAAAAATGCGCGGAATAATTTACGAGGCGGAAGGGACGGTCCGTTAATGGAAGCTACATAGCTCGGACCTGGCTTTGGCGGCCGGCCGTGCCATACACGCGAAACCCTCACGCCCATGCTTCGCTATTCTTCCTCTCGTTGTTCCTCCTTAAACCGCGTGAAGCTCTCATCAATCATGATAAACAGTCCCCGAGCCCGCGTTGAGCAGCGAACGAACGCGGCACGGGAACCTGCGTCAAAGGCCCCCGTCGTTTCGCGCTAAGCTGAAGAAAACCGCTGCTGATTTCAATACAGCTGGCTCGCCAGCAGGAATGCAGGCAAAGCGAGAGAATGCGTGCCTCCCCATCTTCCAAAGGAAAGGAATAAATAAAGGAGTAAGGGAAGAAGGAATTAAAGAAAGAAGGAAGGAAGGAAGGCAAGATGGAAAGGAGGAAGGAAGGAGGGATGAAAGAAAAGAAAGAAAGAAAGGAAGGAAGAAAGAAAGAAAGAAAGAAAGAAAGAAAGAAAGAAAGAAAGAAAGAAAGAAAGAAAGAAAGAAAGAAAGAAAGAAAGAAAGACCTGTGTCGCGCCGATACGAAATATAAAAATTCACAGGAATGCACGTGAGAGCAGGACTGCTGTTGAAAGAAGCCGGTCTTGAAACGCGAATAATGCATACGGCGGCCTGGTAAATAATCAATGAGTCGCTGTCGCCTGCTTGTGCGCGAAAGAGGCCCCCCTTCGCTTTCTCTCTCTCTCTTTCTTTTATTACTTCCTATACTGAACTTGTGTTTCCTCGTACAGTTTATGTTATCTTTATCTGGGGTCTCGCCCACGCCAAGAACACAGAAGGGGCCGAGATCGTTTTGCAATACCGTACTCCCTCTTTCTTTTACTAGCTGCAGCGCTGATTTTGCACTCCATTTTAGATTGCGCACTCTAGCTAGAACATGGTTTGTGTATTTATATACGCATACATGATGCAAGCGGAAGAGAGTGACTTCTTAAAGGAGTGAAACTGCTGCTTTGGCCTCTTTTGGGATAAAGGAAGAAATACTTTCGGTCCATTCCGAAACTTATAAAACCAGACGCGAACAGACTTTAACCACCTAAGAGTTAAGCGCACGTCGTTAGCATTGCAATTAAACTGGCGATCTTTTCGCGTAACCGCCTCATGAGCCTTAACATAGACACGAATGGTATAATGCTTGCTCAACAGCTTTCTACCATCTTCTTCTTCGTCACGAGCTGTTTGCTGTGCCGCTTTGTGACACTACTAATTAGCGCAGAAAACACGACGGACAAAATACAAGAGATACGCATCACCTTTGTCCCTGGTGTCCTTGCGCTTATTAGGTATATCCCAAATCAGTACGTGTCAACTATCCTAACCTTCATCCCGAATGTTTGCCGTAGTTTTTGCTTCACAGACTTCACAGACTTCACAGATGAAGAAGCATGCAGGTCTACGTTATTTCTCAAGCACGCGCGCCTTTTACCCGTTAATGTATTAGTTTTACGAAGCAAGAATGTTTTGCTTTTTGACGTCATTTTGTACATCATTCGAACGAGAGTACGAAGGGGCTGCATACGATAATAAGTCGCTGTTCCCTCTATGATGAGCTTTTTTAACGGTGTAGCTACGCTATCGTCTTAGCCAAGCAGTATCATCATATGAATACTTAAGGGGCCACGCTTACTTTCAAATCTGTCTTGATAAATACGCGAGTCTCCTTGCAAAACACCCACCGTGAAAGCGCGTCTTGTTGCAACAGCGGAGCGTCGAGTGCCAGGGAGCTTGACGTCAGAACGCAGATTTGCTAGTTTCACAATTCGCCTGAAAGGATGCCGGAACAAGACTCCATACGCTACACTGCGCCGTCATGCAGAGTGTTTTCTTTTTTCCTAACTTCGTTGGCTCTTTTGTATTTATGGTGCTCCTTCAAAGGCGTTTTCTCGAGAAATGACGACTTTAGTGTATACCAGAACTGACTGCAGAAGTGCACCTTAGGATATTTTATTTTTTCAAATTCCTACTCGTCTTTCAGCTTAAGGCAAAATGTTTCTTTTAATATGCTTCAAAATCTCATTATTATGTGACTGACAATACATATTCAGCAACCATTCCTGCCATAGCAGTGTTTATGCTTGACCTATGTTTGTATAATAACTGAACGTAAATTTCAGTCACTCGGGAATAGATCGAATAGTTGTAGCCACTCATTTATCCACAGAGAAAGAGTATCAAACTAGGGAATTTGAACCAGAAAAGCGTTGGATCGGTTTTCATAGGTTTTGTCGCGGGATCGAATCCCGGCGATAGGCTGCTGCATTTCGATATATACAGAGGCAAAACGTTAAGATTCGTGTGCTGTGCGCTGTCAGTTCACGTTAGAAAAATCCTAGTTGGTCGAAATTTCCGGATGCCCTCCACTACGGCGTCTCCCATAATCATATCGTGGTTTTGTGACGTAAACCCCATAAAATTATTATTGAGGATGAATAAAATAATTCAATCAGAGAGGTAGAAAATACAGGATTTCTTTAGCTAGTTATGATTCAGCATCAACTCGAGAACTTTGTCGTGTGCTGTAAAAGGGAGAGGTGCTGTTTGTTGCCACGTTTTGTAGACACCTCATTATGACATTTTCAGCAGAGTACTGTCTGTGCACTAATTTCTACCGGTTAGTAAAGAAAGTCTTATAATATGGGAGAAACTGACACGTGAATACACTGGAACGCATACTCCATTTCCTGTGCAAAGTCTTCCACCCTTTGAGAGTCTCATAACGATTGTCTCAGAAAATGCTTCCAAAAACCCTTCTGTTTGTGCACTTTTGGTGAACTGCCTTGTTTATGGCAGCACGCACTGTAAAATTGGCGCCCCGCCACGGTGGTCTAGTGGCTATGGTACTCGGCTACTGATCCGAGGGTCGCGGGATCGAATCCCGGCCGCGGCGGCTGCATTTCGATGGAGGCGAAATGTTGAGGCCCGTGTGCTGTGCGATGTCAGTGCAGGATAAAGAACCCCAGGTGGTCGAAATTTCCGGAGCCCTCCACTACGGCGTCTCTCATAATCAGAGCTGGTTTTGGGACGCTAAACCCCACATAACCATAACATGTAAAATTGGCAGGTCAAAATTCTTCAACAGTCGTTATCAAAATTATGCTTACACTAGCGGAGCCAGCCACTGAAACCTAATTAAAGAAAGAAGTTATTTTTGCAGGGAAAACAACCCGTTATAACATTTGCGAAACGCTGCTAATTTATGCAGGTGAATAAAATCCGACTAATTTCACTCAGCAAACCGAAGCTGTATAGTCAAAAGCGCAGTTGCCGGTGCTTACGGTGGCACCCAGTGTAACATATGGTTGGTCCCCTTCTGTCGGCGAGCGACTATGAGCAAGCGTCGTTCATGCGGCTATTGCGGTAAGCACAACCAGGCGCAGCCCCGACACAATGAAATATCGGCGCATGATAACGGCGCACCATACTCGCTTAGCGATGCGAGCGGGAACAACCTGGCCACACATGGTGCTACCGTAGGTGGTAGCAACTGCATTTTTGCACCGTTCATTTTCGGCTTCCCCAGTGAAATTGGTAGGGTTTCAACAATCGGTAAAGATCAGCAGCTTCGCAGAATCCATAAGGGTGTGGATTCCCTTATGGTTTACTTCCTTCAATTAAGTTTGGTCGCCTGGCAGCACTGGCAATTTGTCTAAATTTCTTAGTTGCGGCTCGAATTTTCACACCTACCATTTTTATTGTGTCCAGCCATTAACAAGGCAATTTCGAAACACTTTCGCGGATATCTGGTTATCGTTATGTACAAGATTTTCCGAAGAGAGTAGCACCCCCATGCAGGCTTACAGTGACGTAACAATAGATAGATAGATAGATAGATAGATAGATAGATAGATAGATAGATAGATAGATAGATAGATAGATAGATAGATAGATAGATAGATAGATAGATAGATAGATAGATAGATAGATAGATAGATAGATCCATCGCTATCAAAAAGGGTGAGGACGCCCTGAAGTCTTGATTTTTCCTCTCATGTTTTCTTTTTCTTTTCGTTCCACGGTTATGGTACCTGTATATAGTATGTATAGTTGCTTCAGTGCATCGCAATTCCATCAGCTCTCACGGTTCTTACGATAATAAATGCCAACTTTGAAATTAAATTGTGAAGGTTGCCATGTCGAAACTACACAGTGGACATGGTGTAAGCCGTACCGAAGGCCTTTGGGATAACTTTAACCACATACAGTTCGTTGACATTAACCCAAAGCACGATAAACTAGCTGTCTCGCTCTTTACTCCCTTCGGAAAGTGAACACTGCAGCCGATATTCACGATCTCGCGCCCAGCCTCGCAACGCGACGGCCGTTATAAGTTACAGCAGCGGGGCGCCGTCCACTGCGTATAGTTCGGAAGATAAGTGATCACGAGCGAAAATTTCCATCAGCGTCGTCATGCAGCGAAGAGGACAACAATGCCTCGCCACAGCCGAAATGATGAAGGGGGCGATCGATAAGTAGTAGCGTAGTTGCCGAGAGAACAAGAAATCAGCAAATGAACGCCAAGTCGGAACACGCGAACTCTGATTACTGCAGCGTGTCTCTACAAGCCGGCCCATCCTTACGCGTGGAGCACGCTGGAGCCCCCCTCTCGAAAGTGAGTGGTTCCGTCTGCACTCACGTCATTAGCGCTCCATATTCACTGTACCATTCCTCTTTCATTCGACCTCTTCTTTCCTTCGGTTCATTCTATGTTCCCATTCTCCGACGTGGTGAAAGTTTTTCGCCGGGCCTGTCCCAATTTGCGCACGTGTCTCGAGAGTTCCTTTGTGCCTGCGCTGCGCTGCGTGTTTTGTGCCCCGAAGGTGGAACATTCAGTAGTCGGCCGCATTGTGCCTCAGGCTAGACGCACGATTTCTGTAGTGTTTACGGGCTGCGGTTTCCTTTTGCGTTTCTTGTTTTCCAAACTGCTGCGCAGGCGCACTACTAAGCGAAATATAGATACTTCGAGCCACGATTCATTAGTACAGCTTTCTATAGCTCGCGTCATATATCTTGCGCACCGTCGGCTAATTGTACTTAAGCATGCACTTGGTAGAAGTAATAGTTATACGCTAAACTGATGCGGGACTCGTAAAACTACCATCTTAACGGCAGCTTCGCCAACTGCATGCAAAATGACTAATTGTGGCGGTAGCGCAACATCTTTGTTTATTCTTTACTGGTTTGCTTTGCTGAGTACATTCAGCAAATGTTAGAGACTGTTGTTCTTGTACCGGTCATATGTCAGACCTGCTACACATTCCCATTTCTCAGGCAATATTCTCATGAAGTCTGTTACTGTACGTTATACTATATAGAGAGAAGAAAGTTAAGGGGTGGTAGGAAGCTTAAGCAGATTATTTTTAAACGCTACCGTGGAAAAGTTTGAGGTTGATTATGGTTGGAAAAGAGGGACATAAACGGAAAGACGGGCGTTCCTGTGATGGGCGCACAAGAATGCAGGCGGATCGCTATAACACTTGCATGAATTTCCCATGTGACGACGAGTCCCACCAATCCGACAACTTGTACTCAACGTATAGTGTCCGCATCCATGCGCTGTACTGCAGGTAAGCGCGCAGAACGCAGCGTATTGTTTCGTCATCACAGCGTTGGTCGCAGGTCCACGTTGTGCAGCCGTCCTTGTCGAATTTGTTGGCATTGGTGAACAGCGTATATCATAAAATGGCCGCGTCTCTCCCGGAAAGTATCGATGGGAACTTAAGGATGTGAACTTCGCACTTGACTTTTTTCGCACCTTCGGATCAGCAGCCGAGTGCCATAACGACTAGACCACCGTGGCGAGGAAATAATTTCTATCCGTTATATATGGATTTAAGTTGCACATTGATCTCTGAGAAGGGGTAAGGCTTCGTTAATATTAATTGTCAATATTTCGGCCTCCGTTCCTTCCATCTCGCGATGTAGCGAGTCATTAGTTATGTAGTGCCGCGTGCCACCCACCGGCTTTTCTAATAAGGAAAGAGTTCTCCCTCCCCGGCGGGGCTTGGTGATGTGGGAATTAAACCTCCTGTCTCGAGAAGGTGGCCTCCCCTTCCCGCTTTTGTCTCTCGACCCCCCCCCCCCCCCCCCTCCGCTGCAACGACACCGAGCCATACTCATCTGTGTGTTGCAGAAATAACCGTCTTTCCTAACTTATAAGCACTGTCTGAGCACAGCACTCGCAATATACCGGAAGATACTGACACAAGTGTCAGTGCGGAAAGACAAATATTCGCTCATCGATGTATCAAATCCACGTGTACGAACGCCGACTCTGACGACGCTGTTCCTTTCGACTTCTCGTCGCGGCGCACTTTGCGTCTTATTCTTTCGGTATCCCTGCTTGCGAAACAAGGATATCTGACGAAGTCGTACTACCAAGCCCGAAGCCGTAACAGTCGTCGACTGCTAACCCATACGGATGGAAGCATCATACCAGAACCGCGGCTAGTTACACAGTTCAGACGACTGCGTGTGCTTACGTATATGACTGTAGCACTCGTTGCTTTAACAAGATGAACTACGAGCCATTTGACGAAATAGCACAAACCGAGGCAGAAACTCCTCGGCAAAGTTGGGCAACGTTTGCCCAGCTCACTTAGGGAGTCGCGAGGCGAGCGAGAATGCCATCTAACCCGGTTTCGCGCTGTACTCATCGCCACTGCGCGTCTTCGACGCTCGGCGCCCGAATGTGAGTGGTTAAACTGACTACACCAACGATACTCACCCATTTCGCAGTGCAAGCAGTTTGAAACGATCGTTCAAGCGATGAGTCGCTGCTTCGTAGTGCTAGCTTTGCATATGCGCGATGGCTTCATTCCGAACACCGCATTAGCGAGAGCACCTCAGCTGCTGGAGCTCTAGCTTTCGCCAACGTAGCGTGAAATTGAAGGTCCCACTCCTGATTGGCCTTCTCGCACTTCAATGGAACACACTGCAGTTTTATTCTTTACATCCACACAACTTCAGGTACATCCCGCTCCATCTGATCTTCATTATTCTTTTTTCTTATTTTTCATTTTTCATTTTTATCACCTTTAGGCTATCACGTGGGGCACGCTGTCGAGACGGGTCAATATACCCGCCCGCTGCATCCCTGGGCGTATACGGCCCGAATCGATAGATGCGCCTTTAGCGAAACAGCCGGCGTGTGATATGTGCGGCGAGCAATAACGAACGGAAAGCGATCAAGCTGGCCGGGGAGAAACAAGTTTTGACACTTTGAGCCGCAGTTTCTGCCTCTTTCTACGGGTTAGTGGTTAGGCGCCCCGAAGCGACGCCTTCGTTATTAAACGCGGCGCGTTTCCTCTTAGGACGTACGAGTGTGTGTGTTGGTACAAATATACCATGAAAAAAGAAAAGCAGCACAGTGAATCAGCACAAGGAAAGCAAACAAGACGGTACGAAGTGCGTTTACTGTGCAACGGCACGATGTTTGGAGGAGACTCTTGTGGGATCTCTTCTTATTCTTCTTATTATTTTTTAAAGGCGCGTCGATGCTGGAAAATTTCGATCGCCTTCGTCCTTCTAGCTTTCGAAAATGACTTCCGCGTGGTTTTTTGAAAGGTGACCTTGCTTACCTTGCAGAACAAGACGACGTGTGCTCAAGTCAACGTGTGCTCGAACAAAGCGAAAGGACACTCATTTCTTCGTTGGCAGTTCGCAATAACAGCATGAATGTCATTTCGTCTTCTCCGATTGCTGCGTTTCAGGACAACATTTCAGCTGCCTTTCTGCTTTCTTTTCTGTTATGTCGTTAATTTTCCTCCAGACTAGACTTTGTCCAATCCTTGATTTAAGCTGAGGGTGGCTGTTGTGTGCTGCGGTCTCGAGGGGCTAAGCCATCCCCAAGTTTTCCATTAACGTTGCGTAGACTTCAGATTTTTCACGATCACCTCATCCTACCAATGTTGTGTGCAAGGCATGCGGCCCCGCAGTGTTCCTTTTTCCTCTCCCTTTTTCACATTCAACTATCCTTAGCTTTTACTCCCGCACGCCAACCACCTGCGTACATGGTAGCTAACACGAACTACTTCTAGACAAATACTACAACATTCCGCGTAGTCTTTCTCTAGCAAACGCGGGATTTTATTCCTTCTTGAACTTTCCCAAAAGTACGATGTGATTGTGAGAGACGCCGTAGTGGAGGTCTCCGGAAATTTCGACCACATGGGCTTCCTAAACGTGCACTGACGTCTCCCTGTACACGGGAATCAACAATTCACCTGCATCCAAATGCAGCCGCTGCGGCCGGGATTCAATCCCGCTACCTTCGGATCAGCAGCCGAGTTCCGTAGCCACACCAGACACCGTTGTCGGGGCTGCAAGCACTGGAGGCAGTTGACTTTTGTTAAACATTAAGACTTCTATGAATGTCAAGACGCGCAGTTTGAGTAGCGGCGGCCTTTTAGAGCCCACAAGTTAACCCGCGAAATCTAGCTTAACAGGGCAGCAACGTTACGAAAAAGCACGGGAATATGCTATTCCCTCGTGTCTTATTACGCTCGCTAACAAGCAGCCCAACTTGTTCTCTTTACTGTCTCAAATAAAGTCATTGTGACAGAGGCACCCATGTCTGCTTACTTGCATTGGACGCGCAAGGATTGTTTGTCAAGGTTCGGCTTATTATATGCACGGGCATGCTACTTGGTCCGCACTTGGTCGCGTGGGTTTCCTCTTTAACGGGTGGAAAGGCCGTTTGGCGGGCGGGCGCGGATATTGGTCGCGGGTCGTATAATCCCTTCCCATCAAAATATATGCGATATTTCGGCACACTGTCTCCACTAGAACGCGACACCAGTAACCAGAGATCGTTGTCATCCTACATGCTGAAAAATAAAAGCTATTTCAATGCAGTGACTTAATCGTCCCCGCCATAACAACTTGCCGAGAGAAGTGGAAGAGGCGAAAGAAAAAAAAAAAAGAAAAGGAAAGCACGGGCAATGGGCGAGTGGAGTGAGAGTGAAAAAGACCACCCCATCATCTGTCTGTCTGTCAGTCTCTCTCTTTCTCTCCCCCCTCCCTCTTTGTGCTTGGGACCTTCAAAGAAAATGACTTTCGTCGAGGCGAAAAACTGCCTCGAAATTATTCCGGAACCCCAAGGCACGGCGTTCCGCGCATCGTCCATCACGACGGCATTTTGCGACACGGAGGCCCATCGCTATCATTTGAGGCGCTCCAAGGTCGACGTGTAGCGGCCCTTTCATATAATATATTACGAGCTGTGAGGGCTCCGCCGGGACCCTCACCCTTGGGACCAAAGCGATGGCCGAATGGAACTCGAAAATTCTAAACTCTCCTAATCCTGGCGGGCCTTTTTATTTTAAGGTCATGAAGAGGCCCAGCGGGACCGATACTTACGTTGCTACGAAGGCACAGGAAGAATGCGAAAACGCCAGACAGGTCATGTTGCAGAAATTGCTCCCTACCATTATTCTGGCTGTCACGTGTAGGGTCAGCAAACTGGATGAAGTCTAGATAGCCTAGCAGCCTTTCACCTTATCTTCTACTCACCCACCGCGGAAGCTTAGCGTGTAAGTGTTGGCTCGCGAAGGTCGAGGTCGCGGGATCGAATTCCTGAAACGACGGCTGCGTTTCTATGGGGGCGAAATGTAATGCTTAGATTTGGGTGTACTTAGATTAGGTGCGCACTGAAGAACCCCCCGGGTGTTCAAAATTGTTCCAGAGCCATAAACTACGGGACGTGGCTCATAATCATAGCTGGTTTTGGCAAGTAGAATCCCCTCGACTATTATTATTTGCTGTTCTCCTACTCCAGATGAAAATGACGGGATGTTAAGTTGTACTCAGAGTCATATAGAGACGAAGAGTCGTATGCCAGACGAACCCCAACACATAAAGTACAAACTTGTCGAAGTATTTGATTGAGGTAAGTGTCTCTCAGGACGGTTGAACGGTGTCTCCTCTGCGCGGGAAGAGAAAACTCTTCTGTCGCAATAGCGTTTTTGCAGCTGTGAATGTCCAACTAAACTCTACACGGAGGCCATGCCGGAAAGTGCGATTACATGCGGACGTTGAAACCAGCGAACCCATTTTGCTCGATACATCGATTTATCTCTACTTTACGTGCGCAATAACAAAAGCTCGCAGTTTTCTGCTAGCGTATAGATTACTTCAATAAATGTAATAGGCGTGACTTTTCTTCTTTTTTTTAAGTTTCGAAACCACCTCTCGGTCTCCTTTGCACTATTATGTTCTGAGATCATCTCTCTCTCTCTCTCTCTGCTATACCGTGACAACCCCCTTCCCTTCTCTCCTGCCTCCCCATCTCCCCATCGTGCACCCAGGTCGTTTCCGAGTACTGGTTCAGCAGATTACGCAACCCTTTCCTGCCACAGGCAGAGCGTGTCGGGCTGGCCGTTATCGTCGACGTAAACGGCACCGCGCCCGTCTCCGGCCAGAAACCATTAGGGGAGAAGCGAGCGCGAAGCGGCTTCGATCGGCCGCCGATGGATTCTTCTGCCGGGCCGTATCACCGTTCGGCCGATGACGATGGCCGCTGCAGTCAAAAAGGCGGCGTGCCCCTCGCTCCGCGGTCTCGTTCGTGCGAAACGGATGTTATACGGATGACCATCGGCATTCCGCGCGCGCTACCGTGTGAGTTCCCTATTCCTCGCGGAGGAATTAGGGATTGCTCAATGGGCTCGTCCCAACAGTTGATGCGGCACTGGAGAGCTCGACGCATGCGCGTTAGTGATCATTGGCTGCATTCGTATGCGTGAGCTGGAGCCCCGGACGACCGAAACTGCATCGTTTGAACAATTTAGCCATTCACTGCATAAACGTACAAGGAGACTGTAATAAACTCCTGCATGGAAAGCATGTCTGATGACAGCATTCTCAAAACGAGGTGCTTGCAGTAAGTATTCTCCCACACTAACTCACTCCCCATCCCCCAACTTTAGCACCCCGACTCTTTATATCAATCCCGCTTGATTTGAAATATATTACTTGAGGCTGCTCGTGGTACCGGGCAGCAGAGCATGCATATTAACAAACATCATCCAAAGTTCTGCACTACCCGCTCGTTTTTGACGTCGTATCAAGCAGTAAATTTGCAATACGTCATCCACCTTTATTACTAACTGAGGTGGACCCAATCCCCTCGTGGATGTGTGCCAATTACGGAGGCAGCAAGAACAAGAAAAATGGTGCGACATGACATAAACTATGACGGGTCACGTTCATTCGTGCCAAAACGCCCTCCTTGAAAGGAGCTTGTCGCATCATGATAGCAAGCAAAGGCTTCACCCGTATCGCACGGCAGAACAATTTCATCACTGTCGTCTCCTAGATACTGATTATGAGTTCTGTTTATACGTTTCACGACCTATTAGCAGCTGAAGTTTATCGCCTGTACACTAGTCTGGCTTTCTTGGGGTCCTATTTGCTCGTATCCAACTTTTCTTTATATTCAAAAAAAATGAGCACAAAATACTTTCATCACTGTATGTGCTTGCCTATGTACGTTCTACAATGAAATAAAAAAAATCATTTGAAAGCTAGCACTTGTCTGTGTGGGTTATGTCCTGCGTCTTGAAAGCATATTGCGCTTGTTTCTTTTTGTGTACGGAGCACCAACTAGGACGCACCAGCACTTTGCTCAGTTTACTCCTTTCCTCTAAAGTGAATCCTAAACGTAAAGGCCCTATGATAGTGACACGGAGAAGGAATCACGCAATACCAGGTCAGATCACTACTCATGTTTGCCAGCTTTCCGTGAGACGAGCTTGGCCATTAAGCACTTGACTTACGCGTAGTCATTTTTCTGATCGCTTTATTTTCGATTTTAATTTTGTTTTTTCTCTCCATATGCTGGACCACGTGAACGTATGAAAAAGCGTTCATTTCTCACATACATATTATTTCTTCCAGCACCCATCACGTTTCTGTTCGCGTTTGTCCTCATATTGTTTAGTTTCTATGTAATTATGCTTTTGTGTCGTCCAAAGTAAAGACATCTAGACAAAGAAAAATAAATTGGTAGCTGCAGCGTAAAAATCACAATTCGCAAACGGGCTCGAACTTTCGCAATGCCTTCCTCGGAACGCAGGCCTCCATCTCAACCTGCATCTATGCGCGGGCGATGAACAAAATTGGTTTTATCGAGAAAACTCCGGTCTGCGTAAGTTTGCTCCCGTGTCCGCTTGCGTCCCAAAGAAATTGTGAAATCGTTCGTCCTTCTTTTTTTTTTTTTAACTTTAACACACGTCATATCCCGATGCGTCTTCTCTCTCTTATACTCACGATTTCATTTTATTACTGCAAGAGGTATCGAAACTTTTGTTCCCGTCTGTCTTTTGTTTCACTCACAACGTCGACGTCATGTTTCTTTTCTTTTTGCCTCGTTTTTCGCGTCGTGCGAGAAGCGAACGAGCCACGTGAAACCCTACACGCTAAGCGCGCAATTCAGAGAGCAGGAATATTGGGTTGAAATGCAATAAAAGCTGCATCTCTCGGTAGAGAAGCGAATCAGTCGATTAACTCAGCAGAGAGCTTACACCGTGTCAGTTTGCGCAATCCGTCCATTTAGACGACCGTAACCGGATCATTAATGACGTCAGCGTTGCGGGGATGCAGTAGTCGCCTGGGTCACAACCAGACAGAAAGACAGAAAAAAAAAGAGATGAATAAGCATTGAGAAAAGAAACGTAACAAGGTACGAAGGTCAAGTGCATTAGGCAGTCTGGCGTAGCCATGTGTGGTATAATAACTTGGTCGTATTGCGGCAATATTGTCATTATCACGTGCGTTTGTACTCCTTCGCTTCACTTACTCAGGTGTACACCTACACTTAAGGAGCGATAAAGATAGCTTTATGGCTGCAGAAACACTTTGTGAAGCGCGCCGCAGTGGATGGCTCCGCAAATTTCGAGCACCTTGGGTTCTTTAACACGCACCGAATACCCGCAGTACACGGGACTCGAACGTTTCACCTCCATGGGAAAATGCAACCACCGCGGCAAACCTGCGTATTTTAAGTCAGCAGTCAAGCACCATAACCACACTCCACCACCTCGGCAGACGTCTCAGGCTCCTGGAAGAGCATTGCATATGTACTGTAAACACAATAGGCGACACAACTTTTGTACAGCCGAACAAATTTCTTATGCCAGTTAGAGACGAAACCGGCGTGAAGCTCTTCATCCGGGTAATTTAATTTTGCAGGAAGCAATTCTGTGAGGGCGAGGGAGACAGGACTGGCTGTCACTAAAGACGGAGTGATATTGAGAGGTTTAAGTAGGAGATATGAACATCTTTTGAGAGAGTGCGCGTTCCCGTGGCAAGTATTAAAATCTCTATTCTACATTAACCTTCAAACAGTGACAGCTTTGCAAATGGACATAGCCGTCTGTGTAGCATGCCAACGACATTCTGCGTGCTACTAAACTGTCGTTTAATTCCCTACGACTTAGCGTCCTCCTCTACCTTCCTCTTTCATTCATTTTACTCCCATTTCCTTAGCCTCTTTTCCAAAATTTTGTTTATTTCGTTTTATTCATTTATATTACGTAGGAGATGGTCAGCGATATAGTGCGGGACGCCTTTCACCTCTTCACAAGTCTGAGCAATTTACATTCAAAACCATTCAGTGAGAATGCACATCGCGATATGTACACACTTCTCGTAAGCAAATTTTTACGTTACCCACATATAAGCATACCGTCGAAGGAATAGAATGCCGACGCGGCCAGCGCATCATTTCTCTCAAAATCATTTTTTTAAAGAAAATGTAAAAGCGCAGCACAAAAGCGCGTATGACGACATCGGTACAATTAATACGAAACGCTTCACCCAGGAAACTGCGCCGTAACGTAAACGTTGACAGGGACAAGGCACGTGCGTACCCTTTCAATTCAGTCATGAGCAGCTTGGCTGTACAAGAGTATTTGCATTATAAGTACATAATATTCTTCAATTCTTCGCCTCACTCCTTTCTTTCGTCACGTTCGTCCTTCTTCTGTTTATCTTTTGTTTATCTCATTGTTTTCCCCCGTTGTTTTCCTTTCTTTCCTTTGTGCACTCGCTTATGATCCCAGTGCCTTTTTCACTTCCCCGACCGCTGATGCTACTGCTCAGAGGGGACCACGTTTTACGACTCCAGCATAAACGAGTGCTATATAAAGGGGATAAAGAGGAAAACAGGGTCCCGCGTACGCGCTCACGCGAGAAAAGTAGGGAACCTCCCTCTTTTGCCTAAAGAAGAGGGCGCGCCGGTCGTCATGGCCTGGCGGTATACACTATACACGGGGCGCTGCATTTTTACGACTGGCGCGTGAGTGGCCCATCGCGGCGTGCGCACGCATTTAGTTGCGCCGGCAAACCACTTTGACGCCGCCGCGAGCTTTCTTTTTGACGGGCCGTTTACAGCCGCTGCGGCTTTGACGCGGACTCGCACTTATACCGAAGTTACCGCTTTTATTCTGCCCCGGGTCCCTTCAATCGTTGCTTGGTTTTGTTTTGCGTTTCCTTCTCACACCCTCATGTATGGCGAGCGCACACGAGTTAAGCGCCGTGTGTATTGAATTGTAGATGGGCCTTTATCTCGAGCACTGTATGTGGTAGAGCACACACGCCACCTAGTTTTGCCTCCTGTACGATTAGGTTGGCTTGCACGCGCGGCCCTGCCAGGGTGGTCTCGTGGTTATGGCACTCGGCTGCAGATCCGAAGGTCGCGGGATCGAATCCCGGCCGTGGCGGCTGCATTTCGATGGAGGCGAAATGTTGGGGCCCGTGTGCTGTGCGGTGTCAGTGCACGTTAAAGAACCCCAGGTGGTCGAAATTTCCGGAGACCTCCACTACGGCGTCTCTCATAATCATAGCTGGTTTTGGGACGTTAAACCCCACAAACCAATCATTTAACAGGTGCAATGCACCGTGGAAAAGGGGGGAGACAGTCAAAACCGAGAAGGTCAAAAGAAAAAAAAAAGAGTGCGCTGGCTTTCGAGCAGATTACTTTGTAAGGCTCCGTGAATTATATAGCCACGTGAACCACCACCATATATCACCAAAACACGCAACCAAACGTCGCGCCGAGGCGACTGAACCATCAATAATACTCAACAAACATGCACCACTCAATCACGCACGGCTGAACTGATCAAAAAAATCTTACTTACCCTGTATAAAAATGGAACGATAAAGCAACTTTACAGCAGTTTATGCTTGAGAAAGCCTCTCGCTACTTGATAAAGCCTTCACAGTGCAAACAAAACGAAGAACAGAGGATTGAGTGAGAATGCGAGTCTTCTGTTCCAGTCTGATCTTTCAGTGACGCCTATTCTTGCGTTATTTTTCGTATAGAATGGTTTCACCAATGCTGTAATGCGCTTTAGCCGTCCTTCCGAAAAGACTGCCGGTATAAGCGGAAACATTAGGCTTCGCTATCCGAGAACGACGGTTACGCAGACAGTACAGGGCACGTGCACAGTAAGTACAGCTTTAGCTTGCAACGCACCTCCCGGTTGACGTCAAACGCAACTTATAAGACGCAATGCCTCCGGCCAAATACCGCTACTTTGTCCATAAAAGTTATCCGCGAGATAAACTACTCCGTTATTGTTGTACGTTGGGCGTTATAATGCTTGGGGCGTATACTTTATTTTGTTGTTGTTGTTGTTTCCTATTGCTGTTCCCATACTTTTTCTGTGCGGCACGTCGTACCATCACTTCCTTCCTATTTATTTTATTTCCTCATGTCCTCGACATCATCTGGAGTAGGCAGCTGTTGTGCACTTCCCCGTGCGCAGTTATCAGCTTTTTTTTCTTCCTTATTTGTCTTTGTAATTTGCATGTTGTATAGAAAATTCAGGAGCCGTTCCCCTTACGACGAAATTGGGGCAAGCGAACCGTTTGCTATGCGTGTCTTTCTTTCTTTCTTTCTTTCTTTCTTTCTTTCTTTCTTTCTTTCTTTCTTTCTTTCTTTCTTTCTTTCTTTCTTTCTTTCTTTCTTTCTTTCTTTCTTTCTTTCTTTCTTTCTTTCTTTCTTTCTTTCTTTCTTCGCTAGAAACTCCAAGGCATTGATATGGCTCAGATATGTTCACATTTCGCAAGCGGAGGTGTGCACTCTAGCAGATAACACTCCCCTAGGCATATTTTCGTGAATTTTCTTTTTCGCTTGAACAGTTCTGTTTTAGTTTTTGCATGCTACAAAAACGCCACTGAAATCTGTAATTCATAGCAAGATTCGTTCCAGTAATGATAACAATCCCTTGCAAGAAGTTAAACGAATATACCACTCTGCTTTATTGTAGAACAGTCGTCAATAACATAGATGCATATTATGAGCGTAAGGATCGCGCGATGTTGCGATCTTGGGACAAAGTTACGAATAAAACGTGTCCTTTTTTTTTTTTTTTCTGATGCCGCAGGTTCGATGAGATATCCCCGCTTCGTAGTCTATCTAACACCGTCGACTGACGAGAAGAGGCGAACTTCTCGTAGAGTCTCGTGAAGGGAGAACGAGCGGGTGTGCCGCTTGGCCCCTGTCCAAGGGGGCCGTAGCGGCGTCCCTGCGCGGATCAAACCGTCGCCCTGGTTGCGGCCGCCATGAAGAGGGACGAGGACTCCGAGTCCGCGTCCCTGGTCGGCCGCGAGAACCCCGGATCGTACACCGAGGATGCCAGGCCCTCGCCTGCCATCCGGGAGACCGACTACGTCGACACCGACGTGCCGCTCCTGTCGCAGTTCCACGAGGATGCCATCGCTCAGGTGAGCACCGTGGGGCCCAGCGTACGCTGCCTTCGGGGATATACGGTTCCCGTGAGGTGCTGCCTATCCCTAACTATGATGCCGGACGTCCCTAACACCAGGGACATATATCCTCATACAATGCGAAGTTTCGCATCTATTCCCTGTCATATACTACTTTGTATTACTTGACAGGCCATATATAATGCTTCTCTACTTATAGCATGCGTTAGTTGTGCCCATTCCCTGCGAACTGGCCTTACGACAACTTGCATAATGTTCTCAGAGCCCTAAAAGGAATCAAAATTCTTGATTGTCGAAATTAGGAATATGTATTATGAAATAGAGCACAAGGAACATACTGCTCCACGTGTGGGCCATATATTCCTAATGTATAGAGAAGCCCTGAATCACATGTCGCCATAAGGTCCCTAAGTCGTACAGTGCCATAGGGTACTATAGCATCTCGCATCCACTACCACGCTAACTACCATACGTAGCGAGCTACCCCTTCTTCCCAGACCAGGGGCTAGCTCCCAAGAAAGGCATCAAGACTACAAATAGTCAAGGTTTAGTATTCCTCGTAACGAAGCCACGTTTTAAGTTTTCTTATAACTCGGCGTTCCGCCTTTTGCTTACGACGCCGTGATAGGGGTGGTATAGTTTTCCTAGCAGGCGGTGCGAGGCTCCCCACAGTACTTGTAGCTCTATTTATCCAAAGCTTCTCTTTTCATACTGTCTGCGATAGCAGGCAGTCGGTGGGGCTTCTGATAATAGTTCGTCACTGTGATGGCTAGATATATATGTGCAGACTTACGCATAAATATTCTTGTATTTTGTGTCCAGAAATATTTATTCTAAAGAATTCGAAAAAAATATACGATGGTGCTATTTATACGGTATAAATATGCATTACTCATTTTGACATGCCTCAGAGCCACGTATATACTAGTGAGTCGTTACACTTCGTTGCTAATTAAAGTGGCGGTTCCTTCATTGTGTTCGGGCCTTTAAAATTGATCTCCCCAGTGTAAGCCAATTTACAACGTTGAGTACAACTCATGGTAAATAAGCTTCCGTGTGATCATCTTTTAGTGTTCAGATAATGCGTTGTGTGAAAAGGAGTAGCAGGATCTCCCGAGGGGAGAGCATTGTATTTTTACCTCTCCCAACCTTACAAGGAAATAAGATGGCAAATATGCTTCATTTCCAGGCTGGGGAGGGCCTGTTCCAGTGGCTGGTGTTCTTGGTCTGTGGACTGGCGTTGGCTGCGGATTCCATCGAGATCATGGTCATCGCCTACGTTCTTCCGTCAGCCGAACGCGAGCTCTGCATGGACGACAACCGAAAAGGATGGCTTGGTAAGCATTACTTGTGGCTAGTTGTCGCCTTTAAGTTTTACCGTAGCGTCGCACGTGAATAGAATTCGGCGAACGAACTGCTGCAGCTGAGTACGACTACGTACGCAAAGCTTCTCTACTTATATCATGGATAGTTGTGCCCATTCCCTGAGAACTGGGGCCTTACGACAACTTGCATAATGTTCTCAGAGCCCTGAAAGGAATCAAAATTCTTGTTTGTCGAAATTTCGTTGCACTGCGTTTTCAGCCTCGCCCGAGTCATCCCTCATTGTTCCTTCCTGCGTAGCGGGATAACCACTGACACGTGGTTAAAGAAAAGCGTCCAGTAAAAAAATGAGAACTCCAGTCGTGTAAGCGAGTTTCTGGAAATAGAAGTAAGCAAATTGCTTGTATTTCATCAACGCCTTTCTTTCGGGCTTCGATAGCAAGCGTGCGGCAGAACGGTAAACAATGCGCTTCAGTTAAAAAAAATGGCGCTAACAAACTATTATGGAAATAAATTTTCTATCGTAGCCAGATCAGTGGCCCGGGTAGTCGATGAGCCATCCTGGTCCTCTCGTATAAAACAGGAAGAAACGGGTGCTTGTACGCAAGTCATTATTATTGTTGTTATTATTATTATACCCACACTCTACTTTTGTTGCGTCGTGGTATCACCAAGCTGATGTCTTTACTGGAGCTTCGATTGCTCCAAACACTGAAATGAAATGGGGGAAGTAAACAGCAGCCGCTCAAAGCCGAGCACACGTCGCCCCCCCACCCCCAACCCGCCCACGGTTTCTGCCATTAGATAAATCTGCCCGAGCATAGAAAACATAAAAGTCCCGCACACAAGCCGTGAGAGCTCGTTCGACGTAAGCCTTCGCCATTTGCCTCTCGCTTCCCCCTCCTTTTATTTATTTCTTTTTCGCAACTTCAGCTCACACGTTCGCCTTCCTAAACGACCAGCGAGGTCCTGAAAACAGCACCGGACGGGAACGAGAGATATCCGTCTTCACTATTGTTGTATACCTTTACATTATTTTCTTTCTGATTCAGCTGTATACGTTTTGATTATGTTGCTAATTCTTTTCTTCGAATAGACACTCGTCCATCCTCGACCATTTCGCGACTTCCCTTGCACTTTTTTTTGGGAGCTTTCCAAGCTCCGTGTCATTTTACTGCTGCGACTGCCACGCAAGTTTGTGCCTTCTTTTACCGCCCGGGCGGGGCGTGATTTACGCGCGACTGCACTGGCGATTGCTGCTTTTCTGCCCGTGATCAGCGAACCATCCTTTCATACTTGCCGCTCAAAGCGATATCCCTCTGTTACCCGTTCCCCAAATCCCTGCTCCCGAGCAACTATACCTTAGTGTATACACACACACGCACCTTTTCTTCGCTCATTCCTTTTCATATGATCCCTCATTCCTCGGTTCTTGTTTTGATGGATACGATGAGATCGGCCTCACCACTGATTACAGCTGCGCCAATATGAGCCCCTGGTAAGGTATCTGATGAAATGAGAGTGGAAAAAAGAAAGAAAGGGGGAGAGACGCGTCTGTGAGCGGAGTCTCCTCGAGCCATAATTACGCGGGCTGGCCGCTCTTCGCGCAGAAGCAGCAGCACAGGCAAGCGCTTGCTCTTCTATACGCTTTCGTACTTAGCAGGGCCGAAGGGAGGGACCGGCTCGGTACACGATTTTGCTGCCTGCCGGTACGTACACAGGCTCGATCTCGGGCCTTCCACTCAGTCCCCGCGAAACTTCTTATTACTTGGCTAAACCACGGCTCCGGCATTTATTGTATCCCTTGCAGCGATGGCCGCTCTTCGAGGCTCGAGTGTCTCGACCATCTTTTCTTTTGTTATATACTTGCAGAGTTCCGAGTCACGCACGATACGGCTTCATGGCCTGGGGCGCTGGCTCTGAAAATATCTATTTTCTATTTGACCGGTGTCTGACTGCTTTGACCGTTTTTGGACGTTTAGGTTGGTCCCGCGAGTCTAGGTCGCACGTGCCTCCTCTTTTAACGAACATCTGCCTTTGTCCTATTGATGCGCCTGTTCGTGTTTTATCCTCCTATATAATATTTGGTACTTATTGCATGGTAGCTCCTAAATGTACATCGTCCGTGAGGAAATGAGCGGAACAGTGCTCGTTTTCCGCTTGATGTTCCTTTGGATATCGTCCTCTCTTGTTCATTATTCTATCCGAATGCATTTCCTGTCCTTTCTCTCTCGCCGCCCAACCCCCCCCCCTCCCCCTTTAACCATCGTTGTTCGGCCTTGTTCCAAAACGCTGCTTCATTACTGATTATTACTCCCGTTTCCCAGGCTCTATTTCGCTTGCCTTTGATATTCACTCGCACTGCTGCGCTGTCCACCATCGGTTTCTCCTTACTCTTAGTTCATGGCCACCGAATCCCGGATGCACTTGGTTTTCTCCTAATCCCTGCCCAACATACATGCCAGGGTCTTCTCGCGTTGTTGTCGTGATCAAGTGGGCGGACGCACCGGAAAGGTTTCGAGCTTTTCCACGGACAAAGAGTGTTCACTTCCATTCAGTCGACTCTCAAGATGTCAAAGCAAGAAGTGTATAAACACTCCCGTTGTTTTTCGTCTTATCTATTTTCCTCCCGCCGCCACTACCACCACCACTACAATAAAAAAAGAAAAGGAAATAAAGGGAAAGGGGGTGGTGTCATTGCCGGCACAGAGAAAAAATTCAACGAATTCACTAATGTACAAAACTGGAATAGAAATCATGCTTATTTCCAGCACCGATGTCACAAGAGAGAGAGAGAAAGATGATGGCCGAAAGGCGTGGAGGGTAACCGGAAGGAAAAATATCCAGTTTACTCTGCACCGCGGAAGGGGTAAGGGGAGACAGAAAGGGATGGAAGAAGAGAATAAAGGGAGAAAGAGATAGATCTTTTCTCGGACACACACAAGGTTGCAATTTACACCAATATTCTAACCCAAGTTGAGGTCACAACTGTCACGTTGGTCTTCAGATTGGAAGTGACGAATGCCGACCTTGATCAAGGTCGACACCCCACCAAAACCTCAAGAAATGAAGGATTGTGCAATCGTGTACTCTAACATTTACAGCAACCGAATACTGTCCTTCACCGTCACAGTGTTCTCTCGCTCCCTTTCAATATATACAAGGTGTTTTAAGCTAACATGCGCCAACCTTTAAAGATATCCACGTGACCGTTCCGGGGTTCCAACCTGGCTGCGTGACCCGCTGCATCCCCCCCTCCCTCTCTAAAAAGAAATATTGAAAATATAATGGACTGAGAGAGGCTGCGGGCCTCAATCATTCCTTTTTTCCTTCAGATCTTAGCATCAGTAACTGTCGTCTCAACCACCACAGGTTATTTTTTAGAATGAGTCGAGGTATTTATTTATAATAATTGCAGCCTTCAAACGGTTGCTTTACACGCAATATGTTCAATGGCGAAGTTGTAAAGCGTGTTATTTACTGTCGAAACAATGAATTTTCATGGTAATAAGAGCAACGGTTCTAATTATTTTCGGCTCCCGAGAAAGTGCACGAGGTTCGAAAGGTACCATGTGACTAGGCGCTTGCGCGTAGTGACATTAGCACCCTCAAACGTGCTAAGAAAGAACCATCTACACGCAAACGGACCGTACTGAATCACAAGAGAAAATCATAAGGTGTGGCCACACATATCGCTTTTTCCGCCTGTCCATACCTGCGGTCTGCATGCATCATTGATGGTTCGTTCTTAGCACGTTTGCGTTCCATAATGGCGCTTTATGGAAGCGGTAGCCACGTGGTACTTTTTCAAATCTCGTGCACTTTCTTAGAATATATATATATATGTATATACGTTCATTAAACAACAAGCGTTGAAGCCTAGGAAAGCATAGGGAAAGTTATTCCAATTCGTAATTATGATATTGTAATATTGGGGTAAGTAGAAAGGAATTAAAGTGGACGGAGGGACGGCCGCCTTCGTAGCTCAGCGGTAGAGCATAGGACGCGATATCCGAAGATCGTGGGTTCGGTTCCCACCGAAGGTAGGTTTGTCTTTTCGTCCACTTTAATTCCTTTCTACTTACCTCAAAATTACAATATCATAATTACGAATTGGAATAACTTCCCCTATGCTTTCCTAGGCTTCAATGTTTCTTGTTTCATTAACTTGTTTCTAACAAAGCGAGCCCCCCTTGACCCCCTTCCCTTTCGTTATATGCATATATATATATATATATATATATATATATATATATATATATATATATATATATATTGGTATGGCTCACTGACGTCCCATAGTATATAGTGCGTAAATTCTCACGGCGAGCCTCAGGCTGGACAATACAATTCCATTAGTTCAACGTTATCTTCCTTCCTCGTACCATACGCCTCTATATCTTGCAGCTACACGTGCACCGAGGGTAACAGGCTATATACCCTGTAAGCCCTCACAGGATTTACCGTCCACTGATAAGATCAGTCTTGCGTTTCCAGCAGAACTCAGTCAAGCGTTTACGCACGCACCCGTCGCTTCACGCTTGCTCGATTCTTCGAGAGCTGCTAAATATGGACGATATGTACTTCTCTCGAGCTTGCGCGTTGTTTCGCTCCCAGCGTCCACACGTGCGTGAAATCGCCTCGCATCTTTTATTTAGTCTTTGATTCTTACGAGGCCCTTCGGACATAACGGAAGCAGCGCGGCGGCTCCTTCCTCTTTCAAGTATCGCCCCTGCGTTTCACAAGACTTCTTTGTTCCTTATTCTAGAAGGTTCCCCGATGTGCTTGTAAATGGCTTCGCGGGTGCTTGTTTTTAAGAGCCTGACAAGTGTGCCATTTCATGTGAAAATGCGGGCCTCGGAGTATTTTACACTGTCTGCGTGTTACTGCGTGTCACACTGTGTTACTGGCTTTACATGACGATATGTGTATAGAAAAATTTCATATGACACACATTCCACGTATCCAATGACCACGTATGAATCATATGAGAACACATATGATTCATAATGTGTTCATATGCGGTTAGTGGATATGTGGTATATGCCTTATGACATTTTTCCATAATCACTTGCGCATAGCAGTATTGTCATCCTTTATCTTTATTGCTGCGCTTTGGCGTCCCAAAACCACGATGCGATTACGAGAGAAGCCGTAGCGGAGGTCTCCGGAAATTTCGACCACAGTAGGGCTCTTTAACGTGCACTGACGTCACACAGCACACAGGCGCCAGCACTTTAGGTGCAACGGCCTGTCTAGCTTCTCTTCAGCAGTGCCCCTTAGCAACAGCGCACAAGCCCGCACCCTGGTCAAGCGTGTCGATGACGTCTGCTAGTTGTTTATCGCCAGAAACGGAAGCGACTGCATTGTGTCTTGAAGGATTCATAAATTCGATAAAAATTAGCGATGCTTGCACTAGAGGCGCAAAGCTGGTGATGCCGGTGGGCACAATGGTCCGGGTTTGTCTCCGGCACAAGTGCACGCGCACCCTCGGCGACCAGAAATTATGATGATGATGATGATGATGATGATGATGATGATAGTTTTACGGCAGACCGCACTTTTTGCGTTTAGCTAGAACAGCTTCACTGTTAACAAAGAGGTTTCCCGGGCATTTAATTATCCAACGTGCCTTGAGGGGTTATTCTTTACCCGTCACTTAACCTCTATTGTGACGGGCCGTCCGTTATAGGATACGTGTCCGGCGTCCAAACGGTATGGAGACGCCGCATTTTTTATTTTTTTTTAATACTAGACTCTCTCCCCGTGTCACTCGAGCGCGCGTAACGTGCACTTCAGCCACCCACACGCGTGCACGCGTTGCCCAGCCACTATACACAGCATTTATTAAAGTTACGGGCACTCTCACTGTAGCCAGGTATTGCGTTAATTTGACATCACACCTGCGAGCGAGTGAGTGAGACAACTTTATTGCAAATTCCCCAAACTGGTGGCCTCGGTCAGGAGGTGCCGGAGGACAGCAGAGGGACCCTGTCTCTCGATAGGCTTCCGGGCTTGCTGTCGCGGAGGGTCTTTGCATGAACATCGAAAAATGTTTCGTTGTTGTTGTTGTTGTTGTTGTTGTTGTTGTTGTTGTTGTTGTTGTTGTTGTTGTTGTTGTTGTTGTTGTTGTTGTTGTTGTTGTTAAACAATCACCTAGTTTGTTTTCAAAGAGTCCTTCCTCACTGTAAACTGTTTTCGTGTTTCTGTTTACACTGGCTGTTTTTTATCGAACACGCATGCACACCCGAGTAACTGACTCGTCTTGTTTGACGGCTATGAATAAAAGCTTCGCGCTGCATGTATGCGTTGTAGCATCTCATCGCGCAGCTTGCTTTATCACGGCAGGCGGTTTCAAAAACGACGGCTTCCTGGAACAGCTGTACAACAACCTGTTGTCCGGAAAGTATTTGCGCGAATTAAATATGTGCAGTCTCTGCTGAACGCTTCCCTTGCCGGCGTCGCTGTGCAAGTTCCCCAGCAATCCACTCACTCTTTCCTCACTCCTGTCTTTACGGTGTTTTTGTTTGTCGAAGAACCGTGGGCAATAATCGCGGCGTTCTTTAATTAAACTTCCTCCTCCGGGTACCGCTTGTTAAAGGAAATCCTTCAGCGCATGCGTAGTGTTGACTCGGTAAACAGAGAATAAAACCGTGAAACCGGTCAACATTGAAGAAAACCAGCACTCGGAGCAGAACCGGGCGTTGTTGACCTCGCGCAGTGCCTTTGACAAGGTCCCCTTCTGGAAACCAGGTTCTTATTGCGGGCATCAGGGCAGAGGAAGCAAGGAATAAGGGAAAGAGAGAAGCCAACAAGAAAAAAGGAAGGACCATCATATAAGCAGCTAAGGGTGCTAAGGCCTCGCCATTCCTTCCTTTTCCGGACAGATGCTTCGCTCCTCATCATGTCGGCGAACGAACCTAGAGAGGAAACAAACTCGTAACCCCCTAACCTATCTCTTTTATTTTTATTTATTTATTTTTTTCTTGCATTTCGCGGAGATTTGAACTAGATAAAAGACGACTGGGCAAGGGGTTACACACAGAGCTCAGACCCTTCTAATATTTACTTTGCTTTCTCTCAAAGCTCGGTTGCTGTGTGTGTTAAAGCCACTGCCACGCTTAAAAGCATGGCTGCGCGAGCACGTAAGGGCTCGCATCATGACGGAAAGAACCGTTGGAAAGAACCCAAAGGACAAAACTGCTTATTCGGGCGCTGTGTGTAAATGTACGCTGCTTCCTGTCTTGAGGCTAGGATTATTAGTTCATTTTTTCTAAGAGATGTGATAGATTTTTTTTTTCGCGCGATTGCCGCATGACATCGAGACATCAGAACTAAGCAGTGGGGCACAGCAAAAAGCGGCGGATGCGGGAAACTGGAAGAGGCGCACACATCCAGCTGTCCGTGTTTACTTTCGTCTTTTCCTACTCCGTTAATTAATCCTGCACCAGCTGGACCAGAAAAACCCCTTGATCGGTATACCATTAAGGCTATAGAATGAGGGATTATAGCACGACGTTACAGTTGTCTGTGAGCGTCGCGAATAAACTCTTACGGCATTTACTTTATGCGACAGATACCGAATACTGAACGTGGTCATTTGCGTATGGACATAACTTTGTTATAACGGGAACCAGAACTGCTTTGCTTTGAAATGGTCATATATTGGACTTTTAATCCCTCAGAGCGTCTCCTGCGTGTACGGGATACTCTTCAGTAACAATGGCTGCCAAGCTGGTTCGCATAATTATGATAGTCCGAGCACGTAACACGAAAACTAGAAAGATACAAGGCAGAGTGGTGACTTGAACTAGCTAGTCGAAGTCCTGTGTCTTACTGGTTAAGCGAAGCTATAGATAGTCTCTCAGAGCTACAAGTCATTGCAGTTTTCCCGTTCGGATGGCTCAGGATGGCATTAAGGAATACTTACCTTAAATATAAATGTACGAGGCACTGTGTAAAAGCTTTGGGGTGTCGGGAAAACGCTGTTCGCTATTTCCGGCACCCTTGAACCTGTTACGATGCCCAGCGCTGCCATCTCGGGATGACACTAGAAAGGCTGGACTCCAAAGAATGAACGAACGGAAAACTTTATTTATTCCTCTTTAAAGGGAAGGAGGCAATAGGACTGAAATGTTTAAAGCAGGCCTCCCCCACCCTCTCAGCCCACTCCAGTACAGCCTCCCGAACGTCGTGCTTCCATCTTCACAAGGCACTGCTCTCGAGACACACTCTTCAGAAGGAAATATGTTTGGACCGTGGTCATATACCTGTAGCTAGCACAGAAAGCAGTGAGAACATTGCCATAGTTTCTGAGTTAGCCTCTCACAGAATTGTAACCAGTGCGCTTTCTCGAGTGTCACTTTTTTTTTCCTCCGTATTTCAGTTCAGGGCAGCAAAAGGGACGTGCGCCTGGTTAACCATCTCGTGTTTGTTTTCTTCTGTAACTCGTTAGGTATTTCAAAGTCTGTCGATCCATTAACAAGTTAGTCGGTCGCTCGGTTGGTCGGTCGGTCGCCGACCGACAGACCTAACTGCTTAACAGCTCTGTCAACTAAAACCCCACGTTTTTCCTCTCGCAGGAGGCGTGTCTTTTATAGGCATGATGATCGGCGGCCTCCTGTGGGGCAACCTGGCCGACAAGATGGGTCGTCGGCGCACCTTGTTATCGGCGCTACTCACCAACGCTTTGTTCTCGGTCATCACCACCTTTATGCCCACTTACGGACTGTTCACTGTCACCAGGCTCTGCTCGGGCATCGGGTGAGTCACCGGACCCTTCACGATATCATACCAACAAGGTCCCGTTAATGGTTATGCACCGTATTTTTGTGCACAATGTGATATCATTTACGTTTGGTCCCTAATGCATCCTGATCTACGCACCCCTTCCCGCCCCGCCCCCTTTTACTTTCCTTTGTACCACACAGTGTGGGAGGTTCCATACCCATCGTATTCACGTACTACGCCGAGTTCCTGTTGAAGAAACACCGTGGCCGCAACCTGTGCTGGTTACTTCTCTTCTGGGCAATCGGAGGCGTCTTTACGTCCGTGATGGCCTGGGGACTTATACCTAGAACAGGTATGTCGCCTCGTTCGGAGCCGTGTCGTCTAGTGTTGTGTGGCTTCAAATGGGAGCCATACGTCTCAGTTAAACCTTCGCCGTGCTTTAAAAAGTCCAAGTGCGCGTTACCAAGATGCAACCAACTTAGTATTGTTTACTAACGTCTTGAACATCTCACGATACTTTTTAAAGTGACCTAGGGTAGTTAATACTTATTAATTAGTCAGCTTTTAAAAATGTTGCTTTAAACGCGAAATGTTCTATGGCGAGGTTGTAAAACATGTTAATAAGTGACCGCGCTATGTATTTCCGTTTGACCTGTTGCAGTGGTTTTAACTCTACGCTTTCGGCGAGCGCAAGTTGAAAAAGCATTACCTGAGTAGTCGCTTGCGCGCAGAGACATTAGCGCCCTTGACCATGCTATGAGCGAACTATTGATAATACACGCGGACAGGCGCTACTGAATGGACCATAAAAGCAAATGATAACGGGTGGCCATACATGCCACTCTTTCGGCCTATTCACGCCAGCTATCTGCGTGCACCGTCGATATTCGCTCGTAGCATGTTTCGTATAGGCAATGGTAAATTGCGACGTCGATATATCGACGTACGACAGCGCGTAGGTGATTTTATTCCTGCATAAATAGTGAACGTCATGCTGTAAGACGCGCAGGCTTTAAGCTTTCGTAGGACGGAAATATGGTAAGTCGCACTCCTCGCGTTTATTTCTGAGCGGCTTACTTAGCGGTTTAATTAGACGACTTAATTAGCTTCGCCGTGAGCATGTGTATTGCGTCGGCATTGTTTTTTCCTTTGTTTCACACGTATGCTCTAATGAAACTTTTGTGTCATAACGCTATCCCACAAGACGAGGTGAGTGCCCTCAGCAAACACGTTTTTATTGTTGGATTTGTGCGTCAGGATTTCTGTACACGAACGTATAAGTTTGCCTAGTTAGGCGGGCGCAAGTGTCGACTTCGTCCAGGCTAAGAACTGCTTCACCTAAGGCCTGTGGGCTATCTTCTCCGCATTGTTCCAGAAATTATGCCGTCATCTTCAATTTCCTTCTTTTGCATAAGTATACACAATTTATGCGCCGGAAATGCAGGAAAATTCTTAAACCTTGACAAAGGACAATGCGACGTACATTATTTTCTTTTGCCATTTACCACATAACGCGGACGCTGTAATGGAATGCTGCAGGAACGGATATGAAGACAGGCCATGGTTAAATATCTTCTTTAGGCACTCACCTTCTGCCGTGGTGCAAAATGAGCCATTAGTCACCGATTTCACAGCAAATGCAACCACGATCCATGCACTCCTGCAATGTTTGTTAGCTGCATTCGCACTCTCATCACATGTTTCACGTACAGAGCACAAACGGAAATAGAATGAGAAAACGCACGTCATACCACGTAAAAGCACACCAAACTAAACGTAGATGTCTAGCGCTACACTGCAGCGCATCCTTAGCAACTAATCCATCCTCTGTCTTCATTAACACCCACTTGTACCTGTACATGCAAGAGGCAATCTCATCTTTGACTCTATCTCAAGCACGCAAACCCGTTAAATAAAAGAAAAATATAGATGAAGCTTCCGCCATGATATTCTTTTTAATTATCCCGTACATCGTATGCCCCGCCACGGTGGTCTAGTGGCTATGGTACTCGGCTGCTGATCCGAGGGTCGCGGGATCTAATCCCAGCCGCGGCGGCTGCATTCCGATGGAGGCGAAATGTTGAGGCCCGTGTGCTGTGCGATGTCAGTGCACGTTAAAGAACCCCAGGTGGTCGAAATTTCCGGAGCCTTCCACTACGGCGTCTCTCATAATCAGAGCTGGTTTTGGATCGTCAAACCCCACGAAACAACAAACGTACCTCGTACAATGCCCTACCACGGTGGGTTAGTGGTTATGGCACTCGGCTGCTGATCCGAATGTCTCTAGATCGAATCCCTACTGTGGCTGCTGCATTTCGATGGTGGCGAAATGCTGCAGGCCCGTGTACTGCGCGATGTCCGTGCACGTTAAAGAACCCCAGATGGTAGAAATTTCCTGAGCTCTTCACTATAGGGCATCTCTCATAACCACATCGTCGTTTTGGGATATAAAACACCAGAAATAAATCAATATCTCGTACGAACGCAGCAAAACAGATGACCCGTCAAATCACACCACAGTACAGGCTACTAGAACTCTTTTTTTTTTCTAGAAACACATCATCATTTATCTTCACGGCATCATTAACAGACGCGTGCGCCCGTTCCTGAAGAGCTCACCTCGTACTTGATTCTAACCTAACCAGATAAGCCCCGCAATCTATAAAGGAAGCACCGACGAAACCTTGTATTTACCTCAGACCTCGGGTCAACGGAATGCCGCGGTCACCTACATAGCGTGCACGCGACAAAGGCCGCGCGCGTTTCATTGAATATCCCAGCTCGTATATCTCGTGCGCAGCCTTCGTTTTGCCGCCAGCACGGCCGCCCCAGTTGCATAATGTATCGCGCGTTCATGCCGATGGACCTGCGCCGAGACAGTCCTATATCGTGGCGCGCCTTTGCAGGGGCCACTCTTCTCGGCCTGGGCAGGCTTCACTTCAGCAGCTGGCGGGTCTTTCTGCTGGTCTGCTCCTTCCCGGCCGTCGTCTCTGTGCTGGGCCTCGCCTTCCTGCCCGAGAGTCCGCGCTTCCTACTCGAGGTCGGTCTACCCCCGACGTAATTGACTTTCTCCCAATCTTCGGTCAGCGTGAAGTATACTTGCTGTTTATTCGTGGCTTTGCACGTGCTCTGCGATCCGCGTGCTCTTTGTGCGATTGTTTGTCTACGGTGGCTCGCGGCACGACTGAAAGACGTATAGCGCTCTAAGAACAAGTCTAAGTTGTCTTCAGAAGAACTTAACGTTGGCTTTGTAGGCGTTTACTGCTACATGTTTGCCACTGATAAAAGGCGGTGACAAAAGAAGACACAGAACTGTGACACGCGTGACACGAGCTGTCCGTGTCGTCGTGTTGTGTTTTATTTCTTTGCCTCCGTCTTTTATTAGCGGCCAACACGTCGAACGTATAAGTTAGCGCTTTCGTGTTGTGCAATGCAAACTGATCTTATACTGAGCTACTTGTCTACCTCTGACGTCCAAGTCAGTGCATTCGCGACTCCTCCACGGGCAGTGTTAAATAATGCACTGCGCATTCATCAATGGTCTGACAGATAAAGCAGAGAGAAAGGAGTATTTCAGGTGCTTTCTATTTGAATATATCAACATTTGCGCAGAAGGTTGACGACGAAACCAAACAGGGTCTGTACACAAGCACAGAAAAAGGTGTCTCCGATATATAATTGCTGGTTATGGTAGGAAGAAACTCAATCGCGATAAGCACGTTATCTGCCCAAGTTCGAAGCCAATCCATGAACAACAGGAAGCCCATGTAACAAACGTATCCCGTTACTTACTTAACTGTAGCATTGGTATGGTGAAATGGGGAACGTCTTCGTTCGATTGGCTATGCCTTCCAACCGTTAGGACGAGCACATGCTTGCACTAGCTAAGGCTCAGTGTTTCTGAAGTTTCTGAAGCGTTAGAGAAGAAAAGCAAAGGTGGCCGCATGGGCTGTAGCGAGACTGAGAATAACGACACAGAGAAAAGAATAATCGGACGACATACAGCGTAGCTCTGCATGTCGTCACAAGTTCAACGACACACAGCGCTAATTCCCTGTGTTTCGTCAAGCATTTCTTTTTCTTTTGCTTTGTGTCGCGGTTGCTTGCCGCGCTGAAACAAAGTAAATGGGAATAAGAGTGTGCGTGAGCGTGGCCTATCGGCTGTGCATACAACTGAAGCTCAACTGTAAGACGAGTCTCAGATAAAGAAAAAAATGAAGATTATCAGAAATAACTGAGATGCGAGTGATTGATACCACAGCTAAGTCAAGCGCCACAGTAAGTGTGACAGACATGCAGAATCTAGGAAGAAAAGCGAGGCAAGGTTCATTGGTTGTTCACGTGAAACATATTTAACAAGAGCGTCGAGAGTTGGACCAGTTGGTGCATGATTGACATATGTGAGTTGCGATGCATCGAATTATTCTTGTTGACAGAACGGTGCACGCCTTACTGATTACGACAGTCCGCCAAGCGTAGTCTCGCTTCTCTATAATCCAGGCAGCCAAAGTTCATGTATCCTACTTCAGAAACGCTGAGCCTTAGCCAGTGCAAGCATGTGCTCGTCCGAACGGTTGGAAGGCATAGCCAATCGAACGAAGACGTGCCCCATTTCACCATACCCGTACTACAGTTCAGTAGGTAACGGGATACGTTTGTTACGTGGGCTTCCTGTTGTTCATGGAAGCTCAAGTACGTTCAAAGAAAAAGACAGTAGAAGATGTTCGAAGTCGTGACGCGCGCAGGCATAACTTCTTGCCTCTTTTAACAGCGAAGCTGTTTAATCTTTTCGTAATTTGTCGTGTTATGAAACATGACCTTGAAATGACCTTGCCTAGCAACGAAGCGGTGCGACATCAACCAGCAATAACCTTAAACGGCCTCGACATCTTGCTACATCACGTAACGTGACGTCCCAATGACACATGACCTGAAGAATATTGATGATGATGATGATGATGATGACGACGACGACGACGACGACGACGACGACGGCGAAGAAGAAGAACAAGAAGACCCAGACCAGCCAAGTGCCCATCAGCTTCGCTAGCCCTGCGCCACTAGTGAAAGCTGCGCTAAATTTTTGTCACTCCTCTCTGTGTAGCCTCTAGCTAGCTTGTTGGGACGAAGGGAGAGTTAACACGCTGGGACGGTGGAACACCTATCAAACCTGACGTTGTAGAGGACTAGTCCTCTAGCAGTTGTAGTCCTCTAGCATCCAAAGGATTTAAAAGAAAAAATCTTGTGGCAGGTGACTCGTGAGGCAATGAAGCTATGGCCTCACGAACTGAAAAATCACTGGTCTTCTGGTTTGACATCATTACGAAGGAACGTTGTAAGTCTCCTAGCACGATGTATAAGAAGTTGCTGCGATTTGCTATCTTTCATCAAGAATACATTTTTTTTAGCGATGCGAAGCACCCGTATCGTATAAAGCTCATGAACGGTAATATAATGCTTGCTGAAATATCGTCTACTTCGGTTTAGTTAAGCTATGATCCCACGTCTGAGTGAAGATGAAAAGCACCATCTAGGAGAGAAACAGCAGTGAGTTCTGCTTTATGGTTTCTGTCAAAAAAAAAAAAAAGAAAGAGTTAGAAAGCGGGAACGGCGTTACGAAATGCTGCCACTTAAAGACGACGTTTGTTTCGCAAACTATGAAATTGAAGAAAAAGAAAAGAGAAACTCGACGTTGCCTCAAAACCATTACGATTACTAGACCTTTACGTAGACTTAGATTTGAGTTTGCCATATCTCTAATAACAGAGTGCAGCAAATCTCCCCGAGCAATCCACTCGAAATGGAGACGTCGATTTAATCTTTAGTCTTCAAACTGCAGGAAAGAGCTCACTATTTTTTTTTATTGTTTTGCTTCTTCCGATCTGTGATCTGAGGGGCCAGATGTATGCATTACCAAGGAGCAAAGGAAGATGACATAAGGAACTAAAAACTAAACCGCGTTCAGGAACTCTAGCATACATACGTAGTTGGAGTGCTGTGTGGATATATATATCTGCTTTTATCCCACTGACCACTCCGAAGACGCGTTTTATTTTTTCAAGTAGACGGCTACGTAAAATATCTTGCGGAATACTGAATTATAACATTATAGTTATGGTTAGCTCCTCGTGACGTACGCGAAGCAGGGTTAAGGTTGGCAGTAAAAGAAAATGAATATGATTGTAGTGCTTCTGGCTTCATATATAAAGAAAGAACACGAATGAATACGAAATGACAGATACCGTGCAGCTTCAATAATCGTACGTACAAATATCGGGCTAGTTTTTTACCCTTCATCATTAACCTTGCGTAATTGAATTTCATTTTTGGCGACCGTTTTACTTATCGCGGAAATTGGCAGTTTAGTTGTGTAGAGCATCAACTAAATTGTATTTTCTTTTTCTGCCGATAAAAATGGTTTCGTTTACATTTACATTTTCCTTTATTTTATTTATTTATTTTTTCAGATGGGGCGTGACGTGGAGGCCATGTGTGTTTACCAGCAAATATTTAAAATGAACCACAGCAACAAGCCCGGAGTGGAATATCAGGTATTTCAGCCACGTCATCGTTTTGTTGGCTCGCTTTGTTAATATAAGTACAAAACGCTATAGCAGCAGCAGCATATGGACGAGTCATAATAAATGCTGACCGTAAACATTTCTGAGGCTAGCCCTGCCGTTTATTTGTTTTCTATACATCGAATAATTGTTGGAAAGCATCCCGATTCTCACTGTAATCACTATGCATAGACATGAAGCGGCTAACGGTCTACACTAAACATCGTGAGTGGACATTTGTCGAGAGTCCGCTTTACTGTGCAGTCGCTACTGGGGAAAAATTAGAGCAGAATCACGAGACATAGACACGCTCCTTGAGTCATTGAGGAGAGTTCAGTGAGGAGTAGAAGGATACTTGCGGTCAGGCAGAAATAGGAAGGTGTGATGGTATCCTGCCACTCAGTGCCACATAACAAATGTGCAATGTGATTTTGTATGCTAATAGTATGTTTCACGCCAAGGCACGCACTCTGCTCCTTGAAAGCGCGTAATAAAGAGAAGACTTCATTAAACTACGAATCCGAAACGCGTTCTCTTGGTCCGTTGAAGGCATTGCTCTTATACGCTAGAGGCCTGGTGTCCTGGATAAGCGCGAAATGGATGTAGGAACGAAGTTAACGCTAACAATATTACTTCTGTGCATGTATTTTGCTCTCTCGTCATTTCAGCTCTCCGAGCTCGAGCTGCCAGGGCGCAGGGCTTTTCACGGCATTCCTCCCGCTGTCAACAGAACGATGCTGTCCGACCTCTGCTTCTCCTTGGAAAGCGTAAGTGCTTCCTGCCTGCCCTGGGTGACCTCGCATTTAACTAGAGCAACCTCCCGAATGACGCGGAAACAAAAGTTGAAAATATTTGTAAATTTTAGACCTTGTATCTCATTTTTTATATTCTGCTTGATATTGTCGCTGACATTTATGTATCCACTCCTGCTTGGGCACGAATAGGGCCTGCAGTATTTGTAAATAAATAAATAAATAAATAAATAAATAAATAAATAAATAAATAAATATTAGTTGTACCGAGTAAGTTTCGCACAATTAAGCTGTTTTCCCCTCGTTCTGCAAAAAATTGCTGATTATTTATCACTCCTTAAGTTGATTTTTTTTTTTGTAAACCATGTTATTTCGTCGTAAGAATCTAGGTTATCTGCGTGCGAAGCAGGCAGGCTACGTTGTTGCTGCTGTTGTTGTTGTTTTCGCTTATAAAGGCAGCTTTGTAGAAATGCTGGTGAATAGAGCTTGGCCCTGCAAGGTATCTTGATGGCACCAAAGCCTGAATTGTACATCGTACTAGCCTAAATTATATGCGATGCGTGATGCATGAAATGTAAAAAAAAAAAAAAAAAAGAGTGCAGAGTGAGATAGATTCGGATGCGCTCGATTCAAGTGCCGCGGAGCAACGCGACATATCGATCATCGCCCGCAGCCAATATCGAATTCCTGTTCCTGTATCGATCATGCGGCATCGCCAAACAATCGTCAAAATCTTCTTAGGAGAGCGGTCTTGCGGCAACCTATATGGTTTCGGTCAGCCACCCCACTTAACGTGTCTCTGCTTGATGTAGTCGCAACACTGGAGCATTTGTTGACTGTACGCAGTAATCGATGCATCGATGTTTCATGCTTAAGTGGAAGCTGCTCTCATCTCTCTCTCTCTCTCTCTTTGCTTTCTGTCTGGCTCTTTTTATTCTTTGCCGGCATCGGGTCGACAAGTACATACTTGCGTACCTGCTCTGTAGCTGCTTCTCGTCGTAGTAAAGGTGGCGCTGTTAGCGAAATATATTATGAAACTATGAAATAGGGTGCTTTTTTTTTTTTTTTTCGAAAGCAGTAGAACACTAACACGCCTTTTCCCTTGCCGGTGTCGTTCATTCTGATGTATGTTTTCTTTTCTTTTTTTAGTTCTGGGGATCATTCTTCCAGATGATCTGCGCTCCATTCACCAAAGTCACGCTGGTTCTACTTGTTATATGGCTCACAACGTCATTTGGGTGAGTATTACAGGCACTGCTTTGAACCACGATTGCGGCCCAGCGACCTCAATAGTTTACGACGCGCGGATGGCTTGCTGTTCCCGATTATAAGCTAGCGATAAGAGGGTTTACAGGAAATATCGTTGCGTTTACAAAGCAAAATTTCATCAAGAGAAAACCACATGGGATAGAAAGAACATATTTTCCAAGTTACCTACGCGTGTAAATGAGGCAACTGAAGAAGAATCTTGCAGTTCTGTAAACTGAGCAAAATGCGCAAAATACTCTGCGACCCCGCGTATACGTCCTGTATATGTCTGCGTTATAAAACACTTCAGAAACATATAATAAATATCACTCGTGGCTCATTTCTTAACTCTAACTCTTGCGTTTAGAAAAAGCTTACAAAGTATTTTTTTTTAAACACGAGTGTTCTGAAGGTGCGTAATATTCGGCGGCTGCACTTCGACGGAGGCGAAAAGTTGAGGCCCGTGTGCTGTGTGGTGTCAGAGCGCGTTAAAGAACCCAGGGTGGTCGAAATTTCCGGAGCCCTCCACTAAGGTGTCTATCGTGATCATATCGTGCTTTTGAAACGTAAAACCCCAGAAATCGAACCGAAAGTGTGTAATATTTTTGTGTATGTTTAACGAAGGATACTAAACGCCGTAAGGCCTCTTCTTTTTTTTTCTAGATTATTTTTATCAGTGGTACAAGCATTCGTTTAAGAGTGAAAGTTCGACGGCCTAACGCATCTTGATACTTTTTTTTTTTATCGTAGCAAACCAAACATATCCAAGAAATACGTATTCGCGTGGCTGTTAAACTTTTACTGTCATTTATGGCATATGAATTCTTCCCGAACGCAGCTTCTACGGCGTGGGCATCTGGTTCCCGGAGTACCTGCGCAAGATCCAGTCTGACAGCTACAGCGCCGATGCGACCATCGAGGCGAACCACTTCATCCGCGACTACGTCTTCAACTACTCGCTCGACAACACAAACTTCGAGGGATGCGTCTTTCACAACGTCCGCTTTACGGGCGTCGTGCTCAACCACGTGCTCTTCACCAACTGCTCCTTCATAAACAGGTGCGTACACATTGGTTGGAATAGATTTTTTTAACAGCCAAGCTGTTTGGCAAATCTTTCCTTGCCCGGCGAACCAAAAAAGCTATCATCATCGTTAGTTTAGATCACCAAGAGTGCGCGTGTACTTTCGTATGCAATGCCCAATGTGCGGCGTTCGCATGCGCGCTGCCTTGTTATCTTACGCTCAAGCCCTCGGCCCCCTGAATGCATTCATTTCACATGTTCCGGACGGTGCCAGATGGTCCCGGACGCCTGCATCGCATTTTTCGCCGGGAGGTATAAGACAACCTAAGTGTGTAGGAGCTATAAGATAACCTAACCTACGGCGGGAGATAGGTAGAGAGCGACCGAGGCAGCCTTGTGCGCTTTGCACGACAATGCACAAGAAAGTTACACATTATACAAGACTTTTAGTAGGCGGTGCCGCGCCTGCAGTAATGGAGTACTATGTCCCATGATAGGTTGTGACTCTTCCCTACTCTTATTACGCTTCCCCGCAAGACAATGCGACAAAGCTGGCTTCGTCGCGTTACACTACTGTCATGCGACGAAGTTGTACTGTAACAAAGTTGGATTCGCCGCGGCACAGTTACGTCATACGGAGAAGCCAACTTAGTAAAGTGGCTGGCTTCAACACACGCGCAAAACGACTGTGTGTGCGCGCGTGCGTGCGTGTTTGGTCGCGGAAGTTCCGGACCCCCATTTGAGAACCGCTGAATTGTGCTCACAAACGGAAGTGGGAGTATCCTACAAAATTGTATTCATAATCTACAAAATCTGGATCTACAAAATTGTAGATCATAATTCTAACGATGGATTCTAATTTCCATACTTCACGCTCGCAGCACGTTCAGCGACGTTCGCTCGAGCCGCAGCTTCTTCGAGCACTGCGACTTCCGGCGCGTGCGGTTCGTGGACACGGACTTCTACGACTTTCGGTTCCGCGACTGCGCCTTCCACAACAGCACCACGTTCCTGAACCGGCGCACGGGGTGTCCCATCGACTTCGACGTCAACTTTCGCCTGTCCGACGTGTTTGTCGAGAACCTGTTCGCGCAGCTGGCCATCATTCCGGGAAACATCATCTCATCCTGCGTCATCGACAGGATCGGTCGTGTACGCACCTTAGGTATGGATCACCGATCCCCTCTTTTATAAGCAAGTGACATTCTTAGGCTCTACCTAACGTAGTTGCATTTCCAGGTAACTTTTAACTGTGGCATGTTTCTTTTCGCTCGAGTAACTTGTAACTGTAGCCCTTAGTTTTTACATGAGAACAGGAATGCTATCCTTTTGCAGGTACTAAAACACGTGTTTGCATCCTAGAAACGCTGATGCTTCAGCGATATGTGGCTACCTAATACCGAATATGTGGCTAACGCTAATACACGTACCCGTATTATTCACAGGAAATCTGATATTTATTTCCTTGTGTCTAAACCAAAATAATCTGTTTCGGCTTTACTGATATCTTACTTACTATTCTTACAGGAGTTTGGGAAAAATAACCTCATTTCGTGATGGGCAGTAAACTGTAACGTGCGTTGCTTTAACGATACAATAACGTCAGCTGTGTTGCTCCAGTTATCATTATCTGTAAGGCTGTTTGTTTTTGCTGGAAACGCCACTTGCTTAGTGTGAGTAGCCGACCAGAGCAATTTCAGATACTACATCAAAATGTTTCGCATACAGCAGGCATTGGCGGGCATGAGCACGCACAAGCGCAGCGCTTTTTAAAGGAAATAAATACTACTCCCGAGACCACGTTAAAGAAAAAGCACTGTCGCCATGCACATACCTGTCAGCAACAGGAACTCGAACACCCGTATGTGCTTTACTTTTCCTTTGCGTGGTAGACCGTACCATAGTACGCGACACGTAGCTCGCGTAGCAACGACAGCTCATAGTTTTATCACTTCCTGCTGGCATCGTCAAGTTTATGCATTGCGGTGTACGATGAAAGTGAGGGTATTTCAGAACTCTAGCAAGAAATTGTGATCCCATTTTTGGGTTCTAGGTAAACTTTCATGCTTCTCCTGTAGCCTACTTGTGTAAGGTGAAGCGTACTTTACAAAATACTCGTTTCTTTATGTGGATTTGTTCTTCCTTTGCCGCTTTTTTGTATAACAGATTCAGTTCTTTTAAACTAATTTCGAGGTTTGGTACTCTTGCAAACCGAGAAATATTAGATGATTTACATGAGGATAAAGCACCTACACAATGAAGAAATGACACGTGACCACCATTCCCTTCGAAGCCCACTGTAACAGCAAGTCACGCCACTGTGGAGTTTAGGTTCAGCCATGCAGTAACATTCTATTCAAAGAGTTCATAAGTTTAGTTGCACAGGTGTCTTGATAAAGGAAGGCATAAGACGTTTGTGAAATAAAGTGCTCCAGGATCGCGATTCGATCGCCTCAGTAAGGCTTCTCCTATGGCATAAATGTGCAAGGTGAAGCTCGCTTTACAGTCTATGATTTGTTCAATAGGGTGAACCCTTCGATAATTTTGAGATTGATTTTGTATTCGATGAAGCCCTACAGAGTGTGTATTGTTCACTTCACTGTAACACAGTAGCCACCCACTGCAGTAGCGACGCATGACCATCCGCCTAGAATGCTGTCATGTAGCAGGGTTCCCGTTATCAGTTACGTGTGGCAAATAGTCATTCATAGTTCATGACCTTAGCACGACCAGCGTGTAGAGAAAGAAGCGACAAACATACGCGTGAAATTGAGGTCCTAGCAGAAGTGTCACATGTAGACAAACTGCGCAAGTTGTGTTTTTTAGTGGAATATAAGTGCGCGTTGACACGTTGATGACGCTTAGGCTTTCCGGATTTAGAGTCGTAAGATTTCAGACACATTTGAAGAAAATTGAATCGCCTCGTATACTTCTTCCTTTTCTGTGGAGACCGTTATTATATATATATATATATATATATATATATATGCACACACTGAATGCATTGCTGTTTTGGGATTTGCTTGAACAAAAAGAGCAGTTTAAAAATCAGATTCTTATCTATGTAAGGCACTTTTGTCTGCCTGGCCATTACACCATCGCCGGTTTTAAAATAATTCATGGTTATGTCCTAGATAACATACTGATAATACATGCGTCTCAGAGTCGCGTATCGGTGACGTTTAGACGTGCTTTTTTTTTTTGTATTTTATGAATATTGACAGGCTTCCAGGAAATACCAGTTAGATACGAACTGTGCCGCTAAATATTGCTTCCGTGGTTTGAAAATGTTTGTTTCCGTAGAAGACAACGGCGCGCTTTTTTGTCTGCTCGCGTGTCTCCTTGTAAAAATATCTGTCTTCATAAGTTGCGTTTCTGTCATACAATTTAACCTCTCACTGTTCTGCTCTTTCCTCTCCTAGGAATCTCCCTGTTTCTCTCAAGTGCGAGCATTCTGCTCGTGTGGCTTTCAGTGGCACGCTCCTCTGTGATCACATTCCAAGCCATCTTCAACTTCGTCTCGATATCCGCGTGGAACGCCGTAGACGTCGCAACAACGGAATCCTATCCAGCGACACTCAGGTAAGGCGATGGTCTGGTCGAAATACTTCCGGACACACTAGTTCTTTCTTCGTAGCAAAAAAGCACCCCTGCCTCTTTCCGCTTCGCGGCGAGCCATAGGACATTTTGTTTGACGCACGCGGTAGCGAGCCCTAGCATTTTCTTTATGACTTACCTTAACCATTACGCGCGTGCAGTGCAGTCAAGGCAGGTCAGTTTGTAGCGCGTGCAAGTACCGGTGAGTGGAAGCACGGAGGCGTCTGACGTGCTATGGTATGTTTTGCGCTCGTGAACTACTACTTCGCTCTTACATTTCTGGATGGCGCCGTCACTCCTTTATACGCAAAGGTCCCAGCGACATTTAGTTAAGCGACGTCGAGATGCACAAAAGCCGAACTTGCAAAGGTTGCTCGAACTCTGGAAGAGAGCTCCCCCTTAAAAAGTGCGCACACTAACGCGACACAAGGCACTGCATCCTCCAATCTGTACCACACGATCCAGAAGTTCTTATAAATATCAGAGCAAAGCGATGAAATGCTTCCAACTCATGGGACTTGTGGTATGTGATCCCCTCCCAGTACCAAATATAGTAGGACATTACTATTAGGCCGGTGCTAAATGTAGATACTCGTACTTCCCTAATAAACTGCTTTTGCCCTGCTGCCGGTTTGCAGAAGCACGGCGTACGGCTTCCTGAGCGCGGCCAGCCGACTGGCTGCGCTCCTGGGCAGCCTGACCTTCGGCCACTTCATCGGCATGAGCCGCTCAGTGCCCATCGTGACCACCGCTGCCGTGCTGCTGGTCGGTTGCCTGGCAACGTTGCGTTTGCCCGAGACCAGGGACGTGCTCATGTGAGCGCCCCGCTTCACCTACAAGACTGTGTCGGGCCTCCGCCCACGACGATGAGAAGTCAAAGTATGCGCCCTCGGCGCCTTCCAAGAGGACAAGGACCCGCAGACACCAGGCCACGTCCTCTGACGACCGTGCAAGCGATACACGAACCTGGCTCGCGATCTGTCCAGGAGAGACGTTTGTGCGGTATAGTGGAGAAACCTAAAGAGAACGTGGCTCTCGTATATGCGACGACAGCGTTCCCGCCGTGATACAGCGCATCAGAAAAGGCACATCCAGTTCGCTTTCGTAAACTTATTTATTGATTTTTGGTGGTATTATTTGCACGCATCCTTGCGTCGCTCCTCTTCGTTGTGGGACTACAAACATTCTTCATGTCGTGAGTGGGATACCGAATGATCATTCCCCGTCCACGCGGAACCTCCGTTTGGCGTCGTGTCCAGATGCATGGCAAGAAGTATCGATAAGGCCTTCCAGCGTGTACGCTCAAGGGCACGTGCATGGCTGTAGGGATCACGTACAGTGATCGGCTGTGTCTTTTGACGAAGCGCAGGTTAGAGCGGTTGAATCTGTGATCTTCGGGCAGGCATACCCTGCATCGAGACGATGGCTCCAGCGTGAAATGTGCGACGCACTTACATATATATATCGTCAATCGGTCGAGCCCCACGATAGCCGGGACACGATAAGAACGCGCGCTTCGACACGCTGCAGGCTAAGGTGTAGGCATCGCAACCGATTAAGACACATGGATGTGTCTTCTTAGCTGCTAGATATACTACCGCTCTTTTGAGCTTAGACCCACGCTACTGACATTCCACGATCGCAGGACGCTTCTAATGGTCACAGATAATCACGGCTTGTGCTCCCGAGTGGTACCTCGTGCAGTGCGCGATCTGCACAGTTGATACTGTACTGAAATTCAGAACAGCGCCAACGCGCAGTAGCCAAGTTTCACAGCGTTAACATTAGTAGGTGTGCCCTACGCGACGTCATAATGTCTTTTGAATATGACATTTGCACGCGAAAGCGGAAAAGGAAAAGCTTCTTTTTTCTCACTTCTTCGCGGTTCAGGATGGCCCTGAGCAGTGCGTACGAGCACTACCACCGGGTCATCGTTGCCGTTTCTTGGACACTCTAATGAAACGCACACAGACTGCCTTGTACGAATCAACTGTCAGAGAGAACCGTATTCAGCGCTATGTAGCACTCTGTACCTACACATACAGGGCGATAAGAGCTCATGCATGGGAAGAACGCGAATATTTTAATTTAGTGCGAATGAGCTTTCTCCGTGGCGTCCCTATGTAAACGATTCGAACACTCAGAAAAAAAGTGCAACTGAAAAAACGAAAAAGAAGCGAATCGGGCCTTTCTATTGGCCCTTCATCAGATCGCATCTCAAATTTTATTTAGTCGCTGGAAGTTGTAATTGGTCCGGGGACAGCTTTCTCGGAAGAATTTTCCAAATCGGTTCATTAGCGGCCATGTTTGAGAATATCGAACTGCCCTGTTAGCATGCCTCCAGGAAGTGAGCTAAACTATCAAATTGTACACTGTCCTCCTCTGCTTGGTCTGGTGTCCGCAAGCGGCTCCATTTCTCCCAAGTGATAGAGGACAGAGAGCGTGTCATGTCGACGTAACGAACTCGATCTCGTTCGTTTTCTTCTATATTCAGCTGTGAACATGCTTCGCGTTAAATGCAGAACCGACATCACGTGCCCTGGTCAGTGACGAGTATCCCACAGCCGTTGTGGATGCGCGCGGTTTCAGAACTGCCGTAAACGTTCCATAGAGCGGCTGTGACGTAGGCCTGCGTGCGTGTGACGTTTCATTCTCTCACAGTTAAGCCCAAGGAAGGGCGGCCGGCACAAACCTGGTGAAGGGTCTCGGTAAAAAAGAAAAAAGAAAGAAACTCGCCGAAGTCGCACGGAGTGGTTATCTGTACCAAAAGTAAGCTTTAGTAGAACCTCCTTGGGTGCGCCATGCTCAGGGAGTAAACGTGTCGCTCGCGACATCCGTTCCCGCCAAGGGCGAAACAGGAATTGTAGTTCGCGGGAGGAAACCAGGGATGAATGCTTTCACCATTCCCCACTGCGCCTACACTTCAAGAAAAAAAAAAAAAAGAGGTGTATTTGGGGCAACTTTCTGGCACACAACATACATCACGCTGACGGCCGCACGCCGTTCCACACTGGGAAGTAGGAGGAGCGTGGCGAAAATGCGAAGAAATGTACGCGGTACTGATTACAAGTGGAGTTATTTGGCAGAAGGCCACCCCAAGTGCGCCTTTTTTCCAAAGAGTGGGGTTACAGGGACTGTCTATCGTGCTTCATCGCTCTCCAAATTTTTTTTTTTTTTCTTTTTGGCTCAATAGAAAGCGTACCTTTTGAAGTGTACCAGCGTGTAGTGGTTTCTCCAGAAAGTGCACAGAAATTCTTAAAACAGAATTTTTTTTTTTTTTTTCATGTGCGCAGTCGCTCCTTTTGTACGTGTAAAGGCGCCGACAACAATGGTTACTGGGCGCGTCTCCCCGAGCAACCCTTTTGGGCGCGGTTGGCATTTTCACAATAGGAACCGGTTCCAAGGACGACATTCCAGAGGCGACGAGGAAGAGAGGCGAGGGAAATTCGGTGCGCCTCGGACATCCGGTAAACAAGGCAGTGCCGCACGCGTGACGAGCGCAGAACTACGCACCAGTACAGGCAGACGAATTCGAAGGCAGCGCCACCTGCGCCCCCCCTGAAAGCAGCGAAAAGAACAATGAATCGCTTTCTAACGCTATAGACAGGTGTATTTAGGGTGAAGTATGCTTGTAAGGCATAAATAATAGTTTTTCAGCAGAAAATGTATACCTGCGTGAGTTTGTTCTGTTACACATGGAAATGGACAAACACGCTGTTGGGTGACGCTGGCGGCGTTCTTTTTTTTTTTTTTGCGCCACTTTCAGAGCAAAATTTTAAAAAGAAGACAAAATTCGTAAAAGCGTGCACGTTCCCATCAAGGCGACGCACGATCTTCCTATTTTTACCACGATCTAAAAAGTTTCCCGAGCGGTAGACAGTCCCTTTATAAAGTAGTCAAGAGCGGACCGAATCACAAGCAGGAGCACACATATATAAAGCCATCACATTTGTAATGTGCAACATAAAATATCACCTTTCTATGAAAAGCATGTGTTGTCGCAACACCTAAAACGCACAGAAAGATGTGCTCCAAAGGTAAAAAATTTTTTTTTTTGCCGTCGAGGCTGCAAAGCTGCCAATACCATGGACTAGACTGACCTAGTGCCAGTGCAATGTTGCACTCAGTGGAAGGTGTCTTGCACCTTTTCGCTTCACCGACGAATAACTCTGCCATTTTATATCCCATCTCTGGTGACGCTACTGAACTCACACATATATGTTATCACCATGTCTTACTCTTCATCCTGGCATGCCGAAACCTCCTAATGTTGCTATCTTGTCAAGGTAAATTTGCAGCAATGACAGAGAATCTAGATGGGAGGTTGTGTAGTGACCAAGGGTGAATCTTAAAGGGACCCTGAAACGGTTTTGGTGATTTCGTACAAATGTGTTGCACCGATAGTTCGGGTCCTTCTGATCATTAGCATAACAATATCAGTACTCTGCACTAATCGTGCAATTTACTACAAAGTTTTAAAGGGTCCCTGAAACGTTTTTTTGACATTGCGTCACTGATCAGGCAACACAATTGTGAAATCATTCACACCATAAACAAAGCGAAGCACCATGCGCTAGGGCAGCTATGGGCTTATTTCTGTCGCCTTCCTCCTTACCACTGCTGTTCCTCCTCAACTCGATCTACTGCGGAGTGCGCGCTAGCGATGGCAGCGCCTCCCGCGTGAGCCACTCTGCCGAGCCCTCCGTGGCGACATAGCGCCCCGATATCCTTACTGAGGTCGCCCGCCTCGGCAGTGCTAGCACCAGTGACTCGTGTATACGCTGCCAGATGCCGCGACGATACCGTTGGCTGAAAGGAAGGAGCATGTTGTAGAAGCACATTGTTCGCAGTTGGGAAAATTATGTACACGTGATGGCTAGGGGCCAATCAACGACCTCCCATTCCATCGGTCGCTGGCGAGGGCATTTGAAAACGCCTTTTGGCGAGCCGCTGCGATCTTTTCCGATGCACGTGTTGAAAACCTTATTGTAAATTCCACACTTTACGCACAGCGCTGAAATCTGCCCTCAAATGATCCTAATGACTTGCTCTACTGGATCACCATGTTTGCACAAAATCGTCAAAACCGTTTCAGGGTCCCTTTAAGTACGCACATTGCGAAAGATCGACACGACTCGACTCGAAGCGTTTTCAACCGCCACTGTCCACGAGACAAGTGATGGGTGCCAGGAAGCGCAAGCCATGGGACGTCATGAGCACCAAAGGGCCAGCCAACGGTGTCGTCGCGGCATCTGGCGGCGCACACACGAGTCGCCGGCGTACTATTAGACAGGCTAGCACTGCCGAGGACGGCGGCCTCAGTAGAGATATCGCGGCGCTATGTCACTACGGAGGGCTCGGCACAGCGGCTGACGTGGGAGGCACAGTCGTCAGTAGCTTGCACTCCGCAGCTGATCGAGTTGAGGAGGAACAGCAGTGGTGAGGAGGAAGGCAACAGAAATAAGCCCATAGCTGCCTTAGCGCAAGGTGCTTCGTGTTATTTACGGTGTGAATCATTTCACAGTTGTGTTGCCTAATAAGTAACACAATGTCAAAAAAAAAAAACGTTTCAGGGAACCGTTAAGAGACCATCTCTGTAAGGGGTGACCAGAACTGCATTGGATACATTTTGTTGTCCAATACAGAGTGTCATATGCACTCAGCTGCAATTTCTTGACATTGAAGGGAGCTGAACCGTGATAAACCTGCTGCACTGTCTGGAAGCAAGTTAATAACAATGTGCAAACCTGCTAAAGATGGCAAGATCCTGCAGGCATATATTGATGCATGTCCTGTCGTCGACAAGACAAGAGGCGTGACCTGATATGACAAGTCAGTACGAAAGTGAAGATTGGGGTGCATTCTTCAAAAGGGCAGTTAATAGCGTGCAACTTCAGATGGACTGAAGAGAAGCACATGTACCCTCCTGCTTAGAGATGTTCTCAAACATACGTTGCCTAGGCAATAGATATGAGGGATGTTAAAGCACACACTTGTGGTGTTCGTGTAGACAGAATGAAAAGGGTGCTTGGTGGATAAATATTTCCAATGCCATTGGGCTGCCAATAGTCACAAAGTGCTGAGTTAAGCCATTTGCAAAAGAAAATTAGTATGGCTAGAAGAATAACGAGCAGAGCGAGTAGCCAGAGAATCTTGCAGAAAATGTGGTGCCGATGTCAAATAAGACCACATATCTTTGAAGGAAGTTACATATCAAAGCGACGTATATGTATGACTGCACGAACCATGTCCCACCCACCCGAGGGCCAGTTAATGGCCTCTCTACCTTAACTTACCTCGAAACCTCATTTCAGTTGTCTATACTCTGTTTCACAGCAACTTCGTGCTAGAATTTAAACCACCGCTGGCACCAGCTACTCAAGTGCACATTCGTGCAAAGGCACACAGTCTTGCTAGAAGTGTCCCTTGACATCACAATGTCAGCATCTCGGAAACCTCACTGTTACGGATGATGTAATATGGAAATGTTTGGCATGGTTTGAATTGCCAACAAACGTAATATTTCGGCTGAGTGGCATCATGTAGAGACTGAGGATCTAAAAACTTGACAGCCTTTCTCAACCCATGTTTTCCTAAGCCGTTTCCATCTAATGTCCGCTGTTGGACACGCTGCTTGACAGAATTTATATTACAGCTGTTGTCCAACCCGCTAGAATCCTCTCCTCATTGCAAGCTGTCACCAAAGTTTGCGACAGATCTGAGATATGGCAATATAAGTTGTGCTGTTAGTTACTGTTGAATATCAAAGTTGTTCAAATGCTGTCATTTTATGGAGATTTAAATGTATGGATAAACTGTGGTTCAAATGTTTACTATACTGCCGAGCAACCCCTATCCCTTACTTTCCCGTGCCTGTTCCTACTTTCGAGCATATGTCACATTTCACATGGAAAGTTGGCCGCTACTAATAGGCATTAAGTATACAGAGTGTGATCTGTAAAGAATAACCTAGAATCACCTACAATACCACTATGGCCATACCGATCTATATGCGCCTCTTCATTGGCTAATTAAGCATATGTCCCCTTGAAATGACAGTGAGCACTACATGATTCTCCACACTTTTGCAGCGCTCGTAAAAAATATAACAGTCTACACAAAACAAAACATAACAGAATATGACAGTAAGATCTATATACATTTAAACCTGGCTGTGACGAACCTCAATATAACGAAATAATTACTCGATATTACGAAGTTTTTCCATTCCCTGCCACAACTACATAGAAGAACGAGTATTTGTACCCTCTGTATAACGAAGTGGCAGCGCGAGACATCCTTGATATAACGAATTTCCTCATACCACCAACCTAGTAATTTGCCCAAAATATCAAATTTTAGCGCGAAAAGCGGCCGGATCCACTCTCTTGCCTACCCACCGACGACGGAGCGCGAAGCGATTTCATCGCGGATGGCACGCACGCAGCCGTTGCGGCAACCTCGCTTCCGCAGAGTGCTGCCTGTAAAACACGAGGTGGGACGACGCTTGTCAGGGAGGGCCCCACTTCATCCTCTGCAGCCTTGCGTTACTCGAGCTGGTGAGGCAGTTCTTTCCAGCGCAGCTGTGTCGTTTCCTGCTGCCTCGAAACCTCGCATTGTGTTCCCATTGCGTTACGCGCCGCCACCCACTACTGTAGCTTTCCGTGTCTGTCTTTTTTTATTATTTAGCCATCATGCCGTTCGCGTTCCTTTTTCTTTTCACGCGGTGGGCACGCGTGCGAGTTGACTCTGTATCCACGCATTCAGTATTTAGGTGCAAGGTTGAGTGCCTCAACAGAGAAACGACCCGTCAGTCATGCAGGAGCTTGGCTTGCGTTGCATACAAATAGAGCAGGCCTGGACTGTGCAGTCTTGTAGGACTTTTCTAAGTTTCTTTTCTTTTTTTTTTTTTTTTTTTTTTTTTGTGGACGACTGTGCTGTCCTTGTCGAAGAGATGTCGAATGAGGCACTGGTGGAACATGTCCAATATCACGGTGATGATGACGAATCTTTGGAGGCCGATTCTAGCTATGCCTTCCGTGTTTTGTGTTCTGGACTAGGTATATCTCCATCTGCCCCTGTGTTTCATTTGCAGTTCTTTTTTTTTTTTCAAATTTTTATGCTGAAATTTGATATAGCAAAAACCTCTTCATAACGAAAATTTTCAAGCGTTTGCCAATTTTGTTATATCCAGGTTTAACTGTTATAACAAAATATAACAGTGAACTCTTCCACAAGTTCATATTAGAATAGCCATGCAAATAATTTAACAAAAACGCTATTGTGGCTTCTCCAAACATCAGTTGCCCTTGCATAGATTAGGTGAAATCTAAGCATTGGGTGTTTTAACTGTTTCGTTACCGTGGGAAAATGGGCAACTTTTCGTAGGTTTGTGTTGGTATTTTTTTGTAATAAGTAATAAAATGGTTATACTGTAATGCAATACATCAAGCGAAAGCTAAGTAAATGTACTTTTGACGTGTATAAGTTTAAAAAACTGAACTTGGAAACTAATATGCAGAAAAAATCGTTAAAGGTAACATTTCTTGCAAATTTGAAAGAACATTTGCAATTGTATGTTTACTACATTAGAGAACTAAATCTGGAAAATATTCTGAAATATACAAATTGTTTAGATAGGAGACATCTACCTAACAGAAAAGCTTCACTGACCTAGCTCAACAACTGCACGAGTTACACTTGTTTACTTGTTACCCAGTAGAAAGTGTCTTGTTCAGCCAGGTTGCACAGTTTTTTCTTTTTATTGCACAAATTTCTCACACACAGAAGCACAGTATATATTAGTAAAAAGGGAAAGAAATGGGCTATTGAACCATGTATATATGGACATATTGCGCTCTATGGTTGCAAAAAGAAATGGCAACCCGTCTTGTGCCATAAAACAAAACATACCGACGGACAGCTGATGTAGGTCCGGGCTGATTCTGCACGTCCTCGTCGTCAGAACTAAAATCCGATGATGCGGGATCATCATCTGAATCACTGCTGCTAGAAGCAGCCAAATGATCGCTTCCAGATGCAACATAATCGCCAGAAAGGCGTCGTTCGAGCGAGGGACAAAAGCGTCTGCCATCTTCGTAAACAGACTGAGCGAACCGCACAATTGGAACCGCCGCTTAAATCGCTGCCGCACGGGAAAAATACAAACTACGCAAAAAATGAAAGATTGGTGCCTGGAGAATACGACTGATGGCGGTGCAAGTCCATAGGAGCGCTCATATTTTAAAAATAGCCTGTGGGGCGTATGGGTCACCGGTGACCCATGTCCTATGGACACGGTAACGAAAGAGTTAATGCTCACATTTTAGTAGTTCAAGCAGGATATGATCAAGTTGATCAAATTAAACAGGCAAGCTCTAATTTCACAGAGTGCATTATATAGGCTATATGAACCGTGTTGTGTTTTTTGAGCACTGGCCACCTTACCTTGAAAACCGTTCTTGGGCTCAAGAAAGCAAGTATTAACAATTATAACAATGGTTTTGGTTGCACATCATATTCCTGTAGAGCAGCTTTTGCTCAGTGCTTCGGCATTCCTAATCAAGCACACAGAAGGCTACAAATTTCTCGACGACAAAGTAAAGAAAAATCTTTCTTTAACAAGGCACCTCAATTTGTAGAGCATCGAAGTGAGCTTTATAGCAGCCAACGACAATTCTCGCTGGATACAGGTAAAATGTAGCACAAGAGCGCAAGTAGAAAATACTATAAAACTGATTAATGAGCTCATTCCTTAACTCGCTGCTCATTAATTTGTACAACATTCCTTTTGCCACTGTCTGGCACAGCTTCTCCAGCTTTAAAGTTTCTTACTTTAAGGACCATCGCAAATGCTGTTACTTCACACTTTGTTGCCGCTTTGGGGTCTAACACCAAATCTCACGACAATACTGCTCACTCTATACAGCGTGCAATGCTACTCCAACCCCACAGGATATGTGCGTTTGCTCTCGTAGCTCGGTCCTGCATGTATATGTTCTGTCTCCGGTATGTACATAAGACACGTATATTTTCATGCATTGACTGTGCTTGTTGTTTGAGGTGTTGATGCACGGAGGCAAAGCATTCAGCATGGCCGAGTTGTACGTGCTTCACTCGATGTCATTCCCATCACCAATACAAATTTCTGGCCACGAAGCGGAAGTTCTCATGTGATTGTACCAGAACGAAAACTCTAATGGTGTCATTACTCTGCATCTGTGCGGTCTGTTCTGGCTGTCTCGGTTCGTGGCGCAAAGTTGTTGAGTAGTTAGTCAGTTCCTGTGCCATGTCTAGTGACTGTTGCTGTAATGTATAGTTTCCATAATTGCAACATTGTCATTGCACAAAAACAAGCAAGACAAAAAATAATAAAAGAATCACGCACATCTTTGAAAACACTTACTGCACATGTGTGTATACGTACGTCCGTACATATCCTGCTGTACATGGTTAGTGTATTAAAAGAAATGACTGCATATTATTTAGGACAGACATGACCGACTTTGTCTCATTTTTTCTTCTCTGCCCAGTGTACATTTTCCACCGCATACACTGAGTTTGGGATTTTCCATTAAAATATTTGGATATCCCAACACATGAATTCAAGTATTTGGCTCCATGCGACCCTTGTGTCTGGTTTCCTGAAGCTATGCATATATTGCTCACAGCCAATTCATAAGGGCATTTAGAAAAGCTGCAGTAGTAGCAATCTATCAATGTTGGTCACATGGCATTGCAATCAATGAAGTATTTACAATCTTAAAGTACTTGAATTATGACTCAACAAGATGTCAGCATTGTTAAAAGATTTGAAGTGTCTCAATATGCTCGTTTGCAGGAAAGTATTCCTTAGGAAACTATCAGCCAGCGCTGTGGAAAATAAGCCATATAACTGGGGGCCATTCTTAAAGATGGTCTCTTCCACCTGATGAGAGGAAGTTAATTAAAAGAAGTCTGATGGCAGCCTGAGCTAGTACACACTGGCTTGCAACTATGCACATGGGAGAAACAGGGAAAACAAAAAATCCTACAGATCCTGGATGGACAGAGAGAAGGACGGATGGATGGGCAAATAGACAGATACAGTCAAAGCGACTTAAGTTAGCCAAGAAATGCTTTGCATTTAAAAGTGATAAAGTAGCATATACACCAACCAGATAATGCATTGGTTTCTTTAATGTCTAGCATCCAGTGCAGTGTGCTTGAAGAAGTATATAACTTCTCTTGGGGCAGTATTTGGTAAGGTCTACACAGATATGATGACAAAATATAACTTTGCCTAATGGGGCACGCATCTTTGGCACACTGGCTGGAGCTCCCGCTGGGCACTAATCAAAGGGCTCTGGCACTAAGCTTCAGTATTAGAGGAATGGATTACAAATTCAGCCATTGGAACATTTTAAACGTAATTATGTATATGGCATAGATATGCGCATAACTATTACCACTTGCACATATGTGCACCTGGCATCACTTGCAGCAAGGCGAGTTTAAACCATGTATGGTCCGGCATGTGCAAGATGCCCCGCTGGTAGGTTGGTCCAAATGGCAAGAATGTAGCTACTGAGATGCTATACACATTTAAAAACCAGTTGCAAAGTACTGTTCTAGGTTCACTGTTGTTAAGCGGCCACAGATATTATTCAAGATATTCTTTCTTCATGTATCCTGGCATTGCTTGCTCCACTTGGTCACAAGGGAGGTTAAGTCTACTCTGAGTGGATCCCATGAGAAAACATTAAAAAAAGACATTTAACATTGGCAAGCTGGATTACCAACTCAAGTAGTACTCGGTGAAATGTGAATGCTCTTAAATGTTCCCTGCACACAAACAGTGAGGGCCCAGAACCATATAAAGTGGAAATGTGCACTGTTCCATAGCCTGCAAAATAAAATTTTGTGAGCATTTGGTCTTTTTTGAGGATGCACAGCAAGTGAGAAAAAAGTTAGACTACTTTTGATTGCCTTTCGTTCAGATGTGGGGCTGATCAATGGGCGATAACGCACAGCCACCAATGCATGAGATGCTTAGAGCGTTTGCCATCTATGTATGCCAGTCTGTAACACCAACGTAACTATTCCTGCAAGTGGTAGTTATCCACTTATCCGGGCCATCTATAGTTCAAGCTTGCGACTGCGGTAACCTACCAGCGGCAATGTGTGGACATGGCATGCTATTTGCACTTTGCCTTCTGAATAGAAATCCTTAGCTTTATTGAAACTGTTCACTCTGTAGAAGGTGAGCTCTTTCACCCTCTACAAGTATACCAAGGATTACACAGAGATGAGGGAGGTGTTAAGGGGCAGTTTGTTGCTCACAAGGTACATCACTGCATGTTGTGACCTTAAAGGGCAACTCCGGCGATATTTCAGTGTCCACTGATCTCAATGAGATTTTCAGTATATATTCTCCTCAGTAATGTACTAATATATGCCAAGTCAGACAGTTCTAAGTCAGTTTTCCTGTAAATAAATTAAGATATTTAGCGAATTCCCACGCGGGCCACGCTGCGTTTTCGACGTCGTCTTCAACACTGCCTACCCAAGCCAGCGGACCTGTCAAAAGGAAAACGGCAATACTGAAGTGCTCAAATCGTCACTGTCAAGTTCAAAAAAGCTGGCATAACAATATAACGGATGACCTCGCCATTGGCATTTTTCTGGCACCAGCTCCATATTCCTGATGGCAGGGAGGTTGTGATGTCATCACATACGCTGCACGAAGCATCTATCTGTTTCGAACATGACTTTCAGTTCGTTATTTAAAACTATTAGTGCGTCTATGAGCAAACTGAACTACCCTGGCTGTTACAGGACTATCAGTACCATTGGAAAACAATGATATCAGAACATGTTGAACAAACTGCCTGAGTTGCCCTTTAAGCATTTGCTCTCTATTTTTTTTAAAGCCTTGGCTCCTAGTCTTGCTACCCTTACTGCATGCAGCACAATAGCATCTGGCTTACATGTCTGCAAGAGCCTCGACTACAAATTGTCAACATTTTGCGACTGTTCGAAATGTGTGGCAGGACACCTTCAAAACCTTGCAAACTATGGGACAATTGCCGCATGAAAATATGCCTTGGAAGAATGTGATTTACAAGAGCGTTTTGGTCTGTCCGCAGCTTCTTAATGCTCACAGCTTACCGGAACTGTAAAAGCCGGGTTGGCGATGAAGAGATCAACCAGGATTACATAATGATTATTTCAGTACATCTAAATGTATTCTAGTTGTTTTTGGCAGTGCCATTATAGCAAATGTGTTGCCTTTTTAAATACTTTTCCAACAAGAACAATCCCACAGGGTATATTAAGATGTCATTATCATGCGGCAGCATGGTATTATGTAAATCATGTATACTTGCATCACTTACTGCTTCCAATATTTCGCTGACAATGTAGTTAGGGCTGTACTTTCTTTTTTGTTATGTGACATTTTCAATTCAAAAACTAAATTGAAGGTTTATATCCCAAATGCAACTCATGGACAATAAAATAAGCACTGTAAAGGGCACTGGCTTAACTTAAACAATTTAGATATCATGAATGTGCATTTAAACCTAAATGTGCAAGCATTCATGCACTGCACTGCAGTGAAACCTAGCCCATACGATCCCACTTTTTAAGTTTTTCGGCAAAATCCGTTCTTGCTCCGCATCCAGAACCCCATAGGCACAATGTGCTTTCACATAGATGATACACTTTCCGGTTCCCGCGAAGATCGTACAAATGAGATTCCACTGGACTACCAGAATTCAGACCGGAATCAAAGCTGCAATGTGGTGTTCAAGTGCAAAATGCCCAAGCCATCAAGGTGAGCAGCCTTCACTTTCTCTGATAATGATGCAGTAGCAGTACAGAAGCATCTTTGCATCCTAAATATACTTATAGAGTGAGGAGGAACAAAGAAAAGTAACGCAGACTGCCTTCATTTGGCCTCATCCAGGAGCACATTTAGGATGTCCCACTGTCTAGCACTATCTTCAGCATTTTATCTTCGTGCAGCCTGTCACTGTCATGATGCAAGGACTGTAGCCAGGAGTCAATGCACAAATTTTATGCAACAAATTAAAAAGAAGAAGGAATTCTCATTTATTAGAAGTGTACAGTGGGACAAATATACAAGGGGTAGAGGTGAGATGTGGATTTTCCAACTTTTTAGGAACCCCTGAAAAAAAAAAAAGAAGACATAACTAAGCACAAATCAGCGACTCCACTGGTGACTTTCACACCAGATGTCTGCATTCAGTGAACATGATCGCACACCACAGCATAGTCCACATCATGCCAACTGTCTCTCCACACAATCACAATGGACTGCTATAAAATGAGCAAAATTATGTTATGATGTAAACTACAATGTTAGAAAACTCCATCACATATTTTTGATACCCTACATCTCTGACCTTCTAAACATTTGAAAAAAAGGTAACCCATTTTTCTATGAAAAGGTTTGCACTGTGAAGAGAACAGTGTAAGCATCAAAGTTTTATGACAAAGTATAACTGGAGCAGTCAAGTGCTAATCTATAAATGAATTTACAAAGGATGATTTAAAAATGCAGGCATTATGCCAATTATACTTTCTTTGTTATTTAAAAACCACTGAAATCATTAAAGCAACAGAAACATTTAATTTGTGCCTTTTTTGATCCGAAGTTCATGCATGGGCTTTGTTGGACGCTACTGTTGAGAGACTTTGGATCATTCATAAATGCCTATACTTTAACATGCATCCAAGGGACAATAATGTTTGTCCTTTTGGGCTTTATTCACAAGTTACCAGTCCTGCGACCTCAGTCCCTTTAGTGAAAAAACAACCACTGTGGTGGGTAGTTGGCAGAGAGTCTGACATGTTACTGATGGCATGTGTTTTTTCATCTACTTTAATTCATTTCCATTTATGTCATTGTTACCTACACCACAGTTAAAAACTACAAATAATGTCCCCATGCCTGCCTTGGCTTCATGGTTTGTAGGATTCATTTAGGATGTGTCTAACAAAGGAAACGAGCCTTTGATCAATTCCCCTTTAGTTCTGTTGAGGCGAACAAAATACACAGAATCATTTGTCCTTCAGAATCCCTGAGCGATAGATTTCCTGTTAAATTTACACAATATTCAGCTCCTCTTATTAAAAGAGTCACTGCTGTGTGCTGATCACTACCTCTTCAAGAGTTACAGCACAAACACCTCCAAAACATATGAAGTTTCGTCTAAGCTATCGCACAAAATTCATCTTTTCAGACAAGTTGCATTCAAGTTCAATGCTCGACTGCCCTTTCAATTCTCTAAAGTGCAGCCTACAGCACTTAATTCTTACATTTGCTTCATCACTGAACACAGAAAAAAGTTGGATTGCTACAGAGAGGAGAGTTTCACTGCCGGAGTTTCACTACCAATATACAGCTCTCTCCTTCGGCCGTAACTACTGTCCACAAACAACTTTTATTCTCTGCCTTGTCCCATGCAAAAACATGACGACCAAACAACATTTACATTGCAGATCCTGCCTGCTTATTTACCCTATCTTTCTCATTTTGCTGCATGGCACATTGCTTGTAGTAGTGTTATGCATACTTCGCTGGACGAACTCCAGAGATCGCACATCAAATCTATATGGTTTAGATGCAACAAAAGATGAAAGTACTGGGCAGGCAAAGAGAGTTTCACATTTGGTGTTTGTGTATCATCGCATCTAAACTAACAATATAGATTTAAGATGTTTCAGATTGTGGAAAACATGAGGAAAAGTGGAAGAAGCACATAGAACACCACAAGCCAACAAGACTCATCTCATTATATGTAGTCTCCTTTCTCCAAAGCAGAGTAGTCCTCAGCATATGCCACAAACGCTATGTATGCGTGCAGAAGCACCATCAGATTAGCATGTAAAGATGCTCCATGTATTGGTTTACACTTATAAGGGCAGTGATGAGGGTTTCGTAAGCAAAGCCTTACACATAAACTACGGCCGTGAAATAATGTTACTTACACAATGATGTTGTTGATTGGGATATGTATAAGCTTCACGAAAAAGCCAATAAATCCCATGATAGCGAAGCCAATAGCAGTAGCCATGGCGATCTTTTGAAACTCTGTGGGTGCAAAAAAAGAAAGAAAGAAAACTATGTCACACAAGCAATGCAAAAGAACCACGAGAAACAAATTTGCAACATAGATTGGGCTACTACTCTCTTTTTTTTTTTTTTTTGAGATTGTCAGATAGCATTTAAGTTTACCTTACAAGCACATATGAATGTATGAGCAACGCCTAGCGAAGTGCTAAATATTCATTTCCGTCATGTGGGGTTGCCCAAAATTATACTTTGCTTGGATTTGAATCGGGCGACCCCTGATTCGAAAGCGAACACGCGACCTCTGGCACAGAAACGAAACCAGGCACTTATTGATACTAGATTTCAAATCAACAGGTGCCGGTCATCAAGAACAATAACCACGATCGGGACCGACTGTAGCGGATCTGACCACGACCTACTTGAGGGTCATTATTGTACGTTTCAACGGCTACTTTCTGCTACAACTGGCGACTTAGGGTTTCCAGTTTAGCTGAACAAGGTCAACTAACAATTTCAACAATCATAAAATGCATCACGCACCTTTGCGATCCGGTTTCGTACAACGCTTGATGAGCCTGATGGAGTCCTTTGACAATTGCTTGAAGGGGTCAATGAATGCCATAACCTGATCCATGGCTTCCTGAAAAAGAAATCTACCAACGATTAGTAAAAGGAAACAACTCAGAGGTAACGCTTGACGAAGCACAAGTATAACGCAACGAACTGCAGATATGCAGCGCACAGTGTGCCAACGAATATGGGTGACCTTTTCACGTTTTCAGAGAAGAGTGAGTTGCCCAGAAAACTGACAGTAAACTCTACTCGCCAGATCAAATTGCGGCTCTTTTAACAACAACCGTAAGCATGAATAAGCTTTGCAGGCCTTTACCTTCGGTTATGTGCGCTCCGCGGGCGTCAAGTAGATCTGCACAGCACGACAGCCAACGTCAAACGCACCGACCTCCAAGTACTGCGCTGGAAAGGGCTCGGGGGAAACTCGCTTGAGGAGATACACGGCTTGTTGCGTTGGTGCCACGAGTTACCTACTCTCGTCACCAGCTCCAGGCTGTCTGCTGTCGGTGCAATGCATTATGGGAGCCTTCAAAGCCCCCTTCGTTCGCGAGTAAAACTGCAGTGCATTGTGGGTAAATGAGCCATGTTTTTGCGGTTGAATGTGGTGTACACGAAAGAGTAGCAAACAAGATTCTGTTTAATCCATTTGTTTTCCCGTGTGAAGACAGTTTGGTGGAATCGGTGACGAGTGTCAAACGAGTCGTCCGGACGCCATCGAGAGGAATTCTCTTCGCCATGTTCGGCCCGCGACGTGCTGTGCTCAGCGGTCGCGCTTTTGCTTTTGATCCGCAGGTTTTGACCTCGTAGTAGTATCACTTTAGGCCCAGGTGTTGTGTGTTAATTTGACACCGATTAATTTCACCTTCATGTGAAGTGCGTGATCCGCTGCTCCTCCGGACGCCTGGGCTGAACTCCGACGTGAAACCGATGAGACCAGCAACTCAACAATGTCCGAGGTACGGGCCCTCCGAATGAAACCTTGCTTCGTTTCTACGTCTACGTATGAATAGGCTTAAGCTGTTTAAGCGAAGCATTTATAAGTAGGCCTATATTACGTATTAATGGAGATTACCTCCGCAACTCGCTACTCAAATTTCGTCCATCGGAGTAACAGTGACAGTACCGAGGCTTTGTTGTGAAAGCGTTGCGTGGGGTGACTGCGATGTGTTTGGGTGGTCCGCCGAAACGTAAACAGTGATTTTGGCGTTTAATAGAAGAGCGCGAACGCGTAATCGCTTAAGTGCATCGCGGGTATCAGCGCCGACAGGGCTGTCGGCGCCGTGCTCGTTCTCGGGCCGTTTATTGATTACTGTGGCGGGGGCAATAAAGCCCGAGGTTAGAGACCCTGTGCGATGGTGTTGGTAGAGCGCGCGACGCGCACCACGGTAGCACAGAGTAACCTTATCGAGGGGGGTCGGCAGCGGGGGGGATGCGCGCTTGTTTGGCGGCTGCCAACTGCGACCGTTTGACATTACCAGTTCGTCGCCTGACTCATTCGCGGCCAGCCTGGAGCTGGTTTGCCGCTTGGACGGGCACACTCATGCCGACATGTGGTGCTCGCGACGGTGAGGCGCTTGTGTGCGAGCCGAACGCATTTTCGCTTTTGCGGTTTTGGTTTCGTGGCGCCATGACGCGCGTGCGTGCTTTCTGGTGCGCTAGCAGCCACTGGACAGCGCGTAGCGACCGCTCGTACACTTTGTCCTTTAATTTTTATCTGCTTAATTTTATGCTTCTCGCCGTCTTGCTTTCCCCCTTTTGTTTAATCGCCCTGGGAGTGCTCTCAGCGGCGGAAGCGCGTTCTTTTTCCGCCGCGAAGTACAGCTGTGTTGGCAGATCGCATTTTATGTTCGGCGAATACAATGCCGAAGGACGTGAAAGGCGTACTACAGCAGCGATGCGCAGAGCTGGCGTCAGCTTTGCATATTCTTTGAGGCATATTGCCAACGTTTCCGATGAGGCATGATCTTTAAAGAAAAATAAGTATTTTGCAGTGGTTTAGGGGTCAGCTGTTCGTTAGTAACACAAGTGCTATTCTTTAACCGCCTGTTGCTTTGAACGCCGCAAGATGTGTGTCCAGATGTTGTTTAGTTGTTGCGCGGTAAGATAACTGTACGCGTCTTTTGCACCACATTATGCGTTATCTTTGTCGTATTTGTTCATTCATCATACTCTGTTTCCATTTATCTGTGTTAGTGCGTGCGTGTGCTTGAGAACCGGATTCGATGCTTGCCGTAAATTTGTTACATTAAACTTGCGGCAATCAAAGATTTCGGGAGGCCAGGAGGCTTACACGATGCCCAAGACATTGCCGTGCTGCATGATTGATATCTTTTATTTGGGTATCTGATAAGCATTTTAAACAGTTACATAGCACTAAGATACTACAAAGAAGGAATTCCACATGGAGGGATCTCTAGCTGTATTGTTGAGTGATGTTTGAGGTAATGCTTCTGCAGTGTAAATCTTTCTGGCTCTAATTAGGCATCCTTTCCCTTCCAGACATTACCACTCCTGACATTATACTGTTAAGTGATTGTTCTGCTACAACTTTCATACTTGCATTTCCTTCTTTATCGTTAACCATCTGTTAGTTTGTCCATCACAACTTGTAGCTCTTTGCACTAGTTTCCTTGCCAAGTTGTTTTACTGTTATCACTGGAAATGCTGGCTGTCTTGCTCTTGTGCTTTCTAGTAGCTTCTTAGCCCTCTCACTGCTGGTTTTTATGGCATGACTCCATAATCCCTGCCGGGTTTCTGTATTTTCATGGTATACATACATTGCAATGCAGTGGGATCCTCTTCAGGTCATGTAAAAATTTTTATTGAGGAATTTTTCTTGAAAATTTTTATTGAGATGCACTCATTGCGAGCAAATTAATTGTTACTTAACTCAGTAATTAGCCACAAATAGGTTTGTCAGATATCTTAGAAAGCATTTATAGTGTGGTATTCTGTCTCCTCAATTTTCGATCTGTCAAATAGTGCATGCATGTGGTATGCTGTCTCACTATGACTGCACCACTGAGACGCTCGCAAAGAGACACGAACCAGTGCAGATGCAGAAACATGCACTCTATCTCTTGTTTGGAACATTATTGCAACTTTCTTCGTTTTTATGTCCTCTCCGTACATGGCAGGATACACTTGCATTGTTTTTATTTACGAGAGTTGTCTTGTGAGTGGCATAGCGTGGTTTAAAGAGGCAATACAAGTACACTCACGGTCGGCAGGGCTTGCGCCAATGTGGTCAGCCAGGCTATCTCAGGATTAGCAGTGAAAGGGTTAGCAGTGGCTACAGGTTGCAGTTCAGTATTGACGTAGTCAGAAAATTTTTGCCTGTGCATTTGTAACAACCTTCTTGATTCCTTCTAGATGCTTGAAATAAGTATTGAAAGTGTAGTTATTCTCTAATCCTTGGGAAAGCAGGCTTCATCTATTCCTTGTGTGATGTGATTTTAGCTATTCTACAAATTTCTGCGCAATACGCTGTTTATATCTCCTTTGCATGATTGATTCATTCATTGCTGTGGTGTGAAATCTTTCATGTAACAGGTTGGATGCATATTCATGGCTTTTTTTTCACAAGCTGGATTGAACTGGCTGAACACTGTTTATGTATGATAATCTCTTGTGGCTTCATAGAATCCATGTCATTACATTGGTGTCATTATGTTGTATCGCTTTTACATTGCTTTTACATTGCTGACCCGACATGGCAGCTTGTCAAGTCGGGTGATGTGCTGCTGAGCTCAGGGATGTGATTTCAGTTCTCAGTCCCTGAAACTTCATCTTAGATGAGAGTGGAATGCAAGGACATCCATGTACATAGATCTATAGGAACATTAAGGAAAGGTCCTTTAACAACCCCAAATGGTTAAAATTAATCTGGCATCACCTACTATAGAATGCCTCGTAATCGTATGACAGTTTTAGCACCTAAAACAAATGTTGTTCCTGTTGTTGCGCTAAAGCATAGTTGTCATGATACTTTGGTGTAACTTTGGTGTAACTGAGATACTTTGGTGTAACTTCTGTTCGGATGCAGATATTATGACAATGCAAGGTCCAGGTGACTGCAAAAGCTGATTGTTGCCATTATGTAGCCAAGGATTGTAGAAAAGAGAGGGTGGGTTGGCCTCTCTGTGCCCTTGATATCAGAAAGGCTCTTTGGCATAAACGTTCCAAGGGAGTTGGAGATACTTCATGTGCGAGTAATCTGCAGCACTTCTCTTACGGGCACAGCAATGCATGTGAACATGTTCGCAGGGCCGCTTTTCAGCATTGCCAACCTGTCGACTACTTGACATCGTAAGCAGTAAGTGATAAAGTATGCCTTACAGACTCAAGAATGTTCTGTTGGCTGAAACAAAGACATCTGGGTTTTCATGCTTCACTGCGGATATCCATAGAGCCCTTCTCTTTGAATTCGCTTTTGCCAATGGAAATAGCAAAGAGCTCAAGTTTCCTTTTCTGTTGTAATAGTATGGGCTCCTGAAAGCAGTGCAGTTAGCAGGCATACTCAGAAAATTCACACAAGCAACCATCAGCGTTTCCATAACAACACCGTTCACTCTGCCACTCTATCCAGAATAGCCACATCACTGTGTTAGGCTGCATTGCTTTCCAACAAAGCCTAATTCGGGTGAATCGCTGCAAGGGGGACTGGGGCTGTGCTGATTTGCCACAAGCGCAGTAGGATTTTTGGGATTGGTCAGTTAGTGCAAGTGGTTGGGGCGTTGTGATTGCGTGGTAATTGTAACAAAGTTAAACATTTCTGGAGTTACTTTCTTGGATATGCGTCACATCCAGTGTCTACCAGGTGTCTCCATTATCTGTCAAAGTGCAATTGGAAAACCTTTAATGATAACTTGCCCAGCTTCAATACCATGTTGGAGCCACAGGGATGTAAAGATCTTAAGGCATTTGGCACCTCACATTTCTCACGTGTCACAGGAGTTCTTTTGGCTTTTCACTTCTTAGGAAGACCTCTTAGGCATTTATGGCGGTCCGGCTGTGTGAGTGTGTTGCTTAGTGTGAGCATTGCATTGGTAAATGAGTAAGTTGTGCTAGGTTTTTGCATTTTGCCCTAGTGGATGAATGTTTTTTGCGCATACTGTGCATGCTGTGCTCAAGAGGCAGCAGACATCTATGTGCAGCCTGTTATATGCCATACCATGTGTGCTAAGGTTTGGACGTGCCGAATGAGAGACTTTCATGGGAGCATGTTGTGCTATGTGCCCAGCTATAGTGCAGTATGCAATTTTTGGTACTGTACGCCATATTCATCACTGAATGTCTCGGCTCACGCGGTGTTGCCCTGTGCAGGCTGAGTGTTGGCCGGGGGTGATGCCCCTCCGGGGCACGGGAGCTCGTGGGGGCTAAAGGGGCCCCGAGCAGGCAGCATGGCCCAGTGGCCTCCTCGATGGCGGCAGACGGCCCCCCCCAGTTGAGAGCGGCATCCCTGCCCCCCTGCCCCCTCAAGGAGGGAACCCCCAGCGCCACGGAGGAGGACGCTGCCGCCTGGCCACAGCAGCAGCACCGCAGTCATGCAGCAGCAGCTGGCCACACCAACATCACTGCAGGTGTGTCTTTTTAACACCCATGTCACTTTGATTTGGCTGATTTGTGGGGTTTAACATCCCAAAAGCACTATATGCCATGTAGTATATAATGATCGGTTTTCAATGATTCGCTCGGTTCGTACTGCTACAGGAACGTTTATTCTACAATATTTACAACTGGTTAGAATGGTCGATGTTTTCCGCTTCGTTTCTCGATCGTCTCTGTCCAAGTCTTCTTCCTCGCATGCGGCCACTCTCCTTCCCTCTCTCTCTCTCCCTCCGGGTCGGGGTGTGCCACCATCTTTGAAGGGATGCGTCCAAACCAAGGTTTTATGGCCCTCTTGTCGACGGAAGCCCCTCAGGCGGTGCAGTTGCTAGCAGCCTTCTTGGGGGGAAAACCACCAAGTTTCTTGGCGCCGAGGGAGGACCCCTCGTTCCGTGCGCGGGAGACGAATACACACACGAGTGTCCGGGTCCAAGCCGCCCATCTGCATGGGAAGGGCACCTCAAAATCTTCAACATGCCAAAAGCCACAATATGCTAATGAAAGACGCCGCAGTCGAGGGCTCCAGAAGTTTCGACCAGCTGGGGTTCTTTAGCGTGCACTTACATTGCACTGTACACTGGCCTCAACATTTCACCTCCATTGAAATGCAGCTGCGGCATCCAGGATTCGATCCCGCGATCTTAGGACCAGCAGCTGAGTGCCGTAGTGACTAGACCACCGTGACGAGCCCTCAGGTCCGTGCAAATTAGTGAATGCATTGTTGAGATGGCTGTGAAAGGAGCCGTTTATTTTTTTCAAGAAATTCAGCAACTGGCTTTTCCTGTGGCCGGCGCTATCTCATGCTGGGTCAACATTGTCTCGGTGCGAAAAAATCGGCTATTTTGCATGCCGTCCCTCTTGCTGGTGATAATGCCTGCTGTACGCTAAGTCTCATCAGTGCTCCCGTCAACTTGCAGCTCATCGGCTGTGCAGGCACTGGCTCTTCATTCTCAGTGTCAGAGTCGTCCTTATCCTCCGACGGATGATTTTTCGTTATCCTTGTCAGCAAGATCAAATCCCTCAAAGGTTATTCTGGCTGTAATTGAAACACCAGCATCGCGAAAATCATCGAACACAACGTCCACAGAAAAAAGTTGACCACGCACACTGTTGTTCTCTCCAAGTGAAAGAGCGTCTTGGCATCGTGTGTAAAGCCCGCGTGACGGAAACTTTTGTAGAGAATCTCTGTGTTACCGCCTTCAACGAGTCCGCAAGCATGCCGATGGCAGGTCTACGCTCAGCAGTTTAACTTTCCTGCTGTCTTAACACAGCACCACGCAGCTGAACACGTGTGACAGCTGTGCACAGATGCTTAAGTTCCGCACCATGCCTTGCCCAATTGGCTGCAGGACTGTTGTGGCATTCCACTTGATGAGATGTGCAGCGCCAAACAGTGGGAAACATCACAGTCAACGTTGAAGGTGGTGCATAGCACCATGACACAACGCTGCCATGCTCAGATTAGTGTTCCGGTTTTGATGTCGTATGGTGGCAGCGATGCTATGGCTGGTTACAGCTAGCGATGCTAGAGGAGGTGCTCGAGGCTGCGAGATAATCAAAATGATGGCATTGATGGCTGCTTCAGGTATGGGGTTAGCGGTAAGGAGTCCAGAATATTGGATGGTGAATGTTGTAGGCATTAGAAATTTCAGATGTTTGACACAATGACTCTATGGGGAACTTTCTGGTGCCGTGATTGAGTCCAGGATATCGGGCATAGCTGGAATTCTGGGCGTCGGGAAACTTGAACATCAACTGCGTTTAGTGATGCGTAGGTCACATTTGAGTGCATTGAGAGCATACTAATGGTGGCCTACTACTGATGTTTCGTGTGTGTGCATGTGAGTGAATGCATGTACACACTTTCATAACTCTTCAGCAGTAAGTGTGGCATTTGTTTATTTTTTTGGTTTCCTCAAAGTCCAAATTTTACACACCCAACAAGATATATTCGTGGTATATTGGTAGCTCTCACACATAGATGAATAATTCTCGCAGCATGATGCTAGGTGCCGGAAGTACAATTTCTGTCATAAACAGTCCTAGCGGGCACAACTACATGCAGATGGTATTGGCAGTGACGTATTGATTTATTTGTGTGACTGTTTCAGTAATTCTGCTGACATTTCTGCTTCAACCTATGCTAAAGGTGCATGCCATAAGCTCTGCCATGCAGCATATGATGACTGAAGACACAGGCTTTAATTTTTGCCAAAACGATTGACATTTGTACTGGCATGTAATGCACTCTCACACATAATTAGTTTTTTCAAAGCCTTTATGTGAAGTGCCCTGTTCTCACCCGAACCTATCTGAATCCATGCTTCAGCACTGGAGCAAGCGAGAGCAATCCATTTGCAGAGCAAGTTGACCTGAAATGGGTGATGGCATGAAAGATGATAGGCATTACATTAAGAGATAGGAAGACAGCCGAGTGAGTCAGAGACAGATGGGAATTGCCGACGTAATAACCGATGTTAAGACGAAAAAAATAGACATGGGCAGGCCACGTGATGAAAAGGCTATATAATCGATGGACAGTTAGAACGACGGGATGGATACCAAGAGAGGGTAAGCGTAGCCGCGGACGACAGAGAGTAAGATGTGGGGACGAAATAAAAAAATTTGGAGGGATCAGGTGGAATCAGCTCGCGCAGGACAAGCAAGGATGGAGAGGATTGGGAGAGGCCTTCGTGCTGCAGTTGACATAAGATAGAGGCTGATGATGATGATGACCAGTAGAACATGCCAACTGACCTCGAATCAACCAGTGAAATACGGATTCGTCACCACTGAGCAAGGAAACCTGCTCGAAACCTGCTAGTAAAAAGTGCCACAAGTATGACCTATTACAAATAACTTTATCAAAATAAGCATCTTTAACTGCTCTACAGCATGTGTGGCATAGTTTTGTTGTAATAATACTGTATTCTTCTAATAGGCAACAACCCAAATACAGTTTACCATTTGCTGCTGCCTACTTGTTTGAGATTACCAAGTACATAGCAGGTGAAATATGTAGTGCACATTGCTTGCAGGTAGCGAAAATTGCTATCACCATGTTAATGGAGCAGCTGTTGCACTGGAGCATGGTTAGTAGTGGTGTGAGCTGCATAGACACTCCCATGGCAAATCTGAGCTTAGTATGTGGTTCCCTGCATGGTGGACAGCTAGGGTGGATAGGATCTGCATGGCAGCAGGCACTGTGTTTTAAATAAGCAGCGTTAGTTATTGCTTAGTAGCAGACCACCGCACCAGTATGTATGGGCACATTGCAGGTAGCTGGGTGAGTCATCCAACCACTCTGCCCCCTTGCCAGCTGCTGTGACTTGGGCCTTGTCATAGTTTCGAAATGCCCCTTGGCAACATGCGCTGTCTTTTTAGGAATGCCAGCGCTTACGATGTCGCCATGCATCGAAGCTAAAGTAGCACAGGTGCGTTGGGGCTTGGATGTCTCTGTGCGCCTGTGCTATGTTAGCTTCAATGCACAGCCATGTCATGAGCACTAGCATTCCAAAGAATGCAGCCATGTTGCGCCGTGTTCACCCTAAGAGTGGAAGACCCTGTACATTCACCACGCACAGTGCCTTCTCTATAAAGTCCAACATTTACTTCTTTATGCTTGAAAAATTAAGAACTGCCTTTGTAGCAGTTGTGGAAGTTGCCTTAGAATATAAATTTGGATGAGTCTGTACAGGCGAGTGTGTAGAGGTGTGGTTTCTGAAAATAAATTTAGTTTGGAGTTAGGGCTCGTCTTGTTTTCTTCCTTCCTTTATTGGTGTCTTTGTTTGAGCTTCTGGTTCAACATGAAGTTGACTTGTTTGTTGGACGTTATGGACAAAATGGCTTCTTTCAGTAGGTGTTGGCACTCTGCCAGTGCAGAAGCAAATGCCTTTTGCCGTGACCTTGACAGAGGACAGCCGCTGAATATGTGCTCTGATGATTTGCATACTTCGCAGCGTTCACAGCTTGAGCTGTCCACACAACCGATCATGTTTGCAGGCCCAGCAGGTGATCCAGCACCCGAGCCGCTGCAGTGCTCCAACGATGAAACGGGTGCGGACTGTCGCAGCAGCGCTGCTACAGTGGAAGCGGGCACACAGGACAGTGGGAAACCTGCTTGTATCCCCACTGCTGTACATGTGCCCCCTGGATGGCGGCGGTGCCTTGTTGAAGGGAGAATTGTCTACTACAGGTAAGTATATCAGCTAGTATTAGTACTTACACAGTTAAGGGGGGACGTGGAGATCGTTCGTAACTTTTTTGTTTCTTAACCCAGAGTGATTAAATTTGGCCCACACACTACGAACCACATTAAAGAGCCCAATTTAAAGTTTCGTAAAGATATCTCCACTAGCTTTTATTTTATAAGAATTCACTAGTTCCTTGCTCGTGGAAGGCCTGGCACACTGATGAAACGAGCTAGGACACTGGAAGTACTTTGTATGTTTGCTTGAATATTCCTTGTACACAAACACAGTGCCCGATTTTTTTTTTACAGCCCTAATAATTTTCTGCTGAACAATACATACACATGCATATGTTCCAGCAAGTTGTGCCATGCAGTAATTGTGAAATGAAAAAAGAATGGAAGTCTAAATCAAAATTTGAAGAGTGTGTTTGTGTAAAACACAGTGTATGGTTCATAATAAAACAAACAGAACGAAAATCGGTCCAGCTATAGCTGTGCTGTGCTTTCCACGAGCAAGGTGGTCGACCAGAAAAACACATTTGAGAAAACGGCTTTCAAAGTTTTCAAAGCATTGCACCTCTGTTAAAATGCCCCTGGGCTGTAGTACTTGGCGTCATTGCCATCGGACATCTTCTTAGACCTCTGTCTCTTTGTTTGATGAGCCTTGGAAGCCTTCTTCAGACACGTTTGATCCTTGACCCCTCTGGAGGGCAAGGGCACCAGTGGTATACCCTTGTGGCACACATTTCTGTGTGCGTTAGTTTGCACCCTGAATTGTACTTCAATATTGCCTCATTCACAGCTGTCTCCACCGCAAAAAGTGAGGCATACTGGTCCTTGGAGAGCAGGGCCCAAATAACTGAATGCAGGCTCTCAGCTGCATTCTGCGTCTGCAAGGCATTCGTACACTGGCAGCAGGGCTTTGGCAACTCTGCCTAGAAGCTTGTATTTGTGAGCTGGCTGAGCTTCTTTTGCCTCTGCAGCTCTGTGCTTATACCAGCTGGTAAGGCCAGGGGGACACAGGTCATGGTGGGGATTCTCATCGGTTGAGGTCACGTGATAGTATGTGGCCATTGCAGCATTGTGCATCTCGGCAACATTGTTGCTGTTGTTACGGAGGCAATGCCATAGTAGTTGGTGAGTTTTTTTTATGAGGTCTTGTGTGAGCCCTCCTTTTCCACCCAGTGGCTCCCCTTCGCCTTACTCACAAGAGAGTGGAATGCGGTGCCAATTCTTCTTCTTTTTTTTTTTTACGTGATTGATGCAGTCCTCTTTTGCTGTTAGTGTAAAACCATAGGGCTACTCATCACAGAGTGCCTGGAAGACACGACTGTCCCTATCAGAAACAACGCTGCAGTATCTCGGGCCGTTTTTAGTCAATGATTGGCCAAATAGCTGCAGTGCGGCCTCCACCTCCATACAGCCTGGGCCAATGTCGGTGTTCTTTTGGCATTGATAATGCTGCCTCCACTGTAGATGGGCAGGGTCATTCTCTTCTAGTCCCAGACTGCAGCCAAGATAGAAGTTGGAAAAAACCACCCTGTCCAGGACAAGCCCCTGTGGAATTCAATGATAGTTACAACTCCAGTGTGTGAGCGATGCCCTTGTGTTAGCCACATACCATCATAAACTGACATTTCTTGAAGAACCAATGTCTATCAACTGCATCCACAAAGATGTTGTCTCATGCCTCCTCTGCTGCAGGCTTGAGTAACCTTTTCAAGTGATCTTGACGGGTTTTTTTATGCAAGCCTCAGTGGGAGACATTCGTGGTAACCCACAAGTCATTCAAAGCAGTCTGTCCTTTCCCTATTGTTTGTATCGCTTGCATCAAGTGAAAGTTTACGTTGAACACTAGAGTTGTCTCTAGTGTTCAACAATTCCTTTGACAGGACCAGTGGGAGGATTTGCTGCCACAAGTACTGCATGACAGCACCATTTTTACTGGAAGACCCAGCCTCGTTTCGAAATTCACGCCCACAGAACATTCTTGGCATTTCGGGCACAATGTGTCAGCCAGCATAGCAATTATGGCAGAAACTTGAACTGGAACAAATTCATTTTCAGAAGTTCCAGAACTCTCATTCTGACCTTGCTGGTCCATCAGGGAGAGCTTCCACTCAGTAGCGGACACCGCACGGAGAGAGTCACGAACGCTGGATGCTTGCGAACGCTGGATGTGCTCAGCATAGCTGCCCTTTTCGTTCCTTTTTTTTTATTTCTTTCCTTTTTGAACATGAGAAATATAGGTCTCTTTATGTCATACATTAATGATGTTGCATCATCTTTTGCAGCCCAAGCAACCACCAGCTGCGGAGTCTGGATGAGGTGGCCAGGTACCTGCAGACGGATGGTGTGTGCAAGTGTGGCCTGGACTGTCCTCTCAGCCTTGAGAAGACGTTTAGCTTTGATGCGGCAGCCGTCTCCCAACCCTGGTCACCCACCGCCAGCAGCAGCAGCAGGTGCAGGGTGCCTCCCCATGGTGGAGCTGCACCCGCGGTTGCTGTCCTCAACACCACCACCAGCACAGCCACCACGAGCAGTACCACCACAAGTAGCACTACAGCATGTCCAAGTTTGCCCACCTCGAGGCCCACGGTGGCATCTCCGTTGGCCAGGCCTGCGAGAAAGGGTTCGTTGATCCACATATCACTCTTTCCCAAAACTCTTTGTAGTGTTAGTGTTTGAGGAAGGCACAGTGGGGAGTAGCTTTTCTACTAACTTGAACCAAGAATTAAGAACACGTGCGTACTTGGAAGAAGCCGAGAAAAGTTAGCTCGGAGAATTATTGGAAGCCTATTTCATGAAGAAAAAATGGGATTCTTGTGTAAGCATGCCATCTGTTGTTCTGCATAACAGCGAATGTCAGTTGTTAGATTTAGCCTTTTCGTAGTTGCCATGCCCGAAAATTTTGCTCTTTCATTGCTCTCTAATCTGGCATTGTGATGTGTACTAGCTGTGTGCGTGCTCTCTCTGGTCATTATTTATCCAGAAAATAAAATTAGTTGTGAGTTGGCACTCTGTCTGTGTCTTTCGCTCCTCCGCTCTCTTATTATTTTTTTTTGTAACGTTGCGCCACATTGTTAAGTTATTCTCTCAAGCCATGCCAGCCGTGCCCCACCTCTTCATGTTGCGTAGAACCCGAAGCGTCAGTGCCTCATGAAAAAAAGAAACAGCAATCACCTCCCTTCTTTTTGTTTCATCTCTTGCACCATCTCTGTTTTTCTGCTGAGCAAGTTGCAGGGTACCTGTGCAGGGTATCGTCTGTTAGCTGTACTAGCCCGTCTCTCCGGTTGTGGTGACCGTTTCACTGAAATTGAAGCATTCTCAGACATTAGGAGACAAGTTCGTAGTAGAGAGCCATCATGAAGCAAAATTCATTGTGGCAGCAGAACTGCCAGAAAGAGAAAAGGGCGCAGAGTGGTTCTTCTTATTAATATCTGTGGAATAAGGGCATTTACTGCTTTTATTTGGCTTCATTGCTCTTAAAGCCGCCCTTGAGCCCGAGCAGCACCGAACATTAAATTCATGCTATTCGCGGATGGCTGTGATGCTGCTCATACCCATCTGTCCAATTAAAGCAACCTATAGCTATTCTAGGTCACTTTAGTTTGATGAAAATGGCAACTCGCAAAGGCTATTGCCTCCCTGCTGTAGTCATGGCTGGCTATGCAGATGAAAGGTATGCAGCTGTGATGCAGCCATTATCAGGCTTCGGCAAAAGTGCAGCTAAACAAATTATCTTTCCTTACTTAATTGCACAATTTCTCATAATTTATTGAAGAACTTGCCAAGTAACATGGCGTTGGTGTGCACTACCGTAAACGGGCTAAAAAGGGGGATGGGGCGCTTTCTTGTTCATTAGCAGGTGAAATTTTCAAACCTCTCGGGGGAGGGGGGGTTTTCTGGCAAGACATGTGCTTTGAGATGGTGAGTGTTGGCTGCCTGCATACTTTATGAGCTTTGTGATCACCCTATGTAATCACGTCAATAGCAACCACAATTTCATCTGCAGCAGTTGTAGGAGGCGGTAAATTTACATTTTGACCACATATACTTTGGCCATGCGCATACTTTCAGAGCAGTGTCATTGCCCTCCGTGATCAATGTTCACCGCAGGTTTGCCTGCAGTGGTCGCCGATAACATCTGAGCACTGGTTGTGAAGCCATAACTTTGTTTGCTAACACTTGGCAATGTAACACCAGTTAGGCCTAGCAGCTATTTCAGTGTTGCTCTGACAACACTGGTACTAAAATTTATCTTGGCCTGCATGGTTGCAGTTCAAAAACCAGCCTGACAGATTTGTAAATTATTCAGTTGCACATTAGGCCCTGCTTTTCAAATGACACTATGTAGGGTTGACTGGCTACAACCAGCAACTTCAGCTTGCCTTGGAATTCAGTGCATCTGCTGGATGAGACAGGTTGATTTAGTGTATACCGTATTTACTCAAATCTAACGTGCACCTTTTTTCCGATAAAACGGGTCCAAAAATCGCATGCGCATTAGAATTGAGTGCGAACGAACGACACCGTTACCATATCGCCGTCGGCATCAAAATGGCCGCCTCCTACGAGGTTCGGGCGCTGTCGAACGGTCACCGGCTAAAAAACGAACTAGCAGCGCGGCGGTCTTTGGCGCGCATAGTTTCTGTAGTTCATATGTCGCCACCGGTCCCGCCGATGATACTCGCCGCGCCGGCTTGCCTGTCTTGCGGCCAAACAAAGTCGTTACGCCGCCGGCGCAATCTCCGCCGCACAGCTTTCGCGTGTAACCATAACGGGAGATGTTTTCCCATCACCGCACGCAAAACGGCTCATCATCGCATTTCTCCCTCATATCTGTGCTGAGCCTGAGCCACCTGAGCATCTCAGCCATGCGCGCTGCATGTCGTCCGAGATTGCATCGCGGCAACCTCGAAGACCACGCCCCGCTTATCTACGCCAGCCTGCCCAGCACGCATGGCAGCACGCGTGAGGGAACTGCGATAGCACGGAGGAATGCAGCACTGCGGCTGCGCCCGTCAACGTTTGGCGGTTTTATCGGGACGCAGGAGTTATGAATCGGAGCGCCGAACGTGTTCGAGACACCGCGGATCGAGTGAAGCAGCAAAGCCATAGCGCGGCCGTTCGAGGGTCTGCGGGGGTTCAAAGTTGGCGGTGCGTTTATTATGCGAGTGCGTTCATTACGCGAGTACGGCATTTGTTTTTATAAACGTGAGAAGGTTGATTACTAAGGACCTTTTTTCCCATGTCACGAAAAATGGGAGCGCGTTACAATCGATGTTTCACTTTTTTTTTTTTGGTCGCGGGAAACGGGTGCGCGTTAGAATCGAGTAAATACGGTATATGTCACCATGGCAGCAGAAAGAGCAGTCCTCTGTCCGAGGAAGCGGAAACGTTTCACGCGTACACCCTCGGAGCAAGCGTGGCCAAATAGCGCAACAAGTCATCGTGATCGTGCTCTTTCACTGCCACTTGACTGACTCGCCATCGACTTCGCGACATAGCATATGGGGATGGTCCCACAGTTGCGACTTAAGTACATCCAATACATTGGATCCTATGGAAGCAGTGCCGGGACTGGCCGAAAAGAATGTGACAGCCAGGAATATGCGGCACTGAGGAATGTAACAGTGGGGTTCTACTGTAGAGAGAATTATAGCACTAAGCACGCATGTGAAATTACTTCTGCTTGCATTGTGAAAAATTTGAGGTAATTCGTGTTTTTGCATGAAATTTTCTGAGCAACACTTCAAGAGATTCTTCCCAAGAGAAAGGTGTTTTCATATTTCCTCATAAAGACTCTTCTAGGGGGGCACAAATATTAATACTTCTGAATAGTTTGCAAGTTACGTTTGATATTCAATTTGGCTCTCACATATACTATTCGAAGTTTTAATGAAGGGGTAAAATATGCCATGTCTTGCGATAAATGCCCATTGCCGCATGTTGTGCGCTTTGCCACATAACACTCAAGCACTGCAGCAAAGCTTAACACTCCTGGAAAAAAAAAAGAAAAGGACGAAAAGAGTTGCATATGCCATAGAATTGTCAACTTTTCTTGCATTGGCCCCGCCACAGTGGTCTAGTGGTTATGGCACTCTGCTGCTGATCTGAAGGTCACGGGATGAAATCCCGGCCCTGGCGGCTGCATTTCGATGCAGGCGAAATGTTGAGGCCCGTGTGCTGTGCGATGTCAGAGCACGTTAAAGAACCCCAGGTAGTAGAAATTTCCGGAGCTGGTTTTAGGACGTTAAACCCCACAAATCAATCAGTTTTCTTGCATTGCTCCACCTCATAACGATATTGTGTTTATTATCATTCATTGTAAACTATTATCATTGACTGAATGTCATCCTAAGTCAGAGCAAAAGGGTTTGTTTGCATTTGGCAAGAGATTATATGTGTTTTACACACTTACCATTCCTTAGCCCCAGTGAAATGGATGGTGTCAATAGTGGTGCACATAAAGAGTCACCATTAGGGTATTGAGCTTGTGTGCTGAACTGGCAGGCCAGTCTTATGGCTCAAATAAAGAGGGTTTGAACTCATAAAGATGAATAGGTGCCAGACAAGGGTTCCTTAGGTGTATACAAAATAAGCCCGCAGGTTTGGTTACTAAATCTAACATCAAGAACGGAGGTCAGATTTCCAGAGGTAGGCCGAAACTACTTGCTGTTGGTGTAAAGTTGTTATATTCATTATATCCAGACATTTGCCTTTCGCAGAACCCGTCCGCAAGCGGAGCTCTCGTGCAAAACAGCGTGGGCCTTTTGACGGTGTCCTGGTGTCCCAGTTGTTGGCACAGCGTGACCAGAATGCCCTACGGAAGCAAGCTGTCAGCAGTTGCACCCTTGCAAATACCAACACCCCGGTGCATTACACTACCAGCAACTCCATCCCCGGTGCTGTGCCCTGGCAGGCCACTGGTTACTATCAGCCTCGCCAAGACGCTGTGACCATACAATGCAGCAGTACGAATGTGCAGGGAAATACCAGCTTCCCTCCGGTGTCAGGCGGGATGAGGAGAATAGTGGCCCAAGCTATCTGTTCACCTGCTCCTTCACCACTGCAAACAAGTACTGGTACAAATTACCGGTGTGCAAACCTACCTTGTTGCCCAACCAGGCCCACTGGAACTCCTACCTCTGCTGGTCGTTCGAGGGGACAGAAGAAACTGCCTCGTACGAGAATGCCCAAGCTGAGTGCTATCATATCCAGCCGTGCAGTGTGCCCAAATGTGGACGTTGGCCAGATGGTGGCAGCTACCGGCCACCCGACAACAAACGCTTGCCACGGGGCTCGTCAGTACAACTGCTCCACCCATGATGCTCCTTCCCCTGCTTCCACGCCAAATGCCATGGCCGGGCCTGCAACTGGCCATTGTAACACTGTGCACATGGATAGTACTGGTCAGCTTACTGCCTGTAGGACTGCGTCAAAGGATATCCCTATGCAGGTTCCACAGGTAGGAGGGCTATCAGTTTTGAACGGAGCCCTGTCCATGGCATCCATTCCTTCACAGTGTAGCACTGCCATGACAAGCGCGCCTTTTGTCTTCACAAGCGCACCCAGTGGTGGCGTCATGAATCAGGGAAGGAGCACCATCATGGTGCAGCAGGTCTACAGCCAGAAAGTGGCCAGCTACTCTCCAAATGAGACTGCCAAGAGCGGCCAGGTGCTTCAGCATATGAGCAGTGTAGTTCTTCCTCCCGGTGCTGGTGGCCTCTCTGCGCAACCCCTGATCATGGAACCATCGCCAACAATAGTCTCCAGTGGGCCTTTCATCTCCCAGCTTGGTCAGGGGATCCTGGGGCAGACGCATCCCACTCCCGGTCACTTTTCACCCCAGCAGCAGAGGTTTCCAGAAGTGCCTCGCAGTTGCACGGAATGCCCGGTGACCTCCGCAACCCTGTGCACGTCTTCGCTGTCTGCTCCTCAGGTTCTCCTGAGCGGCAACCCAAGCTCCAGCATTGTGCTGCCACCCTCGAACCCACCCTTGTCTGTTCCCAGTGTGACGACAGTGACGACATCCGTGGCACAGATGATGCCCACAGTGGTGCAGCTGATCAACCCACTACCCCTGAACCCGGTGCAGAATGCGCTGCTCATCCCGCAGCTTCCAACTTTACGGCTTGACACCTTGCCCACATTTGGAGCTCCTGCTGGGCTCTTCAGCCCGGGTAGCACGTTCCTGTCGCCTTCGCCGATCCCGGTCCTTGGCTCGCCAGTGGGTTCAGACACGTCCCCCAGCTCGTCACTGCTGGGCCATGCCACGCTGCAGCCATCCACCTATGTCGATTCAGCGGGGCAAGTGCGGTCACGCGACACACCAGTGGCTGCGTCTCGGACGTTGATGACGGCCAGTTTTGCGCCTGGTACCATGCATGCCCTGTCGGCCACCCCTCAGCCGCCTCAGCAGCAGTCCTTCTATACAACGGATGCGGTCAGTGGCGTGGTGCAGTCCGGTGCGGTTCATCACGGTGGCAGCACTGCTTTGGCCGGTGCAGCTTGCATGTCCTGTGGACCGGCTCCAGTGACTGAGTCTGTGTGCGACAGTGCCTCCTGTCGTCTGGGCCTGGCCAATGGGGTGAGTGCCGTGGCCCTCTGGGGACCTGCTTGCTGAGGAAGGAGAGCGGGGTGTGGTTGCTGCTGCTGCTAACCGCACGAGCTGACTTTTTTTCTGGTTGTGGTGGTGCTGGGGAAATTGGATTCTGCGCTTGTCGTGTGCGTGTGTGTGAGAGAGTGCGGGTGTGCACGTGTGTGTGTGTGGATGGGATGAGCATACACCTTTGAGAGCTTGTACAGATACACATTTCCATTGCCAGTATGTTTGCGCGCTTTCCCTCTGGTACTCCTTTCTGCAGCATTACCAGCATTGCAATTTGAAGAAGGATGCAGAGCATGTTTTTCATTGTTGTTGCGCAAGTCTGTGGTTTCTGTTAAAGCTGTGTTCTGTTCGTACGGCTTGTCTTTATTAGGTATTGCCAGATTCCTCCTAGCACTTGGTGCACACTGAAGTAGAACGGAAAGGGAAAATGTGTGCATGAGTGTCACACTAGTGCATGCCTGCACAGCACCACATGAAATTATTGATAGCTATTCAGTCATTGTGAGAATTTATGAGCTTATGCAGTTTTGTAGCTGTGTTAACATCAGCTGTTGTCATCATTTGCTGTATTTGATCACAGCTACTCATATAAAATAATGTTGGGTTCTATTCTTTTTTGGTACGCACTTAATATGGTTTTCTAAGCCACCGAGAATTGGCAGAGATATTCTCTAACCAATTTTATTGACATAATTATTATTCTGAAAGGGTCGCCTGTGGCACTTCATAAGGAAAGAAGACTGAATGGGTTATGTACTTGCTGCCAAAATCCTCATTTCTGAGGCTGTGCGAAGAAAAAATTTCATCACTGCATATATTTATTTAGCTTTACATGTATCTCTTTGTCCAGATTATTATAGTTGGTAATGCTGGTCAGCTATTGGATTTCGATTTGAGAGTTTGGTGATTGAAGCAGCTCTCAGAGGCAGGGTTGTCCAGGGGCTTGCTTAAATTGCATGTTAAGATGTTATGGTAAAATATAATATATTTACATGAAATAACACGTAGCAATAAGGTGCTGAGCACAGAACAGCAGTGAGCACTGTTTTCCTTGGTGCTAATTAATGTCAAATGCCATTGGGAGAACAGGAGCACTGAAAAGCACGCTGAAAGTGCTCTTTCCATGGCCAGCGTATTTAAGTGGTGGAACAGGAGTAGGAGCACTGACATCCTGTGCTAGTACAAGAGTGGTCTCGCTTCTCGCTGCACTGCAAGCAGCTCGAAGCAGTCAGCTCTGCTCTTACTCGAAAAGCAGAGTGCGGAGGAATCCACTTTACTTTTAAACATCATATCTTCATTTATTTTTATTTTCCTTGAGCTAGTTCAAGTGAGGCTGCAATAATGGCAGCAGCCAAATGTAGTTGGTGTTTTGGCTCCACATGGGCTCCAGCGAATTGAGGTTTCCAACAACGCTACGCTAAAGCCCGACAGTTCCAGTTGATGTTACTTGATGTTGGATGCATGGGAGACATTGGCAGCAAAGTATCATTGCCTTACTGGAATACTCGAAGCACTAGACAATGACAGCAGTGAAAGCTGTTGGAGCTCAATGTCATAGGCGAGTTCCGGCACCATCAGTGTAATTAATGGAGGCAGAATGTGCTAAGCTTCCTAATCCATCTTGTAATCATTGCAAGTGAGTTTTAGTTGTGGGATGATTCGCCATTGCTACACAGAGTTCACGAATCACAAACAGTGGCAGCACAGCTAATGGCATGCAGAGATGGTTCTCCGCCACCCGCGTCTTGCCTTACTGGTGTGTGGAGCTTGTTTTGGTCATGTGATACACTTCTGCTGGCTTGTCACTCTCTCATCTACAGTCAGGATCATCACAGCATTCCATTGGTGGGTCAATGAACCTGCTGTCACTTCACAGCCACCTACTTCGTATGCTACACAGCGCATCCGCTCCTGTTCTCCCAATGGAATTTGCCATATGTATCTAAATGCATTAACCTTGTTGACTGGGTTACATCTACATGGAAAGCTAAGGAGCCCTTTATAATAGCCTAATCAACAGCCATCGTGTTTCCAACTCACTTCTACGTTAGCAGCAGTGCCATAATTTCATAATGCTGTGGTTGTTGGCCACTGTAAAACATCAAAGTAGGCGCTCCGTAAATTTTGCTGTTTACATGTATGAATCATATATATATATATATATATATATTCTTTATTGTATTGGCTCAAGTATTTACTAATATAATTCTGTAATGTAGTGCTCATTTCTGCTCCATTATAAGGGACAACAGTTCTTATGGAAGTCTACTGGAAAATATACCATTGCATGTGGTCGCTGTTCTGAATGGTCATGCTTCAGGAAAGCTTGTGGTTTCTGTGCAAAGTGACGTTCATTCGTTCAATAGTGATGCATTCTTCATAGGCTGCCTGCATGTTTGTTATGGGAGCTCAAGGAAAGCGACTTATCTGGCCAATTTCACCACACGCAGAGTAGCATGTCAGCAGCCGTACGCATACTACTAATAAAAACGCCTACCTTTCATGAACTGCTTCCCTTTTTCCTGATCCCTCTAAGCTGGCATGCAGTGTTGTAGCACACACTTAACCCTTTTGACAGAAACAACATAATGCATCTTTTGGTGCTGCCTCTGCATTTCGTTACTGTCATTGTCTTAGTGCTCCAGATATGACCAGCTCTCAGTTATGACCACAGCTTTACAAGCTGTTCAGTCCACTTGTTAACGGCTTTACACGTGTCAACCAGTGAGTTATCTTTACCAGGTGAACTTCATGCAACCTGATTCACTTCGGTTAGTAATTAGAGAGTGCTTGCTTTTAAATTCAGTATTCAAGCCTAGCCTTACCTATTCTTGCATTAAGTTCTACCGGTGAAGTTTGTGGTTTGGGCAGCTCTGATTACGAGTCAGAATTCACATTTTATTATGCTGCTTAGACCAGACTAGGTGTGCTCTTTAAACACCAGTAAGCTAGAAAAATATGCTATATTGAGTGCCAGAGTAGGTCTTTTGGCGTGCTTGAGTTCACCACTGTACACAGTTCATTTATTTACTTCTGTTATTTTTACCATTTTACCAGAAAAGTCGACGTTGGAATGCTTTTCTTTCCTTTGTCTTTAAGTTATAGAAGGTACTACTTTTTTTACCTTCTGTGGTTGCGATCACGGAAAATTGCATGTGCAGCCTTGAGAGGCCATGTGAGTGTTTTACATGTATTTTTTTTTTTTTTTCATTTAGTCAAGATTGCTCAAAACAGGCCATGAGTGTTTGTTATGAGGAAAATATTAAGATTTAGTTATTTTACACTATTATCGTATATAAAAGGACACGGTTGCGTGACATGGTACTGGATGTTAGCCATTGTGAACGTCACTGGTCTTGAAATGATATTTTAAATGAATTGCAGTGCTTTCTTTCTGCTGTATTTGGGGTGGCAGCAAGAGTGGCTCAGGAAGAATTTTCTGGTCAGCCGTTTGAAAGATTGTACTAATACAGTGCATAGTAAGTAGGTCTGGAACAATGGTTTAAGTGGCTTATTTGATTTTTATGGCATTTTCATGGACAACATTGTCAGTGCTCTCCCTATGTTCAGGCTAAAAAAGTGCTTTAGGATTAAACCACTGTGCACTAGTGAGGCCTTATGTGCATGAGGTCTCACTCTCGAAATTTCTTACCGGTGTTTTGTTCAGCTTGTTTCATGTTCATTTGATTACTATCATAACTGCCAAAATTTTCCATACAGCTGCTACAGTTGTAGCTTGAAGTGCCTGCCCATAATGTATCAGCATGCAATAAATATATACATGCACAGCTGAAAGCAAGGATAAACTATTATTGTAATATTTTTGATGCAAGATATAGCTTGAAAAATGGAATTGAAGCTCCTTACAGCCCTTGGCTAAGGATTCTTTGTAAAAGAAGTGCGGGAGTGTATTATGGTATGTCTGTGTTGCATTTACTTGGACAAGTAAACCTTCTGTTACCGTGTTATTATACAGCGTCTTTTTGTGAAGCTCAATGCCATTTATTATTTAGCATAATTAAGCACTGGCATATATGTGTACATTAATATATATATACAGTAATAAGTACGCACCCATTGCACTTCACCTTCGTCATGTACATTTTATTATGCTTACTTGTTTGTGTTTGTCATGGTTAATGTTGTATACAGTTTCCATGTCATATCTGTACCTATTTTTTTCTTTGATACCAAAAATGGCTCAGAATAGCATCAAAGATAAATTCCTGGAAGGCCGTGCTCTGCCAGACATCTGAACTTGTTGCCCATATCTGAAACTCAATTGTTGCGAATTTCTTTTTCTTTTGTAAGTGGTGTCCTGTGTAGTTTTTGTGCACCGTTGTATAATGCTTGTCCCCCATGTTTTAAGCATGCATCACCTGTGGCTCTCATGCTGTTTTGTTATCTTTTGGTTCTTTTGATTGAAATTTCAGCTGCACTTTAACTATGGTGCACTGTCATTTTGGCACGTGGTTCATTTTCTGCAGTTATTGCTTGAAATTGTTTGTCAATTATTTAGGATTAGTTTCTTGGGGAAAAAAGGGTGCTCGTGTGAATATCATCTCTTTCAATAAAAAATAATGAATATTGAAAGTATTGAAGCCTCACAGTGCATCCACATGTGCAGAAGCAGGATTATTCAGAAGTATCAAAAGTAATATATAATGATTTGTAATATGCACACCATATTAAAACGTTATGAACTAAAGAAAAAAGATGTTATTCTTTAACTAGAATTTACAGTTGGTCTAGTTAGTTCTATCTCAAACAGGTGACAGCTTAATTTGTCCACATCTCAAAGTTCCTCTATACGGCTCCCAAAGGGAGCTTGTGTTGCGTGTCAGAAATTTTCTCACACGCAGCTTCACTCTCATTTGCCAAGCGCAGTCATGCAGAGTGGAACTCGAAGTTGCTCTGGAGAAGCCAAGTTTGTCTATGGTTTGGCTCTGGGAGTTTCATGTGGCGCAATCTTAAGCTCCTAGCCAATCGGACATCTGCAGGTCGGACACATGCTTCTTCTGATGCATCATTACTCCACCTTTGTGTGGAGCAGTGAAGCATGTCTTTTCCTTGGCCGTGCCTCACCACCCAGTCACCTTTGTCATGCCTTTCTATCAAACAGACATGGTTTTGCATGTCAGTCGCTGCTGAATCCTTTAGGAATATGATTGGCCATTTCTGTGTGCCGTATGCACAGTTGAAAAATCACAAATAAGTCAGTGTCATAGGAAGTGCTGATGTGTCAAGACTGTAGTTAGCTGTGCGAGGTGCAATGTTCAGCAACAGCCTGATCCCCTAAACAGCACCGTCCCGGCAGTAGATGCTAGGATGTCATGGCACAACTGTTGAAAGTACACTCGTGACCGGCTTGCAGTGTAGCATTTGACTCCACAGATAGCAGCATCAGTTCCATGCATTTCTGCACAAACTAGCATGGTGCTGGAGCCGTACGTTTTCACAATTGCAGGATTCGCTCCTGTAGGAAATGTTAAGGTCAGTTTGGGCAGACTTGCATCCGCTTCTTCGAGCTCACTCATCAATATGTTGTGGTGTTTGCAAGTGGTTTAGTTCGCATACAGCAAGCACATTTGGCTGCTTCATTCTTGCAGCATTCTAGAGATTTCAGCGCCTAGATCTGAACCACGTGTAGTGTACAAGTGTTGGCATTGAACTTCCCTGCTGTCTGGTCAGAGCTTCGTTGGCATGTACTTCATAGTGCTTGTCATCAGCACCATAATTCGTTCTTTGTTACCTTCCAAGAAAAATTAGGTATGCAACATATAGTTACATCTTGCTGTAAATTGCATCCCATGTGTCTACCTCTATAGTTGTAGGCACTAGGGGAACACCGTGCATTCACAAGTGATATCCCAGGAGCTGATTCACCTATTTGTTATACCACTAAGTGGGAGACCAAGTTGTGTGTGTTTAGGCATGCAGCTTTTTATAAAATCTGGTGTGTATTTGTGACAGTCAAACACACATTGTTAAAGTTGAGTTTCTTGAGAATGCTTACAATGACATTTGCACAAAACTGTGGGTGCACTGTTAGGCTTCGCTGTTGTGTTAGAACTCCGTGTCTTTAACAGACTTTGGAGGTTGTTTGGCAAACTTCCCATGCTTAGTGCAGCAGCTTGATGCTATTTCATTTTCTTATGTTTAACATGGTAGAAAAAGTAAGGCAATTATCAAGATGAGGTAAAATGAAGCAAGACACTGAGCACATTCTTTTATGACTCATGATTTCTCTATAGATACAGGGTGCAAATTCCATTTGCAAGAGGTTGTGTATATAATACTCTTTACTACCTGTGAGCACAAGCATACGCACAAGTTTTGGGGCATGTCTCTGTGATATGTTGCAGTGCCCCAAGACTCGCGGAAGTCTGGCTTTTCAACCAATATTTAGCTATTTGTTTGCTATAAGTACTGAACTCTTTGGTATGTGAGGTGGTCACTGCAGAAATGGCCTTTCTTGCATCAGGTCATGTTCTTGGACATTTACTTTAGAAGAGAAGAGTATATCTTGAATTTCAAAAAGGAAAAATATAGTTGCACTTTATCATTATTTTTATTACTTTCATCATACTTTTTTTATATCTATTTGAAGCTGTATTGGTTTGTGAAATGCTTTTATCTTGGGTACAGGCGTAAAGTCTTTTTTGTAAGAGTATGGCCCCTAATGTAGTAAGCATTCGTTATAATGGAAGATAGTAAACAGACGTTTTAATGAGGCAAATATTGCTAAAAGGCAGGAGGCTCTAATAAGAGCCATGGAATCACGGGATGTGCTTTCGAACAGTTCTGAAGCTCACAAAGGTCCTGTTGAATCAGGCATTCCCAATGTGGTGACATGATGTAACGTTTGCTTATATCTAAGGCCAGCTTTCTTCATCACTGTTGAAATGCCATAGTGGTCTACACGGGAGTCTTCAGTTTACCAGCCTGGTACAAATAAAAGGGTCACTGTATATGTTCTGCTGAATAGTCTCTTGTGGATTTCCCACACTGTATTGATCTAATGTTGATATTGCTCCACTTTGAACACCTTGGCCTAACATGCACTCGTAGTGATCGAATTTATAAAGAAATAAACTAGCAATAACAATTCATTATTTCAATTTATTGTGTAATGCTTTACAGTAAGGTAAATAATAGCAAATATGTAGAATCCCATTTAAACAAAGTGAATCAAAGCTCTCGTTTGCACTTGTCCTTCATGAAAATAGTCCTTTTATGCTGTGCTGCGTAGTCACTATAATTGTACAAATGCATGTTGTTGGCTTTGTGAACTCCTAGAAATCCTTGATTTGCAAAGTATCACCATTTTTCACTTGCACGGCCTAAAGCTTCAGTGTGAGCACTATATTTTAGATTTGTTAGTTTTTTGTAGAGTTTCAGAGTGAAATTGCTAGATGGAAATCTGGTGCTAGAATTTATACAAAGTGCCAGTGTCAAGGCTAGCATGCAAACTATTGTAGTTTTTTCGTTTGCCAGAGTGTTATTGTTAGGCTTGTGCTTGGTTTGTTCATTCACTGTAATCGCATTACAAGTGAAATTTGAGCAAGACACTTAACAGTCCTATGTAAAGATTTTAGGACAGTTGTACAATGTGCTTGAGAATCGAAAAGCAATTGAATAAGCGAGAGTGTACTCTCTCAATTAACACATTTTAATTTGTATACAAATTTACATACTGACTTTGATTCCCATAGTGAATGAATTATTAATCCAGGCTGACTTACTGAGGCACCAGATTTCCTTCTGGTAATGTTGGCATGCAACTCTTTCTTTCAAAGTAGCACTGTAGAAATGCGAGTTTGGCAGGGTATCCATGATGCCCCACTGCCTGAATCAATCAAATCATGTCATTCTTGCGACAGAACATATAAAGTTGCTGCTTTTTTTTTTGCTGCTCATGTTGTCCCAAGCTAAAATAAAGTCGTCACCACTGCATTTTGTATTTTTTCCTCTGTCCCGATGCATGCTCAAGACATGGTGGACAATGTGTGTGCATGGCATCTCTTTGTAGCATGCATTGGCATGCGCAGTTGTGTAGCACATTATCATTATCACATTGCCGGGTTTACACAGGGCATTCACGAAGCTGGTGTTGTCAAGAGGCATCTAAATACAGTAGAACCTCGTTATAACGAACCCAGATATAACGAACTATGGGATATAGCGAAGTAATCGCAATTCCCCTTGAAATTCCTATAGATGAAATTGATATTGGTTATAACAAACTAATGGTTATAACGAAGTAATTACTATGCCCCCTTCAACTTCGTTATAACGAGGTTTTACTGTAAATGCACTTTTCATCAATTTTACTGGACCATAACACATTTGCATTCTGTACAGTATCAAAGAACACCACTTGGGCATACAAGTAAAGGTAATGAGCTCCAGCAAATCGAAGCGTAGAGTCCACTTTGTGGTGTCGGTGACATTTCACTTGGTTGATATGAATGTCCTTGCCCTCCTCACACAGGAAGCAGCTTTACATTCTTGCTTCACCTTTCACTATGGAGCTTGCCATTACCTTTTTGTATGCCCTAGCAGTGATCCACAGTACTTGATAGAACAAAGTTTAATATTATTCCCGCTAAAACTAGGAGACGTGCATTTATCTTGATGCCTGTCATATGTCCATTCCAGGTTTATGGTACTGCTATATAGACACCCCTGTATATGGATTAAGCAACAGTTTGCTTTTCTCTGCTGCAGTTAATCAGCAAACAGGGTGGTTCAGTGGCATTCGTTGGAATAAATGAAAGAATGGATATTAGCAGGGGCATCCCATTTGAGAAGGTGAGGGGGGGGGGAGGTTGCAAGGGTGCACTGAACTCCACTCCCGCCCCTCTCCCCCTTCGCTTTCCAAGCCACTTACCTCAGTAACCCTTGTTACAGCCAAGAAGGCTAAGTGCCAGGGCAAGTGGCATACCTATGCCTCCAGATATGAGTGCAAAGTACTTTTTCTTTTGTTTCTTTTCTATCAAGATTAATAGGCTGAATGCACATTTAAAGTTGCACAATTATTATAGGAAATATTTATTTCACGGGTATGGAATTTCGGGCAAAAAGGGTTACTACAGTAGAACCTCGTTATAATGAACTGGATATAACGAACTATCAGATATAACGAAGCAATCGAAATTCCCCTTGAAATTCCTATAGATGAAATTGGTATTGGTTATAATGAACTAATGGTTATAACGAAGTGATTACCACTCCCCCTTCAACTTTGTTATAACGAGGTTTTACTGTATATTAGTTCCCGCGCCTATTTCAACTAATCCAAGAAAGTTGTTGCTTGAACACCCTGTATATAGTGATGACGTGCATTTCGAATATGTTGTTGTAGAAATGCCTTGCTACTTGGTATGCTTGTTGAGCCAGGCAAAACAGATTGCATGCTGCTATTCTTGAGATGCATGCATTTGGACAAAGCACGCTGTAGCAGGTACCCTAGTTCTGTTAGCAGAGCGATTGCCATTTCTGAATTTGTACGCTGTAGTCATATGCAATACATACACTTGCAAGGAAGATGAAGCTGAATTTTCTCCTGCAAAACATTTCACAGTTGCCGATTTTTGTTATAGCTCGGCACTGGAACTTCTCGGGAGGGCTTGGGTTTTATTAACTTCTGTTTCACAAACGCGCATTACAAAATTATATTTATGTAGATGGTGCTAGGTATACCACTCTAGCACCGTGGTAAGCTAGCTGTGACACTTGAAGCTCCTCTTCAGGTCACCAGATTCATGTTAAAGTTATCACTGATGTACTGTGCACTCAAAATTATTTTTAATGTGCAGCACATGGAGACTGTAGCATGTGTTCTGTCTAAAATGCATAACAACAAAGAAATTTAACCTTCAAGTGGTTTGTAGAGCACTACTGTACAAGCATTCTGTAACGCTAGTCGTACATCGTCACTAGTAGTTTAGTTTGAGGGAAGCCCTGCTGTATGAAACAGGAGTGTGAAATAAGCAACAAAAGCATCCTCAATGGCTCTCTATTTCACACAAAACTGAACTAGGAAGAAAGAATGCCCAATAATAGAGAGAACCATGGCACCATTCAGAGCATAGACATGAAACAAAGCTCTGTTAGCTACATATTGGATGCTCAAAACTGTGCCATATGCACAAAACCTCTGTCCTCAAGCTCAGTCTTGTGGCATAACGCTAGATTGAAAAACTAGGAAGTTCTCAGTGTTTTGCATTCAGCCTAGTACGTTGAGAGGCTTCCCCATTGTGCTAATATTTTCTTGTTATCTGGCGTATCATAATCATGCTGCTTCAAGTTGTCCACGCAACTGCATTCACACCTCCTTGTATTGCATCACTTGCCTTTTACCAGGTACATTATGGTAGGTTCACACATGTCAAAATTTTATCCCTTTGATATAACAGTGTCTTCCAACGTTTGGATATAACAAGATTTTCATCAATAGACCAATGCTTTATCAATTAGGCCACAAAATAATTAGTCTACAAGACAGCCTTGCCACTCTGCTGTCCTCCTGCCATATTGCCAGTTAATGTTTCAAGATGATTGGTGCATGAGTCACATTGCATAGCCAAGATGCACTCTCCTTGCAAAATGAAATGCAACAATTCAGGGCTTAGCAACATACACACATTCATTTCCACCGCCTTTAATGTCCAGATTGTTGGTGATGTGACACAATTTTGTTGAGCAGGTGCTTAACAACCAGTTGCAACAACCAGTTACACTATTTACAACCAGTTACACCAGTAACAACCAGTTACACTATTAACAGCAGGTGCAACAACCAGTTACACTATTTGAAATCCTGCAGGAGCATTTCATTCTGTGCACACTGTATGTGTAAAGGAAGTGTGCCAGCATCCCCTATACTGCCCACGTAGTAGTTAATACCTTGAGATGCAAAGGGACATTGAAAGTGAACTCCTGTCAATTGGTTCATTTGCCCCAACATACTACCTTTTTGGTAATTCCAGAATGCAATATTCCTTTGCTGGAATAGTACAATAAACCATCAACAGTATTGTCATTTGCAACAGTCGCCATTATGCTGTCATCACCACTGTCATCACTGATGCCGTCGTGCCATCATCGTCAACAAGACACCTGCATCGCAATCATCTCACTGTTGTTGCCCCACACACAGCCTTGTTGCACAGATACGCACACAGAATTGCTAGGCTTACACAGATATGTTCTGCCATCTAGTAACTGTTTTTAGAGCTCCAAAAGAGGATAACTACCTGCAAGGTACTTCATAAAATGTTAATTTCCACTGTGAATATGGTGTACATATAGAATTTCTGTAATGTGCCTTTGAGTTACTTGACATAGCTGATGCAGTTAAAAGTAAAAAAGTGAAAGTAAGTACAAGACAGTGTGTAATTATGCAACATTTCTTGAGGAACCTGGAACATATGTTAGGAATTAGTTGTGGCTACCTCCACAGAGATTAAAAGTTGCAGGGCCCTAAGCACATCTGTTAAAGGTCCCGTTAGGAGCACTTTGACAGGCTGGCACACAATGCAGCACTGGCACTGCCATTTACGGTTTGTGTAGAATTAGAGAGGGAGGAAGCTAGGGTGCAGTGTATGTTAGTAAGCTGGAAAACTACAGTTGGGCATTTGTCATTCCTAGGTCACTACAGTAATTGGCGTGAAAGTGTCATTTTTGGTGATTTGTCTCACCAGTGTGAACATTTGGTTGAAAAGTTCAGACATGGGGCTATGTTTGAGGTTGGCACTTTGCTGCACCATGTTTGCACTGTGACCTGAGGTATGTTCCTGAAGAAGGTATTGCATTCAGTGGTGCGCTCTTGATACTTCATCACATTGTTAAAGTACTTTCAAGGTTACCCTATGTGCCATAAACTGCACAGTTAGTAAACACCACATCCACATCTGTTTCATGCTTGGCCCTATGTAATTTCTTATGCTAAATGTGTGTGAGTTTGAGAATGCCTCATGTTTTTACATTGCTCCAATTTCACACATGGTGTATTTGGGCTAAAGAGTAGCATTTATAATGGAACACATTATCAGTATAATCAGTGAAAATTAGCTGAATGCATATGTTGCGATATATTATGCATCATCGTCTGGGCATGATCTGCTGTTGGCTGTTGTAGTAGTTTGAAACTCTAAGTATGCTTCATGTGCTTTCTTTGGCAGTTGAAATTGCACATTGTAAAGTGTGCAGAACCTCTGTAGGCTCAGTTTGCATTACACTGACATTTCACACTGATGGAATGCAGTTGTTTTAATTCATTTTTGATCTTATAATTAGCAAGTACAGATTTATGTGCAAGTGCCCTTGGCACTCATGATAAGTATGTATTAAGTAGAGAATCGTATTCTTACCACTTGTATGATGATGTAAGGTGACTTGAATACACATCTGTATGTCAGTGTTGTATGTATGATATAATATGTTTTTCCTTCGCAGAATTAATTATTGCTGCTGTTGCAGACCACATGTTACATTGCTTGTAGTATTGTAGAAATTGTAAGCAACTAACACAGTGACAGCAATCGCATGCATCTCTTCCAGGATGACGGCACTTCCAAGGCCAAGTGTGGTGTGGCAGAAGTGGGCAGGGCGCCGGTGAACATGTTGAGCCTGACGGTATCAAGTCTTCAACAGGCAGGCCTGCCCACCGTGACAGTGTTTCCGGCTGGACAAACACCCATGGTCCAGTCGGGGCACCTGCTCAATTATGGAACACTGCCCTCTGTGAGCCCCCCACAGCTGGTCATGGGCATGATGCCATCCCTAGGCCTGTTGGGCATGCCCATGCACAATGTTGTTACGGCACAGCCACAATCCATCACCGTGCTGCAGGAACCGTGTACAACCATACAGCAAACACAGCCGCAGCTGCAGCCTCAACCTCAACTGCAGCCTCCACCTCAACTACAACCACAGCCTCAACTACAAGCACAGCCCCAGCTGCAGCCACAGCCCCAGGTACAGCCACAACATCAGCTACAGCCTCAGCTACAGCCACAGCCTCAACTCCAGCCTCAGCTACAGCCACAGCCTCAACTCCAGCATCAGCGCCATTTGCAGCCACGGCCACAGCCACAAACACAGCTACAGCTACGACCACAGTTACATGCACAGGTTGATTCACACTTAACACCACAGCCATCTCCACCACTACCATCACCACAGCAAATGGTGTCTGACCAGCACAGGCTCGTTACACCCGTGGAACCCATAGAGCCCCCGCTAGAACCAACGGTTATGCCGCATGGTGGCACAACAAATGCCAGCGACAGCTCAGATGCAGAGCTTGGTGCCCCCGTAACATGCTTTGAGGCTGAAAGAGAGCTGTCGGTTGAAGAGTGCAAGACAGGGTTTCTTAGTGATGAGGTGGCATTTACGACACCAACAGCAGCCGAGTCCAACCAGTCGGCCAGTGAAGAAGAGGCAGAGGAACAGTTACCGAGGCCTGGCAGCGTGGGCTTTCCAGCGAACATGGATGCACACGTTCCAGCGTATGAAAGTGAGGATGTGCCAGTGTCTTCGGAAAGCGACTTTACACATGTGCACAGTGTGGGAGTGCAGAGCATCTCTGCAGAAGCAGGTGAGGGCAGCCCATCAGTGTCGTCCACCGTTCCCATCCATACTGGGTCAACCCATGAAGTGAGTCGGGCACATTTTGAGTGGACAGCTTGTGGAACTGAACAGGAAGGCCACATATCGTCCAGCACAGGGACAGTCGATGACCCTAGCTGTGCTGCTTCAGTGGACTTGAGCCAAGTGCAGCCGAACCAGCATGGGTGTGTCGGTGAGGAGGCCTGGTGGGAGAAGGGCAGCCTTCCCTGGGAGGGACAAGCAGTAGCGGGGATTCAGGTGTGGATTCGAGTCATGAGTTGCAGCGGACAAGCGTGACCTGTGCAGAGTCGTTACAGGGTGATGATATCAGTAGTGTTCTCAAGCAGAAGGCCAAGAAAGACCCCAAGCGTAGAAGGCGGGAACTGCTTTTCCTCACCCAAGATGAGTTTAGGGATGACTCAGCTGGTGAGTTGAGAAGTTGTGTAGGTGACAGCAGCGTGTGTAGTTTTGTAATGCCTCTTTTAGAGAAAGCACTGCCTAACACCCCTATCTTTCCTTTCTTTTTTTCCCCTTCCTCCTCATCCGAATCTTGCATGTTTAAGCAGCCAAGGGTAGATTTCAGTTTTACTTGTTTTAAAGCATCACATCAGGTCATTGCAAAGCAAAGTGTTTTTTTTTTCTGTTTTAGTAATGATATTGTCACTCAATCTCCATAGGCAGCATGGAGAATGAAAGTTTATAAGTGTGCCATCACATGTACCACAGTGAAAAAAAAAAGAAAATATATATAGAGAGAGAGATGGAGATGGGGATTGAAAATGGAATGCCAATTAAAGGGGGTGTGGAGGGATGCATATTATATACTGTAAGTTAACTCTAGTGAATAAAAATAACCAAAATTCAGCGCGAGGAAAACCCGTCAAGTATTGGAAAGGCACTTGAAACTAACAGCATGCATCTTGGGTTACATTGGCTCATGATGTAGCAACACTACTCACTGACACCATGCTAACATATGGCATATATAACGTTATTTTTTTTTTTTCACTTAGGCACAAGTTCCTGTATTTAGAGAAACTGCTTTTTCTCTTTGTCTTTCTCATCTTTGTATCTCTTTCTTTTTGTGTGCGTGGGCTCCTGGGACAATTATTAGCAACAAGCCAAAATTATGGTACTTATACTTGCTAACGCAGCTTGCCTCCTTGGTAACTGAATAAGGTGTAGAACAGGTACGACTGCTTGAAAAAAAATAGCCTATTCCTAGTTATAGCAACACCCCTGTATCAGCCACATCTGTGTACTCCGGTACACATAGTAAACTGTCTGTCAATATGCTGTGCTTATTAAACTCCTTTTTTTTTTAAGCCAGCAGATAGGGATTTAGTTCATATTAGGTAGGAGTAATTATTAGCCTTTACAGCATTTTTAATCGACTAAAACGGCATTATGCATTCACGAATGTATGCAAAACACGTACAAAGTGTGTTTTCTATATTGAGGTTTGTTATGATTTTTCCAGCCTAAGCATAAAAGCCACCATTAACAAATGCATAAGGTGCAGAATAGGCACTTTATTTACAAAATGTGCGTGTACTGTACTTACTGGCAGCTTGATGATCCTGGTTTCTCATTTGCAATCAGAGGACGAGCGAGAATCTCCTCCACTGCCTCCCCAACCACGCACATTTGACATTGGGGACCTGGTGTGGGGTCAGAGCAAGGGCTTTCCCTCATGGCCAGGCAAGCTGGTGCGACCAGACCAGGTGCGGGGCCACCACATCATGTCCGAGGATGGCAAGGTTAGAAGCTTGCATTTTGATACCTGCAGTACGTGTGCACGTGTGTCTGTATGTCCGTCATTTAGAAGTGTTGGGGCAAGGCCTTCAATTGTGCAATTAAAGTTGTTGCCTTCTCTGCCTCTCTGCATTATGTTTTCCTAATTCAAGTGCAATCAATGTACAGTAGACTTCATACAAGACAGAGGTCTTCAAAAAGATGGAAACTTGTATGCAAAGCTCCAGTGGGGCATTATTGCATAACAACACGAACTACGGAACAGTGACACAACTCAGGACATAGCGTTTCACTGCCTTTAGCTTTCGCTCTTCTACAGTAATGTTCATAAATCAACTAGATCACCTACGGACCCTTCTCTAGAGAACGCATTTCACTTGAATAAATTTATGCCTGTCTAAGTCCAAATTTTAAAGTGCTTCTTCGTCTAGTCCAAATACTTGAGATCAGGTGAAGAATATGCTGGAAACACATTGGTCAGCAAGGGTCAATGTCAGTAGCTTAAGGTTGGACATCAACTATTGAAAAAAAATGGGGAATAAAAGACATTTTGGCTCAAAAACATGGGAGCCTCGTTCACAGTGAGGATAAGCGAAGAAAAATTCCATGCTTATTTAAAAGTATTCTCGGCATACAGCACTTGTTGCCATAGCTGTAAGCTGCCCTTGATCTATGATGTTTGTTTGTTAACGTAGTGTTTTGCTGGGCTAGTTAATGCACATCAGCTGGTTTGGCAGGTTTAACATTAGTCAGGGATAACAGAAATAAAAATATCAACATTCTTCCCTGTTATTTTATTTTGTTGTATAAGGCCAGCCAAACCTGTCTTCATCTCTTCCATTATAGCATCGCCTGGTCGATAACAGTCTACATGCACTATTCTTTTTCTCTAACATGTACACGTGGACAGCTCTGGGTGCAGTGGTTTGGTGACCACACCTTTACCCAAGTGGAGCCAGACAAACTGAAGACTCTATCCGAGGGTCTTGAGGCGCACCACAGGGCCCGCAAGAAGCACCGCAGGTGTGTGTACGTGAAATGCCTCAATACATTTATACTATAGTGCAAACTTCAAGCAGTCACTCATTGTTGCAAATGGAAATAAATATACCTGAAACCAGACCACGTATTATATAAGGCTGCATAATGTTTAGTGCCGAAGAGAACTACGGTTCAGAGAGGCCCTGCAACATTTTTTTTAACATAGTCAGAAAATGGTGCCAATTAGTGCGAAGGCTTCTATTAACATGCGAGCCCTATATTAATGCACTGCACACACCAGAGAATTAGCAGTTTGGTCTGAAAATTCAAAAAATAATGTCACAAGGAGCTCCTACTACGTCGCTTGAATTTTTTGGTACTCAGAAAGAAACATACATACATTTGCTTATTGTTGAACTCAAAAGAACAAATAAAGCATTACTTAGGATGTTTCCATGATCGTGAAGTCACTAGTGCTAGTTCTGCCTCAAGCGACATAATTGGTGCCCCATATGATATCGTTTGTTGAAGGAAGAAAAGGCAATTTTCAGCTGTATTTGAAACCTAATTGCAACTTCTCTGGTGCCTGTAGTACAATAACATTCGGATCATATGTTCATGGGAGCCCCCACAACTGATCAGCATTGTTTTGTTGCTATGTTCAAAAAGTGTTGCAGAGCCCCTTTAAGAGCAGACAGACATGCACATATATATCCATGTTTATGTACAACAGCCTAAATTTTCGAGTTTCTAATGATAGCTTTTCTTTATATTGTGAGGATGCGGTTGTCACGGTGTATTTATTAGGCCTCGATGATGCAGCAAACCGGCCGTGCCCAAAGCACCGAACAGACTACAGATGATTACCGCACCCGATGATGATGATGATGATGATTATGTACAGATGACGAAGAGGAGCCTTTTAGGTGCCCGCAATATTAAATATACAGGATTTTACTTAAGTGGCAGGTTTGAAGGTGGTGATCACAGATGTACAAAACATCTGTTATGCAACTCATGTTTGTAAAAGGAATAGCTCCACAATAAAATAACATTGTCCTCCATAAAGCAGTGAAACAGGTAAGAGAGCCTAATTGCATGATGCAAGTTTGTAACATTTTGTTTGGTTGGTTTGCAACCACAGTCGATAACACATTGCAAAATAACTTTTTAAAAGTCACTCTAAAGTAGCAATGTACACTTAGGGCAGAACCATATATCGTTTCCACAAACAGGCTGCCCAGTTTTTGTCAAACTGGAATGAGTGGTTCACATTTTGACTACATTATGCCATACCTTCCGTTAGTTACGAAAAAAAGTTGCTGTTTTGTACTGGGCAGTCCTGTGTGCCCATTGCATTGTGCCATTACAGTTCTAATGCTCGCTCACTAACTTGCTGGATCTTTCTTCGTTTCTCTTTTTCTCTCAATTCTTGGTTCGCGATAAAACAGCATTTTCGCCACCTTCTGCCCAGGGGTCGCAAGCTAAATGGCAACCTGGAAAATGCCATTCAGGAGGCCATGATGGAACTGGACCGACAGACAGGCACCGTTCTTCCTTGACCATCACACCACCACTTTTTATTGCGGCTGTCATCACTTTTTACATGCTCTGAGCGAGCTGCAATGCCCAAGCGTGAGCTGGGGCATGTTTTGTGCTGTACAGTGGCACCAGTCGGCATAGTTCTTGCAAGTTGTGTGGATTATTCTTACTGCTCGAGTAACACTTCAGAGCTACATTTGTACTTGGTGCACTATTTGTTTCGCACCCTTCATATGTTTTGTGCTCACAGTAGACTGACCAATGTCAAAAAAATGGTCAGACGCATGTCCCTCTCCCTTGGCTGTCACTTCTAGCTATGCAATTGTAAACTGTCCCATGACTTCCTCATGTGGCTTGCAAGATGTGGCTGCGATGGAAAGAGGACAGAGCATGGCAATGTGTTTTGAAAGCTTTGCAAGTAGAACAGAGGTGTAGTTTCATAAATACGGCAACGTTGTCAAACTCCATGAGTTGTCAGAATCAAGAAAGAGAGCGGAGAAGATGGTGAGAAAGATGAAGATGGGAAGTGAAATAACTATGTTGAAATGCCTACTAACCCCTCCCCAAGTGCTGTATGCGACATGCCGATTGGTGCCACTGTTCATCCGGGAAACATGCTCTCTGTCCTACGCTCATGGCATCTTGAAGCTCACCCGAGTGTGATGGTTGACGTACATACCGGTGCAGCTTCGTTTCCCACACATCTCATTGCATCCTGTTTTAGTTGTTTAGCTCCGAGCCATTCATTGTTCCCGAACCAGCTTAATCCTTGGCAACTGCAGTTGTTTGTCTCAAGGAGTGTTCATTAATGCCTTGGGAGAGGCACGACAATGCTTCGGGGCTGATGAGATTGCATCAGAACACTTGGGTGTTGACTGATTTATTTGCAGCCTTTGAGCATACCTCTATGCATAGATGTGCGTAGCATTAGTGGAGCATGGGCAGGCGTGCACTGTTTTTGACAATAAGTTATGACAAAATTAACAGAGATGCTGTCAGCCACTTAATTGTATTGGGGGAAGCATGTGACAATTTTAATAATTCTGATTTGTTGCAAATTGGGAAACACAGTTTTAATAAGTGGACAGTTCAAGAAGACGCTGTCTGTGAGGAATATCATTTTAGTAGTTTTTTATAGAACCAATAGTGCAGAAAATTGGTTTACAGCTTTTGGTGCTGTGCATTGGTATAGTGCTAACAATAACAAACTTAAATTGCCACTGGAGCGGGTGACTGAAATTGCAATTTTGTACCGTAGAGATGGCACCGTCTATGCAGCAGCTGTACAGAGCCAACAAAAACATCAAGCTACAGGCCACAGCTTCAGTTACTGTTGACATGCTTGCAACATTATTTACACGAAGTAGTTTCCAACACACCATGCTCCATTCAAGGTTTTTTTTACTGTTGCTTTTGCGTTGGTAATAGCACAACTAAAGTGGGTGTGACTGTAGTGATCCTTTCAGCTACAGTCAGGTTGTAAAGAAAAGTGCACGCTGTTGCCTTTACGACAGTGGTTGAGTGCTTTCATCATACATAATCAGATGATTTCCTGTGCGAACTTGCAGGGTAAGTCAAGTCTGTGGAACCCCACAAAAGGGAGGCACACTCCTAAAAGGATAACATTGTCATCTTACTACCTGTTGCCTGAAGCTTCAAAGGAAATCCGTGTGGCTTTTTCAGATGCAAAACCTCCTATTTACAAAACATGTCTTGGTTCAACAATTAAACCCAAGACCAGTGCATAGCCTCTGTACTGGCAGGGTTGAGAAGCCAGCGCATTGCAAAGGAAGTGTGAACTTAAAGTGCACACATTCTCATAGTTGCTTCATGCTACAGATATATGGATGACAATCATTCCCCTTTGCAAACTTTTACATAGGTTCAAGAAGAAGTGAGATGTCTTGTTAGTGTTGGTTTATTGGACTGCAACATTTCATATTGACTTAACGAGTACATCTACCAGGCCATTGCACATCCTTTCAGCTGTCTTGCTTAACATAAAAAATATGTCTCAGTTTTCATTAATATGCCTTCAAAGAACATTACAAAATGTTTTCCTGTTTATTTTTATTAAGAGAGGCTGAAAAACAGTATAGAGAGACGACGCTGCTTAAGCATGATGTGGCACGCCAGCCCTGCTCAATAGTGTCTTAATTTATTCAATTTATAGACATTGATGTTTATTTTTTGTTTAGTGATTTTACCAGCTGCTGTGTTTCAGAAACATGTAAGCTTTTGTTGCAAAAACAAAAGGATAGACATTTTGCAGTCAGTGCATTATCAGCCCATCATAGCTCGAGGCTCTCCCCAAGACATTATTGAAGACTCGGCATCCCCACGCCCAGTCCCATTTCCTGTTGCTTTTTCAACATGTATGTAGAGTGTTAAGAAAAGGTTGAGCTTGCTTCGCATGTGTACAGTAGAGATTTTGAGAGAGAGGAAAGTTGATTAATATAGGGAAGGAGTATAAGAGAAACTATGAAGAGTGGAGATCTTTTTATACAGATGCTATATAAATATAAATATATATATATATACACATATAAATATATAAATATTATAAATATTATATATATATTATATATGACAGCGTTGCTGTTGACGTTTGCTGTTCGTCGTTTGTTTGGTCGTTTTTTCTTTATGCTTTTTATTTCTTTGCAGGACACCCCATTTCCCCTGTTTAAATCCCCCTACCCCACCATCCCGACGTAAATTCCTGCCTGTTGAGGACAGTTGGTCCTACAAATTGTTTTTTACATTTCACATTTTTCCTGCTGTGAGATTGAATGATGTGTCGAAGGTGGTCAGAGTGTGATGCTTAGTTATGAATATTTGCTTGTTTTGGGTTCAGACTTTTTTTTATTTTATTTTTTTTTGTAGAAGTATAGTACTAATATTTAGGTGGTGTATTTACCTTTTTTTTTGTTATGGAAGCATGATGAAAACGGTGATGAAGGGAGGCAGCCAGAAGTAGTACTACAGCTTGACAATTATGCAGAATCGTCAAGGCATGTGTTGCACGGTTTCTAAGTTTTTATTTGTTCTAAATTTTGGACATATTCCCTCTAATGACATCACTGCCCACTAGCTGTAAATGTCATTTTAATTGCATGGGCAAAGAAATGTAGCCATCGACAATGAATGAGCACTTACTGTCGAACCTCAATATAATGAAGGTAGATATAATGAATTAAGTGAAATATAGCATTGCTATTAACGCAGCGTGACGAGTATATTTTGCAACATATCGAATATAGGAAAGCTATTTCCATTGCATATTGAATTTGCTATGATAAAGTTGGACAGCAATTTGAGCTCGTACAAGCCATAAGCAGCATGGCAGAGTACAGTGAAAATGCATTAAGTCATTAATTACACACTTCACACGGATGAAAACATAGCACATAAACATTACAGATTACAGATCAACCGTGACTGGTTCGCCCTGCGTTTGTTCCAGATCAAGTGCAAATGGTAGCGCGCGAGTGTTATCATCAAGCTCATTTTAAAGGAAGTGCATTCTGCCCGCTGGAGATAGCTGTGTCACTTCGTGTGCCTGAGGCCTCGTGAGTAATGCTGATGTCACACAGGCACTGTGCACCATGATCAATGCCGATCCATATCTTATTTCTTGATCACAATCAACGGTTGCCGCAGCTACACAGTCCAAACCAATCACGATCGAGTTAGCCGCTTTGTCAGTTAACCCGCTATCTAGGAGACAGGTCACGATTGAAAGTGCCCGTGTGGTACCTATGTTGACGCAAACAAATAGGGCACTACGATATCCAGCTGCACATCGACAGGGAAAAGTTTCTACGGGCCGAAAATGAGAGAATAACTGAAACTCAAAGGCAAGCTTGCAGGCTTTGTTTAACGATTTCCCGTAGGCCGAGCTTGTCAACTGCGAACGAGTGGCGCAGTCGAAGTGTGTGCATAAGTGATCTTGGAGCAATAATAATGGATTGCAACAGAAAAGAAACTGCTGCCAGAATAATTTCTTATTCTGTAAAGACAGGTTGTATTAGTCTTTCTTCTGATCACCGACACAGTGACATAGAGGAGTGCATTTTCGTACAGTAGTTTACATGTCTTGCTTACACATTAAATGTGTGAGATCTTAAATGAAAAATTCAGCTATTTCTTAGCGAATATATTATCCAGGTCGAGTATCTGTAGTAAAAAGAATGCATCATCGAATAAGAAGCTTGATTGTCCAAGTTCAGCATTTTTCTGTAATACACATGCCACCAACTCTCGTTGCTGGGCTCACAGCAAGAGAAATGCATTTGAAGACACAGTTTAACATTTTTGAATTGAAGAGACTATGAAATTTCACACCTTCCCTGTGCATCAAATTTTTACATGTGATTTATCGATTCACTACATGTTTTCTCGTGTGGTTTTTTGTGTTGCTGGGACCATTTGTGCCCAATGAATGACTTCCTCGTTAAAGGGACCCTGAAATGGTTTTAGTGATTTTGTGCTAATGCGTTGCACCAGTAGCGAAAGTTAATGCACGACAAAAAATAGACGCTACTCAACCAAGAGAGTTTTCAACCGCCCCTGCCCGATGTTTGTGTAATGGGCACGTGACAATTGATTTGATTAGCTTTTCCCCCCTGACGTCATGAGTAGTTTTTCCATCTTAATTGTGACCAAGTGTCATTTGGAACATTTGAAACCCATTACAATTAGTTTCATTCTAAAAACAGCTGTAACAAGAACAGAGCACAATGCCACAGTTTACTACCACACTATTTAACTTGAGGCAGACAGCAAACATTGTCTTCCTGTATTACAAAACACCCTGCGTATATCGACGTGAGCTGCGCAACGTGTGTAGATCTTGAGGTTAGTCCTCGCCACAAATCCCACAAATGGTGACTTGTGAAGCTGCAATATTTTGTACTTGTACAAGGCAACAAGCTGGCAGAGTTACTTCAGAGCATTGATACAGCAGGTTCACTGTCCAATCAACTACAGGATTTGTGCGGTTGTGGCTGTAATTGCCCCCTTGAGATACACCACGACTTTCACATTTACGCTTATTGGTTATCGGTGTCAAAGAACTTCTTTGCCTACATACTTCTTAGCATTTGGGGGGTTTCCAGACTATCTGTGAAAAAAATATTTGCAGCCAGCCAATGGAAGTGTTGCTGCACGTCGCAGTGCACACTTGCATTGCCGGCACAGCAAACCTTGGATTCCGTGCCACTACTCAGGCCCCAGCAATAACCGCCCCCTATCGCTGCAGTTGATCCATTGCAGAGTTGAGGCCACCTGTCTATTGCGGTACCTACAACGGGAGACGCATCCGTCACTAGTGTGCACACTTCAGGGAAGTGAGGTGATGGGTAAGAGCAGTGATGAGGAGGACGACGACACAAACAAGCCTGTAGCAGCCCTGGTGCAAGGTGTATCGCATAGTTTATGTTGTGAATGGATGATGATGACGTAGCCTGATCGGTGACACAATGGCGAAAAACTCTTTCAGGGACCCTTTAATAAAAGGGGGCTTTGCTGCAAGAGCTCGAAGGAGTTTAGTACTGCAGCCCATTTCTAATGTGCAAAGGAAAATCTGAGTGACTGCTGCATTGTGGAATGGTCCTCATTTCTGGAAATATTGGTGCAAGCCGTTGGGGTATGTTTTGGTAATTATATCATTGGAAGCTAGAGGATTAAGCTTCATGCTATCAATACAGTGATACCAAAGCATTATGCAACTTTATCATGATGTAAACAGGTCCAGTCTGTTACCGCGATACGATTTTGACAGTCTACTGCACAAAGCTGCACACGCACGAATGCTTGAACGGCACCATCTGTTATGGTTTCACAACGACGCTGTCTCATGGCATGACATGTGTGCCATGCAGACAGAAGCTAAACATTGAGACACTTATAAGTTGTGCAGGAAAGGAAAATGTCATAACGCACAAGAGCATTGAACATTGATGCACACAGTCAGAATTCTTGCTGCCTTTACACATGCCATCGCTTTTAAAGCATTTTGGTACTTCACTGCTTCAGTATTTTTTGTTGCTGCATTGTGAATTTTCACCTAATTATACTGGAGTACGAGGCAGTCATGCCGAAAAGCTTACAACTTTCCAAGTTGTAGTACTTGTAAAAGAAAGAATTGCTTTGCTTATTTTTCTTTAGGATGTTAAAAATAAGAATCGCTTGTAGATTACTTGTGTCAGAGTTCGTCTTAATATATACGACAGGTAGAGCTCAGTTTTGAATGAATGATTTCATCACAAACGTTATGCGATGGTATTAGTACGCTGCATAGAGATTGAGCCTAATGCAACACGACTGTAAGTAAGGCTTGTCTCCTATTGGCCTTGTTATTTGGAACCACAGTTTGCAAGTAGGGCACTAGTGTGCACTTGTCGCTGACATTAAATGGTACATGTGAGTGGCAGCAACACCGAACACATTTCCAGCGCCTATTCAGCCTTGTTTCCCGGTGTTTCCATTTTATATTGCACAGTGAATATTGCAGTACATTACCGGTGAAAGAAATGTTCTGTACTAGTACACATTTTGGTACAGAAGCTGCACTGTTTTCTCTATGTGCAAAATGGACAAGCGGATCCTCGGATTCCAGTACAGAAAAAGCATTGGAAATGCATTCTTTGTCGTTGCCACATAGGGAACTTGAATCTCAATCCCACAATGTGTTTTTTATCACCGTAGCGCTTGTGTAAGATTACTTTGCAGTGCTTTCACGATATTACAAGAGTTTTATGTCATGATGCGTGCTTTTTCTGTAATGAAGTCATTTTTAAGCAGACCAGCAAATATATGCAGGGGGTGTGTTCAAGATGCTTTGATCCGTAATAATGACGACTCGTGGCAACAAAGAGCAAACTGCTGCATCTATTCTAGGATCAAGGTGATATCATTTAACAGTATACTACATGATTACCCATTCAATTCCTCATGGAGTAATGCTATCTCCTAGTATTTCACACCTTGAAGTGACGAAAGAGATGTGATGTTGTGGACTGGCTCTTCAGTTGAGACAGCTCAGATTCCTCAACTTTCGCAGCAAAATCGTAAAAAATCTTGAAAAGTGCTATCGCAATACATCTCTGAGTTGAGCTTATTCAAGTTTTCACAAAGTTTGAGTAACAGCTGATTGGTGATGTGTTGCTTTTCTATTTTTCTTTTCTTTAGAGGTGCATGTCTTCAGCGTTTGTTACCAGGTTCTACCGAGTGATGATTATAAGTGCTGTAAGAGTCAGAAACGCGAAAAGTTACTGTCATCATGTTTTTTTTTTTTATCATGATTTTTTCGTGTATGCTTTACCAGTGCTGTCCCGAGTGCCATGATTTGCCGAACGTAACCAAGTCCTGACAGTGCTATGTTTTAGTCAATCTGCTCTTCACCAAAAAGTGGCCACTCTCTGTGCTGCTTTCTTCACGGACTGACTCTTGGAACTTGATGCCAGGACTGATGCACAACCTGTGAGATAGCATTTTAGTGGGAGGTGATGTGCAAGTAATCGTGTGTTTCACTTTTCTGTGACTTTTCATTAACCGAGGCATGGGTTGGCTGAAACTTGGTTGTTGAGCCCTCTGAAATGTGGTTTTGTTTTCGTAGCCATCTGTAACTTTTCTTTATGTGGATCCTGCACATCTGAATTGCACAATAGGGCTTCCCAGCTCTGCGAATGCCGCTGTGTGCACACATACTGTGTTAAAAAAAAAAACATTGCGTTTTTTAGTGTACTTTTTTTCTATTCTTTCTCTGGCAGGAATGTTGGAAGTGAGATGCTATTTTGTTTTACACAGTACAACAATAAAAGAGATTGAAAGCAAGAATTCTTGTTCTGGCTTGTGACAAGTCTCCGCTGCACAGTCTAGCCATGCCACTGGATATAGAGTAGCGGCAGCTACTTTTTCCACTGGCGCCCTTTACCAGGCAGCCCACTCGGCCGCCATATGTTCCTCCTCAACACTGGGATCAAAGTATGCGCGCAGGTAGCGTCCTCTCTCTCTCTCTCTCTCTCTCTATATATATATATATATATATATATATATATATATATATATAGTGAACGCGCCTAATATAAGGGAGGCGCGTACTGAAACGCGCAAGCTAATTTTGTGTCATTTTGTCGCAGATATTCGAGCCACTGTATCGCAGCAGCGTTGAAGTGGCTGCGAAGCACATAGCTGCCTCGATCAACGCCGACGGGATGAGGTGCGTCGGCGGCACATCATAGGTTTTGACTTCTAAAGTTCAAGTTTATTAGTACAAGTTCATGATGCATGAATTTGTTACAGATGTTATAAAGACAGGGGTCCCAAAGACTGAAGCGAAAAGAAAATATCTTTTGGCTCACACTTACTGAAACTGGCAGGCACATATTGGATAAACTCGGCATCAACTATCATCGACAGCACGGGGATAAGCACTCAATCCCAGGGAGCCTCCGAGCCTGTTTACACATCGACCCAATTCCCAAGAACATGCATCCCGAATTTAATAAGGAACGGCGCAAAGCACGGGCAACGTCACTTATAAAAGCTTATGGAGAAACAAACGGCGTCAGTTTCGTGGACGCGGCTGAATACCAGGGCGGACATCGCTTCGTGGCGATAACTACCACTGGCGGAACGCTACGTCATGCAGCCAGCGTCATCTCTCCAAATGCCGAAACTGCCGAGGAGGTCGCCATAGCATTAGCTATGCTTAATCCGAACTGTCATACAATTGTAAGCGACTCTCGCACAGCCATCAGCAACTATGCCAAGGGAAGAGTCTCCCCTCAAGCACTGCGCATTCTACACCAAACGACTCGTACACACGAAAACCAAGTTACTCTCGTCTGGTTCCCTGCGCATGCAGGCGATGTCCACCCGCATCTCACCAACCTCAACGAGGTAGCCCACTCCGCTGCACGAGGTCTAGTCAACCGTGCCGGAGGCCGCATAGGTGAGGGCGTCGACCGCGATCGTCTCACCAGTTATAACGACCTTACGAAGTCATTTTACCTTTCCCGAAGAATCTTCCCTCCACCTAACCACACGTTATGCCGAGCTCAGGCCACTACCTTACGCCTGCTACAAACAAACTCCTACCCGTCACTTTCTCGATATCACAAGATTTACCCCGACATATACACTACGAACATTTGCAAGATATGCAAGACACACGTCGCATCGCTCCCTCACATGCTGTGGGAATGTCCCGTCCAGTATCAGAATGGTACTACCGAGACCCTCTCGTCGAGATGGTGCGCTGCCCTGCGCAGCTCCCACCTCGACGATCAGCTATGGGCCATCCAGCAAGCCCGCGAGGCGGCGAAGAGGCAAGACCTCGACGTCCCCACGTGGGAGGCCTAGGCCAACGAACCTAAATTGCTGGTTCATAATAAAGTTTATTCCTCCTCCTTGGACTTTCGATATACTATGCCTCGACCAAAAAGCGCGTTTCTTCAGCCCTATATTCGCATTAATGCAATTTGGGCGTGGAGTTACAATCCCGGCAGTGCAAAGACGGACTACAGGGCGAGCCACCGATTTAACGACCTTTTGTGTTCAAATAATTTCTAATCAATACAGCTCGCTGTTCATACAAAGTAGCATCGTCCGCGGATAAAGGGAACCATACCCATGCGACAGTCCGTCAAATGTCTGTTCGCTTATTTACTGCTGCTCATTTTTTTACTCTGCACAGCAGCGCATATCTTACCTGACTCATTGAGAGCAGTAAAAGGAACTTTAATACCATACCTACCTCTTAAGCCTGTGAGAAAGAAGCTCCGACTCCTTTCCTGTTAATTATTGCTTTCTGCAACCGCACGCATGCATAATAATAGTGGAAGCGTTTGCGTGAGTCGGCCTTCGATTAGCTTGCACAAAGAAGAGATAGCATACCCCTTAACAATTGTCTCCCACGTGAACCGGCACGCGTATCCGTTTGACAGGTGGTGCTACCATTCTTCACCATGCGCAGATAAGTACTGTGTCTTCTTTCTTTTTCTCCTCAGTGCTCTTCTCCAGTTGATAGTGTGCGTTCGTGTTGTCTGCTATTCTTATGTCCGTATTCGCATGTCTTTGCAATATGAACCCACACCAACTTGGTCAGCTTTCAAACATAACTACTAAAATGTACTGTCAAAGCCACAACGGACTTTGCGAGAAGTGTCTTGCTTAGCAACGCAGACGAATACCCCGGAAAGTAGTTGTACAAGAGACGAATTCTGCTCGGCAAAAAACCACCGTCTGCGATAGGTGTGTGGTGGTTCGGGTGAGAAAGGACGCTATATTTCTGCAGCGCTTGCTGGAGCACGGTTCATTTTCCGTGAGGGTGGGGGAGAAAGAGTGGAACCAGAAAAAAACGCCGCAGTGGAGGCAGGGCCGTAAATCCAGAAAAATTGGCCGCGTATCTGCGTGCTTCGCTGCAAATGTCGTCGAAAGACTATAGTCTTCTGCCGGCCGTACTACGCTGCGTGAGATATGGACGCCATCTGGCAGCGCCGTCGGGACACATGAGCTTGTTCAGAATCCCTGGACAACTGCCAGGTGGCAGCACCAAGTCGTCGGCAGAGGCCTTTTTTGTGCATAGCGTCGCATTTTTACCGTAGCCTAACAAACACTAGGATCTTTAGAATTACGTATCTATATATGTTCTAGTAAATGAACACACCACCTAATACTTACGTATTGATGTTGCGCCTCAGATATGCGTAATAGTATTGCTTTTTGAGCGACAATGTTCACAAGTATGAACCCAGCTACCAGTTCGAGATGGCTGGGGGTTAGGCAAGTGCTTAAACTTTGGCTCGAGCAACCGGATTCGTACTCTGTCAATGCTTTCCGCCAAATCGTCAATGGCATAAATAAATAACTGTACACGATCGGAAATCTTTGATATTAATTTTGCATAATAAAGCGCGGCGTTTTAAACATTTGCAGCATGTCAGAAGTAACCAGACAAAACTCGTCATTAGGACTCCATCGAAGGGCTTCCGGTTTCACAATTGGTTTTACAAAGAGTGCGGAACACTTTGGAGCTATTCATATACCATGTTTGAAGGACAAATTTCTATAAAAATTGGGGGGGGGGGGGGGGGGGCACACATGCAAGGGCTGTCACCCAGCCTCAACACAAGGAGGATCAGGACTTTCCTAAAAAAACCCCTCCCCCCTTTCCCCCATGATTTGGGCCGGTGGTGGAGGCTGAAGTCCCTAGATCTTTCGCTTTCTTAAAGAAACTGAAAAATGTATCTAGGAACTTCAGTGGAGGCCTCGAGAAGTTTTCACCACGTGGGGTGAGAGCGCATAGTAAGGGGCGTCACGGCCGCGGTCGTGTAGTGGTTACGGTTCTCGGCTGCCACCCAAAAAGCCACGGATTCGATCCCGGCCGCGGCGGTCGAATTTTCGATGGAGGGGAAAATGCCAGAGGCCTGTGTACTGCGCGTTGTTAGTGCAAGCTGAGAAACCCCAAGTGGTCAAAATTTCCGTAGCCTTCCACGACGGTGTCCCCCTTCTCTTTCATTCCCTTACCCCTACTCCCACGGACGCTCAGCCGTGTTCCCTTGTATGGGCTGCAGAAATTAGCGTTTAACCGAACCACAATCATAATCATCGCTCGATGGCTCGATGGAAACGTATGATCGAGCGGCCGTGCTCTAGATTTTCGTCCCCATCGAAAATGCGACCGCTGCTGTGGGGTCTCGCTGTAATCTCGCGTGCGGATTTCTCGTTTCTGAGAAATCCGAACAGATGTCCTTATCAGTGGCGCACCGACGGGGGGGGGGGGGGGTTCGGGTGTTGTAACCCCCCCCCCCCCCCCCCGGAGGCCGACCTAATCCATCCCACTACGTAACTGCTCCTATGTCCTAGAAGAATGTGGCGCAAATGTCTCTGCAAAATGCCGAAAAAATAATAAAAATAATCATCATCATTGATGTTACAATTATTTGGCATTTTATTTACTTTTTTTTTACACACGCAGCAACTATGTAATGGCATGCCCGGCCCTTCGTGAAAAATTGCACCCCCCCCCCCTGGTAGAGATCCTGGGTGCGCTACTGGTAGAGCATTCCTCTACTTATTGCGCGCCTTCCTGAATAAAAATACGGTCTCTCAAAATCTTGCCCAAAATGCCAAAAAAGGTAAGACTATAGTATTGTGTCTTTTGTGAAATTTTGACTCGTTCAGAAGTCGCCCTAAATACGTTTGGCCGCATCCTAGAGCATTCCTCTACTTATTGCGCGCCTGCATGAATAAAAATACGGTCTCTCAAAATCTTGCCCAAAATGCCAAAAAAGGTAAGACTATAGTATTGGGTTTTTTGTGAAATTGTGACTCGATCAGAAGTCGCACAAAATGCTATTTCCCGCATCGTAGAGCATTCCTCTACTTATTGCGCGCCTTCCTGAATAAAAATACGGTCTCTCAAAATCTTGCCCAGAATGCCAAAAAAGGTAAGACTATAGTCTTGGGTTTTTTGTGAGATTTTGACTCGATCAGAACTCGCACAATATGCGTTTTCCCGCATCGTAGATCATTCCTCTACTTATTGCGCGCCTTCCTGAATAAAAATACGGTCTCTCAAAATCATGCCCAAAATGCCATAAAAGGAAAGACTATAGTATTGGGTTTTTTGTGAAATTGTGACTCGATCAGAAGTCGCACAAAATGCGTTTTCCCGCATCGTAGATCATTCCTCTACTTATTGCGCGCCTTCCTGAATAAAAATACGGTCTCTCAAAATATTGCCCAAAATGCCAAAAATGGTAAGACTATAGTCTTGGGTTTTTGTGAAATTTTGACTCGATCAGAAGTCGCTCTAAATACGTTTGGCCGCATCGTAGATCATTCCTCTACTTATTGCGCGCCTTCCTGAATAAAAATACGGTCTCTCAAAATTTTGCCCAAAATGCCAACAAAGGTAAGACTATATTATTGGGTTTTTTGTGAAATTTTGACTCGATCAGAACTCGCACAATATGCGTTTTCCCGCATCGTAGATCATTCCTCTACTTATTGCGCGCCTTCCTGAATAAAAATACGGTCTCTCAACATCTTGCCCAAAATGCCAAAAAATGTAAGACTATAGTCTTGGGTATTTTGTGAAATTTTGACTCGATCAGAAGTCGCACAAAATGCGTTTTCCCGCATCGTAGATCATTCCTCTACTTATTGCGCGCCTTCCTGAATAAAATACGGTCTCTCAAAATTTGCCCTAAATGCCAAAAAGGTAAGACTATAGTATTGGTTTTTTGTGAAATTTTGACTCGATCAGAAG